>JAJPGS010002056.1:0-1349429 GCA_028654335.1 Alnus rubra | reverse complement strand
GCAAATTATAAACTATTCAGATTCTTTTGGTTTAAAATTGTACTTTTTATTTATGAAATTACAATAATAAATGCACCTTTATTTTCACAAACTACCATTGTAATTTTAAATTAACCTCTAAATTAGAACTTGATGCAACTCGGAACTTTACAATAGTGTGAGCGAGAAATGTTGTTATATGCAGTCAATCTATCTTAATTTGAATGGAAAGAAATGATTCTTTTCAACCTATCTTTCATCCATCTCCGAACAGTAAGTGGGCGAGTCTATTATTAAATTTGTTGGATTTACATGTGAATCTTACAAATTTAATGATAAATTTGTAAAAAAAATAGTTTAGAAATAAATTTGCTCTAGAATTACTACATGCAGAGTAATCAGTAATGCTATATGGGCTAATCTATTTAGATGAAATTTTAGGTTCATAGTATATGTAAAATTATTTTTGTATTTTTTCTTCCCTCCAAATAATAAGAAGTTTTGATATTTCAAGTCTGAAATATGACCATATAAGGCCTATACATGATAGTTTAAATAAGTGTCCCAAAATGGTAGTTTAGGAATGCCTTGACCCCTTTGAAAATGTCAAGTGTCACACATGATAATTTGTTGGGGTCTTTGAAAAAGAGTAACTTTCCAGGGAAAGCATGTTTTTTCTCCAAAAAAATGAATTTAAACAAGTTTGGAAATGAACAAATCCCAAGATTGGATATCTTGGTACATCTAATAAAGAGGTGTTTTATCATCCCCTGCTAATGAAATTACATAAAAAATATATATATATATATATATATATATATATATAAATATCAGTTTCATCGTACCAATATTATCCAATTAAGCCGGCTACAAAAAAATAAAATAAAAAAAGTGTAGTGCCACGACTCGTTTTGACACAAATTTTCATCTCTTGTGTCCATTCAAAAATGAAGTGGTTTTTAAAATCACAATTGAATGTGTAATTAATCACTGTTAAATTTTAATCAAATTGTGATTTTAAAAGTCACGTTATTTTTAGATGGACGCAAGAGTGACACATTATAAACATTTAAAATTACTCATTCTATTGTGTTAGGAATTTTTCAACGTTGTAAATTATTACTTATTAGCTAGAAACACCATAAATATACAGCTTATATATTCTATCTTTTTTCCTATTCCTATTCATGGTTCAACTGTGGCATTGGATGCCCCAAACGTAGCTGAACGCTGACATGAACGATACTTGAGGCGGATGCCTTCAAAATCTCCTTTTCTGCTTCTTCTGCAACCTCCATTGCATCTCTGCAATCAGGAAAAGGGTGTGACTAAAACATCACAAAGAAAATCACCAAGATTTAGATTACTGGCTTTTTACCGTATCAACATCTCAGGGGCATGGAGACCTCAATTTGGAGTAAAACTTTGCCCTGCAACAAGTGGGCGTGTTATGCCGTCCACAACCATTATCTGAAACACCCATTCCCAATTGTTATTTCAGAGTCACATAAAAAGGGCTGAAGAAGTGCTTCATCTAAGAAAAACATGCAATTGGGTGTAACTAACTGCACGTGCACATTGACATCGTGTACACCGTTAGATGTATCAATTTTAATATCTTGACCATAAAAAAACAATCCCAAGAAAATTCGAGGCAATTTCAATTTAATTGAAATCATTCAAGGATATTGGACAGCTCTTTTTAACAGAAAACAATCAGATGCAGCTAACAAATAAAAACTTTAAAGACCACCCCTCTTTAGTTAGCTTAGAAACTTCAAAGCCATGGAGAGTGGAGCCCATAGGTCTCCATTGAATTCATCTATCATCACAAAATTCCAAAGTAAAGCATACCTCAGGAAATTTTGAGGAGAGGATATTGGAAACAACTGCTTCAACATCTTTACCCACAGCAGGAATATTTCTATTTTGGTACGTGGTTTCCTTCAAACTTTCTTGCTGGTCAGGTATAATGGGGGAGATTTGTGAAATTGCAGGATCTACAAGAAATTAGAACAAGTGATGAGGATATAGCATGAGAGAATATCACAAGAAGGCCAAATCAGAATGAATCAAAACAAAATAAGAAAATAACGAATTTTTGTTAGCCAAATAAGAAAGCATTGCTTGGCAGAAAACAACAACAAAAGGGAATGACAATGATAATTCCATTTAAGCAAGTGTAGTTTAACCTGTGCATTAGAAAGAGGTGGTGATAACAATAAAAGGATTTCTCTATCCTTCAAAATGCACTTAACCTCTCCCCACAAAGAAAAAGATACTACATTTTCTATGTAGTTTGTCTGCAAGAATTTAGAAAAACTGTAAAACCAAGCGGTGTACCTATGTGTATGAAAACTTCAGCTACTTCAGGATGGACCTTGTGAATTTGATGACGAACATTTTCACCAATGTAATGTGCAGCACTAACACTACAAAGAGGATCAACCTGCAAGTAAAAGTAGAGCCTAATAGTATCGACAATATCACACAGATGCAGTTTTCTGGTGAAACCTAAATCTATGAAGCATGAAAGAGTACAATAATCAGAAGGACCAACCTCAATATGTACATCAAGATACAGAGATGAACCAGCTCTCCTTCCTCTCAATCGATGGCATCCCTGTAGACAATTTCAGAGGATATTCAGAACAGAATGCTAGAATAGCATCCTAACTGAAAATTTCAGCAACCATGGGCACACTGATGACAAAGTAAGTCCAATAAGTTGATCAAATTAATCCTCAATAGGAGCTGCATCTGGTATGGTATGAGTTCTAGAATTAAACGGCACCACTGCTATTCCAATTCGAACTTTGATCAGTATTCATGTTGTTAAGTTGGACAACAAATCTCCAGTACCATTGTTTGGGCTTGTAGCCAGTTCATAGGAGTTACTTATCGAAAAAAAAAGAAGAAAAAAAAAGTCACTTCAAAGGAGTTTGATTAACTCCTCGGAACTTCATACAATTTTTATACAGACGACTTGTAGCAAAGAGTTGAGAAATTATTTTGTGTTATTCATCCAAAAAAAGTTATTTTATGAGTGTTTGAGTGTGCTCAAGAGGTTCTGGAGTGACATCTGAAGACTGACAAGGTTTTTCTCTGCTCCAAATTATTTTCAATTTCCCTTCCAAGGCAAGCTACTTATATTATTATATAAACACTACTATAATCATCTGGCCTGCCAACCAGTTCTTTGAACTGAGTTAGGGAAAAAGCTGATGTACTAAAGGTGCCAGGTGACAATTCAAATTGTTTTGCCATTTGCCATCCCATTAAGCCTGGCCTCAACATTTGGATAAATCTATAAATTTCAGAACAAAATGGGAAATCTACTTCCATGCAATTCCCACTATTAAATGGGTAACCATAAATCAAAATACAAACAACTAATTTGGTAAATAGTTTGGATTTTTTTCTCCTTAAAAAAGAACCACAAATATAGACTGAGCTCACACATGAAGCAAATAACAAAATAAGGTCAAAGATTAAAGGAGTATGGACAACTTTTCCAGCAACTACATAAATAATTCAATATATAACCAAAAAACGTTTTTGAAACTTACCTTGACACTCTCAGTTTGTAGTATCGTTTGTCTAATGGGATCTAATTGTTGTGCTGGGATCGCAGCATCCACCAGTTCCAAAACACTAAAAATTGGACCAAAAGAACACATCACATTTATGCTGAACCAATTAAGGTTATTTTCTCTTACACTGTGACAAATACTATATGCCAGATTTTAATATTTTAAAAGATGATTAGGTGTTTGATAAAACAGCATACCAAATTGGGATTATAGGCAATGAGTCTTAACAGTGTGTTAAATGGTTTGCCAGCCATTTACACCTCTCTAATGAGGTATGGTTACTGTTTAGCCCAGCTACACTATCTGAACACCTTCAAGAGATACTGCCAAAATGAGTGAACTTCTTTATCCAATTAATAAGGCTTCACAAAAGCGTGAGGAATCTAACACTATGGGAAACCAATGCAACCATGCAAAAGTTTTGACAAAAAGATACTAATGCTGAGATTCAAGACTCTAAACATGTTTTGGCTGCTAAATAAAATTCCGTTACTAATTTATGCAGTATGACCTCTTCAAAGTTCAAACTACAATTATTTAAATTCATCATGAGAGTCCAGAGAGGCACCACTAAAGTACATAGCAAGGAACATTGTGAGTTGTTCAAATATAAAGCAGAACAACAAGTATACCTCATATACCCACTTTCAAGTCCAGCTTTTAGAATCATGCCCGAGACAATAAGTCCAGCAAGGGGATCTAGAAATTTAACTCCAAGAATAGAGCCTCCTAAAGTTGAGGTGAATAATACAAGGTCAGCAAGTTTTCACGGGATTGAAAAGCAACAGGTTTTCAAAGAAAATGTTGAATAAACAGTTAATATGAACGTGGTTGATCTCGCCAAAGGAATTTAGTCATCCTGGAACCACCAACCATTGTTGGAAGGGAAGACAAAATAGTGCATATGCACTGCATCACTCATCATTTTTCCAAAGTCCAATCAAACTCAGATGGATTTTGTAAAGCAAGATAGAAGATACATTTTGAACAATATATGAAAAACTACAATGAAACATTAGTAACCCAGCCTAGAAAAAAAAAAAAATATATATATATATATATATATACATATTGAACCCAGAAAGGAGCAGGTTTTGCACAAAACATTACTGGATAGCATCAGCAAGCACATGACATATTAAAAGAGGAAGTACGATGAAAAGGTTATCTTCATTAACTGCTTAAGCACTAGGGAGAGGAAAATTATATTTATTCTCTCTCTGAATTATTTTTCCCAAATTAATTGCACACGCTTTTGGAAGATATATAACCTACATCCATGAAGGTTTTTTAATCGGATATACCACTATATATCATCAGGTACAGTATTACTTGCCTCCACAAATTTCATCCCCTTCCAAGTTTCAACCACTGAAAAACAGATTCTCTTGCCATTATAAACATCAGATTCTGTTTAAATTAGTGTGAATCAGATAAACCCCTCCAGGGGGCCATAAAATTTAAAGAACCTGAAGCGTGGTTAGTAATATGATCAGAAACTTCCACAAGATTTCTGACATTCAACGAAAAACATTCATGCCAGTGCCTTAATCTATGAGTGAAAACATTTTTTTATCTTTTATTGTAGAATTACTGCAATTCAAACTCCAGAACAGATTCAGGGTTACTGGTCATCCGTGCTATTTGATATACTATATTGCACCGAAGTGTAAACAAATCTTAATCAGTACTATATAAAATGCCTAAGGCAAAGCATTAAGCCAAATATACTAATCAGCAGTGCCTCAAACTGCACAATATACATAGATTGATAAACATGGTTTGCGGCTATTATTGCTCCCAATTTAACTCAATTATGCATCACCCAAACTATTGCTGTAGGCATTGAAGAGTTTCAAACAAACTAAACTGATATGCTACATAACAAAGTACCAAAATATCATATTTATATTTTTACCCAGACCAAACTGAATATTCATTAGAAGCAGGGCTCCTTACCAACACCAATGAGGGTGACCACGGATGAAATAGCATCTGCACGATGATGCCACGCATTTGCTTTCATCAGCCCGCTGCCTTGTCTTTCTCCGGCTTGTTTTGTTATCCAATAGAGCCTATGGGAATAACAATGAGGAAAAACAAAATACCAAAAAACAAAATCAAGGAATATAATTTAAAAAGAAACACTATAAGACAAAGAATAAAGTTAGAAATGAACAATCAAAACATAAATGTGGCATCAACAGGTGGCAGGACCAGAGAAAACCAGTTAATAATTCACAAGGACCACTAATTGCACCAATATTAAGGGTACAGTAGAAGTTGAAATTCAGCAAGGGCGAGGGCAAGGCCAAAAAGAAGCCAAATATGCAAATATATCTAGGGAGAATAGAAGTAATGGATTCAACAGAAAACATGGCCTTGAAAAGTGCCAATAGCAAAGAAGATTCATCTAAACAGCCTATAAAGTTTGCTAAGGCTTTCATTAAAATAAGTAGCCGTCCAAATAATTAGAACTTTAAGAAAAAACCTAAATGAAAAGAAATATACTTCAATAAAATAAAGAAGAATGTGGAAGAAATTGTTCCACGAATTAATAGATATAAAGAACTTTCGTACCCTTCTTTAACACATATGGATACAATAGTCATATTCAAAGCCAGGATGGGATGATCCATGTCAATTCCATGGTGGTGTCCACTATGATGATGGCTATGTGCATGCTCATGTGTCAATGACTGACCAACTATTTCAGGATGTGATGACAACACTTCCTGCATATGTAAACAAGTAATTCAAAGTAAGGAAAGAAACTAAGCAGAATATGATACTATAATTTCATTCAAACATTTAAATTTCTACAATTAAATATTATTAAAAGTCTTTCTTAACTCCTACAGAGATTTATGATAAAGCCTCAAAAGAACTAAATTTGAATCAAGGTGGGAAGAGAGAGAGAGAGAGAGAGAGAAAGCAGTCTACTAGCAAAAGCTGTAAAGCATGCCATGCAATACCACCAGCTGTTGCCAAAAGCATACAAGAGATTCCAAGGGCTCCTAGAGTCTCAAATTTACCATGTCCTGAGAGAAAAACAAGAAAGAAAAACAATTGTAGAAATGAAGCATTGCAAGAGAATAGGTATAAATTATGTTTGACTACAAGCATAAAAACCAATAGCATAGTATATTTGGCTATATATGCATAAATTGAGATTAATGGAGTAGCGTGTAGGTACAAATCAAGAGTGACCATATGGGTGTTCTTTGTCTTTAGGAGCCTTTGCAACTTTAAATGACCATAGAGCAACACCACTAAGAACCTGCAAGATAAAAAGATATGATGATGGTTACCAAAAATTGAACGAAGTAAATGTCATTATCTCAAAACAGACCTTAAGATAAAAGGAGGTCTTCATGCATCAATTTTCCTTGAAACACAAATCCAGGAAATAAGAGATGCAAAACAGTTATGCAAAATGCACCAGCTCATTACATGATAGAAAACTACTCATTACAATGATGACAATATATGAACATCATAGTGGATATGGACAAATAATCAAGAAATTACATCTTGCAAGAAATTTGCAATCTTTCAAGATTCTAGCACACCATATTCTTACTAAAAAATTTAAAAACCAAAAAAAAATATATATATATATATATATATATATAATATATATATATATATATATATGTATATATATATATATATATACATATTAGCAATTACCATGTCTGTGTTTAGCCTACTCATCTCCAAAACATTGAAACTTTGTTCATCAATTTATGATGAGGGACGTTAATTGATGTTACATGGCATTGTGAATGGGTTTCCAATTCTTTGAGGTATGAGAGAATTTTGCAGTAATAGCAGAACAACAACCTAGGTGTGCCCAAGTGTTAGTACAGTTGTCAGTTGCCTATAAGAGTAGTTTAAACTTTTACCACTATATGATCACTTTGTTAATAATTTGATATTATTACGGATAATTTTATGACCTGGGTAGAAAACTACTAAGCACAACAAACCGCTTATGACAGGTGATGAATTTCTACTTTGCATTATGCAGTATGGATTTCAAATAATACTTCCCAACTGTTATTTCAAATACAAACAAATGGGGGGCTAATCACTTAATGCATTGTGGTTCGATTTCTCTACAATGGAATCGAAATCTGAGATCGAATTCATGACCAGAGGCTAGAAGATGCCATAGAGCTAAAGCTTATTTAAAATTAGTAGGGCTATTAATGTGTAACTAGTCTCTTTTTTCTTTGTCAGGATTACTTCTCTACTGGAAACTACCAAAACTACACTACTCTTTTCTTTTCTTTTCTTTCTCTTGTCTTCAAACAATGCCAATAATTCACCACAAAACAGAATATGGGCAAGCGGGAAACATAACAATATCCACAATTCAACAGAGCACACAACATGGGCTAGTTCTAAAACCTCAAACTAAGTTACCACATCGGAAACCGAATGCGCCGCATCGGCAATAATCGCGGTGCTACCAGAAAGATAGCCGGTCAAGGCCTTTCCAGTAGCCAAACCAATATCAGCAGCGAGACCCAGCCGGAAAATCTTCTCGCCCTCCTTCCCAGAAACATGATTGTGGCGATGGCCATGGTCATGGTTGGAATGGCCCAAATGCCACCTTCTGGGGATTTTGTAAATGGGATTGTCGTAGAGAGTTAGGGAAGGGTGTTGGAGATGGGAATTGAGGGATTGAATTATGGGATTGGGGTAAAAATTCTTCTGGGTGTGTTCAACTTTTGTTATGCAGGCTCTGTATAGGGGACTGAGATTATGGAATCTGAATCCCATTGTTAAGGGTTTTCCTTTGCGTGAGTTTTCGGTGAAATGGAAACCTTCCAAAGGGTTTTATAAGGGGGATTTGATTGCACAACCTGATGTGCACCTGGCTTTTCCCTTTATAAGGGGATGGTTTGGAAGTCAAGGCAGCTTAGGCAGGTACGTACGTGTGGCTGTACCTCAAATTAATACAAAAAAGTAGTAGTAATATTTTTACCTCATAGTAATATAAAAAGTGGTAAGCATTACAATTGAGCTCTTCAATTTAAAAGTTCAACCAAATTTTAGAAGAAAAAAAAAACCGAATATCCTCTATATATCAAACGCTCCAAAATTTCTTTAAAATAAGTTATGTCAGAGACTCTCTCTCTAAATTTAGCTCCACAATTCTCTACGCATCTTTTTTTTTTTATCTTTTTTTTTTTCCTTTCCCGTTTCTTCCCTCTCTTCCTCGGCGCCCCTTTTCCTTTCCATCTGGCTTGTCTTCTCGGTGCGTCTTCGGCATGAACCTGGCTTGAAGATGACAGCACTGAATTGAGATAGCCCATATTATCGCTTGAATTCACGAATTGCTCAGAAAAAAGGAACAAATATAGAATTTGGATTACGTATGCACGTGTAGTTGATGATACATACAAAAGGAAAATCAGCTATTTTCGCAGGCCAAGAAGCTCAATGGTCTCACTGATCGGAGAGAGAGAGAGAGAGAGAGATGTTAAGGAAAATCAAGACCATGACCAAGGCTGCTCACTTACTTCTTCCCAAAATGGAAATTCAATTCCCATTCAACTAGAGGAAAGAAATCACAGCTGCATTGAAAAGATTAGAGAATTCTCTGCTTGGTTAATTCCAAGTGCAGAGGTGTGGTTCTCATTTATAATGATTAAGGGTTACACGGTTAAGCTCAATGAGCTGAATACATACAAGGATCTAAAACTAAGTGCAAAGAATAAACAAATACGAACATAATCCTATGTTGATTACAAAGCTGAAATCTATGCTGATTAGATGCAAGAGGCAGAAAACAAGGATCCTCAAATCCTGGAGATCTGGTGGCTACAGCAGCCTCTAGTAGCAGTTGTAATTTGACCAAGATGTTGCTGCCAGTCTAGGTAGTTTCTGTTTGTGGAATGTTGTGAAGAATGGCTGCTGAGATGTGAACTGACTTAGAGGAAAGTGGAAGAAGCAGAGAGCCTAATTTGGTATGTCACAAGTTGCCAAGGAAATCATAAATTGAGTAACGGCTACTAGGTAATAAACAGTAACGGCTACTAGTTGCTACCCTCTAACTTGATCCTTGATTTTCAATGCAATTGTGATTTCTCTCCTCTATTTGAATGGGAACTGAATTTCCATTTTGGGAAGAAGTAAGTGAGCAAAAGACAGCTTCAAAAACTGCAACAAGGAACCAAAACTTGCACAGAATACCTTAATCTAGCCAAACAGTGGGTTGATCAGCTACCTGCAACAGGGAAACCTGTAGATGATAATGATCTAATCTCTTATATGATAGGTGGTCTCAATCCTTACTTCAACACCTTTGTCACTGTCTATTCTTTCACGACACAAGAAAGTGACATGACTTTTGCTGATTTTCAAGCAAAACTTCTCAATCATTAAATGCTGCTAGAGAGCCAACAACAGCATACCATCGCAGCTGAAACTGGTTCCTTTGCTCTCCACACCAACACACCAGGACAGTCAAGTCTCATCCATCCCAGCAAGACCAAGTTCTCTCCTAGGCCCAACTTTCAGTCCCAACAATACTCACCAAGAAGCAAGCCAGCAAATTAATCTTACACTCCTAGGAACCATATTGGTTTCCCCATCCGAAATCACTTTCCTCCAAGTCAGCACCCTCACTTTCTCCCAAATCAGCCATCTCCTCTGTAGAACAGAAATACCACACCATAGCCAGCTATCCTTAATGATGTTGCCCCTGCCACTCTACTTGTCTGCCAAATTTGTGGCAAAAGTAATCACACAGCTCTTGATTGCTACCACATAATGGATTATGCCTTTCAAGGCAGACATCCACCCACTGAATTGGCTGCCATGGTTGCACATTTGAATGAAGACTTTGGCACTCAAAAGTGGCTGGCAAATTTTGGAGCCAATGCCCATGTCACAACTGATGCAGCCAATATTCAAGATCATTAACCTTTTAAGGGTGCAGATGTGGTGGGAGTAGGTAATGGTGGAGGTTTGAACATCCAACGCTCTGGCTCTTCTGTTGTTAAATCTTCTCTACCAAGCTGTCCCAAAGCTTCAGCTAATCTTTTGTCCATCAATAAGTTCTATATTGACAACAATTGTTGGTTTGCTTTAACCGGTTCCAATTTCTTTGTGAAGGACAACCTAATGGAAAAGGTATTGCTTTAGGCCCTAGTGAGAATGGACTCTACCCCATTCCTCTTAATCTATTATCCCTAAATAACTGGAAAGGATTTGCAGCCTATGTTGGAGTCAAACCAATTGATTCAGTTTGGCATCAACGACTTGAACATCCTTCTCCTTCCATTGTCCAACACCTTTTGAAGAACCAACAATTTCCCTTAGCTGGTTCATTTGACAAGACTAGGATTTGTGAAGCTTGTCAGCTTGATAAATCCAAGCAACTTCCTTTTGGTGACTCCACTTGATGTACCTCTAGCCCTCTTGAACTCATCCACTCGGATGTTTGGACTTCTCCGATTCCATCATTGAGTGGGTGTAGATATTATGTACTTTTTGTTGATGATTATAGCCGTTTCATTTGGCTATATCCTATTCTCAGTAAAAGTGAAGTTTATCCTTGTTTTGTTAAATTCAAATTGCTTGTATAAAATCTGTTCTCCACTAAAATCAAGCACTTTCAATCTGATAACGGTGATGAGTACACCTCAAACCAGTTTAAGCACCTTTTAACTCAAAATGGCATACTCCCTAGGCTGACTTGTCCACATACTTCACAACATAATCGTATTGCCGAAAGAAAACACAAACATATCATGGAAATTTGTCTCACTCTCCTAACTCAATTTGGGCTCTCGTCAAAATTCTTGTTTTGCTATCTCTTTTCCTTTCATTTGTAGTTTTTGAATTTGTTGTGGTGGTTCTTCTTCTGAGAGAGATTCAGAAAAATTAGATGTTTTTCTCTACTGATGATGAAAAAGTTCCTTTAGATATGTCATTAAATTATATGTCAAATAACTTTATTGCCTCATCTTGATTGTGAAATTCTATAACCATTCAGAAGTCGTCGGAGCTCAATGTCAAGAAATGGGTATGTATGGCTATTTAATAGTAAAAGCATATATTATTATCCGAATGACTATGTACAGGTGAACTTTGTTTAAGTACTGATTGTCATCTCAATTCTGCTTTCTACATTTTGGATATTATGTGTGTAATGTGGCTTGATTGAACTGTACCCATTTGTTGATATTCTGCTAATCATGGATTGGGTGTCAGAAACTAGCTGTAGGATGTGAGATCTATAGGTTTTTCTAAGAAGGGAAATTTACTGGGAGATAGGTTTTCTAATGAAAAAGAAAATTGTTGAAAAGGAGTTGTTAATGTGGACGCTTGCTTCAATTATATGTTGGGAGGGGTGTTTGTGCTGTTATGGGGATTTGTCATGGGTATATTAGTTAATGGGCCTTTGGCCGTAATAGTATAATGGGCTTTGAATTGTAATGGATCTACCATATTAGAATTCGTATGATCCATAGGGTTTTGGGTAGGTTAGTGGTCTATATAAAGAACACTTGTAATAGGTTTTAGGTATGAAATTTGTAATGCAATGGAGGGTGAGCACATCGAAATGATCATGAGTGGATGGTAACTTCGAAATTGCCAACTATCTGTATTTTTCATTTTATTAATCAATTACTTCGAATTTCTTCATCCATTTCTTCTTAAATTCATCCTTAATCCAGTAATAGTGAAACTACCTATTACAATTGGCATCAAAGCCAATCGATCCATCACCCATTGCTTCCTTTTCTACCATTTCTTTTCTTCTTCCATTTTCAAATTTCTAGCACATCAAACCTAGATCAACAACCATGGTGACGAAGGCATATCTACAAGATACATGCAATCGGTCCAGTCTCAAATGCAGCGTCTTCAGGATCTGATAATTTCTCAATCAGGACAAGGAAATTGTTCTAAGGAGCCTCATATACCCAGCGTTTTGGAAGAGGTCTGAATCCAACAGCTGCGCAGCAACAATCCGACGATCCGATAGCTATATGTATGGCAAAAATTAGGGAGAATCAGGCTAAACTTTGTAGAGAGGCTCAGGAGTGGCACGATAAATTCTCAAAAAAATGGTTCCCCGGGGAGGAACATTTGGCCGTGAATGGGAGCGAAAAGACAGAGCGAGTTCCTCTAGCAATTGACTCCATCGCGGTTGAAAAGTGAAATTCAGCTCCTGACAAGCTAGAAAACCTAGACCTCATTCACATTTCCTATCTGGACGAAGAAGGGAAGAATGACGATGAAGCCAAACAAACAATACTTCCAGAATCTGAAACAGATTCGGTTAGAGATACATAACACATCATAACTCCAGAACAAGTCCAAGCAGGAGCAGAAAAGAAGAGTGACGAAGACAAACACCACACGTTGATTCCAGCAACAACTCCGGTTGAAGATGCATTTCACCTGTTCGACGTAATTCCACAACCGATTGAAGATATGGTTCTTTTTCAGATCTGGTGTGATGAACGGTGGGATCTTCGTGTGATCATTTTCGAGGCCTCAATTCACACTATGAAGTCCTTGGTGTCACAGTATTCGTATGAGGATGAGGTAGATTTTGTGGTCTGGAAACACTGATGGCCCTGGAAAAAAGAAGCGGATGCGAAGAGGACTTGGCGAGGAAGACGACACTGCTGTCGCTGGAGCCAGGCGAGACTGGGGACCGGATGTCCTAGAGGCCGAACTCGGGGCGGACGACTTGGACCGAATCCGGTGATTTTTTGTTCTCTTGTCAACACCTGCAGATTGAACATGATGAAGGAAGAAGAAGAGAAGCATCTAGAAGCTACAGGACATAAGCAAAAAGGTGCGTTGAGAGGAAACTTGCTTGTGAAGAAGGGGTATTTCGGTAAATTGGCATTTGGCATTTATTTCTTCTCACACGTGGTCGATAGCTAGCTTCTTTTCTTATTGCTTTTAGAAGTTGTGGATGCTTCACTATAAGTCTATAACCGCCCCATCATACCACCTTTTTTTACTCTCTGTTGAAGAGAGAGAAAGTCCGAGAGTTTTCTAGAAAGCGAGTGGTTAGGGTGAATCTTGTCTACCGGGGGGGAGGCCTCACGCCTCCTCCTCCCGGCTTTGTTTTTTGGCTTCTGTTTCCCTTGGCCGTTAGGGCCAAGTTTTTGTTCCCCCTGGGTCGTTTTTTCAGTGGTGGATGTTTGTCTCCAAGCCTTTAGGGCTGTTGGAGTTTCTTCCTCCCAGTGTAGCACTGGTGGAGGCTGTTTTGTTTTGTTTGTTTTTTCTTTCCTTTGTTTTCCTTTGTCTTTGTTGGTGCAAGCAGAGGCTTTTGGTTTCTGGCTCGTGGAGATAGACGGGTGTTGGAGAATGGCCGGTGGAGATGTTGTTCAAAGCTAGATCTATTAACCTCGGTTGGCTCTCTTTCGACAAGAATCTTCCTGTTGCGGTCTTCGGCCCTCTCCGGTCTCGATGGTCACCTGGCGGGACCGTGTAGCTCTCTCCTGTTCGGCGCGTGATCAGCACACGCCGGGGGTCTTCCTTCCTGCCCTCGCGCGTGCGGGTTATGGCTTGTTTTTCCTGCTTCGCAAGGTGCCGATCTGGACTTCTGAAGATCGTCCGTTGATGGGGGGGTTCCCGGAGACGACGTGTGTTCTGCACGCGCTGGTTTTTCCTGCTGTTTGTTTCATGTGCTTGTATTCCTGAGCTTCTACTTGTTTTGGTTGTAAATTCTTCACTTGTTTCACAGTCTACCGGTTTTCGGTAGCTGCTTTAAGCTAGGGTTTCCCCTGGTTTTGTGGTTAGAGGTTCTTTACCTCTAGTCGCTACCTTCGGCCTTCGGGCTTGGTTTAGCTTCGCCTTCGGGCGTCTGTAAATGCCTTCTTTTCTTTGATCTGTGTATTTGTTCTGATCTTTGTAACCCTTTGGGTGGTTTCCGGGCGTTTGTTCCGGCAATGAAGAAGGTTTTTTACGTTCAAAAAAAAAAAAAAAAGTTGTGGATGCTTCATGGGACCACCCTAATAGGGACACAGCACTAGGCTTAATACAAGATTGGGGGATTTGATTCTTGTACAACACCAATACAATAACTGTACAACAACCCCTCACATGAGGGTGGACCCCAGTATGTGGGACCCACCCTTATGTGAGGGATTATTGTACAGTTGTTGTATTGGTGTTGTAAATCTAACATTTTCCCAAGATTGGAGGCCATATTTTTGCTACGTGGCAAGTGGAAGAAAAAGAGGACCAATTATCAAGAACGTAAATGGGCTTTAAGGACTTTTGCTACTTAAAGTGGAGCCTAGGATCGTATTTTTGCTGCAACTGCATTTCGTTTTAAAACTTACATTTTTAAATAAACTTTTACTGCTTAAAGTGGTGCCTAGGATCGTATTTTTGCTGCACTTGCATTTCGTTTTAAAACTTACATTTTTAAATAAACTTTTACCTGTAACAGTGAAACTACCAGTTACAAGAGTTTCATGAGTATATTAGTTAATAGGCCTTTGGCCTTAATAGTATAATGGGCTTTGAATTGTAATGGATCTACCATATTAGAGTTGGTATGATCCATAGGGTTTTGGGTAGGTTAGTGGTCTATATAAAGAACACTTGTAATAGGTTTTAGGTATGAAATTAGTAATGCAATCTTAGACTACAATGGGGGGTGAGCACCTCGAAATGCTCATGGAAGGATGGTAACCTCGAAATTGCCAACTATCTGTATTTTCCATTTTATTAATCAATTACTTTGAATTTCTTCATCCATCTCTTCATAAATTCATCCTTAATCCAGTAACAGTGAAACTACCTGTTATAATAGTGTCATGGGTGTATTAGTTAATGGGCCTTTGACCTTAATAGTATAATGCGATTTGAATTGTAATGAATCTACCATATTAGAGTTGGTATGATCCATAGGGTTTTGGGTAGGTTAGTGGTCTATATAAAGAACACTCATAATAGGTTTTAGGTATGAAATTTGTAATACAATCTTAGACTACAATGGAGGGTGAGCACCTCGAAATGCTCATGGAGGGATGGTAACCTCAAAATTGCCAACTATCTGTATTTTCCATTTTATTAATCAATTACTTCGAATTTCTTCATCCATCTCTTCCTAAATTCATCCTTAATCCAGTAACAGTGAAACTACTTGTTACAATAGTGTCATGGGTATATTAGTTAATGGGCCTTTGGCCTTAATAGTATAATGGGATTTGAATTGTAATGGATCTACCATATTGGAGTTGGTATGATCCATAGGGTTTTGGGTAGGTTAGTGATCTATATAAAGAACACTTGTAATAGGTTTTAAGTATGAAATTTGTAATGCAGTCTTAGACTACAATGGAGGGTGAGCACCTCAAAATGCTCATGGAGGGATGGTAACCTCGAAATTGCCAACTATCTATATTTTCCATTTTATTAATCAATTACTTTGAATTTCTTCATCCATCTCTTCATAAATTCATTCTTAATCCAGTAACAGTGAAACCACCTGTTACAATAATGTCATGGGTGTATTAGTTAATGGGCCTTTGACCTTAATAGTATAATGGGATTTGAATTGTAATGAATCTACCATATTAGAGTTGGTATGATCCATAGGGTTTGGGCTAGGTTAGTGGTCTATATAAAGAACACTTGTAATAGGTTTTAAGTATGAAATTAGTAATGCAATCTTAGACTACAATGGGGGGTGAGCACCTCGAAATGCTCATGGAGGGATGGTAACCTCGAAATTGCCAACTATATGTATTTTCCATTTTATTAATCAATTACTTCGAATTTCTTCATCCATCTCTTCCTAAATTCATCCTTAATCCAATAACAGTGAAACTACTTGTTACAATAGTATCATGGGTATATTAGTTAATGGGCCTTTGGCCTTAATAGTATAATGGGATTTGAATTGTAATGGATCTACCATATTGGAGTTGGTATGATCCATAGGGTTTTGGGTAGATTAGTGATCTATATAAAGAACACTTGTAATAGGTTTTAAGTATGAAATTTGTAATGCAGTCTTAGACTACAATGGAGGGTGAGCACCTCAAAATGCTCATGGAGGGATGGTAACCTCGAAATTGCCAACTATCTGTATTTTCCATTTTATTAATCAATTACTTCGAATTTCTTCATCCATCTCTTCATAAATTCATTCTTAATCCAGTAACAGTGAAACCACCTGTTACAATAATGTCATGGGTGTATTAGTTAATGGGCCTTTGACCTTAATAGTATAATGGGATTTGAATTGTAATGAATCTATCATATTAGAGTTGGTATGATCCATAGGGTTTTGGGTAGGTTAGTGGTCTATATAAAGAACATTTGTAATAGGTTTTAGGTATGAAATTTGTAATGCAATCTTAGACTACAATGGAGGGTGAGCACTTTGAAATGCTCATGGAGGGATGGTAACCTCGAAATTGTCAACTATCTGTATTTTCCATTTTATTAATCAATTACTTCGAATTTCTTCATCCATCTCTTCCTAAATTCATCATTAATCCAGTAACAGTGAAACTACTTGTTACAATAGTGCCATGGGTATATTAGTTAATGGGCCTTTGGCCTTAATAGTATAATGGGCTTTGAATTGTAATGGATCTACCATATTACAGTTGGTATGGTTCATACGGTTTTGGGTAGGTTAATGGTCTATATAAAGAACACTTGTAATAGATTTTAGGTATGAAATTTGTAATGCAGTCTTGGACTACAATGAAGGGTGAGCATCTCAAAATGTTTATAGAGGGATGGTAACCTCGAAATTGCCAACTATCTGTATTTTCCATTTTATTAATCAATTACTTTGAATTTCTTCATCCATCTCTTCCTAAATTCATCCTTAATCCAGTAACAGTGAAACTACCTGTTACAATAGTGTCATGTGTATATTAGTTAATGGGCTTTTGGCCTTAATAGTATAATAGGCTTTGAATTGTAATGGATCTACCATATTAGAGTTGGTATAGTCCATAGGGTTTGGGCTAGGTTAGTGGTCTATATAAAGAACACTTGTAATAGGTTTTAGGTATGAAATTTGTAATGCAGTCTTAGACTACAATGGAGGGTGAGCACCTCGAAATGCTCATGGAGGGATGGTAACCTCGAAATTGCCAACTATCTGTATTTTCCATTTTATTAATCAAGTACTTCGAATTTCTTCATCCATCTCTTCCTAAATTCATCCTTAATCCAGTAACAGTGAAACTACCTGTTACAAGATTGGATTGTGTAAAATAAGTAATTGTTTTTGTGTAGTGATGATTGAAAGCCACATTGATAGATTTAGGTCATTAGCCCACAAACTAGTTATTCGTGACAGATCTTCATGATGGAATGAACTGTAGGCCTCACTTTCACATACATTTTCAATTGCTTCCACTTCTAATTTCCCTTTGCTTCTATCACATTTAAAACTTGGTTTTTTTTTTAATTTATAAACCCTCTTACAAGCATGTTTGCTTTTGAAATATTGTCACATTCTTCATTGTTGCTTTCTTTTTATTACTAGATCCTTTGGTATCTGCCAGTTTATGAATTACTCAAGTTTGGCATGAGGTATAAGCACGGCAGAAAAAATTCACAATTCCTTTGACATTATTTTGAAGTTTAAATAGTTGTTAGTTTTCCTACTGTAGAACTGTGTATATATATGTGTGTGTGTGGTGTGTGTGTGTGTGGTGTGTGTGTGTGTATTATGGTTTCTAATGTTTGTTTTGTATGCTTGACACAGGTTCAAGCCATTATGGCTAAAACTGACAAACCAAAGTGGTGGGAAAAGAATTTAACAAATATGGTTGAATTCTACACAAGAATTTTTGGGTGCTCTAAGTCATGTTGGAGATAGATTAGTTATTGTAGAATTTTAGGAACAATTTTAGGAAATTGGTCAAGATTGTTATGTAATAACTTTTTTACAAAAGCTCAAATGCTTAGTATTTTATTTATCAACTGCTATTGCTTAGCCTTGTTTGTTGTAATCAACTAATATGTTAAATTAGTTATGATGTTCCTCTTGATTGGTGATCAAATTTATGATTTAGGATGTTAATCTTTGCTTGAAGAGGCTGTTTAAGAAAAGCGTAAAGTATACCATAAACATTTATGGTGCGTTTGGGTAATATGAATAATATTCAGAATCTGATCACGGATTTCAAGGCAATGAAAATGTGTTTGGATGTTGAATATAATTTAGATTCTTTTGAATATGTGTTTGGGTGTTGAATTTGGAAGATTGGAAAAATGTGTTTTATAATAGTATAAAGTGATTGGAAATGATTGGATTGTATGAAAAGTTGTGTATAATGATTGGTATGGTAAAAAATAATAATAAAAAATATATAATGGGTTTTAAAAAAGTGTTTTATAATAGTATAAAATAATTGGAAATAATTGGATTGTATGAAAAGTTGTGTATAATGATTGGTATGGTAAAAAATAATTAAAAAAAATATATGATGGGTTTATTCAAACTATTCAAACTTTATTCAAGTGACCCATGGGTTTTATTCAACTTGGATCCGGGTATGGGTTTTTGAATAAAAACCCGGTTCGAATATTGAATATCACTACGAACCAAACGCACTTTTAGTATTGCAAATGAAAATCCATCTCATGATTAACAGAGTTAGCTGAAGGTAAATGTGGTTTCGAGGTTGATTTTGCAGTCTCCAATGAACAAAAAGTAAAGACAGTATGGCCTCTTGCTGCAAACTTGTAGGCTCCAAGAATTTAGTTAGCATGTCATTCAATTAACCATATGTTTCCTATGGGATCAATAATATTAGAATAATGATTATGTAATTAAATTTAATATTTCATAGGTATCATTTTATGTCATCTATCACATTAGGAACTGAAATTCCACTACTTACAGTTTTTTATAACTTTGTTGGCGAAAAGAGAAAAGGGAGAACAAAATGAACATCACTAGATTTTATGACTGCTCATCCATTGGTACCATAATAAGCTACAGTTTAGACTTGCATAAAACTCAAACCTTAAGAAAAGAAGAATAAAGATTTATGAAGAACCTAATTCTTGCATATCCAATCTCAGGTAATAAGGTCAATACAACCTAAAACATGTCTATATCTTCGGGTGGTCCATACAATCTTCCACGAAAAATGGAGTTTGAGGTTCAAAGTAAAATCCACTACAAAGAGAAATAAATTAACAATGACAAAAAGAAAATGATTTCATCTTGAACATATTCACATCTGTCTACTTGCGATTCTAAAACCAAACTTTGATAATTTTGGGTTCAATGCTGCCTTCTTAAGGAGGAAAACATTGCAGAAGAAAAATTAAAAGAACAAAAAGGGAGAAAAATAAAACAGCACAAAACATTGTTGAAACACAACAAAATACATTGCAACATTGCCTTGATCTTCGATTAAGTTTTTGCTTTGGTTTGTCTTCATTCAGAGGAAGTTTCATCTTCATCATGAAGCAAATGTAGACGTTCTTTTGATCTTCAATTATGTTGTCTGGTTTATCTTCATCCTGACGGTGCTCATCTACATCCCAAGGAAAATGTAGTGGGCCTAGTGTCTATGATGAATTGTTAAATTCCTTAACCCAAAGGAAAACAGGGAATTAGGCATTAATCCTAAATGCATCCTTATAGTCCATCAAGAATATATAAAATCAAATAAAGGTTGTCAAGGTATAACAATGCTTTATAAAAAAAAAAAAAAATGCAAGCAAAAATGAGCAAATACAAAGTGAATAAACCAAGATGAACACAAACTAGCTCATTCAAACAACAAAGATAAACACCAACACCATATATCATGATTGCATCTCCTCAATAACTACATAAATATACTGAAATGCACAAATATAATTATAAACCGATCGAACTACAATCACAACATATGGTAAAAACTAGAGCTTGTTAGCCATCAATATATCTTTGCTTTGCCTAAAAAATCTATAGTATGATCAATTAAAAGTACCCCACCTTAATGCACAAGCAAGGATGTAAATATGCCTTTGACAAACTCAAAGACAATTAAACTCTCTCTCTCTCTCTCTCTCTCTCTCTCTACAGACACATAAAAACCCTTACAGACAGATAATCACTAACATATTACTCCATAAACATTACCATTCGGCCAAAACAAACCCAGAAATTTCAAAAAAAAAAAAAAATCATCAACAACCATCATCCCCAATTCGGCACTTCTACAACTGAAATCCCCAAAAGGAATAACACCCAAAAAAATTGTTCATCTCCCCTATATTCGTTCACAGCCAAGCAAAACTTTCAGCTATTAACAACATCATCCCAAAACAAACAGCTATTAACAACATCATTATAGGTCCGCTTTGTCAAATACCCATTTCAACATCAAAGCCAATCCCAAATGGGTCTCTCTAAACTAGCCATACAGAAACGGAAGAAACAATCACAGAAAATCGAAGTTATAAACCAACGGGCTAGGGCTCGATAAAAAATTGTTTTTCAGATTTTTGAAAATGGATGCAAACTACTGTTCTAAAGGATGAAGAGGACCAAAAAATTTTCTAGTTGCAAGCATAATGAAATACTAACCGAACAACTTGATGCCTCTGTGCCTTTCCTCGCAGTCGTGGTGATCCCGATTGCTTGAGGGACGGTGGAGAACAGACGGATGGGGGGAAGAGTTTTGCGGAAGAGAAAAGGGGAAAGAGTTTTGGTGAAAAATCTGCTATTTCGTTTTAGTTTTTTTTTTCAATTAATTAAAAAAAAAAAAGTTGACGTGGACATAGCCACGTCAACTGATAAGTCTTGAATTATTCGATTCAAGACTCCTTAATTTACATTTGTTATGCCTAGTTTGTATTGTAAATATAATGTTTTGTTGTAGTTTTGTGTTTTGTCTTATTTTCAGGTTTTATTTGAAATCTAGTTCAAAACACCCGAATTAGACCTGAAAATACATCAATGGCGATTTGGTCATTTCTAGAGTTCGAAGTTGCTCTTGCCAAGTGAAGAATCGGCTAAGGCAAATCGATCGATCGACTTTATAATCGATCGATCGAATCATCAGTCGAAGAAAAATCGATCGTGTGAGATGCGATCGATCGAGATAAGGCAACCATGAATGCGATCGATCGAGATAAGGCAACCATGAATGCGATCGATCAATCGAATTTGGATATTTTCGGAACAATCTGGAACAATGATGACATGTCACTCTTCCTATATATTTTTAGATATTTCTTAGATATTTGTAGATATTTGTAGATATTTCCTAGATATTTCTTAGATATTATTAGATATTTCCAAATATCTCTTATCTTATCTTATCCTATCCTATCCTATCTTATCTCTTATCTTATCCCTTCTTTAGATATTATTTTGTAAATCTCTTCCTCTATAAATAGAGAGCAACATGAGAGGTAGAGATCATGCATCTTTTGGGGGTTCTATTTTCTCATGTGTATCTTCTTAGTTAATTTTAGTGCTTTTCATTTCTTTTATGTAACCCGACTTCCATACTTTAAATATATTGTTTTTAGTTCATTTTGATCTTGTTTCTTTACTGTTTTCTTTTATTTCATGCTTAGATTAGTTTATTTCATGTCTAGCTAAATTATATCTTAGGGTTTGATCAAAATCTTTTCCAAAAACCATGGAGTGTTCTTGATGTTCTTAGGATTTTCTAGATGTGTTTGATGATTGTGAAGGGTTAGAAGATTGCAAAACCCATGCTAAAAGGTTTTGTCTTCAAGGTTCCAATCTATTTATTCATGAAAAAGGGATTTGCTTGTCTATGAGTTTTCTTGGATTCATGAGTAAAATCAGCATTCTTGAAAGAGAACGATGTCTTTTGCAATGTAACTATTTGACATGATGTGTACCTATTACAGTCACTTTATAGGGTATGCTAGGGAACACCGGTCATTTCATCCTTTGGTAGTGTAAAACGTCTTTCCATTGTAGTTTAATCTTTACATGGAATAGATCAGTGTGAAACTAGATACCTTATCATTGTGGCCTAATTAGGGTTTTCATGTATCGTGTATGCTTATTAGGATGTTTTATAAAGTAGAAAGTTAGGGAGCATCAATCCCCCACACCTTTGGTAGTATAAACGTTTTTCAATTATAGATTAATCTTTACGTGGTAAGTGTTTGATATGAAACTATGTGCTTTATAACTACGTCCTAAAGAAAGTATTTTCATGTCGAAGTCGTCGTAATGGTTGACGCCCATTACGCGCTCATATCATGCATGTTAGGATGATCCATATAGACTTGAAGCATTTCATTGGTTAAAGATTAGATAAGATCATTACCCTAAGTTTTCTTTTAAGTTTGTTTTCATTTTCCGCTTTCCTTTACTTTACTCGTTGTAGCTTCAATTCTACAATCTTTACTTTTATTTTTATTTCAAAGTTAGATTAAATACGTTCCTTTGAATATCTCATTATGCAAAACAACCCTCAATCTCTATGGTTCGATAACCCTTACTATAGTACAATTGATTCGTACTATTGCGGAGTGGTAAAACTTATAAATTTAAAATCCACGTAGCCGAGTCGACTACCATAAACAAAGTCGTAGCCCGGTCGTAACTGGGTCTACGATTCAGACTTTTTCTATTTGGTTATTGAGGAATGATACAATGTGTGGGTCTCACCCCATGTGAGAGGGGGTGTGTAGTTGTTGTGTAAAAATAATTTTCCTTGGTTAACGGTGGAGAATAGACGGATGGGGGGAAGAGTTTTGCAGAAGAGAAAGGGGGAAAGAGTTTTGGTGAAAAATCTGCTATTTCGTTTTAGTTTTTTTTTCAATTAATTAAAAAAAAAAGTTATGTCCACGTCAACAAAGTCGTAGCCCGGTCGTAACTGGGTCTACGATTCAGACATTTTCTATTTGGTTATTGAGGAGTGATACAATGTGTGGGTCCCACCCCATCTGAGAAGGGTGTGTAGTTGTTGTGTAAAAATAATTTTCCTTGGTTATTGTTGTTAGTTCAATTGGCTTGTATTCTCACCCGAGTAAATATTTTTGCACAACAAAAGTGTGCACAAGTTGTGCATGGATCACTCCTCATTCTCACCCTATATATACTTTTCTTTCTCTGTTCTATCTAGAACTTGACAGTCTCCGCCAAACACAAAAACAGACAGAGTGGTAGAGAGGTAAAGAGAGATTCAGTGAAGGTCAAGAGCTTCTCTATTTTTCAGGTAATTCCCTTGTGCAATTTTTACTCTTTGGTTCGATTCGAGGAAGTTTGACTTTGTGCTCACATTTTGCGCATTGTGATTGAATGTGAAGATTTTACGCAAATCAAAGCCGAAAATTTTGCTTCCGAGTTTAACTTGTGTAGATCTAAGTATTAATTATCGGTTTTGTTCCTAAATCTTCCCAAAGTTTGAGATCTTTGCCTTCAGTCTTTTTATTTACAACTTTGATTTTGAACACAATCACAGAATGCATGCATTAATACGATGAGCAAAGATCATTTATTTTTTCTTTGTTTATAAGGGTTTGAACTTTCATACATTAGATCTAAACTTCATCTTTTAGGATCTCCAACTGCTTTTGAGTTTTCCCAGTATGTTATGCCTATAGATTTAATTTAGGGTTAAATACAATTCACCCCCCCCCCCCTCCCGCGGAAGTTGTCAGCCATTTTCAATTTGGCTACCAAAATTTAAAAATTTGCAATGTACCCCCATGAAGTTTCAAAAATTTACAATTCAGGCATTCCGTCACTCTCACCCGTTAAACCCGACGAAAAAATGAACACGTGCGTATCACGTGCCATATTCAAAGATAACATCCCCTTCATACCATTGTTTTAACATGTTAAATTACCTAAATGCCCTTGAAAACAACACACGCCTTTAGTCTAAAAAAACACTAACTCTCATGTTCTTCGACCAATTCAAAACACTAGCTCTCGTGTTCTTCGAACCAAAGCATTTCGTATGCTGTCAACAACTACAAAGCGTGACATTGCGACCGTGTGTTACAAAAATTAGGGATTTCTCTCACGACGGCACTGATTTCCATTTTGTGGTAAGAGGTAAGTCAAAAAATGAACATTAAATTAGGGTTGTGTTGAAATTGGGGATTTTTGGGTTTATATTGTTTGGGTCTGAAATTATTCTGAAATTCCTTTAATGAATGTTGCGATGTTGCGAAATTTACTGTGTTGGGATGTTGCTTTCACATGTGACTGTTGGGTTTTCCGGTTTTGTAATTTTTTATCACCTTTGGGTCGACTTTTGCTGATGAGTTGTGTTCATATGTTGCTTTCAAGTGTGCATAGATGTTGTCGGTTGCTGCATTATCATTTTGTAAGGTTGGGTCCATAGCAATAACGATAGTGGTCTGAAAATCCTATTTATTTAGTTGCCTCGTAGGGCCTTTGTCATGTTGTATGCTTGTGAGAAACATTTATTTGCTTGTTTAACAATAGTGGTCCCAAAATGTATCCGATTGCATTGTTTTCAATAACTCTCTTGCTTTTTGTCTAGTGGAAGGGGATAATACACCCTGAATTTATATCTCTCTACCTCTCCTTCAGGCCCACATTTATGTCATATACCGATATCATAATCAGAAAGTCTACTATTGCAGTCTTTCTATGCATTACTCAAAAGGTCTACTATGTTTTTTGGTATTCTTTTTTTATTCAAGTATGTTACCATTTCACCTTATAGGATGGGGTCTTCTGAATTGGTGTTTGAGGTTCATCATAAAGGTAGGTTTGACAGACACTTTGGGTGTGAGTATGTCAGTGGTTCTGTTACAGTACATCATGAGACTTTTTACCATGATAAGCTATTATTCTTTGAGATAGAAGGTATTTTAAAAGAATATGGCTATAAGTCTTGAGATTTGATGTATTTTAAAGACCCTGTAAAGAGTCTAGTGGATGGTTTGCACCTAATAACATCTGACGATGAGGTGTTGTAGAGAAATGACTTTTGCACATCACTTGTACATCTTTTGTACATCACTTTTCTAAATCAATTATTAGATTTGTAGGACCCACAAAGATTTACATGTGTGTCCTACAGATCCAATGGTTGATTTAAAAAAGTGAGGTACAAAAGATGTACAAGTGATGTACATGTAACATGTCTCTGTCTTGTATTTGTCTTCTTACCATATTGGCCATTACATTGTGCATTTATACATTGTATCTGTTGAGAGAAATAGTATATATTGAATCACAACAAAATACTGTACATGAGAGGCCTATATATAGGCTAGTACATAAAGGACAAATATACAACGTAACCCATGTGGGACAATGGGACAATACGAATATAATCTAACACCCCCCTCAAACTCAAGGTGGAGTGCAAGAGACCATCTTGAGGTTGGACACAAGATCGCGAAACCGCCTTGGAGGATGAGACTTTGTGAAGAGGTCCGCGAACTGATCATGAGACGTGACAGAATGAAGTTGTAGAGAGCCCTGAAGAAGGTGATGACGGACAAAGTGACAATCAATCTCAATATGTTTGGTCCGTTCATGAAAGACATCATTATGGGCAATCTGAATAGCACTTCTATTATCACAGTAGAGAGGAGTAGCAGAAGAAAAAGTGACACCCATATCCTGTAATAGCCATCGCAACCAAAGGAGCTCCGAGGTGGTGTCAGCTAAGCACGATATTCTGCCTCAGTGCTAGAGTGAGCAACAACAGACTGCTTCTTACTACGCCAAGAAATAAGAGAAGTGCCAAGTAGAAAACAATAACCGGTGGTAGAGCGACGATCTGTAGGATCACCAGCCCAATCAGCATCAGTATAAGCATACAACTCAAGAGGAGACAGAGAGGAGAAGTGGAGCCCATGAAATAAAGTCCCCTTGAGGTAGCGAAGGATGCGAAGGACAGCAGAGAAATGAGTAGAACGGGGAGCAGCCATAAACTGACTCACCTGATGTACAGCATATGAGATATCAGGTCTAGTAACAGTAAGATAAACAAGGCTACCAACCAAATGCCGATAGAGAGAGGGATCACGGAGAGGCTCGCCATCTTGTAGATTGAGGCGGATATTGAGCTCAGTCGGTGTGTCGACGATCTTACAGTCTGTGAGATTGGCCCGTGAAAGCAGATCAGATATATACTTGGCCTGTGTCAAATATAAACCATCAGAAGAAGAAGAAATCTCAAGACCAAGAAAATAGCTGAGAGTGCCAAGATCCTTCATCTCAAAATGCTGACTGAGAAACTGTTTGAGCTCCAGAATACCAAGAGAATCATCGCCAGTGATAATCATGTCATCAACATATAACAACAGAAGAATGATGCCTCGATCTGTGCGACGAATAAACAAGGCAGAATCATACGAGCTGATGGAGTATCCAAGACCAGAGACAGTGGCGCTAAACTTAGCAAACCATGCCCGTGGAGCTTGCTTTAGACCATAGAGAGCCCGACGAAGACGACAGACCTTGTTCGGAGGAGAAGAGAGGCAGGAGGTGGCTGCATATAGACTTCTTCATTGAGATCGCCATTAAGGAAGGCATTTTTGACATCCATTTGAGAAAGTGACCAATGGCGAGAAGCGGCAACAGCCAAAAGAGCACGCACAGAAGAGAGGCGAGCAACAGGAGCAAAGTCTCCTCATAATCCACACCATACTCCTGAGTAAAACCTCTGGCCACAAGACGAGCCTTGTATCTGTCAACAGAACCATCAGAACAAGTCTTGATTTTGTAGACCCACTTACACCCAACAACAGACTTTCCTCGAGGCAAGTCAACCAGATCCCATGTATGGTTCTTGTGTAATGCATCAAGTTCCTCTTTCATCGCGTCCTGCCAAAGAGGGTTAGTGGAAGCCTCACGATAGGAGTGAGGTTCATGTAAGGTAGCTAAGGCATGAAAACAATGAAAGTCCTGGAGATGAGATGGAAGAGACTTTACCCGAGTGGATCGGCGAAGAGCAGGTGGGGAGGCAGGAGCCGGAGCCTCGGATGGAACAGAATCTTGAGACTCAAGCGTAGCAACATCATGAGCATTTGAAGACTGCGGCTCAAGTGAGGGAGACTCGGGACAAATTTCACCAGAGGTAGAGTGAGAGAGAGGCGTCTCAAAAGTGTGGTAAAGGGAGGAAAAGAGGGCATACAAAATTTCCCGACGTCGTGAAATAACTTATGCTCCCAGAAGACCACATGACGGGAGATGCAAAGGCGGTGTGACACGGGATCATAACACCGATAACCCTTTTGTTCTACCCCATATCCAAGAAAGCAACATAATCGAGAACGAGGCTCGAGTTTGGTACGTTCATGAGGTTGGAGCAAAACAAAACAGGCGGAACCAAACACACGGAGTTGATGGTAAGTGGGAGAAGAGCCAAACAACCGCTCGTGAAGGGTACAATTTTCAAGGAGAGGGGTAGGCAACCTGTTGATAGTGTAGACAGCTGTGAGAGTGGCTTCACCCCAAAAAGGAGTAGGAACCAAAGAGGAAAGAAGAAGAGCACGAACAGTGTCTAGAATGTGCCGAAGTTTACGTTCAGCTCTTCCGTTTTGCTGTGAGGTGCCTGGACAAGACAAGTGAGGAACAGTGCCATAGTGTTTTAAAATATTTTGAAAAGCTTGTTGAGTATATTCTAAAGCATTATCAGAACGAAAAGCTTTAATGTGTTTAGAAAACTGGGTCTCAACCATTTTTGCAAAATTGCGATAGATATTCAATAATTCAGAACGTGATTTCATTAAAAACACCCAAGTGTAACGAGAAAAATCATCCACAAAAATCACAAAATAGCGTGAGCCACTCATACTAGGAACAGGGGAAGGTCCCCAAACATCAGAATGAATTAAATCAAAAGAAGTAGATGCAAAAGACTCACTATTATTAAAAGGCAAAGCTGGTTGTTTCCCAAGTTGACAAGAAATACAATCAAAAGACTTGTTGGACACTGAACCTAAGAAACCCTTAGAAGCTAAAATCTGTACCCGAGACACAGATGCATGACCAAGACGCGAATGCCAAAGAGCAAGAGATGGCGGCGATGAAGTGACAGCAGCAGAAACACCGGGGATGGAAAGGTGTAAGGAGGAAAGCTCAAACAGTCGCCCAATTCTACGCCCGGTCCCAAGTGTCTGGCCCGTCCGAGGATCCTGCACATACACACCAGAGGAGTCAAAAACAAGTCGATAGCCCAATTCACACAGTTGCCCAACAGATAAGAGATTAAAGGATAATTTAGGCACATGAAAAAATCAGGGACAGAAAGGAAAGGCGTATGAACAGTGCCTAAGGATTGAACCGTCATAGAAGAGCCATCAGCTGTGTGAATTAAAGATGTATGTGGGGGAGGGACAAAAGTGGTAAATGAAGAGGCATATGGCGTCATATGGTTGCAGCAGGCGGAGTCAAAAAGCCAAGAGGAAGATTTACCTGGCAAAACGGAGAGGACAGAGGAAGATGCATTACCAGAACGAGCAAGGACCTGGTTGATAATTGCCTCAAAGTCAGCTGAAGATAAAGTGAGAGTAGATCCGGTAGAGTCGCCAGAGGGAGCAGCTGGGGCAGCCGAAGAAGAAGCACTCTCAGTAGTGGTCACAGCTGCAGCATGTGTAGAAGATTTGGCCTTGCGCCAACATTTGTCAATGGTATGCCCACGACGGCGACAATAGCGACAAAAAGGATTGTCACGATTCTTGGAGGGTCCATGAACTGACCGGTCAGAGTGCTCGGTCTGAGGAGATGGAGCAGCTAATACGAGATGAGTATGCGGAGTGTGCTGAGAGCGCAAAGTAGACAATCTGGTCTCCTCTCGAACAAGCTCACAGACAGCCTGGTCCAAAGTGGGAAGAGGAGAGCGATGCAAAAGTTGCCCACGAACAGGCTCAAAATCATCCCGCAGAGCCATCAGGAACTGATAGAGACGATGCTGGTCCCTGCGGGCAGCATACATCTGAGCATCGGTAGGGTCCCTCCAAGCAGGATCAGAGAGAGCCAACTGATCCCATAAGAACTGCATGTGAGCAAAGAAATCCGTAATAGTCTGACTGGATTCTTGCTTCAGACGATAGAGATCCAGAATAATCTGGTACTCGCGAGAACCATCAATCGACGAGTAGCGAGAAGCAAGCATATCCCAAGCACCCTGTGCATCGTCAAAACTGCCAAATAAAGCCGCAATAGAGGGAATGGTGGTGGCACGGAACCACGTAAGAATCTGATGATGTTTGCTGTCCCAATCAATGAGGCGAGTGTGGAAGGCAGCATCAGTTTCGGCATCGACTTTAGTAGGCTTGGGGATATCCCCAGTCACATAAAGCCAGAGCTTGCGGCCTTTAAGAAAACTCCTCATAGATTGGGACCAAACAATGTAGTTGGTGCCATCCAATGTAGCATGAATATGAGTAAGAATCTCGTTTTGTGCCATCTGGAGATGCCAAAAGCAGAAATAGACCAGAAAAATGAAATCAGAACGAGAAAATAAGTAGAAAACACCTGGTCAGCCGAGTCAACGGTCAACGGTCAAAGTCAACGGTCAGCGGTCAACACTGACGTGGTAGTATGCTGACGTGGCACCAGGCTGACGTGGCACCAGGCTGACGTGGCACTAGGGCTGACGTGGCACTAGGGCTGACGTGGCACTGCAGAGGTTGGCGCGTGAATGACACGCGCGATGGGCGGCGGCGCGTGGGCGCGTGAACCAGCAGGCTGCAATCTTCTGGTGGCGCGTGGAGGCGCGTGGACCGTCGGATTTGAAAAAAAAGGTGTCCCCGAGCAGCTAGGCGGCTTGTCTAGGGATCTGTGCTGAGATTGGAACGATCAAACGGCTGGATCGTCTGATGGCGGAGCGGCAGCAGCGGCTGGCGGCGGCAGAAACTTCAGGCGGCGCGTGGAGGCGCGTGAATGGGCAGATTGGGCTGTTCTCGATGGCTCTGGCACGGTGGTCTCCCAAGGTTTCTATTGGTATATGAACCAAGTCGAAACAGGGACTGGAAGACGGAGAACCGAGGAAGACAGAGCGATGAGATATGGCGGAAGCAGCGGCGGCGGCGCCGGAAAATTTCCGGGAAGAGGCCAAAGAAAAAGAATAAAATAAATAGGTGATTCAGAACCTGTGCTCTGATACCATGTTGAGAGAAATAATATATATTGAATCACAAGTAAATACTGTACATGAGAGGCCTATATATAGGCTAGTACATAAAGGACAAATATACAACGTAGCCCATGTGGGACAATGGAATATACAACGTAGCCCATGTGGGACAATGAGAATATAATCTAACACATCCATGAAGAAAAAATAATAATAAGACTACTCTTTTGCTCTTTGAATTTGGAACTTGTAATTACTATCTCTGCTTCTTATGCTAACATACTCTGTTCCTTGAACATAACCAACACTCAAAGATGTAACTAATTATGTTCTTGTAGACTTACAAATACTAGTCCCCTTTGAAGTTCATAGATTGAATTACAAGTTAATTTCGGCATATAATCTTATATTTTCTAGAATCTATACAATATATTAAAATCAGTTTTTTCCATTAGAAGAAAGATGAATTTTTTACTAAATCTAAAGGGTGGACAATGTGGATGTCAGTATTCAGTCATTTTAGCAAATGAGAATTGAAAGGACTAAGTTTTACCCTCTTCAATCCCCTGATTATTTATCAAAATGATTAAGCTTCCATAATTTTTGATTGCCCATCCACGACCATCACTATGAGTGAACTGGGTGACCTTTAAACCTTTTTTTCTAAAAAAAATAAAATAAAATTTAAGGGGCAGAATTAATTTTTAATCATTTATGTTCTCTATTTAACACAAAAATTGATGGATGTCTTGAATTTATTATGAATCCAAACTTGTATCTCAAATCTGTTAAATTACAATCTGAAGGCTTACAGTCAAATGATCAAAAGCATGGGGATTCTTGTTTGATTTTTCTTTTCCAGCCCTTTGGGCCCTCTAAGGTAACAAAAAGAAGTTGGTTGGCCATTTAAGAACCCAACCCACAGCCAGAGCCGGACTCATATAAAAGTTATATATATATATATATATATATGAAGATCATCTAAATACCACATGGTTGTTGTTGTTGTAATTGGTCTTCTTCCTCTTACTAATTACACATTAGATCATGTTTGAATGCTAGGTTATGTGGAGTTATACTCCAAAATTGTTTCCTTCAAATGCCAATAGAATTTAAAGTCGATTTATGATCAAATTAACAGTAATTAAGAGTGTACATGCTAATGTTATGCGGCTATTTGCAATGATTAATCTCAAACAAACCTTAATTCAATGCTATAATCTGGCTAGTGTCACAACTACGGCTTATACCAAAACTACCAAAAAGCGAATTTGAGTGGATTGATCAAACACGACAGCTAAATTAGGATTAGTTAATTCTTAAGCCAACCAGAGTGTTTAATGTTTAATTTTTATTTAATTTGAGCAACATTACCAACTCAAAAGTGTTAATCTGGGTGAATTTAGTTTCATAGCGTCTTCATAAAGAAGAAATAGTTTGGTGGAGAAGTCTAACAAAGGTCAGGTGTACCATCCTCAGCGTTTAATAAACGAGATCAATGAGGGCCTCAATCGTTGATGCTCGTGGAAATTTAGTGAGAGTAGTATTGATGGAATTTAAAAATATCAATGCATATTTTTTTTGTGCGAATAAAATTTAATATGTAGCTGTCTCTTCTTTATTTTATCTTTTTACCCATTATCATGCTCTGTTAGTATTGGGTTTATACGTTTTTGTGTTAGAATATATGAAAATATATTTGATATTTAGTTGATAATGAAATATTCTTTAGATATATTTCCCTAATGTTCTTGTTATTTGAGGTTTACTTGTTCATTACTCTCTCTCTCTCTCTCTCTCTCTCTCTCTATAAATAGAGAGTTATATAATGCAATTAATTATACTTAAATAAACAAGATGTCCATTTGGGTTTGATATTTAGTTTTTAAAATTATACGTATTCAAAAAAACATGCTCTTGCCTGTAATTTGAAAATGCATATTTTTTGTGTTTTCAAATCATATTTTTTTTTTAGAAAAAAAAAAAACTCAATTCCAAATAATTTATTTTCTTCAATTTAGTTCAAAATTACATTTTTTGTCCACAAAATTGCAATTCCCAACGGACCCGTAGTCCACACGTACATCTCCACTTCAACTCTTCCGCTCTCCCTGTTATTGTTCTCATCATAGATTTCTAGATGATAACAAACCTTTCGATACAGTTTTCTACATGGTATCAGAAGCTTTATTATATGTCAAGACTTTGAAAAATACTTGACAGCTCAATATTTCATTGGGACGATGGAATGTGTGGTGCAGAGGTCTGCTTCTAGTCCTTCCATATATGTTGCAGTGTTAGAGGGCTTGAATTGTGCAAATAATATTTCTCTCCATTATTTCACAATTAAGATGGTAAAGAATCACATCAAAATATATACTTGATCATTTTGCACAACAATCGACATAGAGGACTTTCTTAGCAACAACTTGAGCAAAGTGGCAAGTGACTGACGACTTCGATAAAAACAAGTTGGTTGATGTTGGGAGTTTTGGCATGGTATACAAAAGGTCTTCAAATTGGCATTTGGCACCACCCACTAGTTTCAAAGCAGAAACCCAAGACGTGCGTGATGCGCCAACTTCGTGCACATGACATTGACAATGCTGTCAAAGTCATCACTAATTCACTAGTGGGTTCCGGTCATCACAACTGACAACATTGCATTTGAACATCTCGATGTTCTAAAATGTCATGCCTATTTCTACACCATGGTGCACGGCATTCTAAGCCAGATGAAGACTTGGTTGCACATGTCAAGACAATTTTGTCAAATTCATCACTAGTTGGTGCTTTAACTCGAGTTTGGAAAAGTGTAAAATGTCATGCGTATTTCTACACCATGGTGCACGGCCTTCTAAAGCCAAATGAAGACTTGCTTGCACATGTCATGACAATCTTGTCAAATTTATCACTAGTTGGTGCTTTAATAGGAGTTTGGAAAGGCGTAAAATGTCATGCCTATTTCTACACCACGGTGCACGGCATTCGAAAGCCCGATGAGACTTGCTTGCACAGGTCATGAAAATCTAGTCAATTTATATATATATATATATATATATATATATATATATATATATATATATATATATATATATTTCAATTTGGCTCCCATATTCAGAAGGCTGGTTCCGCCGCTACTCCAAAGTGAAAAGAGTGAACATGTCATGAAATTCCAAAGGAAAGTCATGATATTGATGATGATAGTGAATTAGCGATGAATCTGTTAAGGAATAAATTTTGGGGACAGATCGATAACCATTAAGCACGGTAGATGATTTACAGCTTGCAAGGCCTATACTTAAGATATTCCAATTATTGAGCTTTTAATTCTTGGACCTGTCCCATACTTAATAGTGTACCTAGAAATTCATTGGTTGCCTATTTATACTCCCTGTGGCATATATACGACATTCTTAAGCCCAGTTATATAGTTACTAAAAAGAGAGGGTCGATAAGCAATAAGTCACAAAAAGTAATTTGCTTGATTCAAAGAGAGAGAGAAATGACTATTTCAAAAACCTAACTATTATTTTATTTCAATGACATATTCCACGAACTAAGCCAGCCCTTAATATTTTGCTTTAGACAAAAAGTTGCTCAAAATATCATGAATAATTTTTTTTTTCTTCATATTATCAATTTAGGAAAAATAACACCGTTGGAAACATCTTATTGTTAATTTTCTTTTGTTCTTTGAAAACAATTTTCTACAAGTATTCTGTGAAATTTTCTTTTGTTCCCGTGTATACTATCTATGTATTTAGAGGCGCCTTATGCCTTTTTAATGAAATTTTCTTACTTAAAAATAAATAATAATAATAATAAAAAACACACACACACACACAAAACACAACCAAATTGGCCCTTAGATTAATTATCAGTCTTTAGAATTTTTCCAGTCAAGTAATGTAAATTAAATCTTGCTTGACTTTCATCATCTTTCCAAGATTTATCATTGACTGAACGCAACATATTTGTGGCGTTAACAGCACTTTTACATATCGAACAAGGATAACGTTTTATAATTGAAAATAACATCAAAGTAATCTACCCTTATTGTTAGAAAAAATAATAGAAAGCAGAAAATTGAGAAATATTCTTAAGGTGCGTTACAATGTTAATTTCCTTAAGAAATTATTTTTGCTTACTAGAACTGTTATGCAAAGGGTTACAACAAATATTTCCTTAGAATACAATGAAGCCAATAAATCTTTTATTCTTAATTGCATTTTGTACAAATAAAATTAAACCTAAATATTCTCAGATTTTCTATTCTAGCAGACTCAAATTTAAAGTACAAAATGTGTTTTGAGAGAAAAAAAAGAAGAGATTTTTTTTTTGTGTGTTTTTAAAAACCAGACTGCATATGACTATGTATAGTGTTAAAAATAGCAATTATTTATGTATTTTCACTAATAGTACTTAGTTTTGAAATTGACAGTTATAAACTGCAAATCTCAAGCACTTAATTCTGACCGTTAGATTAAATTATTATCAACGACAATTTAATTATAACTATTACATCATAATTGTTAATAAAGTAACTATCATTTAATCACAATCGTTACGTCAAAGTTTATTTGATCTTACTGTTGCCATTACTAATAGTTTAGTATATCAAACCACTCAATCTATTTTAGAAGCATTCTATGGTCCAAATCAAATCACCAGATCAAATGATCATGACCATAAAAAATAAACGGTCATGATTTGAACGACCATCCAAGTGCTATCTAGGCATACCATTAGCGCCTAATAGCCCACTGCCAAACACACGCGTGCAGTATTTCACACCGTACTATAATATACACACAAGTGCATACATATAAGCATTACTCTAAAGCAAATGCTTGAAGTGAATTGAACCTTTCAAAAAATAATAATGCTAGAAGTCTCCTCGTGTCCCTCTTGCTTCTTTCGAAAAATGATTAAACTTTTAAACTCAACAGTTGATTTGTAATAGGTCACTATTGAATTTTGATAAAATAATAATTTTAAAAAGTCAAATTGTTTTTGGAGGGACACGGGATAGACTTCTAGAATTACTCTATTTTAAATGTCAATTTGGTGGGAGTATTATTGATGGAATTTAAAAATATGAATGCATATTTTTTTTGTGCTAATAAAATTTGATATTTAGCTGTCTTTTCTTTATGTTCTCCATTTTGCTAGCTAGTATATATCATGCATGCTATATCAGTATTGGGTTTATGCGCGATGAATGAGTTTCCTTCCTTTGTACGGTTTGTGCAAGTTGTGAATGAGGTCCTTGGATTTTAAATGTAATTTTTTTTATATTTTATATTCATCTCAAACGATTTCCGGAGATCATGTAAGTTTTTCATTTGAGAGTTATTTCCTTCCGAAAATTTGATTATATTTTTCGTCTTGTGTTGAATAAAGTGAGCTTGCAATGCCCATAATACTCTAGCTGCATTGGGAAATTCCAATGACTCGACTATTTGGACGTGTCCCATAATATTCCAAATGAAGGTTCTTTCAAATACTTTACAGCTCAATCTTTTATAAGCCGATAACGATGCATTGTGTGCTGCAGCACGCTCTGCTTCAAATCCTTCCATGCAACAACTTAAGCAACTAACTAACACAACTCAATCTTTCTTGGGCCGGTAAGAGTACTAATAATAGTTTCCTTTTGATTTTTCTTAAATTTAGGAAACAAAATTACTTCTTGCTTTATTATCCAAATATACTTAACAATAGCTTTCATTATCTTTCTCTATTCCATTGAAATATTATTTCTTTACAAAATTCAAGTTTCCTATCTATCTTCATTTTATTTACAAAATTTAAACACAATCCCCACTGAAAGGCAAAAAAATGAGAGGAATGAGATATTTTTTGTTAAATAAGGTATAGAGAAGCTAAAGTACTGCTATTCAATATATTGGGTACCGTAGCACTATTGAAATTTTTGCTATATTTAAGGAAAAAAAGAAATTATAGATAAAAGCTGTTGCTAAAGCTCTAATGATGCATTGTAAGGTGTAGCTCTACTTCCAAGTCCTTCCATGCAACAACTTGAGCAAGTAACTGTCACGATTCAATCTTTCTTGGGCTGGTAACAACGCATTGTGTGGTGAAGCTCTGCTTCAAGTCCTTCCATGCAACAACTTGAGCAACTAACTGACACAGCTCATTAATCTTTCTTGGGCCGGTAACAATGCATTGTGTGGTGCAACTCTGCATATAGTTATGGTATTTTACTGATGGAAACTTTTACAAGAAAGAAACCTATTAATGAGTTTGAAGTGTTGGATAGAGGAATCATTGGTGCATTTAGTAACTAAAGTGGTCGATGCCAATTTGTTAAGAACCGAAAGAGATTATGCTTTTGTGGAGAATTGTATATAGTCTATAATGGGATTATCTTTGTAGTGTTGTGCCGAATTACTTAAGCAAAGAATTAATGCAAAAAGTATTTTAATCACACTCAACAAGATCAAATTGAAGTTTCTACAAGATATATACTTAAGGAAGCTAGTTATACGAGAACATGAGGATTGTTTAATTTATAGTTTTTTCATGTTTGTGCTTTTAAAATAATATAACTGTCTTGAGACTGCCATAAAGAGATTTGTTTATAGCCATTACTTTGTTATGTTAGATAATAATAGTAACATTTATATCTGGTATGGTTGATTGTACGTAGTGACTTAGAATTAGCTACCAATGGCCAAGTTAGTCTGAAAGTATTGAAGGCAACAAGATCATATATTAGATCGATTTGTTCTCGGTACACAAATAATTGCAATTTGTGGGATTGTAGTTACAGATGTATGCTTGTATGTGGATATTGCCCCAGCATCGTGTTAGGGAGGAAGGGGCCGGGTTCAATGCTCATTTGAAAATCGGTATTGGGCAGCCCAAGCTCTCATGCTTTCTTAATTACTTCAAAATCAATCCCATATCATGTTAAGAAGTCATCAGTCAAGGAGACCCGTTTCTTTGCCATGTTGTTGTACGTATTCCACACAAGAATTGGAAACCTTTGAGGACCTTTACCTGAGTTTTTTGTTATTTATTTTAGGAAACTAAGCATATTGCTTCTTCACCGAACAACATAATTTTTTCTATTTCTTTTTTATTTGATTTTATTTTCATTATTGTCTTTATTTTTCTATTTGTTTATATTTTCTTTCACTTCTAACCCAAGTTGAACAAGGAGACTCTACGTTATAAATTAGAATTTATTATTTGCTGTACACATTGGATTTGGTCATGAGTGAAATAAAGAGATGAGAAGTCCGTATTGGTAATGCCATTATGACAATCATTGATTTGAGTGTTAGTCATACTACTTTTTCTTGAAATAAATACTGATTGCTTCAATTTTTCTGTTTTTTATTTTTTAATACAAAAAATTATCATTTTCACAAGACTTGGTGGAGCACTAAGGATAATGGGTGTAAGCACATCACAAGAAGTCTGAAAATGCTAGACCTGGTGGCACACTATGGATGTGGTAATCACAAATGTAAACACGTCCTAAATAATAATTCTGAAAACATGATGAAGATGATGATCATGAACTTCCGCGTCAAATGTGGTGAAGCTTAATGGAGAGGTAATTATTGAAGTAAGCAACATGATATGTATTCATAGTTATCATCAAAAGATTGAATAAATATGAAGTTTTAAATATTGAAATAATTTGGGGAACATGGCCTAGTTATGCAATTTCATTTGGATCTCAAAAACACCTGTTAAATGATATCAATTTAAGTAAATAAAATACAAAATTTTAGATTACCATCTTCTTGCAATTAAATAAGTAAAAGTATGACATATTTGGATGTGATTATCATAGTATTTTTTCGCTAGAAACCAATGATAGAGGGGGCCTAAACAAACAGGAGACTGTATGCACCCAGCCCCATCAAAGACAGTAGCGATACTCATATATATCAGTGGCCTGAAAATAATTTCAAATGCTTTCCAATTTGAAATTCGATCCTGAAACCTTCCACCCACCAAACTTTTTAAGAATTAGCCCAAATATCACATTCTTAGTGCACGACATTCTAGAGCCAAGACCGGAGTGCATAAAATTCTATAAAGACATGGTTGGACATGTTGCTGACTCTGATATGAAAAAACTCTTGAGTGAAAACAATTAAGTCGATTTACAACACAAACGATATAGATCATGTAGAGAAACACATAAATGTATCGTGTACCTCTCTTCTTATTCTATAAATTTCTTTTATGTTTATTAGGTTTATCTTTTCTTTCACCTCCATGCCGCAGTGATAGAGCTACACTTGAGTTGTGCCAATAATACTCATTTGTAATATTTCTCTCCATTATTTCACACTTTCGTAGCAACAGCTTTAGCAAAGTGTGCCAAGTGCAGAGAATACAGAAAACTTAAACAAAAATCGATTATACAACAAATCTCATAATTGAGAAGCTTACATGAAGAAGAGAGAGATGGGTCTCCGTGACTAAAAACCCCGTTTTCGTGTTTACTGCTGTCACCCACTTCAGTCGTACGTGTTTCTCTCCGTCTTTTAGTTGTTTTAATTAATACTATTTTATTTTGTTAAATAAATAGAATAATAAAAGTAGAGTAATGCTATTGGAAAATAATACAAAAAATAACAATTACACAATTTTTACATAATTATTGGCGTTGTTTGGCAAGCTCCAAGAGCATAACACGATAGTGCTATGCACTATTTTCATCATTCTTCTCACTTTTTCACATTTCTCAATAACAATACACATCAAAACATTCTTACTTTTTATATCACATTAATAATTTTTTATTATTATTTAAATAAAAAAATTCACTACAATACAATTTTTTTCCTTCACTTTTTTATATAAATTCTTTTTACTCTATATCACATCATCACTTTTTACTAATTTTAAAATTAACAACTCACTACTATGTTATGTACAAACATTTAACAAACAAGGCTATTACTTATATGAGATGGGTCGATGTGATGGTAGGCCCTACCTCATGTGAGTAATAATTGTGTAAAAATTATGTTAATTATTGGCCTTATTTGGCAAGAGAAATTTTTTTTCTCTTCCCTTCTTCACTTTTCTAAAAAATAATCAATTTTAAAACATTTCAACTTTATATCACATTAATAATTTTTTATTATTATTTAAATAAAAAAATTCATTACAATACAAAATTTTTTCACTTTTCTATACAAATTTTTTTATTTATATCACATCTATCGGTTCTATCTCTCACTACCATTCTTCTTCCTTTACCAAACAAAGCCAATTGTTTTTCTACCACTGCCCAATGCTATTTAGTGGGTTTCAGTCATGCCCATTTCTACACCGTGTTGCACGGCATTCTAAAGGCAGATGAAGACTTGGTCCCACATGTCATGGCAAACTTGTCAAACTCATCATTATTTGGTGCTTTAGTTAATAGGAGTTTGGAAAAGTGTCTGGATTCTCGCACCAGTTTTCCTTTCTTTGGAAAAGTTGTCGGATTCTCACACCAATTTTTCTAATTTTCTTAATGTCTACAAAAGATTGGACATCACCATTCACATAAAGTTCAATATGTTCATCATGGCTATTATTATTATTTATTATTTTTAATACAAAAAATTATCTTTTTCACAAGATTTGACGAAGCACTATGGATGAATTAATCATGAAAACATGAGAAGATACTGATAATGTACTTTCAGGTGACCACGTTAAATGTGATGAAGCTTAATGGAGTGGTAATTATTGAAATAAGTACCACGAAATGTGTTCATTGTTATTATCAAAAGATTAAATAAATATGAAGTTTTAAATATTAAAATAATTTGAAAAACATGGTCTAGTTATGCCATTTTCATTTGAATCTAAAAAAAAAAAAGCTTGTAAATGATATGAACTGAAGTAAATGAAATACAAACTTTTAGTTTAATTACAATCTTCTTGCAATTAAATAAGTAAATGTATGATATATTTTTACTCATTGAAAACCAATGACAAAAGGGTCTAAACGGACAAGGAAGCCGCAAGAACCCAGCCCCATCAAAGACACTAGCGACACCCAAATCAATGGTGTGAAAATAATTTCAAATTACTAGACCATCACCCTTATTGCACGGCGTTTTAGAACCAAGATCATGGTGCACAAAATTTTATTAAGACATGGTTGGACATGTTGGTGACTGATATGCAAAAACTCTTGGGTAAAAATACTTTAAGTCGATCTACGACACAAATGACAAAGATGATATACTAAAACACGTAAAATTCTTTTGTTTTTCTCTTTTTATTCTTTAAACTTCTTTTATGTTTATTTCAGATCAAATTATTTAAATATGACTCTACCAAAAATATTTTTCAGTTGATTCCTTTTAAAAACTCAAAACCCAAAAGCAATTTCCAAATGCTACACCAAAAATTCTCATAAATTACAAAAACAATTAAAACAAGAGGCTAACACAACAAAAAAGTGCAGAGAAAATTACAGAAAACATAAACAAAAATCGATTACACAAAACTTCTCATAATTGAGAAGCTTACACGAAGAAGAGAGAGAAAAGCGAGAGTTGTCTTGTGAATGGTAAATGCTGCCCGGTCCCCATGACTAAAAATCCCATTTTTCCGTTTTCTGTTGTAACCCACTTCAGTCGAACGCGTTTCTTTCTATTTTTTAGTTGTTTTAATTTAATTAATACTTCTTTTGAAAAAAAAAATTAATACTATTTTTTTATTAAATAAATAGAATAATAAAAGTAGATCGAGTAATGCTATTTAGTGGTTCCAGTCATGCCCATTTCTACACCATGTTGCACGGCATTCTTAAGCCAGATGAAGACTTGGTCGCACATGTCATGACAAACTTGTCAAAATCATCACTATTTGGTGCTTTAATTAATAGGAGTTTGGAAAAGTGGCCGGATTCTCACACCAATTTTCCTAATTTTCCTATGTGTGTTTGTTTTGATCAGACGTATAAGAGTGAAAAGGAAGAGAAAGAAATACCAAACTTCTATTTTCTTTGATGTAATTTCAGATTAAATTTCATTGATTTACCTGATAAAACTATTTGTTTCCTCCTCTGTTAGCAAATATACCACGCTACATCAAAAGCAATCAAATTGCACTGTTAATTGGCTTTGCGTATACTGAAAGCCACAATATTCAAGTAAAGGGTCCTCTTGAAGGATTTCCAGAAGCTACACTGATCCAAAAAGAGAGCCTTATTGTGACTGTTGTGGATTCAACAAATGAGAGATGTAAAAGTAGATTCCTCTACGTGGATCTTGGCAGTTGGTATGGAAAAAGCTACAACTTTTCTTAATCTTAATCAGCTAACCCTAATCTCTTGAAGTCGGCTCTAAAGAGAATGCTTTTAAGTCAGGTGCAATATAAATGGCTAGAAATCCTTCTAGCAAATAACATATCTCTTATTTGCTCACTACTCTCTCTCTCTAAATCAAAAGTTATATAATACAGTTAATTATACTTAAATAAACAAGATGTCCATTTGGGTTTGATATTTTAAAATGTAATTTTTAAAAACGCAGTTAAATATTTGGTGAAATTGTTGTTTGACCTTTAAAATCACAGTTTAAATTTTAAAATTGTGTGTTTTCAAAAAAACATGCTTTTGCCAGCAATTTAAAAACGCATATTTTCTGTGCTTTTAAATTGTAATTTTTAAAAAATTACATTTTTTATTTAAAATTACGTTTTTTATCTACGAAATTACAATGCCTAACGCACCTGTATTCGATGCATATATCTCCGCTTCGACTCTTCCGCTTTCCCTGTTATTATTCTCATCATAGATTTCTAGATATAGTTCCTGTTATTATTCTCATCATAGATTTCTAGATATATAATATATAACTAACCTTTCTATAAAGTTTTCTACTATGTGGTATCAGATGCTTCATTATATGTCATGACTTTGAAATACTTGACAGCTCAATATTCCATTGGGACGATGGAATGTGTGGTACAGATAGAGCTCTGCTTCTATTCCTTCCATGCCGCAGTGATAGACATGCAGCAGTGATAGAGGGCTTAAGTTGTGCAAATAATAGGCTTGTTTGGTAAATACATGTACATAACAGAGTAATGAGTTGTTAATTTTGAAATTAATAAAAAGTAATGATATGATATAAAGTAAAAAGAATTTGTACAAAAAAGTAAAAAAAAGTTTTGTATTGTAGTTAATTTTTTTATTTGAATAGTAATAAAAAATTATTGATATGATATAAAAAGTGAAAATATTTTGATATTGATTGATATTAGGAAATGAATTTATTGTAATTGATTTTAATTTCCCATAATCAAATTTGACGCTAATCTCTTATTTATATTATTGTAATTGAAGTTGATAGTAATCAAATCAATCATATTTGATTATCCTACTTTTTTATCTCAACTCTCCTTTAGATAGAGGTCTTTTGTATTATAATATTATCAAGTGAATAAGAATAAAAATGTAACATTTGGCTTTATCCTGTGTATTAGGTCATAGACAGGACTACGCAAAAAAATTTGTCTCTATTTTATTATTCTTATGTTTTCTTTTAATTTCTATAGCCTTATGTTTTCTTTCAATATATATGTGTGACACTTTTGAAATCATATTTTAAAAATTTAAAAAGTTGCAATCCCGGGTTCCCATGTTTAAAATTTTTGCAATGTTACCTCTTTGCTAAGATTTTTTTTTTTTTTTTTTTGTTAAAACTTAACGGATGATGCCAAAATGTCAAAATACCACCGTTTTTTTTTTTCTTTTTTTTTAATTAAAAAAAAAAGGGGAAAAGAAAAAAGTTTGCTTTAGCAACCCACCACCTTGCCAGACCCATGGTGGCAATTAGTCGATCTTATTCCAATGGCTTTAGTTTTTTGAAGTTTTTTTTTTATATAAATATTTTAGGGGTGTAAAATGAACAGTTCACTTGTTTACAGTATGATTCAACCCTAAACTCTAGCAATAGGGTCGACACTGAAAATTTTAATTTAAACATTGAAACCGACATTGCAATTTTTTTTTGAAAAATGCTACATGTACTTAAAACTTTTACAAAGAGAATCTTACTAATTGATTTGAAGCTTATTCATTGGAGATAATCAAAATAATTAATAAAAATAAATACTGCGAGTACCAATGAATAAGCTCTACATCATCTTAGTAAGACTTTATTTGTAAAAGTTTAAGTACATATAACATTTCTCATTTATTTATTTCTTTAATTTTAAGGATATGATTATGAAAGTGCCCAAACATGAGGGAGTAAGTAAAATTTCTTCAAATAGTTTTGAGTTTTTTTTTTTTCGTTTTTGTGTTAATTTTATTATTATTATTATTATGGAAATTAAAAAAAAAAAAAAAAAAGGAGTAGTTTATCAAACAAGCTCTTACTTTTCTGCTTGGAGACCAGTAGCAAATGGAAAGGCTTGACAGCAACGATCGTCAGACGTAAGAAATAACTCCCAACTAACAACACCAAGCAAGTTGCTTTGCTCAATTAAGTTGTTGGCACGAGTCCGCTATGTTGTGAATAATTGAGGAGTTTCCTAAATGTAGCATTTTGTGAATAATTGATGATACTGAATTAGTGATGGATCTGTTTACGAATAAATTTTGGGGCCAGATAGCAATTAAGCACGGTAAATGATTAACGTTTTATGAAGCGTGATTTCCAATCGATTGAGCTACCCCTTAAAGCAATTCATTGGTTACTTGAGCATGCCTAATTCTACACCCTATAGCGTATGATATTATTAAGCCAATTTATTTACTAAAAAGAGAGGATCGAGGAACAATATGTTGGAATAAGTAATTTACTTGATTCAATGAAAAAAACGGAATGATTATTCCGAAGAGATAACCATTATTTCATTCCAATCACCTATTCCAGGATCTAAACCAGCCCTTAATATTTCAATCTAGACAAAAAGTTGCTCAAAATATCATGACTAAGTAATTGGTAAAAATCTTTTGCCCTGTTGAATATCGCAAGACCAAACATTAATAAAGAGAGACAAGTTTCAATATCACTTCGATCGAGAAGAAATGAATATTTCTAAAATGCAGCTTGATTTGAAGGTACGTAATTAAATCATTTATTGGGTGGATGTTGTGGGTTCATGAAAATTATTTATTTCATTATTTTTTAAAAAAGAAAAAAATAAAAAATAAAAGAAGAGAAGGTTTTCATATTACCGTCGGCTCCATCATTAGCTTAGGATCAAGGAACATTTTTCTTAAGACTGAATTTTTGAGATCATTAAATGGGTAGTCAGGTAAGTAAATAGAACCACAAAACTAAGGATAAGTATTTTATTTTATTTTATTTTTATTCAAAAACTAAGGAAAGGATAAGTATGATCACGTACAAAACACTGCTTTTCGATGATTTTTTTTTTTTTCTTTTCTTTTCTTTTGGCTTTTACTTTTCTTTTTCTAACGGTCAATGAAGTCAATCAAAGGCCAAACCACCCCCACCCTCTTTTTCCCAGAGCCAAAATTTTTTCCTTTGAATTTTTTGATGCTCAAATCAACTTATATATTGGTCGCACTTGAGCTCTCACTAATCCCCAACACCTCAACCATCAAACACTACTCATGGAGAGAACTTGTTTCCCATTTTCCTTTTTTGTGGCACTTCTCATGGTGCAATGTTACATGGCAAGCCTAGATGTTGCAAATGTTTCTAACATTACCACCGATCAATCTGCTCTTCTTGCCTTAAAGGCTCAAATTTCTTATGACCCTCGTAATGTTTTGTCAAACAATTGGTCTACTGGCACCTTCGTTTGCAATTGGGTTGGTGTTACTTGTGATTCTCGCCATCAACGAGTAACTGCTTTGAACCTTTCTTACATGGGTCTTGTAAGTACCATTCCTCCACACATTGGAAACCTTTCGTCTCTTCTTAGTCTAAACATCGAAAACAATAGTTTTCATGGCTCTCTGCCCAACGAGTTGTCTCATCTTTACAACTTGCAACACTTATCATTTGGATTCAATAACTTCAATGGAAAAATCCCATCTACTTTGTTCAAGTGCAAACAACTGCAATATTTATCATTTACGAATAATGATTTCACTGGAAGTATACCTTCGGATATTGGAAACTTAATCATGCTCACAGAGTTATACTTTGACAACAACAACTTTGAAGGTATGTTTAGTATATCTTTGTGTAAGTACCCGATTGATGACACATAGAACTCCATAATTGTCAAAGTTTATGGTTATATACCTACTTACCCATCTCTTTTTATTGTTACATTCCCCACTCTTTTCCTCTTTTGGTTAGTCTAAATTAGATTTCTTGCTTCCATTGTTTTGTTTTCTTTAATTCATTTTAAGTTTGGAGGTCATTGAATATGATGCAGAGTGAAACAAGAATAAATTTGTCATTTTAGTTTATTTAGATTATTAGTTTTATTTGAATTTAATTATGGGTTTGGCCCAAAGTTTTAAGTTATTTGTAATTCAATAATGGGCTTAACCCAAAAGTGAGTCACATTAGCTTAGGTTATTTGTTATTTAATAATGGGCTTGGCCCTTGGCCCAAAGTGAGTCATATTAGGGTTAGGGTTAGGGTTTAGTCTATAAGCCAATTTAAGCATAATATTCTATTGTAATATACAGTTTATGATGAATAAAGAAAACAGTTTTGTTCCCTTGAGGTATGACTCATCTCTTCTTTCTTAGTGGTGAGACGCTACCAACGCCAGTGAGACGCTAGTTTGTTCTTTCATCTTCGTTAATTTGGTGAGACTCTGAATTAACGTAAGATTTTTATTTATTTTATGTTATTTTGTTTTTCCCTGCGTCAGAATATATCGACAGTTGATCACTTCACCAATGGAATTGGTGGCAGATAGCAGATGGTGGAGTGAGGGAAGACAAACGGTTAGAAATAAAGTTTGAGAAGAGAGGATGGCAAAGTGAGAGAAATATAGGACACTGAAAAATACTGAGTGGTGATGGTGAAGGGAGATCACAAGAGTAAGAGAAAATTTTGAATGAGGGAGGAGAGGTTGACTGTTAAAGAGGCGGCGAGGTAGTAGATATCTATTTTTTTTCATAAATAGGGTTCGTTTGGGTGTTCGATTTTTTCAAATCAAGCAATATTGTACTATATTTTAAATTGTGAATACCAAGAAAATTTGAGTTTTGAAATTATGTTTGAATGGTTTAGAGAATCTGAAACAAAATTTGAAAAAGATGATTGAGAGTATGAATTGAATTGAATATAATTGAGAAAAATATATATATAAATGATTTTTTATTATTATTATAAAACTAGAAAACAGATTTAAAAAAACAAAAAAACAACGTTTAATATTGGGGTGGTTTTCAAACCATCCCTAGGGGTGGCTCTACCACCCCCAGCAGCTGTTTGGAGGTGGCGCAGCCACCACCGAATTTGACAAGGATGGCCGACCACCCTCGAAACTGCTTGGGGGTGGCCGAGCCATCCCTAACAGCTCTTTCAGGAGTGGTTGAGCCATAAAATGGGTAGTCAGGTAAGTAAATAGAACAACAAAACTAAGGATAAGTATGATCACAAAACACTACTTTTGGATGATTTTTTTTTTCTTTTGCTTTTACTTTTCTTTCTCTAACAGTCAACGAAGTCAAAGCCCAAACCACCCCACCCTCTTTTTCCCAAAGCCTATATTTTTTCCTTTGAATTTTTTGATGCTGAAATCTCCTTATATATTAGTCGCACTTGAGCTCCCACTAATCCCCAACACCTCAACCAACATTCACTACTCATGGAGAGAACTTGTTTCACATTTCCCTTTTTTGAGGCACTTCTCATGCTACAATGTTACATGACAAGCCAAGATGTTGCAAATGTTCCTAACATTACCACCGATCAATCAGCTCTTCTTGCCTTAAAAGCTAGTATTTCTTATGATCCTCATAATGTTTTGACAAACAACTGGTCTACTGGCACCTCTGTTTGTAATTGGATTTGTATCACTTGTGGTTTTTGTCATCATCGAATCACAGCTTTGAACCTTTCTTACATGGGTCTCGTAGGCACTATTCCTCTACACATAGGGAACCTTTCATTTCTTGTTAGCCTACGTGTCATAAACAACAGTTTTCATGGCTCTGTGCCCAATGAGTTTGCTCGTCTTTACCAATTGCGTCACTTATCTTTTAAATACAATGACTTCAGTGGAGAAATCCCATCATGGATGGGGCTGTTATCCAAACTTCAATTTTTGTCTTTACTTGGTAACAGTTTCACAGGCAGTATTCCACCATCTCTATGTAACATATCTTCATTGGAGATAATAAGTTTTGGATATAACAAGCTTTCGGGCTCCATTTCTTTGTTCAAGTGAAAATGACTGCAATATTTATCTTTAAGGTATAATTATTTTACTGTAAGCGTACCTTCAGAAATTGGAAACTTAATCATGCTTACAGAGTTATACCTTCACAATAACAACTTTACATGTATGTTTAGTCATGTTTTAGTTGATTGATTATATGGATGACATCATTGACTCAACATATTTGCCTTAATTAATTGCCTCCAATGTGGCAAATATGTTGCATAAATTCTCAAATGAAATTTCAAAGTAATATTACTAACACATAATTTTCCAACACAATTCTCAGCTACCGAATCAAGTGTAGCTAAGTGAATAAACCTCGTTTGCTTCTTCCTTAGCTGAGTCCTCATAAGGGTGTTGTTCTTCCTTAACCAACACAACATATTCCTCTTTGACGCTTCCACTGAATCCGTAATTGCTCATACTTCAAATTCTTCCTTCTGGAACAAAACGGTTTGTTAGCTCATCCTAAGAAATCACCAAGCTTAACTTGTAGCTTGTTGGGGATGCTCTCACACTTGAGCTTGCATCATCGATCAAACTCTAAAACAGTGTAATTTAACTTAAGTTTCGAATTTACGAAGATTTTAAATCTAAATTTAAGATTTCTATATATTTTTTTTGTTTTCAAATAAATACTTGAAGCTGAAATGAAAGTTTGAAAGTAGCGAACTGGTTCACGGTCTTCATAAAACGCTAGCACCATGTTTTCTGTGAATGATATTGGTTGGTGAATTGAAGGATAAAAACAGAACAGTCTAAACAGAGGAATAGGAAAGTGGGCCCTCTCTGTTCTCATCTAAAGAAAGCAAAGCTATATAGAATCAAGGCACATTTGAAGGGGTAGAAAATGACCCCTGTTTACGCACATGAAAGGCCATCTTACTTTTGTCCCAAAATCTATGGTAAAGACAACATATATAGTAAGGACTTGACATGAGTTTTTTTTTTTTCCTTTATTTTGGTTCAATTCATTTTAAAAAGTTGGAAACTACTTTTCTTCATGGAACCTGTAGTATCTCATAAGTCTAGACTTTGGTGTAGCAATTTTTCTTTTTCTAAATGATGGATTAGGAAGGGTGCTAATCAATTATTTAAGACAAAAAAGAACATCAATTAGAATAGGCTGAAGAACAAGTGATTTATTATGTTGGAATCCTTTTGTCAAATTTGCATTGTTCTGTATTCTCTGAGGTTTTTATAAGATATAACAATGATTATGTTGACTAATTTAACGATGACTAATAAATGGGTATGGTGGGAGAGAAGGAACAATATCTACAAGAGGTAATTATCTTTATGGGTATCCTCAAATTTGCAAATGTTGTGACTAGGTTGGAGAATATAATGGATAAATTGTGGCTAACCCTCCCCCCCCCCCCCCCCCCCTCCCCTTTTTTGTTAGATTTTTATTTTTATTTTTTACAAACTTCAATATTTGATTGTAAATGGTAATTGTTTTCTAGGTCCACTCCCTTCCGCTTTGTTTAACTGCAAACAACTGCAAATTTTATGGATGTCGTCCAATAGATTCACAGGAAGTGTACCTTCAGAAATTAGAGGCTTAAGTATGCTCACAGACTTACATCTTTACTACAACAGTTTTGGAGGTATGTTTAGCCTTGCTTTAATTGATAGATTATACATATGGATGACATCAGTAACTGAACTTATTTATTTATTTTTTATTTTTTTTATTGCGTCTGATGGTACATTTCAATTGGAAGTACAAAATGTTTTGTCCAAAGCACATAAGGAAACAAAAGGACCTAAGCAATTCAGGGACAAAAGAAAATTCTAATGGATAGTAATCTAATTGTTTATTGCTGCTAAAATTCAAATTAACGCTTCCCTAAGTGACTAAACCTGGTTCGCTTCTTCCTTAGCCTCGTCCTGAGAATGGTCTTGTTCTTCCATAACCTTATTCACAGTGTAAGCCACTTTGACGCTTAGTTCTACTGAATCCATAATTGCTCATACGTACTTCAAATTCTTCCTTGTGCAACAAAACGGCTCGTTAGCTCATCGTAAGAACTCACCAACTCTAACTTGTAGCACGATGCTTGACCCAGGATTCACACTTAGCATGCATCATCACCTACTAAACTTGTCCTATATATTACTCACCTATACCTATGTATGGACTATGATCACAACCTCATATCTGTTTTATATGGTTCAAGAGCCCAATTTTCTAATCCCATATGTAACGTTCCTCAAATTTAATTAATTCAATGGGTTTCCCAATACCTATTTACCAAGAAAATATCTCTCAAAAGATCTATCTATATCTCACCAGAATTAATTAATAAAAACAATTAACATGGAGAGTTAAAGCAGCAATAATCACAACCTCAGATCTGTTTTATATGGTTCAAGAGCCCAATTTTCTAATCCCACATGTAACGTCCCTCAAATTTAATTCATTTAATAATTAACTCAATGGGTTTCCCAACACCTATTTACCAAGAAAATATCTCTCAAAAGATCTATTAATAAAAGTAATTAACATGGAGAGCTAAAGCAGAATTTTCCACGTCAACTAACAGTGAGCTTATTTGGAAATACTACCATAAACTAGGATATGCAATTTTTGACACGACTCATGAATCCGTCACAAACCTGACACGACATTAAAGGGTTGTAGGCACCATTCCTCCACACGACAATTTTTTAACCTTTCTTACATGAACATTGTAGGCACCATTCCTCCACGCGTCGGAAACCTTTCGTTTCTAGCTAGTCTAAGCATTCAAAACAATAGTTTTCATGGCTCTTTGTCCAATTAGTTATCTCATCTTTACCAGTTGCAACACTTATCTTTTGGATTCATTAACTTTAGTAGTGAAATCCTATCTTGGATGGTGTTGTTATCCAAACTTCAAAATTTGTCTCTAAACGGTAACAGTTTCACAAGAGGTATTCCACCATTTCTATCTAACATATTTTCATTGCAAATATTAAATCTTGGATATAACAAATTTTCGGGCTCCATACCGCCAGCTTCCTCCATCTTTAACATATCTACCTTATGAGAAATTTATCTTGGAAAAATAACATGCTTTCCCGTCCCATGCCCTTCATTGTTTCAAGCATGTCATCATTACAAGTCATAGTTCTTTACTATAATAATCTATCTGGTGGACTTCCAGAAGATATGTTTAATCTTCTTCCCAACTTACAAAGACTTGGTGTGTCTTACAATCAGTTTTATGGCCAACTCCCATCTAGTTTGTTCAAGTGCCAACAACTGCAAAACGGTATTAACAAACATTTATTCTTGCTAGAGTGTTATCCCTTGGGTTGGAAGAACCTTACTCGCAACGCATAGTGTTGATTGGTGTTTGGTCAGATATGTAGATTTGGCTTTTATAATAATCCCTTCTACAATTATATATTTTGTTTGATGCAAAACTGTAATGCGCCCAAAAAATTATTCAATCATTTGATTAATTTGGAGTGCTATTGAAAATGCCTTAATACCAATAAACTGGTAATTAGCCGATAATATTGCCCAAAATACTAATTTATCAGAGTTAAATATAACGACAAGGAGAATAAAAATGATATGATTAAATACTATAATATCTTAATCAATTCATCATTTATAATCAAATTATAAACCCAGACCCTACAAATATCCTTTTTCTACTGAACAATAACTAATTGCTAACTACATTAGACAAACCTTACTAGCTAAGAGTCCTTCACTTAGCACTCAAGCCCAGTGAAATACTGTGATCTAATAACTGGCCTGCTAACCTGCAAAAAACAAAGTGTTTCACACTGGAAAATAACTGTGTAGGTCTATGACATAGTAAGTAAATAATCACAGAACTGGTTCTGCATTGACCCTTAAGTAACAGTTTTAAATTTATTAAGCAACCATGCATTTTGTAAGGAAAAAAAAAAAAAAAATCAAAATTAGTCCTTGTGGTTGGCTTATTTTACAAATTATTCCATGTGGTATAAAAATTAATTGAGAGGTCTTTGTGGTAGGAAAAATTGACAAATTACTCATCGAAGTCAATTTACGTCCACCACTTGACAGAAACCATTAAGGTGCCATGTCAAACCCAATAAAAATACGACACGTATCACTCACAATAAACAAATATGTTAAAGATTAAAAACCTAAAAATTAAAAACTTCAAATATTATTTTTTTAAAAACGAAGGGGGGGAGGTTAGGGAGTGGCTCGCCACCACCCCTATGGGTCGGGGGTGGCCATATGCCACCCTAACCCCATCTAAGGTGGCTTGCCGGCCACCCCATAGGCAATGGCTGGCGTGCGAGCCACTCCAGAATTGGTCAGAGCCACCTCTAGGTGTGGCTGCCACCCTACCCCCTACTCTAGGGGTGGTTGCACAACCACCCCATGGGTTGGGGGTGGCTCAAAGCCCATCCTGAACTTTAGGATGGTGCGTGAGTCACTCAGATGGGGCTGGGGGTGGCGTGCGGCCACCCCCGGCCCACGCCGCCACCCTCCTCCCTAAAGGGGGTGGTTACCACCGACAGCCACCACCCATACACCCCCCTTTTTTTTTAATAATAATAATATTTTAAGTTTTTAATTTTGTAATATATTATTATTATTATTATATTAAAAGTGATATGTATTGCACTTTTATTGGGCATAGCATGGCAACCTAACGGTTTCTATTAAGTTAGTGAACGAAAATTGACTTTGAAAAGCAATTTGTCAATTTCCCCTACCACAAGGACTTCTCAGTTAACTTTTATACAACATTAAGTGATTTATAAATTAGGTTAACCACGTAGACCAATTTTGCAATTTTCTGTTTTGTAAAAGATATGTGTTGTCTTCATTATTATGCCGATTAGAAAAAATGAGGTTTATTTTCTAAGTGAGATAGCATAATTCCAGCAACAAGTCACTCGTATTTTTAATGGACAGAAATCATGACTATATATATTCACTGGTCATAGCTTTCTTACTTACGGTTTGTTTGAGTCGTTAACTCCTTGATAGAGTTGGTGCTGTCCCGAGGGACCCGTAATACAATACTGGTACCCTAAATATTGACGCATACCATCTTCCACTATCAACTCGACCGGGTATGACCTCGAATGACCCATGTTGCTAGCGAAGCTATCCTAATAACCCCATGCATATATGGTGCGCCGATCACAAACGAACGTTATATCAAATGCTAAACATAAAAGTAAATCTCTTTGATCATATAATTTAACTCATATAATAGTAGTGCATAACCCATGGTCATGTCATACGATACAAATATTATTCTTTCTTTATAAATCGCCTATGTGCAATCATTTGTTAAAGACGTTATAACAAAGTTAGTAGGCTCATAACTTATTCTTTTTAAAAGTAAATCTTGCTCAGTTCACTAACATATCGCATTTTGTAGTAAAAATAGTCTCGTGAGCATTTACTTGTTGCAGCTCAACCACAACCTTAGACATCTTAATTGTCCAATCACTGCAAATCACACCCTAACATTAGAGAAAAATACGCAAGAATTTTGTAACATCACGTCGAAATAATAACCGGTGATTATCTTCATGGTTTGCCTCTGAGCCTCGTTCCACAAAAAAGTAAGACTCAAGGATCTCATCCCCACCTAAGAGAGTTTGCCTAAAAATTAAAAATAAAAATACAAAAATATCCCTCAACTTTTACGAAATTAATCATATTTCTCAAGACCGACGAAAAATAAGTAGACCACAAAATTAAATTAGTCATACACGACACCAAGATTTAAGTTATTCCCTCAATATGAGGTACATTCATTATCAGAGGCAACCAGAAGAAAAGTTACTATCAAAGATAGCTATAGGAAAAAAAATCACTCAAAACCCAAAACCCCAATATAACTAAATCTTTTTTGATAAGTAATATATAACTAAATCTTACTCTCACACAAATGAGAATTAATACTCATAAGATAAAATATTCTCTAATTTTTTAAGCCGTGTATGGCGCTACAGGGTGTGAAAAACCAAGGTGAGATTTCTCTATCTCTATTCGTTGTTGTGCAATTAAGACCGAATAGCTGCATCTAAAAAAAAAGAAGAAAAAAAGAAGAAGAAAAAAGACCGAATAGCTGCAGCTCCTTTTATATATAGATGGAGAAGGTCGGCTAATAACAAGGACTCCAACATTGACTTGGAGAAGAAAACCAAGAAGAGTCCAAAACACATGACAATTCCAAAACAATTTAGAATAGAAGAACACCAGTTCGGCAAAAGAACAAATCCAACACCTAATGGGATTAAGCAATCACTGGGCCCCATCACCTTGACTTGAATTTAAGTCATACAGACTCATACTATAACATAAACTTCTTTTAGATAAAAAAAAAAATGATATTATTCTAAAAATAATCTTAAAATATTTTGTATGATTCTTATCTTATTAAAAAATAATATTAAAATCTTTTGCCTGATTTTCTTGTGCATCAATATCACATGCAGTTTCCCCTATCATCAAGTCGTAACTGTGAAACCTTTCATTTCTAGTTAATTGAAGTATTGAAAACAATAGTTTTAATGGCTCTAAGCTCAACAAGTTGGCTTGTCTTTATCAGATGCAACACTTAAAATTTCAATTCATGACTTCCTTGGAGAAATTCCGTCATGCACTAGGTTGTAATCAAAACTTCAAAATTTCTCTCAAAAGGGTAACAATTTCACGGGAGGTATTCCACCATCTATGTCTAACATATATTGTTATCATGGCTACATGCCCAACGAGTTGGGTTGTTTTTACCGGTTGCAACACCTATCATTTCAATCCGTGACTTCCGTGGAAAAATTCGGTCATAGATTGGCATGTTATAAACACTGCAAACTTTGTCTCTAAACGGCAACAATTTCAAAGGAGGTATTCCATCATCTCTATCTTAACTCATCATCGTTGCAAATAATAAATCCAGATGTAACAAGCTTTTAGACTCTATACCTTCCTCTATCTTCAACATATACCTTGCGAGAAATTTATTTTATAGAAAACATGCTTTCAGGGCTGACGCCCTCCTTTATCTTCGGCGTGTCTTCAATGCAAGTCATAAATCTCTACACCAATAAGTTGTATGGTGAATTGAAAGAAGATATGTTTATCCATTTTCCCATATTACGATGTATTCATGTGTCTTAAAATTAGTTTATTGGCAAACTTCTATTAAATTTGTTTAACTGCAAACAATTGCTATATATATTTATCGCTATGGGCTAATAGTTTCACAGGAAGAGCATCCCCAAAAATTGGGAACTTAACTATATTTATACCTTGGCTATAACAAATTTGGAGGGTCTATTTAGTGTTCTTTTAGCCTTTTGAGGATAAACAAACTTTCATATTTGTTTATAATTGTAACTTCAATTTTATATTTACAGGAAGATTACCTCCAGAAATTGGGAACTTAACCATGCTCAAAAAGTTAAGCATTGCCTATAACAACTTTGGAGGTATGTTTAATCCTCTTTTACTTTATTGATTACATGGACGGCATCATTGACTTAGGATATGTGCCTTTATATTGCCTCAGATTGCGCACCTTTCAATTGAAAGTACAAAATAATTTGTCCATAACATAGCAGGAAACAAAAGAATTTAAAGAACTCTGGAAAAATAAAAAATTCAAGTGGGATAGTTATCTAATTGTCTATTGCCACTAAGGTGTAATGATCCCCTTGGGTTGGGTATGTCGGTTGGGCTTTTGATTTCAATAACCAAGAATAAGAATAAACAAAAGATTAAACGCTATTTTGTTTTTTTCTCAAAAAAAATTATCCCAGATCAGGGTTTGGTTCAAAAAAATTATCCCTACCAGTGACATTGCATAATATCAAAAAAAAAAAAAAAAAAAAAAAAAAAAATTACCTGAAAAGAGATTAAAAATTAAAAATGTATGTGAAAGCAAAGATTTTTTGGTAAGTGCTTTCTCTATCCTTTAACGTGTAACACCCTGATTCTACAACGGCACATAAAGCATATATTTCTCTATATAAAATTTTCATCAAATGTCTGCCTTTAAGAATTCCCACAAGTTAAAGCATTTATATTCTTTAATATGTTCTATAAATCATCAATATAGTCATCCAAGAATTCTATATTCACGTGATAAAATTATAAGACATTTAAGCCTAGTACTTCAAAGTCTTTCAACAAATCAAAATACAATTCAACACAATAATATCAATTACTTCTTAATGATCACTATTAACATACCCCAAGTTAACAAAATATGAATTCAATAACAATACATCATAAAACGTTAATTTAATAATCCCATTGGTATTGAAATATAATACCATACCATAATATATTTAATTACTAAAGCTTGGAATACATAACTAGGTTCTAATTAAACTAGACATTATACTTGGGATTAATTTGCACTTAATCCACAATCCTTATAAATTCTATCTTAACATTGGTTGAGTCTATATATCAACATCCCAATTGTTATTACCATTTATTCGACTAATCTATTTAATATATTTTTATACCCGCTCCTACCTCAAGCTACTTAGCAAAACCCAACAATCAAGACCCAAAATGAAGCTTCACATCTCTCTTTCCTCATGCCCAACTGCCCCTAATTCGGCCAGATCAATCCAAAAAGCACTAAATCAAAATTTCTCTTGAACCCCAGTTGTCTTGAGAACCCAAAACACTTCATTACAATCAAGCATAATCAAGATTATATCACCAACACTCACAGGTCCTCTAAATAAAACCATAAGACCATCATAAATTCCAATCTCTAAGAAACAGAGCACCCTAAGGAAATCATTCCTCCAATCGGCCATGAATCCTTCAAAGCCATAGCTTCAACTCCTAAAACAGTCAATTTTCTCAAGTCATCAACACAACCCAGCAAAACACTAACTAATTGAAACTCAAAATAGATGAATAATTAAATCATAAAACAACCCAAATCAACCTTCAATAACCGAAACAGGGGAAATAAATCAAACTCCGAAACCCACTCTAATTCGGCCAAGAACAGCAAATCAAAACACCCAAAATCTCAATATAACATTCACCAAAGAACCCAAAACAGCTGAAACTCAAATCAAATAATACTCTAATCTGCCATCACCGAAAAACCCATAAGAAAATCAAGAGAAACAAACCTAAGAAATCATACCCAGTCTTTAATTGATCCAAAACACCTCCAATAAAATCAAAATTAAATATAATCTTAGCTTTTAGCACGATTTTCGTGTTCTAGAACTACTGGGTAAATCAAATTTACTTGGTAATCTCAAATCCTTACCTAGCTGATTTCCGTTTGATACTGACGAGCTAGAGAGTAACAAAATTACATGCTAATTTTGCCGGAACAGGGCCGTAAAACACTGAAACAGCTGCTACTTACTCACAACGTCGGTGACCCAACCACCGTAGCCACCCAATTTCTAGCCCCTAATTCGGTCAGCTCCTTGGAGGATGAAACCTTGCTACCTCTGGTAGCTCTTCTTCACCGTGAATCTCTCTCTCTGTGCTTCGGTATCTCTTCTCTGTCTCATCATCTCTCTCAATCTCTTGGTTTGTAAAAGAAAAGAAGAGGGAGAAGGGTTTCGGTTGAGATGAAGAAAACAGGGGAGAGGTGTGGGCAACAAATCAAGAGAAGGAAAGGATAAAATATTAGGAGTGAGCATATACCCGAAAACCCGCCCCGCCCCGCCCCTAAAATCGCGGATTTTAGGGGTTTTTTTGCGGGTGCGGGTTGGTTTTTAACCAACCCGCACGGGGCGGGGCGGGGCGCGGGTTAAATTCTTTTTTTTGCCCGGATCCCCGCCCCACCCCGCCCCGCCCCATGTACATTAAGAAAAAAACAAAAAACAAAAAACCCTAATATGTTACTAAAGCGCCCCCCTCATATTTTGTTTTCTTTTCTTCCAGGTTCTTCCCAGACCCTCTCCCCCATCTTCAGAACGTCTCTTGAGATTGTGAAAGCGGAAAACGACGGCCATTTCTACACCATAACTGCTTCTTCTTCTGCTTATTTCTCTTGAGCATAGCAATTCCTACGTCGGATCGGCTTCTGCTTTTCTTCCTCAGGAAATGGGTACGCATCCTTTCCTTATTATTGTCATTTTAGGGTTTCTTTCCATCCTCAAAATTTTGATTATTGTCGTAGTTTTAGTGCTACTTCTGCTAAAACTACCAATAGTGGTAGAGATATTGTGGAAAGCCCCAATTAGTTCTTGAAATCTGTGGGAAATTGATGCAGATCTGGAAGCTTTTTTTCAACTGGGGAAGAGGACGTGGGGTGGCAAACAGACATCATTTCTTCTTGTCTCTGTTTATAGGTGGCCATTATGCCTCTCAGATTACATTCCTTTGCTTCATTTTCAGCTTTTATCGTATTAATATTTCCTGCTTTGGCAAAAAAGTAGATAATCAATTGTTATGATTTTCTTCAACTGCTGGGGATTTTGTTGTGAATTTTCTGAAGAAAATGCTGTGCCTTCACTTGTTCATCCCCGCGGGGATCCCCGCATACCCGCGGATCCCCGCCCCGTTCATCCCCACCCCGAGCCCACCCGCCCCGCACGGTTGCTGGGAATTTTTCGCGGGGCGCGGGTTCCCTTTGGGGAACCCGCACGCCTGCGGGGCGGGGGCAAAAAAAGCCAATCCCCGCCCCCCCCCGCCCCATGCTCACCCCTATAAAATATGAGAGAATAGGGAGGAGGGGAAGCGTTTTATAACGCAGGGGTAAAATTGTCAAGAGAGTATTTCTTCTTCTAAAAGCTTCTACAACACGTTTTGGACAAGTCATGAGTCACTCGACCTTTCTCTCATGTTTATCTTCTTTTCTGAAACACGCCAGTGCTCCTTAAAATAACGGCTGGCATTTCACTAAAATCGAGCACATGATTTGCAAACTTAACAGTCATAAGCCCTTTTAACAGTCATATATGTTTGTAAAGGTAATTGTTTAATAGGTCAAGTCTCTTCCAGTTTGTTTAAATGCAAATAATTGCAAATTTCAACGTCTTATAGGAAGTGTACCTTCAAAAATTGGAGGCATAAGTATGCTCACAGTGTTATACCTTAATAACAACAACTTTGGAAGTATGTTTTGCCTTGCTTTAATTAACTGGTTATATATATAGATGACATCATTAACTGAACTTATTGGTTTCCTTATTGCATGAGGTTATAATTGTTGTTGTTGGCATTATTATGTATTCTCTAAGGTTATTTTGACTAATTTATCGATGACTTATAAATGGGTATGGCGGGAGAGAATGAACAATATCTACAAGAGGTAATTGTCTTTACGGGTATCCTCAAATTTGCAAATGTTGTGACTAGGTTGGAGAATATAATGGACAAATTGACTAAGCCTCATTTTTTTTTTGTTAGATTTTTTTTGTTTTTTTGTTTTTTTACAAACTTCAATATTTGATTGTAAACAGTAATTGTTTTATAGGTCCGCTCCCTTCCACTTTGTTTAACTGCAAACAATTGCAAATTTTATCGATGTCGTCCAATAGATTCACAGGAAGCGTACCTTCAGAAATTGGTGGCTTAAGTATGCTAAAAAAGTTATATCTTTACAACAACAGTTTTGGAGGTATGTTTAGCCTTGCTTTAATTGACAGATTATACATATGGATGACATCAGTAACTGAACTTATTGGTTTCCTTATTGCATGAGGTTATAATTGTTGTTGTTGGCATTATTATGTATTCTCTAAGGTTATTTTGACTAATTTATCGATGACTTATAAATGGGTATGGCGGGAGAGAATGAACAATATCTACAAGAGGTAATTGTCTTTACGGGTATCCTCAAATTTGCAAATGTTGTGACTAGGTTGGAGAATATAATGGACAAATTGACTAAGCCTCATTTTTTTTTGTTAGATTTTTTTTGTTTTTTTGTTTTTTTACAAACTTCAATATTTGATTGTAAACAGTAATTGTTTTATAGGTCCGCTCCCTTCCACTTTGTTTAACTGCAAACAACTGCAAATTTTATCGATGTCGTCCAATAGATTCACAGGAAGCGTACCTTCAGAAATTGGTGGCTTAAGTATGCTAAAAAAGTTATATCTTTTCAACAACAGTTTTGGAGGTATGTTTAGCCTTGCTTTAATTGACAGATTATACATATGGATGACATCAGTAACTGAACTTATTTGTTTTTTTTTTTTTAATGCATCCGATGGTACGAAGTACAAAATAATTTGTCCAAAGCACATAAGGAAACAAAAGGACCTAAGCAATTCAGAGACAAAAGAAAATTCTAATGGATAGCAATCTAATTGTTTATTGCTGCTAAAATTTAAATTAACGCTTCCCTAAGTGAATAAACCTGGTTCGCTTCTTCCTTAGCCTCGTCCTGAGAGAGTCTTGTTCTTCCTTAACCTTATTCACATCGTAAGCCTCTTTGACGCTTAGTTTCACCGAATCCATAATTGTTCATACGTACTTCAAATTCTTCCTTGTGCAACAAAACGGTTCGTTAGCTCATCGTAAGAACTCACCAACTCTAACTTCTCGCATGATGCCTGACCCAGGATTCACACTTAGCTTGCATCATCACCTACTAAACTTGTCTTATATATTACTCACCTATACCTATGTATGGACTATGATCGCAATCTCATATCTGTTTTATATGGTTCAAGAGCCCAATTTTCTAATCCCACATGTAACGTCCCTCAAATTTAATTAATTTAATAATTAATTCAGTGGGTTTCCCAACACCTATTTACCAAGAAAATATCTCTCAAAAGATCTATATATAACTCACTTGAATTAATTAATAAAAGTAATTAACATGAAGAGCTAAAGCAGAATTTTTCACGTCAACTAACAATGAGCTAATTGGGAAATACTACCATAAACTAGGATATGCAATTTTTGATATGACCTGTGAATCTGTTACAAAATTGATACGATATTAAAAGGTTGTAGGCACCATTCCTCCACACAACAATTTTTGAACCTTTCTTACATGAACATTGTGGGCACCATTCCTCCACATGACAATTTTTAAACCTTTCTTACTTGAACATTGTGGGCACCATTCCTTCACACGTAGGAAACCTTTCATTTCTAGTTAGTCTAAACATTGAAAACAATAATTTTCATGGTTCTTTGTCCAATGAGTTGTCTCATCTTTACCTGTTACAACACTTATCCTTTGGATTCAATAACTTTAGTGGTGAAATCCCATCATAGATGGATATGTTATCCAAACTTCAAAATTTATCTCTAAACGGTAACAGTTTCACAAAAAGTATTCCACCATCTCTATCTAACATATCTTCATTGCAACTATTAAATCTTGGGAGCAACAAGCTTATGGGCTCCATACCTTCCTCCATCTATAACATATCCACCTTGCCAGAAATTTTTCTGAAGTTTTGCATGACAACACAAGCTGACAGAGCCGCGGGGTGGGAAAACAGTGACGGTTACTAGAAGTTTTATGCACGCATCAAGCTATATAGCCTATATACCCTATACCCTATACCTTGTAATGTAAGATTTTATCTCCATATATGGCCTATATGCCACATAAGGAAGCATTTATTAATAATTTAATAAATGAAAATTACCGTAATGGAATCGATTAATTGATTCAAAATCAATTAATAATATTGTTTCCTTGATGGGAGGAACAATACGGTACTTACCATATTTGAGGGTCCCTGACCTAGCCTATAAATAAATAGCCTGTGTACACCATCAGTACAGGAAATCGGTAATAGGCATAGGTTAGAAGATCCCTCAAATTAACATTTTATTGTTCTTCAGATGGATCGTAGAGACGCTTGAGCAAACATGGCTAGAGGTAAGCCTGAATCCTGTTTTATTCGTTTTCCGCTGCGCATGTTAGATTAAATAATATGTTAATTATTTCTAACATGTGGTATCAGAGCCAGCCTCTGTGCTATTTTGCTTAGCATATTTATCAATATTGAATCAAATATTTTCTGTTGTCAATATTGAATCAAGTTTATTTTTTTTGTTCATCATTTTTTTTACACACTATTGCAATATATTGAGTATTGCCTTTTGTCTATATACTGTGATGAATCGCATGGTTTTAATCTATGATTTACTGTTTATTATTAAAAATTACAATTTTGCCCCTGCAAAGAAAACAAGCTTGAAACCCCTCTGGTTTGCCGTTCTGATGCCCCTACAGGAAAACTTTGGCACCACAAGCAGCGGCCGAAAGGCCGCTGCTTCTGCAGTAAAACGGCGACCCTTGGGTCGCCGTTCTGGCACCACAAGCAGCGGCCGAAAGGCCACTGCTCCTGCAGTGAACGGCGACCCTTGGGTCGCCGTTCCAGCACCTAAGCAGCGGCCTCTTGGCCGCTGCATCTGGATAAACGGCGACCCTGGGGTCGCCGTTCCGTTGCTACAAGCAGCGGCCGAAAGGCCGCTGCTTCTGCAGAAAACGGCGACCCTGGGGTCGCCGTTTCGGTGCCTCTGCGGTAAACGGCGACCCTTGGGTCGCCGTTTCGGCATTCTGAGCAGCGGCCTTTCGGCCGCTGCTTGTGCAGTGTTTGGGTCGCCGTTCATGCTGTCCCAGAAAGCAGCGGCCCTTTGGCCGCTGCTTCTTCAGTTCACGGCGACCCACAAGGGTCGCCGTGGTCGTCATGGGCGGCGGCCTCTCTGGCCGCCGCATAAAGGGCGGCAGAAAAGGGGCGGCGGCTGGGTCTTCTTTTAGTCTTAGGGTTTTTTCTCAACCCATCTTGAAAAAGACGGGTCGGGTCGGGTTATGGGTAGGGTTTAAAACCCAATCCCACATCAAGTGGGCTGACCCATACGGGTCAGCCCAATCCAGAACCCAACCTGACATTAAGTGGGCTGACCCGTGGGTCAGCCCAATCCAGAATTGGGCCTGTTCAACAAAAAAAAAAAAAAGGAGGCTTTATGGGGTTTAGAACTTGGGTTCACTTAGTGTAAAAGGGCCTAAAGCCACATTCTAAACCATTAGGCTAGGCTATAAGCTTAGTGTGTTATCTTAATATCTTTTATTAGGGTTGAAGTTTAAATTATTATGTATTGAAATAATTTGTTTAATACATAATTGTATATTTATAAATTGTTTGATGCCTAGACCTAAGGGATAATTTTCAAAACCTAATATGTTAATGTGGGTTTATGACGCTATCTGAGAATGCAATGTCGGGGAAAGTTCTGGCAAGGAAAGTCTTGGGATTTAAGTGTGTCCGGTGTGACCCCCCTCACTTTCCTGGGAGCTCATCTGCTTGCACCTTGGAGAATGTTGTTGACCTCATTTACGTGTTGGTTTGTTTTGTTCCTAGGGTCATTTGTGGGCATCTATAAAGTTATTAGATGTTAATGAAGTCGCAATTATTATGATAATTTGAGAGAGCCAAAGCATCTCAATTTTGAATAATAATTGCATCAAGTTTAATTATATGAACTTCATATGGAAAAATTAACATCGTATTGTAATTAACTCATAAATTTAATTACCTATCCCCAAAGGGATGTTTTTTATTTTTATGACTTAATTAGAATAAGATAATAAATTTAGTATTAAAAATAAAAATTATCTCGGTTGCCCAAAGGTACGGGGAATTTTTATTTATTAATATTTTTAAATTTATTGGTCTTATTAATAAGGAGTAAATTTCATGCGTGATGCAACCTTTGCCCAAAGGTAGGTTGAAATTTACTATTTAAATTGGCATTGGCTAATTTAAAATAAAGTTGACATCGTCTTGTAGTTAATTCATAAATTTAATTACTTATCCCCAAAGGGAAGTTTTTATTTTTATGACTTAATTAGAATAAGATAACAAATTTAGTATTAAAAGTAAAATTTCTCTCGGTTGCCCAAAGGTACGAAGAATTTTATTTATTAATATTTAAATTTGCTTTAGTCTTATTAATAAAGAGTAAATTTCATGCGTGATGCAACCTTTGCCCACAGGTAGGTTGAAATTTACTATTTAAATTGGCATTGGCTAATTTAAAATAAGGTTAATTCATAGCATTAAAGTATTTATTTTCTTGGTTATTGCAGCTGTTCACATTACTCTACTTTGGTACTTTTATATTCCAATACATTATGGTAATATTTTTCTGACTGGAAAAGGATTAATATGCCTTTTCATTTGAGTGTTTCTAATTCCATTATGGGAATGAAGGATATTGTAGTTTAGCTTAAGTTCCTAAAGATTGAGATTTTTTAAGTCATTATTGGTCTATTTCAATTTTGAATTCTCTCTTCTAAGTGTATAATTTTATCTTGTAACACACGTAAGAATAAATGGTTAGTAAATAAACTTCTAACCATGTGTGTTCAAGGATATGAGAGAATTTATAAAGTGTTCACATGATTACTCATGTCAAGGGAAGGACCAATAAATGCAATCATGTCCAACACTTAAAGCATGAGAATAAAGTGCCAATAAAGTATTATGGCAATCAAGATACTTATTTCTCATGCAATAAGAAAAATTAAGGGCATATAAAGAAAGATTGTATGAAGTATAAGAAATGACTTAAAATAAAGATAATCTCATACATCTAGTATGTCGTGAATCTCTTTTAGTGACTCAATCAAATATATTGTGGATTGATTATGGTTTAACAATCCACATTGTCAACACAAATGCAGAGTCCTTTTTTAAAATGGATAACACGTGTTTATAATTTGAGCTTGTTGGGATCTATAGGTTAATTTTAAAATTCAATTATAATTTTGACCTCAAAAATGATTTATATTCCATAATCTTTTGAAATCTATTTTCTAGTTTGGCTTATTAAAAATTTCAATTTTATTTTAAACTTGAAATTTTTCTTATTTTTGGTGGAATATTGGTTGGGGTTTATTTAAAGTCTATTTAAAATTGACCTACGTCCCAATTTTTTGGAACAAAATTATTTGTTTAATTCTGCATAGTGATGTTGACGTAAAGTAGAGTCTTTGAGAATTTAAAATGCTCTGGTTATGGCTTTGGAGATTGAAATATATCTCCATACAGTAAATAAAAGTCGGTAATTTACTGACTTTGGTTCTTGTATGGGCTGCATAAGGGAAAGCATACCAACAAGACCACTAGAGGTGCCGAAGATAGCATTTTGAGATTCTTGAGATCATGTACATTGAAAGGTGTTGACCTTTTCATACTCACTGCCTAAATGGTCAGAGATATTTTTTATCTCTTTTAGTGATGACCATATAAAGTTTATGTATCTCTATCTTCTAAATATTAAAGCTGAGGTATTGAATGCTTTCAATACCTATAAGGAAGAAGAAGAGAAACAATATGAAGATCAGAAGATCTAATGTAGGCATAGAGTATTAAGGTAGGTACACACAAAAGGAAATGATTAGTAATACTAATCTGTTATTACCCTTATAGAGTAAAGCTTTGAAGACCGTTGTGTATATGTTAAACAGGATTCCATCTAAGGTTGTCCATAAGACACCTTTTAAAGCATGGAAGCTTAGTTTAAATTATTTACACATATGGGGTTGCCTTGCTAAAGAGAGGATTTATAATCCTCGCCTTAGGAAATTAGATTCAAGGACAACCAGCGGATCTTTTATAAGCTATCTAGTAAACTTTAAAGGGTTTTAATGTTTTATTGTCCTTCATATAAGTCTAGAGTTGTTGATTGTAAAATTTCTAGAGGATGCAGAACCTAGTGGGAGTGCTCATTCACACAAATTGAAATTTGAGGAAGCACTAGAGTTGGCCAAATCTCCTCCTCATAGAGGATGATTGATTGTATTCAGGGAAAATCAGATTGATTATCCTGAGCCACAATCATTTCTAGAACAACCAACTCATACAGAACAGGTTCAAAAGTCTATTCTCCCATTGCAAAAAAAAAAAAAAAAAAAAATGCAGAGGAAGTAGAATTAAGAAAATCCTATAGAATAAGGAGATCAACAATTCTTAGTGATCATGTTGTATATCTCCCAGAGTCTGATATTAACATTGGACATAAAGATGATCCAAATTTGTTTTCACATGCTATGAGTGGAGAAAACTCCACATTGAGATTCAGTGCCATGAAGTAAGAGTTAAATCCATTGCTCAACAGTCTAGCTAGACTCGTAGCCAATGGTTTTACTCATAAGGAAGGCATTGATTATCGTGAAACATTCTCTCCAGTGTCTAAGGATGGTTCATCAAGATGATCATAGCATTAGTAGCTCATTTTTTTTTATCTAGAGCTACATCAAGTGGATGCGAAAACAACTTTTCTGAATAGGGATCTTAAAGACGAGGTTTACATGAAACAATCAAAAGTTTTATAAATAACAGTCAGAAAGCTTGCAAATTAAAGAATTCTATTTATGGGCTGTGATAGATCTCTCAATGGTAAGATACTTTTTACAAGGTTATTGTTTATAGAAAACCTTGTTGATTAGTATATATACCTTAAGGTCAGTGGGAGTACAGTAATCTTTATAGTCCTATATTTGCAAGTGGTGATTTAGGTTTGCTACATAAAGTTCACAAAACTTTGAAATGAAGGATTTGGGTGAAACCTCTTATGTCTTTTGACATAGAGATTCACAGAGACATAAAGAATATTAACATTGTCTCAGAAGGTCTACATTGAAAAAGTTTTGGAAAAATTTAGAAACCTTCAGTAGCAATTAAGAGGGACTAATTAAATACAGATTAATGTCCCAAAAGGTATTGGAATAAGGGCAGATGAAAAGTTTTAAGTGTCTACATTATACATAACCATATGACTGACAATAAATATATTGAGTCAATAAAGTGCTGCAAATAAAGTCTTGCGGTATATGCAAGGGACCAAGAAGTACAACTTAACCTAAGGATACACTTTCCATTTGAAGGTGGTTAGTTGTTCAGATATGAGTTTTGCTGATTGTGTAGATAGTAAAAAGGTCTACTTTAGGGTATATATCTTTTTATTGAAGAATATATCCTAGAGATGCAGTATGCAGACTATAGTTACTACGTCTACCAAGAAAGCTAAAAGTCTAGCGTGCTATGAATTTAGTACACAGGCATGATGGTTGAGACATTTGTTGAAAGTCTCAATTTTGTCGATTTTTCAGTTAGACCATAAAGATATTCTGCGGTAATTCTACTATAATCTTCTTTTATAAGAATAAAGAGTAGAAGCAGAAGTAAATCGACATTAAGTATCTCAGTACGAGAGATAACATTAAGAGACATAAAGGGTCTATTGAGCATATAAGTACTGAATTAATGATTGCGGATCCCATGACTTACAGTTTACCAGTAAATAAAGAATAAAGTCATGCGGAATATATGAGACTCATTAATTCATTTTTCGCTTGGTTTGTCTCTTTTTGGTCTATAGACATAAAGTTATTATAATAAAGATTTTTTGTGCACATTTTGTTATTTTATCCATGAGGATAAATAAAGTTGGACCCGAATGACTTATAGGAAGTTCATTCATAAAGCTTGATTATCCATAAGGTACTCATGTAATGAGTGTTTTACATCGTGATACATGGAAGGGACGACCTAATTTTATAATGGTTTTACCGCCATGATTCGTGTGAAACATTTCTTATCTGAGTGGGAGGATTCCATAAGTGATTGGCCAAACTAAGGAACCTAATACCATAAAGTCATGTGTCATAAAGGCCAAGTGGGAGAATGTAAGATTTTATCTCCATATATGGCCTATATGCCACATAAGGAAGCATTTATTAATAATTTAATAAATGAATAGTATATACGGTATTACGGTTAGGTAATTTAATTAATTAAATTACCGTAATGGAATCGATTAATTGATTCAAAATCAATTAATAATATTGTTTCCTTGATGGGAGGAACAATACGGTACTTACCATATTTGAGGGTCCCTGACCTAGCCTATAAATAAACAGCCTGTGTACACCATCAGTACAGGAATTCGGTAATAGGCATAGGTTAGAAGATCCCTCAAATTAACATTTTATTGTTCTTCAGATGGATCGTAGAGACGCTTGAGCAAACATGGCTAGAGGTAAGCCTGAATCCTGTTTTATTCGTTTTCCGCTGCGCATGTTAGATTAAATAATATGTTAATTATTTCTAACATGTAAACCAAATTAAGATTAGCAAAAAGAAATTGATTGGCACGGATTTGCATGGGGGAGACACGTTCAATTATATTGTTTATTCAAGAATTGACACGTGACATGGCTTATAAGAGTTACGAGGAACCGTACAACCACCTATTTTATAACATTCAGGTCTAGCAGGCTCATCAAATTTTCTTTCAATTTTCCTTTTTTTTTTTTTCTTCTTTTTTTTAGAATAAAAAAAAGCAAAAATTCACACTTTTTTAAACCATCTATAACGTATTCAGCATTTTAAATGTACTTTTATAGTTTTATCTAACTATTATATTTTAAAAATTAATTTATTCTTTCAACAATCATATCGCGCTGCCCTATATATTTTTATTTTATTTATTTATTTAAATTTTTATTTATTTTTAGTAAGTAAACAGTATTCACCAAAAATATCACAAATAAAATGAGGAGACTTTTCTCCCCGTTTCAACGTTGGCTAGTCAAAATAGCTTGCTTTGAATGCTTGGTCTCAAATCAAATTTCAAAATAATATTACTAACATAGAATTCTCCAACACAACTCTTAGCTACCGAATCAAGTGTAGCTAAGTGACTAAACCTCGTTCCTTCTTCCTTAGCCGAGTTCTCAGAAGGGTGTTGTTCTTCCTTAACCAACACAGCGTAATCCTCTTTGACGCTTCCACTGAATCCGTAATTGCTCATACTTCAAATTCTTCCTTCTGCAACAAAACGGTTCGTTAGCTCATCCTAAGAAATCACCAAGCGTAGCTTGTAGCTTGTTGGGGATGCTCTCACACTTTAGCTTGCATCATCGATCAAACTCTAAAACATTGTAATTTAACTAATTTAAGTTTCGAATTTGCGAAGATTTTAAATCTAAATTTAAGATTTCTATATATATTTTTTTCTTCAAATAAGTACTTGAAGCTGAAATAAAAGTCTGAAAGCATCGAATTGGTTCACGGTCTTCATAAAAAGCTAGCACCATGTTCTGTGAATGATATTGGTTGGTGAATTGAAGGATAAAAACAGAACAATCTGAACAGGGGAATAGGAAAGTGGACCCTCTTTGTTCTCATCCAAACAAAGCAAGCTATATAGAATCAAGGCACATTTGAAGGGGTAGAAAATGACCCCTCTGTTTACGCACATGAAGGCCATCTTACTTTTGTCCCAAAACCTATGGTAAAGACAACATATATAGTAAGGACTTGACATGAGTTTTTTTCTTTATTTTGGTTCAATTCATTTCAAAAAGTTGGAAACGACTTTTCTTCATGGAACCTGTAGTATCTCATAAGTCTAGACTTTGGGGTAGCAATTTTTCTGTTTCCAAATGATGGATTAGGAAGGGTGCTAATCAATTATTTAAGATAAAAAAAGAAAATCAATTTGTATAGGCCGAAGAAAAAGTGATTTATTATGTTGGAAGCCTTTTGTCAAATTGGCATTGTTTTGTACTCTCTAAGGTTTTTATAAGATATAACAATGATTATGTTGACTAATTTAACGATGACTAATAAATGGGTATGGTGGGAGAGAAGGAACAATATTTACCGGAGGTAATGTTTATCAAATTGGCAAATGTTGTGACTAGACTCGGGAAAATAATGGATCAATTGTGACTCATAAGCCCTTTTAGTTTGTTAGATTTTTTTTTTTGACTTCAATATATGTTTGTAATGGTAATTGTTTTTTAGGTCAAGTCTCTTCCAGTTTGTTTAAATGCAAATAACTGCAAATTTCAACGTCTTGTAGGAAGTGTACCTTCAAAAATTGGAGGCATAAGTATGCTCACAGTGTTGTACCTTAATAACAACAATTTCGGAAGTATGTTTAGCCTTGCTTTAATTAACTGGTTATAAATATAGATGACATCATTAACTGAACTTATTTGTTTCTTTATTGCATGAGGTTATAATTGTTGTTGTTGGCATTATTATGTGTTCTCTGAGGTTATTTTGACTAATTTAACGATGACTAATAAATGGGTATTGTGGGAGAGAATGAACAATATCTACAAGAGGTAATTGTCTTTACGGGTATCCTCAAATTCGTAAATGTTGTGACTAGGTTGGACAATATAATGGACAAATTGACTAAGCCTCATTTTTTTTTTTTTGTTAGATTGTTTATTGTTTTTTGTCTTTTTTTTTTTTTTTTTTTTTTTACAAACTTCAATATTTGATTGTAAATGGTAATTGTTTTCTAGGTCCACTCCCTTCCGCTTTGTTTAACTGCAAACAACTGCAAATTTTATGGATGTCATCCAATAGATTCACAGGAAGCGTACCTTCAGAAATTGGAGGCTTAAGTATGCTCACAGAGTTACATCTTCACGACAACAATTTTGGAGGTATGTTTGGCCTTGCTTTAATTGATAGATTATACATATGGATGACATCAGTAACTGAACTTATTTATTTTTTATTTTTATATTCTAACATCAATATATGTTTGTAATGGTAATTGTTTTTTAGGTCAAGTCTCTTTCAGTTTGTTTAAATGCAAATAACTGCAAATTTCAATGTCTTATAGGAAGTGTACCTTCAAAAATTAGAGGCATAAGTATGCTCACAGTGTTATACCTTAATAACAATAATTTTGGAAGTATGTTTAGCCCTCCTTTAATTAACTGGATATATATATAGATGACATCATTAACTGAACTTATTTGTTTCTTTATTGCATGAGGTTATAATTGTTGTTGTTGGCATCATTATGTATTCTCTGAGGTTATTTTGACTAATTTAACGATGACTAATAAATGGGTATGGTGGGAGAGAATGAACAATATCTACAAGAGGTAATTGTCTTTACGGGTATCCTCAAATTTGCAAATGTTGTGACTAGGTTGGAGAATATAATGGACAAATTGACTAAGCCTCATTTTTTTTTGTTAGATTGTTTTTTGTTTTTTTTACAAACTTCAATATTTGATTGTGAATGGTAATTGTTTTATAGGCCCGCTCCCTTCTAATTTGTTTAACTGCAAACAACTACAAATTTTATGGATGTGGTCCAATAGATTCACAGGAAGCGTACCTTCAGAAATTGGAGGCTTAAGTATGCTCACAGAGTTATATCTTGACGACAACAGTTTTGGAGGTATGTTTAGCCTTGTTTTAATTGACAGATTATACATATGGATGACATCAGTAACTGAACTTATTTGTTTTTTTATTGCGTCTGATGGGTACATTTCAATTGGAAGTACAAAATATTTTGTCTAAAGCACGTAAGGAAACAAAAGGACCTAAGCAATTCAGGGACAACAGAAAATTCTAATGGATAGTAATGTAATTGTTTATTGCTGCTAAAATTCAAATTAGCGCTTCTAAGTGACTAAACCTCATTCGCTTCTTCCTTAGCCTCGTCTTGAGAAAGATCTTGTTCTTCCTTAACCATATTTACAGCGTAAGCCTCTTTGACGCTTAATTCCACTGAATCCGTAATTGCTCATACGTACTTCAAATTCTTCCTTGTGCAACAAAACGGTTCGTTAGCTCATCGTAAGAACTCACCAACTCTAACTTGTAGCACGATGCTTTACCCAGGATTCACACTTAGCTTGCATCATCACCTACTAAACTTGTCCTAAATATTACTCACCTATACATATGTATGGACTATGATCACAACCTCATATCTGTTTTATATGGTTCAAGAGCCCAATTTTCTAATCCCACATGTAACGTTCCTCAAATTTAATTAATTTAATAATTAATTCAATGGGTTTCCCAATACCTATTTACCAAGAAAATATCTCTCAAAAGATCTATCTATAACTCACCAGAATTAATTAATAAAAATAATTAACATGGAGAGTTAAAGCAGCAATAATCACAACCTCATATCTGTTTTATATGGTTCAAGAGCCCAATTTTCTAATCCCACATGTAACGTCCCTCAAATTTAATTAATTTAATAATTAATTCAATGGGTTTCCCAACACCTATTTACCAAGAAAATATCTCTCAAAAGATCTATTAATAAAAGTAATTAACATGGAGAGCTAAAGCAGAATTTTCCACGTCAACTAACAGTGAGCTTATTTGGAAATACTATCATAAACTAGGATATGCAATTTTTGACATGACCCGTGAATCCGTCACAAACCTGACACGACATTAAAGGGTTGTAGGCACCATTCCTCCACACGACAATTTTTTAACCTTTCTTACATGAACATTGTAGGCACCATTCCACCACATGTAGGAAACCTTTCATTTCTAGCTAGTCTAAGCATTGAAAACAATAGTTTTCATGGCTCTCTGTCCAATTAGTTATCTCATCTTTACCAGTTGCAACACTTATCCTTTGGATTCATTAACTTTAGTGGTGAAATCCTATCTTGGATGGTGTTGTTATCCAAACTTCAAAATTTGTCTCTAAACGGTAACAGTTTCACAAGAGGTATTACACCATTTCTATCTAACACATTTTCAACGCAAATATTAAATCTTGGATATAACAAATTTCCGGGCTCCATACTGCCATGCCAGCTTCCTCCATCTTTAACATATCCACCTTATGAGAAATTTATCTTGGAAATAACATGCTTTCACGTCCCATACCCTTCATTGTTTCAAGCATGTCATCATTACAAGTCATAGTTCTTTACTATAATAATCTATCTGGTGGACTTCCAGAAGATATGTTTAATCGTCTTCCTAACTTACAAAGGCTTGGTGTGTCTTACAATCAGTTTTATGGCCAACTCCCATCTAGTTTGTTCAAGTGCCAACAACTGCAAAACGGTATTAACAAACATTTATTCTTGCTAGAGTGTTATCCCTTGGGTTGGAAGAACCTTACTCACAACGCATAGTGTTGATTGGTGTTTGGTCAGATATGTAGATTTGGCTTTTATAATAATCCCTTCTACAATTATATATTTTGTTTGATGCAAAACTGTAATGCGCCCAAAAAATTATTCAATCATTTGATTAATTTGGAGTGCTATTGAAAATGCCTTAATACCAATAAACTGGTAATTAGTCGATAATATTGCCCAAAATACTAATTTATCAGAGTTAAATATAACGACAAGGAGAATAAAAATGATATGAGTAAATACTATAATATCTTAATCAATTCATCATTTATAATCAAATTATAAACCCAGACCCTAGAAATATCCTTTTTTCTACTAAACAATAACTAATTGCTAACTACACTAAACAAACCTTACTAACTAAGAGTCATTCACTTAGCACTCAAGCTCAGTGAAATACTGTGATCTAATAACTGGCCTGCTAACCTGCAAAAAACAAAGTGTTTCACACTGGAAAATAACTGTGTAGGTCCATGACTTAGTAAGTAAATAATCACATAACTGGTTCTGCATTGACCCTTAAGTAACAGTTTTAAATTTATTAAGCAACCGTGCATTTTGTAAGGGGGAAAAAAGAAGAAGGCAAAATTATCCTTGTAGTTGGCTTATTTTACAAATCATTCCATGTGGTATAAAAATTAATTGAAAGGTCCTTGTGGTAGGCGAAATTGACAAATTACTCATCGAAGTTAATTTATGTCCACCACTTGACAGAAACCATTAAGGTACCATGTCAAACCCAATAAAAATGCGACACGTATCACTCATAATAAACAAATATATTAAAGATTAAAAACCTAAAAATTAAAAACTTCAAATATTATTTTTTTAAAAACGAAGGGGGGGAGGTTAAGGAGTGGCTCGCCACCACCCCCATGGGTCGGGGGTGGCCACATGCCACCCTAACCCCATCTGAGGTGGCTTGCCGGCCACCCCATAAGCAATGGGTGGCGCGCGAGCCACTCCAGAATTGGTCAGAGCCACCTCTAGGTGTGGCTGCCACCCTACCCCCTACTCTAGGGGTGGTTGCACAACCACCCCATGAGTCGGGGTGGCTCGAAGCCCATCCTCAACTTTAGGATGGCACGCGAGTCACTCAGATGGGGCTGGGGTGGCATGCGGCCACCCCTGGTATGGTGCTACAGGGTGTGAAAAACCAAGGTGAGATTTATCTATCTCTATTCGTTGTTGTGCAATTAAGACCGAATAGCTGCATCTAAAAAAAAAAGAAGAAAAAAGACCGAATAGCTGCAGCTCCTTTTATATATAGATGGAGAAGGTCGGCTAATAACAAGGACTCCAACATTTACTTGGAGAAGGAAACCAAGAAGAGTCCAAAACACATGACAATTCCAAAACAATTTAGAATAGAAGAACACCAGTTCGGCAAAAGAACAAATCCAACACCTAATGGGATTAAGCAATCACTGGGCCCCATCACCTTGACTTGAATTTAAGTCATACTATAACATAAACTTTGAGACAAAGCAACATTCTTTTAGATAAAAAAAAAATGATATTATTCTAAAAATAATCTTAAAATATTTTGTATGATTCTTATCTTATTAAAAAAATAATATTAAAATCTTTTGCCTGATTCTCTTGTGCATCAATATCACATATAGTTTCTTCTATCATCAAGTCGTAACTGTGAAACCTTTCATTTCTAGTTAGTTGAAGTATTGAAACCAATAGTTTTAATGGCTCTAAGCCCAACAAGCTGGCTTGTCTTTATCAATTGCAACACGTACGATTTCAATTCATGACTTCCTTGGAGAAATTCCGTCATGCACTAGGTTGTAATCAAAACTTCAAAATTTGTCTCAAAAGGGTAACAATTTCACAGGAGGTATTCCACCATCTATGTCTAACATATATTGTTATCATGGCTACATGCCCAACGAGTTGGGTTGTTTTTACCAGTTACAACACTTATCTTTTCAATATCCGTGACTTCCGTGGAAAAATTCGGTCATGGATTGGCATGTTAATAATGTTATACACACCGCAAACTTTGTCCCTAAACGGTAACAATTTCAAAGGAGGTATTCCATCATCTCTATCTTAACATAACATCGTTGCAAATAATAAATCCGGATATAACAAGCTTTTAGACTCTATACCTTCCTCTATTTTCAACATATACCTTGTGAGAAATTTATTTTATAGAAAACATGCTTTCAGGGCTGACGCCCTCCTTTATCTTCAGCATGTCTTCAATGCGAGTCATAAATCTCTACACCAATAAGTTGTCTGGTGAACTGAAAGAAGATATGTTTATCCATATTCCCATATTACGATGTCTTCATGTGTCTTAACATTAGTTTATTGGCAAACTTCTATTAAATTTGTTTAACTGCAAACGATTGCTATATATATTTATCGCTCTGGGCTAATAGTTTCACAGGAAGAACATCTCCAAAAATTGGGAACTTAACTATATTTATACCTTGGCTATAACAAATTTGGAGGGTTTGTTTAGTGTTCTTTTAGCCTTTTGAGGATAAACAAACCTTCATATTTGTTTATAATTGTAACTTCTATTTTATATTTACAGGAAGATTACCTCCAAAAATTGGGAACTTAACCATGCTCAAAGAGTTATACATTGTCTATAACAACTTTGGAGGTATGTTTAATCCTCTTTTACTTTATTGATTACATGGACGGCATCATTGACTTAGGATATGTGCCTTTATATTGCCACAGATTGCGTACCTTTCAATTGAAAGTACAAAATAATTTGTCCATAACATAGCAGGAAACAAAAGAATTTAAAGAACTCTGGAAAAATAAAAAATTCAAGTGGAATAGTTATTTAATTGTCTATTGCCACTAAGGTGTAAATGATCCCCTTGGGTTGGGTATGTCGGTTGGGCTTTTGATTTCAATAACCAAGAATAAGAATAAACAAAAGATTAAACGCTATTTTGTTTTTTTCTCAAAAAAAATTGTCCCAGATCAGGGTTTGGTTCAAAAAAATTATCCCTACCAGTTACGTTGCATAATATCACCAAAAAAAAAAAAAAAAAAAACCTGAAAAGAGAATAAAAATTAAAAATGTATGTGAAAGCAAAGATTTTTTGATAAGTGCTTTCTCTATCCTTTAACGTGTAACACCCTGATTCTACAACGGCACATAAAGCATATATTTCTCTATATAAAATTTTCATCAAATGTCTGCCTTTAAGAATTCGCACAAGTTAACCAGAGCATTTATATTCTTTAATATGTTCTATAAATCATCAATATAGTCATCCAAGAATTCTATATTTACATGATAAAATTTTAAGACATTTAAGCCTAGTACTTCAAAGTCTTTCAACAGCAAATCAAAACACCCATTTGCATGTTGTCCCCACTCTAATTTGGCCAAGAACAGCAAATCAAAACACCCAAAATCTCAGTATAACATTCACCAAAGAACCCAAAACAGCTGAAACTCAAATCAAATAATACTCTAATCTGCCATCACCGAAAAACCCATAGGAAAATCAAGAGAAACAAACCTAAGAAATCATACCCAGTCTTTAATCGATCCAAAACACCCCCAATAAAATCAAAATTAAACATAATCTTAGCTTTTAGCACGATTTTCGTGTTCTACAACAACTGGGTAAATCAAATTTACATGGAAAGCTCAAATCCTTACCTTGCTGACTTCCATTTGATACTGACGAGCTAGGGGGAACAAAACTACATGCTGATTTTGCCGGAATAGGGCTGTAAAACACAGCTCCAGCTGCTACCCACTCACAACGTCTGTGGCCCAATCACCGTAGCCACCCATTTTCAAGCCCCTAATTCAGTCAGCTCCATGGAGGATGAAAACCTTCCTACCTCTGGTGGCTCTTCTCCACCGTGAATCTCTCTCTCTCTGCTTCGGTCTCTCTTCTCTGTCTCATCATCTCTCTCGATCTCTCGGTTTGTAAAAGAAAAGGAAGACGGAGATGGGTTTTGGTTGAGATGAAGAAAACAGGGGAGAGGTGTGGGCAACAAATCAAGAGAAGGAAAGGAGAAAATATGAGAGAATAGGGAAGAGGGGGAAACGTTTTAGAACGCAGGGGAAGTAAAATTTCCAAATGCTTCTCCAACACGTTTTGGACACGTCATGAGTCACTCAACCTTTCTCTCATGTTTATCTTCTTTTCTGAGTCACGCAAGGGCTACTACAAATTCTTTTTGTTATAATATATATTATAGCTTATTAGTTATTACCTAAAAATAACTCTATTGCCCCTAAATAAAATCGCATGATGCTTTTAAATCCTGGGGTATGTAAATCAGTCTAAAACAAACTCCTTATAAAATCAAGACCTATAAATTAAATTCCAACAATTAAAATATATTTTCATAAATATTCACATATCTTTACAAACACTCCCGATATTATTATTTTGGCCTTAAAATATTCTAACATGATTTTAAATCTCGAATGAAGTATGAGAGGAGAGGATGGCAGAGTGAGAAGGCGAACGATAAGAGAACAAAATCTAAGAAGAGAGGATGGGAAAGTGAGAGAAAGAGAAGACAATGATAAATCCAAGTGGGGAAGAACAGCGATGCTGTAACCAACAGGTTGTGTGACTGAGTTTTTTTTTTTTGTTTTTGTTTTTTTTTTTTCTTTGTAGGTGAAGTTTGGCTCTCTTGAGAATATGGGAGACTAGGACCATTAGACTAAGGAAAACGATGGCCTTGTCATGGCCAAGAATGGTGGAAAGAGAGCTTGTAGGTAAATTGAAAGGACATAGATGACTACTATAAGTTATATTACCACTAGGTCTAGGAGTAGTACTATCGACACTTTGATTAGAACTCCCTCCCATTTTATAGAAAACTTGAGCTTTTGGTGAATTAGGATCCAAGTATATGTGTACAAGAGCTGCATCCATGGCCATAGTAGTACATCTAAATGTTCAAGTGACCCTACCTACATATACATAAAATAAGCTTTAGAGTATTTGCTGTTAGTGCTCTAACAGTTTGAACACAGCAACTAGGCCACGGTGGAAGAGGAGAGCTCAAGAAAACTAGTCTTGTCAAAAGGAGGTGGACAATAAGTTGAGTACCATGAAGTGGAATTTATCACGTGATGTAGAGCCAAAACTAACAATGAGCTAGTAGATGACAATAATTAGGGGGAGTCAGGAGATAAGAAAAAAGAGTCGTGATGGGGACAACATACAAATGGAGAAATGGAGTGCAGTCCATATGTTTTGGAGGTGGCTCATATTCAACCCCCCCAGTCATTATGAGTACGAACAGCTGGAATTTTCAAGGGCTTTGAACCCTCTGACAAATCGTAATCTTCTTCAATTAGTTAAGGAAAAGAGATCTAATTCTTATTTCTTTGAGTGATGTTTATAATATAACAAGCTTATATTTATAGGAAAATTAGATAATATAAATAGATTTCAACTACAACTAAGTAAATGTGACTAAATGTTAGACTTCAATTGTAGTTATGTCACAGTCTTCAAATGTGACTAAGTGATAATCTTCAACTATAATTAGGTCATAGCCTACGACAGTGGGTAGGTGATAGTCTTCAACTATATCTTGGATCAAGTTATGGCCTAAACGACAAATGGAGGCGTTCCGGAATGTATTGGAGGATTGTCAACTTAGTGATTTGGACTTCACAAGGTCTAAGTTTACGTGGGGCAACAATCGTACGGATCATACTTTTAGTAAGGAAAGGCTTGATAAAGCAGTTGCAAATCTTAACTGGTTTGGGGATTTTAAGGATGTGGATATCCGTGCCTTGGCTGCTAGCAATTTTGACAATTACCCACTACTTATAAATTATGGACGTCGGCACAGAGGCTACAGGAGTAGAAATCAGACTTTTAAATTCAAGGACAGTTGGATGGTTAAAGATGAATGTTAAGAAGTGATCAAGCGGGCTTGGTGAACTAAGGAGCCTTGGGGAGACAAGCTAAAAAATGTTTAGTTGGGGCTAGAGGAATGTAAGCAGCGTTTGATATCATGGAGAACAAGCATGAGGGGGCATACAGGGGTATTGTTGAAACATAAATTTAGTAAACTGGAGACTTTCCAAGGACGTGTAGACGCAGATTCAGTTTGTTGTGTAAAGAAAATTCAAATGGAAATAGATGATATATTGGAAAAAAGAGGAGGTGCACTGAAAAGGTTTTGTGAGTATAAACATCTTGTAATTCGCTTATTCTTCGTAATTAATTGATTTTTTGAGTTTGGCTGCCCCGCACTTCATATTTGTGTTAACTACTTAACTACTTTACTACGTACTTTACATATTTGGTTAATTGTTTGGTTATGCTTGGTTTGGAGCATTTAATATTTTCACTTTTATGCAATGAGGTCAATTGGAACATTGTTTGCACCATACGTGCTTGGGAGTGAGCCGAGAATAGGGTCTCCAGTGTAATCCATACATCGCGAGAAGAGGTGAGAGTCAAAATATGTGGAAGGACTTCTTCTTCAAGGGTTGAGACGGAACTAAGCACCAGTTGTCCTGGTGATACCAAGTTTGGTAGGGAGGTTTGTCTGCTATGGACGCAGTAGCATCGAGGTGTTTGGGATGTGGTTGTGGATTTAACTGTACCATCAACAAAGCCAAAAGGGCTATGACCTTTCAAAAAATTGGTGATTAAAAACCTCCATAAAGAGTAATTATCACGGTTGAGTTTAAGAGTGATGTGGTGGTTGTGGGGTTGGGAAGGTTGAGACAGAGGCGGAAGGGGTGGGGAAGGAGGTTGAAGAAGTAGCCATTGACGTTAGTCTAGAGTGGCTTTGATACCATATAGAATTTGTTTGATTTCTGTCTGTCTACTTCAAACGTAGAGCAGTATGTTCTATTTATAATCAAAGAGATAGTTATCCATTACAAGACTTGTATCATACCTATCTAAAGAAACCTTTTGATACACAATGATCATAAGATATGATTCACTATGAGTCTTGTTCTTGATTGTTCTTTTGACTTGGAGAGTTTATGCTTGAACTGGTTTCTATCTGTTCTGCATGAGTTAATAGAAAATTCGAGTGGGTGTAAATGATCCCCTGAGTTGAGTATGTCGGTTGGGCTTTTTAAATGTGGCTGCTTGCAAGCACGAATGGAGCAGTGCAGCGAAAACATGATTCAGTAATGCAGCAGAAAAAAGAATCAACAAAAGAATAAACATGATTTATATGTATGAAAAATAAAGAGAATGAAAAGACATATTAGGGTACAATGACTAATAATTGTTTGGGCTTACACATTGTATAAGCAGTTGCTATGCACGGCCACTTAATTAACCAGTTAAGCCCATAGAGTATTGCCTTCTTAAAGCCCACTTTAGACAACAACAAATGCGCCCCTCATTGTATTGTGATGCATTGTTGTTCACTTGTATGTGCAATTCCTTTAAATCACATTATTATTTGTTTTGAATAATAATGCATGATTGTTCATATTGTGACAGGTGAAATTCCAAGAGAAATTGGTGATCTACAAAAACTTGAGACCTTCAATATCGGATTCAACAACTTTAGTGGTCCAATTCCATTTGAGATCTTCAATATCTCAACAATACGAGAAATTGATATGGGTTTTAATAATCTCACAGGCCATCTTCCATCAAATGTAGGCTTCTTTCTTCGAAATCTTCAGGGTCTTTATCTCGGAGGAAACAAACTAAGTGGAACAATACCTAACTCTATCTCCAATGCTTCACAACTCACTAAACTAGATCTGAGCAGCAACTCATTCTCGGGCTTAATTCCTATATCACTTAGTAATTTATGCCTCCTCGAGTGGCTCATCCTAGATCAAAATAACTTGACCATTGACTCTTCTATTTCAGAGCTCAACATTTTCTCTTCTTTGTCAAATTTGGCATATCTAACACATTTAGATTTGTCATATAATCCATTGAATGACATCCTTCCCAGTTCTATTGGAAATCTCTCTACCTCTCTTCAAGTCCTTGTCATTGAGAATTGCAATATTAAGGGCATCATTCCTAGAGGTATAGGCAATTTAAGCAATTTGATGGCTTTGTCCCTAGGGACCAATGAATTGGTTGGACCTATTCCAACTACTGTGGGAAGATTGCACAAGCTTCAAGCTCTCATTCTTGATGATAATAGACTAGATGGTCCCATCCCATCTGAACTTTGTCATTTGGAGAACTTGTATAAAATGCATTTTAGTGGTAATGAGCTTTTTGGACCCATTCCCGCATGGTTGAATAATCTCACTTTTCTAAGATATCTTTACTTAGACTTTAATCAATTAAATTCTACGATTCCATCGAGCTTGTGGAGCCTTACAAATATCTTGGAGGTCAAGCTCTCAACAAACTCTTTAAGTGGCCTTCTCTCATTAGAGATCGGAAACATGAAGGTCTTGAGAGTATTAGAGTTATCAAGAAATCAACTATCTGGTCATATTCCAACAACAATTGGTAGCCTCAAAGATCTAGCTAATCTCTCATTGGCGAACAATCGATTAGAAGGCTCAATTCCAGAATCTTTTGGTGAATTGATAAGTTTGGAATTCTTGGACCTTTCCAGTAACAATTTATCCGGTGAGATTCCAAAGTCCTTTGAAGCAATTTTACAACTCAAATATCTAAATCTCTCTTTCAATAGACTACAAGGAGAAATTCCTGTAGCAGGACCATTAGTGAACTTCTCTGCTGCATCATTTATGTCAAATGATGGACTTTGTGGTGCTCCTCGACTGCATGTGCCCCCATGTAAAGCAAGTGATCCTCGACCAAAAAGGACCACAGCAGCACATATACTGAAGTATGTATTACCAACGATTGGATTAACAATGCTTATAGTTACTCTTGTGTTAGTGTGGACAAGGCGCCGAAAAAGGAATATGAAAATTCCAGTGGAGGAAAACCCATTACCACTTGCCACGTGGAGAAGAATTTCCCAACAAGACCTTCTACAAGCAACATAAGGGTTCAGTGCAAGCAACTTACTTGGTAAAGGGAGCTTTGGATCAGTATACCAAGGGAGACTCTCAGATGGAATGATTGTTGCAATAAAAGTTTTTGACTTGGTAGTAGAAGGGGCTTTCAAGAGTTTTGATACAGAGTGTGGGGTACTACGCAATATTCGTCATCGGAATCTTCTTAAAATCATCAGTACTTGTAGTAACATGGACTTCAAAGCTTTTGTATTGGAATACATGCCTAATGGGAACCTAGAGAAGTGGTTGTATTCTCAAGACCACTGTTTGAGCATCTTACAAAGACTAAATATAACGATCAATGTCGCATCAGCACTGGAATACCTTCATTATGGTTATTCAATACCTATTGTTCATTGTGATTTGAAGCCCAACAATATCTTATTAGATGAAGATCTGGTAGCACATGTTGCTGATTTTGGCATTGCCAAGCTTTTGGGTGATGGGGATTCTATGATGCAAACCATGACTCTCGCTACTATTGGGTATATGGCACCAGGTGATGTTTTTACCCTACAATTAGAACTTGAATCTCTGGCATTTTATTCATGCATACTTGAATAACAATAGCCTTTTTGTAGAATATTGACTATAGCACTTTTTCTTTTCTTTTATTCTTTTTTTTTTTTTTTTTTCAATCGCTATTGTGCTATACATAATAATGTTCTCATGATTAGTTGTTATGTTACATATAGAGTATGGGTCGGCAGGAATTGTTTCTACAAGTGGCGATGTGTATAGTTATGGTATTTTGCTGATGGAAATTTTTACAAAAAAGAAACCTACTGATGACATGTTTGCTGGAGAAATGAGCTTGAAGCGTTGGGTAGAGGAATCAGCAGCCCTTTCAGTAACTAAAGTCATTGATGCCAATTTATTGACAACCGAAAGTAATTATGCTTCTACAAAGGATTGCATATCATCCATAATGGAGTTGGCATTGCACTGTTGTGCAAAGTTACCTGAGCAGAGGGTTAATGCAAAAAGTATTTCAATCACACTCAACAAGATCAAATTGAAGTTTCTACAAGATAGTGAAGGAAGCTAGTATGAGAGCATCAAGTTTGTTCATAGCTCTTTCATGTTTGTCCTCTTGAAACAAATCTGTGTTCTTGAAATAAATTTTTGATTGCTTAAAATTACTGTTTCATGTATGACAAAGTAGAATTGATTTCTTGGAATATTGGTTACATGTTAATTTTATAATTAAATTATTTGCTTGATTGAAAAATGTGCATAATTAGATCATAAATTTCATATTTGAGTAGAATTAAAATTAATTTCCAAGAAGCAAGATTTGAAGAAGAGAAGAGAGGAGGAGGGTTAAATCTGTGTTCCAGAATGATCCTATTGGTTGTATTTTTGGACTTGAAGCTCCAAAGGCTGAAGAAGATCGAAGAAGACTCTGCTTAATTTGAAAGAGTGTGATCATTTAGAAAATATTCATTAATGTCTAAATACCGAATTTGAGAATTCACTAGACCAACTGAGTTCCAGATTAATATTGAGAAAATTATAATGAACAATTAAAAGAAAAATTAAAAATAAAGCGGTTGTTCTAGATCTTGATTAGCTAGGGCCAAATATTATCCCAAAGAAATAAGGAAAGGAAAATTTAAAACATATAATGACATTTATTATAAATTTTACTTTCATTCTGTTTCAAATCATGCAACGTGTCATTATATGTGTAGTGTATATCATATATAACTAACGATTATAAGTTTAACATGTAGAATTCATAAAACAAGTGACTTGAAAATTAAAGGGTCACAAATCTAACTTTTTTAGTAAGTTGATTTTACCCCGAGTGATTTTCTAAGATTTGATTTGATTAACAAGGACATCAAGGCTTCATCTATATAAAGAGGTTTAACTTTGAAAGAAAAGTTCACATTACATCATTTCCCACTTTTATAGCAGCTTTTATGACAGAAAACAAGATACATAGCACCAATAAAGAATAAGGTTGGAGATATTGTATCCAAACAAAAATATATGCTGCACACACAAACAGATATTCTATGCTTCGCATATCAATAAACATAAATCATTACAAACATGGAGATAAATAGCAAACCACTTAAGTTGAAATTTCAACAGTCATAATTTTATAACGTCGGTTGCAAACCTTATGAATACCACAGTTGCAGAAATGGTCATCCGATCCGCAGTTTCCTAAGTACATGACATTCTCCAATAGAGAACTACCCTTTCAGAAACTGTCTTTATGAGTTACCTACTAAACTAGCTACCATGTGTCGAATCACAGTACTTTAAATTCCAAAAATTATATGGCAGATCGAACTATTCTTTAATCCTTACTTGTCTAGTTGGTGATCATCCATCTACAATTCGCTTATGAGGAATGAGTTTGCTTTAGTTCTTTTCCTAGACGACAATGTAATAAGATTGTTCTAATCTTTCAGCCTCATTATATGTTGGCAAAACAAAATGATAGGTTACCGTGCATCAACAGTGGACTCTTGTTTTCACAATGAAAGATGCAAGGTGGGCAAGTAAATGATTGTCTAGAACTAATCGTGTGACACAGGGGATCCGTCTATATCACTGTACAGAGCCACAAGTGCTTATGGTGATGCCAATCTTTATGGATTTTACATGCCAGATGCTAATGGATGGTGTAACTTATGTTTCAAATAGAATGTATATATGTTTGAGGGGGTCAACAGTATTTTTGCATTTAGTTTCTTAAGACTTGTTGTTAGTATCAAATATTTAACCCTACAAACATGATCAAGAAAAATTAGACTAAAAGCTCATGGTAGCTGCCATACGACAAAACCTTTGCTTTCTTTTTATCTGCAAGCTATTTCATTGCTTCATACCCAACTTATTCTCAAATAAACAAACAGACAGGTAGCTGCAGCGTGAACTAATTGCAGCTAAACCTCAAATGCTCTGCTACTGGATGTTTTTTTCTTTCTTATATGGGGATACACATATTACATCAACTCATTCTGATCAAACTACTGCACACACTCAAGCCAGTCCTCAAGCTACTGCTCACGTGAACCAGAAAAGGTTGCTGACTCCAGCCACAAAATCAGAAGATGCAGACAACACACCAAAGCTCAAGCTAGACACGTTTCCCTTTCTTTATTTCTGTACATGTACTTTCCTGCTTGCTTTATGTTTTCTACTGTATTCCTTTTCATCTTGTACTTTGTTAATATGTATTGACTTCTCTATAAATGAGACAAGAGGACCATGTCCTCAGTGTGATTGCAAACTATATTTCTGTTTCATTATATGGTATCAGAGCCTATGAAGGCAAACGTCCCTTTTTTTTTTTCTGATCCTCCTCTCTCACTATGTCTACTGTCACTCCCCCTTCCTCTACTACCAACACTCAAGCCTCTCCACCTTCCCCCCTGCCTCACTCACTGCAGAACCTCAATCAAATCTCTCTCCACAAACTCACTCATGACAACTATCCCATTTGGTGTACCATCATTGTTCCCTTCTTAGAAAGCCAAAACCTCTACGGCTATGTCACTGGCGATATTTCCCCACCATCCCAGTTCATTGCATCACCCAGCAGTACTCCTACATCTGCTGCCATGGTTGTCAACCCTGCTTACTCTCTATGGTACCAGCAGGACAAAATTGTTCTCACAGCCATTATTTCGTTTCTCTCTGAAAATATATTGGTGCAAGTCTATGGTCTCCATACCTCACGTGATGTATGGCTAGCTCTTGAAAAAATGTTTGCCTCTCAATCCAAGGCTCATGTCATGCAATCCCATTTTCAGCTTGCCACGTTGAAAAAAACTCCCTGCCCATCTCTGAATATTTCCAAAAGGCTCAAAGTCTCTCCCATTCCCTAGCTGTTATTCAAGAACCCTCAAGGATTCTGAACTCATCTCCTACATACTTGCCGGTCTAGGCCCTGAATATGAGTCCCTTATCACCACTATCACCACTCGAATTGATCCCATTTCCCTCGACACCTTATATGGCTACCTCCTCACTCATGAACAAAGACTTGAGCATCTCCATTCTGCTCCTGAATTTTCCATCTCTACAGCCAACATAGCTCAATGCAACACATCCACTGTCAAACGGTTCTAGTGACCCTTCTCTTCCTATCCTGGTCGTGGTCATAGCAGAGGGCGTGGCCGAACCTCTCATCTTCCTTTCCAGCACTCCCCTACCTACACTCGCCCCATTTGCCAAATATGCAACCGCATTGGCCATGTTGCCTCCAAATGCTACAACAGGTTTGATCACTCCTATCACCCTAATTCTGTCACTCCAGCTTCCTTCCTCAGCACTCACAACTCTCCTCCTGATTTAAACTGGTACCCTGATACGGGTTCAACCAACCATCTTACTCATGACCTCTCAAACCTCAACCTCAAAGCTGATGAATATCATGGCCCGGATCAGATTCGTGTTGGCAATGGTCAAGGTTTGCAAATTTTACATACTGGTCTTGCTCACCTTCCCACACCTCACAGAAATTTCTCTCTTCCTCATCTCTTACACGTTCCTCACATTCAAAAGAATGTACTTTCAGTTAATCAATTTACTCATGATAATCAGGTTTTCCTTGAATTTCACCCTTATTTTTTTTCGTGTTAAGGATCTACATTCAGGCAAGCTACTTCTTCAAAGTCCCAGTAAAGGAGGTCTCTACCCGTGGCCCTCCTTCCCTTTTCTCAAATCTGCCCCTACTGCCCTCATTGGTGAAAAAGTCTCCATACATCAATGGCACAATCGTCTCGGTTATCCTGCCCCCCCGTTGGTTCGTCGTATTTTGTCCAAGCATCGCCTTCCTATGATGCCTCACAAGTCTGTTCAGCTTTGCCCTGCCTGTCAGCAAGGAAAACTCCACAAACTTCATTTTGGTTCCACTATGTCTGTTTCCAGTAATCCTTTGGAACTTTTGTTTCTTGATGTATGGGGCCCTGCTCCTCTTTTATCTTTCAATAATAAACGATATTGTCAATGATTTCAGCAAGTATTTTTGGCTCTTTCCTATTACTCAAAAATCTGATGTTCTTGCTACCTTCACCTAATTCAAATCCATGGTTGAAATTTTTTTTAGTCGCTCCATTAAATCCATTCAAACTGATGGAGGGGGAGAGTTCATTGCCCTACAAAAATTCTTATCCACTCATGGCATCTCTCACCGCAAAACTTGCCCTCACACACATCGTCAAAATGGAAGTGTCGAACGCAAACATCGCCAAATTGTTGACATTGGCCTTGCCCTTCTTGCACACTCTCATGTTCCCTTTGTTCATTGGGACTCGGCCTTTTAAACCGCCTGTTTTCTCATTAATCGACTTCCTTCAAGCGTCAACCGCACCTCCTCTCCCTATGAACTACTCTTTCATAAGCCTCCCGACTGTAAATTTCTCAAAGTCTTTGGCTGTGAGTGTTGGCCCTACCTCCGCCCTTATAATCGCAACAAATTTGCTTTCCGCTCAAAGTCATGTATCTTTCTTGGTTACAGCCCATCCCACCACGGTTACAAATGTCTCGATCCTATTACTAATTGAGTCTATATTGCCCGACATGTTGTCTTCAATGAACCAAAATTCCTATTCCAAACCGGTTCTACTCCCCAACATCTTCAGTAAACCCTTCTCCCGGTCTCTTACCACTTCCTTCAAACCTTCACCGTCTAAATTCCTCTCATCCGTGTCATGTCTCTTCTCTCCCACGTCAATCTCACTCAACCCCAACCTGTGTTCAGCACTCTTCTCACACATCCCCTGATGCCACCTCGCCACCTAGAGCCTCTCAAAACACTGCCAACCTCTGTCCTCTAATTTCTCACTCAAACACGTCTCATACTGCCCCAACACGTTCCCCTGTCCTGCATGCAGGTCCCTTTCTCCCACCTTCCACGACAACTCCTACTACAACATTCCTCTGTCTCCCTCTTTACTCGCCCCTGTTTCTGCCCATACCCGTGACTTTGCTCTTCCTTCCCCATCTCATGTCCCTCCCATCTCACACGTTAACTCTCATTCTCCTTTTGTTCGTCACCACCACATGGTTACTCGGTCTCAAACTCTTCCCCCCACCCCCCTCCTACTTCTTCTACTCGACTACATTCAATGACCACTCGGTCCCAAAACCACATTCACACGCCCACTCTCCTACCCGATGGCAATCCCAAATACCCCTTACCTCAAGCCTTAACTGTCTCTACTACCTCTCCTAATACTGAGCCAACCTGCTACACCTTTGTTGCCAAGCATGCTGAATGGCGTGATGCCATGTCTGAAGAGTTCAATGCCTTGTTGAAGAATGGTACTTGGACCCTTTTTCCTCCTACATCCTCCATGAATATTGTGGGCTCTAAGTGGGTTTATCGCATCAAACGGAAGGCGGATGGCAGCGTTGATCGTTACAAGGCTCACCTCGTTGCCAAGGGCTTCCATCAACAAGAAGGAATTGACTTTTGGGAAACCTACAGCCCTGTTATAAAACCTATAACCATTCGGACAGTCCTCTCTCTTGCAGTTTCTTCCGAATGGCCTATCAAGCAAGTTGATATCAGCAATGCCTTCTTGCATGGACATCTTCACGAGACAGTATATATGTCCCAACCGGCTGGTTTTGTGCATCCTCAATTTCCCACCTCGGTGTGCCTCTTGAAGAAAGCCTTGTATGACCTCAAACAAGCCCCTCGTGCTTGGTTCTCCCGCCTTAGCACACGTCTCCTAGAGCTCGGATTCACAGCCTCTAAGGCCGATCCATCACTATTTATTTTTGTGTCTGCAGGAACTCATCTTTTTGCTTTGGTATATGTGGATGACATAATCTTCACCGGCTCATCTCTCACAGCCATTGATGCTCTTCTCCGATCACTTGCTCTTGACTTCCCCATCAAAGATCTTGGTCCATTGAACTTCTTTCTAGGTGTTGAAGTTCACAGATCCTCTGCAGGTCTCCATCTTTCTCAACAACGTTACATAGCTGATCTTCTCACCCGGACATCTATGCAGTTTGCCAAACCAATCTCCTCCCCTATGACAGCCACTTCTCCTCTCAGTCAGTTTCATGGCACTCCTATGACTGATCCTACTCTCTACCGTAGCACAGTTGGTGCTTTCCACTATCTCTCCATCACACGTCCGGATATTGCCTTTGCTGTCAATAAAGTCTCTCAATTCTCTCATGCCCCTCGTGATGTTCATTGGACTGCCATCAAACGTATACTTCGCTATCTCAAGCATACCATCTCCTATGGTCTTCTTATCAACCTCGCCCATCATTTCAATTATTTGCCTTCTCTGATGCTGATTGGGCCGGCTGTCCAGATGACCGGAAATCCACCTCCGGCTACTGCATTTTCCTTGGCTGCAATCTCCTCTCTTGGGCTGTTAAGAAACATCCCACGGTCTCTCGTTCCAGCACAGAGGCTGAATACAAAGCCTTAGCAAATGCCACTACCGGACTCCTTTGGATTCAATCTCTTCTCAAGGAACTTGGCATCTTCCTCTCGGCTGCTCCCATTCTTCACTGTGATAATATTGGTGCTACCTACTTGTCTTCCAATCCTGTCTTCCATGCCCACACTAAACATATTGAAATTGACTATCATTTTGTGCGGGATCGAGTTGCTCAAAAATCTCTCACTGTCAAGTTTCTCTCCAGCAAGATCAACTTGCTGACATTCTTACTAAGCCTTTAGTTTCCACTCGGTTTGCTCATCTTCGTTCCAATCTTAACATTTGCTCACAACCGTTACGATTGAGGGGGACTATTACATCAACTCATTCTGATCAAACTACTGCACACACTCAAGCCAGTCCTCAAGCTACTGCTCACATGAACCAGAAAAGGTTGCTGACTCCAGCCACAAAATCAGAAGATGCAGACAACACACCATAGCTCAAGCTAGACACGTTTCCCTTTCTTTATTTCTGTACATGTACTTTCCTGCTTGCTTTACGTTTTCTAATGTATTCCTTTTCATCTTGTACTTTGTTAATATGTATTGACTTCTCTATAAATGAGACAAGAGGACCATGTCCTCAGTGTGATTGCAAACTATATTTCTGTTTCATTATAACACACACATGACACACTCAAAGCCTGAGCATACCTGTTATGTTAATTTTCTTCCAAGTTCCAGAGCAATTAGATGTTGTGAACCTTGTCATTTGACCCTGTCATTGAACTTTTAACAAACGTAAAAACATTTTCTTTTATATTTTCTACATTTATGAATTACATGACCCTGTCATTGAATTACCTTTTCCTGCTTGCTCGCAACTGATGAATCACTGTCCCAACCTGGAAAGACAGTTAGCCCACGTGAGAGAATGCAGAATGGAAACACTAACACCAGAATGAAAATGGGCCAATTTGTAGTTGTTATAACTAATATGAGATACAGGATAGATTATCTTAGAAATTGATTTTTGCATAAGCTTACATCCGTATCTTCTTTTTTCACTTCTTTTCTTTCGCCTTGAGCTTCCTAACACAAGACGAAGTCGCTTGCACTCCCAAAACTCCATCTGCTACATTCAGTAGAGCAAGGCTCTCCACATAAGTATCGAAATAAAGCCAGTCACTTATATCATAAATGTGAAGATATCAGGATTGCTCGCTATTACGTTCGTAAGAACACAAATCTCCCTCATGTTCCACTAGAACTTCACCGTTCTTTGTCAAGCCTATCGGACCATATGATCCATACTCAAACTTAATATCGAACTGCTTAGTCCAAGATTCAGCTCTTCCATACTCTTTCATCACCCACACGGGCACATCCTGATCGTCTCTGTAGGGGATAAGAGTAAGCAACCCATCAACTACCGCCATAAAAAGCTCGAAGCTTTCCTCGCCTTGTAAACTCTTTGGCATAGCCATTTTCACGAAACACCTCCCTCTATATCGAACGACACGATCAAGTGGCGAAACGGGCGATGGTGCTCTGGAGTTTGAGCTGGCCAGTGGACTGCCCCATTAAAGAAAATATTACGTAACGAGGGAATTCGACAAACCAATTACTATCATGTAATCGCGCAAGCGACGGAATTCAACGAAATCGGCTGGATCTCCTCTGACATCAGATTCTTGAGTGACCAAACTCCTCTCTTGTATTTCTGGATCAAGGGAAAGCTGGTGGATGCGTATGGCAGGGGATCGGTCTTTCTTGAGTGGGTAGTCGAAATGGTGGAAAACAAGGTTGGATGGGTATTCGGGGTTGGAAAGAGCACGGCTGAGGTGGGTGGCGATGAAATGGGGGCTGGAGATGGGAGAGCACCATGTCTTCGAAACGCACCTCAATTTGATGACCGACTTCGCGGGTAGTCGTGAGAGGATTTCGGCGATAACTTCATTTGGGAGACTGTCTGACATCGTCCTTCTTTTTCCTGGGATCGAAGAGAATGAAGAAGAAAACATTTTAGAGAGAAAAGAGCTTTTTATTGTTGCAGTTCGAATCAGTTGCAGAGCCTCTCAAAGTTTTTTTGGTTTTTTTTTTTTTTTTTCTCAGAAAAAGATGAAGGAAAGAAGACAACATGAAAAGAGAAAGAAACAGTGACCCCAACTGGAGTTATATATAGGGATAATTGTACCGTTGGTCCCTGTGGTATACCATAATTATTTTTCACTCCCTATGGTTTAAAAAGTTCACTGGAGGTCCTCGTGATATGCAATAATTACAAATCGATCCCTGGCGTCAAATTCTGTTAAAATTTTTAACAGATTCCGTCAAATGCCACATCAGCGCCACGTGTCGCCAATAAGATGGCGACACGTGTCTATCGTAATAAAAAATATAAATTTATTAAAAAATAAATAAAAATACTTATTTTTTTATAAAAAAATTCAAAAAAAATTCAAAAAAAATTCAAAAAAAAAAAAAGCTGAAGGGGTGGCCCAGCCACCCCTTTGGGGGTGGCCTGGCCGCCCCCAGCCACTGGGGGTGGCCGCGCGCCACCCCCAGTGGCTGCAGGGGGTGGCGCGCGGCCACCCCCAGTGGCCGGGGGTGGCGCGCGGCCACCCCCAAGGCCCAGGGGGTGGCCCGAAGGCCACCCCTAGATCTACTAAGGGTGGCCCGATGGCCACCCCCGGCCACTGGGGGTGGCCGCGCGCCACCCCAGGTGGCCTCTGGGGGTGGCGCGCGGCCACCCCCAGTGGCCGGGGGTGGCCATCGGGCCACCCTTAGAAGATCAAGGGGTGGCCCGAAGGCCACCCCAATGGCCTGGGGGTGGCCGCGCGCCACCCCGGCCACTGGGGGTGGCCGCGCGTCACCCCCGGCGGCCTCTGGGGTGGCGCGCGGCCACCCCCATGGGCTGTGGGTGGCCTGGCCACCCTCTTTCCCATTTTTGTTTTTTTCTTTTTTTTTTTCTTTTTTTTTTTTTTAGAAAAAATAAGTATTTTTTATTTATTTTTTAATAAATTTATATTATTTTATTAAAATTAGACATGTCAGCGCCACGTGTCACCAATAAGATGACGACACGTGGTGCTGACGTGGCATTTGACGGAATCTGTTAAAAATTTTAACAGAATTTGACGCCAGGGATCGATTTGTAATTATTGCATATCACGAGGACCTCCAGTGAACTTTTTAAACCATAGGGAGTGAAAAATAATTATGGTATACCACAGGGACCAACGGTGCAATTATCCCTTATATATATATATATATATATATATAGATCTAATTAAATTTTCATTGCTAGCTGGAGTTAATGCCCCTACCGCCTTACCGCCTTACCGCTTTACCGCTTCTCAAACATGAAACATCTACGGCTTGACCTTTTCTCTAATGCTAATAGCAACCTCTCGCCAATGATTCCAACACTTTGCATCGATGGTGATCCATCTACCAAACTATTCCTCCTCCATCGAAACAATTGAACCCATCAACACTGGCCCCAGCACCTCTTATTTTTTTTCTTTTTCTTTTTTCTTTTTCTTTTTTATTCTTCTTCTTGTAATTATGTAAGGCACGTCGTTGAGAAAACTTTGCGTACAAGTACAAAACATACGATAAAAAATAAAAAAACACAAGTTCACACTAGGCTCAGGCTACTCTACTAGTGTCAGGAACTTTACATGCAAAAAAAAAAAAAAAAAGTCATGGTGGAAGCCAGGAAGTGCTTGAGAAATGAAATGGAGAAGTAAAAAATTTGAGATAGTCTCTGCAGAACGAACCAAGAAGTGCACAAAGGATACCCTCTTGATTTTATTGAGTAGAAGAAAAGTAGTTTGAAATTTTAGTTGAAATATTTTGACTGTGATGTGTATAATGATTCAAAATTACAAAATTTGTCTTTCATTGCAGAATTATTTCAAGGATTGAAAGAAACAGAAAAAATCAATGGCGGATGCATTCATAGGCCAGCGGGCCGTGGCCCCTGCTGGACTAAAAAAAATCTTATTAAATTTTCAATGCTAGCTAGAGGTAATGGCTCATACAGCCTTACCTCTTCTCTAATGCTAATAACCCACCTAGCCCCACCACCTTTTCCTTTTTTTCTTTTATTTTTTCATCTTCTTGCAAGTGACAAGTCATTGAGACAAGCCTTGCGTACAAGTACAAAACATAGGGAAAAAAAAATAGTTTACAATAGGCTCAGGCTACTACTAATCTACTAGTGTCAGGGACTTTACATAAAAAAAAATAAATAAATAAAATAAAAGAAAAAGAAGGGTCTTGATTGTGTGGTGGAAGCCAAGAAGTGCCTGAGAAAATCAAATGGAGAAGTAAAAAGTTTGAGATAGTCTTTATAGAACCAAGAAGTGCACGTAGATTATCCTCTTGATTTTTCTTAGCAGGAGAAAATTAATTTGAGATTTCAGTTGAAGTATTTTGAACTTGATGTGCATAATGATTCGTAATTACAAAATTTGTCTTCCATTGAAGAATTATTTCAATGATTGGAAGAGACAGAAAAATCAAATACATACCTCTAATCTTTAAAAAGAAAAAACAAATAAAAAAAGAAAGGGCATGCTGCTATTTTATGTAGTAGTATTACATGTAATTTTAGATAATTACACTTACAGCTTGCTTTGAAAGCCAGGGCGCTACAATATAACTATGTGATACACATTATGTGACAAATTACTCAATTTTTATTTTAAATTGTGTTTATCATATTCTTAGTTTGGCCCTTCCAATCACAATTATTTGCCTCCGCTATTGAGTCACCGATACAAACTTTGCATACAAGTACAAAACGTAGGAAAAGAAAAAGTTCACAATAGGCTTAGGCTACTACTAGTCTACTAGTGTTAGGGACTTTACATGGGAAATGACAAAAAAAAAAAAAAAAAAACCATCTCAATCGTGTGGTGGAAGCCAAGAAGTGCATAAGAAAATAAAATGGAGAAGTCAAAAGTTTGAGATAGTCTTTGTAGAACCAAGAAATGCACAGAGATTATCCTATCTCTTCATTTTTCTGAACAAGAGAAAATTAATTTGAGATTTCAGTTGAAGTATTTTGAAGTTGATGTCAATAATAATTCAAAATTACAAAATTTGTCTTCCATGGCAGAATTATGTTAAGGATTGGATGAGACAGAAAAATCAAAGACATACCATCTTATTGATAGATATGATTGATTCGTCTTATTTTGACTCTCACAGTGTTTATAACGACTTCCGAACGAACCTTTTCAGCTATGAAAGTTGTTTGTATTGAAATAGTTTAATTGTCTGTACTGAAAGAGAAATTGTTGAGAGCTTCTGTTTATAATCGATACTCGATGATTTTGTTTCTCAAAGAGGACATAAACAAGATTTTTAAATACTTTATATTTCTGTCTTTTTGTACTAGTGCCAACATGTTTCTTTGCCAATATATTAATTTTGGCACATCTTTATGAACTTTTATAATATAACTCTGTGATACGCATTGTGTGACAAGTTACTCAATTTTTATTTTAAATTGTGTCATATTTTTAGTTTGACCCATCCGATCACAATTATCTGGCTTTGCCATTGGAAAGAAGACAATCTCGGTACCATGTTACCTACTAAAAAGTAGGTGCATGTTCTAAGCCGTGAATTGGTTGGAAAACATTAAAAATAATAATAATAGTAATAATAATAGAAGGCCGTTTGGTTTGGTTTGGTTTGGTTTTTTTTTTTTTAAAAAACTTTTCTAGAATTATAGATACCAAATAATAATAAAAAAGAGACATTATGTTTGAAATGAAGATTTGCAACCCTTGAACTTCTTTGTCAAGATCAGCGTGGTGGTAGAGATATTTTTATCTTATGAAATAAAATAAAATAAAAAATGAAAGAAATTTTTATTTTTTATTTTTTATTTATTTTTTATTATTTTTTTTTTTGTATTTTGTATTAGAAGAAGGCATTGACAATGTTTTAATAATTTAAGGAAAATTGACATAATTAATAGTTTGATGAGAACTAAGAACATTGACAATAAAATAGTAGTTTGAAGGGTATGTATATATTTCATTTCTTTTACTTTTCAACTTTGCACTCTTCCATAGCAGTGTACATGCTCGTAGATATAAACCGCCTGCATTCACTATTCGTATGAGCGGATGCGATTGTTTAGTAAAAATCACTATTCACAACTGTAGCTGTGAATAACGGTTTTTGTGTATACAGATGCGAATAATTACTGTATCCACATACTCTTTATATCTAAAATATATATTTTATATAATTTTTTTATATATATATTTCATTTATAAATATGTAATATTTAGATAATTTATATTTTTTATATTATGAATTTGTAATATTAATTTTTTTTTATGTTGAATTTGTAATTTATATATATATATATTTTTTTTTATGTTTGATGATTTAATTGTTATGCTCATTGATCCATAGTCGTACACGAAAACCAATAGAATCCAAGAGTACTGAAAGACCATTAATTTTACCACTACAATATCCACTTATATGAGGCCAATTGTGTGCATGGTTACTATTATCAAAAAGCTTGCTCTTGCTGAAGTATTTTATGTCCTCTCAACAGGAAATATGGAAACAATTGTGAATGGGCAAATGTAGGGTTAGAACTATAATATAATGCTTAAACAAAGAAGACTGAAATTTCTGGCTTCTTGAAGAAGCCAACGTGTGCTGATTTCTTATTTTACCCTCATCAGCAAAAACACCACCCCTGCAAAATATCATGCACAGCACAGTGCCATTACCCCATTATCCCCGAAAATGCAATCTCTCGCATCTACAGCCTGACCGAATCTCATCTCCTTTGTCTTAAGTTCAAACTGTAAACCTCTCACACCAGCTCGAACCGTCTACCACCATCAATATGCAGGTCAGTCACTCTGAATCCCAACGTCTTCTACATTTACGCCTCAACCACTCGACCTCGGGGATTCCATACCAGAGTCCGTATGATACGCTTCAACCATTTTTCACATCGCCGGTCGTCTCAATCTACTCTCCCATCAGACCGTGCGAATCAACCCTGTGTTTTGATTTTCAAAATTTTCCTTCAACTGCCTATAAATGAATCTACTCTCTTCCACAATGCAGCAACAGTCGGTGGTGCATAGTGGGTCGAAGGGAGTTCCATTTGCATGGGAAACCAGGCGCTTCGCCTCTGGTGGTGCATTTCCAGCCCGACGGGAGACCACTTTTGCAACCACGAGCCAACTACAAGATCACGTTCACAGGTGTGTAACTGAAATTATTCTTTGTGTGCACTGTTAGTAGCTTGTGCTTTAGATTGTAATGGGTTTGGGAGATTATGGTTGGATTCGCATGGATTGTGTGTAATAGCTATGATTTATACGTTGAATTCGGAAGAAGAAACGAAAAAACTTTGATTTTTGTAAATGATTTGGGGATTTTGTTGTTCGACTGTGGACGTGCCGGCCTCTTGTTCATGGAGTTTACTGTATGTTCGAAAATTTGCAGAAGTGATTTGGGAATTTTGTTGATCAGAGAAGATTTTAGGGATTTTGGTGATTTGGGTTTCTGTTTGGTTTTGTCTTTGATTTTGGTTATTTCAGTAGCTCTGTTTGTTCTTAAACCAAGTGGGTACTTTCTGTCTCTAACACAGAAGAAATACCATTCCTTTTCACCCATTTCAGACCTCCCTTCATTGGCGAATAACAAAGCGTGAAATTAGAACAAATTTTCAGTATATAGCCGACTAACCATATGAAATTGAAAATACAAAGAGAAACAGAGGAAAGCAGAGAGAAAATATGATTCGGTATACTCACATGGCAACTCCCAAGGCTCACACTTATTAAGGTCGACCTCGCCGATTGCTATAGCAGAGAAGTTGGTGTCAAGAACCTTTGGGATAGGTAGTCAGTTATAAGTTCTTCATCAGTCGGGTGAAATCGAAAACCTGGTGGCAATTCAATTTGCTCAGTTTCTTTTCTAAGCCTAAAAATGTTTTCCATTCCTCCAAATCCCCTATAAAACCCTCTGTTTTCAGCAATCAAACCTGAAATTTTTCTCTGAATCCTCAATGGATTTTCACATACAGAGAAAGTCAACCCTACAGAACCCAGTTTTTCCCAAACTCAGGCCTGATATATATCCATAATTTCTAAATGAATTCCTGCTAAAAACCTCTAATTTTCTGTATTCAGTAGAAAACAGGAGAAACCAACCTTATAACAAGAAGACAAAGAGAGACATACTGTTAGAGAAGAGAAGGGAAACTGTAGAGGTTTTAGATACAATAATCCGAATGGAATTTCAGAGATGAAGAGAAGGGAGGAGGGCTATGGACTGAAAAGCTCTCCTGTCTAGTATCTAAGAGATTGAAAGATGTTGTTAAGAAAAGAAACTCTGTTCTTTTAGTTCCAGAACCCCTTTTAAATACTTGTTTTTGGATAGAAAGAAGCGTGGCTTCTTTTTATTCCTGACTAAAATAATTGTAGTGGTAACACAGCTATGTCCATGGGCCATGGCGGTTGCAGAGCCTTTTTTTCTTTTTCTTTTTTTTTTCTTTTTTTCTTTTTTTTTTGGTGTCTGGGACTAGGGTTTCTTCTTTCTAGTGAGTAGTTTCTATTGCCTTTAAACATGGACTCATTCGGCTCCCATTTACAGGTCTGACCTTCCCCTTTTGTCTTTTTTGCATGTGCTGTATTTCAGGCCTTCAGCACAGCTCATGGTCTGAGAATCTGAGATGTAGAAACAGTTTCCTCGGCCAATGGATGAGTTTTCGGTTTTCACCGTGCGGTGCGACCACAATTTGCTTAAAAATTTAAATGAAGCCTATGTTAAAGTTTTATCCATTGTCACTGGATATAAGCAAATGCTCCAAATCAAACAAATAGATGGCTTTAATTGTCAGGATTTGGCTTAAACGGTGTACAAAAAATTAAGCACTCATATTTTAATTTTTCCGACTATTCAGATTTAATTTAAAAAAATTTATATTATCAGGCACAAATCATTTAGAGGTTCTAGGAAACCTTTTCTCTTTTCCACGTCACTCGTGTAATTGATTGCTTATATACCGTTGGTTCTTATGTTAGTATTTGACTGCATAGAATTGGGCATTTGGGTGCATCAGTCACGGTAATTGCCTTAATTCTTTCCGTTAAGGAAAATCCTGTACTTTCTTTCTTCTTCGTTTTTTTTTTTTCATTATCTTACGAGATTGTGACATATTGTTTAAAATAATAGATTTCATCCATGATTGACATATCATTTGTGAATAAACTTTTAGATAAAATAAAAAATAAAAAATAGTAAGTGTTCTTTTCCGTTAATTGCAAAGCTTATTCCATGTGTTACGTTTAATTTAATGATAGATTTAAAAATAAGATGAATAGAAAATAAATAAAAAATGAATTTATATCATAGAAATTTCTATGTATTTATAATATACCATTTTCCTTTTTTTAATTTAGCTTAAACTTTTTTAATGCTCCATTAGTCCATTTGGTTGTCATGAAAGTCAAGCGACAACGAGAAAAGTGGGAAAAGAAGATTAAGATCAATGGTCTGACTGAAAATCTTTTTCAAAACTCTTTTCACTCAAATGCTGGCTTGTTTCGATCCCCTATTATTTTTAACTATATTTATTTATTTCTGTAATTCATGTTTGGCAACTTTTTACACCCAATTCAAATTTTTTTCATCCCAACTCAATTTTTTATGTCTACCAGTTGTTAGCTTTGTCATGATTCTTTTACAATTCTTTTTGGCAAACCCCTGTTTATGGTTTACTTAATTGGGAGTGTCAGTGGTTTATATGAATGGAAACCATCTATCTAATCTCACCAACTGTGCTTATCTGCATTAAAAGTAAGTAAAGTTGAACAAACCCCAGTGGTTGAGAAAAACCTCCCTAGTTTCAACACTTCTCAAATCTGAGTGAGCAATCAGTGCCATGCTTTTCATTGCACATACCCCACCATAATCTTTTGTTTAGTGTGCTAATCAATAGGAGGGTCAAATAACATGGATGTGAATACTGAATATGGTGAAATGGATGGACATTAAGTGTAATATGAGAAGGCATTCATACCTCATTAAGTTCAAACAAATTTTTTAATATTTATAAGGGCTATTTGGATATTTGTCCGAACCTGAATAAGATGAGGCTCGGGTCCTCTCACATAAGTTGTCCATTGCACAAGCAATGAACTCTCATCACACCCTATCTAGATCCGGAGACGATACACTTAATCTCATGTTCCAAATCCTTGATTTTTGGAATTTGGGACTCAAGTGAAAGAGAAACATGCCAACACCCATTGCAAGCAAAAAAGTTGAATAAAATAAAATAAATAATGATATAGGGTATGAAAAGTTCCTCTTCATCACTTTTTTCCCTTTTTTTTTTGGGTATCTTTTTTTTTTTGGTGAAAAAACGACCTAGTGTCTGCACAAATGACATAATTTGACTGATCCAGCTTTTATGCTTTATTCTGTCCTTGTTTAGGTTCACTAGTGGTATTTCTTTTTTCCCTACTTCTGAATAATATGTATCATTTTCAAATTAGGTAAATTTTTTCTTGGTTAGAAGGCACCCTTTACCCTTTTCTACTTGGCCAATTTTATTTTGTGAAATTCAGAGAATTTATTGTGGATTCTTATTAGATCTCAAAATACATTGTAGATGATTCTTGTGTTGTGCATACTTTCCCAATATTTCATTATCATGATTCATGCATGGACCATATGGAATTTGGGAATTTGGGTAGTGCTCAATCGTTTCATGTTATGCACCAAATTAGGTTGAATTTAGTTGCAACTAGAGTGTCAAATATATATATATATATAAACTCCATAAATTGATTTGTGAAATCCACTTATTTGGTGCAGATATTCAAAAATTACCACCAGCAGATACCTTATACAAAAATCACTCACAGCAGATACCCAATCGGTTCCTTAAGCATTGGGAATGCTATAGTTCTACCCAATGTGTAGGGAACCAAAAGAGCTTCCTTATCCATTATTTTAATACAAAATATTTTTCTTTTATCTTTCATCTCTATCTTTTTACCTTTTATTGGGGATTGTGTTGGAATTTTGTGAAAAATGTGAGGGTAAATACAAACTTATATTTGTAAAGAAATAATATTTAATTGATATAAGGAAAGATAAGAGAAACCATTGTGGAACATATTTGGATAGGGAAGAAAAAAGTAGTTTTATTCCTTAAATTTATAGAAAATAAAAGGAAAACTACTGTGAATACTCTACGAAAACAAATCACACCAACATGGGGCGGGAAATTCAATGCTGAAATCTGCAAAGAACAAACATGGCAATCAAGGGAATGACATCCGGTGAAGAAAAGATTTATGCCAAAGGAAAACCCAAAAATATCTCCCCTACTGGACCCACCCCTAGTCACGTTCATAAACTAAGGGTCGAGTAGTGTCACACACATGAAAGGTAGGGGTGTAAACTTGACCGGTTATAATTGGCCAAGAACTTGTAACCGAAAAATCGGTTTGGTATCCAATTATGACATTCTTAAAAACTCGGTTATAATCGAGAAACCGAGTATATATATATATATATATATATATATAGTAAATTTTTAAACAAACTATTTAAAGCCCAGTGTTAGAGGACCTTAACTACAATATTGATTAATCTTGCCATCATATTGTTTATTTGCTTAATTTATTAAGTTCCCTCTTAGTCCTGATTTGCATGAGATGGAATTAGAATCATTGATGGTTTTTAATTTTTTTTTTTTTTTTTGAACACAATAACCTTCTTCATTACGGAAATATAGACCCCAAAGGATTACATAAATCCAGAACACCAGATACAAGAACAAAGCAACAAATGCTACTACAAAAACCCATTGGCGAATAACAACAATGCCCGAAGGCCATAGGAGTGATTAGAGAAAAAGATTCTTTACCCACAAAGATAGGAAAACTTAACTTTAAGCAGCTACGAAATCAGTAGACTGTGAAGCAAGATAAGAATATACAAACAACAAAACAAACAGAAAACCCACAAATACAGGCTCCGAAAAAAAACCACCAGAACTGGCGCGTGTAGAGCACGCACCTTATCGACACCTTCCTAAACTGGAAAAGCAAGTTGTGACTCACATGCGCGAGAGTAGAAAGAGAAAATCCCTGACGCGTGTAAGTCACGTACTGAACAGGAACGCACCACACGGTCTCATCAGGCATCCATTGTGACTGGAGAGGGCCGAAGACCGGGACAGGATGATTCATGTTGAAGAAAAACCTGCCGAATTTACAAGATCTAGCTTTGAATATAATCTGCACTAGAAATTCTCCGACACCAGCCTTTCTCCACAAACCAGTACTTGAAATTCTTTGCTTGCCCAAAGAAAAACAAACAGAAACAGCAAACCTCTATTGGTATAAACACTGGAATGGTCAAAACTCCAACAGCCTAAAAGGCTTGGAGAAAACAATTACCATTGAAAACTAGTCAGGGGAGCAAAAACATTAACCCAAAAGGCCAAGGGGACAAAAAAACAAGAACAGTGCCAGCCCCGGCGAACGAAAATATCAGACTTTTTTCTATCTCTAGAACTCTCGGTACGTAATCGTGTTTCTATTTTCTCATCACCGGATGTAACATGAAACTGAAGATTTATTTAATAAAATTACTGTTTAAAGTCCAAACTAAAAATAACAACCCAAACATTAAACAAACCAGCCCAGACCCCAGAATTCCACGCTGACACGTACGCTTTCAGCCACGTGCATTTCTGGATTATTCCATCCGCTTGCAAGCTTTAAGTTTAAGTTTAAGCCTTTATTTTATTTTTTCATTTGAATCATTTCGGCATTTCCTTTGTTATTTTTTCTTTTCACAACCATACTGGCTACTGCTTCCCTCGAGTCTCCGCCGCCGTCCCTTCACCCGGCACCGGAGATTGAAGAAGATGGCTTCTAAGGCTTCCCTGTTCCTCTTTTACTGGAGACCTACTGGATTGGACCAGTCCGCCACGGGAGAGGGAGATCGACGAGCTATTCTCAGGTTTTGCTTCTAATCTTAGTCTTTTGGGTTTGGGGATTTTGTTTCACTTCTAAAATGTCGTTGAAGTGATTTTGGGGATTTTGTTGATCTGAGTTTGTCACTATTTTGTTGTTGAACTTTTGATCTGCACTGGATTTTAAGGATTTTGGTGATTTGGGTTTGTCTTTGTTCGCCCTTCTTACAATATTGTTTTCTTTTATGTCTGTTTTGTAACGAATTCGCATGCTGATTCTTTATTTGTTTGTTTGTTTTCTGGGAAAGTGAAGGAAAAGGTGAAAATTCTCATTTTGCTCCGGTCCGAATAACCGGGTGGTTAACCGGCTACCCCGAAACCGATTCTCGGTTTTGACCAATAATCGAGAAGCCAATGATGGAGAACCGAGAAGCCATGTAAAGTTGTACTAAAGACCACTCCATCCATGCAAAAAAAAAAAAAATCGATTCTTTTAATTAGAAAATGAAAAACACAAAAAAAAAAAAGAAAAAAAAAAAAAAGAACTGAAACTAAACAGAAAGCATCCCAGATACGAAACATATATTCATATTAAAAAAGCTAACAGAAGCAACATCAAATGTTTAATACTATGCATTAAAAATACTAGAATACAAAAGCAATTCAACAAATCCTGTCAGAAAAAAGGTTTTTGGGCACATATTTATGTTACCCGATTATAAAAAAGGTTTTCTAGTATTCTGTTACTATCCAGAATTGAAAAATGATAGGAGCAAGGAATTTGGGCACATAATTAATTATGTTAACCGGTTATTTAATATATGTCACAACTTGCTTGCATCTTATAGGTCGGTGTGTACACAAGTGGACATCCATATGTTGTGTAATCATAAGAAGTATGTGCATAAGTGTGTCAACACATTAAATTTGTTCTCAATGATGTCCTCCGTTTCTGTAATTTGGCTTCTTAATTAAGGAGAGTGGAATATTCATTGTTTGTGAAGCCACCTTGTTCCTTATTATATCGATCTTTGTAATAGATTTAGAACTTATTTCTACATCATCATTCAGACTATTTTTCGATCTACACCTTTACTTTTATTTTTTGAGGCCTTTCACACAAAATTGTAATGTTGATATATATTACTTCTCTTCCTTCTATGAACTTTTACCATGTTTTGGCCAGTCTAATTGTTTAGTTGATGAAATCATTACAATTTTTAGAATATATGCATAAGTGTTTACAAAACAAGTTTTGAATTGAAAAACTGTTTTTGGAGAATTTTTCTTGAAAACAGCCTATTTCTGCATCAAAATTAATAATGTATCTTGAAACTCTTTTTTTATTTTATTTTATTTTATATATATATATATATATTATCAGTTTAGGAAAAATAACACCGTTGGAAACATTTGGTTGTCAGTTTTCTTTTGTTCTTTGAAAATAATTTTCTAAAAGTACTCTGTGAAAACACAACCAAATGGGCCCTTAGAATTATCAGTCTTTAGAATTTTTCCAATCAAGTAATGTAAATTAAATCTTGCTTGACTTTCATCATCTTTCCAAGATTTATCATTGACTGTACACAACATATTTGTGGCGTTAACAGCACTTCACATATCGAACAAGGATAACATTTTATAATTGAAAATAACTTCAAAGTGATCTACCCTTATTGTTAGAAAAAATAATATAAAGTAGAAAATTGTGAAATGTTCTTAAACAACATTAATTTCCTTAAGAAATTATTTTCCCTCACTAGAAATATTATGCAAAGGGCTACAACAAATATTTCCTTAAAATACAATGAAGCTAAGAAATCTTCTATTCTTAGTTGCATTTTGTACAAATAAAACTAAACTTAAATATTCTCTCATTTTTTATTTTAGCAAGAGACAAAGACTCAAATTTAAAATACAAAGAGGTGCTTGAGAGAAACAAAAGAAGAGATTTTTTTTTTTGTGTTTTTAAAAACTAGATTGCTGTAGACTATGTATAGTGTTAAAAATAGTAGTTATTTATGTATCTTCACTAATGGTACTTAGTCTTGAAATTGACAGTTTTAAATACAAATCTCAAGCACTTAATTCTGATCGTTAGATTAAATTATTATCAACGATAATTTAATTATAATTGTTATATCATAATTGATAGTAAAGTAACTATCATTTAATCACAATTGTTAGGTTAAAGTTTATTTGATCTTACAGTTGCCGTTACTAATAGTTTAGCATATCTAACCACTTGATCTACCTTAGAAGCATTTTATGGTCCAAATCAAATTACCAGATAGAATGATCATGACCATAAAAAAATGAACAGTCATGATTTGAACGACCATCCAAGTGCGCCATCTAGGAGCACCATTAGCGCCCTACAACCCACTGACACACACACGTGTACAGTACTTTACACCGTACTAAAGTATACACACAAGCATTACTTTAAAGCAAATGGTTGAAGTGAATTGGACTTTTCAAAGAATAATAATGCTAAAAGTCTCCCTCGTGTCCCTCTTACTTTCCTCGAAAAATGATTTGACTTTTAAACTCAACATTTGATTTGTAATAGATTATTATTGAAGTTTGATAAAATAATGATTTTAAAAAGTCAAATCATTTTTAGAAGGACATGAGATAGACTTCTAGAATTACTCTATTTTAAATGTCAAATTGACTTTCACTTTTAAAACAAATGCTTCAAGTAGGTTGGACCTTTAAAGCCAATTTGGTGGGAGTATTATTGATGGAATTTAAAAATATGAATGCATATTTGTTTTGTGCTAGTAAAATTTGATATTTAGCTGTCTTTTCTTTATGTTCTCCATTTTGCTAGATAGTATATATCATGCATGCTATGTCAGTATTGGGTTTATGCGCGATGAATGAGTTTCCTTCCTTCGTACGGTTTGTGCAAGTTGTGAATGAGTTCCTTGGATTTTAAATGTCATTTTTTATATTTTATATTCTTCTCAAACGATTCCGGAGATCATATAAGTTGTTCATTTGAAGTTATTTCCTTCCGAAAATTTGTTTATGTTTTTCATCTTGTGTTGAATAAAGTGAGCCTGCAATGTCCCATAATACTCTGCATCGGGAAATTCCAATGACTCGACTATTTGGACGTGTCCCATAATTATTCCAAATGAAGGTTCTTTCAAATACTTGACAGCTCAATCTTTCATAAGCCGATAACGATGCATTGTGTGCTGCAGCACGCTATTCTCCAAACCCTTCCATGCAACAACTTATGCAAGTAACTAACACAACTCAATCTTTCTTGGGCCTCTAAAAGTACTAACATCAGCTTTCTTTTGATTTTTCTTAAATTTAGGGAATAAAATTACTTTTTATTTTACTATCCAAATACACTTAACAATAACTTCTATTATCTTTCCCTATACCATTAAAATATTATTTCTTTACAAAATACAAGTTTCCTACCCATCTTCACATTTTTTTACAAAATTTGTACACAATCTCCAATAAAAGGCAAAAAGATGAGAGAGGGGAGAGATATTTTATGTTAAAATAATGTATAGGGAAGCTAAAGTGCTATCTAATGTATTGGGTACGTGGCACTATTGAGATTTTTCCTATATTTAAGGAAAAAAAGAGGTTATAGATAAAAGCTGTTGCTAATGATCTAACGATGCATTGTGAGGTGCAGCTCTACTTCAAGTCCTTCCATGCAACAACTTGAGCAAGTAACTATCACGGTTTAATCTTTCTTGGGTTGGTAACGATGCATTGTGTGGTGCAGCTCTTCTTCAAGTCCTTCCATGCAACAACTTGAGAAAGTAACTGACGCAGCTCATTAATCGTTCTTGGGCCGGTAACGTTGCATTGTGTGGTGCAGCTATGCATACAGTTATGGTATTTTATTGATGGAAACTTTCACAAGAAATAAACCTACTAATGGCATGTTTGTTGGAGAAATGAGCTTGAAGTGTTGGGTAGAGGAATCATTGGCCCTTTCATTAACTAAAGTGGTCGATGCCAATTTGTTGAGAACCGAAAGAGATTATGCTTTTGTGGAGAATTGTATATCGTCCGTAATGGGATTATCTTTGTAGTGTTGTGCCGAGTTACTTAAGCAATTGTGGGATTGTAGTTACTGATGTATTCTTGCATGTGGATATTGCCCCAACATCGTGTGGGGGAGGAAGGGGGTTCAATGCTCATTTGAAAATAGGTATTGGGCAGCCCAAGCTCTCATGTTTTCTTACTTAATTACTTCAAAATCAATCCCATATCAAGTTAAGAGGTAATCAGTCAAGGAGGCCCGTTCACCGAACAACATAAAATTTTTTATCTTTATTTTATTTTATTTTCATTAGTCTTTATTTTTCTATTTGTTTATCTTTTCTTTCACTTCTAACTCAAGTTGAACAAGGGGGTTGTTATACATTAGAATCATTCTCATACCAGATAAATTAGAATCATTATTATTGTTATTTGCTGTACACATTGGATTTGGTCATGAGTGAAATAAAGAGATGAGAAGTCCGTATTGGTAATTAGGCACACAACTTTTTCTTGAAATAAATATTGATTGCTTCAATTTTTCTCTTTTTTATTTTTTAATACAAAAATTATCTTTTTCACAAGACTTGGTGGAGCACTAAGGATAATGGATATAAGCACATCACAAGAAGTCTGAAAATGCTAGACTTGGTGGCGCACTATGGATGTGGTAATCACAGATGTAAACACATCCTAAATAATAATTCTGAAAACATGATGAAGATGATGATCATGAACTTCCGCATCAAATGTGGTGAAGCTTAATGGAGAGTTAATTATTGTAGTAAGCAACATGATATGTATTCATAGTTATCATCAAAAGATTGAATAAATATGAAGTTTTAAATATTGAAATAATTCGGGAAACATGGTCTAGCTATGCCATTTCATTTGGATCTCAAAAAAACTTGTTAAATGATATGAATTTAAGTAAATAAAATACAAAATTTTAAATTACCATCTTCTTGCAATTAAATAAGTATGACATATTTGGATGTGACTATAGTAGTATTTTCTCGCTGGAAACCAACGACAGAGGGGGCCTAAATGAACAAGAGACTACATGCACCTAGCCCCATCAAGGACACTAGCGACACCCATATATATCAGTGGCTTGAAAATAATTTCAAATGCTTTCCATTTCAAAATTCGATCCTGGAACCTTTCACCCTACAAACTTTTTAAAAATTAGCTCGAATATCACACCCTCGATGCACGGCTTTCTAGAGCCAAAACCGTGGTGCACAAAATTCTATGAAGACATGATTAGACATATTGCTGACTCTGGTATGCAAAAACTCTTGGTTAAAAATAATTAAGTCGATCTACAACACAAATGATGTAAATCATATACCGAAACACGTAAATTTATTGTGTCCCTCTTTTCTTATTCTCTAAATTTCTTTTATGTTTATTAGGTTTATCTTTCCATTCATCTCCGTGACTAAAAACCCTATTTTCGGGTTTCTTGCTGTCACCCTCTTCAGTCGTACGCGTTTCTCTCCGTCTTTTAGTTGTTTTAATTAATACTATTTTTTTTTTGTTAAATAAATAAAATAATAAAAGTAGAGTAATGGTAAGAGCATTAGTATTGAGCTCTTCAATCCAAAAGTTTAAATAAATTTTAGAGAAAAACCCAGAAATTCTCCATGCATCAAACTCTCCAAAATTTCTTCAAAATAGGTTATGTCAAAAACTTTCTCCAAATTTAACTCCCCAAATTCTTGAGCCATTTATTTATTTTTATCATTTTCTTTCATTGGGAATGAGATAAAGAGGAGGGGTTGTTAAAGTGGTTAGTGTCAAAACTAATATATATATATTTGTTTAAAATAGAGAAATATTTAGAAAGTTTGATGTAGGAACTTTTTAAAAATGATAGATAAAATAATAATAATAATAAAAAAGATTTTTAAGTTAAAATTTTAAAAAAAAAATTAGAAAGCTTGATATAAATACTTAGTGGGTTTCAGTCATGCCCATTTCTACACCATTTTGCACGGCATTCTAAAACCAGTTGAAGACTTGGTCCCACATGTCATGACAAACTTCTCAAACTCATCATTATTTATTCTTAATGTCTATAAAAGATTGGACATCGCCATTCACATAAAGTTCAATATCTTCATCATGGCGATTATTATTATTTATTATTTTTAATACCAAAAAAAAAAAAAATTATCTTTTTCACAAGATTTGGTGGAGCACTATGGACATAGTGGTTATGAAAACATGAGAAGATGATGATCATGTACTTCCACGTGACCACGTCAAATGTGATGAAGTTTAATGGAGTTGTAATTATTGAAGTAAGCACCACGAAATGTTTTCATAGTTATTATCAAAAGATTGAATAAATATGAAGTTTTAAATATTGAAATAATTTGAGAAACATAGTCTAGTTATGCCATTTTCACTTGGATTTCAAAAAATAAAAAAAATAAAAACTTGTAAATAATATGAATTGAAGTAAATGAAAAACAAAATTTTAAATTACTATTTTCTTGCAATTAAATAAGTATGACATATTTTTACTAGTTGAAAACCAATAATAAAAGGGGTCTAAATGGACAGGGAAGCCGCAAAAAACCTGGCCCCATCAAGAGGATTAGCGACACCCAAACCAGTGGCATGAAACTAATTTCAAATCACTAGACCATCACCCTTGGTGTACGGCATTCTATAGCCAAGATCGTGGTGCATAAAATTCTATTAAGACATGGTTGGACATGTTGGTGACCCTTTCTTTTTCAACTAATTTTTTTTTTTTCTTTCTCGGTTCTCCTCTTTTATTTATTTATTTTATCTTTCTGCTCTCGTTTAATTTTATTATTATCATTATTTAAAATTACAATTTCCTTAAAGGACAAACAGCAAAATAAAAATTAACAAGCAACCCAACGCCGAGAACAACGCAAGGATAGCCGGCGCCTCTCATATCAAGTCTTCTTTTCCGCCGCCATCCACGTAATTGCTTCTCCTTATTTTACCATTGATCACTTCAACATCACATTCTGACAGAACTCCACCTCAAAATCCTCCGTGAGATATTTCTCCATTATTTCACACTTTCGTAGCGACAACTTCAGCAAAGTGCCAAGTGACTGACAATTTCGATAGAAACAACTTGGTTGATGTTAGGGGTTTTGGCATGGTATACAAATTGGCACCACCGGGAAGTTTCAAAGCAGAAACCCAAGACATGACTAAACTTCATGCACATGACATTCCATGACAAATTGACAATGTTGTCAAAGTCATCACTAGTGGGTTCTAGTCATGCCTATTTGGCTATTTCTACACCATGGTGCACTGCATTCTAAAGTCAGATGAAGCCAACATTTCATCACTAGTTGGTGCTTTAATTGGAGTTTTAAAAAGAGGTCCGATTCTCGCACCAATTTTCCTATGTTTGGAAAAGTGGGGGATTCTCACACCAATTTGCCAAATTTTCTTAATGTCCACGAAAGATTTGACATCACCTTTCACAATAATTCACATACACGTATGTGTGTGTTTTGATCGCAAGAGACAAAAGAAGAGAAATAAATACCAAACTTTTATTTTCTTTGATGTAATTTCCGATCATATTTCATTGGTTTACCTGATAAAACCATTTGCTTCATCCTCTGTTAGAAATATCTAACGGTCAAGGACGTCAACGCCAAAACCACCCCACCCAATTTTTCCCAAAATCCCATATTTTGTTTGTTCCTTTCAATTTGTTATGCTGCAATCTCCTTATATATCTGCCTCACTTGAGCTCACACACATCCCCAGTACCTCAACCAACATACTCATGGAGAGAACTTGTTTCCTATCCTCCCTTTGTGTGGCACTTTTTATGGTCCAATCTTACATAGCAAGTCTAGCTTTTGCAACTGTTCCCAACATTACAACCGATCAATTTGCTCTTCTTGCCTTAAAGGCTCAAATTTCTTACGACCCTCAAAATGTTTTGACAAACAGTTGGTCCACCGGCACCTCTGTTTGCAATTGGTTTGGTATCACTTGTGGTTCCCGCCATCGTCGAGTTATTGCATTGAACCTTTCTTACATGAACATTGTAGGCACCATTCCTCCACACGTAGGAAACCTTTCATTTCTTGTCAGTCTAAGCATTGAAAACAATAGTTTTTATGGCTCTCTGCCTAAGGAATTGTCTCATCTTTATCGGTTGCAACACTTATCCCTTGGATTCAATAACTTCAGCGGAGAAATCCCATCGTGGATGGGGCTGTTATCCAAACTTCAAAATTTGTCTCTAAATAGTAACAATTTCACAGACGGTATTCCACCATCTCTATCTAACATATCTTCGTTGGAAATAATAAATCTCGAATTTAACATGCTTTCGGGCTCCATTCCTTCCTCCATCTTCAACATATCCACCTTACAAGGAATTTATCTCAAGGAAAACAAGCTTTTTGGTACGATGCCCTCAATTATCTTCAACATGTCTTCACTGCGAGTCATAGATTTCTACTCTAATAAGTTGTATGGTGAACTCCCAGAAGATATCTTTACTCATCTTCCTAGCTTACAAAGGCTTGATTTGTCTTTTAATCAGTTTTATGGCAAACTTCCATCCACTTTGTTCAAGTGCAAACAACTGCAATATTTATCGTTGTGGTCTAATAATCTCACGGGAAGAGTACCACAGGAAATTGGGAACTTAAGCATGCTTACCAAGTTATACCTTGGCTATAATGATTTTGAAGGTTTGTTTAGTGTTCTTTGAGTCTGTTGTGGATAAAAAAAAACTTTAATATTTATTTCTAAATGTTAACTGTTTTATAGGTACTATCCCATCCACTTTGTTCAATTGCAAACAAGTGCAAATTTTGTCATTTTCGGTAAATAGATTCACAGGAAGTGTTCCTTCGGAAATTGAGAACTTAATTATGCTCACGGTCTTAAACCTTGGCAGCAACAACTTTGGAGGTATGTTTAGTATTCTTTTAAGTCATTAGTGACTTAAGAAATTTCTATATTTGTTTGGAAATGCTAACTGTTTTACAGGTACTATGCCATCCACTCTGTTCAAGTGCAAACAGATGCAACATTTAGTTTTGATGGATAATGGTTTCACTGGAAATGTACCTCCAGAAATTGGAAACTTAACCATGCTCACAGTTTTAGACCTTAAAATCAACAATTTTGAAGGTATGTTTAGTCATGTTTTAGTTGATTGATTAGATGAATGACATCATTCACTCAGGATATGTGGCTTTTTATTGCTTTGGATTGGGAACCTTTCAATTTGAAAGTACCAAATTTGCTATAATAATCCCTCCTAGAACAATATCTATAGTTTTTGTAAGACATGATGTTCTCAATTCTTATATATAAAGGCACAAAGGGAGATCCGTATATGTGATTAAGGATTCATCATTAGCTATTAACTGTTAGGGATCCATGTTTTATTAGCAATTGTCATGGCTATTGCTTCCTCCGTCTGCGGAATAAAGACCATTTCCGATTGCCTTCTTCAACTTGCTTAGACAATTACAAATGCCACTGTCACTACTTTTTTATGCACTTATTCATTTTTCTTGAAACTCAAATATAATTAACTCCCTTAATGGTTTGTAATTGTAGTAAAAAACTGAAAGCATTATGCATGTTAGTTAGCACAGAAATGCATTCAGTAATACGTTCGACAAAATACTAAACATACTTAGTTTTTTCTTCTCAACAAAATTATCACATATCATATTACCTAAAAAGAGATTAAACAACAGAGCACAAATATGTAGATTTGTGCTTTCTGTGTGTCTTGTAACAGTTATGGGTCAGTTTCTATCAGTTGTTCCATGGCAATTGCTTCCTCAATCCACTGTCCACAGCCACTTATCCGAATTAAGCCCATTAACTATTGCCTTCTTGAACCCACTTACAATTAATAACAACTACTTTTCAATGATTCTTTTTTGTTTTTTTTCGTCATTTTTCTAAAGTCAATGAGGTCAAGGTAAAAATCGTTTGTTCTGGTGGCCAATTGGCCCTGTGAAACTGTGATAGGAGGATAGTGGGCGGAGTGGCTTATTTAATAATTAGCTCTTAATTTGAAGTTTTGGTTGGTTTATTAGAGATTTGTTCACTTGCATGTACGATTCATTTAAAGCAAATTATTTTTTTGTTTTGAATAATAATGCATGGTTATTCATATTGTGGCAGGTGCAATACCAAGTGAAATTGGTAATCTACAAAATCTTGAGTTCTTGTCTATGGCTTTCAACAACTTTATTGGTCCAATTCCATTTAAGATCTTTAATATCTCAACAATACAACAAATTTTAATGCATTCCAATAACCTCACAGGCCATCTTCCATCAAATTTAGGCCTCTTCCTTCCAAATTTCCAGAAATTTCTTCTTTGGGGAAATCAACTAAGTGGAACAATACCTAGCTCTATCTCCAATTCTTCACAACTCACTGATCTATATCTGGACGACAACTCATTCTCGGGCTTAATTCCCAACTCACTTGGTAATTTAAGGCTCCTCGAGTTTCTCGCACTAGCAAGAAATAATTTAACCATTGAATCTTCTACTCTAGAGTCCAACTTTTTCTCCTCTTTGTCAAATTTGGCATATCTAATAGTTTTAGACTTGTCAGGTAATCCATTTAATAGCGTCCTTCCTAATTCCATTGGAAATCTATCTACTTCTCTTCAACAACTTTACATAGCTATTTGTGGTATTAAGGGCAACATTCCTACACATATAGGAAATTTAAGCAACTTGATGACCTTGACCCTACAGTTCAATGAATTGGCTAGACCAATTCCATCTACCGTGGGAAGATTGCACAATCTTCAAGTTCTCGGTCTTGATGGTAATAGACTAGAAGGTTCCATCCCATCTGATCTTTGTCATTTAGAGAGCTTGTTTCAGTTGTATTTAGGTAGTAATGAGCTTTCTGGACCTATTCCTGCATGTGTAAATAATATGACTTCTCTAAGAGGTCTTTACTTACAATCCAACCAATTAACTTCCATGATTCCCTCGACCCTGTGGAGCCTTACATATATTTTGGAGGTCGACCTCTCATCAAATTCTCTAAGTGGCCCTCTGTCATTCGAGATTGGAAATTTGAAGGTATTAAGATTATTAGAGCTATCAAGAAATCAACTATCTGGTCATATCCCAACAACAATTGATAGCCTCAAAGATATAGCTAATCTTTCCTTGGCGGACAATCGATTAGAAGGCTCAATTCCTGAATCTTTTGGTGAATTGGTAAGTTTGGAATTCTTGGACCTTTCCAGAAACAATTTATCCGGTGAGATTCCAAAGTCCTTAGAAGCAGTTTCACAACTCAAATATCTAAATGTCTCTTTCAATAGACTACAAGGAGAAATTCCTGTAGGAGGACCATTTGTGAACTTCTCTGCTGCATCATTTATGTCAAATGATGGACTTTGTGGTGCTCCTCGACTGCATGTTCCCCCTTGTAAAGCAATTGATCCTCGACCAAAAAAGACCGCAACAGCACATATACTAAAGTATGTATTACCAACTATTGGATTAACAATGTTTGTAGTTGCTCTCGTGTTAGTCTGGACAAGACGCCGAAAAAGGAATATGAAAATTCCAATGGAGGAAAACTCATTACCACTAGCCACGTGGAGAAGAATTTCCCAACAAGAACTTCTACAAGCAACAGAAGGGTTCAATGCAAGCAACCTAATTGGTAAAGGGAGCTTTGGATCAGTATACCAAGGGAGACTCTCAGATGGAATGATTGTTGCAATAAAAGTTTTTGACTTGGTAGTAGAAGGGGCTTTCAAGAGTTTTGATACAGAGTGTGGGGTACTTTGCAATATTCGTCATCGGAATCTTGTCAAAATCATCAACACTTGTAGTAACATGGACTTCAAAGCTTTTGTATTGGAATACATGCTTAATGGGAACCTAGAGAAATGGTTGTATTCTCACAACTACTGTTTGAGTATCTTACAAAGACTAAATATAATGATTGATGTCGCGTCAGCACTAGAATATCTTCATTATGGTTATTCAACACCTATTGTTCATTGTGATTTGAAGCCCAACAATATCTTATTAGATGAAGATATGGTTGCACATGTTGCTGATTTTGGCATTGCCAAACTATTAGGTGATGGGGATTCTATGATGCGCACCATGACTCTCGCTACTATTGGATATATGGCACCAGGTGATGTTTTTAGCCTACAACTAGAACTTGCATGTCTATCATGCTACTCGTGCATACACTAATAACTATAGTTTTATTGGTAGAATATTGATTTTAGCACTTTATATATTTTGAATATATAATCATTTTCCCTTGATTATTTTGTATGTACACAATTAGAGTATGGATCGGAAGGACTTGTTTCTACAAGAGGCGATGTGTATAGTTATGGTATTTTGCTGATGGAAACTTTCACAAGAAGAAAACCTACAGATGACATGTTTGCTGGAGAAATGAACTTAAAGCGTTGGGTAGAGGAATCATCCTCCCTTTCAGTAACTAAAGTGGTCGATGCCAACTTGTTGACAATTGAAATAGATCATGCTTCTATAGAGGATTGCATATCATCCATAATGGGGTTGGCATTGCATTGTTGTGCAGAGTTACCTGACAAGAGGGTTGATGCAAAAAATATCTCAACCACGCTCAACAAGATCAAATTGAAGTTTCTAAAGGATATTGAAGGAAGCTAGTATGAGAGCATGAAGTTTGTTTATAGCTCTATCATGTTTGTACTTTTGAAATAATATAAGAGTCTTGGGACTCCCGTAAAGGGATTTGTTTATAGCCATTGCTTTGTTATGATAGATAATAATAGTAACATTTGTTTGGAAAAAAGAAGAAGAAGAGAGATAATGATAGTAACATTTATAACTAGTACAGTTAATGGTTGTAGTGACCTATAATTAGCTGCCAATGAGTATTCTAAGTTAGTCTCAAAGTTTTGAAGGAAACAAAATCATTATTTTTGCTCTTGGGACACAAAAATGATAGCAATTGTGGCATTGTGCTTTTCGTGCTAATTACATATGTATCATTGTATGTAAATATTGCCCCAACGTAGTGTGGGGGAGGAAGGGTGCTCAATTCTAAACTCTCAACTTTTTGCAATAAGATCATTTGTAAATAAGTTCGGAAAAGCCTGATCTCTCATCTTTTCCTTCTTTTTCACTTCAAACCTTGGAGGATCATTGGTTTGGCATCTTGTTGTATAGAATTTGAAACCTTGGAGGATCTTCACCCTGAGTTTTCTATTATTTATTTGAGAAATCTAAGCATATGCTTCTGACCCAAGTTGACCAAGGAGCACATACATGAAGAAAAAAAAAAAAAAAAGACTACTCTTTTGCTCTTTGAATTTGGGACTTGTAAACTTACTCTGCTTCTTATGCTAACATACTCTGTTCCTTGAACATAACCAACACTCAAAGATGTAACTAATTATGTTCTTGTAGACTTACAAGTTAATTTCGGCATATAATCATATATTTTCTAGAATCTGTACAATATATTAAAATCATTGTTTTCCATTAGAAGAAAGACTAAATCTAAAGGATGGACAATGTGGAAGTCAGCATTGAAAGGACTAAGTTTAACCTCTTCAATCCCCTCCACAACCAGAGCCGGACTCATCTAAATACCACGTGTAGCCATTACTCTAAAATTGTTTCCTTCAAATGCCATTACGAATTTGAAGTCAAGTTCTGATCAAAAAGTATCACAACTACGGCTTATACCAAAAATACTGAAAAGCGAATTTCAGGGGATTGATGAAACACCGCAGCTAAATTAGGATTAGTCAATTCTTAGGCTAACCAAAGTATTTAATGTTTAATTTTTATTTAATTTGGGCAACATTACCAACTCAAAAGTGTTAGTAATGTTGTGTTATCTGTTTTGGTTGATTGTTTTTGAGTGTTTGTTTGGGAATTCTCTATGTGATGGGGTTGGGCTATGTTTGGTTAGCAGGTAGTTTGTATGTGTGATGGTGTATTTTGTTTTCTGAGTTCCAGTTTGGTGTTATGAACTTGCTGGAGAGAGAGTTGTATTTTTTCTTTTGTGTTTTGAAATGAAAAAGCTTATTTATCAAAAAAAAAAAGTGTTAGTCTGTGAGTGATAGAACTTAGAAGACTTATTCGTATCAACAACTTGAGCAAGTAATAGACAATTTCGACAAGATAAACTTGATTGATGTCAGGAGTACGTTTGGCATGGTATACAAAGGTTTTCAAATTGCCAACATCAATGAATAGCCAGGAACCTAAGAAATGGGTCAACAAGTTCGTGAGAATCTTGTAAAAGTCATCCTGTCTTGAATTTAGACCATTCTGTCGGAAGTGGCTTAGTATTCTGACAACAGCTTTCTATATTTTCTTTAAATATTGAACATCAGGATTGACATTTGCATTGGAATATCTCCATCATCCCTATTTCTACACTGTAAATGTCTAGCTGATAAAGACATGGTTGCACAGGGGATTCTTAAGCCAAGTAATGTCTTGCTAGATGAAGACTTAGGCCCGTTTGGTAACCAAATTCAACAATGGAGTAAGGTTATCATTGTGACATTGCGTGAACGTGAAAAGGAAATTAAAAGATAGTTCATGAAAACTATTTATTCATATCATTCATTAAAGAAAAATCAAATAGAAAACTATCTATGGAAGTGTAGCTAGCTAGGTTGCAAATCTTTTAACTTTCTTCCTCCTCTTCTTTTTTCTTTTTTCTTTTTTTTTAAAAAAAAAAAAAAATCTTTGCTTTTTAAATAATTGTTGTCATGCTCAGAAAATAAAAAAGTTTTGTTTCCATATTCCCTTCGCCAATAATATAACAGTTTTCTTTGGACTGATCAATGTTAATTTGAGGTCAGGAGCTAGAAAATGAGTAGAACCACAAAACCAAGGATAAGTATTGTGATAATTAATGGCCAAGGGTATACATGGGACGACCAATGCTGTCAAGGTTTTAAGATTATTGGCTACGTACAGTAGTCAGTTGGCGCCTAATGGGAGTTTTGACAAGTCTTCGATCGTATTCTCACAACAATGAGTACTGAACATAGGATTGACATGACATTGTTGGAATTTTGAATTGAGACCTCAAGTTAATTGTAACAAACAGTGAGTATTTCAATCTTAAAAACAATCAAGATTAATAAAATTATCAACTTTCAATTCAACCTTCACAAAAATCAATATGAAAATAGTTTTAAGGCATCCAATCCAACATCTTGAACAAGGAAATTAATGTCTGCGATGATCAGTAGGATGAAGAGAAAGCATTGGAATTGGATCACCAAGGTGTACATGCTTTCTCTCTTGTAATTATTATTATTATTATTTTTAAACAAAAATAGTTGGGGAACATATATTGCCAAAAAAAAAAAAAATGATTATGATCGAGTAGCAATATGTGGAGCGGATTGGTGCATATATTGCCACGTGGTCATTTTTCATGAAAAAGATTGAACATCACTTGGAAAATTATCTCCATCACCGCTATTTCTACACTGGTGCACGGCTTCTTAAGCACAGAAATGTGTATAGCTAGCTAGATGAAGACATGATTGCACATGGAATATCTCCATCGATCATCTATTTCTTAAGCCAAGTTATTAACTAAAAAGAAAGGATCAAGGAACAATATGTCACAATACGTAATTTACTACGAATATATATATGGGCTTGATTCAAAGAGAGAAAAACAAAATAAATATGTAGATTCAGATCGAATTTCATCAATTAACTGAAATAATTGTTTCCTTTCCCCACTCTTAAAAGAATTTAGGAAAATAAGGCGTAATGGCTATTACATTAAGAAAATAATTAACTATTTTTTTTTTTATTGAAAATAGGAGAATGTGGAATGAAATTGCCTTAGAATAGTCCATCTCAAAATCAAAGAATTTGATGATCGATTAGATTACCCTTAGTTAAGGGATTTAGTCACCTTAATTAAAGTGGAAATCCTTGATGATTTGATTAGCCAAAATTAAAGAATTTAGATCCTGATTTCAATCGTTATATATCAAGAGGAAATTTTAATTTTCATGAAATAATTTTCAACAATTTTTCACATCTTTCTAATATGAAAAATGATAAATACACTTTTAATCTCACACTCTCAGAGGCACTCCCTGACATATAACAGTAAAAATACATTCAGCGCAATAATAGATGGGTAATAATGGGACTCTTTCTTCCTCATAAGGATTACAGTAGAATTCGTCTGGCTCGCAATCCTCTTGAATCTTGATCATCTTCAACAGGAGAACTTGTCTCCTTGTAAGAATAAGGGGATGAATGTGGCATGTAATTACGTTTAATGGTACGTATAGGGTAATGGACCACAAATAAGATGGAGACTGAAATGACAATGCAGACAACTGAAAGCATATGATTGACAAAGGTTAGTGCCAGGAAATCCGTGAAATTTCAGATCAAATCCCTGAGAATTTGTCTCCTTGTAAGGATAAGGGGATGAATGTGGAATTTACTTTCAATGGTATAGGGTAATGCACCACACATAAGATGGAAACTGAAATGACAACGTAACGCAGACAACTGAATGCATATGATTGACAAAGGTTATTGCGCAGACCCTCTGTGCAATTGGAGAAGTGGTCGGATTCTCGCACCAATTTTCCATGAAAGATTCATTGACATGTCGGTGACTCAGGTTATGATTCCTCTTTATATATGTAGTGATCGGAACAGACAAAATGAAGAGAAGTAAATACGTGACTTTTATTTTATTTGATGTAATTTCAGATCAAATTTTATTTGTTACCTGATAAAACTGTTTGCTTTATCCTCTACTAGAAATATCTAGTAGTCAATGACCCGTACCACCCCACCCTCTATCCCATATTTTTTTCCTTAAAATCTTTCAAGCTGCAATCTAGCTCCTTATATCTACCAGTCTCACTACCCATACACATCTTCAGTACCTCAACCAACATTCACTACTCATGGAGAGAACTTGTTTCTTATACTCTCCCTTTGTGTGGCACTTTTTATGGTACAATCTTACATTGCAAGTCTAGCTTTTGTAACTGTTCCAACATTACTACCGATCAATATGCTCTTCTTGCCTTGAAGACTCAAATTTCTTATGACCCTCACAATGTTTTAGTAGACAACTGGGGTCCACTAGCACCTCTGTTTGTAGTTGGATCGGTATCACTTGTGGTTTTCGCCATAATCGAATCACAGCCTTAAACCTTTCTTCCATGGGTCTCATAGGCACCATTCTTCCACACATAGGGAACTTTTCATTTCTTGTTAGCTTAGACGTCAGAAACAACAGTTTTCATGGTTTCGTACCCAATGAGTTTACTCGTCTTTACCGGTTGCGACACTTATCTTTTACATTCATTGACTTCAGCGGAGAAATCCCATCATGGATGGGGCTACTATCTAAACTTCAATTTTTTTCTCTAGCTGGTAACAATTTCATGGGTGGTATTCCACCATCTCTTTCTAACATATATATCTGCATTAGAAATAATGAATCTTGGATATAATAAGCTTATCCTTAGTAGAGGGATTTAATCACCTTAATTTAAATGGAAATCCTTGATAATTTGATTAGCCAAAATTAAGGAATTTATATCATTTCTTATATATCAAAGGGAAATTTTAATTTTCATGAAATAATTTTCAACAATTTGTAGCTTTGATTATCTTTATGAACAATCTTGAGCTCCATTCTTGATGGAGACCGCCATACAACTGCTAGCTATATATAATTCGAATGGCATATCAGTGAAAAATTAGCCCTAAATTTTTTTTTTTTTTTTTTTTAAAAAAGAACAAATGCTAATCCAAAAGCTAATTTTACTGTTACTCAATAAAATATTTACGAGATAAATATCGCACTATTTAATTGTATAGCAGTCATATAATTAATAATCTACTAATTAAATAACACTACTATATAAGATATTGCCACACTAAAATCTTTCTTAAATCTTGGAGGTGGGAGATAATTGGATTATTATGGGAAACGGTGTGAATTGTTTGACTGTGACTTGGTGGAGCACTATAAACATGAATGGATGTAATAAGCACATGATGCACATCATAACAATTTTGAAGATGCTAGGCTTGGTGGAGCACTATATATGGATGTATCAATCGCTGATGATGTAACTAAAGCACATCATGACCTCGTAAAATGTGCGTGGTCTAAGGATGCCATTTTCATTTGGATCTCAAAAAAGTCATTTGGAAACACATCAGTTCAGACTAAATGCTTCAAATGCAATGCTTTTCAAAATGTTAACGTGAAAAATAAATTACAATTAAGAAAAAAGGAATTATAAAACGTAAATAGTTAATGAAAATTATTTATTTCATTATCTTTTATTAAGAGAAAAAAAAAAAGTTTTCATATTACCGTCGGCTCCATTAGCTTAGGATCAAGGAACATTTTTTCTTAAGAATGAATTTTTGAGATCATAAAATGGGTAGTTAGGTAAGTAAATAGAACCACAAAACTAAGGTTAAGTATGATCACAAAACACTACTTTTCGATGGTATTTTTTTTTTTTTTTTCTTTTACTTTTCTTTCTCTAACAGTCAAGGATGTCAACGCCAAAACCACCCCCACCAACTTTTTCCCAATTTCCATATTTTGTTTGTTCCTTTCAATTTGTTATGCTACAATCTCCTTATATATCAGCCTCACTTGAGCTCACACACATCCTCAGTACCTCAACCAACATATATACACTACTCATGGAGAGAACTTGTTTTCCATTTCCCTTTTTTGTGGCACTTCTCATGGTACAATGTTATATGGCAAGCCCAGGTGTTGCAAATGTTCCTAACATTACCACCGATCAATCAGCTCTTCTTGCCTTAAAAGCTAGTATTTCTTATGATCCTCATAATGTTTTGACAAACAACTGGTCTACCGGCACCTCTGTTTGTAATTGGATTGGTATTACTTGTGGTTTTCATCATCATCGAGTCACAGCCTTGAACCTTTCTTACATGAATCTCACAGGTACCATTCCTCCGCACATAGGAAACCTTTCATTTCTTGTTAGCCTAAGTCTCATAAACAACAGTTTTCATGGATCTGTGCCCAATGAGTTGGCTCGTCTTTACCGGTTGCGTTACTTATCTTTGAAGTCCAATGACTTCAGTGGAGAAATTCCTTCATGGATGGGACTGTTATCCAAACTTCGACTTTTGTCTCTAGCTGATAACAGTTTCACAGGCAGTATTCCACCATCTCTATGTAACATATCTTCATTCGAGGCAATAAGTTTTGGATCTAACAAGCTTTCGGGATCCATTTCTTTGTTCAAGTGCAAACGACTGCAATATTTATATTTAGGGTATAATTATTTCACTGGAAGCATACCTTCAGAAATTGGAAACTTAATCATGCTCAGAGAATTATACCTTTACAGTAACAACTTTAGAGGTATGTTTAGTCATGTTTTAGTTGATTAATTATATGGATGACATCATTGACTCAACATAATTGCCTTTAATTATTTTGTTTCAATTCATTTCAAAAAGTTGGAAACTACTTTTCTTCATGGAACCTGTAGTATCTCATAAGTCTAGACTTTGGTGTAGCAATCTTTCTTTTTCCAAATGGTGGATTAGGAAGGGTGCTAATCAATTATTTAAGATAAAAAAGAAAATCAAGTATAGGCCGAAGAAAAAGTGATTTATTATGTTGGAAGCTTTTTGTCAGATTTGCATTGTTATCCATTCTTTGAGGTTAATAGATATGACTAATTTAACGATGACTAATAAATGGGTATAGTGGGAAGGAAGGAACAATATCTACAAGAGGTAATGTTTATCAAATGGAATTATGTTCAAATTGGCAAATGTTGTGACTAGACTCAAGAAAATAATGGATCAATTGTGACTCATGAGCCCTTTTTTTTGTTAGATTTTTTTTTTTCAAACTTCAATATTTGTTTGTAATGGTAATTGTTTTTTTGGTCATGTCTCTTCCACTTTCTTTAATTGTAAATTTTAACGTTTTATAGGAAGTGTACCTTCAGAAATTGGAGGCTTAAGTTTGCTGACAAAGTTATACATTCACGACAACAATTTTGAAGGTATGTTTATCCTTGCTTTAATTAACAGATTATATATATGGATGACATCAGTAACTGAACTTATTCGTTTTTTTATTGTCTTTAATTGGTATATTTCAATTGGATGTACAAAATAATTTGTCAAAAGCGGGGAGTGTTACAAAAACACTCCTTACACATCCCACCCTCTCACATGAGGTCAGACCCACATCACATGGGCCACACCCCATGTGAGAGGGTGAGTGTAACACCCCAGTCCCATATTGGGAAGAGATGAATAGTTCACATAGAGTGAATGGTTTATATAGATATTCATGGATGCTAAGTCCCACATTGCCTAGTTACTAGGTGAAACTGGGCTTTATAATGGATTCTAAGAAAGCTTCAAATTGACTAGTCCTTTTGGAGTGATAGCGCAGATGTGGCTAGCGCTTTTCTTTGGGTCGTTACAGTGAGTGTGTAAGGAGTTTTTTTATTTTTTTATTTTTTTTTCTTTCTTATCTTATCTTATCTTATCCCGTAATCTAATTGTTTATTGCTGCTAGAATTGTTAGAGGTCTTGATGGACAATAAAAAACTAACCAAAAATAATAAAGGAATGATCTTGGGGCATATCTCAAACTTATTTATTAGCTATAAACGTATGGTAACTTCTATAATATCTAGCAATGGTTTTTTCCTTTTTGTATTTTTGATGTTTGGGCTTAATTCAAATGAGAAATAATAAATAAAGAAAGAAAAAAAAATATGTAATTTCATATCAATGACGGACCAAATTGTTTACTTTAGATGAAAAGTTGTTCAAAATATCATGAGTGATTACCTCGAAAATATTTTACTCTATTGAATTTTCGCAAGATTTACTAAACATTAATCAAGAGACTATCGAGTTTCAATATCATTTGATGAAAAACGAATATTTCTACCATGTAGGAAAAAAAAAAGAAAAAAGAATATGAAATATGAGAATCTAAAAGCAATTAAACCTCAATTAATGTTATATCAGCTATAGACCAAGAGTTATCCACTATTAATTTCCATCTTAACAAACCTAGTACTAAGGGACCGTTCACTTGGCGTCTTCATCCTTGCGAACTTTCTAACTCTAACCAAAGTTGACTTGATAATTAACGACGTACAAAAGGGTTCAAGACAGAGGAGAACATTGAGTAAGTTTATGACTTAGCAAATAAATCATTACAAGATTGGTTATGAAATAAGCCTTAAGCATCAACTTTTAATTGCGGAAGCATAAACATGAGTATTTTGCAAAAGTGGCTGGTATTGCCTCCGTTATTATCCTCTCATTAAAAGATAATGGTTTGTTTTGAAATATTTACAGGGGCATAATTCCGGTAACAATACGTAGATTTAATACAGGAGGAAATCATGCTAAAATGTATTTTGTATACATGTTGTATACATATATGTCATAGTTCGTCTCATATAGTCTACCCAAAATATGAACCCTTTCCCAGCAGGGTTGGCGCTATCCCGGAGGATTTGTAATACAACACCGGTGCCCCGGATAAGTACGCATACTGTCATATACTAGCAACCCAACCGAGTCCGACCTCGGGTGGCCCATGGTACTAGCAAAGCCGTAACCGTAACCCCCATTTAACCATAGTGCGCCTATCACAAAACAACCATTTGATCTAAGGCCTATTATTACACATTATAAACTTTTGACCATAAAGAACAACCCATATAATAGTAAGTCCATGACTATTCTACCGCACATACCGGTGTACCATGTCTTACAATGCAATAATATAATTCTTTTATCATTGAAATAGTAATACTCATCTTGGAACAATTATGGAAATTTAACAAGTTTATTACATATTGTTTAAGAAAGTAAATCATGTACATTCAGCTGACATATCACATCCATTATGAACTCAGTTTTGTAAATATTTACTTACCTCGTCTGCTCATCCATAAACTGGGGATATTCTGGGTTCCTGCTACTACGAAACATAACCTAAAATTAATAAAACTCCTTAAACTATAACTAAGCCTTATTTTCAGCATTTTGGCATGCCTCGATCGTTCGACAACAGAGACGATCGTTTGTTTCACAAGTGAACGAATGTTCGTGCAAGGCTTGGGGAACGTTCGACATTACCAAAATGCATGCAAATTAAAGATAATTTAAACCTAACGTGCTAGCTTCTTAAATAAAGCTCCTAATAGCATAACTAGTGTATAATAAACACGTCATTGTGTCCATTATGAAAATCATGAGTGGTTGAAAGCTTATACTTTGAAAATGTCATTTTCTTTTTAAAAGGGAAAATAATTCTTTAAAACTTGGACGAAACGAAAAATTTTAAAACAACCAATAAATCAATAAGGATATAACATTAATAATTGTGAAAGAAAAGTTAGGCAACAAGGGTTACCTCAATGAATGTGGATTATCAACAAAACTCTTATTCTCACTCTAAAACTTCCCTCTCATCTAAAAGTGTGATAGAATAGGTGTATGCAGAAGAAATGATGCTGAGAGGCGTAGGGTAAATGGTGTTTGTAGGCAAGGAATGCAAAAGATAAATATCAACTGATTTGTTCATTAGGCGAATGTTCCTCAAATAAGTAAGGGATGTTCGTTTAAAATTTAAGGTTAGGCGATTGTTCGGCGTACAGCAGCAATTGTTCGTTGTATGATCTGACACACAGCTAAAGGCGTGGGATGTACATTCCGACACACTATCCAATACATCAACTATAACAATTATTTTATACTTTTATAGCATTTCCGCAATAGCTGTAAAATATCTAATCCATTTATTTATTTTATCTATTATTTTTTAAAACAAATTTCAACAAATCATTTACCTTATGATTTAGCCTTAAATCTTAACAGTAGGGTTGATATTACAAAAATTTTAAACATTGAAATCCGACGTTGCAATTTTTTAAAATTTTAATGGTATGATTGTAAAAGTGCCCAAACATCAAGGAGTAAGTCATGTTTCTCCAAAGAGTTTTGACTTTTCTTTTTTTTTTTTTTTTAGTGAAAAGTAAAAAAAAAATTGTTTGTTGATGTTCTAATTTTTTTTTTTTGGGTAAATATATGATAAAACCCTGAGTAAACGAGTGATTTAAATTTACTCATACTTTTTAATTTTGGAAATTCCATTCCCAAATTTTTAATTATTCGTAATAGATCCTTCTTTGAGTTTGTCATCCAAGTTTACTTAACACTGTTAGTGCCACGTAAGCTTTTTTTAAAATCACCTTAAAAAATTATATATATATATTTTAATAAAATCTTGTTTTGCAAGTTTGAGGGTTATGCAGTAAGTGAGGCATCGGCACTCCTCTTCTAGCAACACGTCTAACGACCCACCCCCAATGACACAATACTGTCCGCTTTTGGCTCCCCATATCAGACTTCCCAGGAGGTCACCCATCCTGGGATTGCTCTCACAGCGGCTCGCTTAACTGCGGAGTTCTGATAGGTTCATGACCATCACGGCTTTAAAACGCGTTGTGTCATAAAGGGTGCATTTATACATATAAGCACATCCTCATTCCCAGGCGATGTGGGACGTCACAACACGTGTTTGCTCTGTTCTCCCTTACAGTGTATCTAATTCTGTACGTCAACATGCTCCTTTTCTTATATCTAAAGGTCTCTTAAGCTTCGTGCTTCTGTGAGAATTAATGTAGGTGAGAATTCTTGGAGCAAACTCAATGAAAGAGATTATTGAGAAATTTATATGTGTTGTCTCCTACCAGAGTGGTGAATTTATTTTCAATTCAAACAATTTCCTCTTTACAACAACAACAATTGGAATTGTATTTCAACAAATGAAAACCCATATAAAACAATTTGAAAAGCTTAAAAATCAATCCCGCTGTGGTCGACTGAGTAGGCCCATTTTTTTGGTTCACAATCGTGTTAGTAATAACCCATAAACTTTCACCCTTTTAAAAGAATGTACCTAAACTTTAAAATGTCTCAATTTATAGTATCCATTTTTTAAAAAGTTTCAATCTAAGTCATCCGTTATAATTTTCTGTTAAATCTTAATAAAATTTCCAAAACACCCATATGTTTATTTATTTATTTATTTTTTTTTTAAAAAAAAGTTATAAATTTTTTCAAAGATTTATGCATGAGTATTTTTACAAATTCCGTTAAATTTCGACCAACACCTAAATCCTAGCATTTTTATTTATTTATTTATTTTTTGTTTCCTAAAAAAAAGGAAGGATATTTTGTTTGATGCGAAAACCTTTAAAAAAATAATAAGTTTAAAAAATAATAATAAAAAAAAACTCCAAAAACATGTTGCCATCTTTGTGTATGTGGATTCATATCACAGGGCTAGCTGTATAACCAAGTGTAGTCCATTAGGCATTGCCTTCTTAAAGCCTCCTTTAGAAAGCAACAAATGCGCTTTACCCACCATGATTTTTTCATACATTTTGCGTGCGTACGTGTCTCAATTGGACACATGCACTAATCAAACAAACTGGTATTTGATTAGTTCAAGACAAACTGACAAAGAGTGCCCTTAAAAAACTTGTGTCCTGACCGCTTGTCGTTTTTTCTTTTCTTGTTTCATTTTCTTATTCTCCTCTTCTTTGCAGATTTAAATCTAAGACATACAATAACAAAATATCACATCCACGGCTCACGTAATAAAAGGTTGATAGATAGAGGCTAAATGGAAAAGTTGGCCAACTGACCATGCATGTGAAACGAGGATAGAGGGCAGAGTGGCTTATTTAATAATTAGCTCTTAATTTGAGGTTTTGATTGGTTTCTTAGACATCTGTTCACTTGAACCACATTATTTTTTTCTTTGAATAATAATGCATGCTTGCTCATATTGTGACAGGTGCAATACCAAGTGAAATTGGTAATCTACAAAACCTTGAGATCTTTGCTATCAGTGAGAACAAATTTACGGGGCAAATTCCGTTTGAGATCTTTAATATCTCAACAATTCAAATTATTGGGATGTCTTTAAATATGCTCTCCGGACATCTTCCATCAAATATAGGCATTTTCCTTCCAAATCTTCAACATCTTTATGTTGCCCATAACACACTGAGTGGAACAATACCTAGCTCTATCTCCAATGCTTCACAACTCACAGAACTAGATCTGCACTTCAATGCATTCTCAGGCTTAATTCCTAAATCACTTGTAAATTTAAGGCTTCTTCAGTGGCTCAAACTAGCAGGAAATAATTTAACCATTGAACATTCCACTCCAGATTTCAACTTTTTCTCTTCTTTGTCAAATGTTGCATATCTAACATATTTAGACTTGTCATATAATCCACTTAACAGTGTCCTTCCTAGTTCCATTGGAAATCTCTCCACTTCTCTTGAAACACTTCACATTGATAATTGCAATATCAAGGGAAGCATTCCAAGAGAGATAAGCAATTTAAGCAACTTGGTTACTTTGTCCCTACAGCTCAATGAATTGGTTGGACCTATTCCAACTACGGTGGAAAGATTGCATAAGCTTCAAGGTCTCTATCTTGGTAATAATGGACTAGAAGGTTCCATCCCATCTAATCTTTGTCATTTAGAGAGCTTGTTTGAGTTGTATTTAGATGCTAATGAGCTTTCTGGTCCTATTCCTACATGTGTAAATAACATGACTTCTTTAAGAGCCCTTTACTTAGAATCCAACCAATTAACTTCCATAATTCCCTTGAGCTTGTGGAGCCTTATGTATATTTTGGAGGTCAGACTCTCATCAAATTCTCTAAGTGGCCCTCTCCCATTCGAGATTGGAAACTTGAAGGTCTTGAGAGTGCTAATGTTATCAAGAAATCAACTGTCTGGCAATATCCCACCAACAATTAGTGGCCTAAAAAATTTAGCTAACCTCTCCTTGGCACACAATCGATTAGAAGGCTCAATTCCTGAATCAGTTGGTGGACTTGTAAGCTTGGAATTCTTGGATCTTTCCAGTAACAATTTATCTGGCGAGATTCCCAAGTCTTTAGAATCACTTTCATACCTCAAATATCTAAATGTCTCTTTCAATAGACTACAAGGAAAAATTCCTGTAGGAGGACCATTTGTAAACTTCTCTGTTGCATCATTTATGTCAAATGATGGACTTTGTGGTGCTCCCCGACTACAAGTTTCTCCATGTAAAGAAGGTGTTTCTCGACCAAAAAAGACTACAATTGCACATATACTAAAGTATGCATTACCAACAATTGGGTTAACAATACTTGTAGCAGTTGCTCTTGTATTAGTGTGGATACGATGCCAAAAACAGAATAACCAAATTCCCGTAGAGGCAAACTCTTTACCACTAGCTACATGGAGGAGAATTTCTAAAGAAGAACTATTACAAGCAACAGAAGGGTTCAATGCAAGCAACATACTTGGTAAAGGGAGTTTTGGATCGGTATACAAAGGGACACTCTCAGATGGAATAATTGTTGCAATAAAAGTTTTCAACTTGGCAATAGAAGGGGCATTCAAGAGTTTTGATACAGAGTGTGAGGTATTGCGCAATATTCGTCATCGAAATCTTGTCAAAATCATCAGCACGTGTAGTAACATGGACTTCAAATCTTTTGTATTGGAATACATGCCTAATGGAAACCTAGAGAAATGGTTATATTCTCAAGACCATTGTTTGAGTGTCTTACAAAGACTAAATATAATGATCGATGTCGCATCAGCACTAGAATATCTTCATCATGGTTATTCAACACGTATTGTTCATTGTGATTTGAAGCCGAGCAATGTCTTATTAGATGAAGATATGGTCGCACATGTGGCTGATTTTGGAATTGCCAAACTGTTAGGTGATGGAGATTCTATGATGAGAACCATAACTCTTGCTACTATTGGGTATATGGCACCAGGTGATGTTTTTAGCCTACAACTAGGACTTGCATGTTTGTCATTCTACTCTTGAATGCATGGATAACTATAGCCTTATGGTAGAATATTGGTTTTAGCAAATTATATCTTTTGAATATATAATTATGTTATCATGCTTATTTTTTAATGTACACAAACAGAGTACGGATTGGAAGGAATTGTTTCTACAAGAGGCGATGTCTATAGTTATGGTGTTTTGCTGATGGAAACTTTCACAAGAAAGAAACCTACCGATGATATGTTTGTTGGAGAAATGAACTTGAAGCGTTGGGTAGAGGAATCTTTACACCTTTCAGTAATTAAAGTTGTTGATGCCTATTTGTTGAGAACCGAAAGAGATTATGCTTCTATGGAGAATTGTATGTCATCCATAATGGGATTGGCTTTGCAGTGTTGTGCTGAGTTACATGAGCAGAGGATAAATGCAAAAAGTATTTTAATCACACTCAACAAGATCAAACTGAAGTTTCTACAAGATACTCAAGGAAGAAGCTAGTTAAATGAGAACATCAGGTTTGTTTATGGCTCTTTCATGTTTGTGCTTTTGAAATAATATAACTCTCTTGAGACCTATAACTAGGCTCTTATATGAGAACAAGATAAGATATTTGTTTCTAGCCATTGCTTTGTTGTGGTAGGTACTAGTAACATTTATAAGTGGTATATATAGCTAATGGTTGTAGTGACCTATAATTACTCGCCAATGGGTATTCTAAGTTAGTCTCAAAGTGTTAATGCAACAAAATCATTAGCTTCTCTCTCAAGACACAAATGATATATAGCAATTGTGGGATTGTGCTTACAGATGTGTCCTTGTCTGTAGATATTGCCCCCAACATGCACCATGTGGGGGAGGAAGGGGGTTGGTTACTTTAGTCTAACATCTACTTCAAGCGCATAAAATGAAAGGATGAGCTAGATTTGCACTCTGGCTATAGGGTTTGATTCTAAGGGGGTGGAGTCAAATAGGTTTTGTGGGTTGTTTATATTAGTTTATTTACTATCTAGGACTTCGTATATAACTTCATTGCTTCATCATTCTTCACAATGATTTGTCCTATGATGACTTCACCTATATATTCATCTAACAATTAATGAAAAAAATAAGAATAATTTTTTGTTTTTCCAATGAATTTTGTAATATCAAATTTGTATCCTTTCGATGGAAACAATATGCACATACTAGAGCTTATCCATGAAGAACAAATAGTAAGACTAATCTTTTACTCTTTAAGGCCGGAAGTATTTTTGTATATGTAATTACTATATCTGTAGGTTATGCTAACATAATCCATTCCTCATGCCAAAAACTTCTGGAACCAACAGTCAAAGATGTACATTATTTTTTAGAATCTATACAATATTCTAAAGTCATCATTTGATCTTTTAGAAGAAAGATGAAGTTTCTCTAAATCTAATTGATGGACAATGTCGTAGTCAACATTTAGTCATTTAAGCAAATGAGAATTCAAAGGATTGAGTTTTCCCTCTTCCTTGATTATCTAGCAAAATGATTAAGCTTCCATCATTCTTGATTAGTTAAAATTATTGCTTTTTGTACGGCAAAGTATAATTGATTTCTTGGAATATTTGTTACATGTTAGTTTTATAATTAATTTATTTGCTTTCATATTTGAGTTGAATTAACTTTTCAAGAGGCCAGATTTGAAGAAGAGCAGAGAGGAGAGTCAAACCTTTGTTTTGAGAAACGAATCCTATTGGTCCTATTTTTGGATATATATATATATATATATATATAAAGCTCCAAAGACTGAAGAAGAAGAGAAGGTGCATAGAATCCACTCAAAACGATATGTATCTAAGCAAATCCCAAGAGTAAGGTGGGGGTTACAACTAGGTCTAAGCTTATGGTTATGTTTAAGTGGGAAAGAGAAAGAGCAATTCTTATGAACTCGATCTCATGGGTATGAAATTCTTGCCGACTATTTTCATTGAAGTGGATTCTTTGATTTTTCTGTTTTAATTTATATTTGGAGATTTATAGAGGACTCTGCTTTGACAAAGAGTCTGCTCATTTAGAAACTAAGAAAAATTCTAACTAAGTAACTACACCATTATTTTAAGTCCTTCGTTTCTTTCTCTTTTCCCAATCCAATTTTACACTCTGGGGAGTGATTCTTATACAACCCATTTTACACAACTTTCACATAACCAAGATACATTGGTGAAACCCGTGCACGTGAGTCCCACCATGCATTAGTCCCACCAATATGTCTTGGTTGTGTGAAAGGGTTGTGAAAGAATTATTTTTCTTTACACTCCTGTCATTTCAACTTTCCATATAAATGAGATTTTTTTTTTTTTTTTCATTTCCTTGAGCCCAGTGCACTGCGTTCGTTAATGCTTCTCTACTGTTGTTTCTCTTAATTTCTTCATCATGCGTTCTTTAAAATTATTTTGCAATAGCACTTGAGGCCGTGGATTTCTTTTACCTCTTTATGGTTATAAATGATGAGTATATTTGGATTAATACGAATTATGTAGGGATTTGATGAGAATTATATTGTTTTTAACAAAGATTAGATTATCTAGAATTTAGGGATTTGATGATATTGAATCACCATAAATTAAGGAATTTAATTAGGATTATATCTCATTTAAAGAAATGCTAAAGCATCTACTGTGGTCATTCTTGGGTCCTATTGTGATGACCCCCCCTTTTTTTTTAATAAAAAAATGGGTCATATTTGGTACCTATGGTTTAAAATATTTATTTTTCGGCACCTTAGTTTCAATTCGCATTACACATGGTACCTGGGTTTTAGGAAAAGATGGACTTAGTACTTTTGTCTATGTTTCCGTCCAAATTTTAACAGACTGCCACATCAGCACTACTTAATACCCCTAATATCTCTACACTTGTCCCTGTTCGCCACGGCACTGCCACATACTTTCTTTCTTTTTCTTTTTTTTTTTTAAAAAAAAAATGAAAAAAAATGAAAAAAAAAAAAAAAAAAAAAGAGGAAGAAAAAAGAAGAAGATGAGGACAGCGTCCTTGGCAGGCGTCCTCAGAGAACGCCGGCCACCCCCAACCTGGATCCCAAGTCCGTCTATTTGTGAGGGTTTGAGTCAATCTGAGAAGTAGGGTTTTGAGGTATATATAGAGCTTGAGATCGGTCGCCTACAAGTGAATTTCATGACGAGTAGACATAATATTACAAATGGGTTTGGAAAAACTCGTCCGGCTCTAGCCGATGTGAGTAATTGAAAAAGGGAGTTTTCAGTTGTTTTGGGTGATTTGGGGCTTAAATCTACAGATGGGTATGGTAAAAATGTGGCTGGTGAAGATGGGGATTCAAAGTTTGCAAAGCAAGTGTGTTTAGGAGTTGGGAATTTAGCCAAAGAGGAATGTAAAACCAAGTTTGGCGTAGATGGTAGTGAAAAGGAGTTGTCTTCTACTCGCAGTAATGTTGGTACTTCACGGGAGAATATTACATTCGTTGTTGCGAACTTACCTGATGCAAGTAAGGAGGCATTAACTTTGTTTCGTCCAATCCGTGACCATGGACTCGTGGTCCGAGATCCAGATCAAAAAGATGGAGGCTGGCGTCAGAGGACACTGGCATCCATGGCCAATGTTCTTAGAGGACGCCGGCCAAGGTGAGGCTAGCGTTCTTTGAGAACGCCACTAGCTGTATATATGGTCTCCTAAGCTTGAAAACTAGAGATTCAAGATTTGATGTTTCGATCTCAACATTCTCAAGTTGAGGATTTCGTAGCAGCTCAATGGACATGAGTTTAGGAACACCTGACACCTGTATAGTTTTCAACTCATAACAACATTCAAATGTCATCTCTTCCATATCACAACAACCATCAATTAGAGTTTGGACAACTTGGCTCTCCCCATTAATATTCAAAACCAACTTTTTCAAAGAAGGTAAGTTAATATCCCTGTAAAATGACTTCAACTTACACTTGCACAACCTCAGCTAAGTTATTGATTTTGCTATGAGAACCCTGTCAGGCAACTCATACTTCTTCTTAGGCAACTCATACCTCTTTTGATGGATCCATAAGTCAAGATTCAACTCCTTTACATTGTATTCAATTGCATAGTCAATCCAACGGTTCACAAGAGCACAATCTAATTCATCCAACATCATGTGAAGCCTAAACTTGTTTATACTTAGAGCACTCCCAACAGATTCCCAACCATTTTTTCTATATTAAGGGAACAAAACTATTTTATGATTCCCTATAAAAAAAACACCCCACAATAGATTCCCTTAATTTTCCTTATATCAATTAATTTTTTTTTTCTCTCTTATTATTTTTTTTTTCTCTTTCCTACTTTTTGTAGCAATAGACTCCCAACTAACTCCCAACCAACCCTTAATACCTTTCTTTTTAGGTTTATAAAATTATTAAATGACCATTTAAATGGTTAGCTTAAATTTTAGATGAAAGGCAGTGGACCCAATTAATTTTTGGTGAGAACATGATACCAATTAAATTGAAAATTTTGCAAGTCCATTTTTACAATTTCCTTATTATTTTACTAATTAAATAGCTCCAGAAACATCTACAAGTTTACTAATCAAAACACATATATTAAATTTCTAAAACAAACAAATTGGGATGTCCTACGGATCAAAAAATCACAAACTAAATATTAGTTGCAACGAGAAATTATCCAAACAATCAAATTATTAAGCAACTCAATTATCTGGAAAACAAAGTAACAGACACAAAGCGAAAAAAAAAAAAAAAAAAATTGATATATTTTAGCAGCAATTTTCAGAACCAAAAGAAACCCACCCGAGAGCTCAATTTTCTGGTGATATATAATTTGTGTGCAAAATTCTTATGATGCTGTGTAATGTAAACAGGGAGAGACCAAACAAGGATTAAGATTCAAGGGCTTATTGGCCTTTTCAGAGTTCGAATCCGGAATACTCTTCGTGTAAAAAACAGACGTCTCTTGAGCTTGATATTTATGAACTCTGTAAATATCCCTCTTCGTGCATTCAAACTATTGGGAGAGAAAAGAAAGGGACAACGGAAAATCCAAAACATTACTCGGATTGGAGTTTTCAGGGAAAAGTGGGGGGGCTTCAGAGTGGTGTTTTCAATGGAAAACCCAAAACATTACTTGGATTTTACTCAAAAATCCGATTTTACAGAGAAACGTTCAACGAAAAACCCAAAAATTACTCGGATTTTTCTCAAAAATCGGCAACTATAGATGCAAAAATTTCTTAAGAGAAAGATACAGTACCTATGCTTTGGGTGTCACCTCTGCTCCAGCCAACCATCTAGCACCGGACCACAAGACCTGCTGCTCATCTCTCTCGCTCCTGCTGCGCAGAAAGAGTGGTTTCATGAGTATGGGCGTGATGAATGAGGGTAGAGGAGTGATGGAGTGATTTCATGGTATGGCGCCTGATTTTCAGATGGAGGGAACTGAAAGTGGAAATGGGGATGCGTGAAGGTGAGAGAAAGAGACTGATTTTTTCGATTAAAAAAAGTGATTGGGAAGCTACAGTTCTTCTCAATGCATTGGAAAGCACCGTAGCTTTCTAACAAAAAAATGTAAATTTAGGGTGTCTGTTGTGAGTCAATTTTTGGTTTTTTTTATGAGATTTTCCCTACATATAGGGAAGGGAACCAATATACATAGTCTACTGGGAGTGCTCTAAGAGCACTAGCAGCAGATTCCCAACTATTTTCCCTATATTTAGGGAACAAAACTATTTTTTACTTCCCTATAAAAAAATACTCCACAATAGATTCCCTTACCTTTCCCTATATCAATTAAATATTATTTTTTTACTCTTATTTTATTCTTTTTCTCTCTTTCCTACTTTTTCTCTCTTCCCTGTATCAATTAATTATGCTTCTTTTATATTAAAATAATACATAGGGAAAGAATAGTAGACATGTATACATTGGGAATCTCTATTCATTCTCAACCCCCTCATCTGAATATAGGGCATCTGCCGTGGAAGGTTTTTTGATGTTTTTCATGAAATTTTCCTTAAATATTAGGAAGGGAACCAATATAGGGTAACTGCTACTAGTGCTCTTAGAGCACTCCCATTAGTTTCCCAACCATTTTCAATATATTTAGGGAATAAAACTGTTTTTTGCTTCCCTATAAAAAAACACCTTACAATAGATTCCCTTAATTTTCTCCATATCAATTAAATATTCTTTCTTACTCTTATTTTATCTTTTTTTCTCTTTCATACTTTTTTAATTCTACCAACCAACTCTTTCTTCTCTCTCTTGCACTCTCGTCTTCTCTGTCTCACACTCACACCAGAAGCAAAAACCCAACTCCCCTTTCCCCCTTTCTCCGAAGAACATGAATTGCAGAACCTTTCATCCGCAAGAGGTCTGATTACGAATCCAAAGAACCTGCAAGAACTGATGATTTCTCAGAAAATCGATCAATAACCAGAGCTCAAAGACCGAAAACCTCTCATTTCCTTCTCAATTCTCACCATCTATCCACATACCGCCATGGCCACATGCCTCCTCATTCCCACCCCCTACACTCCGAAATTCCATCACTCTCCCCCCCTAAAATCACCTGCTCCTCCCTCGCGGCGCAGTCCCAGTTCGCCAAGCGGCAACCCATGAAGTCAGGCGACCGGAAGTCAGGCTGATCGGAGAAATATTCGCCGATCGACTCTCGAGGATGGACTCTGGGAGACGGCGAGACCTTTGAGTGGCGAACCTTCGCCAACGAATCCGGCGACAACAACCCGGTCCGTGTGGGAGGGCCCACCAACCCCCTCTTGGCTGACGGTGGCCTCTCCATGGTCATAGCCAAGCCCAATGGCGCCACTGGAGATCAGTTCTTCTTATCCTCGCTTGGCCGCTGGCAGAACCACATCGTCGTTCTTCAACCGTCCACGGATTCGTTGCAGAAGGCGAAGCTGTGCAAGTGACAAGGAAGAGGAGGGAACTGATGAAAGTGGAAAAGGGGATGCATGAAGGGGGAGAGAAATAGACTGATTTTTTCCATTAAAAAAGTGATTGGGAAGCTACAGTGCTACCCAATAACCAAAATATGTAAAATTAGGGTGTCTATTGTGGATCAATTTTTGGTGTTTTTGATGAGATTTTCCCTAAATATAGGGAAGGGAACTATTTTAGGGAGTTTGATGGGAGTGCTCTTAGTCCCTGCCTATAGCGGCGTAGTAAAGATCTCTCTATGAAATTTTTGAACTCTTCTTTCTTTCTCTAGATTTCTTCTTCTTTCTCGTTGGGAGGACCCTTCCACAAATTATTAATAAAGAGGTGTTGCACAAATGCCTTAGCCAAAGTTGTATTTTGTTTCTATAAATTGACCATACGCATCTACAATCTTAAATAGCGAAGAGTTGCACTTATTTTGAAAATAAAAATATATGCAGATTTGAAAACATAAGGAAATCAAGGAAATAATGACCATAACAGAAATGAAATCAAGACATAAATGTGTAATCATGGAATAAATTGAAAAATTGAGTTTCTTAACAAAACCATCCTGTAAGATCTTTTCATGCTTCAATTTAACGCAAATATGCCATCCAAAAACATCCTATCCATTCCTATTGTATTTCCACAGCCACCAAAATGTGAGCTCCAGAAAGTAAAAGTGGTCCAACCTCCCCCCATTTCAGAACTCACCAGCCCCCTCCATATGCTAACTTTTTGGCATTCTGAACTAAAGAAGCAAAAGTTCAAACTCAATTATCACTCCTCTTTTTCTTTTATTGAAGGCCTTATTGTATTGAAAAGATTTCAATATGAGGAAACTTTTCTTGAGTATTATTCACTGATTTGCACTCTAATTTATACATGGTTTACATACAATTTTACATAAGGAAAACTTTACACTAAGGAAACAATTCTTAGGTAATTATGCTGAGGTAGAACTTGGAAGGAAAGTATTTGTCAATCTTTCCTTGAGTGTATAGCATGCTGGTCACGTCTGTGAGTCAAGGAGAAACTTGCTGATTTGGGTTCTGTAGATTTGTCTTGGGGAGCACGGTTGAGACAGTGATTGACTGCACTAGGATTCTCGAGATGCTGGCTTGATATATTTCCTTTAACAGCATGATATGCAGCTGTTAAAGGGATTGTATCTGCAGAATATTGAGTGACAGCATGATATGTGGGATTAGCATTATATGCGGGTTTCTGACTTGGTTGAGATGCGGGTGCACAATCTTGTGTGCCAGTATCTCCAACGGCTAGTAGCCGTTGGGCATGATTAGTAGGCTTAACATCCCCCCGCAAGCTGATAGGGGGCGGAGCCACTGTCAGCTTGGATTGCAGGAACAGGAAACGGGAAGTAGACAGACCTTTGGTGAAGACATCAGCAACCTGGTCTGCTGTGGAGATAAAGCGGATAGAAATATCCTTGTTAAGCACTTTCTCGCGCACAAAATGATAGTCCACCTCAATATGCTTCGTGAGAGCATGGAACACCGGATTAGATGCCAAGGCAAGTGCACTAACATTGTCACACCACACGACAGGAGCAGAAAACAGGGAAATGTGCAGCTCACGGAGTAGCATGCGTAGCCAAAAAAGTTCTGCAGTAACAATGGCCAAAGAGCGGTACTCGGCTTCAGTGCTAGAGCGAGACACGACGGGCTGCTTCTTGGCACTCCAAGAAATTAAGCAATTCCCAAGAAAAACAGCGAAACCAGAGGTAGAACGGCGATCATCCGGACTGCCGGCCCAATCAGAATCGCAAAATGCATTAAGTTGGAGGCTGGTTTTGGTGTAAGTGATGCCATGATCCATGGAGTGTTTGAGGAACCGCAAGACACGCTTAACAGCAGTCCAGTGAGCAGCAGTAGAATGATGCAGATGTTGGCATAATTGGTTCACAGAGTAAGCAATATCCGGACGGGTGAGGGTGCAATATTGCAGGGCTCCAACCACACTCCGATACTCAGAAACATCAGACAAAGGATCACCATCAAACTTAGATAATTTAGAGCCGGCTGCACAAGGAGACTTGGCTGGTTTAGCATCGGCCATTCGGGTGCGATGGAGAAGATCAGCTATATATTTGGATTGACACAGGTGGATGCCAGTGGGTGTGCGTGTCACATGGATGCCAAGAAAGTAGCTGAGGGGACCTAGGTCCTTGACTGGGAACTCCTGCTGCATGCGCCAGATAAGAGCTGTAAGAAGCTGAGAATGTGTTCCTGTCACAATAATATCATCAACATAGAGTAAAAGAAACAATTTCACACTGCCAGTGGTAAAGAGGAACAAAGAGGTGTCAACAAGAGACACGGTGAACCCAAGGTCCAAGAGGAAGTTGGATAACCGGGTGTACCAAGCTCGGGGAGCCTGTTTCAAGCTATAGATGGCTCTATGAAGCTTGCACACAAAATCAGCTCGGTGAGGATCGACAAAGCCACGAGGCTGTTCCATATAAACTTCCTCAGTCAACGAGCCATGAAGAAAGGCATTGGAGATGTCAAGTTGGCGAATGGGCCACTCACAATGCACAGCCAAAGCAAGGATAAGCATGATAGTGGCAGGCTTAATAACAGGACTAAATGTCTCCGTATAGTCAATGCCGGATTGCTGCTCAAATCCTTTGGCCACGAGGCGAGCTTTAAACCGTTCCACAGAGCCATCAGCATGTCTTTTGATCTTATAGACCCATTTGTTGTGGATAACATGTCGATGAGGGGGTCTAGGACAAAGAGACCAGGTATTGTTGGAGATGAGGGCCTCAAATTCTGCACGCATGGCAGTTCTCCAATGAGGATCAGTAGCAGCCTTGCTATAGCTAGTAGGTTCAATGTCAGGGAGGACAAAATGAAAACTGAAGAGGGGATACTTGGAATGGAAAAGTTTGAAACCGGGAAACTGTTTGGGTTTAAGAGAGCCTGTTTGAGATCGGGTAGTCATAGAGAGTGATGGAGGTACTGATGGTTCAGTGGGAGAAGTGGAGAGAGGAACTGCTGAAGAAGCAGCAGATGGATCGAGAGGGACAGGTAGGTCAGAGGGTGGCAGGCTAATATCAGATGTAGGAGGGAGCTGAGGAGGGGAGGAGGGCTGAATAGGTGCAGAAGAACGATTAGCGTTAGGCAGAGGTGGAGATTCGAGCACAGGAGAGAATGATGGTGTAGGGGAAGAAAGGGTGTCTGCTGGGGGCAATAAGGAAGAAGGAAGGGAATCTGGGGGCAAAGGTGGAGGTGCAAATGGAGCAGGGGCCAATGGAGCTGGGGTGGCAGTATGAGAACTAAGAGAAACAGGAGAAGATATAAAAGATAAAGGAAAAGAACTTTCACCTGTAGCAGCCAGCTGAGAGGGCAGTTAAGAGGTGGCATGATCTTGAGCCGGAAAGGAGGTCTCATTAAAGACTACATGTCTGGAAAGGTAGGCCTTATTGGTGACAGGATCCAAGCATTTGTATCCGGCATATTGGTAACCAAGGAAAATGCATGGCTTGGATCTGTACTCAAGCTTGTGATGACCATAAGGACGCAGCAAAGGGTAACACAAACATCCAAAGACTCTCATTCTTTTGTAATCAGGAGGCTGATTGTACAGTTTTTCATAAGGAGAGAGATTTTGGATAGTGGCTGTAGGAAGCCGATTGATAATATAAATGGCAGTAAGGAATGAGTCAACCCAATACTTGGAGGATAAATGAGAATGAGCTAAGAGGGTAAGGCCAGTTTCCAAAATATGTCTTAGCTTCCTTTCGGCAAGACCATTTTGAGGGGAGGTATAGGGACAGCTTTTTCTGAAGACAATGCCATGCTGGGATAAAAAGGACTGGAATTGGTGAGAGGTATATTCACCTCCACCATCAGACTGCAGTTGCTTGATGGTGGTAGAGAATTGTTTTTCAACAAGTGCTTTAAATTGGACAAACACAGCAAAAGTTTCAGATTTAGTGTGAAGGGGGTAAATCCATGAGTACCTAGAGTAGTCATCTACAAAAAGAACATAATATTTGTAACCACTCATAGATGGGATTGGTGAGGTCCAAAGGTCAGTATGGATTAGTTGAAGTGGACAAGAGGAAATCCGAGAAGATGCATGAAATGGAAGTTTTGTAGCTTTACCCAATTGACAAGAAGAACACACAACAGTTTTATTAAAATTCAAATCAGAAACAGGTAGATTATTGGCTTTGACTACTCTCGTTACAACCTCAGTAGAGGGATGTCCTAGTCTAAAGTGCCACACTAGGGGAGTAGTCTTTATTCCTAAGGCAGCAGTAAAGGCCTTGCTGCCTCTGTATGTCTTCTTGCCGAGCTTCAAAGGATACATGCCATTCTCACTCTCCCCTTCCAGCAGGAGTGCCTTGGTCTGTAAATCAAAAATATAAAAGTGAGAAGATGTTAGAATAAAATAACAGTCATTGTCAAGGCAGAATTTTTGAATGGAAACAAGGTTTGCTGCTGCCTTAGGGCAGTGCAGGACATGATTAAGTTGGAAATTAGATTGCGGAGAGGAGAGGATGGCAGAACCAGTATTAGCTATAGCAAGGGTTGATCCGTTGCCAACTGCAATGCCCTCAGGACTCTGAAAAGGCTGCTGCACATGAAGGTTTTCCAGATCATGAGTGATGTGTGCATTGGCTGCACTGTCAGCATACCATTCTTGAGCTTCATAGGCAGGGGTGGTGTGGGCAGCCATAGCATGAAGTTGAGTAGGAGGATGTCTGCCTTGAAAGGCATAGTCCATCCTATGGTAGCAGTCAAGCGCTTGGTGACTAAGCTTGCCACATATCTGACAAGGTGGCCGAGAGTTGGTAAGGGCAGGAAACCGAGGTTCCTGTGTAGACTGAGTGCGATGAGGAGGATACCTTGAAGAAGTAGGGTATCGAGGAGGTGCAGGGTACCTGGCAGGTGGTGGAAATGTATTGTACCTCTGAGTAGGAGCCTGTGCTGCTGCTTCAAGGCGAGAGCCAAAGTCTAGCTTGATAAAGACATGGTTGGACATGGAATATCTCCATCGTATCTCTTACTACACACTCTGGGGCACGGCATCCTTAAGCCAAGTAATGTCTTGCTAGATGAAGACTTAGTTGCACATGTTGGTGATAATGACAAGGATATACATGGGAATCATGGGACGATCGACCAATATTGCTGTCAAGGTTTTAAGATTATCAATATCAATATCAAGGACCACTAAGAAGTTTCAAAGTAGAAATTAATGCGTGTACTTTGTCATGACAATCTTGTCCTGATTTTAGACCCTTTGGAGGTTTTGACAAGTCTTCGATCGTATTCTCACCACAATTTGCGAAATAAATGACCGAACATAGGATTGACATGGCATTGTTGGAATTTCGAATTGAGACCTCAAGTTGTAACAAATACTGAATATTTCAATCTTGACAACAATGAAGATTAACAAAGTCATTAACTTGTCAATTCAACCACCACAAAAATCAATTTCAAAATAAAGAAAGCTGTAAAGGATATTAGGACAGATATTTTGGTAACAAATTTAAAACCTTTTTGAATGAAGAGTTCTTAAAGAAGTAAAATCATTCCGAGATCCACTAAAAGACATATGTGTTACAGATTGATATCTAAAATCATTCTCTTCTATTTTTAAATTGTATACATTTCTACAAAAATGATGGAAGATTGATATCTAAAAGCAGAGTCTAGACAAAAGGAGCTCCTTTCATGTCCAAAAAAGAAAAAGATTATGAGTATCAATAGGTGGATATCCTCCGCCAGATCATGCCGGAAGCATGATTTTTTTATTTATTATTTTAATACTTTTATGTTGTGAATACAAATTGATTTTCATAGATTAATATGATTGAATGAAAATATAAAAAAAAAAAATTGTGATTTTCATAGATTAATAAGTAATTTACTTGATTCAAAGAAAAAAAGATAATAAATATGTAATTTTTGTTATGATATGTAATTTCAGATCGTACTTCCTTGATTAACTGACATAATTCTTTACTTTACTCTCTATTAGAAGCATGTAAGGTTACGTTTGGTACGCAAAATGTCTATTCCATTAAAAAAATGAATAGGTTTTATTGAAAATAAAAGAATGTATAATGAAATAGCGTTGGAATATTCATTCTCATTGCTCACGAGGGAATCAATGACTATTCTTCCCTTAAATTGAGGAATGATCATTCTCTCATAGGCAATAAGAATAGCTAGTGTTTGATACTTATCATTTACTCTAATAACAAGGCTATTATATTATATCTTCTTCAATTTTTAATAAAAGTTATTCATTTTTTTAATAAAATAATCATTCTGCATACCAACGTAACCTTATAAGTATTTCGCTTTTGACAAAAGGTTGCTCAAAATATCTGGACTAATTAACTGGAAAAATATTTTACCCTATTGAATATTCCGAGCTAGGCTCACCAAAAATTAATAAAGAGATAGAGTCAAGTTTCAATATCACTTCAAGAAAAAAAGAATATTTCTAAAACGCAGCTTCATTTTTGATGATAATTAAAACGTGTGTTGGGTGGATATGATGCATGTTGTTGGTTTAATGTTATCATTCATTTATAAACGTGAAAAATAAATTACAAGGAAAAAGGAATTATAAAAGGTAGTTGATGAAAATTATTTATTTCATTAGATTTTATTAAAAAAAAAAAAAAAACATGTTTAAAACTATTTATGATAATATATCGAATAAAACGTAGTGTACTTGTACATCTTTCGATTCTTTCAACGTTTTCGTTTCCTTTTTTAGACTTTTTCTTTTTTTCTTTTTCTTTTTCGGTGCACGAATTTTTTTACTTCCCCTTTAAAATAGTTTTCCCATGCAATCAGAAAAGAAAAAAAAGAAAAAAAAAGGTTTAAGGAACATTTTTCTTATGACTGAATTTTTGAGATAACAAAAATTGGGTAGCCGAGGATAAGTATGATCACAAAACACTACTTTTCCATGATTTTTTTTTTTTTTTTGCTTTTACTTTTCTTTCTCTAATACGAGTCAATGACATCAACGCCCAAACCGCCCCACCATCTTTTTACCAAAGCACATACTTGTTTTTCTTTGAATTTTTTGATGCTGCAATCTCCTTATATATCAGTCTAGCTCACTGGAGCCCGCACTAATCCCCGATACCTTAACCAACATACACTGCTCATGGAGAGAACTTGTATTCCATTCCACCCTTGTTTGGCACTTCTCATGGTACAATTTTACATGATAAGCCTAGTTATTGCATCTGTTTCCAATATTATCACAGATCAATCTGCTCTTCTTGCCTTAAAGGCTCAAATTTCTTATGACCCTCACAATATTCAGAAAAACAATTGGTCCACTGACACCTTTGTTTGTAGTTGGATCGGTATTACTTGTGATTTCCGTCATCATCGGGTTACAGCCTTGAACCTTTCATACATGGGTCTCGTAGGCACCCTTCCTCCACACATGGGGAACCTTTCATTTCTTGTTAGCTTAAGCCTCAGAAACAATAGTTTTCATGGCTATGTGCCCAATGAGTTGGCTCGCCTTTACCGATTGCAGTACTTATCTTTTGAATTCAATGATTTCAGCGGAGAAATCCTATCATGGATGGGGCTCTTGTCCAAACTTCAATTTTTGTCTTTAAATGGTAACTATTTCACAGGTCATATTCCGCTATCTCTATCTAACATATCTTCATTGGAAATATTAAATCTCGGATATAACAAGCTTTCGGGCTCCATTCCATCCTCCATCTTCAACATGTACAATTTGCAAGGAATTGATGTCAGGGATAACATGCTTTCTGGTCCGATGCCCTCCATTATTTCCAACATGTCGTCACTGCAAGTCATTAACCTAGGAGGTAATAAGCTTTCCGGTCCACTCCCTATGGATATGTTTGATCATCTTCCCAACTTGCAACAGCTTCGAGTATCTTATAATCAATTTTATGGCCAACTTCCATTCACTTTGTTCAAATGCAAACAACTGCAATATTTATCATTGGCGAAGAATGATTTCAACGGAAGTGTACCTTTTGAAATTGGGAACTTAAATATGCTCGTAGAGTTATACCTTGATAACAACAACTTTGAAGGTATGTTTTGTCATGATTTAATTTATTTATTATATGAATGACATATTTTCCTTTTTGTTTTATTGCCCCCGATGGGTGCCTTTCAATTGAAAATACGAAATAATTATGCTCACAGAGTTGGTAACTACCGTTCTTCATGGAAATTGTAATATCTCATTAGTCTAGACTTTGGTGCATGTAGCAATTTTTCTTTTTCCAAATGATGGGAAAGGTGAAAATCAATTATTTAAAATAAAAAAGAAACAGAAAGTATAGGCGATAGTCAATTAATACTAGATGCGAGATTCAGTTACTGAACATCTTAAATTGAACCGATGGAATTATTGATTGATTTTGATCGAGTAGTGGATTATCGATCGAGTGCAAGTTGTATACCTTCTTCTTTCTTTTTCTTTTTTTGTTTTTGTTTTTTTTTTTTTTTTTTTTTTGCATATTTCTTAAATTCATCTCTTCCATTCTCATTTGAACTTTGTTTGATAATAAGAAATTTTATTTTTCTTGAATCTGGATTCGAAATTATTGGGTAACTTGGACTTCTCTCATTAATGAATTGAATAGTGAAAGTAACGTGAAATTGATTTTCACGTGAATGAGTTTTATACTTGGAGTATAGAATGGTAAAATATGAAAGGGGAAAAAAAAAAAAAATTTCATTTATAACTTTTGATCTTTCATCATTTTTTTTTTTAAAATGTATTCCAATTTATAAAAGTGTCAATGTAGAGTATCAATATTTCAATTTCAACACTATGTTGAAATTTTTCGTTAAATCCTATCAAAATATTTAGAATACCTATGTGTTTATTTTTTTATTTCAAAGATTTAGGAATGGGTATTTTTGCAAATTCTGTTAAATTTTAACCAATATCTAAATTCTAACAATTTTTTTCTTTTTCTTTTTCTTTTTTCAAAAAAAAAATGATAGATATTTTATAAATTTTGACAGGATTTAACGAAAAATTGTAACTGAGGGTTGAAATTGAAAAAAAAAAATTGAAAGATGGATACCCTAAATTGACACATTTTAAAGTTTGGATATCTTTTTTCAAAAATGATGAAAGATCAGGAATTATAAGTTAAATTCTTCCAAAAAAACAAAAAAAAAAATTCGGTGAAACTTCGGTAACCCGGCCCTTTCCTAGATAGGTATTAGGTGCAAAAACAGAGAGTTTAAACAGACTTGGAAGCTTAATTCCAAGCTGAATATCATTTGCTATATATAGAGAATTACAAGATGTGCTAATGATGGTAAGTTACAATGTGATGAACGTCCTGTATAGCTAGACAAGAACACTAAAGGAAAGAAAACCAATAGTTAACAAGGGAAGAAAAATAGAATAGGATAGACAATATTTTAGTAGGCTACATAAGGAATTATGTAGCCGTTTGGGAAGATGCTGTTGATATCCTGTGATAGCCGTTGGGGAGATTTTGTTGACATCCCGTGATGTGGGGGATCCACAGGGGCGCATGAATGTGATTAGGACCAATTAGTCTTCATTGCGCAATCCTTGGGATAGTGTTCTGCACGGTAGGTTCTTGTATGGTATGATTTGTAGTGTCATGCAAGGAAAGGCCAAGTAAGGTATGTTCTGCAGAATCATGCAAGTCATGATTTGCTGAATCATGCAGGGCAGATTTATCTACTGTCTTAACAGCCCCCCGCAAGCTGATGGGCGGGGCGACGATCATCAGCTTGTCACGTAACAAGAGGAACCGGGCGGATGTCATCCCTTTTGGTGAAGATGTCGGCAAGCTGGTCATGAGTGGAGAGGTAGCTGATGGCGATATCCTTATGAAGAACCTTCTCCCGAATAAAGTGATAGTCCACTTCGACATGTTTGGTGCGGGCATGATAGATGGGATTAGAGGCTAGTGCAATAGCACCCATGTTATCACACCAAATGTGTGGAGGAGCTTGAAGAGGAACCTGGAGCTCTCTGAAAAGCATCCGTAGCCAGTAAAGTTCAGCAGTGGTGACGGCCAAGGAATGGTATTCTGCTTCGGTACTGGAGCGGGAAACTACTGGCTGTTTCTTTGCATGCCAGGAAATGAGGCTAGAGCCGAGGAAAATGCCATAGCCACCAGTAGACCTGCGGTCAGCAGGGTCCCCTGCCCAATCTGAGTCATAGAAGGCATGTAGGCGTATGGGACCTTTGGTGAAGAGGAGTCCAAAATCAGGGGTACCCTTCAAGTAGCGAAGCACCCGCTTGGTGGCGTTCATGTGGGCAGTCGTGGGACAATGGAGGAATTGACAGAGATGATTGATAGTGAAGGCAATGTCTGGCCTAGTGAGGGTGCAATACTGGAGGGCACCAATAATGTGTCGATACAATGAAGGATCAGGGAGAGGATCTCCATCGGAGGCAGTGAGTCTTTTGCCGGATGTACATGGGGCTGAGTATGGCTTTGCTCCCACCATGTTGACACGATGTAGCAAGTCTACTATGTACTTGGATTGACTGAGGTGTAGTTGGTGACTGTCCCTGTGCACATGAACTCCTAGGAAATAGGAAAGGGTGCCGAGATCCTTGAGCTTGAACTCTGCTTGCAAACTAGAAATTAAATCGTTAATAACAGGCAAGTTATTGCCTGTGACAATGATGTCGTCAACGTAAACTAAAAGAAATAGATGAACGGAATTTTTGTGAAGTAAAAATAGAGATGTGTCAACCTTTGATCCTACAAACCCCCTGTCAAGAAGTGCCTCGGATAGTCGGTGAAACCAGGCTCGAGGGGCTTGTTTGAGGCCATAAAGCGACTTACCGAGCTTACATACATGATTTTGAAATTTGGGATGAACGAACCCTTGTGCTTGTTCCATGAAGACCTCTTCGGTAAGAACTCCATGCAGAAATGCATTGGAGACGTCAAGCTGCTTAAGTGGCCAGTTGAAGTTAAGAGCAAGGGCTAGGATTAATCGGACAGTGTCAGGTTTGATTACGGGGCTAAAGGTCTCATGATAATCGATGCCATCACGCTGTTGAAAGCCCTTATCAACGAGGCGGGCTTTGTACCTGTCGATGGTCCCATCAGGTTTTTGCTTAAGTTTATTGACCTATTTGCTTCTGATGATGTTGCGGTGAGGGGGTCTTGGACAAAGAGTCCAGGTTTGATTATCTAAGAGGGCTTGGTATTCATCATTCATGGCTGCAAGCCAATGGGGGTTGGATGCTGCTTGATGGTAGGTCGTTGGCTCACGAGGAAGGGAAGTGGCAAGGAAGGACCTGAGAGGATGTTTTGTGGAAGAATAAAGTTGGAAGCCAGGGAATGTTTTGGGTTTCAGATTGCCAGTCTGGGAGCGAGTCACCCTGCGATCAGAGGCTGCTGGCTGCATGTCTTGGGTGATCTCAGGAATAATGTGTGACGTCCCACATCTCCTGGGAATGAGGATGTGCTTATATGTATAAATGCACTCTATATGACACAACGCGTTTTAAAGCCGTGATGGCAATGAACCTATCAGAACTCCGCAGTTAAGCGAGCCGCTGCGAGAGCAATCCCAGGATGGGTGACCTCCTGGGAAGTCTGATATGGGGAGCCAAAAGCGGACAGTATTGTGTCATTGGGGGTGGGTCGTTACAAATGGTATCAGAGCCATTGTCCAGCCTGAGATGGTGGGAGCGTGCACAAGCCCAAGAGGGTTGCCGGCGGGCACTCGCTGGGATGCCAAGAATGGGGTGATCCCATGAGGGTTGCCAGCGAGGACGCTGGGTCCAAAGGGGGGTGATTGTGATGTCCCACATCGCCTGGGAATGAGGATGTGCTTATATGTATAAATGCACTCTATATGACACAACGCGTTTTAAAGCCGTGATGGCAATGAACCTATCAGAACTCCGCAGTTAAGCGAGCCGCTGCGAGAGCAATCCCAGGATGGGTGACCTCCTGGGAAGTCTGATATGGGGAGCCAAAAGCGGACAGTATTGTGTCATTGGGGGTGGGTCGTTACATAATGAGTGCTGAAGTAGGAACTGCAGCTGGAGAGGTCAAAGGAAGGTCCTGCTGTGCGGGGCTCTCTGCAGATGGTGAAGGAGGCTCGGGCTCCTGCTGTGGGAAACTGACTTCTGGTGGAGAGGAATGTTCGGTCTCTAATTGGGAGGAGGAACTGATGTCTACAGGTTCCAATGGAGGTGTGATAGTCTCAGTATGGAGAGAAGGTGTCCCTGCATTGTTAGTAGAAGAAAATGGTGTGGTTGGTGTGTGAGGTGTGATCATAGAATTAATAGAGAAAAAGTGAGATGGCAGTAGCATATTACCTGAAGAAGGAGAGAGAGCCAGCGAAGGGGGCAGTGTGGTAGTGGCCTTAGCTTGGGCAGGAAAGAGATTCCCATCAAAGACAACGTGTCTTGAGAGATAGACTCTTGAGGTGATGGGATCCATGCACCTATAACCTTTGTGATTAGAGCTATAACCGAGGAAAATGCACTGTTTGCTCCGGAATTCTAACTTGTGCTTATTATAAGGTCGTAGGAGCGGGTAACATGCACAACCGAAGACTCTTAAGTCAGAGTAAATAGGTTCAGATTTGAAAAGCTTAGTAAAGGGGGTACAATTTTGCAAAGTGTATGAAGGCATCCGGTTGATAAGGTGAACTGCTGTGAGGCAAGCCTCTACCCAATATTTGGGAGGTAAATGGGATTGTGCAAGGAGGGCTAGACCTGTCTCAATGACATGTCTATGCTTCCTTTCAGCAACCCCATTTTGTTGGGATGTATGGGGGCATGTGACCCTATGTAAAATTCCATGTGAAGAGAGAAACCTTTTAAAAGGATGGGAGGTGTATTCTCCACCCCCATCAGTTTGTAGTTGTTTGATTTTGCAAGATAAAAGATTTTCCATGAGACATTTAAATTTAATGAAACAATCAAGCATATCAGATTTTTGTTTGAGAGGAAATAGCCAAGAGTAACGCGAAAAATCGTCAACAAAAATTGCATAATACTTGCATCCACTTATTGAAAACACAGGAAAGGTCTATATGTCACTGTGAACAAGTTCTAAGGGACACTGAGTAGTAGTTTGTGAGTGAGGAAAGGGTAATTACCTACTCTTAGCAAGTTGGCATTCAATACAAATAGTTTCTGCCTTAGAATGTGTTACAGGGAGTTGGTTGGATTTTATTATTTGCTGAAATGTGCGGAAATGTGGATGTCCTAGACATCTATGCCAAGTAGAGGAAGAGGTCTTTGCTCCCAAGAAAGCAGTGAGCCTATGGAGCTTATTCTTGGAAAAAAATTTCAGGTTCACTGGGTAAAGACCACCTTCACTGGGCCCTTGCAGGAGAATCTCCCCGGTTAGGTTGTCCTTCACAAGAAAATAGGAATCTGTTAGTTTAAAAAAGCAACTGTTGTCTTTGCAGAATTTTTGTATAGAGAGTAAGTTTGCAAAAGCTTGAGGACAGCAAAGCACATTTTTAAGATGTAAAGTAGCATTAGGTGTATGAAAAGAAGTGGAACCAGTGTGAGTGATTGAAAGTCCACCACCATTACCGACTGTTACGGCTTCATTTCCATTGTATGGTTGATTGATGGAGAGGTTTTCCAGGTTAGCAGTGATATGGTTGTTAGCTCCGCTGTCGGCGAGCCAATCTTCCTTCTCAGAAACAGCATTGGAGTGAGCAACCATGGCAGCCAATTCGCTTGGAGGGTGACGACCTTGGAATGCATAGTCCATCCGGTGGAAGCAATCCAGAGCCTGATGGTTACTTTTTCCACAAATCTGGCAGGGTGGACGATTAGAATTTTGATGAATGAATTGATTGGGGGTAGACTTACCTTGAGGTGAAGCAGAGTCAGAAGAAAATTTCTTCTGTGGTGAGAAATGAGGTGGGAACCGGTTCTGGTTCTGCTTAGAGTTGGAGAACCGGGGCTGGTTCTGCCTATGAGCATTGTTGAATCGTGGCCTGCGAGTGTTATGATTTGCCTTTTGTGCATGTGAGGCAAAGTTGTTGACTTCAGACTCAGCAATCTGGTTGTTGAGCAACTGTTCATGGCTGAATAGGAGAGTTTGGAAATCCTCCAGTGGAATGGATTCATCTTTTGTCATTAAGGCAAAGGATGTAATGAAAGCATTGTACCGTGGGCTTAGGCCTCCAATCAAGTAAGAGATGAGGTCTTCATCGGGTACTGGCTTGCCAACCATAGCCAGATGATCTGCCAAAGTTTTGTCAGCATGCACATACTCAGAACAGGTCTTGTCCCCTTGGCATAAACCTTTTAGTCGGCGCCTTAGCTCTTGAATGCGTGTCTTTGAGGGAGCAGCATAACGATTGGCTAAGGCAGTCCACACTTGCCGTGAAGTGTCTAGTCCATAGACAGTTGAAAGTACTTTCTCTGAAAGGGTTGCAATGAACCAACTGAGAAGGTATTGATCCTTCTTTTCCCAAAGGGTGAAAGTGGGATTCAGTTGGGCAGGGGAGTCATTGGTCGGACCAGGAATGAACTTTGGTGGGCATGGCTCGGAGCCATCAACAATGCCCATCAAGTCATTGGTGCGAAGAATAGGTCGAAATTGAAAGACCCAAGCCATATAATTTTGTTCGTCCAACTGGACTTTAGGAGCTATATAAGAGTGAATGTTTGGAATGGGGAGAGATATGGTGTTTTCGGCCAAAGGAGGTGTAGGAGAAGGTGCAGCAGTATTGGATGAATCGGCCATTTGATCGAGTATTTGGGTGTGAACCAATGTGTGCTCTGATACCATGCAAAAACAGAGAGTTTGAACAGACTTGGAAGCTTAATTCCAAGCTGAATATCATTTGCTATATATAGAGAATTACAAGATGTGCTAATGATGGTAAGTTACAATGTGATGAACGTCCTGTACAGCTAGACAAGAACACTAAAGGAAAGAAAACCAATAGTTAACAAGGGAAGAAAAATAGAATAGGATAGACAATATTTTAGTAGGCTACATAAGGAATTATGTAGCTGTTTGGGAAGATGCTGTTGATATCCTGTGATAGCCGTTGGGGAGATTCTATTGACATCCCGTGATGTGGGGGATCCACAGGGGCGCATGAATGTGATTAGGACCACTTAGTCTTCATTGCGCAATCCTTGGGATAGTGTTCTGCACGGTAGGTTCTTGTATGGTATGATTTGTAGTGTCATGCAAGGAAAGGCCAAGTAAGGCATGTTCTGCAGAATCATGCAAGTCATGATTTGCTGAATCATGCAGGGCAGATTTATCTACTGTCTTAACATTAGGTAGCTATTACAAGTAAACTTTTCTTTATCGTCCTTCCTATTCTGGTCGATCAATGAGGTCAATGCTCAAACTAACGGACTCTTCTCTCCCTCTCCCAAAAAAATAAAAATAAAAATCCATCTTTATTTTTTTTAATAAAAATTTGGATGCTGCCATTCCCTTATATATATACCAGTCTCTCTTATCTGTCAAGCGCAAACCAACTGCAAATTTTATTATTATCGGCTAACAGGAATATTAGCTCCAAAAATTGAAAAATTAACCATGCTCGATCACAAAGTTTTAGCTTAAGAAAAACCACAAATTTGGTGGTATGTTCAGAATATTTAGCAAATTTTAAGAATTGTTTCTAAATTGGTAACTATTTTACAGGGACCATCCCATATACTTTGTTCAAGTGCAAACAACTGCAAATTTTATCTTTGTGGGTTAATAGATTTGCAGGAAGTGTACCTACAGAAATTGAAGACTTAACTACGCTTAAAGAGTTACACCTTGACAACAACAGCTTTGGAGGTATGTTTAGTATTTTTGTGTGCAATTACCCGACTGATGACACATAACACTATAAATATCAAAGTTTTTGGTTTTCTATCTTATAACGAATGAAGTCTGAGAAGAAAGGATGGTGAGAGTGAGAGAAAAAAACTAAGTGACAAATGGAGATCATTTTGAATGAGCAAGGGGCAGGGCATGCAACATCGTGACCGAGAGGCATGTGATTATGAAGAGTGTTTTCTTTTTTAATAGGGGATGAGGTTTGTTTTCTATATCTGTTTTTTAAGGTGAAGTTTGGCTGTCTAAAATTTTGTACCATGAGGGTTTGAACAATAGAGGCGAAAAGAAAGAAAATAAATTTGATCCCTAGTCCCTTCTTCCTTCGTTCCTTTCTTTCTATATTTTTTTCACTAGTATAGATATATTTTTGACAAACAAGTGTAGATATATATATTTTTTTTTTAATTTTTGTGAAAGTAGAAGTTTTTTTTTTTTTTTTTCTTGGCATTTGTAATGAAAGTAAGTAATATTTTTATTTTATTTTATTTTTTGAAATCCCCCCTGAGGGGGGGTTGAATTTAAAGAGATTTTTTACTCCCTTCCCTCTACCAGCTATAGTACATCGTTGATGACATTATTCTGAATAAAGATTTTCTGCACTTAGGTTGTCCGAATTTTATTGAAATTCAAATGCATATAAAGAGGAGGTCAATGGTGCCGGTGCCCAAACCACTTGTTCTTTTTTCCTCTCATTGTGTGTTATCCTACATTTAGAGCATTTTTAGTGAGCTTTCCATTTCAAAATTTTCACCCAAATTTGGTGAAAAACTCAAAAAAATTCACTTTAAGAAACTCTCTATAATTTCTCTATTTTGGCTTTTGTCAGAATTTCATTCCAAATTTGGCTTACAAATTTCATGAATTATTGAATATTTAATAATTTCTCTCTCCTTTCACTTCACTTTTCATTTTTCCCCTCTCCTCATTTGTTAGGAGTGGTTGCTTAAAGCCAATAAAAAAATTAATATCTAGTTGAAATAGAAAAATATCTGGAGGGTTTGATCGATGTAGGAAGTTTTTTAATAGTAGTAGTTAAAATAATAAAAGTATATTTTTTAGCTAATATTTAGAGAGATCATTAGGGATGCTCTAAGGAGTATCTCCAACAGAATAGACAAATGGTTCATAATAGCTAAATTTGACTATTATGAGCCATTTTTCATCTCCAACAGAATATGCAGGATAAATTTTTTCATTCCATTGTGAATAATAAATAGGCAGAAGAGTCTATTGACTATTTACACTACAAACGGTTTTTTATTGTTTTCTCTCTCTTCCTTTCCTTCTTTCACACTCTCCCTCTCCCTCTCTCTTTCACACTATCTTCCATACAAAATAATATTGAAAGAAAATAAAGAGTAGAATAGAGTCTGTTGGAAAAAGTATAGAAATAATAGTGCAGACAACTGCGAATTTTACAATTGTTGGCTAATAGATAAATTCACACGAATAGTACCTCCAAAAATTGAAAACTTAACTTGCTCACAAAGTTGTACCTTTTGGAGGTATGTTCAGCATCCTTTTAGTCCTTAGCCACTTAGCAAATTTTAATATTTGTTTCTAAAGTGGTAACTGTTTTACAGGAACTATTCCATCTACTTTATTCAAGTGCAAACAACTGCAATATTTATCATTAGCGAATAATGATTTCAGTGGAAGTGTACCTTTGGAAATTGAAAACTTAACCATGCTGAAAAAGTTTTACCTTGACAACAACAGCTTTGAAGGTATATGTTTTTCTTGAAATAATCTTTATGTTAGCATCAAAAAAAGAAAAGAAAATAGATCATTAATTGAAGAGATTTTTTGTTGACAAAACTTTTGACATTGATGAAAATGTAATTTTTTGTTTCCAACATAACTTAGCTAATGCAATACTTTTCAACTTTACCGTAGAACAATATGTTCTTCCTTCCTTAAAGGCTTGTATTTCTCGAAACATTCACAATGTTTTGACAAATAATTGGTTCATCATCACCTATGTTTGCAATTGGGTCGGTATCACTTGTGGTTCTAGCCATCATCGAGTCACCGCTTTAAACTTAATTCTTTTTATATGAGCATTGTAGGCACCAATTCTTCACAAATGAAAACCTTTCATTTATTGCTAGTTAGTCTAAGCTTAAAAAATAATAGTTTTCATAACTCTCTAGCCAAATAGTTGTCTCACCTTTACCGATTGCAACACTTATCCTATGAATTCAATAAGTTAATTTAGCAGAGAAATCCCATCATGCACGTTTCAAATTTGTCTATAAATGGAAACAATTTAACAAGGGGTATCCCGCCGTCTCTGTCTAACATATCTTTATTGAAAATAATAAATCTTGGATATAACAAGCTTTTGGGCTCCATACTTCCATAATATTCAACATATCCACCTTGCAATAAACTAATCTCATAGAAACTAGGCTTTTCGGGCCAATGCCTTCATTATCTTCAAAATGTCCTCAATGCAAGCCATTGACCTCAAATCTAATATGTTTTCTGGTGGACTCCCTATTAATATGTTTGATTATATTCCTAACTTACAATGGCTTCAAGTATCTTATAATCGGTTTTCTGCCAACTCACATAGACTAATTTGTTCAAGTGAAAACAACTTCAATATTTATTTTGTATGGTAAAAATTTCAAAGGAAAAGTACCTTTAGAAATTGAGAACTCAATCATTCCCATAAAGTTAGACCTTGGCAAAAACGACTTTGGAGGCATGTTTAGCATTTATTTAGGTCTTTAGTCGCTTATCAAATTTTACTATTTGTTTCTAAACTTATAACTATCTTACAGGGACTATCCCATCAAATTTGTTCAAGTGCAAAGAATTGCAAATTTTATCGTTGAGGACTAATAGATTCACAGGAATAGTACCACCAAAAATTGAAAACTTAACCAAGCTCACAGAGTTGTACCTTGACAACAACAATTTTGAAGGTACGTTTAGCATTTTCTTTTAGTCTTTAGTCACTTAACAAATTTTAATATTCATTTCTAAACTAGTAACTATTTTACAGGGACTATCCCCTCCACTTTGTTCAAGTGCAAACAACTACAAATTTTATGGTGGTCAACAAATAGATTCATAGGAATAGTACCTCCACAAATTGAAAACTTAACCATGCTCACAGAGTTATCCCTTGATCACAACAACTTTGGAGGTATGTTTAGCATTTTTTTGGTCTTTAGTCACTCAGCAAATTTTAATTAATATATGTTTCTAAATTGGTAACTGTCTTACAGGAACTATCCCATCCAATTTGTTCAAGTGCAAACAGCTACAAATTTTATGGTTGTCGAATAATAAATTCACGGGAAGAGTATCTCCTGAAATTGGAAACTTAACCATGCTCACAGAGTTACACCTTAGCTACAACAACTTTAAAGGTATGGCTAATCCTACCTTACTTTATTGATTATATGGATGACATCACTGATTGATCCTTTTTATTGCCTTAGAGTTGGGTACCTTTCATTGAAAGTAAAAAATAAATTTTTAATATTAATGCATGGTTGTTCATATTGTGGCAGGTGAGATACCAAGTGAATTTGGTAATCTACAAAACTTTGAAATCTTATTTATCTGCTGGAATGACTTTACTGGTCCAATTCCATTTGAGATCTTTAATATCTCAACAATACGAGGAATTGATATGTCTTACAATAAGTTCTCAGGCCACCTTCCATCAAATGTAGGCATCTTCCTTCCAAAACTTCAACTTCTTTATCTTGGTGACAACAAACTGAATGGAACAATACCTAGCTCTATCTCCAATGCTTCACAACTCGCTCAACTAGATTTGGGCGACAACTCATTCTCGGGCTTAATTCCTAAAGCACTTGCTAATTTAAGGCTCCTCCAATGGCTTGGCCTAGCAAACAATAATTTGACCATTGAATCTTCTACTCCACAATTCAACATTATCACTTCTTTGTCAAATTTGACATATCTAAGAGTTTTAGCATTGGAAGGTAATCCACTGAATATCATTCTTCCTAGTTCGATTGGAAATCTCTCTACTTCTCTTCAAAACCTTTACATTTACAATTGCAATATTAAGGGCGTCATTCCTAGAGATATAGGCAATTTAAGAAACTTGATCACTTTGGAGTTACAGAACAATGAATTGGTTGGACCTATTCCAATTACAGTTGGAAGATTGCACATGCTCCAAGGTTTGTTCCTTCAAGGCAATAGACTAGAAGGCCTCATCCCATCCGATCTTTGTCATTTGAAGAACTTGTACAAATTATATTTAAGTGCTAATAAGCTTTCTGGAGACATTCCTATATGCATGGATAATCTGACTTCTCTAGGATATATTTACTTAGACGCTAACAAGTTATCTTCGACAATTCCCTTAAGCTTGTGGAGTGTTACAAATCTGTTAGAGGTTGACTTGTCATCAAATTCTCTAAGTGGTTCTCTCCCATTAGAAATTGGAAAGACCAAGGTTCTAATAAAATTGGATTTATCAAGTAATCTATTATCAGGTGATATCCCACCAGCAATTGGTGGCCTCAAAGATCTAGTTAATCTCTCCCTGGCGGACAATCGATTAGAAAGCTCAATTCCAAAATCATTTGGCGAACTGTTAAGCTTGGAATTCTTGAATCTTTCTAGTAACAATTTATCTGGAGAGATTCCCAAGTCCTTAGAAGCACTTTCACACCTCAAATATCTAAATGTCTCTTTCAATAGACTACGTGGAAAAATTCCTGTAGGAGGACCATTTGTGAACTTCTCTGCTGCATCTTTTATGTCAAATGATGAACTTTGTGGTTCTCCTCAACTGCATGTTCCTCCATGTAAAGCAGGTGTTCCTCGACCAAAAAAGGCCGCAACAGTACATATACTAAAGTATGTATTACCATCGATTGGGTTAACAATGCTTGTAGTTGCTCTTGTGTTAGTCTGGACAAGATGCAGAAAAAGGAATGTGAAAATTCCAGTGGAGGGAAACTCATTACAACTAGCCACATGGAGAAGAATTTCTCAACATGAACTTTTACAAGCGACAAAAGGGTTCAATGGAAGCAACTTACTTGGTAAAGGGAGTTTTGGATCAGTATACCAAGGAACACTCTCAGATGGAATAATTGTTGCAATAAAAGTTTTTAACTTGGTAGTAGAAGGGGCATACAAGAGTTTTGACACAGAGTGTGAGGTACTATCTAATATTCGTCATCGGAATCTTGTCAAAATCATTAGCACATGTAGTAACGTGAACTTCAAAGCTTTTGTATTGGAATACATGCCGAATGGGAACCTCGAGAAGTAGTTGTATTCTCAAGATCATTGTTTGAGTATCTTACAAAGACTAAATATAATGATCGATGTCGCATCAGCACTTGAATACCTTCATTATGGTTATTCAACACCTATTGTTCATTGTGATTTGAAGCCTAGCAATATCTTATTAGATGAAGATATGGTCGCACATGTTGCTGATTTTGGCATTGCCAAATTGTTAGATGATGGAGATTCTATGATGCAAACCATGACTCTCGCTACTATTGGGTATATGGCACCAGGTAATGTTTTTAGCCTACAACTAGAACTTCAATGTTTGTCATTCTATTCATGTACGCATGGATAACTATAGCGTTTTAGTAGAATATTGACTTTTGCATGTAAAAACTGGTAGACACACTCGTACTCTCAAAATCCCAAGTCCATGATCCCTGACTTGGCAGTGAAATCACCATTGGATTTTGGATCCAATCTTAATTTTCACAGCCACGTCAAGAAGTGTGCACTTGGGAGCGTGGGAGTGAGAATGTGTTTAGCATTTCTCTTAGCACTTTATATCTTTCGAATTTATTTCATTCACCATTGTGCAATACATAATTATGTACTCATGATTATTTGTTATGCTACATATAGAGTATGGATCAGAAGGACTTGTTTCTATAAGAGGCGATGTATATAGTTATGGTATTTTGCTTATGGAAACTTTCACAAGAAGGAAACCTACAGATGACATGTTTGCTGGAGAAATGAGCTTAAAACGTTGGGTAGAGGAATCATCACCCTTTTCATTAACTAAAGTGGTTGATGTCAATTTGTTGAGAACCAAAAAAGATTATGCTTCTATAGAGGATTGCATATCATCCATAATGGGGTTTGCATTGCACTGTTGTGCAGAGTTACCTGAACAGAGGGTTAATGCAAAAAATATTTCAAGTACACTCAATAAGATCAAATTGAAGTTTCTACAAGATTCTGAAGGAAGCTAGTATGAGAGCATCAAGTTTGTTTATAGCTCTTTCATGTTTGTGCTTTTGAAATAATATAATAGTCTTGAGACTCCCATAAAGATATTTGTTTATAGCCATTTCTTTGTTATGGTAGATAATAGTAGTAATTAACATTTACAAGTGGTATAGTTAATGATTGTAGTAACCTATAATTAGTGGTCATTGGGTATTCTAAGTTAGTCTCAAAGTATTGAAGGCAACAAAATCAATAACTTTGCTCTCAGGAGACAAATGATAGCAATTGTGGGATTGTACTTACAGATGTATCCTTGTATGTTGATATTGCCCCTAAAATCGTGTGGGGGAGGAAGGGGGTTCAATTCTAAATTCTCAACTTTGTGCACTAAGCTCATTTGTAAATTTTTATGGAGCAGCCAGAGATCTCATGTTTTCCTTCTTAATCACTTCAAAATCAATCCTATATCAAGTTAAGAAGTCAACAGTCAAGGAAACCCATTTCTGTAACGTCCAAGATATTAATTAAGTGCTAAAAACATGAATTAGAATAATTAAGTGAATAATTAGATAAAGTGTGCAAAAAGAATATTTAGAAAACATTTAGAATTGAGTTTTTGAGTTATGCATCCGAACAGACTAATTCTGTATCTGACGAGTTAGTTAGTAGGTAGCAAAATGTAAAAAAACTTGATGTGAATTTTAATTGTACTCGCAAGTGCACGAATCGTTTGTAGTTAATGGATTGTAAGTGCAAGGTGGATCCCATAAGGAATTGTGTTTTTGAAAACAAAATTTATGTCTAAACTAATTAAATCCTAACCTAGTTCCAAAACAGGTTTGATTTTGGTAAATAAAATAAAACATATAAATAAAATAAAATACAATAAAACAAAAGAAAATGTACTAAGGTTTTGGAATCTACACCCACCAAATCATAACAACATACTCCATGTTCATCAATATTAATCCGAAGTTCTCACAATTAAAATCTTAGGTATGTTTTACTATGCTTCAAATATTTAATCAAAATCATCTCATATATCCATTTTTTACACAAATCACAAAAGAAATCAAATTTAAATCAAATCATCAAGTGTATCCGTAAATCACAACAAGATATCCAATTTAAATCAAAACATCAATTGTATCCGTACAATAAATCACAAGGGATATCCAATTGTTTTATAAATAAAAATCAAGCAATCAATTATGTGAAATTATCTTAAATCATTAAATGTATCTTTAAATCACAAAAGATATCCAAGAATCACTCCACATATTGAAAAGAAGTAAAACATTGAAAAAATTAAACCAAATAAAATCGAATAATAAAGACTTACATAGAAGTATTGTTATTCTTCATCGATGAGGCTTCATCTTCAACCTTAGTTGAGAAATTAGCTACACATGATTGTAAAAATAAAACCTAACCTAAAGAAAAAATATACTAAAAAGAGAAAATATTTTTGGTCTCTAGCTCCTCCTCTTTTTCTTGACGCTTAGCGATCTATTATAGGGAGCAAACAAACCCTAGAAGCCTTAGAGATCCCAGAAAAAACACACTTCAATCTCCTAGTCAAATTAGGAAGCAATCCTAGTACAAATCGGAATAGGATTTTCGTCTAGATTTACATTCTCATATTTCAGGACACTTTTGGTATAACAGACGTCCGAATTAGGAAAATCCTATTTCACAATGATTTGTAGTATTTTGAGTTAGGTTTCCAACGCCGCTGTTTCACCTTAATCCAATACTTGAGCGGAAAGTTATGACCAAAATACTATGACATATGCAGAATCTGAAATTTAATTCAATCCGATTTTAACTCAAATTAGAGAAATTTCAATTTAATCTTTTCATTAATTTGGTTAAACATAACCACATCATCTAGGTCTTCTCAAAGTGTGTTTTCTTCCAAGTTTTGCATTTTTCACATTCAAGCTGTTGTTTTCCTTTAGCAACTTACAAAATACTAAAAACACAAATTTAACACAAAACATTAGATTAAGATACAGCTAAAGAATTAACTAATGTAAATTAAGGGTTTTAAATATGCAATGTTTTGCACTCATCAAATACCCTTAAACTTACATTTTGCTAGTCCCTTAGCAAAACAAAAAAATAAAATAAAATGAAAGCGTGAAACATAAATCCTCTTTCGTGGGAGAGATGATTGCATTTAGGAAGCAATCCTAGTCAAATTAGGAAGCAATCCTAGTACAAATCGGAATAGGATTTTCGTCCAGATTTACATTCTTATATTTCGGGACACTTTTGGTATAACAGACGTCCGAATTAAGAAAATCCTATTTCACAATGATTTGTAGTATTTTGAGTTAGGTTTCCAATGCCACTGTTTCACCTTAATCCGATACTTGAGCGGAAAGTTATGACCAAAATACTATGACATGTGCAGAATCTGAAATTTAATTCAATCCGATTTTAACTCAAATTAGAGAAATTTCAATTTAATCTTTTCATTGATTTGGTTAAACATAACCACATCATCTAGGTCTTTTCAAAGTGTGTTTTCTTCCAAGTTTTGCATTTTTTACCTTCAAGTTGTCGTTTTCCTTTAGCAACTTACAAAATACTAAAAACACAAATTTAACACAAAACATTAGATTAAGATACAACTAAAGAATTAACTAATGTAAATTAAGGGTTTTAAATATGCAATGTTTTGCACTCATCAAATACCCATAAACTTACATTTTGCTAGTCCCTTAGCAAAACAAAACAAAAAAATAAAATGAAAGCGTGAAACATAAATCCTCTTTCGTGGGAGAGATGATTGCATTTAGCATATGCAACAAGCTTTTTAAACCCCTAAGACTCCCTAGTGGACCAATAAAGTCTCGTGAGAATTTGCAAGGACTGATACCCACAAACATTTTAAAACACTATGTTGTTGACAAACAAAGGCTTCCATACAAATACATGGTTCATACATCATAAGCCAGTTTAACAAAGTGAACATCACAATCACATCATCTGGACATCAAAAATCATTCAACTCATAGCTGAAAAATTGAGACAATACATGTTCAAATAAGTGTAAAGTGAGATTAACATAGACTCGAGGTTTCAATTTTTCTCAAAGCTTGTGTATCCCAAAATTCATAGGAATCCTATCAGATGAAAACAACCAATGCTTTTTTTTTTTTTTGGTTGGCTATGTAATGCATAACTCCCTTAAGCTTTCTAATTGACCGATGTAATGAGTATTGGGCCAGTGACTCCCAAACCAGATGATTTTAGGGCACTAGATGTAGAAACATTCCTAAGAACTTAATTATTTAAGTAAAAAAAGGCTACGAAGTCAAACTAGCCATACAATCAACCAATTTGGATTTCTCATCTTTTTACGCGAACACTCAATGCTTAGTGAGGCAAGAGGCCTGGTTACTCGATGAAAATTCAAACTGATATATATATATTTTTTTTGAATTTAAACCAATGTTTCATCAACAAATCAACCTACAAATCTCAAGATACACATTCCTTAATTCAAATCCAATACCTCATAGAATTTAAGTCAGTTTTATATCACTGAGGTCTCGGTATTATGTACTGAGACGGTGAACTCATTCTTTCACCTATACGGATGTGGTTACCCCCACAACAGTACATATGATATTTCTTGGCTGCAGATACTCCAATCATAGTTGATGGTCTTGTAGCAGTGTACTCAGGATGTTATGACTGAAGCTTGCCGCGACGGTCGTAAATGTCAAACCACGGGTTGTCCATTGTTTTAGAGGTTTTGTATATGGTTTGTGACGCTTATGTCACTTATTCTTTGTAAAGTCATTCTTGTTATGTAATTAATATATTGATAAGACTTAAACAGATAAATGTTAAATGGCTTTTATTGTAATTATATGTGATAGAGGTATATGTCATGATTTCCGTTATTCAGGTTTATGTTTTCCGCTGCATAGTTATATATATGTTATACTCTGATTTACCATGTACAAATTATGGGGTACGTACCATATGTTGGCTTTACGACACATCTTCGTGCCACTGTGAGGATTCATTGTATTTTTAAGAGACTAATGTTTATGCAAATGATTTGTTAAAAAAAAAAAAAAAAAAAAAAAAAGGAGAGAGAGAAAAGAAAAAGAAAAAGGGTCGTCACATAAATTATTTTCAAAATGGTTTAAAATAGACCATAATAGAGACCAAAATAAGGACCAAACGACTAAAATAGGTCCAAAATGCCCATTACCTAATATGCAAATAGCATAGAGTAATCGCAATAACCGTACGATTGCGATTAGTAAAAACATGGTGTGGATGTAGTTGCGGATATCTAAAAGTGATATACAAATTTTACAGCTGCAAATATTGTAAATAATCAGATCCGCATGTACACCTATACTCACAAGTCCTGAATTTAGACCTTTGGCACAAGACCACAATGGCTGTGTTAAAGGTGGGTAGTATTCCAACAACAACTTTCTACATTTCCTTCAAAGATTGGACATCACGATTGACATTGCAAACGATTTCTGGACGTGTCCCATAATTTATTTATTTATTTGTTATTATTTTCTTCTTATGACTAGAAACCTTTCCAAGGTAGGATGTGACGTCTCACATCGCTTGGGTATAGGAATAAAGTTGTGCTTATATGTATATTCACATCATTCTTGATACAACGCGTTTTAAAGCCGTGATGACTATAGACATATCACAACTCTGTAGTTAAGCATGTTTATCCGAGAGTAGTACGAGGATGATGATCTTCTAAGAAGTCTGGTTCGGGAAAGTAAAAAATGGGCAATATCGTGTAACTTGTGTCGTTGGGGTGGGTCGTTAGATAGGGTCACCTTGTATACTCACTCATGTTAGGCAAACACAGGACCTATGCCTCGCACCCTTCTAAGCATGAACTAGTTGAGTTGCGAGCTTCACCAAGAAGACTAGCCCCAAGAGGCAATTTACACTTCGTTGGTTATAAACTTAAAACCAGGATGAGCATTCAAAGTCTTTGGCTTCCACCAACTAAACCAATCCCTTGGGTTAAGGTGTCTCATAATATTCTCAATGAAGGATATTAGGACAAATATTTTGGTCACAATTTTAAAACCTTTTTGAATGAAGAGTTCTTAAAGAAGTAAAATCATTCTGAGATCCACTAGAAGACGTATGTGTTACCGATTGATATCTAAAATCATTATGTTCTGTTTTTAAAATGTATATATTTCTACAAAGCAAAGTGTAGCCAAAAGGAGCTATTTTCATGTCCAAAAAAGAAAAAGATTATGAGTATCAATAGGTGGAGAGGATTGGTGCATTATATGCTGCCACGTGGTTAATTTAAGAGTTTTAAATGACGTTACATCATATGAAACCGTTAGATATTACAAAATTAAAACTTGTCCATAAAATGACTTTACTTTGTTTCACTTTTTTTAAAAAAAGAAAAAAAGAAAAAAAGAAAAGGAGGAAGAATAAACCAATGGCTCTCACTTCCGCAATGACCTCAGAGAGGGCAAAAAGGAACCGAGAAAACGATTAAATTCAACCTAACAACCCAACGTCTTCGTCCCCCTTCCTTCCTGAACTTGCCCTTAAGCCTGATACTGCTTCAAATAAATGATTTGTTAATATTTAGACAATCAGAAAACTGGTGCAAGAATACAATTGATGTGGAAGTAGGGTGTACAAACGAAGCAATTATAACCGCTAACCGTTTATATATATATATATATATATATATATATATATATATATATATATATACATATGCATCTTAAATGTTTTAGGTTTAGGGTTTCACTTTCAATTTCATTTTTAGTTGCCCACTCGCCCAGCCTTTGCCGCCAGTGCCTCTCGCCCTCTCGAGTCTCGTCTCTTCTCCGGACCTCTCCAGTCTCCACCGCCGCTCGTCTCCAGTTTCCTTCAATCGCAAAAAGTGTCAAGGATGAGCTAGATTTGGATCTTGCTATAGAGACATATATAATACAATTAATTATACTTCAATAAACAAGATGTACGTCTATGTTTGCGATTTTAGTAAGTACGATTTTAGAATATTCGATTTGAAACGTAATTTTTAAAAACGTAGTTAATCGTCTGGTAAAATTGCATTTTGACCTTTAAAAAAAACGCCATATATCTTGCATTCGATTTGAAAATGCAAATTTTCAAATCGCATTTTTTTTTTTAAAACGCTATCCAAAACGAATCATTTTCTACGATTTGATTTAAAAGCACACTTTTTTTTTCTTACAAAATCACAATGCCTAACGCACCCATAGGCCATACGTATATCTCCACTTTGGCTCTTCAGCTCTGTGTACTCTCTTTTGTTATTCTCATCATAGATTTCTACATAATATCAAACCTTTCAATTAATACCGTTTTCTACATGTATCAGAAGCTTCATTATATTTCAACACCTTGAAATAGTTGACCGCTCAATATTTCTTTGGAACGATGGAATGTGTGGTGCAGAGCTCGGCTTCTAGTCCTTCCATGCCGCAGAGATAGAAGACTTGCGTTGTGCAAATAATATTTCTCTCCATTATTTCACAATTAAGATGGCAAACAATCACATCAAAATATCTACTTGATCATTTGGCGCAACATATATGGAGGACTTTCGTAGCAACAACTTGACCAAAGTGCCAAGTAACTGACAATTTCGATAAAAACAACTTGGTTGATGTTGGGAGTTTTGGCATGGTATGGTATACAAAAAGGTCTTCAAATTGGCATTTGGCACCACCCACACGTTTCAAAGCAGAAACCAAGACATGCCTATCTCCACAAGTTTCAAATTGACATTGCATCTGAACATCTCGATGAAGACTTGGTTGCACATGTCATGACAATCTTGTCAAATTCATTACTAGTTGGTCCTTTAATAGGAGCTTGGAAAAGTGGTCCGATTCTCACACTAATTTTCCAATATTTTTTACATTTATTTGTTTCCATATAAAATATTTTTCTTCAAAAAATTAAAATTTTTTATTTTATTTATATATATATATATTTTAGAGACAACTTCACTTAAAAATACTGAACTATCAACCTTTTTGACTTAAAGTAATTACTTGTACATCTTTCAACTGATTTTCTTTTTTTATTCATTGTTTTTCTAGAATGAATAAAAAAGTAAAAACAACAGAGTCTAGAATGTTAAACTTCTCGTTTGGTGGAGTAATTAAATCGAATGTTTAATAGAAGGGAAACGATTTTATCAAACAGGGACTCAATTGTTGATACTCGAAAATTTTGTGCAATAGAGTCTAGAATGTTACTGATGGAATTTAACGTCAAGGCACCATTTATTCTAAAATCTTAAACCGATAAAAATGGATAATTTAATTAATATTTTAACATTTAAAAATATCAATGTTTATCTTTTGTGAGAATCAAATTAATTGATCTTCACTGTCGGTCCTAAAAAATTTTATTTTCTTTATCTCCTCTTTTCCTTTTTACTTTTTTTTTCTTTTTTGAATACTATTAAAAAATTGAGTATTTTTAACATATTTAAAAGAGATAACAATTTTATAAACCGAATAGAAGGAAGTAAGAACTTCATTTATTTATTCATTGAAAGACATGCCAATTCATGAAATCTCTGTCACGGGAGGACTTTTACAAGTTAAGCCATAATTCCTTCCAGTGATTTTATGTCCTCGTTGACGTAGAATTGGCCGGCCAAATTTCAGCAGCATCAATGTATACTCATTGCAATATATTCTCTCTATTATTCATATATATATGAGGGTAAAGCAGAAAATTAAATTAAATATCTTGGTCAGCTCAAGTTCAATCTCCTTTACATGGGCACAACATAGAAGAAGCTTTGATAGCAAGCAACTCAAATTGGGAGTTTTGGCATTAATTGTATACCCAGTACTAGATAGAACGTCGTTAAGGACCAATCGGAAGTTTGAAAGAAGAAGGCCAAGAAATATTCAAAATGTGGAAGTGTGTACGTATTCTCACTACAATTTTCCAAATGTCCTTGAAATTAACGTCGCATTTGAATATCTCCATATGCCTATTTCTACACTGTGGTGCACGGCATTCTAAAGCCAGATGAAGACGTATATGTTTGTACCTGTTGGTGACTGGTATTGAAAAACTCTTGGCTGAAAGTAATTAAAAGTCTACACCACATTTTGGTTGAATTCATTTTTAAACATTAGAAAATATTTTGTTCTTCATGGAAAATATGCCATCTCATAAATCCATAAGAACGTCCTTGATGACAGTCTTGTCAAAGTCATCTGGTATTTTGGAAAATTGGTTGTATTCTCACGCCAATTTTCTTATTGTTCATTGACAGATTGGACATCACCATTGACATTGACTTGGAATGTCTTCATCATGGCTATTCTACACCGTTGTGCACAGCGTACATATTCCAAAGTAAAAAATAATGGGTAATTACCCTTTCTCCATGAACTACTAACTCGACAAAAAAGAATATTCAACTATCGACTTTACACATTTTATCCCCTTTCGTCAGTCAGACCCGTTAACATGGACGAAATATGCCGATTTTGGACGTTAATTTTGATTAAAAGACAAAAATTAAAATCAATTGATAAAAAAAAATTGGTTTATTAATTTGGTTTAAATTTATTAATAAAAATATTAAAACTAATATATTTAAAAATAAAAAGAAAAAAGAAAAAAGAAAAAAGAAAAGGGGGTGGCTGCCAGAGGGGGTGGGAGTGCGAGCCACCCCCAGAGGTGGGTCTAGCCACCTCTGGGGTGGCTCGCGGCCACCCCAGCTATCTCTAGGGTGGCTGTGCGGCCACCCTAGGTTTTTCCAAGGGTGGCTGCGTAGCCACCCCTGCCTTAGGGGTGGCCGTGCGGTCCCCCCAGGTTGCGGGGTGGCCAGACCCACCTCTGGGGGTGGCTCGCAGGCCATCTCCTCTGATAGCACCCTTTACGTTTGTTATTTTTTTTTTTAAGTTGAGGGCATTTAGGTCATTTTTGAAATTGAGTGATGACATTTAAGTATTTTCACGAGTTAGGCTAACAGAAAGGGACAAAACATGTAACTGTGGTAGTGTATGCTCTTTTTTGGTCGAATTGATAGTTGATGGAGACATCGCACATTTTTTGGTAATTCATGGAGAGAAAATGTAATTACCCCAAAAAAATAATAATAATGAGGAGATCAATTTTGGATAGACCACAAGGGGATAGAACCAAGCGAAACGTGATTTTTTTATTTTTTTATTTTTTTTTGAACATGCAGCATTGCAGCATGTGCTACATCTATTGCTAAATAAAGCCATACAGCATTACAGAGACAGACAAGAGGTACAAAGAGACCTTTATATCCTAAGCCAGAACCAAGTCTGACTTAAAGTAGTTGCCTAAACAATACAAAAAAATTACATAGACACTCTTTTGAGCCACTCTTTACAATTAAGCACACTCTCAAAAAGAAAGAGAGCTGATCTAGCTATCACAGCTAACAAATAGTCCAGTAAATCTTGTGTATTATATAGACACACTGTGAAAACAAAGATACAAGGGAATATACAAACAACCAAAAAACTAACACTGCCAGCATCAAAGAAGAAGATCACTGCATACTTAGATGGCGCGTGCATAACATGCACCATCCTCTGAGGCTCCCCCAACATCAAACATCCATCACCAACTACCAACCACCACCAGCTATGGCCTGAAAAGAAATAGCATGACCCACACGCGCCTATCCAGGGAGGGAGATCCCCCTCATGTGTAGACCACGCGCCGGCAGGAACACGCGACAAGACCACCAGCTTGAGACAGCCGGACTAGTTGACGACAGTGAACACGGCTAGGAAGCACGTGTCATGAGAAACATAGTGGAAAATTACAGATCTAGCGCACAGAGAAAATGATATGTTGAAGCACGGCTAGATTTCCACCGAAGACACAAAGGAGAGTGGCCAATCCTCCAAACCAACGCTGCAAGAAGGCCTTTCAGTCAGAAAAAAAAAAAAAAAAAAAAAAAAAAAAAAAAAAAAGAGAAAACAAACACACAAACTCCACAACCCATAAGGGCTTGGAGAACAAAATATAGGAAAAACAAAATGAAACTACATTAAAATTAAGGGAATTCTTGTCACTGAGTTTCGGAAATTTTATTTTTTAGTCTTTAAATTTTAATTCGTATCATAGATGATACTTCAATTTTGGGAAAATACCAAATTAATACTTCAGTTAAGTTTTCCATCCAAAAACTAACAGTCTGCCACGTGTCCTTGAATTTTGAAAACTTTATTTTTTAGTCTCTAAGTTTCAATTTGCATCACAGATGATACCTCAATTTTGAAAAAAAAAAATTAAATTAATACCTCAGTCAAGTTTTCCCTCTAAAAACTAACGATCCGCCACGTGTTAACCAATGTTAAAGTCCATGGGCCTTACTCAGTCTCGAAAGATGCTTCAGGAAAGAGGGGACACTTAACACGCACCCTCACGTGTGGCACTATTGTCCAAACATGTGTATTGTGTCAGAGTGGCAGCAAGAGGGAAGGCTCAATCCTCTGTCTAAGACGCCTTAAGAGAGGAGGGGACATCATGGCTTATAAAGTGTCTAGGTGAAGGAAATCTTAGCGATCTAAGACACTTTAACACGCTCCCTTACGTGTGGCAACTAATGGCTAAACATGTGGACAACAACAGGAGGGAAATACCCATCATCGTAAGAAACTTGTGGTTCTGATACCATGTTAAAGTACATGGGCCTTACTCACTCTTGAAAGATGCCTTAGGAAATGGGACACTTAACACGCCCCTTCATATGTAGCACTATTGTCCAAACACATGTATTGTATCAAAGCGGCAACGGGAGGGAAGACTCAATCCTCTCTAAGACGCCTTAAGAGAGGAGAGGATACCATGACTTATAAAGTGCTCAGGTGAAGGAAATTTTAGCGATGTGAGACACTTTAACACGCCGCGATGTGAGACACTTTAACAACATAAAGTAAGTAAAAAAAGAAGCAAAGACTAGAATACTAAGGTATGAAATATCACATTGAAATCTCTCTCCCTCCCTAAGCTCTTTAGGGAGAAAAATTGATATAATAATGATTGCGGTCTGTGGAGATGAAGAATGAAAATTGTCGTACTAGACAAGTTGGATTATTATTATTATTATCTGTTTGAGTAGACACGTTGGATTTGGTATGAGTGAAATGAAGAGATAACTCATATGAGTGTTAGTCACACTAATGGCCTCACAAAATTTGCGCTCTGTTTTGTAAACATTTTTTAGGAGTAATTTTTTTTAATAGTAATAAAATGTAATTGATATGATTTAAAGTAAAAAGAAGTTTGTAATTTTTTGTATGGAAAAATGAAAAAAGTTTTGTTTTGTAGTGAATTTTTATTTAAATAGTAGTAAAAAATAATTGATGTGATATAAAAGTGAAAAAAAAAAAGGTAAAATGTTTTGAAGTTGACTTTTTTATAGGAGAAGTGAAAAAAAGGGGAAGGGAGTAGAGTTGTTTATCAAATGGTGCCAGATCAAATCCACCCTCTTCTACTTTTTTTGGAAATACTAATTGCTTATTATTATAATTATTATTTTAATACAAAAAATTATCTTTTTCACAAGACTTGGTGGAGCACTATGGATAATGGATGTAAGCACATCACAAGAAGTCTGAAAATGCTAGACTTGGTGGCGCACTATGGATGTGGTGATCACATATGTAAACACATCCGAATTAACAATTCTGAAAACATGATGAAGATGATGATCATGTACTTTCCCGTCAAATGTGATGAAGCTTAATGGAGTGGTAATTATTCAAGTAAGCAAAATGAAATGTGTTCATAGTTATTATCAAAAGATAGAATAAATATGAACTTTTAAATATTGAAATAATTTGAGGAACATGGTCTAGTTATCCCATTTTCATCTGGATCTCAAGAAAACTTGTAAATGATATGAATTTAAGTAAATGAAATACAAAATTTTAAATTACTATCTTCTTGCAATTAAATAAGTAAAAGTATGAACATATTTGAATGTGACCATAGTAGTATTTACTCGCTGGAAACCAATGACAAAAAGGGCCTAAATGGATGGGAAGACCGCATAAACCCAAACCCACAAAGGACATTAGCGACATCCATGCTAGTGACGTGAAAATAGTTTCAAATGCTTTCTCCATTTTAAAATTTGACCCTGAAACCCTCCACCCACCAAACTTTATAAGAATTAGCCTGAATATCAGTAGATCATCACCCTCCATGCATGGCATTCTAGAGCCAAGACCGTGGTGCACAAAATTCTATGAAGACATGGTTGGACATGTTGCTGACTCTGGTATGAAAAAATTCTTGGGTGAAAATAATTAAGTTGATCTACAACATAAACGACGTAGATCATATACCGAAACACGTAAAACTCTTTTGTCTCTCTCTTCTTATTCTCTAAACTTCTTTTATGTTTATTATGTTCATCTTTTCTTTCACCTCCATGCTGCAGTGATAGAGCTAGACTGTAGTTGTGCCAATAATACTCGTTTCAATATTTCTCTCCATTATTTCACACTTTCGTAGCAACAACTTCAGCAAAGTGCCAAGTGACTGACAATTTCGATAGAAACAACTTAATTGGTTGATGTTAGGATCGGGGTTTTGGCATGGTATGCAACGTGGCTCCACCGGGAAGTTTCAAAAGCATAAACCCAAGACATGACTAAACTTCATGCACATGACATTCCATGACAAATTGACAATGTTGTCAAAGTCATCCCTATTTCTACACCATGGTGCACGGCATTCTAAAGCAAGATGAAGACTTGGTCTCACATCTCATGACAAACTTGTCAAACTCATCACTATTTGGTGCATTAATAGGAGTTTGGAAAATGGCCGGATTGTCACACCAATTTTCCTATGTTTGGAAAAGTGGTGGGATTCTCACACCAATTTTCTTAATTTCCCTATGTGTGTGTTTTGATCATACTTAAGAGAGAAAAGGAAGAGAAATAAATACGAAACTTTTATTTTCTTTGATGTAATTTCAGATCAAATTTCATTGCTTTACCTAATAAAACTATTTGGTTCATCCTCTGTTAGAAATATCTAACACTCAAGGACATTAACGCCAAAACCACCCCCACCCACTTTTTCCCCAAATCCCATATTTTGTTTGTTCCTTTCAATTTGTTATGCTGCAATCTCCTTATATATCAGCCTCACTTGAGCTCACAGACATTCCCAGTACCTCAACAAACATACACTACTCATGGAGAGAAATTGTTTCAAATCCCCCCTTTGTGTGGCACTTTTTATGGTCCAATCTTACATAGCATATCTAGCTTTTGCAACTCTTTCCAACATTACCATCGATCAATCTGGTCTTCTTGCCTTAAAGGCTCAAATTTCTTACGACCCTAAAAATGTTTTGACAAACAATTGGTCCACTGGCACCTCTGTTTGCAACTGGTTTGGTATCACTTGTGATTCCCGCCATCTTCGAGTTACTGCATTGAACCTTTCTTACATGAACATTATAGGCACCATTCCTCCACACGTAGGAAACCTTTCATTTCTTGTCAGTCTAAGCATTGAAAACAATAGTTTTCATGGCTCTCTGCCCAATGAGTTGTCTCGTCTTTACCGGTTGCAACACTTATCTGTTGGATTCAATAACTTTAGCGGAGAAATCCCATCAAGGATGGGGCTGTTATCCAAACTTCAAAATTTGTCCCTAAACAGTAACAATTTCACAAGAGGTATTCCACCATCTCTATCTAACATATCTACGTTGGAAATAATAGATCTCACATATAATAAGCTTTCGGGCTCCATTCCTTCTTCCATCTTCAACATATCCACCTTGCAAGGAATTTATCTTCGAAAAAATAAGCTTTCTGGTACGATGCCCTTCATTAACACTTCTTCACTGCGAGTCATTGATCTCTACTCTAATAAGTTGTCTGGTGAACTCCCAGAAGATATGTTTAGTCATCTTCCTAGCTTACAAAGGCTTGATTTGTCTTTTAATCAGTTTTATGGCGAACTTCCATCCACTTTGTTCAAGTGCAAAAAGTTGCAATATTTATCGTTGTGGTCTAATAATTTCACAGGAAGAGTACCTCAGGAAATTGGGAACTTAACCATGCTTACCAAGTTATTCCTTGGCTCTAACGATTTTGAAGGTTTGTTTAGTCTTCTTTCAGCTTGTTGTGGGTCAAAAATCTTTAATATTTGTTTCTAAATGGTAATTGTTTTATAGGTACTATCCCATCCACTTTGTTCAACTGCAAACATCTGCAAATTTTATCATTTTCGGCTAATAGATTCACAGGAAGTGTACCTTCCGAAATTGAGAACTTAACTATGCTCACAGCCTTAGACCTTAACAGCAACAACTTTGGAGGTATGTTTAGTATTCTTGAAGTCTTTAGTCATTTAAGAAATTTCATTATTTGTTTTGAATGCTAACTGTTTTAAAGGTACTATCCCATACACTTTGTGCAAGTGCAAACAACTGCAAATGTTACTTTTGTGGGGTAATGGTTTCACTGGAAGTATACCTCCGGAAATTGAAAACTTAACCATGCTCACGAAGTTATCCCTTGGCAAGAACAACTTTGGAGGTATGTTTAGTCTTGTTTTAGTTGATTGATGAAATGAATGACATGATTCATTCAGGATATGCGCCTTTTTGCTGCCTTGGATTAATATTGGGTACCTTTTAATTGAAAGTACAAAATAATTATGCACATCATTTTAGGAAATAGAAGGATGTACAGAACATTGCATGGGAAGATAGAAAATATAATTAATTATCTCCATGGTTTTTTGTAAAAAACTGAAAGTATTTTTTTTTTCCGAACAAATAGCATGTGCTATTATAAAATCTCAAAGTACATATGCTTTGTGATTATTTAATCACAAAGCATTTCTGGTGATTTTAGTTAGCAGAAAATTGCATTCAGTATATTAGACAATCGAGAAACTACTCCAAAAACATGTTGCTCTTTATTCGTGTATGTGGATTCATATATCAAGGCTATATATATGTGTGTGTACTTAAGGATTTATATGTATTTAATAAAAAAAAAAAAAAAAAAGGGAGACAGAAGGAAAAGACAAAACTGAACTATGTAATTGTGATGTATAAATTGACAAACTCGTTCTCAATATAAAAAATAAAAATAAATAAATAAAAATTGGTTTTTAGTGACCTACATTTAGTGGCGTTTTTTGTGGTTTGACACGTCAGTAACTGTTAGTGGCGTGTAATTAGTGACATTTTTTGTGGTCTGACACGTTATTCATTGTTTGTGGCGTATAATTAGTGGCGTTTTTGACACACTACTAATCAGTTCAACACTAATTCTCATTTAGTGGAGATGTCACTAATTAGCGGAGTGGCAAATTTGTCCACGTCACTAACTTTAGTGGCGTGGCTATAATGCCCACGTTAGTGGCGTGTGTTATATAGCCAAGCCACGCCACTAATTGTGGCATGGCCGAAAAAAAAAATTGTTATACGATTGATCTGGCTTCTTCTATTTGGACGTAAAGAACTAGGAAAGAGTGTGATTGACTTTAAACACAATATTGCTTTTGAGTCGCCTTTGGCAGGTTTCTGTTGCTCTTGTTCTTCTCTTCCTCCACCCTTAAGTTTCCAACTGCTCTCTCTCTCTCTCTCTCTCTACACACGTAAGTTTCCACTATCTCTCCTTAATTATTTGCACCAGTATTTTATTAGCAATCACTGGTTGTATGTTTGAGACTATTCAGTTTTCTATGCACCCAGAAGCCGAGAACACAATTCATAAAGTTCATATGAAATGTCCTCTTTTCCTTCTTTGGTTGCTGACTGAAAGTGGAGATGTAGTTTTGTGTATATGTGCCACATGAGAGAACAAAATCTTATAAAATTTGTATACACATACAATAGGAAGACAAAAAACGAAGACAAAAAATTTGTATGTGATAGCACTGTGTCGTGCTTCGTAAAGTCTAGCCAGACCGATTACAGATGTCAATGTCTCAGGTTTTCCTGTAGTGACATCAGCCCTGAGAACTTCTCGCAAGCCACTTATAAAGCAACTAACCTTATGAGTTTGGGATAGCACCCCAATTTTGGAGAGTAAAGATTCGAATTTCCCCTGGTATCCTCAAACCGTTCCTTTATGTTGTAGCTTTGTCAATTCTCCAAAAGGATCGTAAAATTGATTGGGTCGAATGCGAGTAAGTAAACCTGCAGTGAATTCTGGCCACCCAATTTCTCGTTTTTCCCTGATTAAGATTTGGAACCACATCTGGGCCTCTCCTTCTAGGTGGAAGGAAGTCAGGGCTGTCTTCTTGCCCTCTAATGTTCCTGAAACCGAAAGAATTGTTCAGCTCGGCATATCCACATCGTGGGGTCTTCGTCTCCGTTAAATCTTGGAAAATCTAATTTCACATGTCGTGTGGTGATTGTTGGGTGACATCCTCCCTGAAAGGAATTTTCTCCCTTGTATCCGTGATCTCTTCCACGTGAATTCTCACCATGTGATTGTTTGGCAAACATCTCATATATTTTTGTCATATGATCTTGCATGGTTTGTTGACTCTTACAGAATTCCTCATACTTATCCGATAAGCTCTTCATTGATTGTTCCATGCTTCCCAGTCATTGATCCATCTCTTTGTGTTGTCTCTCTTTTGTTACATAACGTGTTGTTGGACAAGTTTGTAACGAAAAATCCCGAATTGCCCAACTCTTGTTCTTTGATTTTCCTATGTTGTCTAATATCTGGTTTCTTTTGAGGGAAACTAGTCCTCTTGGGTAAACAATTCTTGCTATTCAAAAGGAAAACACCTGGCTCTGATACCAATTGATGTGAACCAATTAATACAAAACACAGAATTAGATAGGTTGGCTGTTTCGAGTGAGTTAGGAACTCCCAAAACACAGTAAACTGTATTTATCAAACAAATAATTCAACTTCTCCATATAATTACTGACTTGTTCCTTATATACAATTAGGTAACCCAACTAAAGTAGAAGTGTCATTCTACATGGCTAGAGACCTATTGGAATACAAGGAAGAGACTCGGTTGGTTTCAACCAACCATGATCGTCTACTCTTTTCCTAAGAGATAAGACTTCTTATTAACACTCTACTACTTAGATAACTAGTAAATATGACTGCTACTAAATCAAATAACAAACTAATCTAGATATTATTATTTAAAATTAAAAGACTACTTTTACTACTAATCAACCACCTATCTCTTAAGATAAGAGATAAACTCTTATTTAGATAATACTACTCATGGCTAGAGATGTAATCGATAATGATTACATCAGTTTCTTTGTAAACATATATAATACGAAGACAAAAAAAGAAGAAAGGAAAACAAGAAAAAAGAAAGGATGAAAGGAGTACCTGTGTAGGGGAGAAGTGAGAAGATAGAAGGAGAAAAGGGGGGAAAACAAAAATAAATTAGGGGTGAGTGGGAGTAGGGGAAAAAAGGGGAGAAAACGAAAAAAAATTAGTGGCATACTAAATTTACTACGCCACTAATTTAGTGGCGTGTCAGTCCTACTCCCACTCACCCACCATTTAGTGGCGTGTTGATACTGACACGCCACTAATTTAGTGGCGTGTTAGGGTGACATGCTACTAAATTAGAAGCGTGTCTCTCAGACACGCTACTAAATAATGTGTATCAGTATCAACACGCCACTAATTTGTGAGGTGGCATATTCATATCAATATTTCTCAAATAATCTTAATTTCATATTTAGGAATCCCTTTGACTTGTATTTGAACGAGGAATCCAATCAAAATATAAAGAGAGAGGACGTGAAATAGCTATACTAACTAGCATATCGTGACAAGTGGAAAACTTTCAACGTGGCATGTGATGAGTAAAATAATGATTTGAATGCTTCATTAATTATATGATTCTAATACTTAAGAATCTAAGCATTTTCTGTGTATCAAGAGGCTTACATGAAAACAAATGCATCTCCAAGGGGCAGCTCATTCGGCTGGGGACCACACCTCATGAAGTGGAGGTCACTAGTTTGAATCCCCCTTTCTCCCCACTTGTGTGGACAAGTTAAAAAAAAAAAAAAAAAAAAAAAAAAAAAAAAAAAAAAAATGAAAACAAATGCTAGGAATTTGTAACTAGAAAATTTTGATGTGTATACTTTCATCCTCTTATTAAAGCCAGAAGTGGTAGCGAGTTCATTTAAAGAGATTATTTGTATTTTCAAGAAATTAGACTACATAAAATCGTCTCTGTCTTTTAAAAATAGGAGGTATATATATATTTTCTCGTAAGCAAAAATACAGAGTACTTTTTAATATAATTTCTTGAGGTTGTTACTTTGCAATGATTTTTTTCTTTGTTTGTTTTTCTTCATTTTACTAAAAGTCAATGAGGTCAAGGTAAAAATCGTTTGTTCTGGTTTCCATTTGTGCTATATATATATATATATATATTAGTTATATAATAGAGAAAAGTACACATACTCCCTCTCCCAAACTACCAATTGTATCAATGTCCCCCCCCCCCCCCTTAAACAACAAAAAAATGTTAATGTCCTCCTTAAAGCCAACAAAAGACAAACATAACCCTAGAAAAGTTTCAATAAGACAAATATATTCCTAGGGGGGAAGATTGATTTTGGCTCGTCTTTACCGGTTGTGTCACTTATCTTTTAAGTTCAATGACTTCAGTGGAGCCATCATGGATAATGTGGCTGTTATCCAAACTTCAATTTTTGTCTCTAGCTCGTAACAGTTTCACAGACGGTAATCAATCATCTTTATTTAACATATCTTCATTGGAGATAATAAGTTTTGGGTATAACAAGCTTTTGGGCTCTATTTCTTTGTTCTAGTGCAAACAACTGCAATATTTATATTTAGGGTATAACTATTTCACTGGAAGCGTACCTTCAGAAATTGGAAACTTAATATGCTCACAAAATTATACCTTCACAACAACAACTTTAGAGGTATGTTTAGACATGTTTTAGTTGATTGATTATATGGATTACATCATTGACTCAACATATTTGCCTTTAATTAATTGCCGCCAATGCAGTATCTTTCAAATGAAAGTACAAAATAATTTGTGGAGAGGACACAAGAAAACAAAAGGATTTAAGCAATTCTTGGACAAAAAAATAAAAATCTAATGGATGGTAATCTAATTGTTTATTGCTGCTAGGGTGTGAATGACTCGTTCTTGTTGGATAGGAAGACGTGGGTTGCACATATTTGTGAAAATGAGTCTACAATACTAACGATGACCTTCGCTACAATTGGATATACCAAAATAGGGATACGTTACTTATTTGTAAAAAAATTCACATCTCTTCATGTTTCTTATTCGTAATCCGGATTAATTATTTTGGTTCAATTCATTTCAAAAAGTTGGAAACTACTTTTCTCCATGGAACCTGTAGTATCTCATCAGTCTAGACTTTGGTGTAGCAATTTTTCTTTTTCCAAATGATGGATTAGGAAGGGTGCTAATCAATTATTTAAGACAAAAAAGAAAATTAATTAGTATAGGCTGAAGAAAAAGTGATTTATTATGTTGGAAGCCTTTTGTCAAATTGGCATTGTTCTGTATTCTCTGAGGTTATTAGATATAAAAATGATTGTGTTGACTAATTTAACAATGACTAATAAATGGGTATGGTGGGAAGGAAGGATCAATATCTACAAGAGGTAATGTTATCAAATGGAATTATGTTCAAATTGGCAAATGTTGTGATTAGACTCGAGAAAATAATGGATCAGTTTTGACTCATGAGCCTTTTTTTTTTTTTCAAACTTCAATATTTGTTTGTAATGGTAATCGTTTTATAGGTTATGTCTCTTCTACTTTGTTTAATTGCAAATTTTAACGTTTTATAGGAAGTGTACCTTCAGAAATTGGAAGCTTAAGTTTGCTGACTGAGTTAGACCTGGCCGTGAACAATTTTGGAGGTATATATGTTTAGCCTTGCTTTAATTGACTGATTATATATATATGGATGACATCAGTAAATGAACTTATTTTCATTTTTATTGCCTTTGATGGGTACATTTCAATTGGAAGTACAAAATAATTTATCCAAAGCATATAAGGAAACAAAAGGACCTAAACAATTTAGGAAAAAAAGAAAGAGATGTGTTATCTGTACACACTTTTTTGTATACACACTCACATTCGGTGTGAGACCTATACATGTGAGATGGGTCTTACATACATGGGTCGCACACCAAATATAAATGTATGTACAAAGTGTGTACAAATATCATTTGCCAAAAAGAAAATTCTAATGGATAGTAATGTTTATTGTTGCTAGGGAGTACAAACTAATTATGACCTTTGCCAGAATTGTTAGAGGCCTTGATGGACAACAAAAATCCTAACCAAAAAAATAATCAATGAATGATCTTGGGGCATATCTCAAACTCATTTGTTAGCTATAAACGTATTGTAACTTCTATAATATTTAGCAATGGTTTTTTCCCTTTTGTATTTTGATGAGTGGGCTAGACTCAAATGAGAAAAAAAGAATAAATATGTTATTTCAGATCAATGACCGACCAAATTGTTTACTTTAGATGAAAAGTTGTTCAAAATATCATGACTGATTACCTGGAAAATCTTTTACTCTATTGAATTTTTGCAAGACTTACCAAACATTAATCAATAGAGACGAATTTCGATATCACTTGATGAAAAATGAATATTTCTGCAAGGTAGCTTGATTTGAAAGTAATTTAAAACGTTAAATCAATAAAATAAAATAATAAAAAAGGTTGATGTTGTGGGTTTAATATCATAGTGGTAAACGTAAAAAAAAATAAATAAATAAAAGGAAATAAATTATAGAAGGTAGTTTCCCAAAACTATTTCTTTCGATATATATTCACTATTATTCTAACAATCTAACGTCGGTACTACGACACTCATCCGTCCTTCTAGCTAAGTGACTAAACCTCGTCCTCAGAAGGGTTTTGTTCTTCCTTAACCATCACAGCGTAATCCTCTTTGACGCTTCCACTGAATCCTTAATTGCTCATACTTCGAATTCTTCCTTGTGCAACAAAACAGTTCATTAGCTCATCCTAGGAACTCACCAAGCCTAACTTGTAGCACGATGCCTGACCCAAGGCATCACACTTAGCTTGCATCACACTTAGCTTGCATCATCACCTACTAAACTTGTCCTATATATTACTCACATATACCTATCTATGATCACAACCTCAGATCTTTCTAATTCCACATGTAATGTCCCTTAAATTTAATTAATTTAATAATTAATTCTATGGGTATCCCAACACCTATTTACCACGAGAATAACTCTCAAAAGATTTATCTATAACTCACCAGAATTAATTAATAAAAATAATTTACATGGAGAGTTAAAGTAGAATTTTTCATGTCAACTAACAAGGAGCTAACTGGGAAATACTATCCTAAACTAGGACAAACAATTTTTGACATGGCATTAAAGGGTTGTAGGCACCATTCCTCCTCACGACAATATTTGCACCTTTCTTACATGAACATTGTAGGCATCATGCCTCCACACGTAGGAAACCTTTCATTTCTAGCTAGTCTAAGCATTGAAAACAATAATTTTCATGGCTCTCTGCCCAATGAGTTGTCTCATCTTTACCGGTTGCAACACTTATCCTTTGAATTCAATAACTTTAGTAGTGAAAATTGTTGTAATGTTACAAACATGGTTTTATTTTTAACCGTTTTCAAAAATATTTTGATGTTTGACATTAAAACATTGATGAGTTTTTATGAGAAAAAGAAGAAAAAAGAAATCAACTTTAAATAAGTTTTTTATGGTTTTACCTATTGGTTATAACAAAGATTTTATGGCATTTGACCATTTGACCAATAACAAATGCTTTTGACGTTATGTGTAACGACCCACCCCCAATGACACAATATTGTCCGCTTTTGGCTCCCCATACCAGACTTCCCAGGAGGTCACCCATCCTGGGATTGCTCTCGCAGCGGCTCGCTTAACTGCGGAGTTCTGATAGGTTCATTGCCATCACGGCTTTAAAACGCGTTGTGTCATATAGGGTGCATTTATACATATAAGCACATCCTCATTCCCAGGCGATGTGGGACGTCACAATCACCCCCCCTTGGGACCCAGCGTCCTCGCTGGCGATCCTCATGGGATCCCCCCATTCTTGGCATCCCAGCGAGTGCCCGCCGGCAACCCTCTTTGGGCTTGTGCACGCTCCCACCATCTCAGGCTGGGCAATGGCTCTGATACCATTTGTAACGACCCACCCCCAATGACACAATATTGTCCGCTTTTGGCTCCCCATACCAGACTTCCCAGGAGGTCACCCATCCTGGGATTGCTCTCGCAGCGGCTCGCTTAACTGCGGAGTTCTGATAGGTTCATTGCCATCACGGCTTTAAAACGCGTTGTGTCATATAGGGTGCATTTATACATATAAGCACATCCTCATTCCCAGGCGATGTGGGACGTCACATTATGATCGTTTGGTCATTAATATTTTTATGAACAAAGGATTTTCTATGAAATTTTGTTCTCATACATTTTTTAATTGTCTTTAACAAATAGAAACGGTCATTGGCTTTAAAAAGAGAAATCAGCTTTAACTAGTTTAATGGTTTTGACCATTGGACATTATTAAGCTTTATGGTATTTTATGGCATTTTGATTTTTTGACCGTTAGTCATAAAATTCCAAAATATAACCATTTGGTCATAAAGTGTTTTCAATGCCTTTGGATACTATAGTAGATTTACTAAGCCATCTATCATGTATATATATAAGATACACTGAGTACTTGAGTGATATATATACATTTTTATATACTTCTATTTTTTTACATGATACTGACCCAAAAAGATTATGAGATTATTTTCACAAAGGAAAATCAAAGGGTTGTTCTATTTGATCTTCGTTCTTAGAAGTGTGTCCTTAACAAAGATAGACTCTATATTCCAATCCTGAGAGGTTGAGTGTCAAGGGATCCGATCACATTGAGTTATATATTCCGGGAGACACGAATCAACCTTTAAGGATAACGCTCTTGCGTGATTCTATAGCATTGTAAAGTCTTTCCTTATTCTAATTTTATTCCATTGCATTATATTTATTTTATTATTATTATTTCGGATTGATATTATTTTATTTCAACAAGAATTTTGTGCACCATCCAAAATTATTTCCAACAATTCTATCATGGATGGTGCTGTTATCCAAACTTCAAAATTTGTCTCTAAACAGTAACAGTTTCCCGGGAGGTATTCCACTATCTCTATCTAACATATCTTCATTGCAAATATTAAATCTTGGATATAACAAGCTTTCGAGCTCCATACCTTCCTCCATCTTTAACATATCCACCTTATGTGAAATTTATCTCGGAAGTAACATGCTTTCTGGTCTCATGCCCTCAATTATTTCAAGCATGTCATCATTGCAAAAGTCATAGTTCTTTACTATAATAAGCTATCTAGTGGACTTCTAGAAGATATGTTTAATCTTCTTCCCAACCTACAAAGGCTTGGTGTGTCTTACAATCAGTTTTATGGACAAGTCCCATCTAGTTTGTTCAAGTGCCGACAACTGCAAAACGTATTAACAAACATTTATTTTTGCTAGAATGTTATCCCTTGGGTTGGAAGAACCTTACTCGTAACGTGTAGTGTTGATTGGTGTTCGCTCAGATATGTGGTATGAGCTTTTATAATAATCGCTTCTACAACTATATATTTTGTTTGATGCAAAACGGTAACGTGCCCAAAAAATTATTCAATTTATTTGTTTAATTTGGAGTGTTATTGAAAATGCCTTAATACCAATAAACTAGTAATTAGCCGATAGTATTGCCCTAGAAACTAATTTATCAAATTTGTGTTGTGAGTTTTAAAGTACTCGCAAGCGTATGAATCATATGCAATATAGTGTGTGTGCAAGTGCGATGTCGAATTCATAGGAAATTGTGTCGTGAAAATTAATTTCTATTTAAACTAATCTTATTTTTACCTAGTTTTAAATTTTTGGGGTTTTATTATGCAAAGTAATAAACTAAATAAAACTGAATTAGAAACAATTGATGGAAAACACTAAGGTTGTCAGAATCCACATCGCCAAATCAAACAACACATTCTTGTATTTTACTCATACAACCGATAAACAAATAAGCCTTTTACATTATTCAAAGTTCCATAAAAATGGATATTAAATCATTAAATAACAAAGTTAAAGATTTTATAAATGTAAATTAAGGAGTCCAAATATACAATATTTGGCATTCATCAAATACCCATAAACTTACATTTTGTTAGTCCCTTAGCAAAACAAAATGAAAAACAAAAATCAAAGCATGAAATATAAGTCCGCTGTCATGGGAGAGACAATTGCATTTAGCATATGTAACAAGCCTTTTGAACCCCTAGGCATCTCTAGAAAATGAGTGAAATCTCGTAAGGGTTTAACATCAATGATACCCACAAACACTTTAACGCACTATATTTGTTATTGACAAACAAGGACTTCCACATAAACACATGGTTCATACATCATGAGAAGGTTTAACAAGGTGAACACCACAATCACATCATCGGGTCATAAAAAATTATTCAACTCATAGCTGAAAAATTGAGACAACATATGCTCCAATAAGTGAAAAGTGAGATTAACATAGACTCATGAAGTTTCAAATTTTCTCAAAGTTTGTGTACCCCAAAATTCATAGGAATTCTATCAGATGAAAACAACCAATGATTAAATCAAAATGTGCATTTTTTTTTTTAAAGGTGTAGGCTGTGCAATGCCGAACTCCCTTAAGCTTTCTAATTGACCTATTAAACGAGTGTTGGGCCAGTTACTCCCAAACCAGATGGTTTTTGGGCACTAGATATAGAAACATCTTTAAGGGCTTAATTACTCAAGTAAAAAAGGCTACGACGCCAAACTAGCTATACAATCAACCAAATTGAATTTCTCATATTTTTACGCGAACACTCAATGCTTAATAAGACAAGAGGTTCGGTTACTCAAGGATAACTCAAACTATGATGTTTTTTTTTTTTAAGCCAAGGTTTCATCAACAAATCATCCGACAAATCTCAAGACACACACTTCTTAATTCAAATCTCATACTTCATAGACTTTATGCTAATGTGTTTGTGATAAACAACTCAAACAAGTGAAGTCTCTTTGATCTAACAGATGAGTCAAAAGATTCAGATTTCTAATGACATACAGTGTTCAGGATGTTAAACAAACCAAAAACATACAAATTAAACCACAATTGCGATGTAATCATGCCCAATAAAAAATATAGTTTTTTTAATGTTTTTTATTTTATTTTATTTTTTACACAAAAGCAATAAAAATAATAAAGACAACAGACAGAATCGTCTACCTCACCCCCAAACTAAAATGACACATTTTCCCAAATGTGACCAGAAATACAATACCGAAAAGGCAACACAAGTTGGGTGTAACATAGGAGAACGCCCCGTCTGATTGGGTTGTGTGATCCCATATTAGAACTGAAACCTCTTCTCGGGCAAGAAGAAGCGACCCTCCTTTGAGTCTTTAGCCATGGGACTGTCCATATAATTTATGAAGAATTCACCCATAACCAATTACTATATTGGCTCTCCCTCCAAAGCCCACATAGTTGCACGATCCTAAAATTTAGGATTCAAACACTCGACATCCTCATACAATGATTAGCTTCTGTACCGAGCTTATAAATCTCACTATGCCATAGGGAGTTTTCAAATCATAATCAAAGTGCTCATAGGTAACTGAATCATTAAGAAAATTATACATAAAGTGCCAATTTCCATTTTTTGAAAACAAAATGTCATATCTCATATAAAATTCTCATTTGTCACATTGCTAACCCAATATCTTTCCAGATCAATCAATGCAATTCACACTTATAAAATTCCACATAGAATTCCACAATGGTACCACTATATTAAATATAATATTATGTATCATCAGTATTAAAATATTGCTCGACTCACTATTTGCATGATTTATTTAAAATTTTACATTTACTTTGAGAATCAATGACAATATATAAGACATATGCACATATATATACATCCAAATACATTTTATTTTGAAAATCTTTACTGTGTGGCGTATTATTTTCGTAAAATCCTTGATTAACTAGTAATACTTACCTTAAGCTCCTGCACCACTTACACTGGAATTTACCATGCGTTAGTCTATCACTTGATCCTAAAAGCAAAGGGGTTGTTTGGCAAACCACTCTAACTCTCCCTTTATTTATTTATTTTTTCACTTTTCTAAAAAAAAAACATTCTTAACTTTTTTACACTTTTTATATCACATCAACCATATTTTATTATTCAAATAAAAAAATATCCACTACAAAACAAAATTTTTTCACTTTTCTATAAAACATTCTCAAATTTTATATTACATCAATCATTTCTTACTACACAACACACAAATATTCCACAACACAAGTACTTACTAAACATGACCAAAATAATTAAATATCAATACCTACAGTCAAAGTTTACCTTCTTTAAATCATGAAATTCCTAGAATTCATTTTTCACACTTTTGTCTTCTTAAATCTTTCGTTTTCATATCTTCTCATTTTCTGTTATCCTTTATCTATTAAGTTCAGCTCAAAGAACCAAGAAAAGTAATCCAACAAAAAATCTCCTATACGTGAGAGACTAGCATAAACATAAAATAAAGATTCTCTTATACCTTTTGCAATAACATGTCTTTCTTAAAATCATTATTTTATTCTCATAATCATCACATTTCATTTTGCAAATCATTTCAACGTATGTAAAAATAATTGAAAACATATAATCACGTTATTCATAAAATATTTAGGCTCATATAATTTTAACAATCATACCTCAAAAGCTTTATCAAATAATTTAATAAAAACAATATCATTTCCCACTTTCCTAAAAAATAGCCAAGCACCATTATCCTTTTTTATGCTAACGATATTGGTTTATTAGACATCTGTTTACTTGTGTGTACGATTCATTTAAACCACATTATTTTTTCTTTGAATAATAATGAATGGTTGTTCATATTGTGACAGGTGCAATACCTAGTGAAATTGGTAATCTACAAAACCTTGAGATCTTGGCTATCAGTGGGAACAAATTAATGGGGCAAATTCCGTTTGAGGTCTTTAATATCTCAACAATTCAAGTAATTGACATGTCTATTAATATCCTCTCCGGACATCTTCCATCAAATATAGACATTTTCCTTCCAATTCTTCAGAATCTTTATGTGAGCGACAACGCTTTGAGTGGAACAATACCTAGCTTTATCTCCAATGCTTCACAACTCACTGAACTAGATGTGGGCTACAACTCATTCTCGGGCTTAATTCCTAAAGCACTTGGTAATTTAAGACTCCTCCAGTGGCTTGGCCTACAAAACAATAATTTGACCATTGAATATTCCACTCCAGATTTCAACTTTTTCTCTTCTTTGTCAAATTTTGCATATCTAATACATTTAGACTTGTCATATAATCCACTTAACAGCGTCCTTCCTAGTTCCATTGGAAATCTCTCTACTTCTCTTCAATATCTTCACATGGATAATTGTAAGATTGAGGGCATCATTCCTAGAGAGATAAGTAATTTAAGCAACTTGGTGTCTTTGTCCCTAGAGCTCAATGAATTGGCTAGACGTATTCCAACTACAGTGGAAAGATTGCATAAGCTTCAAGCTCTCTATCTTGATGATAATAGACTAGAAGGATCAATCCCATCCAATCTTTGTCATTTAGAGAGCTTGTTTAAGTTGTATTTAGGTGGTAATGAGCTTTCTGGACCTATTCCTACATGTGTAAATAATTTGACTTCTCTAAGATATCTTTACCTAGACTCCAACCAGTTAACTTCTATGATTCCCTTGAGCTTGTGGAGCCTTAAATATATTTTGGAGGTCGACCTCTCATCAAATTCTCTAAGTGGCCCCCTGTCATTCGAGATTGGAAATTTAAAAGTATTGAGAGTATTAGAGTTATCAAGAAATCAACTATCTGGTCATATCCCAACAACAATGGCTGGCCTCAAAGATATAACTAATCTCTCATTGACGAACAATCAGTTAGAAGGCTCAATTCCTAAATATTTTGGTGCATTGGTAAGCTTGGAATTCTTAGATCTTTCTTGTAACAATTTATCCGGAGAGATTCCTAAGTCTTTGGAAGCACTTTCATACCTCAAATATTTAAATGTCTCTTTCAATAGACTACAAGGAAAAATACCTGTAGGAGGACCATTTGTAAACTTCTCTGCTGCATCTTTTTTGTCAAATGATGGACTTTGTGGTGCTCCCCGACTACAAGTTTCTCCATGTAAAGAAGGTGTTTCTCGACCAAAAAAGACTGCAATTGCACATATACTAAAGTATGTATTGCCAACAATTGGGTTAACAATACTTGTAGTAGTCGCTCTTGTATTAGTGTGGATAAGATGCCAAAAAAGGTATATGCAAATTCCAATAGAGGCAAACTCTTTACCACTAGCTACATGGAGGAGAATTTCCCAACAAGAACTTTTACAAGCAACAGAAGGGTTCAATGCAAGCAACATACTTGGTAAAGGGAGTTTTGGATCGGTATACCAAGGGACACTTTCAGATGGAATAATTGTTGCAATAAAAGTTTTCAACTTGGTAGTAGAAGGGGCGTTCAAGAGTTTTGATACAGAGTGTGAGGTATTGCGCAATATTCGTCATCGAAATCTTGTCAAAATCATCAGCACGTGTAGTAACATGGACTTCAAATCTTTTGTATTGGAATACATGCCTAATGGAAACCTAGAGAAATGGTTGTATTCTCAAGACCACTGTTTGAGTGTCTTACAAAGACTAAATATAATGATCGATGTCGCGTCAGCACTAGAATACCTTCATCATGGTTATTCAACACCTATTGTTCATTGTGATTTGAAGCCAAGCAATGTCTTATTAGATGAAGATATGGTTGCACATGTGGCTGATTTTGGAATTGCCAAACTGTTAGGTGATGGAGATTCTGTGATGCGAACCATAACTCTCGCTACTATTGGGTATATGGCACCAGGTGATGTTTTTAGCCTACAACTAGAACTTGCATGTTTTTCATTCTACTCTTGAATGCACGAATAGCAATAGCCTTTTGGTTGAATATTGATTTTAGCACTTTATATCTTTTGAATATATAATTATGTTATCATGATTATTTTTTATGTACACAAACAGAGTATGGATTGGAAGGAATTGTTTCTACAAAAGGCGATGTCTATAGTTATGGTATTTTGCTTATGGAAACCTTCACAAGAAAGAAACCTACCGATGATATGTTTGTTGGAGAAATGAGCTTGAAGCGTTGGGTAGAGGAATCGTCACCCTTTTCAGTAACTAAAGTTGTTGATGCCTATTTGTTGAGAACTGAAAGAGACTATGCTTCTATGGAGAATTGCATGTCGTCCATAATGGGATTGGCTTTGCAGTGTTGTGCTGAGTTACATGAGCAGAGGATTAATGCAAAAAGTATTTTAATCACACTCAACAAGATCAAACTGAAGTTTCTACAAGATACTCAAGGAAGAAGCTAGTTAAATGAGAACATCAGGTTTGTTTATGGCTCTTTCATGTTTGTGCTTTTGAAATAATATAACTCTCTTGAGACCTATAACTAGTCTCTTATACGAGAACAAGATGAGGGATTTTTTTTATAGCCATTGATTTCTTATGGTAGAGAATTGTAACATTTATAAGGGTATAACTAATGATTAGTCACCAATGGGTATTCTAAGTTAGTCTCAAAGTGTTAAAGGCAACAAAATCATTAGCTTCTCTCTCGGGACAAAAATGATACTTCAATCGCATAAAATGAAAGGATGGGCTAGATTTGCACTTTGGCTATAGGGTTTGATTCTAAGGGGGTGGAGTAAGATAAGTTTTGTCGGTTGTTTATATTAGTTTATTTACTATCTAGGACTTTATATATAACTTCATTGCTTCATCATTTTTTCACAGTGATTTGTCCTATGATAACTTCACCTATATATTCATGTAACTGTGAAGGAAAGAAATAAGAATAACTTCTGTTTTTCCAATGAATTTTGTAACATCAAATTTTTATCCTTTGGATGGGAACAATATGTATATACTAGAGCTTATCCATGAAGAACAAATAGTAAGACTACTCTTTGAGGCCGGTAGTAATTTTGTATCTGTAATTACTATATCTACATATTATGCTAACATACTCCGTTCCTCATGCCAAAAACTTCTGGCATGCTTGAACATAACCAACAGTCAAAGATGTACATTATTTTTTAGAGTCTATACAATATTCTAAAGTCATCATTTTGATCTTTTATAAGAAAGATTAAGTTTCTCTAAATCTAAATGATGGACAATGTGGTAGTCAACATTTAGTCATTTAAGCAAATGAAAATTCAAAGGACTGAGTTTTCCCTCTTCCCTGATTATCTAGCAAAAGTATTAAGCTTCCATCATTCTTGATTAGTTAAAATTATTGCTTTTTGTATGGCAAAGTAGAATTGATTTCTTGGAATGTTTGTTACATGTTAGTTTTATAATTAAATTATTTGCTTTCATATTTGAGTTGAATTAACTTTCCAAGAGGCCAGATTTGAAGAAGATCAGAGAGGAGGGTCAAATCTGTGTTTTGAGAAACAAATCCTATTGGTCCTATTTTTGGATATCTATGAAGCTCCAAAGACAGAAGAAGAAGAGAAGGTGCATAGAATCCCTCAAAACGACATGTATCTAAGAAAATCCCAAGGCTAAGGTGGGGGTTACTACTAGGTCTAAGCTTATGGGTCTGTCTAAGAGGGAAAGAGAGAGCAATTATTATGAACTCTCATGGGTATGAAATTTTTGCCGACTATTTTGATTTAAGTGGACTCTTTGATTTTTCTGTTTGAATTTTCATTTGGAGATTTATAGAGGACTCTGCTTTGACAGAGAGTCTGATCATTTAGAAACTAAGTTCAACCCTTTGAGTATTATTGTTCAACATGTCTATGGTACATTATGATTATTACGAATTGATGGGAAGAAGTTTATAGCCACTATCTCATGAAAGGAGATGATAAGAAAGAAAATTTTACATCCTACTATACAAGTTTTATCTTGCTTGAAGAATATATTTTAAAAGCTATTCATTAATGTCTAATACTAATCTTGAATAGCTTTGGGAGTTTATAGCATTTTAGAGATCAATAAGGGGAATAACCTTGAATAGTTTTGTTGGTACAGTTTCCGGTACGGTGACATGTTGCCTTGTGATTCGTTGCCTTCCTCGATGTTCGTTCTCCTCGTAATCTGCAAAATAACAAACGGCTCGTCGGGGGTGCCGACCGGACCCCCACTCCGATGCCTAAGTCAGTTCAAACTTATTTTCTAGAGAATATCAGTACTCTCAAGAGTTCAGAGAATCTGCTTGTTTTTAATACCTGACACAGTGGTCTTATTTATAGGCTCACAGTTCACAGTTATAAAACTGCTAGAGTACTTGTAGCATAATCTAATTAGGAGTCTGAGTCTTAGATCACATAGTCTTGAACCTTATCTTTCTAATTAGGAGTCTGAGTCCTAGATCACATAGAATTCAAATTGGGTAGTAGAGTCCAAACTGGATATGACACTCTCTTTAGCTAATGTCATTCTATTAGGTACCTTATCCCATATTTGATGGGATAGAAGTCTATCTTGATATACTCGGGATATACGTCTTTTTGGAGATAACGAATAGTCTTATAAATTGGGTCTAATCTTGCTGGGCCGACCCGATGGGCTCGGTCCACATGTCTTTGGAGCTAATTATTTCTCCAACAATTTTTTTTTTTTTTTTTATTGAATTAGAGAATCATTCCTTTGAAACATATAATGAGTTCTACGTTGGAAACATGTGAAGCATGTAGGAAGTTTCATCCTTCTATAAAATTCATCGATTTAGATAAGGACATTATTTTGACAAGAATTTCCTATATAATATATAAGATTCCATCAGTACGATAAGGTAGTGGAGACATGAATTATTCTAGGAAATAGTTAAAAAGAAAAAACACTCGGTCAAACTTTCTTTGTCTTCGTAATTTCATTAGATTACATTCCACGATTTTTTGGAGAAAAGAAAAAGTTATCAAAAAAGGAATGATTCCTCCATACATTCCTGCTGCTAACCACTAGAGAAATTGTTGTAATTACATCATATCAAGGTATCCCATCCCTACTATGATCTTTAGTTCTTTACTTGTGGTTGGGGCATTCTCACAAATAAATGCCCACATAAACAATGGTCACTCCCGCCATGACTACCCTGCCATTTTAGGTGGGACTTCAATTCACCCTCTCTATTTAGAGGAGCTAAATAATCCGTCTCAGTTAGAGTATGGTTTGAAGACAACATAGCCATCATTATGTCCAAATTGGGTGACCCTTAACCTTTTTTTTTAGGGGCATAATTAATTTTTACAATCATATATGTTCTCTATTTAACACAAAATCTGATGGGGATTCTCATTTGATTTTTCTTTTCTGGCCTTTTGGGTCCTCTAAGGTAACAAAAAGAAGTGGCCTGTCCCATTTAAGAACCCAGCCCACAACCAGAGCCGGACTCATACAAAAGTGTTTAATGTTTAATTTTTATTTAATTTGGGCAACATTACCAACTCAAAAGTGTTAGCAATGTTGTGTTATCTGTACATTAATGTTGTGTTATCTATTTTCTGTGTTCTCTGTTTTGGTTGATTGTTTTTGAGTGTTTGTTTTGGTAGTTTGTGTTTTGAAATGAAAAAGCTTATTCATCCAACAAAAAAAAAAAAAAAAAAGTGTTAATCCGTGAGTGATAGAAGACTTTATTTCGTAGCAACAACTTGAGCAAGTAACAGACAATTTCAACGAGATAAACTTGATTGATGTCAGGAGTTTTGGCATGATATACAAAGGTTTTCAAATTGGCAACATCAATGACTAGCCCGGAACCTAAAACATGGGTCAACATGTTCGTGAGAATTTTGTAAAAATCATCATGTCCTGAATTTAGACCGTTGTGTCAGAAGTGGTTTAGTATTCTGACAACAGCTTTCTATATTTTCTTCAAATATTGAACATCAGGATTGACATTTGTATTGGAATATCTTCATCATCCCTATTTCTACACTGTAAATGTCTAGCTGATTAATACATGGTTGCACATGGGATTCTTATGCCAAGTAATGTCTTGGTAGATGAAGACTTAGGCCCGTTTGGCAACTAAATTCACCAATACATGGAATAAGTTTATCATTGTGTGAACGTGAAAAGGAAATTAAAAGACAGTTCATGAAAACTATTTATTCATACCATTCATTAAAGTAAAAACAAATAGAAAACTATCTATCAAAGTATAGTTAGGTTGCAAATCCTTCAACTTTCATTCTCCTTTTTTTTTTAATAAAAAAAAAAAATAGTTGTTGTCTTTCTCAGAAAAGATAAAAGTTTTGTTTTAATATTCCCTTCGCCAATAATTTAACAGTTTTCTTTGGATTACTGATCAATGTTAATTTGAGGTCAGGAACTAGAAAATGAGTAGAACCACAAAACCAAAGATACTTATTGTGATAATTTATGACAAGGGTATACATGGGACGACCAATGCTGTCAAGGTTTTAAGAATATTGGCATTTATCAAGGACCATTATTTACATGAGAAGTTTAAAGGTAGAAAGCTGAAGAAATGAATGCGTCAACTTAATTAATTTGTCATAACAATCTTGTCCTGATTTTAGACCCTTTGGAGCTACAGTAGTCGTTAGTAGGCGCCTGATGGGAGTTTTGACAAGTCTTCGATCCTATTCTCACAACAATGAGTACTAAACATAGGATTGACATATATGGCATTGTCGGAATTTTTGAAGTGAGACCTCAAGTTGTAACAAATTAACAGTACTGAGTATTTCAATGAAATATCACACTGAAATCTCTCCCTCCCTAAACTCTTATGAAGAGAAAAATTGATATAATAATGATTGTGGAGATAAAAAAAGAAAATTGTGCATGAGACAAGTTGAATTATTATTATTATTATTATTTTGTTTGAGTGAAATGAAGAGATGAGAAAGAGATTGTCCGAAGAGGGTCCACAAAACTCAATCATAAGCAACATAATCCATAGATTAGGAAAAATGTAGTACTACTTAAAGGATTGTCGTTTACTTTTTTTCCTTTGAAATGCAATAATTATTTTTTTTTTCTTTTTTAGGTTAAAATAGTCTATAATTTGATAGAATTCTATAACATAAAATTTGTTAAATTTAATCTTTGTATGTAAATCAAATAATTGAGATTTTATAACAATATTATTTGTCCCTTTCACCAGTACTTCAATATTTATCATCTCAAATATTTACTTTAAATGTAATAAAATAAATTTAAAGAATTCTACGTTAAAACGTAAAAAGGAGAGTTATTCTCCATATAAAATATAAAGTAGAATTTATATTTTAAATAATTTTTTTTTTTATAACAATCAATTAAAAAAATAATAAAAAATTATTTAAAACACATCCAATCAATTAATATAAATAAGCGATTAAAAGTAACATTACACCTCTTCATTTGTAGAACCCACAGAATGCAACACGTGTTTGGATTTGTAATGGCCCTCACAATATTCAGACAATCATCTTGTCGAAGCCATCACTAGGCCATGGTGCACCGCATTCTAAGGCCAAATGAAGACTTGGTTTCACATGTCATGACAAGCTTGTCAAACTTCATCACTATTTGAGGATTTAATAAAAGTTTGGAAAAGTGGCCGATTCTCACACCAATTTTCCAATGTTTGAAAGAGTGGTCGGATTCTCACAATAATTTTTTAAATTTTCGATCTAATTTTTTAATGTCGCTTTTTGACTAGAGAGAGATGTTAAAATGGTGCTGGTTCATCTTAGGTAGAACATGAAAGTTATATACTATTTACGGTGAATTGTTGAGCAAGTAAAATTGGTTTTTTTATGAGACTATAAATGTACTCCATTATTAATGTATTTTGAATTTCGCTAAAGTATATTATAGCTCTTTTGGTGCAACATTACACAATTTTTATCATTGTAATTATGATATTTTAGTGCAACGTAACACAATCTCTAGTATTATATATTGTCCTCGTACTATGGAAAGTAGGCCATGAATATGAATTGTGATTCTAATTTTTCGTGCTTTCAATTATGTGGAAAAAATGCATGTATTTTTTTGTGTTTTGAAATGAAAAGGCTTATTCATCCAAAAATAAAAAATAAAAAATAAAAAAGTGTTTGTCTGTGAGTGATAGAACTTAGAAGACTTATTCATAGCAACAACTTGAGCAAGTAAATTAAAAGACAATGTCAACAATATAAACTTGATTGATGCCAGGAGTTTTGGCAGGGTCAACATCTTCGTGAGAATCTTGTAAAAATCATCATGTCCTAAATTTAGGCCGTTGTGTCGGAAGTGGTTTAGTGTTCTCACAATAGCTTTCTATATTTCCTTCAAAGATTGAACATCAGGATTGACATTTGCATTGGAGTATCTCCATCATCTCTATTTCTACACTGTAAATGTCTAGTTGATAAAGACATGCATGGTTGCACATGGGATTCTTAAGCCAAGTAATGTCTTGCTAGATGAAGACTTAGGCCCGTTTGGCAACTAGATTCACCAATGGAGTAAATTTATCATTGTGTGAAGGTGAAAAGGAAATTAAAAGATAGTTCATGAGAACTATTTATTCATATCATTCATTAAAGAAAAAACAAATTGAAAACTATCTATGAAATTGTAGTTAGGCTGCAAATCTTTCAACTTTCTTCCTCTTTTTGCTTTTTTTTTTTTTAATTGAAAATAGGAGAATGCGGAATGAAATTGCCTTTAAATAGTCAATCTCAAAATCAAAGAATTTGATGATCATTAGATTACCCTTAGTTAAGGGATTTAGTCACCTTAATTAAATTAAGTGGAAATCCTTGATGATTTGATTAGCCAAAATTAAGAATTTAGATGATTTCAATCCTTATATATCAACAGGTAATTTTAATTTTCATGAAATAATTTTTAACAATTTGTAACATCTTTCTATTATGAAAAATGATAAACACACTTTTAATCTCACACTCTCAGAGGCACTCCCTGGCATATATCAGTAAAAATCACATTCAGCGCAATAATAGATGAGTAATAATGGGTCTCTTTCTTCCTCACAAGCATCACAGTAGAATTCGTCCGGCTCGCAATCATGTTGAATCTTGATCATCTTCAACAGGAGAACTTGTCTCCTTGTAAGAATAAGGGGATGAATGTGGCATTTAATCCATGAAATTTCAGATCAAATCCGTGAGAACTTGTCTCCTTGACTCCTTGTAAGGATAAGTAAATGACAACGCAGACAACTGGATGCATGTAATTGACAAAGGTTATTGCAGACCCTCTGTGCAATTGGACAAGTGGTCGGATTCTCGCACCAATTTTCCATGAAAGATCATATCCATTGACATGTCGGTGACTCATGTGATCGGAACAGACAAAATTAAGTGGAAATCCTTGATGATTTGATTAGCAAAAATTAAGGAATTTATATCATTTGGATCCTTATATTTCAAAGGAAAATTTTAATTTTCATGAAATAATTTTAAACAATTTGTAGTTTTCATTGTCTTTGTGAACAATCTTGAGCTTCATTTTTTATGGAGACCGCCATATGACTGATCGATATATATAATTTGAATGCCATATCAATGAAAAATTAAACATTTACGAGATATATATTACACTATTTAATTGTATAGGAGTCATAATAATTTACTAAATAATTTACTATATAAGATATTATCACAATAAAATCTCACTTAAATCTTGGAGGTGGGAGATAATTGGATTATGGAAAATGCTAAACATCCTCTACTCATCCCCCCTTCATCACCCTCTTTTCCTTAAAAAAATTGATTTTAAGCAAAAAGGTGTCTTTGATGTGATATCAGAGACACCTTTTTGCTTAAAATCAATTTTTTTATTGTAAATAGAGGATGAAAGGTGGATGAGGGGTGCATGTGTAGCACCCCTCAATGAGCACATGATGCGCATCATAACAATTTAGAAGATGCCATTTTCATTTGGATCTCAAAAAAGTCATTTGGAAACACATCAGTTCAGACTAAATGCTTCAAATGCAATGCTTTTCAAAATGTTAACGTGAAAAATAAATTACAATTAAGAAAAAAGGAATTATAAAACGTAAATAGTTAATGAAAATTATTTATTTCATTATCTTTTATTAAGAAAAAAAAAAAAAAAAGTTTTCATATTACCGTCGGCTCCATTAGCTTAGGATCAAGGAACATTTTTTCTTAAGAATGAATTTTTTAGATCATAAAATGGGTAGATAGGTAAGTAAATAGAACCACAAAACTAAGGATAAGGATGATCACAAATCACTACCTTTCGTTGGTTTTTTTTTTTTTTTTTTTTTCCCTCTAACAGTCAAGGATGTCAGCGCCAAAACCACCCCCACCAACTTTTTCCCAAATTCCCATATTTTGTTTGTTCCTTTCAATTTGTAATGCTACAATCTCCTTATATATCAGCCTCACTTGAGCTCACACACATCCCCAGTACCTCAACCAACATATATACACTACTCATGGAGAGAATTTGTTTTCCATTTCCCTTTTTTGTGGCACTTCTCATGGTACAATGTTGTATGGCAAGCCTAGATGTTGCAAATGTTCCTAACATTACCACCGATCAAACAGCTCTTCTTGCCTTAAAAGCTAGTATTTCTTATGATCCTCATAATGTTTTGACAAACAACTGGTCTATTGGCACCTCTGTTTGTAATTGGATTGGTATTACTTGTGGTTTTCATCATCATCGAGTCACAGCCTTGAACCTTTCTTACATGGATCTCACAGGTACCATTCCTCCGCACATAGGAAACCTTTCATTTCTTGTTAGCCTAAGTCTCATAAACAACAGTTTTCATGGATCTGTGCCCAATGAGTTGACTCGTCTTTACCGGTTGCGTTACTTATCTTTGAAGTCCAATGGCTTCAGTGGAGAAATTCCTTCATGGATGGGGCTGTTATCCAAACTTCGACTTTTGTCTCTAGCTGATAACAGTTTCACAGGCAGTATTCCACCATCTCTATGTAACATATCTTCATTGGAGGCAATAAGTTTTGGATTTAACAAGCTTTCGGGCTCTATTTCTTTGTTCAAGTGCAAACGACTGCAATCTTTATATTTAGGGTATAACTATTTCACTGGAAGCGTACCTTCAGAAATTGGAAACTTAATCATGCTCAGAGAATTATACCTTCATGGTAACAACTTTAGAGGTATGTTTAGACATGTTTTAGTTGATTGATTATATGGATGACATCATTGACTCAACATAATTGCCTTTAATTATTTTGTTTCAATTCATTTCAAAAAGTTGGAAACTACTTTTCTTCGTGGAATCTGTAGTATCTCATAAGTCTAGACTTTGGTGTAGCAATCTTTATTTTTCCAAATGGTGGATTAGGAAGAGTGCTAATCAATTATTTAAGATAAAAAAAAAAAAAAGAAAAAAAAGAAAAAGAAAATCAAGTATAGGCCGAAGAAAAAGTGATTTATTATGTTGGAAGCCTTTCGTCAAATTTGCATTGTTATGTACTCTTTGAGGTTAATAGATATTTATAACAATCATTAATTGACTAATTTAATGATGACTAATAAATGGGTATAGTGGGAAGGAAGGAACAGTATCTACAAGAGGTAATGTTTATCAAATGGAATTATATTCAAATTGGCAAATGTTGTGACTAGACTCAAGAAAATAATGGATCAATTGTGACTCATGAGCCCTTTTTTTTTGTTAGATTTTTTTTTTTTTTCAAACTTCAATATTTGTTTGTAATGGTAATTGTTTTATAGGTCATGTCTCTTCCACTTTATTTAATTGTAAATTTTAACGTTTTATAGGAAGTATACCTTCAGAAATTGGAGCCTTAAGTTTGCTGACAAAGTTATACCTTCACGACAACAATTTTGAAGGTACGTTTAGCCTTGTTTTAATTGACTGATTATATATATGGATAACATCAATAACTGAACTTATTTGCTTTTTTATTGTCTCCAATCGGTATATTTCAATTGGATGTACAAAATAATTTGTCCAAAGCGGGGAGTGTTACAAATAACACTCCCTACCCACCCACCCTCTCACATGGGGTGGGACCCACATCACATGGGCCCCACCCCATTTGAGAGGGTGAGTGTGTAACGAGGCTTTTTTTTTTTTTTTAATCTTATCTTATCCCGTAATCTAATTGTTTATTGCTGCTAGAATTGTTAGAGGTTTTGATGGACAATAAAAAACTAACCAAAAATAATAAAGGAAAGATCTTGGGGCATATCTCAAACTTATTTGTTAGTTATAATCGTATGGTAACTTCTATAATATCTAGCAATGGTTTTTTCCTTTTTGTATTTTTGGTGAGTGGGCTTGATTCAAATGAGAAAAAAATAAATAAATAAAGAAAAAATATGTAATTTCAGATCAATGACGGACCAAATTGTTTACTTTAGATGAAAAGTTGTTCAAAATATCATGAGTGATTACCTCAAATATCTTTTACTCTATTGAATTTTCACAAGACTTACTAAACATTAATCAAGAGACGATCGAGTTTTACTGTCATTTGATGAAAAAACGAATATTTCTACTACATAGCTTGGTTTGAGAGTAAATTTCAAACGTTAAATCAATAAAATCTACAAAAAAAAAAAAAAATACAACAACATTAATGTTGTGGGTTTAATATCATCAATGGTCTATAAAAAATAAAAATAAAAATATATCATCAGTGGTAAACCGAAAAAAGAATAAAAAAAAGAAAAAAGAAAAGAAAAGAAATTATAGGAAAAAAAATTAATGATAATATATCAAATAAAATTAACTTTTTATTTTCTAAGCATCAAATAAAATATACTTATTCTTTTCTTTTCTTTTAACGTGAAAAATTAAAGGCAATGATATCAATGTTCAGACCACTCTACCCTCGTTTTTTTTTCCAAAATTCTCTTATTTTCCTAAATGTTGCCGAAGAATTTTTAAATCTCATTTTATTTTCTAAAGAGGGCAAAATTATTATTATTATTATTATTAAATCAGAAAATTAGAAATGATTTATGTACCTTTTTTTTTCTCAATTTTAACCATCACAGTGTAATCCTCTTTGACACTTAATTCCACTGAATCCGTAATTGCTCATATATACTTAGGGACGGAGGGAGGGAGGGCTAGTAGAGGCCATGGCACCCCAAAGTAAACCCTGAGTAAACGCGTGATAAAACCATGAGTAAACACGTGATTTAAATTTACTTAATTTTGGAAATTAGATTCCCAAATTTTTAATTATTCGTAATAGATCCTTCTTTGAGTTTGCCATCCAAGTTTACTTAACACCGTTAGTGCCACGTAAGCTTTTTTTCAAATCACCTTACAAAAATTATATATATATTTTAATAAAATCTTGTTTTGCAAGTTTGAGGGTTATGCAGTAAGTGAGGCATCAGCACTCCTCTTCTAGCATCACGTGTTTCGGTGTTTGCTCTGTTCTCCCTTACAGTGTATGTAATTGTGTACGTCAACATGCTCCTTTTTCTTATATCTAAAGGTCTCTAATGCTTCATGCTTCTGTGAGAATTAATGTAGGTGAGAATTCTTGGAGCAAACTCAATGAAAGAGATCATTGAGAAATTTCTATAAACAACTTATATGTGGTGTCTCCTACCAGAGTGATGAATTTATTTTCAATTCAAACAATTTCCTCTTTACAACAACAGCAATTAGAATTGTATTTCAACAGCAAAAACCCATATAAAACAATTTGAAAAGCTTAAAAATTAATCCCGCTGTGGTTGACTGAGTAGGCCCATTTTTTTGGTTCACAATCATGTTAGTAATAACCCCTAAACTTTCACCCTTTTAAAATAAGGTATCTAAACTTTAAAATGTCTTAATTTATAGTATCTATTTTTTAAAAAGTTTCAATCTAAGTCCTCCGTTATAATTTTCCGTTAAATTTTGTCAAAATTTTCAAAACACCCCTATGTTTATTTTATTTTTTAAAAAGAAAATTGTAAAATTTTTCAAAGATTTAGGCATGGGTATTTTTACAAATTCCGTAAAATTTCGACCAACACCTAAATCCTAGCAATTTTTTTTTTTTTGTTTCCTAAAAAAAAGGAAGGGTATTTTGTTTGATGCGAAAACCTTTTAAAAAATAATAATAATAATAATAATAATAATAATAATAATAATAAAAAATAAAAAAAACTCCGAAAACATGTTGCCATATTTGTGTATGTGGATTCATATCGTAGGACTGTATAAAAAGTTGATAGAGGCTAAATGGAAAAGTTGGCCAACTGACCATGCATGTGAAACGAGGATAGAGGGCAGAGTGGCTTATTTAATAATTAGCTCTTAATTTGAGGTTTTGATTGGTTTCTTAGACATCTGTTCACTTGAACCACATTATTTTTTTCTTTGAATAATAATGCATGCTTGCTCATATTGTGACAGGTGCAATACCAAGTGAAATTGGTAATCTACAAAACCTTGAGATCTTTGCTATCAGTGAGAACAAATTTACGGGGCAAATTCCGTTTGAGATCTTTAATATCTCAACAATTCAAATAATTGGGATGGCTTTTAATATGCTCTCCGGACATCTTCCATCAAATATAGGCATTTTCCTTCCAAATCTTCAACATCTTTATGTTTCCCATAACACACTGAGTGGAACAATACCTAGCTCTATCTCCAATGCTTCACAACTCACAGAACTAGATCTGCGCGCCAATGCATTCTCGGGCTTAATTCCTAAATCACTTGTAAATTTAAGGCTCCTTCAGTGGCTCAACCTAGCAGAAAATAATTTGACCATTGAATATTCCACTCCAGATTTCAACTTTTTCTCTTCTTTGTCAAATGTTGCATATCTAACATTTTTAGACTTGTCATATAATCCGCTTAACTGTGTCCTTCCTAGTTCCATTGGAAATCTCTCCACTTCTCTTGAAACACTTCACATTGATAATTGCAATATCAAGGGAAGCATTCCAAGAGAGATAAGCAATTTAAGCAACTTGGTTACTTTGTCCCTACAGCTCAATGAATTGGCTGGACCTATTCCAACTACAGTAGAAAGATTGCATAAGCTTCAAGGTCTCTATCTTGATAATAATGGACTAGAAGGTTCCATCCCATCTAATCTTTGTCATTTAGAGAGCTTGTTTGAGTTGTATTTAGATGCTAATGAGCTTTCTGGTCCTATTCCTACATGTGTAAATAACATGACTTCTCTAAGAGTCCTTTACTTAGAATCCAACAATTTAACTTCCATGATTCCCTTGAGCTTGTGGAGCCTTAGGTATATTTTGGAGGTCAGACTCTCATCAAATTCTCTAAGTGGCCCTCTCCCATTCGAGATTGGAAACTTGAAGGTCTTGAGAGTACTAATGTTATCAAGAAATCAACTGTCTGGCGATATCCCACCAACAATTGGTGGCCTCAAAGATTTAGCTAACCTTTCCTTGGCAAACAATCGATTAGAAGGCTCAATTCCTGAATCAATTGGTGGACTTGTAAGCTTGGAATTTTTGGATCTTTCCAATAACAATTTATCTGGCGAGATTCCCAAGTCTTTAGAATCACTTTCATACCTCAAATATCTAAATGTCTCTTTCAATAGACTACAAGGAAAAATTCCTGTAGGAGGACCATTTGTAAACTCCTCTGCTGCATCATTTATGTCAAATGATGGACTTTGTGGTGCTCCCCGACTGCAAGTTTCTCCATGTAAAGAAGGTGTTTCTCGACCAAAAAAGACTACAATTGCACATATACTAAAGTATGCATTACCAACAACTGGGTTAACAATACTTGTAGTAGTTGCTCTTGTATTAGTGTGGATAAGATGCCAAAAACAGAATAAGCAAATTCCAATAGAAGCAAACTCTATACCACTAGCTACATGGAGGAGAATTTCTAAAGACGAACTTTTACAAGCAACAGAAGGGTTCAATGCAAGCAACTTACTTGGTAAAGGGAGTTTTGGATCAATATACCAAGGGACACTCTCAGATGGAATAATTGTTGCAATAAAAGTTTTCAACTTGGCAGTAGAAGGGGCGTTCAAGAGTTTTGATACAGAGTGTGAGGTATTGCGCAATATTCGTCATCGAAATCTTGTCAAAATCATCAGCACGTGTAGTAATATGGACTTCAAATCTTTTGTATTGGAATACATGCCTAATGGAAACCTAGAGAAATGGTTGTATTCTCAAGACCATTGTTTGAGTGTCTTACAAAGACTAAATATAATGATCGATGTCGCATCAGCACTCGAATATCTTCATCATGGTTATTCAACACCTATTGTTCATTGTGATTTGAAGCCGAGCAATGTCTTATTAGATGAAGATATGGTTGCACATGTGGCTGATTTTGGAATTGCCAAACTTTTAGGTGATGGAGATTCTATGATGCGAACCATAACTCTTGCTACTATTGGGTATATGGCACCAGGTGATGTTTTTACTCTACAACTAAAACTTGCACGTTTGTCATTCTACTCTTAAATGCATGGATAACTATAGCCTTCTAGTAGAATATTGATTTTAGCAATTTATATCTTTTGAACATATAATTATGTTATCATGCTTATTTTTTAATGTACACAAACAGAGTATGGATTGGAAGGAATTGTTTCTACAAGAGGCGATGTCTATAGTTATGGTGTTTTGCTGATGGAAACTTTCACAAGAAAGAAACCTACCGATGATATGTTTGTTGAAGAAATGAGCTTGAAGCGTTGGGTAGAGGAATCTTTACGCCTTTCAGTAATTAAAGTTGTTGATGCCTATTTGTTGAGAACCGAAAGAGATTATGCTTCTATGGAGAATTGTATGTCATCCATAATGGGATTGGCTTTGCAGTGTTGTGCTGAGTTACATGAGCAAAGGATTAATGCAAAAAGTATTTTAATCACACTAAACAAGATCAAACTGGAGTTTCTACAAGATACTAAAGGAAGAAGCTAGTTAAATGAGAACATCAGGTTTGTTTATATCTCTTTCATGTTTGTGCTTTTGAAATAATATAACTCTCTTGAGACCTATAACTAGTCTCTTATATGAGAACAAGATAAGATATTTATTTATAGCCATTGTTTTGTTGTGGTATATAATAGTAACATTTATAAGTGGTATAGCTAATGGTTGTAGTGACCTATAATTACTCGCCAATGGGTATTCTAAGTTAGTCTCAAAGTGTTAATGGCAACAAAATCATTAGCTTCTCTCTCAGGACACAAATGATATATAGCAATTGTGGGATTGTGCTTACAGATGTGTCCTTGTCTGTAGATATTGCCCCCAACATGCACCATGTGGGGGAGGAAGGGGGTTGGTTATCATTTATCCTCTGAAGTTGTTATCATTTATCCTACTGTATTGTGCAATAAATGACGTTCATCAGCAAAATGTTTATATTTATGCTTTAAACGAGGGGTGAATTATTTCAACAGAAGCATATATAATAAATTCTCACAAATCTGTTAGACTTCCCAGCATGGCAAAAGTCATCAGCAAGTTTCCTGACAAATTATTGGAGGATAGCATCCTGCAATAACAATATTGCAGCAATGAACCAACGAAATCCTTAAAAAATGTGTTAGCGAGAAAAAGATTTACAACCTACCAAAATGAAGAGATGAGATGTCTTACAAAGTCTCTAAATTGGTCAAATTGCCAAGCTCAAGAGGAACAATGCCAGAGAATTGGTTTGCTTCAAGGCTTTTGTTTGAGAAAAACACACACACACACAAAAGAAAAAAAACAAAAACAAAAACAAAAACAGAAAAGGAATATTGAGATTACTAAAAGAGCATAATAGAAACTCATGATTAAACCATCCAAGAAATCACAATGGAGTGCAGGGGTAACAAAACGACCATATAACAATTAAAAAACATGGAAAAGTTTTCAGAGGTTTGAGATCATAGTAGTACACTTAACAATAAAACTAGAGTCTTTCTACTTTATTTTTATTTTACAAACTCAAGCCCACTCACGAAGACTTCAAACCAAAGTTCAAAACGTACAGGTATGTGAGAGTAGTAATATTTCCCAATTCCTTTGGAATCTCCCCTGATAAGCGATTCCCAAGAACAGAGCTGCACATTACTTGCTTGTTAATTTAAGAGAAAAGCAGCTAAATCAAAACTTAATCAATATAAAATAGAAGAGCTCACATAGAAGTTAATCGCATTGAAGCCAATTCCAGTGGTATTGTCCCATTGAGATAGTTGTAAGCAAAATCACTACAATGAGAGGACAACCAGTGTAAATTGAAAATGCTGAAAAAATAGTCTTTATTAAATTCTAGTGAATTGTGTTGGACATTAGTGCTGTAAAATATTACCATCAAACTTGAAATTGAAGCATTTCAAAAAGATCTTACATTTCTCGAAGGTGAGGAAGCTTCACCAGTTGAGGCGGAAGCATGCCAGGAAGACTATAGAACTTGAGCACTCTATAATAAATGAGTTATTAGATAATGAGTATAGGTAACAACTATCATGAGAAGTAGATCAATCATGACATGCTGTTAGCATTTTACAATATATTACATATGTCATGGATGTAAAAAAGGCAGCTTTTGAAAATAATGTTTGGCGGCCTTCATTACAATGTATAGTCAACAAAAATTTTCACTAACCTGACAAACAAAATAACACTAAACATATATAGATTCGTAGATGAAGGCTTAGATGAGTTAACTTAAATTAGTTAATTAAAAAATTATATCTTTTGACAATCATACGGAGATGTAAAATCATGCATAAGATGGAAGATTTGACATAAAAATAATTAGTAACAAGATGAGGGAACTGTACATCTTTACGACATAACAAACGGTGTTGTTGCAATCACAACCAATGCTGCTCTCAGAATTTCTTGGTGGCTCTGGTGTCATCCCAACCATTTCAAGTTGGCAAGAACTACCATTAAACTCCTAATATGTTGAGCCCATGGTACCAGCTATTTGTTGGAGTGCATCAACTACATAACATCCCAATCAATAAACATCACATGTCAAATCAGCGTTGTACAACTGTGCTTATGAAAAAGAAATGGCAATCCAACTTCATTTCAACTAATTTTGGCTACATTAAGTCACAAATTTATATTACAAAGAACCAAGGAAAACAGTTATCTGCGCTTGAACAATAACATGAACAATATCATTTTTATTGCCTAAATTCAGATTCAAAACACTACAAGCTCAACTGTGTCCAGCAGTTTTAAATACCCAAGAAATTTTCGAACATTTTTGTCATTCTGAATCACATGACCTTGAAGCTTGAAGCAAAAAATAGTTTCAAGAAGAAATCGGTTTAATTATCCAATTCACTTCCATATTTGAGAAGGAAAATATGAAAACTGAACTTAATATGACATTTCGACAATTCGATTAATGCATTAAAAAAAGGAAACAAGAAAACAATCAGTTTTGCTAGAATTATGTGAATTTAGACCAATAAGCATGTGAGAATGACACTAATTAGAGAGTACCAGATAATCATGCACTAGTGAAACACCATGGTCATAAATTTCAATGGGGAAACCGCCAATTTTCTGTTTGGTTACCAAATAATTTTTTTTTCTTTAAAAAAAAAAAAAAGAAAGAAAGAAAAGAAAAGAAGAAGAAGAAGAAGAAAAAAAAAAAAGAAAAAGATCAATGCATAGTACTTTCATATCTTACTAAGAAAAATGATAAGCTAAGCCCAACAGGTCCAAACAGTTAATGGTTGACACCCAGTTTGACTAACTTCGCAAGATTCAAACTTTCCATTTCTTTCCCCTATATACCAACTACAACTGAAGAGCAAGCTCGTACCTTCTCCTTGGGGTACCTCTGCCTTTGTGAATCTCAGCAACCTGAACCAACTCAATGCAAAAACCATGAACACGAAGAGATTCTTTGCCAGCATGGTCAAGAATTTGACAAAACTACCACAAGTACTTCTGAGGGAACTTCAGTGCATGATTTGGATGTCAGGAAAGTAGAGAACACCTTTTCTTTAGGTTTGGATTTAGTCGCCGGATATGGACTTGCATTATGGCTGATTGCTCCTTTGTGGAGGTTCCCTTGGACTAGGAGAGCATTGAAAGTCGGGGGTCTTCTGTGTTGCATGGAAAGAGTCTTAAGGCTTGCTTGGGAAGACTTTGCCTTGGTGCCACTGTTTATCACCTCTGGAGCCAACGAAATGATCTGCTCCATTTTAACAATCCACGCACGGAAGAGGATATCTTGACTCAAATTAAGTTGGAGGTTCGGCTAGAGTGTTGGCTAAAGGTCACTTCAAGTGCCTAGGAAAGAGTTTGCTTCTTGTGTATAGATGCAATTTACACTCATTGATGTAAATTCTCCTCTGCTTCTGCAGATTGTGGTTTTATGAGTCTGCTGTGTAATGTTTTGAGTATTAAAACTGTAGGTGTTTTGGTTGTTATTTTTATATCGGCAGTGTTTGTAATTGGTTTTTCCATGTTTTTGGATAGTGTTCCAGTTTTCACTGGAGAGTTGTTTTTGTTTGTTGGTTCTATAAAGTTTTGTTTCATCCAAAAAAAAAAAATATTTGACTTTAAAACAAATTTACCACTATAACATCCAGAAATAAGGGGGCCAATTGTGTGGTTACTATTATCGAAAAGCTTGTTCTTGCTCAAGTGTTTTAAGTCCTCTCAAGTATCCCCTTCCCCTTTCCCATGTATGAATAAAAAAAAGAGTCCTCTCAAGTAGAAAAATAGCATAAATTTGATTAGAGCAACCGCAGCCTAAGCCAAATCAGCTATGATCTTTCAATAATATATCAGCAAATGTAGGGTTAGAACTATAATATAGTGCTTAAACAAAAAACGATTACAGACGTTGTAGGATCAAAAATTAAGCATAGAAGTTTAATTACTACCCATTAAAAGCCCTTCCAACTATCAAACTATCCAATAATTCGTAAGTGTAGTACGAGCAGTACATGATAATACTCTTTTTCAAGTCAATTGAACTACTACCACCAGGCATGACTTGACTTGGGACTGGACCAGTAAAGCATCCTGCGAAAAAGACAAAGGAAATAGTTTACACTTTACAGAAATTCCAGTTAACAAGGACATCAAGGCTTCATCAATATAAAGGGGTTTAACTTGGAAAAAATAGTTCACATTGGGTCATTTCCCACTTTTAAAATGAAATTTTGAAATTGTAGCAGCTTTTATGACAGAAACAAGATACATAGCACCAATAAAGAATAAGGTTGGAGATATTGTACCCAAACAAAAATACAAGCTGCACACACAAACAGATATTCAATGCTTTGCATATCAATAAACATCAATCATTATAAACATGGAGGTAAATAGCAAACCACTTAAGTTTAAATTCCAACAGTCAGAATTTTATAATGTCTGATGCAAAACTTATGAATACCACAGTTGCAGAAAGGGTCATCCGCAGTTTTCCTAAATACATGAACTTCTCCAATAGAGAACTACACTTTCAGAAACTGTCTTATGAGTTACCTACTACACTAGCTACCATGTCGAATCACAGTACTTACTTATCTAGTTGGTGATTACCCATCTACAATTCGCTTATGAGGAATGATCCCAAGTGTTGCAACTAGACTGCTTTAGTTCTTTTCTTAAACGACAAAATGTAATAAGATTGCTCTAATCTTTCAGCTTCATTATATGTTGGCAAAACAAAATGATAGGTTACTGCGCATCAACAGCACAGTGGACTCTTGTTTTCACAATGAAAGATGCAAGGTGGGCAAGTAGATGATTGTCTAGAACTAATCGTGTGACACAGGGGATCCGTCTAGATTGCTATATAGAGCCACAAGTGCTTATGGTGATGCCAATCGTCATCCATTTTACATGCCAGATGTTAATGGATGTTGTAACTTGTGTTTCAAATTAAATGTATGTTCGAGGGGGTTAACAGTATTTTGCATTTAGTTTCTTAAGACGTGTTGTTAGGCAATCTAAGTTTTCTCTTTAGTCTCAAATTAACCCTACAAACATGATCAAGAAAAATTAGACTAAAAGCTCATGGCAGCTGCCATACGACAAAACCTCTGCTTTCTTTTTATCTCCAAGCTATTTCATTGCTTCATACCCAACATATACTCAAATAATCAAACAGACAGGTAGCTGCAGCGTGAACTAATTGCAGCTAAACTTCAAATGCTCTGCAACTGGATTTTTTTTTCTCGCTTTTCTTCTCTTTTTCTTTCTTATATAGGGATACACACACATGACACACTCTAAACTTGAGCATACCTGCTCTGTTAATTTTCTTCCAAGTTCCGTAACAATTAGATGTTCTGAATCTTGTCATTTGACCAACCACAAACATAAAAACATTTTCTTTTATTTTTTCTACATTTATGAATTACATGACCCTGTCATTGAAAAAAAAAAGATTATTGATGTCTTACCTTTCCCTGGTTGCTCGCAACTAAATCAATGTCCCAACCTGAAAAGACAGTTAGGCCACGTGAGAGAATGCAGATTGGAAACATTAACACCAGAATGAAAATGGGCCAATTTGTAGTTGTTATAGTACGAGATACAAGGTAGGTTATCATAGAAATTGATTCTCGCATAAGCTTACATCCGTATCTTCCTTTTTCTCTTCTTTTCTTTCGCCCTGAGCTTACCAACACAAGACAAAGTCGCTTGCACTCCCAAAACTCTATCTGCTACATTCAGTAGAGCAAGGCTCTCCACATAAGAATCGAAATAAAGCCAGTCACTTATATCATAAATGTGAAGATACCAGGATTGTTCGCTATTACGTTCGTAAGAACACAAATTTCCCTCATGGTTCACTAGAACTTCACCGTTCTTTGTAAAACCTATCGGACCATATGATGCACAATCAAACTTAACATCGAACTGCTTAGTCCAAGATTCCGCTCTTCCATACTCTTTCATCACCCACACGATCATATCCTCTTCGTCCGCCGAGCGGACCCCGTAGGGAATGACAGCAAGCAACCCATCAACTACCGCCATAAAAAACCCGAAGATTTCCTGATCCCCTTGTAAACCCTTTGGCATACCCATTTCACGAAACACCTCATCCTCCATATCGAACGACACGATCAAATGGCGAAACGGGCCATGGTGGTGCTCTGGAGTGTGAGCTGGCCAGTGGACTGCCCCATTAAAGAAAATATTACGTAACGAGTTTCTACCGAAGGGTTCTCTAAAGTAGTAGGGAGGACCAGGGGCCATAAAAGAGCGCCATGCGCCAGTTCGAAGCGTATAAATTTCAACCAAAGAATGAGTGGCGCCTTCGACATATACAACCCTCACCAGTTTGTAATCGTCAGTCTTGGGGCAATAGCCAAAGCCATGAGTCCGGGTTTCCAATCCAATATTAGGGTGCGGAATGGATATGGCTTTTTGAATACAAGGGTTGCAGAGAAAGTATGAATCAAAACCTCTGGTGAGACAAAATAGGCCATTAGATGAACCAATTACTTGCATGCAATCGCGCAAGCAACGCGATCCTATGAAATATGATGGATCTCCTGTGTCATAATATTGTTCAGTGACCAAGCTCCTCTCTTGTATTTCTGGATCAAGGGAAAGCAGGCGGATGCGTTTGGCAGGGATAGGTCTTTCTTGAGTCGGTAGTCGAAATGGAGTAACACAAGGCGGGATGGGTATTGGGGGTTGGAAAGAGCGCGGCTGAGGTGGGTGGCGATGAAATGGGGGCTGGAGATAAGAGAGCACCATGTCTTGGAAACGCCCCTGAATCTGATAACAGACTTCACGGACAGTCGTGAGAGGGGTCTTGTTTGTTAAGCTACAAGCCTACAACACATAACGGAGTAATGCTCTCATTGTTGATGTAACTTTTTTTCACTTTTTTATATTTTTTACTATCGATCATCATCAAAACATTATCACTTTTTTCACTTTTTATATCACATTAATAATTTTTTATTACTATTCAAATAAAAAAATTCATTACAATACAAAATTTTTTCATTTTTTTATACAAATTCTTTTTATTTTATATCACATCATCACTTTTTACTAATTTCAAAATTAACAACCCATTACTCTGTTCTGTTCTGTACATGTCTTTGCCAAACAAGCTCAAGATTTCAGCGATAACTTCATTTGGGAGACTGTCTGACATCGTCTTTCTTTTTCTGGTGCCAATTGAAGAGCCAGTATGAGCAAGCAGCATAACAATTTATATTTTTTATATTTTTAGATATATTTTATTTATAAATATGTAATATTTATACAATTTATGTTTTTTATGTTATGAATTTATAATATTATTTTTTTTATGTTGAATTTGTAATTTATATTTTTTTTATGATGATATGCTCATTTAATCATTAATAAAAAAACATGAGTGTTTCTTATGACCATTAATTATTATGAATATTTTAAGGTCCAAATTCATCATCGCTTTTTTTTTTTTTTCTCGACGCTACATATTTTTGTGTTATATTATATTTTCAAAACAAGTTCAAAAGAGTACAAATTGGTCAAAATTATTTTTAAAATAAACTCATTACTTATTTGCAAATATCCTATAATAGCGGCATTTATTAATGGTAATAATTGTGTGAGTGCGAATAAAAAAAAATTACAGATACAAATACTAATTTTTAAAAATGATATTCGAATTTTATAAATATGGGATATCTCAAACAACGGCCGGTATCCACGTATACACCCTACTCTTCACAGTTTCCAACATGGTTTTACGCGTCATTTCGACTTTCTATATAATTGAGTATTTTTTTTTTTTAGATCTTTTCATTTCCAACGTAAAAAGGACGATTGAAATAATTATATATAGTAGCGTCTTTTTTTGATAAATGTAGAAAAAATGACGTCGTTTCCATTATTATTCCATATCTTTTTTCCCATTTCCCACACAACATTCAGACCTCAAGAATGACAATTCCTTTGTTCAAAGAAAAAAAAAAAAAAAAAAGAGAGAATGACGCTTTTTTATATTTATATATATATAAAAAAGTTCCAGTTTTAGACGCTTGCGATCGTTTCAACTTTCCATACAAATGAGTTTTGGAAATGGTTAATTGTACAACACAATTTGCATAACAATTGTACAGTCAAGGCATATATGTTAATACGTATAGATTTCACGTGCATAAATCTCATATATATATATATATATATATATATATATATAAATTATTCAAATTGTGTGATGCAAAAGAAAATTGTTAGAGGTATCACAAACTCTTACAAATAAAAGTTTATAAACTGACATGACATTTATATGGCATTTTAATAATTAAAAAACTAATTTATTAAAACTCAAAGGAATTTACTGGTTGATTTAAAAAAAAATAAAAAAAAAGGGATCCGGCCGGGACTGAGGCAACCAACACAAACACAAGCCCCGGCCAGATCTATGTGCATCCTTTTCATCCAGACCCCAACCCCCACCACCGGCGAGCTCCGACAGAGACGACAACAGAAACGACACAGACATCCAGAAACCCACGCCGGCAAGACGACAACAGAGACGGGGGAAGAGGATCTAGAAGCTCGGTGGGAAGACAGAGGAGGCACAGTGTGGCTGAGAAAGAGATCCGGTCCTCGACCCACCAAACCCACATCGGCGTGGGTGGTTTTCGACCGGATCTTCTAGTTCATACAACGTCGTCAGTGAATCACGATCTTCAAGTTCGCATGCTGCGACGTCGCCAAAAACCGTCGGGATTTGGGTCAGTTAATCTTCGTCATCGGCCGATCGGGATTGCTGGGACCCAGACCCCAACGGCTTCCCGACCCAAACGTCAACGGTGGTCGGGGTCTAGTCGGGATTACTGGGACGTCGCCAGTTTTTTAACTTGATAAGTTTTTTTAATTTGATCAAAAACCAATCTTACGTGGAATCTATGTGTCTAAATTTTTTAAATGATAAAATGCCACATGGGCTTCACATTAGTTTGTAACAGCACTCACAATGACTTATGTATTTCTCAATCTAGAATAGTTAATTAAAACTCACTTTATCTAGTCAGGATTGTTTGGACGTCGCCGGTTTTTTAATTTGATAAGTTTTTTTAATTTGATCAAAAACCAATTTTACATGGAATCTATGTGTCTAAATTTTTTAAATGATAAAATGTCACATGGGTTTCACATTAGTTTGTAAGAACACTCCCAATAGATTACCTATTTGCAACTTTAAGTTAGAATAGATAACAAAAGTGCTAAAACGAAACTCTATCGGCTTATGTATTCCAACTCTATAATAGATTTTTCTTAATTCCATAAATAGTGCAACTCTACTTATGCTATTCACTTATCTATTTTTTATTATTATTATTATTCTTTATCTCCACATTTTCGTCTTTTTCTTTTTCATTTTTCCTCCGTGACTCCACGTTCTTCCTTTATAGTGGAGATCTAAGGGAAAGATTGTAAAGTAGTGGAGTTATCAAACGGGACCCACGTAGAAAAAAAAAACTATAATAAAAAATAACATAAAGTTAAGAATAGATAATTAAATGTATGGTACATTTTAAAACTCATTAGCTAAACTAGATAAAATGAATTTTGATAGAGTACTCTCTATGGCTTATGTATATCTCAATCTAGAATAGTTAACTAAAACTCACTTTATCTAGTTTAGCTAATGGGTTTTAAAAGGCACCATACATCTAATTATCTATTTTTAACTCTATATTCTTTCTTTATTATTTTTTATTACTTTTTTATTAATTTTTTATTAAAAGGGGAAAGAAAGTCCAGTTGGTAGAGCTTAAACACCCTTAGGTAGAATTTTGGTCCTGTGGAGGTGGAGAGGATTAAGTACTGTTTGGTTCCTAGTCCTTTGCAGCATGAAGATAAAACAATCTGGAGTGGCACAAAACATGGTTTTTGTACGTTGCGGAGTGCCTATTTTCTTGAGATGAACCAAAGACAGCAGGGAGTAGGGGAGAGCTCAAAGCATCAGGAAGTTCAGTTATTCTGGAAATCTCTTTGGCAGCTTCCAGTCCAACCGGCGGAAAGAAATTTTGTGTGGAAGGTATGTAATAACATTCTCCCAACAAAAGAGACCTTATTCAGGAAAGGGATTCTTGATGACCCTTACTGCCCTCTATGCTTGACTCAACCTGAAACTCTTTCTCACATTCTGTGGAGCTGCCTATCCTCGGTGGCGGTGTGGCAAGAAAGTAGCAGAACAGTACAGAAACTATCCATTCAAGAGGATGAGGTATTAAGCTATATTCGTCATCTCCAAGACAGTTTAGAGGCTACTGTTTTTGCAGAAGTTCTAAATGCATGTGATGCGGCTGATATGACTCCGAAGAAATTCCTTAATTTTCAGACATTGCTCTGAGCCCCCGAATCAATTGATCCTGAAAGCAAGAGGGATAATGGAAGAGATAGAGAGTGTCACAGAGGAGCAGAATGGTGCCCCAATTCCTGCTGTTTCGGCTATTTCAGGTTGGACTCGTCCTCAGGTGGGCTTAGTGAAAGTGAATTGGGATGCAGCTCTTAATAAGGAGGTGAGGAGGATTCCTAATCCTAATTAAACAGATGCAAAATAGGAATACTACGTTTTTACAGGAAACCGCTTATTAATAAGGGTTAAATACCTTTTTAGTCCCTGAGTTTTGACAACTTTATTTTTTAGTCCCTGAGTTTCAATTCGCATCACAGATGATACATCAATTTTGGGAAATGACCAAATTAGTACCCCGGTTAACTTCTCCGTTCAAAAATTAACGGTCCGCCACGTGTCAACCTCAGAAGTTGACACGTGGCACTATATAAAAAAATAAAAAATAAAAAATAAAAAATCTTTAAAAATTAATTAAAAAAATTTAAAAAAAATTGAAAAAACTAAAAAAAAAAAAGGGGGTGGCTTGGCCACCATGGGGGTGGCCGGCCACCCCCATTTTGGCCAGGGAGGTGGCCGGCCGGTCTGGGGTGGCCGAACCACCCCCATGTGGTGGTTCGGCCACCCCCTGGACAGAAAAAAAAAAAAAAAAAAAAAAAAAAAAAAAAAAAAAAAAAAAATTGGGTTTAGGGTTTTGCCCTTGGGGGTGGCCGAACCACCCCCGTGCCCCTTGGGGGTGGTTCGGCCACCCCAAGGGCAAAACGGGAAATTTTTTTTTAGGGTTTATTTTTCCCGTTTTGCCCTTGGGGTGGTTCGACCACCCCCAGACCGGCCGATCTGGGGGTGGTTCGGCCACCCCCAAGGGCAAAACCCTAAACCCAATTTTTTTTTTTTTTTTCTGTCCAGGGGGTGGCCGAACCACCACATGGGGTGGTTCGGCCACCCCAGACCGGCCGGCCACCTCCCTGGCCAAAATGGGGGTGGCCGGCCACCCCCATGGTGGTGAGCCACCCCTTTTTTTTTTTTTTCAATTTTTTTTAAATTTTTTAATTAATTTTTAAAGATTTTTTATTTTTTATTTTTTAATTTTTTATATAGCGCCACGTGTCAACTTCTGAGGTTGACACGTGGCGGACCGTTAATTTTTGGACGGAAAAGTTAACCGAGGTACTAATTTGGTCATTTCCCAAAATTGATGTATCATCTGTGATGCGAATTGAAACTCAGGGACTAAAAAATAAAATTGTCAAAACTCAGGGACTAAAAAGGTATTTAACCCTATTAATAATAATAATTAAAAAAAATTATCCTTATTAAATTTAACGCTTTTACCTAATTATGTACTGATCATAATAATAATAATAATAATATTGGACTATAGGAGTACTACGGTTTTAAAGGAAACCGCTTAATTAATAATAATAATTAAAAAAATAATAATCATCGTTATTAAATTTAACGCTTTTACCTAATTATTTACTAATCATTTTACAATTTTACCCTTCTAAAGAGCTTTGTGGGTAGCTCGATTTTTAAAGGTCTGTTTGGGTTTACGATTTCAACAAGTGCGTTTTTAAAATAATGATTTTAAGAATCCGTTTGAGTTTGCAATTTCAAAATGTGCGATTTTCAAATATGCGATTTGAAAAAATAATTTTGAAAAATGTAGTTAAGCGTTTAGCACAATTGCAGTTTGGCTTTTAAAATCGTATGTTAGCCTTTAAAATTCTGCATTTTTGAAAAAACATCCTCTTGGCTTTAGTTACGATTTGAAAACATAGAAAATTGCTTTTTCAAATCGCAATTTTTAAAAAACGTAATTTGCAAACGATTCATTTTCTGCGATTTGATTTAAAATCCCATTTTTTGTCTACAAAATCCCAATGCTAAACACACCCTAAAATGTGGGATTTAAAAAAATAATTTTTAAAAACACAATTAAATGTTTGGCAAAATCACAGTTTAACCCTTAAAATCGCATATTAACCTTTAAAATTCTATGTTTTCAAAAAAACACTACATTGCTTGCCATTCAAAAAAAACATTTTTTTTGCATTAATCGTTTTTTAAAAACGACTCCAACCAATTTGAAATGTTTTTGCAAAAACGGCTCAAACTGTTTTGAGCCGCTTTAGTAAAAACGTTTGAAACCGGTCGGAGTCGTTTTTAAAAAACGGTTCAAACCGATTTGAGCCATTTTGTATCATGCTTTCCCACTTTCCAACTACCACTCCTAAAAAATGGCAACCAGCAATTCACCCCTTCGTTTTCCCATAGCAATACAACATATCCTCTAAAACCAACAAGTGAAAACCTTGATTAGATTACTTATAAATAAATAAAGAGAGAGAGAGAGAGAGAGAGAGAGAGAAGAAAACCTTGATTAGAAGTAATGTATGTATATGCATGCTAGATGAATCCGAAAGGCGAAAATGACAAGCATCCCAAGTATAGCCCTAATCGTTTGGACAATTCAACTCCAAATCTATCTTGAAAGAACAATACACTAAAAGCCTTCACTGAAATCAGAAAATGCCTCCATGTCACAGAAAACGTGCCCCCATTGATTGGTATTCTTAGACCAAGCAAAGCAACCATAAATCTATTAGTTTGGTCCTAGCTTTCTCTGTTATTCTATATCCATACAATAAACTCGACTTTAATAAATCAACCAAGAGATTTAAACATCCAACGAGCTCGAAAACTACTGATACCAAAAGAAAAATAGAAACTTAAATCCATTCAAATCGAAAGCGATCTTTATATAACAATCAAAATGCACTGACGACGCTCTGAAAACGCTGTGAAACAATCAAAACATTCACATGACTTGTAAAACCTACGAAAGTCAACAATGGGCATTGACCTACCCACCATGTTAGTGTTAAAGTGTCCCACATTGTTCAGAAATCCTTGTCTTGTAGACTTTATAAGCCATAGATACCCCTTCTCTCTCAAGACGTCTTTTGAGAGTGAGTAAGGCCTATGGACTTTTACATGGTATCAGAGCAGGTTCCTTTGACAATGATGGGTCTTTCCCTCTCGTTGTTAAACACGTGTTTGGCCAAAGATGCCACACGTGAGGAGGCATGTTAAAGTATCCTACATTGCTCAGAGATCATTGTCTTGTAGACTTTATAAGCCATGGATACCCCTTCTCTCAAGGCGTCTTTTGAGAGTGAGTAAGGCCAATGGACTTTTACAGTTAGAGTGGCACATCATGGTTTTTGAGGTTCAAAATTCATGTAATAGCAGCAGCAACAACAACAAATCACATTTAAGCTAATAATTGTTACATATTTTAATTTTTCATTTAGAACACATCTCTTAGTTTACTTCTAGGCTTTGCAGCCATGTGAGATTGTGAATGCATTTTCTTCAATAGTCGATGATTATTTGATAAATGGGTTTTACATTCTCTTGAAAATTGTGATCGATCGTGGTACGACCAATATGATCGGTCGTGGTACGATCTATGTGATTGATCATGGTACGATCTATGTGATGGAATGTGGTACTATCATGTGATCCATCGTGGTACGATCTAAGTGTGATCGATCGTGGTACGATCAATGTAATCTGTTGTGGTACGATCTATGTAACGGAACGTGGTACGATTTATGTGATTGATCATGGTACGATCTATATGATTGATCATGATAGGATCTAAGTGTAATCGATCGTGGTACGATCTATGTGATTGATCGTGGTACAATCATGTGTGATCGATCGTGCTATGATCTATGTGTGATCGATCGTGGTACGATCAATGTGATCAATTGTGGTATGATCTAAGTGTGATCGATCATGGTACGATCTATGTGATCGATCGTGGTACGATCTATGTGATCGATCGTGGTACGATAAGTGTGATCGATCGTGGTACGATCTATGTAATGGAACGTGGTACGATCATGTGATCGATCGTGGTACGATCATGTGATCGATCGTGGTACGATCATGTGATCGATCGTGGTATGATCATGTGTGATCGATCGTTGTACGATCATATGTGATCGATCATGATACGATCTATGTAATCAATCGTGGTAGGATTTAAGTGTGATCGATTGTGGTACAATCAATGTGATCAATCGTGGTAGGATTTAAGTGTGATCGATTGTGGTACAATTAATGTGATCAATCGTGGTATGATCTAAGTGTAATCGATCGTGGTACGATCTATGTGATCGATCGTGATTGGATCTAAGTGTAATCGATCGTGGTACGATCTAAGTGTGATCGATCGTAGTACGATCAATGTGACCAGTTGTGGTACGATCTATGTGAGACTTTTTTTTTGTTTAAACAGCTCCAATTTGAGACCTTTTTTTGTTTAAACGGCTACAATTAGAGCCGTTTTGATCAAAACGATTCCATTTTGAACCATTTTTGTTAAAACAAATCAAATTAGAGTCGCTTTAAAAACAGCTCTAATTTGAGCTGTTTTCGAAAAACCGCTCTAATTAGAGCCAGTTTTTTAAAACGGCTCTAATTAGAGCCACTTTTGTTAAAATGGCTCAAACTAATTTGAGCCGTTTTTATTAAAACGGCACAAAATTAATCAGAGTCGTTTAAAAAAAGCACCTCAAATTAGAGCCATTTGTTTATTATTATTATTTTATAAATGGCTCAAATTAGAGCCGTTTTAACTAAAACGGCTCTAATTAGAGACGCTTTGTTAAAACGGATCTAATTAGTGTCGTTTTAGTTAAAAACGACTCAAATTATAGCCGTTTTGTTAAAACGGCTCAAAAAGCCTTTTCTTTTTGTAGTGACAATCGATTAGAAGGCTCAGTAACTGAATCATTTGGTGAACTTGTAAGCTTGAAATTCTTAAATCTTTTCAGTAACAATTTATCCGGAGAGGTTCTCGGATAAATTCTTATTGGAGGACCATTTGTACACTTCGTCGCTGCGTCTTTTATGGCAAATGATAGACGTTGTGGTGCTCCCTGACTATAAGTTCCCCCATGTAAAGAAGGTGTATACTAAAGTATTGTTGTGGAATGATTTGATGTCTCCATCTTTGGCATCACCAAGCTAATGTTCTAGAACTAGTTACCAAATGTCAGTTGCAAACTAGCAATGAAGCAAATACTGGTCCACTGTTGAACACTTCTCTTAGACACAACACTAATTTATTAATCAAAATCCTTTATATCAGAATTCTCCAATGATACGGGCCAGTTTTATCAGTGTTTTGTTAGACTCGTTTTACTTAAAAAAAATCATATCTTCTGTTTCTCACATCGGATTGAGACAAACTTAGTGGCATTGGAAAGCTTATTCAGAGGGATACAATTTTGTATTTCATAAACATTTCGTAATTCCAACTGCAAAAGTTGTAGTTTTGTATTATTTGTACTGCAAAGTGTTTTTTTTTTTTTTTTTTTTTTATTATTTATTGTTTTTTAGGGTTTCAAATTTATACTCTATATAAGCCTATTAAGATGGCTTTAGCCTCCAACTTATGTATTTTATCAGTTTATCAATATGAAACATTCAATGAGTGATTTTCTATCCATTTTGCCTCGATTTCTTGATAGAGTCATGGTTCGAGAAGAGTTTTGATTCTATTGTTGTTTGATATTGCGAACCCACTACACTACCCTGCATCAGTTGGTATCAGAGCTTAATTAGTGTCTTCTTGGGGTGATTTTTTATTTTTTTTCATTTTCATGACTGGTGACCTTGGTCATGGTTGGTGTAGACAGGATCCAAATGAGGAAGTCTCCTAACATGAATGCAATGTACAAGACGTGATAATTGAAGAATTACAGAGGCAGGTTGTGGAGTTAACCTAGCATCTAGCGGTGCAAAACATTGAGATGTATCGTGATATTGACGGTTGCGATTCATAATCCAATTTTGAAAGCCCGTCTCACAATCCTATTCTAGTTCGGGAACAGCATGGTCGAGATAAAGAGTTTATTGATGGAAAGTTTCAACATGAAGAAGACGTTGAAGATCATTCTTAATGTTTTGTAGATTAGAATTCTCCAGCAACTTATGATACATATATCAATAATGAAAATCTTATAGAGGTAAGTTTTTTGTCATATGGTCAAGAGGATGAACAAAAAGTGGATAATCATGAGTTTAATGAAAGTCCAAAGAGTGAAATATTTCAATGGGGTCTTCAGAAAATTAATTTATGTTGCTTTTCTTGGGATTGAAAATTTTCTGTCAAATTTTCCTAAAGAAAATCTTGACATTTGTTTTAGCATGTTGGAAGAAATTTTGATTTTTCGTGGTCAAGAAGGAATTGAAATTTTTTGGAAAAAATTTACGAAGAGTGAATTTGATGGAGATCTTATGGAGGTTCTTTGTCATATGATAAAGAGGAAGAATCTGTAGTAGATTGGGCTTCTCCACTACTCTATGACATCTATACTAATAAAGAAGAACCATTGGAAAATGTAATCTCTCGGATAATATTGACAATTTTGTTGATGAGAGTTCTATACATAATGTGCTTGATGAAAGCCCTAAAAGTAAAGTCTTTGATTTGGATGTTAACAAAGTTGATTTCCATGAGATAGAAAACATTTTATCAAATTTCCTTGATGCAGAGATTTTTTTATGAGAGTTATGTACATCTCATGCTTGATGAAAGCCCTAAAAGTGAAGTATTTGATTTGGATGTTAACGAAGTTGATTTTTTTGGGATAGAAAATATTTTATCAAATTCTCTTGATGTTAATGTTTTTGATGATTTTTATACGTAGAAGAATTTTATGTTTAAAAGTGAAGAAATCATTGATCCCTTTTGGGAGATATTAATGGCGCATGAATGAGAGAAGACGAGTGACAATTGTGTGAAGTTAGAGTTCTTTGAATCTAGTGCAAAAAGTTTTCAAGTTGACTATTGTAGTCTTGTGATGATTAGTGAAGTATTATTTCTTGTGGGATGTTACGTTATTTTACTTTTGAAGACAAAGGAATAGAATAAATTGATTGACATACGAATGATCAGGACAAAAATATCTGAATAGAATGACATAATAATCACCAAATAGAGCACGAGCAAGGCTAGTATTTTCCATATACTCCCATACACCAATAATAATATCCCCTTCAATACAACATCCATGAAGCTTAATTCACAAGATTTGGATGTTGCAAACAAGAAATCATGCCTATCTCATTTAAAAAAAAATCACGATTTCCTTGTTTCGATTTATGCTCCGTTTGTTTCGGTGTAAAATGGTTTCCGTCGTAAAATAGTTTCAGGGAAATCATTTTTCAGAAAAATATTTTCCGTCTAAATTATTTTTCGGTGTTTGGCGCGTACGGAAAATTACAAATATTTTTTATATTTTAATTTAATCATATAATTTAAAAAAATTAAATTTTATTCACAAAATAAAAAAATATTAACATAAAATAATATAAAAATATTTTTTTTATATTTGGCATATACAAATTCCGGCAAAGTTGCTGGAATCCGGCCATTTTCGCTGGATTCCGGCGATCTTAGCAGGGATCCGGCACAAAACGGCCGGATCCCGGCTAGTTGACCGGAAGCCGGCCGTCCTGGCCAGTTTCCGGCCAGTTGGCCGGAGATTCGGCCAGAACAGCCGGATCCAGCCAGATGCCGGGGGTTCGGCCGTTCTGGCCGGATCCGTCCAGGATCCCGGCCAATATCCCGGCTAGACGACTGGAGATCCGGCCAGAACAGCCGGATCCGTCCAGGATTCTGGCCAGATGGCCGGATCTCCGGCGTTCTGGCCGGGATCCTGCGATATAGCCGGAATCTGGCATGGTATCCCCGGAATCCGACGACATCTGCTGGACGTCGCCGGATTCCGGCTTAATTTGTCGAATTCTGGCACTGACCAGAGTCGGAATCTGACTTGTCGAAATTTGGCAATAGTCAACTACTTGAACGTAAAAGTCGACTGCATTGTTTAAAAGAGAGTCGACTGTATCTACCATCTACGGAAAATGATTTACGCTTTTAAAAAGTGTAAATCATTTTTCGAAATTTATTAAGCATTTTTTGTCAAACGGAAATCATTTTCCGATTGACCATTATTTTCGCCCCTACCAAACACCGAAAAATACCGAAACCATTTTCCAGAAATCATTTTACGCCGAAACAAACGGAGCATTAGATGAAAGCTACATAAATTACTAAGACAATAGCATCATCAGGTAATTGACCCTGCACCCAACATTTATTGAGATGAGAACAAAAATCCATATACTCAAATAAGAGTTTGTTGCAGTACCTTCAACACTCGACCATACCCATCTTCTCCAATTTTGTTGCCATAATCAAAGCCATTAGTACCTGTCTGCAAATCTAGCCCTTGAACATCAAACGCTTGTTGTCATTGTCTGTTTGCTTATACAACCAATTACTCGCCTCCTTTCCCCCCTCACTTAAATGAAGACTTTTGTTTTAAGAGTTGAAGTCTACATGGAATTCGTTAAGAAACTTGAACTCAACGATGACCCGGATCAACTTTACGACTTCGTGGTCTGCTTCTCGTCACAATTTTTTCCATTATATATATTAACGAACTTCATTTATAACTCTTGATGTTTCATCACTATTGAAAAAAAGGTACTCAAATTTTAAAAAATATCAATTTATGGTATTTATCTTTCAATTTTTTTTTTCAATTTTAACTATTCGTTAAAATTTTCTGTTAAATTCTATCAAAATTCTCAAAATATCCACAATTTTTTTAAGAAAAAAAAATTGCTAAGATTTAGGTCTTGGTTAGAATTTAACAGAATTTGCAAAAATATCCGTGTATGAATCTTTGAAAAAAAATTATAATTTTTTTATAAAAAATAAACACATGGGTATTTTGGAATTTTTGATATGATTTAATGAAAAATTCTAACGGAGGGTTAAAATTGAAAAAAAATAATGAAAAATTGATACTCTAGATAGACACTTTTTAAAATTTTGGTACCTTTTTTTTAAGTGATAAAAAATTAGAAATTATAAATGAAGTGTTCCTATTTTTATTTTATTTTTTCTTTTTGTACTTCTTGTTTTGTAATATGTATAAGGATACTGTTTTTTAGGTTCAATGTGATAGATGTGCAAATGCGTTTACTCTGACTTGTTCACTCAAGGGTATCAAAATGAAGGTTCGCTTTAATCTTATTTTTCTATGATTGATTTATTTATTTTTTACTTTATTCATTTATTTGGTTTATATTTTTTGAATTTTAGTGTCCCAATTGCCATAACAAACAAAAATGGATAATAAAGCCATCTAAGACTGCGGATGAAGCATTTATTGGTGAAGAGGTTATTGGAGAGAAGTTTGCAAACCTCATGAAACTTAGTTGTTTTGGAGTCAAACCAACTGGATTTGTGTTTGGCAGAGGCTGGAAAATAACAGCGGTAGCAATTTTATTTCTCTTTTTCATAGCTAAGTTTCAAAAATTTAAAGAATTTATTCATATTATTTATTTTTTTATGCATTTATTTCTCAGGTTAATGACGCTGTCTTTGTGGATCCTGATTTGTCTACTGCATGGCTTCACAACTTTAACGGTCACGCTGCAATAGTTCAAAACCTATCTGCAAGCTTTATTGAGAATTAGTCTACTATAACTAGTTGTTGATTTTTTTTTTTTTAAGCGTAGGTGAGCTCTTTGCTCAGATGATATTTTATTTGAGTAATTCTAAAACATAGTCTTTCTTATATCCTCCAAAATGTCATGTGGTTCTTAAAATAGCCATTTTATGTGTGGACTCTAATCCTCCTTATAACATTACTCGTTTTATTTTGTTTGTAATGGAAGTTGGGTATCAATTGGAATTATGTTTTATATTTTTATTATATTTTAAGTTTGTTTTGTTATAATTTTTAATTAAATCGCACCTCAAACGGAATTTAGATATATATTTATCATTACTCTGTCAGCGGATTAATTAGACCTCGCCAAATATGTTGTAGCCCGTGCTACAAACAAGTACAATACAGTAAAAAAATGTGGGAGCTTAATATCAAGAAAAATTGTATGTAAGTTTTATTTGCAAAATATAATTAGAAATGGTAGCATGAAACTATATATTCGACTTTCTCATATGTAAATTGAATTTAAAATCATTGTATACAAAATATTTTCTTAATTAAAAAAAGGGACATCTCAGTTTTCATCTTGCGACAAATAAATTGACTTAATTGAGCCTTCAAATTTTTCGTCAATCCCTTTAGGAAGAGATGCCGACTGACATTTTGTCCATGTTAGACTTACAAAAACATTCAATGTGTATCCAAGATATCCTATTCTTTAAGCTAATCACAAGAAAAAAAGGTTGAGAACATCCATTAATTCAAAAGCTAATCACATGAAAAATAGGCCGGTTGAGATTGAACATCCATTAATTCAACAGCTAATCATATGAAAAATAGGTTGAGAACATCTATTAATTCAACTCAAGGAGACACAACATCAATAACTCCACGGCCACATACATACTACATTATATATCCCTTCGAATTAACTTCGAATATTCTGAAATAGTAGTATTGCTAGTTACTAAAATTGAAAAATAGACATGACAAAATTTTTTATGTAAGACAAGTCAATGAATGACTCGATAAATCTTATCAGACATTTACAATATTTATTTAAAATTAAAAACAAACATCAGTAGAGTCGAGTCAAACGATTCTATTAGACGATTCAAAAGTCATAATACCGTGAGACAAATACAAAAAAATATGCATTTTCTAAAAGGTACTTTTTTTTAAGAATCTTTTCATATGCACATGAATTCTCTAGAGTTCTTGATATCATCATACTTTGGGCAATGCAGATCCTTTTACATAATGGAAGCTCTCTAATATTTCTGCATTCTTCGAAAAATACTTTGTTAGAGTCTTTTCTTCTGCTAATCCTTTAAAATTTTCAATCTTGATAGTCTTTACACAATGCCGCCAACAGAGAACCGGAAGAAGTTTGCAACAACTAGGATTTTTCAAGTTGTAAATAGGATTTTCGTATGAGAACTGTAATATAAGCACATAGTTAGGAACTTTGTCAGAAATGCCAGAAAGAAGGCATCAATCTACTTTAGGCCCGAAAGAAAAAAGATGTTAGAAACTTAACATATATATATATATATATATATATATATATATATATATATATATATATTTGCAGTACCTTGAAAGATATACTGTCAATTGTCTCCTGGTACCGCCATTCTATAAAGAGAACCTCTAGAAGAGGACAAATCCACAACAAGACATCCACAAGTTCGTGGATTTGTCTTGTACGTATAGAACATGCTTTCAACTTTAACTGCTTAACATTATATAATGGGAATGTTTTTTGCAGTAATCACACTCTTTACAAAATAAACAAAAACATGTGTTAGATTGTTATAATATGTGCTAATAATTGGTGTACAAAGTAACAAATAAAAAAGAATAAAATAAAATAAACTAGAATACCTTGGCATCGAAATAACTCCAAGTCAATAATTTCGGTTGACTTAACTTTGCAAGGAATTCAATCATTTCAGCATCCAAATCAGTATCGCCCGTAAAGATGAGACTAACTTCCGATGGACTTGAAGAATTTAAAGAAAAAGATATAACCTCACCATAATACTCGAGTCTATGTAAGTTAGGAGTAACAATGTCAACTTCAACTAGCCTGTGACAACTAATGAAGGTCAAACTCTTCATACAATTACTTGAAATCTTAATCCTTTCCAACATACTACAATTTGCTAGGTCCAAGCAATCAATTAGTGGATATTTAGAAAGAAATTCATGCAACCATTTGTCAGTAATGTTGCATGAATATAATACTAACTTCTTCAGATTTTCGCACTGGCCTAGGTTGATTTGGCATGGTATCCTAAGCTTGAAAACTAAAGATTCAAGATTTGATGCTTCGATCTCAACACTCTCAAGTTGAGGATTTCGTAGCAGCTCAATGGACATGAGTTTAGGAAGACCTGACACCTGTATACTTTTCAACCCATAACAATATTCAAATGTCATCTCTTCCATATTAGGACAACCATCGATTAGAGTTTGGACAACTTGGTTCTCCACATTAATATTCAAGACAAACTTTTTCAAAGAGGGTAAGTTAATATCCCTGTAAAATGGCTTCAACTTACACTTGCACAACCTCAGCTCAGTTATTGATTTTGCTACGAGAACCCTGTCAGGCAACTCATACTTCTTCTTAGGCAACTCATATCTCTTTTGATGGATCCATAAGTCAAGATTCAACTCTTTTACATCGCATTCAATTGCATAGTCAATCCAACGGTTCACAATAGCACAATCTGATTCATCCAAAATCATGTGAAGCCTAAACTAGTTTATACTTAGCCTTTGCCTATGGCGGCCTCGTAAAGATCTCTCCACGAAACTTTTGAACTCATCTTTCTTTCTCTGGATTTCTTCTTCTTTCTCGTTGGGTGGAACCTTCCGCAGATTATTAATAAAGAGGTGTTGCACAAATTCTGGAATGGGGAATAAAGTCCAGACGTTTTCCCATCTCTTGGACAATACACTAAGTTGAAGTAATTGTTTCGTGGGAATGAAGGATACAATGTGCTCTAGAATAGGGTCTGGCAATTCGGATATCCGGTCGATTTTGTGCTCCATTAGATTGAAAAATTCCTCCAAACTAGCATAAACGTCCTAGAACCATAATTTAATTAGCTCAAAGCAATCCTTTTTTAACAAAAACTATCAATAATACTAGTTTTTTTTTTTTTTAATGTCCGGAAAAGAAAAAAAAAACAACAAACAGGCTAAGAGCAAAAAATTGGGAGCAGAAAAGAGAAGCTATTATTCGGAACTAGATAAATTCATAGCCATAGGAAGACCAACCTTCAGCTAGCGTACCACGTTGGGCTCGTCGGGGGGTTCAACCGGAGCTTGTAGGGGCTGGACCTCAGGAGACACGACGGCAACACAAATTTGTGAGCTTGTGAGAACGTACAAGTGGGAATTGTTTTCTTAGGAATCCCTATTTATTCTATCAAGGCTGTCGGTGAAGGATTCCTAACAGATGCGAAATAGGACTATAGGAGTCCTACAGGTTTTATAGGAAACCGCTTAATTTTATTTAAGGAAAAGTAAACATAATTCCCTCAAACTATCTTTTTATTGTTAATGTTCCCTCCAAACTACCAATTGTGTCAATATCCCCCCTAAACTACCAAAAACTGTCAATATCTCCCTAATAACAAAAATACCCTTCATAAAATTATTAAAATAAATAAAAACTAAAAAAATATTTTAAAAAATATAAAATAACAAAAATTTATACAAAAAAAAATTAAAAATTAAAAACTGTTTTTTTTTTTCGTTTATTTTTTGTTAAAACAAATTATTTTTGTAAGTTTAAGTTATTTTTTCGTTTAATTTTTTTTTTTAAACAAAAAATCATTTTTTTTTAATTTAATAAAAAACTGGGTTTTCCTTTTTCTTTTTCGTTTGTTTTTTTTTTAAAAAAATAAATTTGTTTTTATATTTTTCAGTTATTTTTTCGTTTGTTTTATTTTTTTTTTTTAAAAAAAACTTTCTTTTTCGTATTTTTTATTTTTTTTTTCGTTTTTATTTAATTTGTTTTTAAAAAAATAATATTTTAGTTTTAGTTTTTTTTTCGAATTTATAAGGACATTTTTGTCTTATTCAAAAAAATTTAGGGTTATTTTTATCTTTTTGTTGGTATTAGGAGGGACATTGACATTTTTTAGTAGTTTGAGGGGGGCAATTGAAACAATTGGTAGTTTGGGTGGTACATTGACAATTGAGTGGTAGTTTGAGGGGGATATGTGTACTTTTCCCTTTTATATATATAAGCAAAATAAAAAAAGCATCCCTATTAATTTAACGCCTTTACCTAATTACGTACTAATCATTTTACAATTTTACCCTTCTAAAGCGCTTTGTGGAGGGGGGGGGGTTCTGTTTTTACTTTTTAACTCGTCGAAATAACTAAAGGTTGAGTTGTAACTAGGTGATGATGGGATTTCTAGACCTATTCCACAAGAGTTGTTTTGTTAGAGTTTGTTTAGATTTGCGATTTTAAAAAGTATAATTTAAAGATAATTATTTTAAAATGTGTGATTTGAAAATCGCAGTTTGGCCTTTAAAATCGCAAGTTAGCATTTAAAATTCTGTGTTTTCAAAAAAGTACCAATTACTTGTAATTTGAAAAAATTAGTTTTTTGCGTTTTCAAATCACAATTTTTTAAAAATATAATTTCCAAACGGTTTATTTATTGCGATTTGGTTTAAAATCACATTTTTTGTTTACGAAATCACTATTCCAAACGCACCCTTAGACTCCTACAAATTAACTTCCATGATTCCCATGAGCTTTTGGAACCTTAAATATATCATGGAAGTCGACCTCTCATTAAATTCACTAAATGCCCTCTATCATTTGAGATTGGAAATTTGAAAGTTTTGGTTGTATTAGATTTAGATTAATTCTTAAATGTACATTGTCTATCAAGTGTTCATAAAAATAAAAAATAAAATAAAAAAATAAGATGGCTTTTAAAATGACCATTGGCCGTGTAATTGATCAAATGATGATTTTGATTAAATAGTTATTTAAAAGCTACCTTATTTTTTTTTATAAACACTTAATGTACATGTAGAATTATTCTTACATTTATCAAGAAATCAACTATTTGGTTATATCCCAACAGCAATTAGGATATGACCAAATAGTTGATTATTATTATTATTATTATTATTATTATAACGGATATAATAAGGGTAGTTTGAATAATCCTAACACCTCCCAAATCAACTCTAGAGCCAAATAATATTAATCTTTGCTTAATTATATTAAAGAACTTATGGTGTCTTTAAATAGACACTTACAATGCAAGGTATAAGTAAAAGAGTCAAAAGACTAACTAGAATAAACCACTTCTAATGTTATCAATAATGATAACATATTATCTATAACATTTAAATCTTAATCTAATCCTAATTCTAATTCTAATGTTATCAATAAAGATAACTTATGATCTCTAAGTTATATATTCTAGTCTGAAACTCCTAATAAAATTATACATTCTTATTTTAAATTAAGAGAATCTTGCTACTATAAGACTTCTTATGCCATAAGATGTAGACCCGTAACAATTCCCTTTGGCAGACAATCGATTAGAAGGCTTAATAACTGAATCATTTGGTGAACTGGTAAGCTTGGAATTCTTAGATCTTTCTAGTAACAATTTATCCGAAGAGATTCCCAAGTCCTTAGAAGTACATTCATACCTCAAATATCTAAATGTGTCTTTCAATAGATTACGAGGAAAAATTCCTATAGAATGACCATTTGTCTGCTTCTCCGCTACATCATTTATGGCAAGGGGGTGTTAGAAAAACACCGGTTATACACTGGTTACACACCCCCTCTCACATGGATTGAGCCCACCACATGTAGCCCCCACCCATGTGAAAGGGGGTATAACTGGTGTGTAACTAGTGTTTTTTTAGCATTATCCTTATGACAAATGATAGATTTGTGGTGCTTCCGACTGCAAGTTTCCCATGTAAAGAAGGTGTATACTAAAGTATTGTTCTTGAATGACTTGATTTCTCCATCTTTGGCATCACCAAGCTAATGTTCCAGACAACGTGAATACTAGTTACCAAATGTCAGTTGCATCTAGCAATGAAGCAAAACTGGTCCACTGTTTGAACACTTTTCTTAGACACTGTTGGGGAAAATACCGGCCTTTCCGGGTAGGCAGGGCCCATTGGGTCCAACCGGGCCCTTTACTATCACTTGGGCCCAAGTCGAATCAACTAGTCCGAATTACTGACCCAAGTACAAGTGAAGCCCACATCCGTGAGTATCTCGGATGTATCCAGATCCTAAGGGACACGATGCACGACACCAGACTAGATAGTGCATCCGAAGCCTCATTGATGGCACGTTATCCATCAAGGATCGTGCACCCGGGATAAGCGGCCATGAACCTCCGAAATGTATGTGCGCCTGATGCCACGTTTTCATCAACCGCCGGTTCCCTCATGTGCAGGGAATCAATTAACTGCCCCTAACAACTCTATAAATATCAGAGACTCATCAGATATTGAGGTACACTGATTAATCCTTGCTATTACTCTGCACGTTTATTCTCAAAAACAGCACTCTCATTTAAGCATCGGATCGGGATTGTCGGAATCCCCCGACGCAGCCCCCTTTTTGCAGGAGAAGCAGGACCATACAGGACAAATCCCTGATTGACACGTCACCTACCGGAAACTGTCTCAACAGTTTGGCGCTGTCTGTGGGAACGACTTGTGTCGTTTCTCAACTACAAATCCGTTATGGTGAACACTCGATCAGAAGCGAACAGAGCATCTCAGGATGATAGAAATGCCCGAGAAGAAGGAAACTCAAACGATCCCCAACTAACCCGGATGAACGAGAGGATCGAGCAGATGGCCAAAAGTATCGAAGATTTGGCTACAATGAATGCTATTCTCCAGGTCCGTGTTCCGGAACTCCACCGGACAGTCACAGATCCAGAAGTCCAAGAGGTCCACAATAGTCACATCGGAGGGCGACGGGAGGAGGAAAGACTCGGAGGTAACCGAGTCAAGGAATCTGGAGAAAGAAACAACCAAGAAGAAATTCCCGTGCACCTTCCCCCTCCTCAAACCGAAACCGAGAGGGCAGTGCAGGGCATGATCACCCGTCTAGAACAGAGATGCAATGTTCTGACTGCAGCTATAGAATGGAACGACAAGGGAAAAGCATCCCTAGTCGAGAATCTTCTACAAAAAACCACTTCTCCATTCACCGAGGATGTGGCCAACATCCATCTCCCTGAAAAGTTTAAGATCCTGGAGATCCCATTCTATACAGGCCTTGAAGATCTAGTCGAGCATCTGGACCCACATGGACCTTCACCGAACGCCCGAAATGGTAGCTTGTCGAGCCTTCCCGCTGACCCTTTCGGGTAATGCTCGCGACTGGTTCAAAAAGCTTCCTCCAAACTCCATCCGTCACTTCAACGACCTCAGGAGGATGTTTCTGACACAGTTCATGGCCGGAAGGGTTAGAAGGAAGCCGTCTGGGTTAGAAGGAAGCCGTCTGGGTCTTTGATGTCATTACACCAGGGACTCGAGGAGTCCCTCAGAAACTTTTTCTTGAGATTCAATCAGGCGAGGCTCGAAGCTGAGACTGCAACCGACGACTTCATATATGGAGCCCTTTTCCAGGGAATACGGAAAGATGGGGCTCTTATGGCTGACATTGCCCGAAAGCCTTCACAAAATCTAGACGGCTTCATGAACAAAGCCGAGAAATAGATCAATCAAGAGGAAACGCTCAGAGCCCTGTTAGGTTCCAAGCAGAATCGCCCTTCCTCCTCCGAGAATAAAAAAAAAAAAAAAAAAAAAAGGATTCTCGGAAAGAAGAGCGCAGGCATGCTCCGGAAGAAGAGGGCGATAGACCAAAGAAAGATCAAGAGTCGCTAAGGGGCGTAACTGGACACCCCTTAATGCTCCCATCATGGATGTTCTCCTGGAGATAAAGCGAGACCCCATGTATCGGAAGCCCAGGCCAGTGCTCGTGAACCCGAATTCACCTTATGCAGTTCAGTATTGTGCTTTCCATGATACCACCGGGCATCGAACCGAAGCTTGTATTTCTCTGAGACTTCTAATAGAACGTTTCATAGAGAATGGAAAGCTCGTGCGTTTCCTTGCAGATCAAAGAATTCAACAGAATCCAGAGCACGGCAACCGCCCCCAGGTAAACTACAATCGATTCCATCAAAATCGAAACAATCCTCGGAACGACCGGGGAAGAGATCAAGAAATGGACAGAGAACCAGAACGCAGGCCGAACCCGCGGTTTGCACGAGAAAGAAGCAGGAGCCGAGCAAGACCAGCACCACAAGAAAACCTCCCGCAGATCCAGACAATTTCGGGGGGATTCGGAGGAGGAGGAGAGTGTAACTCGGCACGGAAGGCATATGCAAGGCAGTTAAGGGATTTCGAGGTATACTCGGTGCAAAAACCTCCAAAGTCCCAAAAACGAGACACACAAGTGATCGGGTTCTCGGACGATGATTATGCCGGGGTTTCCCTCCCCCATACCGACGCTCTGGTGCTGAGCTTGGCCATTGCCAACCATAGAATACATCGCATCCTGATTGACACAGGAAGCTCGGCTGACATCCTCTATAGGTCAGCCTTCGAGCAAATGAAGATAGATCGAAACAAGGTAATCCCGGCAAGACATCCACTTGTGGGATTCATAGTAGAACAAGTGCTCCCGCTCGGTTCCATTGAGCTCCCGGTGATAGCAGGAACGTACCCGAGGCAAAGTACAATAATGGTCCGGTTCCTGATAATAGATCGACCATCGGCTTACAACGCCATCCTCGGAAGAACAGCCCTCAACGAGTTTAAGGCGGTAACCTCAACCCCACACTTGAGCATGAAATTCCCCACCGAAGAAGGAGTCGGTGTCGAAAAAGGAGACCAACGGATGGCTCGAGAATGCTACAACACGAGCTTGAAAAAGCTCCCAAAAGCTGCAAGTCTCGGAGAGAAGAAAAAAGGTGACGAAAAATAGCAATCACCGTTGGGGGAGCCGGTAGAGGAGTTGCAAAGTTTCGAGCTCGGTGACTCAAAGAAGACGATCCGCGTAGGCTCGCAGCTCTCCCCGGAAATGAAAATGGTGTTGGTAGCATTCCTTAAAAAAAACCAAGACGTTTTTGCATGGAGCCATGAAGATATGCCCGGAATACCCCCCACTGTGATCGTTCACAAGTTAATGGTCGATCCGAGTCACCGACCGGTTAAACAGCGAAGAAGAAGTTTTACTCCCGAGCGAAATCTGGCAATAGCAGATGAGGTACAAAAGCTCCTAAAGGCCGAGTTCATCCGAGAAGTAGATTACCCGGAATGGTTGGCCAACGTGGTGTTAGTAAAAAAAACCAACTGAAAATGGAGAATGTGTGTTGATTTCACTGACCTCAACAAAGCATGTCTCAAAGATAGCTTCCCCTTGCCTCGGATCGACCTGCTGGTAGACTCTACATCTGGGCATGAATTACTCACATTCATGGACGCTTTCTCGGGGTATAGTCAGATCCACATGGATGAGACCGACCAAGAAAAAACATCTTTCATTACCAATCGAGGCCTTTATTGCTACAAGATGATGCCGTTCGGTCTAAAAAATGCTGGGGCCACGTACCAGAGGCTAGTAAACAAGATGTTTCGAGATCAGATCGGGCGGAACATAGAAGTTTATGTCGACGACATGCTTGTCAAGAGCATCCGGACCGCCAGCCATATAGCAGATCTGAGGGAGACCTTCGGGACGTTGAGAAGTCACAAGATGAAGCTCAATCCGGCAAAGAGCGCTTTTGGCGTCTCCTCCGGGAAGTTCTTGGGGTTTATGGTCTCGCAAAGAGGAATCGAGGCAAATCCTGATAAGGTTAACGCGGTCCTGGGTATGCAACCGCCTCAGACTACCAAGCATCTGCAACAATTGACCGGAAGAATAACAGCCTTAAACTGGTTCATCTCCCGGTCTACGGACAAGTGTCTCCCGTTCTTCAAGATACTGAGGAAAGCATTCGAATGGAATAGCGATTGTGAGGAGGCCTTTGGAAAGTTAAAAAAATACCTGAGAAATCCCCCGCTCCTGAGCCGCCCGGATGAAGGTGAAATACTTTACCTCTACCTGGCTGTATCACCCTCGGCTGTAAGCTCGGCTTTGGTTCGCGAGGATTCCGGGATTCAAAAGCCGGTGTACTTCACCAGCAAAGCACTTCATGGAGCTGAGGAGAGGTACCCCCGGATTGATAAGTTAGCATTTGCCTTGATTGTCTCGGCATGAAAACTCAGGCCATACTTTCAAGCACATGCCATACGGGTGTTGACCAAGTATCCACTGAAGAAAATATTGCAAAAACCGGACCTCTCGGGTAGGCTGGTGAACAGGTCGGTAGAGCTCGGGCAATTCGACATAGAATTCCATCCTCGAACATCCATCAAAGGTCAGGTATTAGCTGACTTCCTTCTGAAATTTAACAACACACCCGAAAGCGAAGAACTGCCTAAGAAGGAGACCTGGGTTGTATTTGTAGACGGTTCCTCAACCAACCGGAAAAGTGGAGTCGGCGTTGCTCTTACCAGCCCGGATGGAGAAAAGTTTCAGTACGCGATCAAATTAGACTTCGTTACTACTAACAATGAAGCAGAGTACAAGGCCGTGTTGGCCGGGCTCTCCATAGCTCGGGAAATGGGAGCAAAGAACGTAGAAATCCAAAGCAATTCCCAAGTAATAGTAAGTCATGTACAGGGAGTTGCCGAGGCTCAAGGAGAAAAAATGATCCAGTACCTCAACAAGGTATGCGAATATCAGTCCAACTTTGATAGGACCGCCATGACGAAAGTTCCCCGGGAGGAAAATGTCCAAGTAGATGCCCTCTTTAAGATGGGCTCGGGAACCGGACCCAATGTCCAAACATCATCTTACGAGGTGGTAATACAAACCGAACCATCAATTACTCCTAAGTTGCACGTGATGGAAACCGAAGAAAAATCAACCAGCCCAGAGTGGGCCACTGATGTAATTCGGTACCTCCGGGACGGATTTTTACCTAAGGACAAACTGCTGTCCCGTAAGGTAAAAATGCATGCAGCTCGATACGTGCTTATTGGAGGAGTACTTTACCGAAGAGGATACACCGAGCCCCTTCTCAAATGTCTTGCTAACTCGGAAGCCAAATATGTGCTTAGGGAGATACATGAAGGAGTCTGCGAGAACCATTCAGGTTCTCGAATGCTAGCACACAAAGAGGTGAGGGCCGGGTATTACTGGCCAACAATGAACAAGGACTTGGTCAAGCTAGTTCAACAATGCGACAAGTGTCAAAGGTTTGCTCGGGTGATGAAAAACCCCTCTGAAAAACTCAATCCAATCAGCTCGCCATGGCCGTTTGCGAAATGGGGGGTTGACATAGTCGGGCCCATGCCACCGGGAAAAGGAGGGAAGAAATTCCTTCTTGTCGCTGTAGACTACTTCACGAAGTGGGCCGAAGCCGAGGCATTCACTACCATCACCACCGCCAACGTGAAAAAATTTCTCTGGAGCTCGGTCGTATGCCGTTTCGGCATTCCCCATGCCTTTGTCACCAACAACGGAAAGCAATTTGACTGCGAACCGTTTCGTAAATGGTGTGCGGAACTCCGAATTGGTTGACATAGTCGGGCCCATGCCACCGGGAAAAGGAGGGAAGAAATTCCTTCTTGTCGCTGTAGACTACTTCACGAAGTGGGCCGAAGCCGAGGCATTCGCTACCATCACCACCGCCAACGTGAAAAAATTTCTCTGGAGCTCGGTCGTATGCCGTTTCGGCATTCCCCATGCCTTTGTCACCAACAACGGAAAGCAATTTGACTGCGAACCGTTTCGTAAATGGTGTGCGGAACTCCGAATTCGAAATTACTATTCCACTCCAATTCATGCACCAGCAAATGGACAGGTGGAAGCCACCAATAAAACACTCCTCAAAACACTGAAGAAGAAACTCAGTAAGAAAAAGGGAGCTTGGGCCGAGTATGTTCCCGAAGTGCTCTGGGCCTATCGCACTACAACACGAACTCCAACAGGTGCTACTCCTTTTTCTTTAGCATACGGTTCCGAAGCGGTCATCCCCGCTGAAGTCGGATCGCCAAGCTTCCGAGTGTCGCACTACAATCCAGGATTAAATGATGAAGGAATCAAGCTCAATCTGGATCTGTTACAAGAAAGAAGAGATGAAGCACAGATTACATGGGCCGCGTACCAAGACCGAGCCGCCCGTTATTTCAATAAGACTGAAAATCCTCGAAAGTTCATACTCAGAGATTGGGTCTTGAGGAAAGTGAGCCTGATAACCAAAGATCCAACTGAAGGAAAGCTCGGACCCCAATGGGAAGGCCCATACAAAGTGATACAATGTCACGACAAGGGAGCATATCATTTGATTGATACAGCCGGCAGGGTACTACCGAGAGCATGGAATGCCAAGCATTTGAAGAAATACTTTATGTGAATCACATGTAACCACATGATTTCAGTAAGTTCAAATTTAGAGTTTGTACAGCTCAAATTTTATCCAACTTATTTCTCAGATCAAATCAAAAATCAAACCAGCTCAAATCAAATCAAATGTTGTGTTCCTCGGTTTGAAAAACAACCGTCTCGGAACCCACTCACCGGTCATACTCCTCAGTAGTGACTCGGACAAATCTAAAATTTGTCCAAGTCATTAGGGGGTGACTCGGACCAGCTCAAATAAAAAATCAAACCAGCTCAAATCAAATCAAATGTTGTGTTCCTCGGTTTGGAAAACAACCGTCTCGGAACCCACTCACCGGTCATACTCCTCGGTAGTGACTCAACAAATCCAAAATTTGTCCAAGTCATTAGGGGGTGACTCGGACCAACTCAAATCAAAAATCAAACTAGCTCAAATCAAAAATCAAACTAGCTCAAATCAAATCAAATGTTGTGTTCCTCGGTTTGGAAAACAACCGTCTCGGAACCCACTCACCGGTCATACTCCTCGGTAGTGACTCGGACAAATCCAAAATTTGTCCAAGTCATTGGGGGGTGACTCGGACCAGCTCAAATCAAATCAAATGTTGTGTTCCTCGATTTGGAAAAAAACCGTCTCGGAACCCACTCACCGGTCATACTCATCAGTAGTGACTCAGACAAATCCAAAATTTGTCCAAGTCATTGGGGGGTGACTCGGACCAGCTCAAATCAAATCAAATGTTGCGTTCCTCGGTTTGAAACACAAGCGCCTCGCAACACAAGCAAAACACATTCAAATCAAAATAATTCTTTTAAATACAAAATGATAATTCTATTTACATGCCAGCCCGGCGGCAAAATTTAAAATTTTACAAATTTTTTTTACAAGTTCGGGCTGCGAGGTGAGACAACTTCGTCACCAGCCTCAACGTCCACGGTATCTTCATTCCCGGGCGTACAGTCCGAGACAGATGGCTCGGATGTCAAGTCATCGCGGTATGGATTAGGAGCGTCCTCGGTCCAATCTGTCACGTCCGGAAAGAACTCCACACCCAAGGTTTGAAGCTCGTTAGTAGCACTCGCTGGCATCTCAATGAGGTCAGGAGTTACAGTCTCTGGATCGACTTCAAAAAATTTCGGATGAAGGAGCATTGTTCTCAAGCTCTCGAAACCCCAGTTTGACCCCCGTCCCCAGCTAAGGCCTCGGAGCCAGGGAACCAAATCGAGTTGCTTCTTCAAGCGCTTGGACTTGGACTTGTAATGGTGACTCTTCTTCCGAATCTTCTTGCACCGAGCATGAGTTTCCTTTTGATTCTCGGCAAGGGCTAGCTTCTCGGATACCAACGAGTCCTTCTCCGTCTCCATTTCGGCCAACCGGGCAGTCAGAGCGGCCTTGCGTTCGTTGGCCTCGGTAAGGTTATTCAGCACCCGGTCGAGGGTCTTCTCACTTTTAACGGCCTGGACACGAGCCTCCTCTGCCTGCTTCCGAGCTAGTACCAGATCCTTATCCCGAGCCTCAATTGTTCGGTCTCAAAGTTGAATGTCATTTTTTAAAGTCTCAATCTGAGACTCTAAATCTTTGGTCCTAGACACGTCGAATTCCAGCTCCTGAATTCGGGATTGCATCTCGGTAACTTTGGCAGCCAAAGAAGATTGACTTGTAGAAGCCTCCCGGTGGGTTCGCCACAGAGCAACCGTCCTTATTATACCCTTAAAAAAAAAAAAAAGGAGGTGAGAAATGGAAAATCGTGGGTATGAGAAGTTAGGCAAGCAACTTACTTGAAGTTGGGCGTGAAATATAACTTTGGCGAGTTCTTCCTGGGACCTAATTTCTAGCACAGACGAAGACCCTTCCGGGAGTATCTCCTTCAAAGCCTCCAAGGGACAGGACAATAAGTCCTCCCTTAAGGAGTCTATTAACGCTCCCGGTCGGGAGGCGCTGGTATTCCCAAGTCTGTTGGTCCCCGGCGAAACCAACGCTTCGGTCGGATTTGATTCCCCTTGAACCGACTTCAGAAAATTCACTGTCTCGGTTTCCATATGATCCTGGGTCCCCATGGCATTTCCGGGACTCAGCAAGGTTTCGGGTTCCACCCGCGTTTGATCCTCAAGTATCAAGCCCGCACCAGATTCCGAGCAAGCCTCGGTCTCGGCAATGGGTGATCGATCCACAGGCTTCCCAGTAGGCGACACAGCTAAAGTATCATAGTCCGGAAGGGAAGACATTGCCGGGATCTCCTTTGTAACCGGCGCTGTTGGCAAAACAAAGCGCGGGCGACCAAAAAGAAGCTCGGCCTCACTAGCCTGAGTCAACGCATACTCTCGAGGATCCGAGGCAAAGCGAGTCCTCTTTGTGGACCCTTGCACCTTCTCCTTTCCTTTACGTTTGGCAACATTTTGAACCGAAGGAACCTCCCCCTCCGACAAGGGCGGAGCCAGCTTTTAGGCTTTGGGGGGGCCAAATTGAAAAAAAATAATTTGGGGGGGCCAAAACTACAAATTTTTTAAAGAATAGGGGTAAAAATTATATTTTTTCTTTTTTTTTTTTAGATTTTTTTTTTTTTTTTTGAGGGAGCCCTTTGGCTTGGGGGGGCTTGGGCCCCCCCAAGCCATAGTGTGGCTCCGCCCCTGCCCTCCGGCTCTTCAGGCTCGTCTTCAATTTCAATCACATTGGAGACGGGGGCACTATCGGCTCCGACCGGGCGATCTTTGGATGACGCAGTGGGGACTTCTTTCTATGATGCTTCCGCCATATCCTTCACAAGCATGGCAGATTCCGGTGGGGCAGCCGGGGCAGAAGTAGTAGGAAGCTCCTTTCCTGAACCTTCGGTTTCACGGGCAGAGACGGTAGGGGTGCGGTCACCTGCTCCCGGAATAATGGTCTGCTTCCCGACCTTCAATTTGGGGGCGTCTGTTTTTGGCTTAGCACTCCTCTTTGGCTCGGAACAAGACACCAAGACATTAACTCGGGGGGTAGGAGCAGCCTCGCTCTCGGATTTCCTCACCATTGTTTTTCCCTTCCGGTCGTACCAAACCTTGCCGAAGGGAATTTGATATTTGAGAACTTTTCGCATGTTCTCATCGGTAACAATGTTGTCATAGTCAATCTTCAAAATGTTGGCCGGCGTTTGGGAGAAGGTCAACATTGTGGCAACCCTCCTCCTCCCGGTTGCATTCAAGGCCGGAGGTTCCCTTAGGTCAACTTGGATTGGTCTCCACTCCCTGGACATCCTTTGATCCTCCGCCAGGGGTGTCGCTGACTCCCATTCACCCGAGACCTTAAAGAATTCAGATCTCCACCCCCGGTTGTTTGAGTAACTCTAGGAGAGAAAAATGAAAATTGGGTTCTCCCGGACGGTGAACTCAACAACACCTTCCCTCTTATAGTTGACTCTGTATATATTGAAAAACTTCAGAATCGTCATCCGGGCTTCTAGCACTGTACGCCATAAGATGAAAGACGCGAAGAGGTATCTCCATGCATTCGGCGCAATTTGACTCGGGGAAACCCCAAGGTACAACACCAGCTCTCGAGCTATGTCGGGAAAGGGAAGACGAAGCCCGGCTGTGAGCATTCGCTCATAAATAACTATGTCACCCCTTTGGATCTCCAGGGTGACTGGATTCTGGAAGTGGAGAAGAACTGGCGGAAGAATGTCATAGTTATTTCAGAGACGGAACTCGTCCCCAATACGAATCCTCGAAGCCCCTCGACGATCGAGGGGCACAAGAGGCCGGTTGATGATCCCTCCCTGAACCGGCTTGTCACCCAGTTCGGGCATCACCTCATCGTCGGACAGAGCATCTTCCTCTTCAAGCTCCGGGACGTCGACTGCTTCAAAGTCTTCCGGGTTAGACATTTGGTAAGAGAAACTGAGTAAATGACGAGTGGTATAATTTAGGAGGAGGTCGAGAGAAGATTGGAAGTCTGAAGAAAATTCGAGGTGAAAATGAGCGGAGTATGGAAAGGGTATTTATAGTAGTAGGTAACCTGGGTTAGCCGGTCTGAAGTTACCGGTAGTCAAAGGGTCTCACTTAAATTAGCTCCCTCGAAGCCGGCAGTCGAAGAGTCCCGGTTGCACGCCTGACAGCCGCAGCATGCCTCTAAAGACGAACCGGCGTCCAATCGCATTTAATGCGCCACACACGCATGCCGACGAACCTCGAGGCTCGCGGCTATCGATAAAGAGAATTTGAAATTTGAACTTCAAAAAAAAAAAAGGAGCGGGATTTTTATGCGAGGAGGATTTCGGGCAAAGTAAAGCAACCGGAACGGTATTAACATCCAACCAGGCCACCATATCAGCGTAGAAGTCGACAAAATGTTCTACCGATTTTTCTCGGAAGTATGCTTCCAATCCATAAAGATCTGTTGATTGTTCCTAAATTCTCTTAAGCACAAATTTCGCATAAGAGAATTGGGAGGTAGCTGTTGGGGAAAATACCGGCCTTCTCGGGTAGGCAGGGCCCATTGGGTCCAACCGGGCCCTTTACTATCACTTGGGCCCAAGTCGGATCAACTAGTTCGAATTGCCGACCTGAGTACAAGTGAAGCCCACATCCGCGAGTATCTCGGATGTATCCAGATCCTAAGGGACACCATGCACGACACCAGACTAGATCGTGCGTCCGAAGCCTCATCGATGGCACGTTATCCATCAAGGATCGTGCACCCGGGATAAGCGGCCATGAACCTTCGAAATGTATGTGCGCCCGATGCCACATTTTCATCAACCGCCGGTTCCCTTATGTGCAGGGAATCAATTAATTGCCCCTAACAACTCTATAAATATCAGAGACCCATTAGATATTGAGGTACATTGATTAATCCTTGCTATTACTCTGCACGTTTATTCTCAAAAACAACACTCTCATTTAAGCATCGGAGCGGGATTGTCGGAATCCCCCGACGCAGCCCCCTTTTTGTAGGAGAAGCAGGACCATACAGGACAAATCCCTGATTGACACGTCACCTACCGGAAACTGTCTCAACAGACACAACACTAATTTACTAAGCAAAATCCTTTGTATAAGAATTCTCGAGTGTCAGAAATTTTCCAAAGCTACTGCCCTTACCAGAAAGCCAACCTTCAAGCTAAGCCTGGCTTAGTTGCAGAAATAAATGTGGCATTCCCAAGTATATTTGAAACATGCAATGACATCTATCCCATACACTCATGCAAGCTTGTCACAAGTTGCATCATTCTATAAAATTCATTGATTTGGTTATGGACATTACTCCGAAGACAATTCCTATACAATATTCAAGATTGCATCAATATGATCTAGAAAGAAAGTTGTTTCATACGGCCGGCGACAAAGAAATGAATCATTCCATAAAACAGTAACAACCACAACAAGAAACGCCTTAGTCAATTTTTCTTGCCTTTGTAGTCATAGTACAATTTCATCAAATTACATTCCACGAATTTTAGAAAACCAAAACACAAATCAAAAATAATTTTTTTTAAAAAAATAAATCTCCATAATAAACCATCTACGGAGACACACAACTCTACAAGGCAACATTCTATACAAGACACAACGGCTAGCACAAAATCAGCAAATCAATCAAACCAACGGCTAGCACCACCAAATCTGCAATCACAAATCAATTATGTATTTTCTTTGTATTTTCTTCCCTTTTGTAATATGTCAAATATTTGAATAAATTGAAACCATCGATGAATGAGTCCCTCCCTACAAACTCATGAATTAATAATTCTCACAACCACAAGGTCTACTAGACATGAATTAGAAATTCAGGCAATCCAATTCATTCATATTCTCACCTTTCTATATGGTATCAAAGCAATAACAAGCAACCCAAACCATTCACCCTTTTTTTTTTTCGACAATTCTGTCCTCTTCCCCCTTTGAAGCCTTTGGTCTTCTCCTTTGTGAAGCATTCCCTCAAACAACCCAGCCACACCAATGGCCGACTCAACTATCCCAGCCGCTCCTATGGTCTCCTCCCCCACCACCACTAACACCTCCACTAGAAACATCCCCCCGACCCCCACTGAAATCCACACAATTCAGAATCCCTCGCCCACATCTCTCTCTAGTTTTGCTCAGTCAATTTGAAAACTTACCAAGACCAATTACCTGGTTTGGCATCATCAACTCAAGACCTATCTCCACGGTCACGACCTCTACGGGTTTGTGGATGGTACCAAAACACCACCCCACTCCCATACTTCCACCTCCGTAGATGGGTCTCTCACCATCTCCACTGACCTAGAGACACTCCAGTGGTTCCGACAGGACCACAATCTCCGACGATCTCCTACCCAAGTTCTCGGGTACCGTACCGTTCAAGAGCGCTAGAATGCTCTCGGCCAGACCTTCGCCTCCACTGCACGAGCCTAGACGATGAGTCTCCACTATGAACTTGCCACTACCAAAAAGGGAAATTCCTCCATCACAGACTATTTCCAGCACATCAAGTAGATCTCCACCACCCTTGTCGCTGCCAAACAACCGCTAAACGACTATGAGTTCACCTCGTATCTTCTCGCTGGTCTGGGTCCCAAATACAACCCCTTCGTCACCTCTGTGACCACCCAGCTCGAGCCCCTCACCATGGACGACCTCCTCGGCCATCTCCTCCCTCACGAGATGCGGATCGAGAAGCACAGCTTCGTGGCCGACCACCTGCTCGTCGCCAACGTCGCCTCCCGTGGCCGTAATCATCCTCGTGGCCGAGGACGGCTATACAACTCTGGGCGCACCTATGGGCATTCTTGATCCTTCCATCCCTCAAATGGCCCACAGAGCCACAATGGGTGTGGTTTTCTTCCACTGCCCCTTCATGGGCCTTCTTATTCAAATGGGTCCACTACCCATTTCGGCCCAAAGCAAGAATCACGGCCCACATGCCAAGTCTGTGGCAAAATGGGCCACACTACCTCGACTTGCTACCACAGGCTTGACCATGCTTTTCAATCTACAGGGCCCAATTTCACTGCCCCAACCCCAGGACCTCAACTAGTATCCCGGCACCGGTGCCAGTCATCACATCACTTCTAATCTCAACAATTTAAATATTCACTCCAAAACTTATGATGGACTTGATGAAATCCAAGTGGGCAATGATATCCGTCTTGCTATTAAAAATACGAGCATCTCTAAACTCTCTCCTAATTTTATTTTACATTATATTCTACATGTTCCTCAAATTACCAAGAATTTACTTTCTATTCAAAAGTTCACTTTTGATAATAATGTTTATGTAGAATTTCACCCATCTTATTTTTTTTTCGTAAGGATCGTATCTCTAGCAAAATTCTACACCATGGCCTGAGTAGGCATGGATTATATGATTGATTCTCTCCTACAGCTGCCCCACCTAGTATTTTCTCCAGCTCTCGCATCACCTTTGTGGATTGGCGCGCTCGCCTTAGCCATCCCGCTGATCGCATTATTTGCTATGTCTTGTCTAAATTTCAGCTTCCTTTTGCTTCCAATAAGAAGCAAACTGTTTGCTCTGGATGTCAGCAAGGCAAAAGTCATCAGCTTCCTTTTTTCTATTTCTGAAACTAAATCAAGTGTTCTAATAGAATTAATTTTTTCTGATGTTTGGGGACCATCCCCTATTTTATCTAATAATAGTGCACGCTTTTTTATTATTTTTGTTGATCATTTTAGTAAATTTACTTGTCTTTGTCCTATTGCTTGCAGATATGGTGTTTTCTTTATATTCCCTAAGTTCTAGGCTTATGTAGAACGCCAATTCAATCACAAAATCAAATCTATCCAAACGAATGGTGGTGGTGAAATCACCAAATTGCACCACTTTTTTTCCTCTCAAGGAATCCATCATCGGATCACGTGCCCACACACCCATCAACAAAATAGATCTGTTGAACTCAAACACTGTCATATTGTCGAAATGGGCCTCACTCTCTTAGCACATTGCTCTACCCCTCTTCTATATTGGGCTTAACCATTCCAAACTGCGTGTCACCTCATCAACCGCTTACCCACCCCTGTCCTTAACAATAACTCACCCTTCCAAAAACTCTTTCCTTCCCACCCTAATTATAGTTTCATGCAAGTTTTTGGTTGTACTTGTTTGCCACACCTTCGATCTTACAACAAGCATAAACTAGATTTTCGCTTCAAAACTCGCATCTTCATCGACTATAGCCCTTCTCATCGTGGCTACAAATGTCTTCATCTACCTATTGAACGCATCTACATTTCTCGCAATGTCATCTTTGATGAGTCCGTTTTACCTTTCCATCTCTCCTCATCATCCCCTACCCCCCCATCCTCCTAACTCTCAAACCACACTCTACCCTCCCCAATTAGAGAATCTTAACACTCCCCCTCACCTACCCTGTGCTCCAACCTCAACCCAGACATCCCCCTCTCCCGGGCCTCCCGAAGCCGAATCTCAGGAATCATCTCTTCCTCGCACTTCACCACCACCTTCCCCTATTAACATTGTTTCATCTCCTACTTGTATGTAGGTAAATTCCAAAGACCCTGACACCAACATTGTGATGCCACCTCCACAGCATTTCGTGCAGACTCGCTCCAAGAACAACATCTTCAAGCCCAAGTCCCTCCCCAACGGTCTCATCCACTATCCTCTTCCTAAAGCACTCACTACCACCACTGGCTCAGCAGACGTCGAACCGACCTCCTACTCTACAGCTTCCAAGCACCCGGCATGACGTAATGCCATGAATCTTGAATTTGATGCCCTTCTCTGCAACGGCATTTGGACTCTTGTTCCTCCCACCTCTGACATTAATATTGTTGGCTACAAATGGGTATTCTGCCTCAAACATAAAGCTGATGGCTCCATTGATCGTCACAAAACCCGTTTTGTCGCCAAAGGTTTCCACCAACAACCAGGTGTTGACTTTGATGAAACCTTCAGCCCTGTTGTCAAGCCTACAACCATTCGCCTGGTTCTCTCACTTGCCACCTCCGGTGGCTAGCCCATCCGCTAGATTGATGTCCAGAATCCCTTCTTACATGGATGACTCTCCGAAGATGTGTACATGATTCAGCCCCTCGGCTTCATTCATCCCCAATTTCCTAATCATATCTGCAAGCTCCACAAAGCGCTTTATGGCTTAAAACAAGCCCCTCGTGCCTGGTTCTCTCGTCTCAGTGATCACCTCCTAGAACTTGGATTCATCAGCTCTTGATCTTACCCCTCATTGTTTATTCGTTGCACACCTCAAGAGACTACTTTTGTCCTCATCTATGTTGATGACATCCTTATCACAAGTTCTCTTCCTCAAGGCACTGCCACTCTACTACATTCCCTCCGCGTTGACTTTGCAATCAAGGACTTAGGCCCCCTTTACTACTTCCTTGGTATGGAAGCCACCACCACTCCAGATGGACTTATTCTATCACAACAACGCTACATCCTTGATCTTCTTTAAAAGAGCAACATGACCAAAGTCAAACTAGTCAAGACTCCTATGTCCACAACACGTGCTCTTTCACTACTCTCCGGTGACCCTCTCATAGATCCCTCCCCCTACCATAGCCTTGTTGGCGCTTTGCAATATTTGTCACTCACCCGTCCTAATATCTCCTTCGTTGTCAACAAGGTCTCTCAATTCATGCATTAACCCACTTCCCTACACCTGCAAGCAATCAAACCTATCCTAAGGTACCTTAAATCCACTATCTCTTATGGCCTACTCCTTCGCCGCTCCTCATCCCACACCCTCCAAGCCTACTCAGACGCTGACTAGGCAAGCTGCCCCGAAATCTACTGGTGGCTTCTGTGTTTTTTTGGGTCCAAATCTCATTTATTGGTCCTCCCACAAACAACAAACAATCGCCCGCTCCAGAACTGAATCCGAATACCGCACCCTTGCTACCACTGCCGCTAAACTCATTTGGCTCCAATCTATGTTGTGCGACCTTGGCTTTTACCTCTCCTACCCACCCACCCTACAGTGTGACAACATTGGGGCAACCTACCTCTTCGCCAATCCTACCTTCCATGCTCGTACCAAACATATCGAAATTGATTTTCACTTCGTTCGTGACAAAGTCGCCTCCAAAATTGATTGTCCGATTCATCTCCAACAAAGATAACCTAGCTGACATTTTTACCAAACCCATTGCCTTACCATATGTTACGAGTCTACACCCGAAGAAAAGATAGCCAATTAGAACTAGGCCTCTTGTTAGATAAGGTAAGAGTCGTATTGTCTCTTTTAAGAAAATAGTGGATTTATTATAAGGTAAGAGTATTATTGTTTCTTTAGGAGAATAATGGATTTATTATCCAAATAAAGGAAACTTGCTCATAAAGCAGTATCTCCAATAGGAAAATAAAGAATTGTTTATATTTATTATTTACATTATTTTCGTTCTTACTATGTAATCTTCTATTTAAACGTGAGAATTGATCGATAAAAATATGAGAAGTTTAATATTCAACTCTAGCAGTTGTTTTGGAAGATTTAAGATTCCTCGAATTACCCTAAAATTAGGAGGCTCAGGATTCTTTGAATTATCCTACTGAAATTTATCATTTTTGTTTATTTTTCATCCTTTGTTACGGAGGCCAGTAACACCATACTTCTCCCTCATGCGCACCAAGCTCAACGTCGTGTCCCCTATGTCTCACTTGCGGGGGCGTAATGAACCATCTACGGAGACACACAACTCTACAAGCAACATTCTACACAAGACAACTCAATTCTGTGTTTCCATGTCTTTTCTTCCCTTTTGTAATATGTCAAATACTTGTATAAATTGAAACCATCGACGAATGAAAATTCAAGCAATCCAATTCAATCATATTCTCACCTTTCTGTACTCCATATATTCCTGCTCTAACTATAGAAATGTTTTTTACATAAATATTGACATCATATCAAGGCATCCCTAGTAAAATCTCTACTTGCTTGTGGACACCCAGGCTAATAATATTCACAAACAATTGAAACTTCAGTTTCGTCTCCTTGATGGAGATAAGAATCTATCACTTAAAAGAATACCTACTGAGAGGAATGCTCACCCCCACTCAATAAGATCTTGATTCTGGTTTGATTTCACCAAAGTCGTGTCCAGATGTAGAGGAAGAGTAAAATGTATGGGCTGTAGTTGAGTTTTGGATCTGACTTCCACTCGAACTGTGCTCTTGCCTTTGTTGATGGAGGTCTCTCATGGCCTTAAACCTCAAATCTTCACTGTAGGTGCTTGGTTCTGGGATCACTTCTGGAACGGTCATTCGCCCTTCGAGCATGCCTACAACCTCGGACATGGTAGGCCTAAGTGATGAGGACGCATTTGTGCACAACAGAGCTACTTTAACCATAATTTCTGCTTCCTTTTGGCTGACCTCAGACCCCAACCTCTCATCAATCAGCTTCATAAAGTTTCCAGTTTGTTGCAAATGACAAGCCTGAGACAAAAACTCTTTAATTACTATCATGCAAATGTTCCTCTTAGCTTATGATCAAAGTAACAAGTATAAGCATTAACAACGGATGTGTAACGGATCAAACCGGAAGTGGAGTTATAAAGTACCCGATCCAAAAGACAAACACAATTGTCACTTGGCATATAGTTATTATTGTTCTTTCCACTCAGAATTTCTAAGGCCACAACTCCAAAACTGTAAACATCTGCTTTGTAGGTCAGATATCCCCATAATGCATATTCCGGTGCCATATATCCTCTGCAAACCAAAATCTAAACGTCTAGTAATTCAACACCAAAAGTATAAATTTTTTTGCAAATATCATGTATGTAACTATGACAACTATAAAATAAATAACTATTGAGTTTTATATAATTAAACAAACATTGTTCCAGCGACTCGGGTACTAATGTGAGTTTTCTCCTCTTCATCAAGCTTAGCCAATCCAAAGTCAGATATTTTAGGGTTCATGTCTCCATCCAACAACACATTAGTTGCTTTAATGTCTCTATGAACAATCTTGAGTTTTGATTCTTCATGGAGAAAAGCTAGACCTCTTGCTATCCCAATACAGATCTTAAGCCTCGTAGGCCAATCCAATTTAAGCTGACTGTTTTCTGGACCTACAAAAACAAGAAAACATTGCTACCAACTCAAATCTTTACTTTTTTTTTCTTTTTTCTTTTTTTTTATTAGGGCACAAAACATGGGACATAACCCAAGATGTTACGTGCTTACGTAACGTAGGATGAGAACTCAACAAGAATGAAAGATATGGTAGGATTTTCGAGTAATCCTAGACCTCTTTGGTTGAGCAATTAGGGGTGCTCGGAACTCACAAACATGAAGTTTAAATTTAATTTCTTTTTTGATTTCTTTACTCCATAACAATGCAGCTTATTTAAAGACATACAATAAAGTTCTACTTAGAACAAGACACTAAGACTCTACCAGTGACTTACATTGAGATAAATACTAACAAAGAGATAAAGATAACTTTTAACAAGCTAGAGATAACCTGATAACCTATTAAGAACAAGCCAAATAGAATTGAACTACTAACACCCCACACAAATAACAGATAAGGATAAACTAGAAGAACTACTACTGCATTGCAACTCTAAACAACCCAACTTCTAAGAACATAACACAAGAACACAGGAAACATACAAGGAGAAACTAAAAAACTAAAACAAAACTCCATAGAACTATCGAACCAGAAAATCAAGAAAAGAATAGTACATATCTTATTATTTTTAGTAGTATCCACAGCTAAACAAAATGGCCTAATACTCACCAAATAGAGCACGAGCAAGGCTATTATTTTCCATATACTCATACACCAATAATAATTGATCCCCTTCAATACAACATCCATGAAGCTTCACGAGATTTGGGTGTTGCAAACAAGAAATCATGCCTATCTCATTTAAAAATTCACGATTTCCTTGTTTCGATTTAGATGAGAGCTGCTTAACTGCTATGACAGTACCATCAAGTAATTGACCCTGCACAGTTGCACCCAACATTTATTCAGATCTGAACAAAAATCCATACTCAAATGGGATAAGTCAAGTCGAGTTTGTCGCATTACCTTGAACACAGGACCAAACCCACCTTCTCCAACCTTGTTGGCAGAATCAAAGTCATTAGTAGCAGCTTTTATTTGTTTTAAGGTAAAACTACCTGTCTGCAACTCTAGCCCTTGAACATCTGTCCAAGGAGGCACATGCGAACCAGTAAGCCAAGGAATTTAGTTTTCTTGTAAGTACTAGCTTGATATACACTAAAGAAAGATGATGTGCTCATATGAAAATTTAATGTGCAATGAACGCAGTGAGTATGAGTACCAACTTTCTTATTCTTCTAAATATCATTATCATAATTAATTTCTATCACATGCTAAAATTGTACATCTTCGTACACCAAAGCTCATCGTTAAGAAGCAAAAATTCAACCGCTTCTCATAACATAAGATTGCAATGCTTAAGAAGTAAAAGAGAAATATGCCCTCACGATTTAGCTCAACAAAATCTCCTTCAGGAAAATAAATAGTTCTACTTAACTCATATGCCCTCCCATTAGAGTAAACTAACACTGCATAATTAATATTTGAAAACTATACTTAACATATATTATTGCAACAAATATCCCATGACATATCAAAACACGTCTATCCCATGACATATCAAAACACGTCTACAAGGAAATTAATTAAAGCCTAGATATTGCTAATAAGCCTACACCTGACAATATATTAGGTATCTGAATTTAATTATGCACACCTGCATACATTTCTCTAGCAACTGAAGATCAGTGAACCACAATTAAAGAAGTTCAAAAGTCAAGAAAACCTACTCTTTGTGCATCATTTACTCATTAAAATTGACTACGTAGAGGCAATTAAATCAATTTCAGAATCAGCTAATTTTTTTTTTTTAAATAAGTAATTTGAGAATCAAGCAATTGATAGAGCCTGTACCTGTTTTTCTCCCTCTTTTCCTCCGCAAACAGCCTTTCCACCAAAGGATTCCCACTAAAAAGAGTAGTAAGCATACTGCTCCAATTGCAACTCCAACAATGATATGAACGGTTTGCTTGGTTCCACCATTTGGACAAAGCTTAAAATCTGCCCAAAAACAAAATAAATCAATTATGTTTTCCAAGGACTTATAGTGAACAAGACAAGAAAGCTTGGCAAGATATATATTGGCTGAATAAAGTAGACATAAACATGGAATGTAACAACGAATATTACCTGTTAATTACTCAGAAAATAGAATTAGGCGCAAAGGGAGAGGGATGGAGTTGGGGGGGGGGGGGGGGGGGAATAATTCCCACAATTGAAATCTAGGACTTTACATGAATTATTAGAAGAAGAAAAAAGCAAAAGAAAAAAGGGATCAGAATGCTGCACTGTCCTGATCACAACAATTACTAAATTCCAATTTAATTTTATCCTTTGACAATGAATCCAATCGTTTGTGAGCAATAAGGAAGCCAAAATATTCAGTTCCAAAAGTATCAACTATTTAAGCTTTAAATTTTTTTGACGATCCGAAATAATTTTATAGCAAGGATAATGTGACAGACTAAAACTAAATCAAGACAGTGCATTTCTTATAAGATTTATGTATGATTTAAAAAACAATAAAGATTATAAGCCAAAGGAAAACTGGAAGGAATTTCATATCATGCAACTCAATCTCTATGACATTTTCCTTGTCCAATGATACAAATAGAATAATTTCTTTACTCCACAAAGGGCAAACCTAATGATTCCATGTGGAGCCAACAGCATCTATAATGCAACAGAGGACATTCAAGGATTTTAAAACACTGATACGCTGGATTATATGGACTGTAGAGGTGTTGTACTCAGTGCTAAATTTCACATTGAGTGTGTACTGAGAAGAACTCAACTATAAAAATGATGATATAAGAGACCTTAAAGTGACTAGTCCTTATGGTATTATGCAAATGTGACTATCACATCTTTGGGTCGTCACAAAGAGTCTTTCCACAAAAGGATTCCAATAATTATTCTCTTGCTGAAAATCATGTCTTGATTTGAACACTCATCAAGTAGTGGTGGCCTAAGAAGGAAACCCATAAAGAGGGTATATGTCCCTATTACTTGTAAATTAGCATGTGCAAGAACATATAGTATCTCAAGGGATAGTAATATGACAAAGAAAATATTCACACATAGCTCACCAGAAACCACAGAAACAGCTGATATAAGGGGACCATAAACTCCACTACGAGGGATTCTCGTTGTCCCTTTACCAGCCCAATAGAATCGGATCTCTAAGACATTTTTTGACACATTGACATTGGATACACCCTTAACTACTGGCTTTTGAGTAATACCGGTGTAATCTTCAATATTGAAATCCTTCCACACTAGTCTTTCCTGTGGCAAAGAGGTTTTATTAAACTTTAATCTGCAACTTCAAAGATACATATTTACCATCACTGTGGCTCATTACCTGAACATAGATATCAAATACACGCTTCCCAAGACGGCTATATGTTTCGTCATTTGTAAACTGTATCTCTGCAAAGTGGAGATTTACAGTGTAGTTTCCATTCTCCAAGCAATAATGGAAATAAGTAAGCGATATAGGAGATACTCGTGCCGTCCCATACAATTCAGTGACATTTGATGATGAGAGAGATACAGTGTAACGTGTATTTTGGTAATCGTTATCATCCATGAAGTCTCCAGTGCTGCTAAATCCCCAGTAACTATTGTCACGGATAAAGAATTTTGCAGTGCCACCTACAGCTTCTGCATCTCCTTCATATATCACAGTTGCTTTATCTTCCTTGAATGCTACATCATTTCCACCAGAATTAACATGGAAACAATTTGAATCTGCCAGGAAACAATACAGAAAGAGAATCTATGTGAGAGCAAGATATATGGTAACCACAAAGCAACTTACAGAGCTCATCATTTATACAGCTCAATTTTTATTTTTTTATTTTTAAATTTGGTGTAATGAGATATCAATATATACCTATACACATTTACTGATGTGAACCAAACAGCACAAGAACAAAGGAAAAATGATTTGGGCTACTTAGAGAGAGTTGTGACCTCCAAGACACCAAAAGATGTTATAGGTTTTGATAATACTCAAGCATGTTATTTTATTCATTAGGATTATGCTTAAATAGGAGACGGTTAGGTCATAACACAAAACCATTAGGTCTAGCCGTCATTTACATCATACAGGAACCCTAGAGGAATAATAGCTACATGTTACAAGGCTAGGTTTAGCCGTCATTGACTTAGACCCTAATGAGAAAGAATACCCACGAATAGCTTATAACCTTATTTGGAGTATCTATTCCTTATTAGACTAGACTACAAAATAAATGGAGATTTACTCCTTATTAGTCTCTAACTTAACTCCAAAGAAAAGATTACATCATTCCCTTCCCCAAACAATTTCCTTGTCCCCAAGGAAAAGTTCTAAAAACTACTCTTGAAATCCCTTAAAACCCTTCTAAAATTATCACTTAACAATTATGAAAATAACAAATATTAAAAACTAAACCAAGGCTTTGTTGGCTTCAATCAACAGCATGGTATGCAATTTCTCTTTTAAGTCTTTGACCAACTTCTTTTTTTTTTTTTCCTGAACCAAGAAAAAACACGTCTCTTCTTTCTTTTATTTCTGAAAGTGTGATGGCTAGGTTGTGATGCAGTAACTATTGCGTGTGGGGTGGCCAGCAACGGCGAAAGACTTGACAGTGAGAAGCTTTCAACGACGTGGTGGTTAACGGCGCATCTAAAAGCCCGAGTTTGGTGATTTCTGGATGTGCGGCTGGGGCGGGCTACTCGAGGACCATAGCGGCTGCTTGATGCGGTGTTTTACGGAGAGTCTGTGAAACGAAGGGCGGATATGTGGTGGCCGGTGCATCTGGGGTGACAGTGGCTGTTGGTGGACTGAACGGCATAGATCTACGACTGAGGGTGGTGCTGGTGGGGCAGGTGTTATAGGCGGGGATTTGCTTGCTGGAGAGTTGCATAGTGGAGAAAAACTTTTAATTCTTCTCATGTGCTCCTCCATCTGTTTGCTAGATTTATCTTTCCACACTAGAAAATCTAATCGCATCATTTCTACCCTTGCTTGTTGCTCTGCACCCAAAAAGATTTGGAAAGACATGGTGATGGTGTGGATTAGTGATTGCTGTAGAAAACATTCAACTGGGCCTCTATGATTAACAATTGCTTGTTAACAAGAGGAACCCTAGCTCTGATATCACTTGATATGAAAAAAACAACACAAGAACAAAGGAAAAAGAATTTGGGCTACTTCGAGAGAGCCGTGACCTCCAAGACACCAAAAGATGTGATAGGTTTTGATAATACTCAAGCATGATATCTTATTCATTAGGATTATGCTTAAATAGGAGACGGCTAGGTCATAAGACATAAGACATAACCATTAGGTCTAGCCGTCATTTACATCATGCAGGAACCCTAGAGGAATAATAGTTACATGTTACAAGGCTAGGTTTAGCCGTCATTGACTTAGACCCTAATGAGAAAGAATATTCACGAATAGCCTATAACCTTATTTGGAATATCTATTCCTTATTAGACTAGACTACAAAACAAATGGAGATTTACTCCTTATTAGTCTTTAACTTAACTCCCAAGAAAAGATTACATCATTTACAGCCTTATGTTAAACTCTTTTCATAACTACATTAAAGCAAGCTAGCATAACAACTATCATTCACTTTTAATTCTCTTTTCTCTCCTTCCCAAGAGCAAACTTTTCGAAAATAAATCACAATATTCTTAGGTAAACACAAATCTGATTAGGAGAAATGCAAGCTAGAAATGGTGCAGCCCTAGAGCCGAGAGGTATACAAGAGAAGCAGATATCAACATATATTTGTACTCAATCATTGTCTTCTGTTATATTCTTAAGTGATCATAGCAATTGGAAACTTCTTTAATGCAAGCTACCATAACAACTATCATCCACATTAATTTAAAGGTTTTCTCTCCTCTCTCCAACATTAACCCTTTAGAAAGTAAACCACAATATCCTGGTGACATTGTCGACCTTTACAAATTTAAATTTTGCAAGATCATACAAAACTGATTAAGAGAAATGCAGGCTATAAGGGTGCAACCCTAGAGCAAGGGAGCTATACAATAGAAGCACCAGAAAAGAAAAGAGTGAAAAGGATGAATTTACAAAAATTAAACGACATTGCAATCTTTCAAAGAGATCCAAGAAAAGAGCCATAATCAGCGAAGCAAGATAGATTGAGAGTCCACTGCCTTGAACATCCTATTGCTCCTCATTCCAAATTCACCATATCAAACAAAGAGGAACTGCTCACCATGCCATTAGAGTCATCACACTTTTAAATTCTCATCTATAAGCTGCCAATATCTTTATCACTAATGCAGGCATTACCCAGTAAACTCATAAAAGACCATGGACCAAAAGTACATGGCTACCAGACAATGCAAAAGCAATTGATTTGCTGTTGCCCATCTCTTCCCACATAAGAATAGTATATTAAACAGTCTCCTCTTTTAACCAAATTCTCCACCATACCAATGTGAATACGAATTGCATTCCTGAAACAAATAATACCTTAAAGTCAGATATAACCTTAGACTGATGACCCTCAGCTTCCAACAGAACATCTTCACCAAAACTGTAGTCAAACATTGTGGAACATATGAACTGGACCCTCAACTGATTCTGATTCTGATCTTAGCAAGAATGGACAACTCAGATTCCAATGCAATATCTTCCATCTAGCCCAGATACTTAGTCATTGTAGCACTCTTCTTGTGAACAATGGAAATAAATCAGGGAGCAGGAAAACTTGAAGGAATTCCCACACAAACCTGACAGGAACCCGAGGATTTCTTTCATTGAAAATCAGAAAATAAAAGGGATAAATCGATCACTCCGAAGGGATCAAGCCTCCAAATGATCACTTCGAGGAGATCAACCTCCAAATGCCTTAGGCACATACCTGGTCCTCAAAGATCTACCCGGATAGTATGTCCTCCTGAGCGGTATGGTGATTACGACACTTCTTTTAGTACTACTTTGTCATCTATTTCCATTCCCACATGCTTTTTAGAGGCTATTAAACATGAGTGTTAGCGAAAAGGCGATGGATGAGAAACTCCAGACTCTCCAGGACAATCATACATGGGATGTGGTTCCTTGCCCCTCTACTGTTAAAGTCATTAGTTGTAAATGGGTTTTCTCGGTTAAGCTTCGCTCTGATGGGACTCTGGACAGGTATAAGGCACGCTTAGTTGCACTTGGGAACATGCAAGAATATGGGGTGGACTATGAGGAGACATTTGATCCGGTGGCAAAGATGACTACAGTGCGTACGATTCTTTCTATTGCTGCCTCTTAAGGCTGGCCACTTCACTAGATGGACGTCAAAAATGATTTTCTTCATGGTGATCTCAAAGAGGATATTTATATGAGTCCTCCTCCGGGTTTATTTTCTTCTCCATCTTCCGCTATGTGTAAGTTAAAGCGGTCTCTCTATGGCTTAAAACAGGCTCCCCGGGCATCGTTTGAAAAATTCAGGTCTACTTTGCTTCGCTTCTCCTTTGTTCAAAAGCCAATATGACTCCTCTTTGTTTCTGTGCAAGACTCCAACTGGTCTCGTTCTCTTACTTGTATATGTGGATGATATTGTCATTATTGGCACTGACTCCACCTTGATTGGCCACCTCAAGCAGAATCTTCAGGCTTCTTTTCATATGAAAGATCTTGGTCCTCTTAAGTATTTTTTGGGTTTGGAAGTACAACGGATTCTTCAAGTATATTCTTGAATCAGCACAAATATACCCAGGATTTGATTGGGCTAGCGGGTCTTCAGGATTCACGAGGTCAATGTGAAATATCGAAGTGAGGAGGGTGATCTTCTTGCTGATCCCACTATGTTCTAACAGTTGGTAGGAAGCTTGAACTATTTGAATATTACTCGGCCTGATATTTCCTTCGCTGTTCAACAGGTTAGCCAGTTTATGCAAACTCCACGCCATCTTCATTTAGCTGTTGTTCGCCATATTATCTGATATCTTCGGGGGTCACTTGGTCGTGGGTTGTTCTTTCCAACTGACTCTCCGCTTCGCCTTGTCGCTCATAGTGATGCTCATTGGGCTGGCTATCCTAATACTAGGCGGTCCATCACATGTTGGTGCATGTTTCTTGGTGATTCTTTGATCTCTAGGAAGAGTAAGAAACAAGCTCACGTTTCTAAATCCTCTACTGAATCCAAATACCGGGCAATGTCTATTGCTTGTTCTGAGATCGTTTGGCTTTGTGGGCTTCTAGCTGAGCTTAGTTTTCCTCAATCTAATTCTACTCCTCTTCATGCTGATAATATACTAGTGCCATTCAAATTGCTGCTAATCTTGTTTACCATGAGCGTACCTAGCATATTGAAGTAGATTGTCATTCTATTCGAGAAGTCGTGGACACTCGTGTTATATCTCTTTCTCATGTTTCTACTAATCTCCAGATCACTGACGTCTTCACAAAGGCCATGACACAACAGCGCCATCAGTTTCTTGTGGGCAAATTGATGCTTTTTGATCGACCATCATCAATTTGAAGGGGGATGTTAGCTAGCATATATTTGATTTGATTCAGCACATATTTAGCCATAATTATAGCCATAGATATTCTGTAATTATAGGGCTTATTATACTTGCCTTATTTGGTTTCCTAGATTCATGTAATTGCTGATATTCAGCATTGTAATTCCCGTTTTATTTTCTATATAAGATGAGAACCCTCACAAAGAGAGGCATTCAATCCAATTGACATCAACTAGTTCTTTATCTATTGTGTACCTCGCACTCATCAAGGATAACAATTAATCATCCTCGTCCATCATGGGATTCATGATCTCTTAAGTATTCGAACAATTATCAATATTTGATAGAACTGAAAATTTTGATGAAATGAATTCCAACTACAAAACATTTACCTTTCTCACAAAAGACTCGTTCGTGGTAGGAGGTTTACAAGCCAGGCTAGAAAATGAGCTACCTTTGCCAGCCGTTGGTTTATCTGTCACTTTAATTATTTGGCGGTTTCCCTCCCTAAGTCTCTCCTCCTTTCTCCTTGCAAATGAAATGACAGCTGTCATGGATCGGGATCTGTAGGTCTTAAATTCACGTTGAATGTCCGAGCGAAGACCCTCAATAAATGTCTCTATCAACTGCCTTTCTGTCCAGTTATGAGCAAGATTAGATAACTTCTCAAAATGATTTTCGTATTCCTCAATTATTGATGTTTGCCGAATTTTGCCAACTCAACATCAATGTTTTCAAACTTATAAGAACCAAATCAAGGAACTTCCATCTCTATATGCAAAAATCCTTGATCATGATCGTTAAGAAGACGTTCTCCTAGTGGAATCCAACATGTAATTGATCCATAATTTTTGTTCTTCGTTCTGTCTGCTAAGGGCTTGATTGATGTAGTCACTAATGAACTCCTTTAGCTACTCGAAGATTTTTGAATCAAACCTCAACTCGAGTGGGACCTCCTCTTGCTGGTGAGAATTGCTAGTAGAAGCCATGGTGTATTCCTCTTAAGTTTGAATTGCTACTTAGGCATAAAACCTTCTTCTTCTTCTTCTTCTTCTTTTTTTTTTTTTTTTTTTTTGCCCTTTAAAGGGTTGAGCCCAACCTTGGATTGTTGTAGTTTTGAGTTAGGGACTGATTTGTTATCATACCCAAACAACTACTAGAATAGAAATTCAATCAAGCTATACTGTTCTGAAACTGGAATTAGGATATCCTATTATCACAATAGGACACCCCAATACGTGCATCCAAATAGAACCTTTCCTAAACCAAAATAAGAAAAAAGGTTCACCTGTAGCCAAACACCCTTCTTCCTCCTACTACACCTCACGCACAGGCCACCGCTTTGCACTCCCACGCACGGCCATTGCCCAGCAACACCACCTCTTTACATGGCTAGCCACCACGCACAGTCACCTCTGCCTCGCACAACTCCACCGAGCACGGTCACCTTAGCACAATGAGTGCTTCCCTAATCACCTTTTGCACCACACACCGCTTCTACCTCACAAGGCCAACACTTTGCACAAACACCATTTACAACCCACCACACATCACTAAGCACAGTACATGCTCCACCTGCACCACTTTGCACTGCCACCCGCACAAACAGGTCACAAAGCATGTAACAGGTGAGTTCCTTGTTACTAAATTTGGATTAAGGGAGAAGGAGAAAATGGAATTGAATAAGGAAAGCTTTACAGAAAAAGTAACAAAACATAGAAAATAGGCATTCAAGGCGCCTGGCCTCCATGAACATTCGAGGTTTTCTAACTCCTTACAGTCTAAGACTGAATTACAAGATGAATGCCCTCTCTCTCACCCTTCTCCCCATTTATACAAGATTCTCTCAATACCGTCCCTCCCACAATAGCCTCGCTTCCTAACAGAATTTGGAAGCCAAAATCAACTAACAGAATACTATTTACACCCCATTCCCTTCACGTCATCGCTGCATGAGCTGACGCTGGACTACTCGTGACAAAGCACCACTACCGGCACTCAATAGCTCCGACGGCAACCCAAGCTACCACCGGCAATACTCCTACAGCACTTTGATGACCCCCAAACACAGTTCAACGACGGCAGAGCAACAGCTAGCCCACTCACGGACACAGCCTCTGTTGAGTTTTGGCTATAGTGGTTTTTCTTTATGGGTAACAAAAAATAAAAGAAAGAAGAAAAATCGAGCATCTCTAATACCAAATAATAGGAACCAGTGGGTTTATGTCATTGAAAATCAGAAAATAAAATGGACAAATCGACCATTTTGAGGGGATCGAGCCTCCAAATGATCACTTTGAGGGGATCAATCTCCAAACACCTTAGGCAAAGTTAAATTTTGTTTCTATGAATTGACCATACGGCATCGACAATCTTAAATAGTGAAGAGTTACACTTATTTTGAAAATAAAAATATATGCAGATTTGACAACATAAGGAAATCAAGCAAATAATGACCATAACAGAAATGAAATGAATGCATAAATGTGTAATCATGGAATAAATAGGAAAATTGGGTTTCTTAACAAAACCATCCTGTAAGATCTTTTCATTTCTCAATTTAACACAAATATGCCATGCAAAAACATCCTATCCATTCCTATTGTATTTCCACAACCACCAAAATGTGAGCTCCAGAAAGTAAGAGTGGTCCAACCTCCCCCCATTTCAGAACTCACCAGCCTCCTCCATATGCTAACTTTTTCCACCACAAACTTATGCAAACATTACCCAACCCTCCAATTAGGAAATCTACCACTCTAGCAGATCTTGTGGAGTTTGAGGTAATGAAGGCTTTCAAAGCTCATAATATGCTCTTTTTGGCATTCTGAACTGAAGAAGCAAAAGTTTAAACTCAATCATCACTCCTCTTTTTCTTTTTCTTTTACTGAAGGCCTTATTGTATGTGGAAAACTCTTTCGCTTTGCTATCATAACTTTCTTTACCAGGGTCAGCCAAGACTTCCTTAAGCAATTTAATATAACTAACTAAAAATTTTCATGTGTATATATCCATAAATGAAGGCAAATTCTCATATGTTCACATGAGAGGTAAGAAAAAATTTCCAAAATAAATTTGGTGAAGCTCCAGAATAATTTCATAGCAGTCAATAATGTTGAAACTCTAGAAATGTATCCTTACATCGTGGACAATTGAAATTCTTCAAGCAATGAGGACGTTGCCTTCTGCAGAGAATGAGTAACAAAAGAATATGTTAGTAAAAAATGCACACCATTCATATTAAACTTTGTTCTCATTTTGTAGTAGCTTGAAAACTAATAACAGGACTAAAAAAGCCAGCTAAAAAATGAATGAAAAGAAAGGGTATCTTACAAGTTATCCTCGTTTAAAGAGCTTCGAAACAAGTTGAAGTTTAAATTCCTAAATGAACAATAGAAGGTGCAAGAAAAATAAATTTTAAAGGCACATCAAACTGGAAAACATACATAAACAATTAGTATACAAGTAGACTAACAAGTTTTCTCGACAAGCCGGTTGCTCAGGACCTTGCCATGTAAAGTTATTGTACGAAAGATCACTGCATCCATGCATTGGGAAAAAAAATGTCAATTTTCTTTAATTAGAAAATGAAAAAAAAAAAAAAAAAAAAAAAAAAAAAAAAGGGTTCATATGAATTTAAAAGTAACAGCATTTAGTATTTCAAAAACATTTGAACCTGAAAAGCATGTTTTATCATTGCATGTCATTTTCTTGAAAACGACTAAAATATATCACTAATACAGTAATCTGTTAATATCCAGAAAATAGAAGCAACTTAGGAAATTCAAGTATATGCTCAAAAGCCCTGACACTATTAGCTGTGAGGTTTGATACGGAAGTTGTTCAGTCCTGCAAATAGGCAATAACGGGACAGCTGAACTGGATATTAAATTTGTTTCTTGCTTCTGAAAGTATTATGGAAATAGTAGTCTAGTGCATGTAGTGGCTCTCAATTCAACAGGAAAAACAATCAAATTATATTAAATATTAAAAAAAAAATTGGAAAATTCTATCTTTAATTCAAAAACATACATTAGAAAGGAGTACTACCAAATAGAAATAGTGCATTTATGAGCTTAATAAGATAAGCAAAATATGCATATTTCATTAATTCAAAAGGAGAATAGGAAACTCCACCCTTATATATGGTTAGTGCCAATGGCCCTCAAATTGTTATCTCCCTGTATTTCATAGTTAATGTTTAAGATGGAGAACAATTTTGGATACATCATATGGGCACAAAGGAAAAGGTGGATTGCAAATATATCAAAAAGATGAAACTAAACAGAAAAAGCATCCCAGATAAGAAACATACATATTACTTCCTTCCATCAAGATTGAATCCGGTACATTTCCGCTTAGCAAGTTGCCAGTTAAAAAGCTAATAGAAGCAACATCAAATGTTTAGTATGCATTAAAAATACTATATGCAAAAGCAATTGCACAAATCCTGTCAGAAATCTATGGTTGCATTTGGTAAGAGATACATGACATGGTTCTGCACCAGATAGCAAGTTTGATCATAAAAAATAAAAAATAAAATAAAAAAATGGGGTGCATGTGTGCAGTTGTGCGTTCAGGTGTTTGTGTCTATATAAATCAAGTTGTCCAGACTTGGAAATGATATTAAAGTATGTTACTAATGAAAGTCAAAATATACAAACAATTACAGCCTCTACTTCGATATACTTACAGGAACTTCAGGCGCTCTAACTTGATATTGGTGGGAATCTCCCCAACCAAATTGTTGAAACTGACATCACTACAACAATCACAAAGAGACAAGATAATCAATATCCAACCTTGGAACAATTTAGAACCTGGTATGTTGAAGAAAGGGCACTCAAAATTTTATAGTTTGAAAAGATAACCTTAGTTAATAAGGCATTATTCACTTAGCATTACTAGAAGCTATTTCGCTCATGAAAGCAAACATTGCTTCTATCAATATGCTATGTTTTCTAGTAATCTGTTACCATCCAGATAGGAGCAAAGCAGACAACAATTATAAGAAAAGAATTGAAAAATGATAGCAGCAAGGAATTTGGGCAACATATCTATGCCAACTAGTCTCAAGGTATAACTCAATCGACTAGGGACCACGCCTTATGAAGTGGAGGTTACTAGTTCGAATCTCTCATTTTTGCCTCCCCTTGAGGCCAATTAATTATAAAAGTAAAATAAAAATAAAAAATTATGCTAACTGGTAAATTGACATGTCACAACTTCCTGCATCTTATAGTTCTCTGTTGTTTCAATCTTTTTGGTTGGCCAATTTTGTGTACCAAAAACTTACAGGTGTGCACACAAGTGCACATCCATATGTTGTGAAATCATAATAAGTATGTGCGTAAGTGTTTTTACAAATTTAATTTGTTATCAATGATGTCTTCAGTTTCTATAATTTGGTTTCTTAAGGAGAGTGCAATATTCATAGTTTGTGAAGCCAGATTGTTTCTTATTATATCGATCTTTGTAATAGATTTAGAACTTTTTTCTACATCATCATTCAAACAATTTTCTACACCTCTACTTTTATTTGAGGTCTTTCACACTAATTTTAATGTTGATATATTGCTTTTCTTCCTTGTATGAACTTTTACAATGTTTTTTGCCAGTCTAATTGTTTAGGTGATGAAATCATTACAAGCTTGAAGCAATGCCAATTGTTAGAATCCATAAGCATTTATAAACATTTTAGACCTGTTTGGTTCCTTTTTTAAAGCTCACAAAACAGAAAACAGTGCAAAACGCACTACAAAACATGTTTTGAATTGAAAAACTGTTTTTAGAACATTATTCTTGAAAACAGCCTATTTTCAGAAAGCATCAAAAAAGTTTCTTGAAACTGTTTTCTATTTTCAGTTTAGGAAAAATAACACCGTTGAAAACATCTTGTTGTCAGCTTTCTTTTGTTCTTTGAAAACAATACCATCCAAATCAAAGGCATTCTGAAGGCAAATGTCGATACACACACACACACACACATCTATATAAATATATGATTACCTAATTCAAGCTAGTAAACAGCATACTCCAATATGTCACATGCTCTACTTACAGCATTTGCAGATTCTTCATTGTCCAGATGTATGAAGGGATCTCCCCAAAAATCTTACAGTTTCTCAAAACCCTAAAATACATAACTGAATTGTATAACATAAAGCATCATCAAATCGAATATATAGTTGACAATGTAAGCACTAAACATACAATCTTACTAGGCCAGACATGTTTATCAACATAGGAAAATCCTGATTTGGCCCATCTATATCACTAATCCTCCTGTTTCAAAGATGCCACATGAGCCAAAACTGTTGATTGAATATACCAAAAAATCAAGTTGCATCCTATCAAGCAACTGGATGAATGTAAGAAGGTTTTTTACTCACAACTCTTGTAAATTACTCAAAAGAGATATATTTGGTGAGATGGGTCCCTCCAGTCCACTTGCATGCATTTCTCTTCAAGAATTCAAATTTGAATGAGAATAACTATTAGAAAATATACATAAAAAAAAAAAAAAAAAAAAAGAAAAAAAAAAAGAAAAAAGTAAAGGCTTGTCTGCTATGGAGGCTCAAAAAAACACTTGAGATCTCTTGAAAAAAAAAAAAAAACAAGGATCTTACAATCTTGTCAGTTGCTTCCAATTCTGTATGAAATCAGGTATTGTTCCTCTGAAGTTGTTATCATTTATCCTACTGCATTGTGCAATAAATTGATGTTCATCAGCAAAATGTTTATATTTATGCTTTAAAGGAGGGGTGAATTATGTCAACAGAAGCATATATAAAAAATTCTCACAAATCTGTTAGACTTCCCAGCATGGCAAAAGTCATTGGCAAGTTTCCTGTCAAATTATTGGAGGATAGCATCCTGCAATAACAATATTGCAGCAATGAACCAACAAAATCCTTAAAAAAGGTTTTGGCAATAAAAAGATTTATAACCTACCAAAATGAAGAGATGAGATGTCTTACAAAGTCTGTAAATTGGTCAAATTGCCAAGCTCAGGAGGAACAATGCCAAAGAATTGGTTTGCTTCAAGGCTTCTGTTTGAAAAAAAAAAAAAAAAAAAATACAGAAAAGGAATATTGAGATTACTAAAAGAGAATAATAGAAACTCATGATTAAACCAATCCAAGAAATCACTATGGAGTGCAGGGGTATCAAAACAACCATATAACAATTAAAAAACAAGGGAAAGTTTCAGAGGTTTGAGGTCATAGCAGTACACTTAACAAGAAAACTAGAATCTTTCTACTTTATTTTTATTTTACAACTCAAGCCAACTCATGAAGACTTCAAACCAAAGTTCAAAACGTACAGGTATGTCAGACTGGTAATATTTCCCAATTCCTTTGGAATCTCCCCTGATAAGCGATTCCCAAGAACAGAGCTGCACATTACTTGCTGGTTAATTTAAGAGAAAAGCAGCTAAATCAAAACTTAATCAATATAAAATAGAAGAGCTCACATAGAAGTTAATCGCATTGAAGCCCATTCCAGTGGTATTGTCCCATTGAGATAGTTGTAAGCAAAATCACTACAATGAGAGGACAACCAGTGTAAATTGAAAATGCTGAAAAAATAGTATTTATTAAATTCTAGTGAATTGTGTTAGACATTAGTGCTGTAAAATATTACCATCAAACATGAAATTGAAGCATTTCAAAAAGATCTTACATTTCTCGAAGGTAAGGAAGCTTCACCAGTTGAGGAGGAAGCATGCCAGGAAGACTATAGAACTTGATCTCTCTATAATAAATGAGTTATTAGATAGTGAGTATAGGTAACGACTATCATGAGAAGTAGATCAATCATGATATGCTGTTAGCATTTTACAGTATATTACATATGTCATGGATGTTAAAAAGGCAGCTTTTGAAAATAATGTCTGGTGGCCTTCATTACAATGTATAGTCAACAAAAATTTTCACTAACCTGACAAACAAAATAAGACTAAACATATATAGATTCGTAGATGAAGGCTTAGATGAGTTGACTTAAATTAATTAATAAAATAATTATATTTTTTGACAATCATACGAAGATGTAAAATCATGCATAAGATGGAAGATTTGACATAAAAATAATTAGTAACAAGATGAGGGAACTGTACATCTTTACAACATGACAGACGGTGTTGTTGCAATCACAACCAATGCTGCTCTCAGAATTTTTTGGTGGCTCTGGAGTCATCCCAACCATTTCAAGTTGGCAAGAATTACCATCAAATTTCCAATATGTTGAGCCCATGGTAATAGCTATTTGTTGGAGTGCATCAACTACACAACATCCCAGTCAATAAACATCACATTTCAAATCAGCGTTGTACAACTGTGCTTATGAAAAAGAAATGGTAATCCAACTTCATTGCAACTAGTTTTGGCTACGTTAAGTCACAAATTTATATTACAAAGAACCAAGGAAAACAGTTATCTGCGCTTGAACAATATCATTTTTATTGCCTAAATTCAGATTTAAATACCCAAGAAATTTTTGAACATGTTTGTCATTCTCAATCACATGACCTTGAAGCTTGAAGCAAAAAGAGTATAAATGAAGAAATCGGTTTAATTATCCAATTTACTTCCATATTTGTGAAGGAAAATATGAAAATTAACAACTTAATATGACATTCGACAATTCGATTAATGCATTAAAAAAAAAAAGGAAACAAGAAAACAGTCAGTTTTGCTAGAATTATGTGAATTTAGACCAATAAATGCTGTGAGAATCACACTAATTAGAACTTTGCCCATCTAATAAGAGAGGACCTGAGAATCATGCACTTATAGAAGCACCATAATCATAAATTTCAATGGGGAAAGCCACAATTTTCTGTTTGGTCACCAAATAATTCAATGAAAAAGAAAAAGAAAAAGATCAATGCATAGTACTTTCATATCTTACTATGAAAAATGATAAGCTAAGCCCAACTAGTCCAAACAGTTAATGGGTGACACCCAGTTTGACTAACTTCCCAAGATTCAAACTTTTCATTTCTTTCCCCTGTATACACCAACTTCAACGGAAGAGCAAGCTTGTACCTTCTCCTTGGGGTACCACTGCCTTTGCGAATCTCAGCAAACTGAAGCAACTCAATCCAAAAACCATGAACACGAAGCGATTCTTTGCCAGCATGGTCAAGAATTTGACAAAACTACTACAAAGTTGGCTCAAACTATCTTGGTTTTGCAAAAGCTGTACTTACGAGAATCAACCAACGTGTGTAGTTGACATTTGACACTCTAATCCCACCACCCAGATGTGAAAATGGATGAAACTAATGTTGTGGATTCTTTGGACTTTGGAATGCTCTGGGTTTGAACTTTCCTGTCTTTCTCTATAATTGAATAAGATGGCGGCTGTCCACAGTCAATATTTATAAATTGATATTATTGGATTATTATTTTTAAATTATGTTGCCATTGACACAGAGAATAAGGGTGTATTCAACACACTTGTTACAGCTATGAAGTGATTTTTTTTTAAAAAAAAAACAGTATGTATTAGTAAAAGGGTTTTCGACTTTTGAGTCCAAATTAATCTTAAACAATGAAATCTAGCGATGGCCATGTGAAAATTTAATTTGGGTTATTATATAATATATTCCACGAAGACGCTTTTGTGTCACAAAACAGGACAAGATTGTTTTTTTTTTTTTTTTTTTATAGATAGGACAAGATTGTTGAAACAGGATAATATTGCTTTTAAACAGGGTAAGCACGGCTGCCCCGCCCCTTTACTTTCCCTTATGGCCTAGAAGGAAAAAGAAAAAAACACGGATGCCACGCGCTCCTACAACACGTACCTTTACTATTTTTCCTCGCGATCAGCTAGCATGTATCTTCTTCTTTTGAATTGAATAATTGGGGAGATAGAGGAATGAGACTTTTATGCTGAAAAGCATGCTTTTGAATGCTTTTAGTTTTACGCCTTCTCTCGCAACCTTCACGTGCTAGATTTCAGATTTCTTCATTGAATGAAACACATGCATTGAATATTTAACGCCTTTAAGTGGCAGCTGATCAGCAATATAAAGCAGTACTTTTAATTTGTATAAGTTCACCACCACACGTAACAAGCTTCTTTTTCGTGCCTACAATTATAAACTTGGACCGATCGAATGATTATAAGATATCATTTATATATATAGAGTCCATTTAAATGAATAAGTAATTAGATAATTTAATTTTTATTTGATCAGTAAATTTTATAAGTGATGCGTTATAATCACATCATTTAGCTTCTTCTTCTTTTTTCCTTTATTTTTTATTTTTTGTTTTAAATTTTTTAACGATTGAAATTAAAGTTAGATTGCCTGTCTTTATCAACGTTCTTTCAGTCTTCAATTCTTCCATGCAGATGCAGATTGGTCAAAAAAGCTCTATGACGCAAATACTGAGATTCTTTGGGAAATTACAGGAAAAAAACAAAATAAGGGGAAAGAGACCTTGGAGCTGTCGTATTGATTGCGACATAACTACTTACGTACAAGAGATCGAGGCCGGGTTACGTCATACGTGAATGTGGGTACAATTTTACCTTATTTATAAATTAATTTTTAAATATGAGTTATACTTAAAATTTGTATTAATTTATATCAAAACCGTCGTCACATTTGTTGAGTGTAAGGTAAATTGGGTTGCAGATTTGTGGATAAGTCTCAAAGGCTAAATTAAAATATAACGGTATTATATATAAGAGAGCCCATTCTATAAGGATGGGCTGTAAAAGTGATGTTTTACAGCTTCCAATAAGAAGTTGACACATCATTTAAAAAGACTAAAATACAATACAGATCAAAGCACCGAATCATGGAAAACCTCTGTTTTCCTTTCAAGAGCTCAACTGGCTTTAAAAAACCACCACCTCCTCAACCCCAGGCCGTCACCGGATTCCACCGAAGGTCACCACCATCATGGATGCAGTTCTGCCGTCAAATGAGAAACCTGGCAGTGCTTTCCAATTTCCAGTCGCCCACAGTAATGAGAAACCTCAGATTTTCGTCAAATAGAAAATGCAGACGATATCCACAATTCCATACCCATAGCCAAATGCGTTTACCTTTAAATTCTTCATCTCTCTCAGTCGAGCATTTATCGTTTTTGGCAAAATTTGCGCCGGAATGTGGAGCGGCCAGATCTGCCACCCTAAAATCAACAATAGAAGAACAACCCAACCAAACAAGAAAACCAATCTAAGATTTCTCACCCCATTCGGTCATCTCTAAGTAACAGGTGAAGCATCAAACTCCCCCAAATCAGCCACTCTACAATCAACCATGAACTCTATCTCAACAACAATAATCAACAAACCAATGAAAACCCAATCAACAAAACTCATAGAAAACCCAATCGAAACAATCAAAGGGGAAATCCATCAGGATCATCGGGGTTTTTTCTGTGCTTCATTTGGATACTGAATATCCAAGTTTTCTTTTTCTATTAAATCTATAGAAGCAGGTTTTTCATGTGTATTGAACCCAGAATCATCAGGGTCCGATTCTTCATTTACCACAGATTGTACCAATCTGTTCACATAATCATTTGCTAAACGGTGATAAGCAGCAGCAACTGAAGATGCACGAGCACTTACAAGCTGACCTGACATGCAGAGATTCTGTGGATTACTATCGTCTCCAATAAAATCCTCCTCAGGCGGTGAATCTGTGGATTCCGGCGGCGTCGTTCGACTGGGAGAGATGGGGTGGTATGCAGTTGGTTCACCGGGGCCTAGGGTTAGAAGGAAAATAGAAATAAGAAAAGTAATAATCCGGTGTATTAGGCTATAGTATATTTAGTGCCTTTTAAATGATGTGTCAAATTTTTATTGAATGTTGTAAAACACCAATTTTACATATGGTCCGAATAGAAGGTATTCTCTATATATATAAATGTAGTGTTAAATTATTAAATAATAATATATAAATGAAACCGCCAAAAAAGAAAAAATGCAACTATCAGAATAATATCAATAAAATTAGCTGTGCTGGACATTGACTATAGAAGGTATAGTGTTACACGCTATTTAAGTACAACTTAATTCTTGACATGTGTCCTTAAGATTTGCATGGATGGAGCCCATGTGTCGCCCATCTCTATTCGAGAACTTGAGTCATGATATGAAATGCTAAAAAGTAGAACGGGAACTTTCGCCTAAAGCCATCGCTAGCGGGGCTTAAAAGGAGGTTATCAAATTGCACCCATGCATGAGCATGACCATATATTGACCAAACCATTTGCTCATGGCCAGCCAAAGTTTACCCTGCTGTCTGCTATGCACCTTTCTTTTTTTTGAAAAAAAAAACCAGCAGGCAAACGGACCACGCAAAGCTCATATTAAATTGATGAGACTTTTAATTATAATAATAAGATAGTAAAAATTAACTATTTATTATTTTTTTACAAATTCTTACCGATATAAAGGTTGAATTTAATTAAAATGCCATTTTAATTTATGATATTATGATAGTTGTATAAAAGTTTATTAGTCTTATTCACTCTTAAAAGACGCTTTAAGAGAGGAAAGGACACCATGACTTATGTCCAATGAATCAGCTTTGATATCATGTAAAAGTTCATGGACCATACTTACTCTGAAAAGACACTTTGAGAGACGAGGGGGTGTCCATGCTTATAAAGTTTCTAGGTCATATATATCTTGGCGATGCGGGACACTTTAACACACCCCTCATCTGTGGCAACTTTGGCCAAACACGTGTTCATCGTCGGGAGAGAAAGACACATCATCGTCCAAGAAATCCGTTTTAATACCATGTAAAAGTTTATGAGTCTTACTAATTCTCAAAAGACATTTTGAGAGAGGAGACACTAGGTGAAGAAAATCTTAGCAGTGTAAGACACTTTTACATGCACGCCATCTCATGTCAACAACGGGAGAGAAGACCTATCATCGCAAGAAATTTGTAGCATCGATACCATATAAAAGTTGATAGATCTTATTCACTCTCAAAAAATACTTTGAGAGATCATAATTTATAAAGTTTTCAAACCATATATTTTTTCACCACGCAACAATTTAAAAGCGTCTAGGTTGTGAACTGTACGGAAAACTTATAAAGTTTTCTTCTTCTTCTTCTTTTTGTTTCCAAGGATTTAATGTGATGACATATATATATATTATGACCACGTGTTCGGCCACAAATGGAGAAGATGGGAACATTCAAATCAATAAATTCCATTTTGTAATCAATAAATTCCATACCCGGCGCTATGGCCGAATTTTTCATTATAATTTAAAAAAGGCGTGTAAAATAATTCATTACTCTTTTCTTTTTTTTCTTTTTTTTTTAATATAAAGACATTGTAAAAATTTTCATTATAATTTAATAAGGCTTGTAAAATAATTCATTACTCTTCTTTGAATAAAAAGACGTACTAAAGGTTTTACATCAATAAATTATTTAAAATAGTGACACATCATACATATATATATATATATATATATATATATATATATATATATATATATATATAGAACATTGCATAAATATATAAAGAACGAAATGATTATCAAAGTATTAATAAAAAATGAGTAGAAAGCTTTTATATTGTAAACGTGATACCTATATTTCAATATAAATAAAACTTATAATTATGAACATTCAAAAAAAAAAAATACAATGGTTTTATGAATACAAAATAAAAACAAAATATTTTAGTCAAAATTTAATGCAATCAAATAAATCTCACATCAGGTTCAATGCTTAATTAACTCACATCAGGTGTTTTGTAAGTGTACGTTTTTATTCATTTTCTGCATAATAATCAAATAAATTTTTGTCTTCTTTGGCTTTAAAAATCAGAAAAACACTTCCAAAAAAAAATCCCTAAATATCCAAGTAATCCCACAAATTAACAAACAAAAATCCATAAAACGTTGAAGTGAATTAAAACATAAGACCCTTAATTTTAGTTTAATCCATATAAATTAAAACATGTTAACATAGAAAACAAGTAGGAATATATGATATTGTTAGTGTTATACCTATTATATTTCAGAAAATATACCTATTATATTTGCTGAATTTATTGTGTTTGAAGTTCAGTAAGGAGCAAGTCTTCATCATTAATTACTAAGCGAAATTGATCAAACCCATCTCTTGATTTTAAGTACTACCCATCATTTTTCTCCTTCTATAGTGATCATAAAACATCATTTAATTTGTTCAAACATTTCGGAGGACTGTGACAAATGTTAATTGGTGAATTAAGCTGCAATTTACAAAGCTGTGGTGGCCGGATCGATTGATCACCTTGGGGTATTACAGTTGAAGTCGATCTCACCCATGACATTGGTGTTCCAAAAGAAGTATGAGCAACGATCATATAATGTCACTATTATTATGCAGGAAAGTATTGGATCGAAATGACTATCTTACAAGAGTAATGATAGGCAGGGGCCATCTTGCCGGCCCCTGCCCGGCCCTTTCCTACGTGGAAAGGGCCATTTCAGATTTAATATTTTTTTTTTCCATTTAAAAAAAAAATGAAAAAAAAAAAGAAAAAGCAAATATTTGATTTTGAAAAACAGCGGTGCATCTTCTATACCCATTTTTTTGTCCCCAAAACCCAGTTCCCCCCAAATCTTTCCCTCCCTCTCTCCCTCCGTCTCCTCTCCTCAACCCCACCGTGAACCCGCCACCGTCGACGACTCACGAGCCCGCCACCGTTGACCACTCACGAGCCCGCCACTCCACTGTGCTGCCACATAGCAGGAACAAAAAGCATTTCCCCCAAAATTTCCCCCCACAGGCCACCGGCGCTCTTCCCCCACCGTCCGATTGCCACCCACCAAATGGCCCAGAAGCACCGTCAACCACTGCCTACGTCCATCTCCATCTCTACCCACCGAACAGATCCGACGAGCCCAGCCATCAAAAAAGGTAAGGTTTTCTCTATTTATTTGTTTTTCGATTTTCTCTCTCCTTTGGTATTATAGATCTCGTTTTTCCATTTGTTTTTGGATCTAGAATCTCAGTTCCCTCCACGACAACCCACCTCCATCTCTTCCCACCGTACAAATCCGACGAGCCCAGTTGAACCACCATCACCGTTGACGAGCCTAGCCATCAAAAGAGGTAAGGTTTTCTCTATTTTTTTTTTTTCGATTTTTCCTCTCCTTTGGTAGTAAAGATCTCGTTTTTCCACTTGTTTTTGGATCTAGAATCTCAGTTCCATTATTCTCAATATAGTTGGGTTTGAAACTCAGATCTGTATTTTTCGTTAATTGGTTTTGTTGTGGTAGATTGTTGGCTCTGCTTGGTGTTTGTTTAGGCCTTTTCTTTGTTTCAACCTATTAGTTGTTTTTGGCTTGTAGTTGTTACTCTTTTCTTTTCTGTAGTTTGTATTCTTTGATTGTATCTTAATTATTACAGCCCTTGAGCAGTTCCTTGAAGATGATGTAAGAATTTGGTTTCTGCTCCTATGCTTTTTTTTATTATTATTATATCTTGGCATGGTAATGACTACGTCACTTTCTTTGCAATCCACATTTCTTGCTTCTCCTCCTTGCCACCAAAGTTGCCAAAAACTGAAATACGTAATGATTCCCATGGCTATATATATAGCACTGAAAGCTCCCATTTTTAGCCAATTCTTATTCTCAATTTAAGAAGCTAGCATTCGTATTGTTGAAAAATGTATGTAGTGTAGTGAAATGATGCAATCTACATGTTTGAATTCTCAATTTATGTAGTGTAGTGAAACGAAAAGCTTCCATTTTTAGCCAATTCTAATTCTCAATTTAAGAAGCAAGCATTCATATTGTTGGATTAGAGTTCATGATGATCATAAGTAAATATTACAAATAGACAAACCATTGGGCTGCCATGCTTGCAGTCTTGAGAACAAGCTATTTTTTGCAATAACTCTCAGCACTACTGCTTCTGAACCAGAACGTGTTGCTATCAACCAATCCCTTGTTCTTTCTTGATAATTTTGTTGGCAACAGCTTCTTTCTAGGCACGAGAAGTAACTTGATTCTAGGATACCTAAATAACACAAGGGGGATTCTTTGGTTGTATCTTGATATTTGATTACACTAGATATTGATGAGCTCATATCATGGGCAGCCATATGTTTCTGTAATTGAACTGGTTTACCCTCTCAAATTTGTGTGAAGTAGAAAACATGAGTTTTATAGTAGCTTATTGGAGCCACTCTGGATTTCACATCAATTGAAAATACAATTAACAAGAGTGGAACACCATGTGTGAAAAAGGCCCGATTTTAGTGAAACACCATGTGGAACACCAAAATGGAAGCAATTACGTCGTCCAATAGATTTTTAAATTTATATTTATCTTGATGTTTAAAGTTTATGTGCTCTCTTCTATATTGATGTTTGAATTATATGTGCTCTCTTCTATATTGATGTTTGAATTAGTTGAAGTTTTGTAAAGTAAATTAGGTATGAGGCCAAATAGTTTTATATTGATGCTCTCTCACACGATTCTATAGTTGAAGTTTTAACACGTTGTTGGGATAAAATCTTGAGACTTCCAATTTTCAATTAATATGACTCTCTGGTATGCTAATCATTTATAATATTTTTTGTGAATTTGACATGGTGTCATGGTCCATTGCAAGGTCAATGAGGACATCATATCTGAAATAAGCAGCAAAATCAATTTATTTCATTTAAACTATTTTGTTGGTTATTCATTAATTTTGTTTTATTGATGCAGAAATCTCATATGCCATATGCGGAGTGAATTAAAGCTTTTCCCAAGGAAAATTGCAAGAAGAAACTTATATAGCTTGTTATAAAGCTTTTACCAACGAAAATTGCAAGAAGTGTTTCAGAATTTGTTTGTGTCTAAACAAGTATCCATGTAATTCTGGTGTTATAAAACACTATTTTCTAATGTTTGTTATATTGGTAATTTAGCTAAATGTCTTTTAGCAATATCATGGAAAAAATGATTCAAGAAGTTTGTGGTTGTAGTTGTATAAGTATATGCCGTAGCTACCGTTTCCTTTACTCCTTATAGCTTGTGATCATTGTCTTTTAGCAATCTCTATGTATGGCGCAAGAGCAATAATTTTTTGTCTTGATGATGCTTTCTACCCAACGATTGACCAATACAATGTAAAACGACTAGAGCCAAGTAAAAATTGAACTTTTTTCCCATCATAAGAACATGATGGGTGAAAAGGTTTAACCTATTAACAAATAGAATCAATTAAATTATGTAACAAAGCACATGAATATTCATCTGAAACACGAAGCGAAGTGCACTCAAAACTATTTACATCATTCAAACTTGGAAAGGAGATGAGTCTAGGAGTCATTTACAGTCCAAACTTAACCGCATTTCCCACACACATATACCTCATTAACTTCCCACAAAATATTCTACAAAGAGATGTAAACAAATTTGGACAAAACAACTTTATTAATCTGAATCAGAAGAATCTGATTTATGTTCATTTGCTGCATCTCCTTCCTTTCTAGGCCCTCCCTTCCTAATTGCCCTAGATATCTCCTCAACAGGAAATAAAGGAAAATGGCCAAAGATAGGATAACCCTACTGGGTCATACCCTTCATCACACGATTGTACTTTTCTGACCATTTAGATGCTGGAGGAACACTGGTTCAGTCCAACCCATATTAGCATGCTTTAGGGCACAACGAACTGCTTATACTCTGAAGCAACATAATGCACAGCAGCACAAGGACTTCCAGTTTGCGAAAGGCGGAGCATCCTCATCAAATTTGTGCGAAGCTTCATCTGTTCATGATGTAATCAAACAATTGATAAGTTCCAATAAATACTTCCATCTATGTTGATAAAAAAAAAAAAAAGAGATTAGAAGGCCATAAATAGATTACTAGCACCAATAATTCCAAGACAAGTTCCATTGACACTAGATATAGAACTCAAAAGCTTGACATTGCAGATTTTCAACTTCAACAAACTAATGACATTCTATTAAAGGCCAACCAATTGCTTAATAGGACTAGGTGGAATAGAAGTATTCACAGCTAGTAGTTATATCTGTTATACCAAATAAGCAAACAAAATGAGAAGAATAGTAAAAGAAAAGAACGATTATGTATAGGCAGCAACACAAACATTTCAGACGTGCATGCACACACACACAGATGGAGGAGAGACAAAAAGAGAACCAATCATTCAGTTGCCCATCAACATCAATATAGTTAAAAACAAAACTAAAAAAGGAAAAGAAACAGACAAAGAACGTGACAAACCAACCATACCTTGCCCTATTTGCAGGATTTCTTTGGTTCTTGTCGTCAAATGGGCCAAAAACTTAGAACATGCAGCATCATTTGTAAACAAAGAACATCTTATAAAAGCTAGTGGCACCAAGCACTCCAGTAACTGGAAAGAAAAAGTCATCCAACAATTCATGAGTGTAACTTCAAATTATTATATTCTTTTAAAATATAGATTAAAATGATTTGAAAATAATATGCTACTCTGTGCCCCATGATTTACCATAGAAACTCAAAGCACAATATACACTGGTTTCTGTCCAAAATGTTATGTGCATATAACCCAATGATAAGATCAAACAAAGCAGAACAATCTTAATTAACAAAAAAGGATCAAAACTAGAAGCCTTATTCTACAATCAAAATCTGAAGTACTGCAAAAAATCGAAATAAATTTCAAAACCAAATCCAAATCCAATCAAAGAGAATTGCAGCTTCTCAATCAGAGCTGCAAGAAATACAAGTGGAAATGAGGAGAAGTTTGGAGGAGGGGATGGTAATGCTCAAAGATTCTTCTAACATTTTGGGCCAACAAAAAGATAATTTAAGAAACGAGGCAATCAAAATAGAGAATGAGATAACTTTAGAGATGCAATGTCTTTGAAGATGATAAATATGCAAAATTCAAACATGTAGATTGCATCATTTCACTACACTATATAAATTTTTCAACAATACGAGTGCTAGCTTCTTAAATTGAGAATAAGAATTGGCTAAAAATGGGAGCTTTCAGTGCTATATATATAGCCATGGGAATCATTACGTATTTCAGTTTTTGGCAACTTTGGTGGCAAGGAGGAGAAGCAAGAAATGTGGATTGCAAAGAAAGTGACGTAGTCATTACCATGCCAAGATATAATAATAATAAAAAAAAAGAGCATAGGAGCAAAAACTAAATTCTTACATCATCTTCAAGGAACTGCTCAAGGGCTGTAATAATTAAGATACAATCAAAGAATACAAACTACAGAAAAGAAAAGAGTAACAACTACAAGCCAAAAACAACTAATAGGTTGAAACAAAGAAAAGGCCTAAACAAACACCAAGCAGAGCCAACAATCTACCACAACAAAACCAATTAACGAAAAATACAGATCTGAGTTTCAAACCCAACTATATTGAGAATAATGGAACTGAGATTCTAGATCCAAAAACAAGTGGAAAAACGAGATCTTTACTACCAAAGGAGAGGAAAAATCGAAAAAAAAAAAAAATAGAGAAAACCTTACCTCTTTTGATGGCTAGGCTCGTCAACGGTGATGGTGGTTCAACTGGGCTCGTCGGATTTGTACGGTGGGAAGAGATGGAGGTGGGTTGTCGTGGAGGGAACTGAGATTCTAGATCCAAAAACAAATGGAAAAACGAGATCTATAATACCAAAGGAGAGAGAAAATCGAAAAACAAATAAATAGAGAAAACCTTACCTTTTTGATGGCTGGGCTCGTCGGATCTGTTCGGTGGGTAGAGATGGAGATGGACGTAGGCAGTGGTTGACGGTGCTTCTGGGCCATTTGGTGGGTGGCAATCGGACGGTGGGGGAAGAGCGCCGGTGGCCTGTGGGGGGAAATTTTGGGGGAAATGCTTTTTGTTCCTGCTATGTGGCAGCACAGTGGAGTGGCGGGCTCGTGAGTGGTCAACGGTGGCGGGCTCGTGAGTCGTCGACGGTGGCGGGTTCACGGTGGGGTTGAGGAGAGGAGACGGAGGGAGAGAGGGAGGGAAAGATTTGGGGGGAACTGGGTTTTGGGGACAAAAAAATGGGTATAGAAGATGCACCGCTGTTTTTCAAAATCAAATATTTTCTTCTTCTTTTTTTTTTTTTTTCTTTTTTTTCTTAAATGGAAAAAAAAAATATTAAATCTGAAATGGCCCTTTCCACGTAGGAAAGGGCCGGGCAGGGGCCGGCAAGATGGCCCCTGCCTATCATTACTCATCTTACAAACTCATTCGTAAGACAATCTTCACTTGATATGGATGCATGGCTTGTACGATGACCAACCAATGGGATAATATTGGATCAATTTTAATTTGATAACTATACATATTTTCTTTTAGGGAAAACTTTAATTATAACCCTTGAGTTTTCATCACTTTTGCAATTAAGTACTCAAACTTTAAAAATCATCAATTTAGGGTATTCATCTTTCAATTTCAACCCTCCGTTAAATTTTTCAAAATACCCATCATTTTAAAAGAAAAAAAAAATTGGAAGAATTTAGGTGTCGGTCAAATAAAGATAACGAATATCTATTATAGAATATTTTTTATTCTTTCCTCTCCAAATCTCGCCTATTTTGAAGGGAAAGAAAATGATAGATCTAGGAGAACTTTTTTGAAACATTTTGTTCAGAGTCTATATACTTATTTCTCCATAACCCATCACAAACCAAACATTTGAAAATAAGAGAATTTCAATTTTTTTTTTTCTCTCACGGATGAACCGTGGAAATCTTTAACAAAATAATGTTAAATTGTAATCCTGGAGTGTTATGTATTGTTGGTCGCTAGTTACCCAAAATAGTTTTAATAATATGTACAAGAACACTCAAATTAGGACATATAAGATTTTAATTAGGCTTATAAAACACTTGAAATTTATAAAAATCAGCAAAAACAGCCGAAGGGTCGACATACCGTCCCGACGATGCCACGCCAATCACTAGAGAACATTCAAATGATAAAATGAAAGAGGTAATGGAATTTTAGTAACGTTGTCCGAACGGTTTGAAATAACCATGCGTCCGAGCGACCACTGTATTGCATGCGAGAATAATACATTTAAAAGCTTAGAAATGCAAGGAAAGACCTTATTTAAGGATTGGGGAACCCTAGCAGATCCCCCCAGCTCACCACCCATCCACCCTAGAGAGAGAGAGAGAAATAGAAGGAGTTTTGCTTGGTTTTGGAGGTTAAGGGACTAAAGTTTCTATCTTTGAGGTAAGAAGAGCTAAACTTGGTCTTTCATTTCATGATTTAATTTATGCCAGAGCTTTATTTCGTATTAGTTTAAGTGTTGGCTCAGAATCTCATGAAAACGATAGAAAGCTAAGTCATTTTGATAGAAATCCTAACTTCGCATTAAAGCTTGAAACTTTAGACACTAGCCTTTGTTTTGGCCCTAGTTCGGCACATAAGCCTTCAACACTTGTCATAATAGAACACCCTAGGTTCTTTAATAAGAGGAAAGTGTGAGAGACGGAAGAAAGTCGGAATTTTTTAGACCTTATGTTAAAGTTGTAACCTTTTGTTCTCTCATAATGTTAGATTGTGTTAAGGAGACACCTTTGGGGCTTTAGACCACTTAAGGGCAGAGTAAAAATGGAAACATATGAGTTGGTTACTCAAAAAATGTGTTATGGGACAAACCATCCAATGTTGTCAAAATTGTCCCTACAGTAAAACCGTCCTAACGGTTTTCAGGTGGTCCGAACGGTTTTGAATAATGTGTTAATTAGGGTTTTTAAGTGTAGATCATGGTTTATAGCTTAGAACTCTGGTTAATATTAGAGTACAATGCAGAGTAAGGAGTTAGAATCTTCTCGAGGAGCTTGTGTTTGGAAACTTAGAGCTCAAGGTAATTGATCGCCTACAAGGGTGCTTAAATGCTAAACTTTTCAAGCATGAAAATATTATGCTTATAATTGTGCATGCCAAGCAAGCGTGAAACTCTTGATTTGCATGTTGTGAGCCTTAAAATTTTATCATAACAATATTTGCCAAACTACACAATCCATTTTATGATTTATCTTAGTAAAATGGTTATATTAATGATACAAAGAAACGTTATTATGATGGTATGACATGACCGGCCACCATTTTATATTATAAAAACAATTATCAAGAGACTGTGGCAATAGGCATATTTACTACACTATATGAACTCGACCTAATGGCTAAGTGATGTGTGTGAGTTCTACACGAATGGGTGGGGTCATTCTTGCTCGCATCACTAATCAAGTGGCACTTGGGTCGGACCCAGTCGATCAATTAGAGGATGACTTGCTATGTGCTTCGCCCGTTGAGCGTGGGGTTGTACCAAAAGACTCATGAGATGTGCAAACCCTATCATGAAGGGTTTAAGTACACGGGTAGGCCCATAGATATATCTATTGCTTGTTTATCCATAACACATCAACATGATTTTTTAGCCTTTCAAATGAAGTATGATTTTCTAAGTACAAATGTCCCTTAAATATTGTATTGCTTAATACTGTATGTAAGCTTATTCTTGTCACAGCTTATAAACCTAAATGCAAATATGTATATTTATAAACATGCAGTTTTCCATAATTGTCATTAAAATGGACTCATTGCAGATGTTGTCTAATATTGTTGGTGATTCTATATACTAAATCATCGACTTACATGTTACTTTTTTTACTAATAAAAATTCTTGTTGTTTTACAAAGTAGCTGACATTGTGGATAGGACAGATGGTACTGCAGGTTTAGTGGTGGATCTAGTTGTCGTTCGAAGATTTATTTTTATCTTGCAAATGTTGTATATTAAAGGTGCTTAACGCTCTGGATGTGAAATTGTAATATTCTTGTAAAAAAAGAGGTGTAGAGATACTGTAACCTAGGTTTGCTTTGATTCATCAGATAAAAAGGATGTTAGAGGTAACTCTCTTGATTGTTCTTAATCAAATCATTTGAGGGCATTACAGAAATTCTTAAAATCAACATGAAAATGTATGGAGAGAGAGAGATTGTAACGCCTCCGACTCGTTAGGGCTAGGTTCGTTGACTTATCCACTCAAAGGCGCAAAGTATCATAAGGTTATCAGAGCAATTAGTAAGATGCAGACTTAAATGCATGCTAAGAAAGTAGTTCCAAATTAAAAAAAATTATTAAATGCGGGAACGTAATCTTGAATAACTTCAAAGAGAAATTATTCATAATAATTTAAGTCTTGTGCTACTACACTTATTTAAAAATTTAAATTATGCTGGTATACTCAATAATTATTTTTATCTCTATTCTGGCCTTCTAGTGTTTCCGTACATAACCTGAAAATAAAACATAAAACGGAATGAGCGAAAGAGGCTCACTAAGAAAGATCTTCAACTATAAAACAAACGGTTTTCGAACGGAGCATTATGCACAAAATAATGGTTCAAGTGATCCAAAAGAGCACAAAAGTAATTTTTTTGTTCTTTCTGATTTTATCTGAAGCAATGATTTGTGCAACTAAAAACGCCCAAACCTTTTACTTTCCAAGCCTTTGCTTTGAAATAGTGCCTCCACCAAATGATACCCAATTCCAAGAATATGATGCAGAAACATACAACTCCGACTATAACTAGTGCCTTTCCCCCTTCTTAATGAGTTGCCAAAAATAACCATGCAAGTGAATATATGCTAATCAGGAGTTAGTTTGGCAATGAGGAAAGAAACTAAAACCATATATAATCAAAAACTAGGCTGTACTAAAATATGTCGGCTAAAGCATCAAAAGGAGGAACATCAATGTCCAACCAATGCCATGTTAGATCAAGCATTTCAAAGGAGCAACATCAATGAGCAATCTGTTAGTATATATTATTAGATTTAGTTGTATTCATAATTGATATCACTATTTGGTTGTAATTATCTCCAAACTTTTAGGTAATCAGATTTCAAATCTGATTTAATATTATCTCCACCTACCAAAGTTTTCCTATAAATATAGACCATTTGTATTGTAATTAATCATAAAGAAGAACAAGATGTAGCCCATTTGGCTCATTCCTAGTTTAAGAAGATTAGTTTAAGAAGACCACAAGTTTTGTCCTTACAAAATTCGTAGATGATTCAGTCTCCAGATGTAGTCAGGGATCTGATCAGAAATATTACAGTTCCTCAAAATTCTAAGAGACCAAAAAAGATTAAGTCAATTATGATAGTTAGATTATGGATAAATGTATTCATTTATGAACATCACATAAACTAAATAATTGGACATACAATCTCGTAAGGCCTGTCATGTTTCTCAACTCTGGAAAACCCTGAATTGTTCCATTTATGTCACTAATCCTCCTATAAGTAAAGATAAAGTTATTAACACAATCATTCAAGTAAAAAGATTATCAATCAATAAAAATATTTATGTCACTTAACAAAATGGTCAAGAATATATTCACTCACAAATCTGTTAACTTTTCCAAAACTGAAATGGATGATGGTATGGGCCCTTTGAGTCCACTAGCAATCATTTCTCTGCATTGAATAGAAAGAAAACAATCATGAGAAATTAACAAGCCTGAACCATGCTACTTTTCTCAAACCCTAAAAGGCATACAGAATTTTGAAAGCTCTGGAGCTTACAGTCTCTCAAGTTGTTTCCAGTTCTGAATAAAATCTGGTATTGTTCCATTTAAGTTGTTATCATTTACACGGCTGCAACGGGCAGTAAAACGTCATCGATTCTACAATTTCAACATGAGTCATGAGTTTATATGTTTGGTGAAGTATCATACTACAGAAAAGCTTACAAATCCGTCAAGTTTTTCAGCCCACCAAGTTCCTATGGCAAGTTCCCACTCGAATTATTGGAGGATAGCATCCTGCAAGGACAAGTATTACAGCAAAATAGACAAATCAATATTTGGAAAAAAAGATAACAAGTATACACGAACAAATTATCCATCTCAAAAAGAAAGTTACAAGGTGACTCACAAAGTTTCCCAGTTAACCAACTTCCCAAGTTCTGAAGGGATTGTTCCAGAAAATTGATTTGCTTCAAGATTCCTAAGAAAAGAGTTTGCCATTCAGTTTGTCAGCAAGTTCTTCTGTCCACACGTACAGAATGTTGTGTTTCATGGAAAGTGTGTTCAAGAGTGATTGAAGCCATGCTTCTTAATTCCAGAAAGGAACCTCTTACGATTGAAATAGCACAACAAAAATAGAGAAAAGTAATAAGCATACACTGACCCAATTGCCCATATCTTATGCTAAAAGTTATATAACAATCTAACCTCCAAAATTTCATGGACAAAAATGGCAACATCATTTTCCAAGACATAATTTTGGTGAATTAAAAAAAAAAACAGCTTACAAGTATGTGAGATTCCAGAAGTTACCCAAGCCCTTTGGTATCTCCCCTGACAGTCGGTTTCCAAGAACAGAGCTGCATTATAATGTTTATTTATAGTTAATTGATCAAAGAATTCAATGTTCTCTATATGCTTGAAGTAATGAAAAGGAGAAGAAAATAATATTTGCTTACATAAGCTTCAATTGCATTGAACTCCATTGCATTGGAATTGACCCACTAAGATAGTTGTAAGCAAAATCCCTGCCAATTAAAACATGGGCTTATTTTTTTGGTTTTCATGGCAACCAAACATAAAATTAGTAGGTGCATTTTGTAAGTGAACCTCACATGTCCTGGAGGTAAGGAAGCTGAACCAGCTCAGGTGGAAGCACACCTGGCAAACTGAACCTCTTGATTTCTCTGCAAACAATAACACGAACCAACAAACAAACGCAACAAAGTCAAATGATTAGAATGAGAAATACGGTAGATAAAATTCCAAACTAAAATGGGGCATATTTTTTAGTTTTCTTTTTTCTGAATTTGAAACAAAAAATAACTCCTCAAACGTAGAGTACCATACATGGCTACAATGTGGCAGGTGTTGTTCTCGAATTGGCAATTGCAAGTAACTTTCTTCTCAGAACAGGGTGGCGGCTCCGGCGACGTAACGCTGACCATTTCCAATTCGCAAGAGGTGGCATTAAACTTCCAGTAAGTAGCCCCCATTGTCTTGGCAATTTGCTGGAGAGCATCCACTGAAATACAAGCATATCAAACAGTAACATTTCTGAGTGCCATGCACATACAAATATAATATATCATCGAGTTTTCTTTCAATCAAAAAAGAAAAGGGAAATAAGAATTTCATCATACCTTCATCTTGAGGCACCCTAGCAGTAGCAAATCTTTGTGTGTTCAAGCAACTGAGGGCAACAACAGAAACAAAGAGTGCATGTTTGAGGAAGAACATGTCTGGAACCCCCAAAAGATTGACAAGAATCCAAGCAAATCTTTGTTTGTACGTTAAATCAAGCTGGTAAAGATCAGTGAGTCAGTGACTGATCTTTTATAGTTGTTCATCTGTACTTACAATTAGTACAGAGCGTTTGGTGATCACCCACAAAACAGATATTTGTCATGGCAACCTGTTGAGTTGATTTTTCTTTTGCTTTGTTCAGACGTTTCAGCGTCCGAACGTGCTGCTGAAACATCCAGATGGATGCAAGTTGAAGCAATTTGAAGCTTCTCGATACAAAAAAAAGGTCCGGACGGAAAGTTCTCGTCATCCGGACGGATGATGCTTGAACAGTTGAGCATCCGGACGGTATATCACGTCGTCTGGACGGTTGCAAGGGAACCAAATTTAACTGCCTTGAAATCTTCACAGAGTCTTCTTGAAGATCATAACAGAAGAGTAGACTCTAGATAAAATAGCTTTCCTGTATAAAAGCATCATTACATAGAAGTGATTTTGTCTAACAGAATGAAGCCAATTACACACCAACACCCTATTTTATCTAATAATGGTGCACGCTTTTATGTTATTTTTGTTGATCATTTTAATACATGCACTAGGCTTTATCATATTGCTTGCAAATATGGTGTTTTCTCTATATTCCCTAAGCTCTAGGCTTATGAAGAACTCCAATTTAATCACAAAATCAAATCCATCCAAATGGATGGTGGTGGTGAAATTACCAAATTGCACCACGTTTTTGCCTCTCAAGGAATCCATCATCGGATCACGTATCCCCACACCCATCAACAAAATGGATATGTCGAACGCATACGTCATCATATTGTCGACATGGGCCTCAATCTCTTAGTGTAACGCCCCGCATTTTACAAAAAGACGTAGGTGAAACTTTTAATTTTCACGTGACATTACGACATCATCAAAGTTATAAATTGGCAGGGGAATTTTTTTTTTTTTTTTAATGATAACATATCATAACTTCTAACAAAAATACTTCAAAGTATATAGAAATAGTGTAATTGAATAATTACACATTAAAAATAGTATTTGTGCCACATGGCACAGATAATTTACAACCAAAATACTCATAATAATATTATTACATACCAACAAAAATATAAATATTGTTTTCCGAATATAATAATAATAATAATGGACTAGACATAGTAGTCCACAAAAATGGGAGACATCCTAGCCTCAGACACTGCTATTAAGATCATCTGAAGGTCTGGACAATCCTCATACTCATATTCTTCATAACCTGTATTAATATATAATACAGAGAGAAACAATAATATAAAAATACCTAGTGAGTCCACTGTTTTCAATAATGATATGATTGCTGATTTATTATAAATAAAGAACACAATGTAATGACATAATAAAATGATAGTTTTATATGCACAGTTTTATTTATTTAAATAACTATTTTCTCCTTGCATTCACTTTGTAACTCTAACAAATAAATTCAAGGAGACGTCACTCCAGTACATAAAATTTTAAAGACGTAACTCTTGCCTAACGTGTTACAGGAGACGTCACTCTCGTTTAGCGGATGATAGGAGACGTCACTCTCGTTTAGTGAGTTCTAAGGAAACGTCACTCCTCTAATAATTTATTATCTTTTTGGCACAAGCAGACGTTACTCCATGGTCCGTAGGCAGACGTCATTCCCTACTCTGTTTTTTATTAATAATTTGGGCTCAGGCAAACGTCATTCCCTAATTCGTTTGTAGACGTCACTCCCAACTTTGTTATAATTAAATTCATTAATTAAAATAATAAAATATTCAAATTCCACATGCGCAAACAATTAAATAAAGCAGAAATCATAACATTATGGAAATTCAACATCACCCCCTTCAGTAAGTAATAAATACTTACAGTTTTCATTTCCAAAGTTGTCCACGAAAATATTGACTGCATAATTATATCTGTGCAATAATAAATTAGCAAATTGCTAAGAGAATATTCATTATTATTATTTATTGCTACCACTTATCCCTAAGAAATTATTTTCTATTTGGGCAATCACAACAGCTACAGATTTAAATATGAAAGTTACGTGGATATTTACGTGTCCTTAAATCTGTTTATTTTATATAAATAGATAAAATGATTCATTTGACGTTAATCACATTTTTAAGTAGAAATGAACGGCACAATGACATAAAATATTGATACTTTATATTTTTAAATCGGAGAGAATAACAGTATTAATATATTAAATGTCTAATAATATTTTAAAACAATTGAGCGGCATACCGACATTTTGAAAATATTCTCGCTTTATTACGAACTAACCGAACCAAAATATATATATATATATATATATATATATATATACAAAAATACATACAAATAGCCACGTGCATTTTGACACGTATACAGTGTCGTACACGTGTCAAACAGTTTGACACGTGCATTTTGACACGCGTGAGACGCGTGTCAGATGTGCAAGTCATTAACTGCACAGTTTGACACGTGTATTAAGATACACATGTCAAACCGATTTTTTTATAAAAAAAAAAAAAATTCCAAATTGAATTTTTCATTTAAATAAATTTTTTATTTAATTAAATAAAAAATTCAATTTTGAATTTTTTTTCAATTTAATTTTGTTATTGGTTATTTAAATTTATTTGGGTTAATAAATTTTTGTTTTTTTTTGTTTTTTTTGTTTTTTCAAATTTTATTATTTCCGACCACAAATAACGCAATATTGATTTTACCCAAAAACAGCACAAAATCATATTACACAAACCAATAGTTAATAACGTATTCGTTAACTACGCAAATATTTACAAATAAAAATTAATTACACAAAATATCTACAAATCTGAAGGGCATCCCTGCGAATCACGAGGTACCGTCCCAGGCGTGCTCTCGCCAACCGGCGATTGCTGGGCAAGGAATGGTGTAGCGGGCGAAGGTGTAGCGACAGTGGAGTGCTGGCTCAGCCGTCGTCCAACAGGCGACAACGTATCAACCGTTGTCGAATTACCTACAAATAATATAGACAATTAAAGTATATAATATTACTTGCAAAATTAAAGGGGTAATTAAAACAAATTGAAATTAATTTTGTCCTATACACAATATAAATCATACCTGCAGATGCTCTACTAACAGACGACGTACTACCTACGTGTGCAGGTAAAGACTGAGTACCAAGACATGGTGCTGATACTCCCATGGAGGTTTAGGGTTAGGGTTAGGATTTGTTAGGGTTTAGGGTTTAGGGTTAGGGTTTTAGTTTTTTAGGGTTTAGAGTTTTTGATTTTTTTAAGGGTTTGTGTTTGTGTTTTTTTTAAAGGGTTTGTGTTGTGTTTTTTTTTTTAACGGTTTGTGTTGGTTTTACGGTTATGAGATTTAAAGTTTAGGGTTACAGTTTAGGTATTTCTTAAAAAGTAGACGGTCAATTTAATTTTTTTTCTTCCATATTCAAACCAATAATTTGTTTTTTTTTTTTTTTTTTGTTTCCATTTATCATTTTCAAAAGTGTCATCGTTGGTTTAAAACGCTAAACTAATATGCGATATTGTTTAATTTTTTTTTCCACTAACAAAAAAAACTCCTGAATTCATAATAACACATTAAAATAAATATATATAAAACCTCTCAAATCAACAATTAAAACAAAAAAATTAAAAACAATAAAAACACAACAACATAGTGTAAAAGTACAAGGCTTCATAAAAAAAAAAGTTAAATAAATAAAAGCCTAAATGACACAAAAAATACAAAGGTGTACACTAAAATTTCATCAAAAATGTACTAACCAAATACATGCAGCATTGTTAAATATATATATATATATTAAAAAAAACACCAAAACCGAAATGCAGGAGTCCATTCAAAAAAAAAGCAAAAACAAAATTATATGTATAAAAATTCAGTAACATTGCAATAAAAAAATAGAACAAATAAAAAATCATGAGAAGAAAAAATCATGCAGAACATGTAGAAAACATCACTCGGCCGGATATACATGTAGAAGAAAAAATTAAATACAAACAATGAGAGAAATTATACTCACTGCCAAATTGGGTCTATGGACAAAATATGCAGGTATATATCTGCATATTTGGAGGAACAAAATATACCAAAAATATCGAAGTTAGCAAAATATACCAAAATGATATATGTAGAAACTGGTAAACAGAGAGAGAGAATGAAAGTGTACCGGAGCAAATTCACGCACGGCCGGAGAATGAGCTGTCGGAGAGTAGTCCAAGTAGAGAGAGAGAGACAGTCGGTGAGAGAGAGGTGCTCATGCGCCGACGGTCACGACGCTGGTCGGCTGAGCTCGACGTACGGGGAGAGTGAGAGAGTGAGAGAGAGAGAGAGAGAGAGAGAGAGAGAGATCGTAAGAGAAATGGGTAGCTTCCTATACATATAAAATAATATAATAATTAAAAAAATCAAAAATTTGAAAAAATCAGAATTTGTTTGGCCAGGTGGCGCGCGGGAGAAGTCCCGCGCGGCAGACCTGGCCAAACAATTGGACACGTGTACAGAGTACACGTGTCCAATTGGAGACGTGTATTTCAATACACGTCTCTAATTGTAGTTTTTTTTTAATAAAAAAATATATTATAATTATATATAAAGTAATATATGAATAAATATATATATATATATATATATATATATATATATATATATAATTTATTCAAGTAAATACAAATACAAACTCATGCAGCCCTAAATGTATGTACCGTACATATAGCTAAACCCTAAGCGCTAAAACTAAACCGTAAACTATAAATTAAAACTAAACCATAACCCTAAAATTAAACTCTAACACTAAGTATATATACTATATTAAACCCTAAATAAAAAATAAAAACTAAAACCTAACCATAAAATTAAACTCTAACCCTAAGTGCATAGACTATATATAGCTATAAACTATAATCCTAAGGGTACGTACTATATATAGTCATAAACCCTAACCCTAATCCTCTGTCCAAAAGTATATACTATATATATATATAGCTATAAAACTAAACCCTAAGTAAATGTACTATATATATAGCTATAAATCATAATCCTAAGTATATGTACTATATATATTGGAACAATCTAATTTTGAACTGCTCATGATTTAATATATATATTTAAAAGTGTACAATAATAACACATGAAAAATATATTGACATTATTATTCATAAAATGTAAAATCAATTAAATTATAACCCATAACTTTAAGTGTATATATTATATATACCTATAAACCCTAAAACCCTAACCCTAAGTGTATATATATACTATATATAGCGATAAACCCTAACCTTAAATACATGTACTATATACATAACTATAAATCATAATCCTAAGTATATGTACTATATATATCGGAACAATCTAATTTTGAACTGCTCGTGATTTAATATATATATATATTTAAAAGCGTACAATAATAACACATGAAAAATATATTGACATTATTATTCATAAAATGTAAAATCAATTAAATTATAACCCATAGCTTTAAGTGTATATATTATATATATCTATAAACCCTAAAACCCTAACCCTAAGTGTATATACTATATATAGCGATAAACCCTAACCCTAAATACATGTACTATATACATAGCTATAAATCATAATCCTAAGTATATGTACTATATATATCGGAACAATCTAATTTTGAACTGCTCGTGATTTAATATATATTTAAAAGTGTACAATAATAACACATGAAAAATATATTGACATTATTATTCATAAAATGTAAAATCAATTAAATTATAACCCATAACTTTAAGTGTATATATTATATATACTTATACACCCTAAAACCCTAACCCTAAGTGTATATACTATATATAGCGATAAACCTTAACCCTAAGTATATATACTATATATAGCTATAAACCCTAACCCTAAGTGTATATACTGTATATATCGATAAACCCTAACCCTAAGTATGTATACTATATATAGCTATAAATCCTAAGTTTAAGTGTATATACTATATATATCGGAACAATCTAATTTTGAACTGCTCATGATTTAATATATATATATATATATATATATATATTTAAAAGTGTACAATAATGACACGTGAAAAATATATTGACACTATTATTCATAAAATGTAAAATCAATTAAATTATAACCCATAGCCCTAAGTGTATATATTATATATACTTATAAACCTTAAAACCCTAATTATATATACTATATATATCGATAAACCATAATCCTAAGTATATATACTATATATGGGTATAAACCCTAACCCTAAGTGTATATACTATATATAGCTATAAACCCTAACCCTAAGTGTATGTACTATATATAGCCATAAACCCTAAATGTATGTACTATATAAAGGACTAAACTATAAGTATTTAATTCCAATTATAGAATTTACATATAGCATATAGCTTTCAAACATAATTTTATGTGTGTAAGCTATGTGCACTGTATTTTCACAGATTTGTATGGTTAATAAGATAAGGAGTTTTTTTTTTTTTTTTTCAAAAAATTAACACAACACATTTTATTTTTTTTTTAATATATATTTGGCAAAAAATAACAGTTTGACATGTGTAATAATACACGTGTCCAATTGGACACGCGTATTAAATACTCGTGTCCAAATAGACACGTATATTATTACACGTGTCCAATTGGACACGCGTATTAAATATGCGAGTCCAATTGGACGCGTGTATTTTTACACGCGTCCAAATGGATACGTGTAATAATACGGACACGTGTATTTAATACGTGTGTCCAATTGGACACGTGTATTAAATACGCGTGTCCAATTTGTGAATACGGTACAATTAGACCTGTGTCTCATAAGACACGTGTCTAATTAACATGCGTCCATTTGTAGTGTATATATATATATATATTGGTTCGGTTAAAGGCCCACACACAGATCAGCACCCTCACACATTTTTATATATTACCACATACACATGGTTTTCTTCAATAAAGAACTTACTGGGTGTTTCTAGAATAAGCTAGAATTTTGTGTTCTTGTTTGCTGGATGTTGACCGAGAGGAAGAGGGACTTTTGCACATTTTCGGCCAAATAAAGAGAGGGATTATCTGAGTTTCTTGAATAATGATAGTTGTACACTAAGTGTACAATAATCATACAACACCCCTTTACAAGGGGTGGGTCCCACAGTATATGGAGCCCACCCCTTGTGAAGGGATGTTGTATGATTGTTGTACACTTGGTGTACAACAATCACTCCCCGAGTTTCTTTAGCAACAAATTACCAAAAAGAAACATAATCAACAGAGAAGAAATCGTGACTTTACGAAAGAGAGAAGGAACTTCTCAGTTTTTGACGCAGACCAAGTGAAGGAGAGAAGAGGTAAGTAAAATATTTCTTCTCAGTTTTCACAGTTTTAGGTGCAGATTTTACAGGTTATTCGGACTGTTCTTTGTTGATTTACTGCTATTATATTTTTTTTTTCTAGCAAATAAGGTGCTACTGTGGAAACAAAATAGAAGAGAAGAAGGCAGAGAGACTTGTTCCCTTTTTCCTTTCTTCTGCAGGCTGATTCAGAGACAAAGAGAGAGAACTCCTCTGTTTTTACTAATGGCCGAGAGCTTCAGAGAGTTCGAAACTGCTGTAAAATAGAGGAAGACAGAGATAAAGCTAGAGAATTCTACAAAACATAGAAAGAAAGAAGAAGAAGAAGAAGAAGAATGGGGCAGCTTGTGCGTGAAATGTAAAGGGGGTTGCACCTCAATTTATACATTTTTGGACGGACAAGATCGCTTCATTTTGATCTGATCCGACGGTCAAGAATGCTACTTGGGCAGCAAGTTTGGGCTTGTAGGGGTGAACTGGGCATTCGTGAATCGTGACTCATCTTAAGGGTAGGATAAAAACCAGAGAAGGAAAAGAGAGGAAAGAGTCGCGCGTGATTCATCAAGCTAGGGAATATCTAGGTGACTCATCTCATCTAATAGCACTAGTAGCAGTTACCCTATATTGTTTCTCTTCTCTATATTGATTCTCTTCTCTATATTTAGGGAAAATTTTATGAAAAACATAAAAAAAAACCTTCCACAGCAGATACCCTATATTTAGACGAGGAGGTTGTGAATGAATAGTAATTTCCTATGTATACATGTCTACTATTCCTTTTCTATATATTATTTTTATATAAAAAAAAGTATAATTAATTGATATAAGAAAGAGAAAAAAATTAGGAAAGAGAGAAAAATAATATTTAATTGATATAAGAAAATGTAAGGAAATTTATTGTGAGGTATTTTTTTATAGGGAATCAAAAAGTAGTTTTGTTTCTTAAATATAAGAAAAATAGTTGGAAACCTACTGTTAGAACTCTAAAGGAATCTCAACCATTAGATGAGATGAGTCACCTAGCTTCTAACCAGATGCTTTGGTTTTGTGTGTGACTGAGTTATTGTGAGTATACTAACATGTGATATGGGTTTTTCACATCCAGAAAAATGGAAGAATAACGACCATAAGTTCCGTGACTAGCGTGGACTGGGTTGGGTACAATTGTGTATGGGCTGGGCACCATCAACGTGTAGGCTGAGTTTTATGGGCTGGGTTCATGAAGAATTAAAATGGACTCACAAATTATTATTGTTTAATTTTCGTCCAAATTAGGATACCATTTTTTTATGGGTATTTTTGGGTATTAAACGGAGTCCAAAAATTATGAAATTCAGAGGGTAGCTAGAGGACTTCAAGAAGAGCGTTTTGGCTTTTGAATCGACCAAAACGGAGTTCGTTTGACCATGTTTCTGTTATTCCAAAGTTTAAGGTCCATTTAAGTTTTTATCAAATTAAAACTATAAATGCTTCTAAATGAATATTTATTTTCATAAATATTCATATTTATTCTTTTACATTGTTATTATGTTATAAATCATATATTAAGATGTTTTATTCAATATCTTAAAATATAGGGTATTACACTTAGCACATTGCTCTGCCCCTCTTCTATATTGGGCTTAAGCATTCCAAATTGTGTGTTACCTCATCAACCGCTTATCCACCCCTGTCCTCAACAATAACTCACCCTTCCAAAAACTCTTTCCTTCCTGCCCTATTTATAGTTTCATGCAAGTTTTTGGCTGTACTTGTTGGCTACACCTTTGGTCTTACAACAAGCATAACCTAGATTTTTGCTCCAAAACCCACATCTTCATCGGCTATAGTCCTTCTCACCGCGGCTTCAAATTTCTTCATCTACCTACTGGACGCAACTACATTTCTTGCAATGTCATTTTTGATGAGTCTGTTTTACCTTTCCATCTCTCCTCATCATCCTTTACCCCCCATCCTCCCAACTCCCAAACCACACTCTACCCTCCCTGATTAGAGAATCTTAACACTCCCCCTCGCCTACCCGGTGCTCCAACCCCAACCCAAACATCCCCCTCTCTCGGGCCGCCCAAAGTCGAATCTTAGGAATCGTCTCTTCCTCGCACTTCATCGCCACCTTCCCCTATTAACATTGTTTCATCTCCTACTTGTATACAGGTAACTTCCACAGACCCCGACACCAAACTTGTGATGCCACCTCCACAGCATGCCATGCAGACTCACTCCAAGAATAACATCTTCAAGCCCAAGTCCCTTCCCACTAGTCTCATCCGCTATCCTCTTCCTAAAGCACTCACTACCACCACTAGCTCAGCAGACGTCGAACCGACCTCCTACTCTACAACTTCCAAGCACCCGACATGACGTAATGCCATGAATCTTGAATTTGATGCCCTTCTCTGCAACGGTATTTGGACTCTTGTTCCTCCCACCTCTGACATGAACATTGTTGGTTGCAAATGGGTATTCTGCCTCAAACACAAAGCTGATGGCTTCATTGATCGTCACAAAGCCCGTCTTGTCGCCAAAGGTTTCCACCAATAACTAGGTGTTGACTTTGATGAAACTTTCAGCCCAGTTGTCAAGCCTACTACCATTTGCTGGTTCTCTCACTTGCCATCTCCGCCGGCTAGCCCATCCGCTAGATTGATGTCCAGAATGCCTTCTTACATGGATGACTCTCCAAAGATGTGCACATGATTTAGCCCCTCGGCTTCATTCATCCCCATTTTCCTAATCATATCTGCAAGATCCACAAAGCTCTCTATGGCTTAAAACAAACCCCTCGTGCCTGGTTCTCTCGTCTTAGTGATCACCTCCTAGAACTTGGATCATCAGCTCTTGATCTTACCCCTCATTGTTTATTCGTCACACACCTCAAGAGACTACTTTTTTCCTCATCTATGTTGATGACATCCTTATCACAAGTTCTCTTCCTCAAGGCACTGCCACTCTGCTACATCAAGGACTTAGGCCCCTTTCACTACTTCCTTGGTATGGAAGCCCACCACCACTCCAGATGGACTTATTCTATCACAACAACGCTACATCCTTTATCTTCTTCAAAAGAGCAACATGTCCAAAGCCAAACCAGTCAAGACTCATATGTCCACAGCACATGCTTTCTCACTACTCTCCGATGACCCTCTCATAGATCCCTCCCCCTACCACAGCCTTGTGGCGTTTTGCAATATTTGTCACTCACCCGCCCAGATATCTCCTTCGCTGTCAACAAAGTCTCTCAATTCATGCATTGACCCACTTCCCTAAACCTGCAAGCAGCCAAACGTATCCTAAGGTACCTCAAATCCACTATCTCTTATGGCCTACTCCTCGCCTATCCTCATCCCATACCCTCCAAGCCTACTCAGACGCTGACTAGGCAAGCTGCCCCAAAATCTACTGGTGGTTTTTGTGTTTTTCTGGGCTCAAATCTCATTTCTTGGTCCTCCTATAAACAACGGACAGTCGCCCGCTCCAGCACTTAATTCGAATACCGCTGAACTCATTTGGCTCCAATCTATGTTGCACGACCTTGGCTTTTACCTCCCCTCCCCACCCACCCTATGGTGTGACAACATTAAGGCAACCTACTTCTTCGCCAATCCCGCCTTCCATGCTCGTACCAAACATATCGAAATTGATTTTCACTTCGTTCGTGACAAAGTCGCCTCCAAAACCTTGATTGTCCGATTCATCTTCAACAAAGATAACCTGGCCGACATTTTTACCAAACCCATTGCCTCACCATATGTTACGTGTCTACACCCGGAGAAAGAATAGCCAATTAGAACTAGGTCTCTTGTTAGATAAGGTAAGAGTCGTATTGTCTCTTTAAGAAAATAATGGATTTATAATAAGGTACGAGTCGTTTTGTCTCTTTAGGAGGATAATGGATTTATTATCCAAATAAAGGAGACTTGCTCATAAAACAATATTTCCAATAGGAAAATAAAGAATTTGTCTCCCTTAAGAATTATATTTATTATTTACGTTATTTTCGTTCTTACTATGTAATCTTCTATTTAAACGTGAGAATTGATCAATAAAAATATGAGAAGTTTAATATTCAGTTCTAACTGTTGTTTTAAAATGTTTAAGATTCCTCAAATTACCCTAAAATTAGGAGGCCTAGGATTCTTCGAATTATCCTACCAAAATTTATCGTTTTTGTTTATTTTTCATCCTTTGTTACATAGGCCCGTAACACCATACTTTTCCCTCATGCGCACCAAGCTCAACGTCGTGTCCCCTATGTCTCGCTTGCGGGGGCGTAATGAACCATATAGGGAGACACAACTCTACAAGCAACATTCTATAGAAGACACAACTCAATTCTGTATTTCTATGTATTTTCTTCCCTTTTGTAATATGGCAAATACTTGTATAAATTGAAACCATCGATGAATGAAAATTCAAGCAATTCAATTCAATCATATTCTCACCTTTCTGTACCCCATATATTCCTGCTCTAACTATAGAAATGTTTTTTACAAAAATATTGACATCATATCAAGGCATCCCTAGTAAAATCTCTACTTGCTTGTGGACACCCAGGCTAATAATATTCACATAAACAATTGAAACTTCAGTTTCGTCTCCTTGATGGAGATAAGGATCTATCACTTAAAAGAATACCTACTGAGAGGAATGCTCAACCCCACTCAATAAGATCTTGATTCTGGTTTGATTTCACCAAAGTCGTGTCCAGATGTAGAGGTAGAGTAAAATGTATGGACTGCAGTTGAGTTTTGGATCTGACTTCCACTCGAACTGTGCTCTTGCCTTGTTTGATGGAGGTCTCTCATGGCCTTAAACCTCAAATCTTCCCTGTAGGTGCTTGGTTCTGGGATCACTTCTGGAACGGTCATTCGCCCTTCGAGCATGCCTACAACCTCGGACATGGTAGGCCTAAGTGATGAGGAAGCATTTGTGCACAACAGAGCTACTTTAACCATAATTTCTGCTTCCTTTTGGTTGACCTCAGACCCCAACCTCTCATCAATCAGCTTCATCAAGTTTCCAGTTTGTTGCAAATGACAAGCCTGCGACAAAAACTATTTAATTACTATCATGCAAATGTTCCTCTTAGCTTATGATCAAAGTAACAAGTATGCATAAGCATTAACAATGGATGTGTAACGGATCAAACCGGAAGAGGAGTTATAAAGTACCCGATCCAAAAGACAAACACATTTGTCACTCGGCATATAGTTATTATTGTTCTTTCCACTCAGAATTTCTAAGGCCACAACTCCAAAACTGTAAACATCTGCTTTGTAGGTCAGATAACCCCATAATGCATATTCCGGTGCCATATATCCTCTGCAAACCAAAATATAAACGTCTTGTAATTCAATACCAAAAGTTTAATTTTTTTTTGCAAATATCATGTATCTAACTATGACAACTATAAAATAAATAACTATGAATTTTATATAAGTAAACAAACATTGTTCCAGCGACTCGGGTACTAATGTGAGTTTTCTCCTCTTCATCAAGCTTAGCCAATCCAAAGTCAGATATTTTGGGGTTCATGTCTCCATCCAACAACACATTAGATGCTTTAATGTCTCTGTGAACAATCTTGAGTACTGATTCTTCATGGAGAAAAGCTAGACCTCTTGCTATCCCAATACAAATCTTAAGCCTCGTAGGCCAATCCAATTTAAGCTGGCTGTTTTCTGGACCTACAAAAACAAGAAAACACTGCTACCAACTCAAATCTTTACTTTATATTTTTTCAGAAAAGTAATGAAATAATTATGAGGGCACAAAACATGAGACACAACCCAAGGAAACATACAAGGAGAAACTAAAAAACTAAAATAAAACTCCATAGAACTATCAAACCAGAAAATCATGAAAAGAATAGTACATATCTTATTATTTTTAGTAGCATCCACGGCTAAACAAAATGGCATAATACTCACCAAATAGAGCACGAGCAAGGCTATTATTTTCCATATACTCATACACCAATAATAATTGTTCCCCTTCAATACAACATCCATGAAGCTTCACAAGATTTGAGTGTTGCAAACAAGAAATCACGCCTATCTCATTTAAAAATTCACGATTTCCTTGCTTCGATTTAGATGAGAGCTGCTTAACTGCTATGACAGTACCATCAGGTAATTGACCCTGCACGGTTGCACCCAACATTTATTCAGATGACAACAAAAATCCATACTCGAATGGGATAAGTCAAGTCAAGAGTTTGTTGCAGTACCTTGAACACCGGACCAAACCCACCTTCTCCAACCTTGTTGGCAGAATCAAAGTCATTGGTGGCAGCTTTTATTTGTTGTAAGGTAAAATTACCTGTCTGGAAATCTAGCCCTTGAACATCTGTCCAAGGAGGCACATGCGACCCAGTAAGCCAAGGAATTTAGTTTTCTTTGTAAATACTAGCTTGATATACACTTAAAGAAAGATGATATGCTCATATGAAAATTTTATGCACAAGGACCGCAGTGAGTATGACTATCAACTTTCTTGTTCTTCTAAATATCATTATCATCTGTCCAAGGAGGCACATGTGAACCAGTAAGCCAAGGAATTTAGTTTTCTTTGCAAGTACTAGCTTGACATACACTAAAAAAAAAAAAAAAAAAATAAAATAAAAAAAAAAAAAAAAAAAAAAAGATGATATGCTCATATGAAAATTTTATGCGCAATGACCGCAGTAAATATGACTATCAACTTTCTTGTTCTTCTAAATATCATTATCATAATTAATTTCTATCACATACTAAAATCGTACATCTTTGTACACCAGAGCTCATCATTAAGAAGCAACAATTCAACCGCTTCTCAAAACATAAGATTGTGATGCTTGAGAAGTAAAAGAGAAATATTCCCTCGTGATTTAGCTCAACAAAATCTCCTTCAAGAAAATAAATAGTTCTACTTAACTTATATGCCCTCCCATTAGAGTAAACTAACACTGCATAATTAATATTTGAAAACCCTACTTAACATATATTATTGCAATAAATATCCCATGACATATCAAAACACATCTACAAGGAATTAATTAAAGCCTAGATATTGCTAATAAGACTACACCTGACAATATATTAGGTATCTGAATTTAATTATGCACACCTGCATACGTTTCTCTAGCAACTGAAGATCAGTGAACCACAATTAAAGAAGTTCAAAAGTCAAGAAAACCTACTCTATGTGCATCATTTACTCATTAAAATTGACTACATAGAGGCAATTAAATCAATTTCAGAATCAGCCATTTTTTTTTAAAATAAGTAATTTGAGAATCAAGCAATTGATAGAGCCTGTACCTGTTTTTCTCCCTCTTTTCCTCCACAAACAGCCTTTCCACCAAAGGATTCCCACTAAAAAGAGTAGTAAGCATACTGCTCCAATTGCAACTCCAACAATGATATGAACAGTTTGCTTGGTTCCACCATTTGGACAAAGCTTAAAATCTGCCCAAAAACAAAATAAATCAATTATGTTTTCTAAGGACTTATAGTGAACAAGACAAGAGAGCTTGGCAAGATATATATTGACTGAATAAAGTAGACATAAACATGGAATGTAACAACGAATATTGCCTGTTAATTACTCAGAAAATAGAATTAGGCGAGAAGGGAGAGGGGGGAGTTGGGGGGAGGGGGGGGGGATAATTCCCACAATTGAAAGCTAGGACTTTACATGAATTATTAGAAGAAGAAAAAAGAAAAAGAAAAAAAGTGATCAGAATGCTGCACTGTCCTAATCACAACAATTACTAAATTGCAATTTAATTTTATCCTTTGACAATGAATCCAATCTTTTGTGAGCAATAAGGAAGCCAAAATATTCAGTTCCAAAAGTATCAAGTATTTAAGCTTTAAAATATTTGATGATCCGAAATAATTTTATAGCAAGGATACTGTGACAGACAAAAACTAAATCAAGAGAGAGTGCATTTCTTATAAGCTTTATGTATGATTTAAAAAATAAAAAATAAAGATCATAGAATTGAATTCATACGATTCGACTTCAAAAAAGCAGTTGAAATTTCTCTTTATGCTTTTCTATATTGTTCTGGATTGTGCATTTATAAGAAAAAGGAAAACTGGAAGAAATTTCATATCATGCATCTCGATCTCTATGACATCTTCCTTGTCCAATGAAACAAATAGAATAATTTCTTTACTCCACAAAGAGCAAACCTAATGATTCCATGTGGAGCCAACAGCATCTATAAAACACTGATACGCTGGATTATATGGATTGTAGAGGTGTTGTACTAAGTGCTAAATTTCAAATTGAGTGTGTACTCAGAAGAACTCAACTATATAAATGATGATATAAGAGACCTTAAAGTGACTAGTCCTTATGGTATTATGCAAATGTGACTATTACATCTTTGGGTCCTCACAAAGAGTCTTTCCACAAAAGGATTCCAATAATTATTCTCTTGCTGAAAATCATGTCTTGATTTGAACACTCATCAAGTAGTGGTGGCCTTAGAAGGAAACCCATAAAGAGGGTATATGTCCCTACTACTTGTAAATTAGCATGTGCAAGAACATATAGTATCTCAAGGGATAGTAATATGACAAAGAAAATATTCACACATAACTCACCAGAAACCACAGAAACAGCTGATATAAGGGGACCATAAACTCCACCATGAGGGATTCTCGTTGTCCCCTTACCAGCCCAATAGAATCGGATCTCTAAGACATTTTTTGACACATTGACATTGGATACACCCTTAACTACTGGCTTTTGAGTAATACCGGTGTAATCTTCAATATTGAAATCCTTCCACACTAGTCTTTCCTGTGGCAAAGAGGTTTTATTAAACTTTAATCTGCAACCTCAAAGATACATATTTACCATCACTGTGGCTCATTACCTGAACATAGATATCAAAAACACGCTTCCCAAGACTGCTATATGTTTCGTCATTTGTAAACTGTATGTCTGCAAAGTGGAGATTTAAAGTGTAGTTTCCATTCTCCAAGCAATAATGGAAATAAGTAAGCGATATAGGAGATACTCGTGCTGTCCCATACAATTCAGTGACATTTGATGATGAGAGAGATACAGTGTAACGTGTATTTTGGTAATCGTTATCATCCATGAAGTCTCCAGTGCTGCTAAATCCCCAGTAACTATTGTCATGGATAAAGAATTTTGCAGTGCCGCCTACAGCTTCTGCATCTCCTTCATATATAACAGTTGCTTTATCTTCCTTGAAGGCTACGTCATTTCCACCAGAATTAACATGCAAACAATTTGAATCTGCCAGGAAACAATATAGAAAGAGAATCTATGTGAGAGCAAGATATATTGTAAGCACAAAGCAACGTACAGAGCTCATCATTTTATACAGCTCAATTTTTTTTTTTTTATTTAAATTTGGTGTAATGAGATATCAATATATACCTATACACATTTACAGTCTTTTGTTAAACTCTTTTCAAAAGTACGTTAAAGCAAGCTAGCATAACAACCATCATTCACTTTTAATTCAATCTTTTCTCTCCTTCCCAAGAACAAACTTTTCAAAAATAAATCACAATATTCTTAGGTAAACACAAATCTGATTAGGAGAAATGCAAGCTAGAAAGGGTGCAGCCCTAGCGCTGAGAGGTATACAAGAGAAGCAGATATCAACATATATTTTTACACAATCATTGTCTTCTGTTATATTCTTAAGTGATCATAGCAATTGGAAACTTCTTTAACGCAAGCTACCATAACAACTATCATCCACATTAATTTAAAGGTTTTCTCTCCTCTCTCCAACATTAACCCTTTAGAAAATAAACCACAATATTCTGGTGACATTGTCGACCTTTACAAATTTATATTTTGCAAGATAATACAAAACTGATTAAGAGAAATGCAGGCTATAAGGGTGCAACCCTATAGCATGGGAGCTATACAATAGAGGCACCAGAAATGAAAAGAGTGAAAAGGATCAATTTACAAAAATGAAACGACATTGCAATCTTTCAAAGAGATCTAGGAAAAGAGCCATAATCAGCAAAGCAAGATAGATTGAGAGTCCACTGCCTTGAACACCCTATTACTCCTCATTCCAAATTCTCCATATCAAACAAAGAGGAACTGCTCACCATGCCATTAGACTCATTGCAATTTTAAATTCTTATATATAAGCTGCCAATATCTTTATCACTAATGCAGGCATTACCCAGTAAACTCATAAAAGACCACTTCCCACATAAGAATAGTATATTAAATAGTCTCCTCCTTTTACCAAATTATCCACCATACCCATGTGAATAAGAATTGCATTCCTGAAACAAATAATACCTTAAAGTCAGACATAACCTTAGACTCATGACCCTCAGCTTCCAACAGAACATCTTCACCAAAACTGTCGTCAAACATTGTGAAACATATGAACTGGACCCTCAACTGATTCTGAATCTGCTCTTAGCAAGAATGGACAACTCAGATTCCAATGCAATATCTTCCATCTAGCCCAGATAATTAGTCATTGTTGCACCCTTCTTGTGAACAATGGAAATAAATCAGGGAGCAGGAAAACTTGAAGGAATTCCCACACAAACCTGACAGGAACCCGAGGATTTCTTTCATTGAAAATCAGAAAATAAAAGGGATAAATCAATCACTTCGAAGGGATCAAGCCTCCAAATGATCACGTCAAGGAGATCAACCTCCAAATGCCTTAGGCAAAGTTGTATTTCTTTTCTATGAATTGGCCATATGGCATCTACAATCTTAAATGGAGAAGACTTACACTTATTTATAAATGCAGATTTGACAACACAAAAGGAAATCAAGGAAATAACGGCTATAACAGAAATAAAATAAGAGCATTAATGAAGTGTAATCACGGAATAAATTTCTTAACATTCTCCAGTCCTTCAAAACAACCGTCCTCAAGGTTGGTCATTAATAAAACATGTCACCAATACCGTCCTAAATCCTGGCTACCATGTCCTTGTTAAAGGTAGTGTCTCAGGAATGGTGCATGATAGTAGAGAAACAAAAGAAAACATTTTAATATTGCCGATTTTATCAAGAGAACCATAGAAGAATTTCAAATCATTATTACCCTTCTGAGACATCACATAGTCGACCCTCACAATTTGGAGCAAAAACTTCTTTGTTAGACTTTGTCAAATCGATTCCTTTCCATTAAAGCCTTGTCAAACCTGATCATGACTTGTTTCTTTATCAGATTGTAGAGACAGTATCTCAACTAGTTCTTTATCTATTGTGTACCTCGCACTCATAAAGGATAACAATTATTGGTGCTCTAAGGAGGTTGGGGGTTCATTTGGAGTAGGAGTATGGAAATGTATTAGGAGTGGATGGGATGCTTTTGCAGGCCATGTGAGATATGAGGTCGAGGATGGTTCGAAAGTCTTGTTTTGGCATGATGTGTGGTGTAGGGAGTTACCTTTGTAAGACTCTTTTTCCAGAACTGTTTCTTATTGCATGTAGCAAGGATGCATGGGTGGAGGAGAATATGCAGAGACAAAATGGCTCAATTCTATGAAATGTTTTGTTTATTCAACCTGTACATGATTGGGAGGTGGAAGACGTTAGTAGATTTTTTGAGATGTTGTATTCTCTTAAAGTTAGGTGTGAAGGAGAGGATAAAATATGTTGGATTCCAGCACGAAGAAAATCCTTTGCAGTGAAGTCTTACTATAAGGTTTTATCTAGTCCTATACAATCTTCGTTTCTGTGAAAAAGTATTTGGAAAGTTAAGGGTCCCCCAAGAGTGGCTTTCTTTGTGTGGACGGCGACTTTAGGAAAAATTTTAACTTTGGACAATCTACGAAAGAGGAACATTATTGTGATGGAGTGATGCTATATGTGTAAGACTTCTGAAGAGTCCATTGATCATTTGTTCTTGCATTGTATGGTTGCTACAAAGTCGTGGAGTATGATCCTGCAATTGTTTGGTGTGGTGTGGGTAATGCCGCGATCGGTGAAAGATATATTGGGGAGTTGGAGGGGACAAAAGGGCAACCGGACATTGATTCCGAATTGGCGAATGCTCTATCGTGTGTGATGTGGTGTGTATGGAGGGAATGGAATGCACGCAGTTTTGAAGATTGTGAGTTTGGTTTGATTAACTTGAAAAAGTTGGTGATATAAACTTTGTTTATGTGGAGAGTGAAACTATAGTCTATGTGGGAGTGTTCTTATTTTGATTTTCTAGATAGGTGCTCTCTTTTCTCTTTGAATTAGGTATCATATATATATCCTGTGTATTATAGGTTGCGCCCTCTGCGCTTTCTGAAATATACTTTACATATCCAAAAAAAAGGATAACAATTAATCATCCTTGTTCATCGTGGGATTCAAGACATAAATGTGTAATCATGGAATAAATAGGAAAATTGGGTTTCTTAAAAAAACGATCCTGTAAAATCTTTTCATGCTCCAATTTAACACAATTATGCCATGCAAAAACATCCTATCCATTCCTATTGTATTTCCGCAACCACCAAAATGTGAGCTCCAAAAAGTAAGAGTGGTCCAACTTCTCCCCATTTCAGAACTTACCAGCCTCCTCCATATGCTGAATTTTTCCACCACCAACTAATGCAAACACTACCCAACCCTCCAATTAGGAAATCTACCACTCTAGCAGATCTTGTGGAGTTTAAGGTAACGAAGGCTTTCAAAGCTTATAATATTCTCTTTTTGGAATTCTGAACTGAAGAAGCAAAAGTTCAAACTCAATCATCACTCCTCTTTTTCTTTTTCTTTAAATGAAGGCCTTATTGTAACACCCTGGTCCCATATTGAGAAGATGAGTAGCCCGCATAGAGAGTGGTTTATAAAAATAGTCATGAGTGTTACGTCTCACATTGCCTAGTTACTAGATGCAACTGAGCTTTATAAGGGATTCTTGAAAAGCTCTAAATTGACTAGTCTTTTTAGGGTGATAGCGCAAATGTGGCTAGTATTTTTCCTTAGGTCGTTACAAATGGTGTCAAAGCCACCTAGTAAAGCCAAACCATGTGGTACTGGAGCCCTACATGACGTGGCTCTGACAATGACGTCAGGAGTTTAAGAGGGGAAGTTTGTAATATCCCAGTCTCATATTAGGAAGATGAAGTAGCCCACATATAGTATAAGGGATTCTTGAAAAGCTCTAAATTGACTAGTCTTTTTAAGGTGATAGCGCAAATGTGGCTAGTATTTTTCCTTAAGTCGTTACAAATGGTGTCAAAGCCACCTAGTAACGCCAAACCATGTGGTACTGGAGCCCTACATGACGTGGCTCTGACAATGACGTCAAGAGTTTAAGAGGGGGAGTTTGTAATATCCCGGTCTCATATTAGGAAGATGAAGTAGCCCACATATAGTGTATGGTTTATAAAGATAGTCATGAATGTTAAGTCTCACATTGCCTAGTTGTTATGTGAAACTTGTCTTTATAAGGAATTCTAAGGAAACTTCAAATTAACTAGTCCTTTTGGGGTGATAGCGCAGATGTGACTAGAGCTTTTCTTTAGGTCATTACACTAATCATATGTGGAAAACACTTTCGCTTTGCAATCATAACTATCTTTTCCAAAGTCAGCCAAGACTTCCTTAAGCAATTTAATATAACTAATTTTTTTTTTTTTGATAAGTAAGAAGACTTTATTAATGAAAGCGTAAGGCGCCCCTATGTACACAGGAAGTATACACAAGAACAACCAAAGCTAACCCGCAAAAACCCAACAGAAACAACAAAACCCAAACCCCCGAAACCGAAGACAAACCCCAAAACAAACTACAATAGAACCCAAGTAAGAAACTAAACAACCCACCACCCACCAAAGCACACAAACCTACATCATGTGTGCCTTGCCTTTTCTACTCCTAGAATGATCTTTCGCAACATCATAATTGATAGAACTATGCAAATTAAGTAGCTCCCTTTTTCCTTTATACTTTTGGCGCGCAATCATCTTTTCCCGCTAAAAATCTTTTTCCATGGCATCCCTAATTGCCAAGGCCTCCTCCCCAAAAGCCCATTCCAATGCCCAATCCAAGGGCAATCCCTCCCAATAATCATCTTCCTCCTCCCAAACTACGATCTCCCCGTTATGATCGAAATCGACAAGCCAATTCAGAGATTGGGAGAAACCATTTCCCTCAACGGAACAAGGAATGATGCAGCCACTCGGAGGATAGGAAGGACCTGCTACCCCGACGCCCTTGACCTCTCGTGGCGAAACGGGAGGGATAAAAGCAATCGGGGGAAGATTGAGAAATCCCTTCCTAAATAGACCCTGTTTATCTGGAGTCTCTGTCTTCTTTTTTGCATGAAACTCTCCACCTGTATCCTTAAAAAGAGCAGGTCCAGCAGATAGCTTCGAGGCTTCCAAAGAGTCTAATAAAAACCCATCATTCCAAACCACAGAATGCCCTACCTTGAGCTCCCTAGCCCTCCTATAATATTGCTGAAAAGGGCGACTTTGCAGCAAGGTGGAGGGGGAAGAACAAATCTTCTTCCCCAACTCAGAGGCCCCTGAGGGAGAAGGAATAGTTGAGACGGAGAGCTTTGCACCACACAAAAGCCCAGTCAACGCCGGAGGAGCAGCCAAGGTCGCCGGAGACGGCATCTCCGCAGTCGGCAGAGGTGGGAAGACGAACAGAGGAGCCGACTTAACCAGAGACGACCCACCCCTAGGTCTGTCTTCGCACAAAGGATCCCCATAGGGAAACTCCATCATCAACTCTGGCAGAATATCTTCGCACAGCCCAAAAGAGGCCACTAGCGTCGTCTCCGGCTTGAAACTCGACGACCGGGAGGAACTGGGTTTTGGCATGAGACGACCCAAACGCAAGCCCTTTTGTCTCAGTCCGCACCTTGAAAGCCGGCCCAAAAGTTTCTTAGCAGCCCGGCCCAAAACCTTGTTGAACCATATGACCCGTTTACTCCACGTGCACAACTTTGAAATTTCAAATTTCAAACTCGCATGTGAAAGATAAGTCTTACCCAGCAGACAGAGAGGCTGGTCCTTACCTAACAGATCAAACGAAGAAGACTCTAAGGTAGAACAATCCAACGCTGACCTCAGATCTGCGTCTAACACCCTCACTGCCGATAGAAGGTCAAGATCACACTATTCCACTGGCGTAACCTTTCTCCCGGAAAAATGATCCCCCACAATAGGCACCTTCTTCACGACAGCAGCCGAGCCTGCCTTCAACACCTCCACAAAGGAGGGCCCTTTGTGAAAGGAAACAAACCCGGCCATGCCTCTACTTCCTTCCCCTTATTCTCCACCAACTTATGCATGGACCCAGACCCCTAGCCCACTAAAGCAGAGAAGGAAACAACAGCCTTTCTCAGCTCGTCGAAGAATTTTATCCAACTACACCCTCCACGTCCCTCAGGGATCAGAATAAACCCTTTCCGACCACCCATCCCGAATGATGCTGCCTCTAAGAAACGGCCGGCTTGGTTACACCATCTTCGAGCAATCAAGACTCTCGATCCTTCCCTGAAAGATTTGATGAAGACTTGATCTTTCGGATAACCAACAAGATTCTCCAACGTCGAAGCCAACCACTCAGAATACAAAGAACTAATGAAAATTTTGCCGGAGTAGCTTTTTCTCTTCTCCCCCACCCTCAACGTCGACGCCCCATCCAGAACCGAGAAGACAAAGGTCTTCAACTCTACGATAAAACTTATCTCCTTCTCAAAAAACACCCAGAACCCAAGCGGCCGACCCAGAGGATGTTCACATTTTCGACGGAAAATAGACACACAGTCGCGGGACCCATCGGCTGACGCCCCTACGCGAGCTACTAGTGCAACCCACAAACACCTAATGCTCAAAACACTATCCCTGCCAACTAACTAAAATTTTTCATATGTATATATCCATAAATGAAGGCAAATTCTCATATTTTCACATGAAAGGCAAGAAAGAATTTTTCCAAAATAAATTTGGAGAAACTCCAAAACAATTTCATAGCAGTCAATAATGTTGGAACTCCAGAAATGTATCCTTACATCGTGGACAATTGAAATTCTTCAAGCAATGAGGACGTTGCCTTCTGCAGAGAATGAGTAACAAAAGAATATGTTAGTAGAAAATGGACACCATTCATATTAAACTTTGTTCTCATTTTGTAGTAGCTTGAAAACTTATAACAGGACCAAAGAAGCCAGCTAAAAAATAAATGAAAAGAAAGGGTATCTTACAAGTTATCCTCGTTTAAAGAGCTTCGAAACAAGTTGAGGTTTAAATTCCTAATTGAACAATAGAAGGTGCAAGAAACATAAATTTTAAAGGCATATCAATCTGGAAAGCATACATAAACAATTAGTATACAAGTAGACTGACAGGTTTTCTTGACAAGCCGGTTGCTCAGGACCTTGCCATGTAAAGTTATTGTATGAAAGATCACTGCATCCATGCATTGGGAAAAAGAAAATGTCAATTTTCTTTAATTAGAAAATGAAAAAGAAACTTAACAAAAAAAAAAAAAAAAAACAAAGGCTGATATGAATTTAAAAGTAATATCATTTATAATTTCAAAAACATTTGAACCTGAAAAGCATGTTTTATCATTGCATGTCATTTTCTTGAAAACAACTAAATCTATCACTAATACAGTAATCTGTTAATATCCAGAAAATATAAGCAACTTAGACAATGATAATAAGGGAATTTCGCAAAGATCAGAACTTAGGAAATTCAAGTATATGCTGAAAAGCCCTGACACTATTAGCTGTGAGGTTCGATACGGAAGTTGTTCAGTCCTGCAGATAGGCAATAACAGGACAGCTGAACTGGATATTGAATTTGTTTCTTGCTTCTGAAAGTATTATGGAAATAGTAGTCTAGTGCATGTAGTGGCTCTCAATTCAACAGGCAAAACAATCAAATTATATTAAATATGAAAAAAAATTGGGAAAATTCTATCTTTAATTCAAAAACATACGTTAAAAGGAAGACTACCAAATAGAAATAGTGCATCTATGAGGTTAATAAGATAAGCAAAAGATGCATATTTCATTAATTCAAAAGGAGAATGGCAAACTCCAGCCTTATATATGGTTAGGGCCAATGTCCCTCAAATTGTTATCTCCCTGTATTTCATAGTTAATGTTTAAGATGGAGAACGATTTTGGATACAACACAAGGGCGCGAAGGAAAAGGTGGATTGCAAATATATCAAAAATATGAAACTAAACAGAAAGCTTCCCAGATAAGAAACATACATATTACTTCCTTCCGTCAAGATTGAATCTGGTACATTTCCGCTTAGCAAGTTGCGAGTTAAAAAGCTAACAGAAGCAACATCAAATGTTTAGTATGCATTAAAAATATTAGAATGCAAAAGCAATTGAACAAATCTTGTCAGAAATCTATGGTTGTATTGGTAAGAGATACATGACATGGTTCTGCACCAGATAGCAAGTTTGATTATTAAAAAAATGGGGTGCACGTGTGCAGTTGTGCGTTCAGGTGTTTGTGTCTATATAAATCAAGTCCTCCAGACTTGGAAATGATATTAAAGTGTGTTACTGATAAAAGTCAAAATATACAATCAATTACAGCCTCTATTTCGATATACTTACAGGAACTTCAGGCGCTCTAAGTTGGCATTGGTGGGAATCCCCCCAACCAAATTGTTGAAACTGACATCCCTACAACAATCACAAAGAGACAAGATAATCAATATCCAACCTTGGAACAATTTAGAACCTGTTATGTTGAAGAAGAAAGGGCATTCAAAATTGTACAGTTTGATACGATAACCTTAGTTAATAAGGCATCATTCACTAAGAAATACTAGAAGCTATTTTGCTCATGAAATCAAACATTGCTTCTATCAATATGATATGTTTTCAAGTAATCTGTTACCATCCAGATAGGAGCAAAGCAGACAACAATTATAAGAAAAGAATTGAAAAATGATAGCAGCAAGGAACTTGGGCAACATATTTATGCTAACTGGTCCCAAGGTATACATCAATCGGCTGGGGACCAAGTCTCATGAAGCGGAGGTCACTAGTTCGAATCTCACATTTCCCCATCCCCTTAAGGCCATTACTTATCAAAAAAAAATATGGTAACTTGTAAATTGACATGTCTCAACTTCCTGCATCTTATAGGTCTTTGTTGTTTCAATTTTATTGGTTGGTCAATTTTGTGTACCAAAAACTTACAGGTGTGCACACAAGTGCACATCCATATTTTGTGTAATCATAATTAGTATGTGCGTAAGTGTGTCTATAAATTAATTTGTTCTCAATGATGTCTTTAGTTTCTGTAATTTGGTTTCTTAAGGAGAGTGCAATATTCATAGTTTGTGAAGCCAAATTGTTTCTTATTATATCGATCTTTGTAATAGATTTAGAACTTTTTCTAAATCATCATTCAAACTATTTTCTTTTCTTTTTTTATAAGTAAGAATTCAATAAAAAGTGCAGAGGGGCACAACCCTAGTCCCTAGTAAACAAGAAATATACAAAAGTGCCCCTAATCAGAAGAAAGAAACGAACAAGAAAGTAAAAAATCAGCGAACGACATACTACCCGGGCTATGCGCCGACACCCAAAGATATAACATATTAAGCACATTCAAACTATTTTCTACACCTTGACTTTTATTTGAGGTCTTTCACACTAATTTTAATGTTGATATATTGCTTTTCTTCCTTGTATGAACTTTTACAATGTTTTTGCCAGTCTAATTGTTTAGGTCATGAAATCATTACAAGCTTGAAGCAAATGCCAATTGTTAGAATCCATATGCGTTTATAAACATTTTGGACCTGTTTGGTTCTTTTTTAAAGCTCAAAAAACATAAAACAGTGCAAAAGGCACTACAAAACATGTTTTGAATTGAAAAACTGTTTTCAGAAAATTACTCTTGAAAATAGTCTATTTTCAGAAAGCATAAAAAAGGTTTCTTGGAACTGTTTTCTATTTTCAGTTTAGGAAAAATAACACCGTTGGAAACATCTTGTTGCCAGCTTTCTTTTGTTCTTTGAAAACAATTTCCTAAAAGTACTCTTTGAAAACACAACCAAATAGGCCCTTAGAATTCTCGCAGTCCTAAGAATTTTTCAAGTAGTGCAAATTAAACCTTGCTTGACTTTCATGCATCTGCCCAAGATTTATCATTGAATGGACGCAAAATATTTGTGGAGTTAATAGCACTTTTACATATGAACAAGGACAACATTTTGTAAGTGAAAATAACATCAAAGTAATCTACCCTTAAGTGAAGAAAAGCTAGATTTTTCTTTTCAGTTAACTGTCCCCCATCTTTGTTGTTCATTGCAACAAAAACATGTTCTTTGTAGCTTCAAATACCATCCAAATCAAAGGCATTCTGAAGGCATCACACACACACACACACACACACACACACACACACACACATACATATATATATATATATATATGATTATCTAATTCAAGCTAGTAAACAGCATACTCCAATATGCCACATGCTTTACTTACAACATTTCCAGATTCTTCATTGTCCAGATGTATGAAGGGATCTCCCCAAAAATCTTACAGTTTCTCAAAACCCTAAAATACATAACTGAATTGTATCACATAAAGCATCATCAAAATCGAATATATATTTGACAATGTAAGCACTAAACATACAATCTTATTAGGCCAGACATGTTTATCAACATAGGCAAATCCTGATTTGGACCATCTATATCACTAATCCTCCTGTTTCAAAGATGCCACATGAGCCAAAACTGTTGATTGAATATACCAAAAAACCAAGTTTCATCCTATCAAGCAACTGGATGAATGTAAGAAGGTTTTTTACTCACAACTCTTGTAAATTACTCAGAAGAGATATATTTGGTGGGATGGGTCCCTCCAGTCCACTTGCATGCATTTCTCTACAAGAATTCAAATTTGAATGAGAATAACTGTTAGAAAATATACAATAAATAAATAAAGGCTTATCTACTATGGAGACTCAAAAAAAAAAAAAACTTGAGATCTCTTGAAAAAAAAAAACAACAATCTTACAATCTTGTTAGTTGTTTCCAATTCTGTATGAAATCAGGTATTGTTCCTCTAAAGTTGTTATCATTTATCCTACTGCATTGTGCAATAAATTGATGTTCATCAGCAAAATGTTTAAATTTATGCTTTAAAGGAGGGGTGAATTATGTCAACAGAAGCATATATAATAAATTCTCACAAATCTGTGAGACTTCCCAGCATGGCAAAAGTCATCGGCAAGTTTCCTGTCAAATTATTGGAGGATAGAATCCTGCAATAACAATATTGCAGCAATGAACCAACGAAATCCTTAAAAGATGTGTTAGCAAGAAAAAGATTTATAACCTACTAAAATGAAGAGATGAGATGTCTTACAAAGTCTGTAAATTGGTCAAATTGCCAAGCTCAAGAGGAACAATGCCAGAGAATTGGTTTGCTTCAAGGCTTCTGTTTGAGAAAAACACACTCACACACAAAAAAAAAAAACAAAAAAAACAAAAACAAAAACAGAAAAGGAATATTGAGATTACTAAAAGAGCATAATAGAAACTCATGATTAAACCATCCAAGAAATCACAAGGAGTGCAGGGGTAGCAAAACGACCATATAACAACTAAAAAACACAGAAAGTTCCAGATGTTTGAGGTCATAGCAGTACACTTAAACAAGAAAACCAGAGTCTTTCCACTTTATTTTTATTTTACAACTCAAGCCCACTCATGAAGACTTCAAACCAAAGTTCAAAACGTACAAGTATGTGAGACTGGTAATATTTCCCAACTCCTTTGGAATCTCCCCTGATAAGCGATTCCCGAGAACAGAGCTGCACATTACTTGCTGGTTAATTTAAAAGAAAAACAACTAAATCAAAACTTAATCAATATAAAATAAAAGAGCTCACATAAAAGTTAATCGCATTGAAGCCCATTCCAGTGGTATTGTCCCATTGAGATAGTTGTAAGCAAAATCACTACAATGAGAGGACAACCAATGTAAATTGGAAATGCTGAAAAAATAGTCTTTATTAAATTCTAGTGAATTGTGTTGGACATTAGTGCTGTAAAATATTACCATCAAACTTGAAATTGAAGCATTTCAAAAAGATCTTACATTTCTTGAAGGTGAGGAAGCTTCACCAGTTGAGGTGGAAGCATGCCAGGAAGACTATAGAACTTGAGCACTCTATAATAAATGAGTTATTAGATAGTGAGTATAGGTAACGACTATCATGAGAAGTAGATCAATCATGATATGCTGTTAGCATTTTACAGTATATTACATATATATATATATATATATATATATATATATATATATATATATATATATGTCATGGATGTTAAAAATGCAGCTTTTGAAAATAATGTTTGGTGGCCTTCATTACAATGTATAGTCAACAAAAATTTTCACTAACCTGACAAACAAAATAGCACTAAACATATATAGATTCGTAGATGAAGGCTTAGATGAGTTAACTTAAATTAATTAATAAAAAAATTATATTTTTTGACAATCATACGGAGATGTAAAATCAAGCATAAGATGGAAGATTTCACATAAAAATAATTAGTAACAAGATGAGGGAACTGTACATCTTTACGACATGACAGACAGTGTTGTTGCAATCACAACTAATGCTGCTCTCAGAATTTCTTGGTGGCTCTAGTGTCATCCCAACCATTCCAAGTTGGCAAGAATTACCATCAAATTTCCAATATGTTGAGCCCATGGTACTAGCTATTTGTTGGAGTGCATCAACTACACAACATCCCAATCAATAAACATCACATGTCAAATCAGCGTTGTACAACTGTGCTTATGAAAAAGAAATGGCAATCCAACTTCATTGCAACTAGTTTTGGCTACGTTAAGTCACAAATTTATATTACAAAGTACCAAGGAAAACAGTTATCTGCGCTTGAACAATATCATTTTTATTGCCTAAATTCAGATTTAAATACCCAAGAAATTTTTGAACATTTTTGTCATTCTCAATCACATGACCTTGAAGCTTGAAGCAAAAAAAGTTTCATGAAGAAATCGGTTTAATTATCCAATTCACGTCCATATTTGTGAAGGAAAATATGAAAACTAACAACTTAATATGACATTCGACAATTCGATTAATGCATTAAAAAAAGGAAACAAGAAAACAATCAGTTTTGATAGAATTATGTGAATTTAGACCAATAAGCATGTGAGAATCACACTAATTAGAACTTAGGCCATCTAATTAGAGAGTACCAGAGAATCATGCACTTAGTGAAGCACCATAATCATAAATTTCAATGGGGAAACCCCCAATTTTCTGTTTGGTCACCAAATAATTCAAAGAAAAAAAAAAGGAAAAAAGAAAAAGATCAATGCATAGTACTTTCATATCTTACTATGAAAAATGATAAGCTAAGCCCAACTAGTCCAAACAGTTAATGGGTGACACCCAGTTTGACTAACTTCCCAAGATTCAAACTTTTCATTGCTTTTCCCCATCCTTCCCAACTACAACGGAAGAGCAAGCTCGTACCTTCTTCTTGGGGTACCACTGCCTTTGCGAATCTCAGCAACCTGAAGTAACTCAATGCAAAAACCATGAACACGAAGCGATTCTTTGCCAGCATGGTCAAGAATTTGACAAAACTACTACAAAGTTGGCTCAAACTATCTTGGTTTTGCAAAAGCTGTACTTACGAGAATCAACCAATGTGTGTAGTTGACATTTGACACTCTAATCCCACCACCCAGATGTGAAAATGGATGTAACTAATGTTGTGGATTCTTTGGACTTTGGAATGCTCTGGGTTTGAACTTTCCTCTGTCTTTTTCTATAATTGAATAAGATGGCGGCTGTCCACAGTCAATATTTATAAATTGATATTATTGGATTATTATTAAATTATGTTGCCATTGACACAGAGAATAAGCGTGTATTCAACACACTTGTTACAGCTATGAAGTGATTTTTTTTTTGAAAAAAAAAAAACAGTATGTATTAGTAAAAGGATTTTCGACTTTTGAGTCCAAATTAATCTTAAACAATGAAATCTAGTGGCCATGTGAAAATTTCATTTGGGTTATTATATAATATATTCCACGAGAAGACGCTTTTGTGTCACAAAACAGGACAAGATTGTTGAAACAGGATAATATTGTTTTTAAACAGGGTAAGCACGGCTGCCCCGCCCCTTTTCCTTTCCCTTATGGCCTAGAAGGAAAAAGAAAAAAACACGGATGCCACGCGCTCCTACAACACGTACCTTTACTATTTTTCCTCGTCATAAAATTCTGTTTTTTTTTTTTTTTTTTTAATGAAAATTTTGTCAAATTTTGTTAAATTGGTCCTTGTAGTTTTGATTATGTAATAAATAAATTTTTATTTTCAAAATAAACAACTCGTGTTATGTTCTCTATAACAAAATTCCCGACAAAACCTTGGTTTTTTGGGAAGTATCCCCAAAAAAAAAAAAAAAACTTGACAGAATCCCATGAGATTACAAACTTAACTTTAAATAAAAGAAAAATATTAAAAAAAAAGAAAAAAGAAAGAAAAAAAATTGGGGTGGGATGGCTGGCCACCTCCTTTGGCCCGTTCTAAGGGAGGCCAAACTACCCTCAAAGACCTTTGGGGGCAGTTTGGCCACTCTTAAAGACTAATTTTAGAAATTGTCAAACCACTCAAAGAGTTACTGGGTGTAGTTTAGCAATCCCTTCCAGCCAATTCTAGGGTGGCCAAACTTCCTAACCATGGTAATTAACCAACTACTCTCACAACCAGCGCAAAGCTTTGGAGTGGTTTGACAATCCTCATTAATTGGTTCTAGGGGTGATTGAACCACCTCATAGTTTTGACGGTAATCCACCACTATATAATCATCTTTTGGGAGTGTCTGAACTATCCTCAATAGTTATGTGTGGTTTAGCCACTCTAAAACTAGTCTTGAGATATTTAAACCACCGCAAAAAGCCCTTAAAAGGTGATTAACCACCTCATTACGTTCTAAACAGTTTGATCGACCGCTCTAGAAGCCTAAGGAGGAGAAATTTGCAATTTTATTGGAGACTATTGGAAATGTGACCAAAATTTGTAGGAAGCCATCATTTTGTTATAGAGGCATACCACTTGCATTTATAAAATTCATTTTTAAACCACAAGAATTGATATGTTATATGATCAAGCCACAAAGATTAATTTCGCAATTTTTCTTTTTGTTTTTTTGGTTAAATACAAACTTGATCCTTGTAGTTTAACATTTTACCAAAAAAACTCTCGGTTTTCCAATGTGGTAAATTTGATCCATATGGTTTTCACTTTTCACCTTTATCAAAATTATCCTTCTGTCCATCAATCGTCTTGCCACGTGTACAAAAAACCATATAAGACCTATAAAATATTGTCATATGTACATTCTTATCATATCAACATATCTATTAAAATAAATGGAGTGGCAATAAAAGAAAATTTCTTTAGCAAGTGGTGGTGGGGGTTCTCTGGTGGCTCTCCCCTACCCTCGTGGAGGTACTTAGGTGAGGGTTCTCCGGTGGCTCTCCTCCACCTTCATGGTGGTCCTTATGTGGGGAACTCCCAATCCACATATGTGGCTATGGGGGTGGCAGAGTCCCTACAACTCATCAACTGTCATTCTGGGGTGAGTTGCGGAAGACGCTCCTACTCTTGCAACCATCGTGAATGTAGTGTGATGACCCACTCCAACATGGGAGAGGTTGAGTAACAAGGTTCCCCGTCCACGAGAGGATCATGATCGAGGGGACCATCCCAACTTCATGGGGGAGGTCACATGGGATCACCCACCTCTGCACGGGAGAGGATGAATTGTGGGAATTCCCCCCTGCGGCAGCAGGGTCCTCCTTGAGGCACATCCCTAAGGGTAAGAGTGGATCACCAAACCAAAGAATCTTATCACCACTTGTGGAGGAGATTTCCATTCGTCCTCCCTGGAGCCACCCTCCTCTTGTTTTTTTTTTTTTTTTTTTTTTTATATATATATATTTATATATATTACCTTTTTTTTGTAAGGGATATGCTAATATGAGAACAATTGTACACATGACAATATTTTATAAGTCTTACCTGGCTTTTTGTACGCATGGCAAAAAATTCTATTAATTTGTTTGATGGCAAATAGAAAGAACAAAAATTTTTCACAAAAGTGAAACATGGACCCGCACAAATTTGATAGAGTTATAAACTATAGGGATTCATAAAAGTGAAACGTGGACCAAATTTGATAAAGTTATAAACTATAGGGATCAAACTTGTATTTAACTTTTTTGTTTTTTGTTTTGATGCATCTTTTGTTGAAATATCTTGCTTAGAATAGATATATGTCACCATCTTGACTCTTGAGGTACATTATATGTACCCATTTTGTCAAATTTTAACGGTAAATCTAATGGAGCAGATATTTTAAGAACACAAAGAGGAATTTTTAAAAGGGTAATTAATTTTCTTAAAAATATTTGAATAATAATTAAAAAAAAAAAGAGGATCGATGAGACATTCGAAAAGATAAGCATCTCGAAAGGCTCATTAGTCATTAGTCCAATAATACTTTTACTAAAAAGCGAGATGATTAGGCATTTTCTTTATTCTTTTTTAGGTAATAGGCATTTTTTTAAAACCTAACTGTTCACATTTCTCGGCTCTAAGCCTCTAGCATTACATATTGTATTCAACATTATTGTTTTGTTATAAATACAAAGTGATTTGGAAAGAGTAATTAATATTAGAAGTAAGACTTTTGTCTTCTTTTTATTCCTTAAAATATTTTATTAATCATTAAATGATAATTAGGGTTTTAGATTTTGGAATTCAAATTAATTTGAAAATGTAATCTAGTTATGGTCAAAAATTAATTATTTAGTTAATACTTTATAATAAATATATATTTACGTACTTTAAATATCGATATAAATAAAAAATAAATAAAAAGATCGATCGATGAGATGAGACGAGACGAGACGCATTTAGCCAATGATATACTCTAACAGCTGTAATTAGGCATTTTTCAAACCTGATCACTGTTCACATTCCTCGCGATCAGCTAGCATGTATCTTCTTCTTTTGAATTGAATAATTAGGGAGATCGAGGAATGAGACTTTTATGCTGAAAAGCATGCTTTTGAATGCTTTTAGTTTTAGTTTTACGCCTTCTCTCGCAACCTTCACGTGCTAGATTTCAGATTTCTTCATTGAATGAAACACATGCATTGAATATTTAACGCCTTTAAGTGGCAGCTGATCAGCAATACAAAGCAGTTTTAATTTGTATAAGTTCACTACCACACGTAACAAGCTGTTTTTTTTCGTGCCTACAATTATAAATTTGGACCGATCGAATGATTATAAGATATCATTTATATATATAGAAGCAATCTAAATGAATAAGTAATTAAATAATTTAATTTTTATTTGATCGGTGAATTTTATAAGTAGTGCGTTATAATCACATCATTTAGATTTTTTTTTTCCTTCATTTTTTGTTTTTTGTTTTAAATTTTTTAACGCTTGAAATTAAGTTAGATTGCCTGTCTTTATCAACGTTCTTTCAGTCTTCAATTCTCCCATGCAGATGCAGATTGGTCAAAAAAGCTCTATGACGCAAATACTGAGATTCTTTGGGAAATTATAGGAAAAAAACAAAATAAAGGGAAAGAGACCTTCGAGCTGTCGTATTGATTGCGACATAACTACTTACGTACAAGAGATCGAGGCCGGGTACGTGAATGTGGGTACGTACGTGCTGCAAACAATTCACTATAGAGGAACAATTTTACCTTATTTATGAGTTAATTTTCAAATATGGGTTATACTTAAAAATTTATATCATTTTATATCAAAATCGTTGTCACGTTTGTTGAGTATAAGATAAATTGGGTTGCAGCTATGTGAATAAGTCTCATAGGCTAAATTAAAATATAACAGTATTATATATAAACATAATGTTAAATTATTAAATAATAATAAATATATGAAACCGCCAAATAAGAAAAAAAATGCAACTACCAGAATAATATCAATAAAAGTAGCTGTGTTGGACATTGACTATAGAAGGTATAGTGTTACACGCTATTTAAGTACAACTTAATTCTTGACATGTGTCCTTAAGATTTGCATGGATGGAGCCCATGTGTCGCCAATCTCTATTCGAGAACTTGAGTCATGATATGAAATGCTAAAAAGTAGAACGGGAACTTTCGCCTAAAGCCATCGCTAGCGGGGCTTAAAAGGAGGTTTATCAAATTGCACCCATGCATGAGCATGACCATATATTGACCAAACCATTTGCTCATGGCCAGCCAAAGTTTACCCTGCTGTCTGCTATGCACCTTTTTTTTGTGAAAAAAAAAAACAGCAGGCAAAGGGACCGCGCGAAGCACATATTAAATTGATGAGACTTGTAATTATAATAATATGATAGTAAAAATTAACTATTTATTATTTTTTTACAAATTCTTACCGATATAAAGGTTGAATTTAATTAAAATGCCATTTTAATTCATGATATTATGATAGTTGTGTAAAAGTTTATTAGTCTTATTCACTCTTAAAAGACGCTTTAAGAGAGGAAAGGACACCACGACTTATGTCCAATGAATCAGCTCTGATATCATGTAAAAGTTCATGGACCATACTTATTTTGAAAAGACGCTTTGAGAGACGAGGAGATGTCCATGCTTATAAAGTTTCTAGGCCATATATATCTTGGCGATGCGGGACACTTTAACACACCCCTCATCTGTGGCAACTTTGACCAAACACGTGTTCATTGTCGGGAGGAAAAGGCACATCATCGTCCAAGAAATCCGTTTTGATACCATCTAAAAGTTTATAGGTCTTACTCATTCTCAAAAGACATTTTGAGAGAGGAGACACCAGGTGAAGAAAATCTTAGCGGTGTAAGACACTTTAACACACCATCTCATGTCAACAACGGGAGAGAAGACCTATCATCGCAAGAAATTTGTAGCTTCGATACCATATAAAAATTAATAAATCTTATTCACTCTAAAAAAATACTTTAAGAGATGAGATATGTTCATAATTTATAAAGTTTTCAAATCATATATCTTTTCACCGTGTAACAATTTAAAAGCGTCCAGGTTGTGAACTGTACGGAAAACTTATAAAGTTTTCTTCTTCTTCTTCTTCTTTTTGTTTCCAAGGATTTAATGTGATGACATATATATATATATATATTAGAGTAATGATTGAATACCACCCAAAGATACAACTTTTCACCACCTTGCCTATGTGGCAAGGTGGTCCCCCACTACTTTTTGAATTTTATTTTTATTTTTTAAAAATAAATTAAGGTAGGGGACCACTTTGCCACATAGACAAGCTAGGTAGTAAAAAGTTGTATCCTTGGGTGGTATTCAATCATTACTCTAAATATTATGACCACGTGTTCGGCCACAAATGGAGAAGATGGGAACATTCAAATCAATGAATTCCATTTTGTAATCAATAAATTCCATACCCGGCGCTATGGCCGAATTTTTCATTATAATTTAAAAAAGGCGTATAAAATAATTCATTACTCTCTTTTTTTTCTTCTTTTTTTTCTTTTTTTTTAATATAAAGACATTGTAAAATTTTTCATTATAATTTAATAATGCTTGTAAAATAATTCATTACTCTTCTTTGAATAAAAAGACGTACTAAAGGTTTTACATCAATAAATTATTTTAAAATAGTGACACATATTAATAAAAAATTAGTAAAAAGCTTTTATATCGTAAACGTGATACCTATTATATTTCAATACAAATAAAATTTATAATTATGAACATTCAAAAAAAAAAAAAATACAATGGTTTTATGAATACAAAATAAAAACAAAATATTTTAGTCAAAATTTAATGCAATCAAATAAATCTCACATCAGGTTCAATGCTTAATTAACTCACATCAGGTGTTTTGTAAGTGTACGTTTTTATTCATTTTCTGCATAATAATCAAATAAATTTTTGTCTTCTTTGGCTTTAAAAATCAGAAAAACACTTCCAAAAAAAAATCCCTAAATATCCAAGTAATCCCACAAATTAACAAACAAAAATCCATAAATCGTTGAAGTGAATTAAAACATAAGACCCTTAATTTTAATTTAATCCATATAAATTAAAACATGTTAAAATAGAAAACAAGTAGGAATATATGATATTGTTAGTGTTATACCTATTATATTTCAGAAAATATACCTATTATATTTGCTGAATTTATTCATTTATTGTGTTTGAAGTTCAGTAAGGAGCAAGTCTTCATCATTAATTACTAAGCGAAATTGCTCAAACCCATCTCTTGATTTTAAATACTACCCATCATTTCTCTCCTTCTATAGTGATCATAAAACATCATTTAATTTGTTCAAACATTTCGGATGACTGTGACAAATGTTAATTGGTGAATTAAGCTGCAATTTTACAAAGCTATGGTGGCCAGATCGATTGATCACCTTGGGGTATTACAGTTGAAGTCGATCTTACCTATGACATTGGTGTTCCAAAAGAAGTATGAGCAACGATCATATAATGTCACTATTATTATGCAGGAAAGTATTGGATTGAAATGACTATCTTATTGGTTTGGCAATAGAGTGAAATAATTATTCCACTCGGGTTTTTTCTAAAACCCGCCCACCCGTCTGAATACCCGAGTTTGACCCGAATTTCATTTGAATTCTAAGCTGACATTTTGAGTAATGGCTGGGACCCACTGCACGCGCAGGACAAGCTGTCTCCCAAAAAGCACGTGGGTCCCACATATAAATAAAAAAATAATACAAATTTAAATAAAAACAAATTAAAAGAAATTAATTAAAAAAACAAGGGGTGGCCACGCGGCCACCCCCGACCCTTGGGGGTGGCTGCGCGGCCTCCCTTGACCACTAGGAGTGGCCGCGCGGCCTCCCTCGACCAGCGTGGGTGGCCGCGCGGCCTCCCCCGACCCTTGGGGTGGCCGCGCGCCACCCCCATGGCAGCCACCCCTGCATCATTTTTTTTTATTTTTTTTTTTAATTTTAATTTTTTTTAATTAAAAAATCAATATATAATAAATTATTATTATTTAAATTATTATTTTACACAACTTTTCAAAATACCAATTATTATACACAACTTTTTAAACTTCCAATAATTTCTTACTATTAAAATATAATATTTTTCAATTTCAAAATTCAACATCCAAACACAATTTTTTACCTCGATATTTGTAAATAGAATTAGAATTCAATTCTAATTCTCAAAATTCAATACCCAAACGAACCAAACTCATTCGTAAGACAATCTTCACTTGATATGGATGCATGGCTTGTACGATGGCCAACCAATGGGATAATATTGGATCAATTTTAAATTGATAACTATACATATTTTCTTTTAGGGAAAACTTCAATTATAATCCTTGAGTTTTCATTACTTTTGCAATTAAGTACTCAAACTTTAAAAACCATCAATTTAAGGTATCCATCTTTCAATTTCAACCCTCCGTTAAATTTTTCAAAATACCCATCATTTTTTAAAAAAAAAAAAAAAAAATTGGAAGAATTTAGGTGTCGGTCAAATAAAGATAACGAATATCTATTATAGAATATTTTTTATTCTTTCCTCTCCAAATCTCGCCTATTTTGAAGGGAAAGAAAATGACAGATCTAGGAGAACTTTTTTGAAACATTTTGTTCACAGTCTATACTTATTTCTCCATAACCCATCACAAAACAAACATTTGAAAATAAGAGAATTTCAAATTTTTTTTTTTTTCTCTCACGGATGAACCGTGGAAATCTTTAACAAAATAATGTTAAATTGTAATCCTGGAGTGTTATGTATTGTTGGTCGCTAGTTACCCAAAATAGTTTTAATAATATGTACAAGAACACTCAAATTAGGACATATAAGGTTTTAATTAGGCTTATAAAACACTTGAAATTTATAAAAATCAGCAAAAACAGTCGAAGGGTCGACATACCGTCCCGACGATGCCACGCCAATCACTAGAGAACATTCAAATGATAAAATGAAAGAGGTAATGGAGTTTTAGTAACGTTGTCCGAACGGTTTGGAATAACCATGCGTCCGAGCGACCACTGTATTGCATGCGAGGATAATACGTTTAAAAGCTTAGAAATGCAAGGAAAGACCTTATTTAAGGATTGGGGAACCCTAGCAGATCCCCCCAGCTCACCACCCATCCACCCTAGAGAGAGAGAGAAATAGAAGGAGTTTTGCTTGGTTTTGGAGGATAAGGGACTAAAGTTTCTATCTTTGAAGTAAGAAGAGCTAAACTTGGTCTTTCATTTCATGATTTAATTTATGCCAGAGCTTTATTTCGTATTAGTTTAAGTGTTGGCTCAGAATCTCATGAAAACGATAGAAAGCTAAGTCATTTTGATAGAAATCCTAACTTCTCATTAAAGCTTGAAACTTTAGAGACTAGCCTTTGTTTTGGCCCTAGTTCGGCGCATAAGCCTTCAACACTTGTCATAATAGAACACCCTAGGTTCTTTAATAAGAGGAAAGTGTGAGAGACGGAAGAAAGTTGGAATTTTTTAGACCTTATGTTAAAGTTGTAACCTTTTGTTCTCTCATAATGTTAGATTGTGTTAAGGAGACAGCTTTGGGGCTTTAGACCACTTAAGGGCTGAGTAAAAATGGAAACATATGAGTTGGTTACTCAAAATATGTGTTATGGGACAAACCATCCGAATGTTGTCAAAATTGTCCCTACAGTAAAACCGTCCTAATGGTTTTCAGATGGTCTGAACGGTTTTGAGTAATGTGTTAATTAGGGTTTGTAACCTTTTGTTCTCTCATAATGTTAGATTGTGTTAAGGAGACACCTTTGGGGCTTTAGACCATTTAAGGGCCGAGTAAAAATGGAAACATATGAGTTGGTTACTCAAAAAATGTGTTATGGGACAAACCATCCGAATGTTGTCAAAATTGTCCCTACAGTAAAACCGTCCTAACGGTTTTCAGGTGGTCCGAACGGTTTTGAATAATGTGTTAATTAGGGTTTTTAAGTGTAGATCATGGTTTATAGCTTAGAACTCTGGTTAATATTAGAGTACAATGCAGAGTAAGGAGTTTGAATCTTCGCAAGGAGCTTGTGTTTGGAAACTTAGAGCTCAAGGTAATTGATCGCCTACAAGGGTGCTTAAATGCTAAACTTTTCAAGCATGAAAATATTATGCTTATAATTGTGCATGCCAAGCAAGCGTGAAACTCTTGATTTGCATGTTGTGAGCCTTAAAATTTTATCATAACAATATTTGCCAAACTACACGATCCATTTTATGATTTATCTTAGTAAAATGGTTATATTAATGATACAAAGAAACGTTATTATGATGGTATGACATGACCGGCCACCATTTTATATTATAAAAACAATTATCAAGAGACTGTGGCAATAGGCATATTTACTACACTATATGAACTCAACCTAATGGCTAAGTGATGTGTGTGAGTTCTACACGAATGGGTGGGGTCATTCCTGCTCGCATCACTAATTGAGTGGCACTTGGGTCGGACCCGGTCGATCAATTAGAGGATGACTTGCTATGTGCTTCGCCTGTTGAGCGTGGGGTTGTACCAAAAGTCTCATGAGATGTGCAAACCCTATCATGAAGGGTTTGAGTACACGGGTAGGCCCACAGATATATCTATTGCTTGTTTATCCATAACACATCAACATGATTTTTTGCCTTTCAAATGAAGTATGATTTTCTAAGTACAAATGTCCCTTAAAATATTGTATTGCTTAATACTGTATGTAAGCTTATTCTTGTCACAGCTTATAAACCTAAATGCAAATATGTATATTTATAAACATGCAATTTTCCATAATTGTCATTAAAATGGACTCATTGCAGATGTTGTCTAATATTGTTGGTGATTCTATATACTAAATCATCGACTTACATGTTAATTTTTTTACTAATAAAAATTCTTGTTGTTTTACAAAGTAGCTGACATTGTGGATAGGACAGATGGTACTGCAGGTTTAGTGGTGGATCTAGTTGTCGTTCGAAGATTTATTTTTATCTTGCAAATGTTGTATATTAAAGGTGCTTAACGCTCTGGATGTGAAATTGTAATATTCTTGTAAAAAAAGAGGTGTAGAGATACTGTAACCTAGGTTTACTTTCTAATTTGATTCATCAGATAAAAAGGATGTTAGAGGTAACTCTCTTGATTGTTCTTAATCAAATCATTTGAGGGCATTACAGAAATTCTTAAAATCAACATGAAAATGTATGGAGAGAGAGAGAGATTGTAACGCCTCTGACTCGTTAGGGCTAGGTTCGTTGACTTATCCACTCAAAGGCGCAAAGTATCATAAGGTTATCAGAGCAATTAGTAAGATGCAGACTTAAATGCATGCTAAGAAAGTAGTTCCAAATTAAAACAATTTATTAAATGCGGGAACGTTATCTTGAATAACTTCAAAGAGAAATTATTCATAATAATTTAAGTCTTGTGCTACTACACTTATTTAAAAATTTAAATTATGCTGGTATACTCAATAATTATTTTTATCTCCCTTCTGGCCTTCTAGTGTTTCTGTACATAACCTGAAAATAAAACATAAAACGGAATGAGCGAAAAAGGCTCAATAAGAAAGATCTTCAACTACAAAACAAACGGTTTTCGAACGGAGCATTATGCACAAAATAATGGTTCAAGTGATCCAAAAGAGCACAAAAGTAATTTTTTTGTTCTTTCTGATTTTATCTGAAGCAATGATTTGTGCAACTAAAAACGCCCAAACCTTTTACTTTCCAAGCCTTTGCTTTGAAATAGTGCCTCCACCAAATGATACCCAATTCCAAGAATATGATGCAGAAACATACAACTCCGACTATAACTAGTGCCTTTCCCCCTTCTGAATGAGTTGTCAAAAATAACCATGCAAGTGAATATATGCTAATCAGGAGTTAGTTTGGCAATGAGGAAAGAAACTAAAGCCATATATAATCAAAAACTAGGCTGTACTAAAATATGTCGGCTAAAGCATCAAAAGGAGGAACATCAATGTCCAACCAATGCCATGTTAGATCAAGCATTTCAAAGGAGCAACATCAATGAGCAATCTGTTAGTATATATAATTAGATTTAGTTGTATTCATAATTGATATCACTATTTGGTTGTAATTATCTCCAAACTTTTAGGTAATCAGATTTCAAATTTGATTTAATATTATCTCCACCTACCAAAGTTTTCCTATAAATATAGACCATTTGTATTGTAATTAATCATAAAGAAGAACAAGATGTAGCCCATTTGGCTCGTTCCTAGTTTAAGAAGATTAGTTCAAGAAGACCACAAGTTTTGTCCTTACAAAATTCGTAGATGATTCAGTCTCCAGATGTAGTCAGGGATTTCATCAGAAATATTACAGTTCCTCAAAATTCTAAGAGACCAAAAAAGATTAAGTCAATTATGATAGTTAGATTATGGATAAATGTATTCATTTATGAACATCACATAAACTAAATAATTGGACATACAATCTCGTAAGGCCTGTCATGTTTCTCAACTCTGGAAAAGCCTGAATTGTTCCATTTATGTCACTAATCCTCCTATAAGTAAAGATAAAGTTATTAACACAATCCTTCAAGTAAAAAGATTATCAATCAATAAAAATATTTATGTCACTTAACAAAATGGTCAAGAATATATTCACTCACAAATCTGTTAACTTTTCCAAAACTGAAATGGATGATGGTATGGGCCCTTTGAGTCCACTAGCAATCATTTCTCTGCATTGAATAGAAAGAAAACAATCATGAGAAATTAACAAGCCTGAACCATGCTACTTTTCTCAAACCCTAAAAGGCATAGAGAGTTTTGAGCTCTGGAGCTTACAGTCTCTCAAGTTGTTTCCAGTTCTGAATAAAATCTGGTATTGTTCCATTTAAGTTGTTATCATTTACACGGCTGCAACGGGCAGTAAAACGTCATCGATTCTACAATTTCAACATGAGTCATGAGTTTATATGTTTGGTGAAGTATCATACTACAGAAAAGCTTACAAATCCGTCAAGTTTTTCAGCCTACCAAGTTCCTCTGGCAAGTTCCCACTCAAATTATTGGAGGATAGCATCCTGCAAGGACAAGAATTACAGCAAAATAGACAAATCAATATTCGGAAAAAAAGATAACAAGTATACACGAACAAATTATCCATCTCAAAAAGAAAGTTACAAGGTGACTCACAAAGTTTCCCAGTTAACCAACTTCCCAAGTTCTGAAGGGAGCATTCCAGAAAATTGATTTGCTTCAAGATTCCTAAGAAAAGAGTTTTGCCATTCAGTTTGTCAGCAAGTTCTTCTGTCCACACGTACAGAATGTTGTGTTTCATGGAAAGTGTGTTTAAGAGTGATTGAAGCCATGCTTCTTAATTCCAGAAAGGAACCTCTTACGATTGAAATAGCACAACAAAAATAGAGAAAAGTAATAAGCATACACTGACCCAATTGCCCATATCTTATGCTAAAAGTTATATAACAATCTAACCTCCAAAATTTCATGGACAAAAATGGCAACATCATTTTCCAAGACATAATTTTGGTGAATAAAAAAAAAAAAACAGCTTACAAGTATGTGAGATTCCAGAAGTTACCCAAGCCCTTTGGTATCTCCCCTGACAGTCGGTTTCCAAGAACAGAGCTGCATTATAATGTTTATTTATTGTTAATTGATCAAAGAATTCAATGTTCTCTATATGCTTGAAGTAATGAAAAGGAGAAGAAAATAATATTTGCTTACATAAACTTCAATTGCATTGAACTCCATTGGATTGGAATTGACCCACTTAGATAGTTATAAGCAAAATCACTGCCAATTAAAACATGGGCTTATTTTTTTGGTTTTCATGGCAACCAAACATAAAATTAGTAGGTGCATTTTGTAAGTGAAGCTCACATGTCCTGGAGGTAAGGAAGCTGAACCAGCTCAGGTGGAAGCACACCTAGCAAACTGAACCTCTTGATTTCTCTGCAAACAATAACACGAACCAACAAACAAACGCAACAAAGTCAAATGATTAGAATGAGAAATACGGTAGATAAAATTCCCAACTAAAATGGGGCATTTTTTTTAGTTTTCTTTTTTCTGAATTTGAAACAAAAAATAACTCCTCAAACGTAGAGTACCATACATGGCTACAATGTGGCAGGTGTTGTTCTCGAATTGGCAATTGCAAGTAACTTTCTTCTCAGAACGGGGTGGCTGCTCCGGCGACGTAACGCCGACCATTTCCAATTCCCAAGAGGTGGCATTAAACTTCCAGTAAGTAGCCCCCATTGTCTTGGCAATTTGCTGGAGAGCATCCACTGAAATACAAGCATATCAAACAGTAACATTTCTGAGTGCCATGCACATACAAATATAGTATATCATCGAGTTTTCTTTCAATCAAAAAAGAAAAGGGAAATAAGAATTTCATCATACCTTCATCTTGAGGCACCCTAGCAGTAGCAAATCTTTGTGTGCTCAAGCAACTGAGGGCACAACAGAAACAAAGAGTGCATGTTTGAGGAAGAACATGTCTGGAACCCCCAAAAGATTGACAAGAATCCAAGCAAATCTTTTGTTTGCACGTTAAATCAAGCTGGTAAAGATCAGTGAGTCAGTGACTGATCTTTTACAGTTGTTCTTCTGTACTTACAATTAGTACAGAGCGTTTGGTGATCACCCACAAAACAGATATTTGTCATGGCAACCTGTTGAGTTGATTTTTCTTTTGCTTTGTTCAGAGGTTTCAGCGTTCGAACGTGCTGCTGAAACGTCCAGACGGATGCAAGTTGGAGCAATTTGAAGCTTCTTGACACAGAAAAAGGTCCGAACGGAAAGTTCTCGTCATCTGGACGGATGATGCTTGGACAGTTGAGCATCCAGACGGTATATCACGTCGTCTGGACGGTTGCAAGGGAACCAAATTTAACTGCCTTGAAATCTTCACAGAGTCTTCTTGAAGATCATAACAGAAGAGTAGACTCTGGATAAAATAGCTTTCTTGTATAAAAGCATCATTACATAGAAGTGATTTTGTCTAGCAGAATGAAGCCAATTACACACCAACACCCTATTTTATCTAATAATGGTGCACGCTTTTACGTTATTTTTGTTGATCATTTTTGTAAATTTACTTGGCTTTATCATATTGCTTGCAAATATGGTGTTTTCTCTATATTCCCTAAGTTCTAGGCTTATGAAGAACTCCAATTTAATCACAAAATCAAATCCATCCAAATGGATGGTGGTGGTGAAATTACCAAATTGCACCACTTTTTTGCCTCTCAAGGAATCCATCATCGGATCACATATCCTCACACCCATCAACAAAATGGATCTGTCGAACGCATACCATCATATTGTCGAAATGGGCCTCACTCTCTTAGTGTAACGCCCCCGCCTTTTACAAAAAGACGTAGGTGAAAATTTTAATTTTCACATGACATTATGACATCATCAATATAAATTGGCAGGGAAATTTTTTTTTTTTTTTGTAATGATAACATATCAGAACTTCTAACAAAAATACTTCAAAGTATATAGAAATAGTGTAATTGAATAATTACACATTAAAAATAGTATTTGTGCCACATGGCACGGATAATTTACAACCAAAATACTCATAATAATATTATTACATACCAACAAAAATATAAATATTGTTTTCCGAATATAATAATAATAATAATGGACTAGACATAGTAGTGCACAAAAATGGGAGACATCCTAGCCTCAGACACTGCTATTAAGATCATCTAAAGGTCTGGACAATCCTGATACTCATCTTCTTCATAACCTGTATTAATATATAATACAGAGAGAAACAATAATACAAAAATACCTAGTGAGTCTACTGTTTTCAATAATGATATGATTGCTGATTTATTAGAAATAAAGAACACAATGTAATGACATAATAAAATGACAGTTTTATATGCACAGTCTTATTTATTTAAATAATCATTTTCTCCTTGCATTCACTTTGTAACTTTAACAAATAAATTTAAGGAGACGTCACTCCAGTATATAAAATCTAGAAGACGTAACTCTTGCCTAACGTGTTACAGGAAACGTCACTCTCGTTTAGCGGATGATAGGAGACGTCACTCCCGTTTAGCGAGTTCTAAGGAGACGTCACTCTTCTAATAATTTATTATCTTTTTGGCACAGACAGACGTTACTCTATGATCCGTAGGCAGACGTCATTCCCTACTCTGTTTTTTATTAATAATTTGGGCTCAGGCAGACGTCACTCCCTGATCCGTTTGTAGAGGTCACTCCCAACTTTGCTATAATTAAATTCATTAATTAAAATAATAAAATATTCAAATTCCATATGCGCAAACAATTAAATAAAACAGATATCATAACATTATAGAAATTCAACATCACCCCCTCAGTAAGTAATAAATACCTACAGTTTTCACTTCCAAAGTTGTCCACGAAAATATTGACTGCATAATTATATCTGTGCAATAATAAATTAGCAAATTGCTAAGAGAATATTCATTATTATTATTATTTATTGCTACCACTTATCCCGAAGAAATTATTTTCTATTTGGGCAATCACAATAGCTACAGATTTAAATATGAAAGTTACGTGGATATTTACGTGTCCTTAAATCTGTTTATTGTATATAAATAGATAAAATGATTCATTTGACCTTACTCACATTTTTAAGTAGAAATGAACGGCACAATGACATAAAATATTGATACTTTATATTTTTAAATCGGAGAAAATAAAAGTATTAATATATTAAATGTCTAATAATATTTTAAAACAATCTAGCGACGTACCGAAGTTTTGAAAATATTCACTTTATTACGAACTAACCGAACCAAAATATATATATATATATATATATATATATATATATATATATATTGGTTCGGTTAAAGGCCCACACACAGATCAGCACCTTCACACATTTTTATATATTACCACACACACATGGTTTTCTTCAATAAAGAACTTACTGGGTGTTTCTAGAATAAGCTAGAATTTTGTGTTCTTGTTTGCTGGATGTTGACCGAGAGGAAGAGGGACTTTTGCACATTTTCGGCCAAATAAAGAGAGGGATTATCTGAGTATCTTTAGCAACAAAGTACCAAGAAGAAACAAAAGAAACATAATCAACAGAGAAGAAATCGTGACTTAACGAAAGAGAGAAGGAACTTCTCAGTTTTTGACGCAGACCAAGTGAAGGAGAGAAGAGGTAAGTAAAATATTTCTTCTCAGTTTTCACAGTTTTAGGTGCAGATTTTACAGGTTATTCGGACTGTTCTTTGTTGATTTACTGCTATTATATATTTTTTTTCTAGCAAATAAGGTGCTACTGTGGAAACAAAATAGAAGAGAAGAAGGTAGAGAGAGTTGTTCCCTTTTTCCTTTTTGCTGCAGGCTGATTCAGAGACAAAGAGAGAGAACTCCTCTGTTTTTACTAATGGCCGCGAGCTTCAGAGAGTTCGAAACTGCTGTAAAATAGAGGAAGACAGAGAGAAAGCTAGAGAATTCTACAAAACATAGAAAGAAAGAAGAAGAAGAAGAAGAAGAAGAAGAATGGGGCAGCTTGTGCGTGAAATGTAAAGGGGGTTGCACCTCAATTTATACATTTTTGGACGGACTAGATCGCTTGATTTTGATCTGATCCGACGGTCAAGAATGCTACTTGGGCAGCAAGTTTGGGCTTGTAGGGGTGAGCTGGGCATTCGTGACTCATCTTAAGGGTAGAATAAAAATCAGAGAAGGAAAAGAGAGGAAGGAGTCGCGCGTGATTCATCAAGCTAGGGGAATAGCTAGGTGACTCATCTCATCTAAAGGAATCTCAACCATTAGATGAGATGAGTCTCAACCATTAGATGAGATGAGTCACCTAGCTATTCCCCTCATAATTTAGTTAGAAACTAAATCTTAGCTTCTAACCAGATGCTTTGGTTTTGTGTGTGACTGAGTTATTGTGAGTATACTAACATGTGATATGGGTTTTTCACATCCAGAAAAATGGAAGAATAACGACCATAAGTTCCGTGACTAGCGTGGACTGGGTTGGGTACAATTGTGTATGGGCTGGGCACCATCAACGTGTAGGCTGAGTTTTATGGGCTCGGTTCACGAAGAACTAAAATGGGCTTACAAATTATTATTGTTCAATTTTCGTCCAAATCAGGGTACCATTTATTTTTTATAGGTATTTTCGGGTACTAAACGGAGTTCAAAAATTATGAAATTCGAAGGGTAGCTAGAGGACTTCAAGAAAAGCGTTCTAGCTTTTGAATCGACCAAAACGGAGTTCGTTTGACCCTGTTTCTGTTATTCCAAAGTTTAAGGTCCATTTGAGTTTTTATCAAATTAAAACTATAAATGCTTCTAAATGAATATTTATTTTCATAAATATTCATATTTATTCTTTTACATTGTTATTATGTCATAAATCATATTTTAAGATGTTTTATTCAATATCTTAAAATAAAGGGTATTACACTTAGCACATTGCTCTGCCCCTCTTCTATATTGGGCTTAAGCATTCCAAACTGCGTTTTACCTCATCAAGCGCTTATCCACCCCTGTCCTCAACAATAACTCACCCTTCCAAAAACTCTTTCCTTCCTGCCCTATTTATAGTTTCATGCAAGTTTTTGGCTGTGCTTGTTGGCTACACCTTTGGTCTTACAACAAGCATAACCTAGATTTTTGCTCCAAAACCCACATCTTCATCGGCTATAGTCCTTCTCACCGCGGCTTCAAATTTCTTCATCTACCTACTGGACGCAACGACATTTCTCGCAATGTCATTTTTGATGAGTCTGTTTTACCTTTCCATCTCTCCTCATCATCCTTTACCCCCCATCCTCCCAACTCTCAAACCACACTCTACCCTCCCTGATTAGAGAATCTTAACACTCCCCCTCGCCTACTCGGTGCTCCAACCCCAACCCAAACATCCCCCTCTCTCGGGCCTCCCGAAGTTGAATCTTAGGAATCATCTCTTCCTCGCACTTCATCGCCACCTTCCCCTATTAACATTGTTTCATCTCCTACTTGTATGCAGGTAACTTCCACAGACCCCGACACCAAACTTGTAATGCCACCTCCACAGCATGCCATGCAGACTCACTCCAAGAACAACATCTTCAAGCCCAAGTCCCTTCCCACTAGTCTCATCCGCTATCCTCTTCCTAAAGCACTCACTACCACCACTAGCTCAGCAGACGTCGAACCGACCTCCTACTCTACAACTTCCAAGCACCCGACATGACGTAATGCCATGAATCTTGAATTTGATGCCCTTCTCTGCAACGGTATTTGGACTCTTGTTCCTCCCACCTCTGACATGAACATTGTTGGTTGCAAATAGGTATTCTGCCTCAAACGCAAAGCTGATGGCTTCATTGATCGTCACAAAGCTCGTCTTGTCGCCAAAGGTTTCCACCAATAACCAGGTGTCGACTTTGATGAAACCTTCAGCCCAGTTGTCAAGCCTACTACCATTTGCTGGTTCTCTCACTTGCCATCTCCGCCGGCTAGCCCATCCGCTAGATTGATGTCCAGAATGCCTTCTTACATGGATGACTCTCCAAAGATGTGCACATGATTTAGCCCCTCGGCTTCATTCATCCCCAATTTCCTAATCATATCTGCAAGATCCACAAAGCGCTCTATGGCTTAAAACAAGCCCCTCGTGCCTGGTTCTCTCGTCTTAGTGATCACCTCCTAGAACTTGGATCATCAGCTCTTGATCTTACCCCTCATTGTTTATTCGTCACACACCTTAAGAGACTACTTTTGTCCTCATCTATGTTAATGACATCCTTATCACAAGTTCTCTTCCTCAAGGCACTGCCACTCTGCTACATCAAGGACTTAGGCCCCCTTCACTACTTCCTTGGTATGGAAGCCCACCACCACTCCGATGGACTTATTCTATCACAACAACGCTACATCTTTAATCTTCTTCAAAAGAGCAACATGTCCAAAGCCAAACCAGTCAAGACTCCTATGTCCACAACACATGCTTTCTCACTACTCTCCGATGACCCTCTCATAGATCCCTCCCCCTACCACAGCCTTGTGGCGCCTTGCAATATTTGTCACTCACCCGCCCAGATATCTCCTTCGCTGTCAACAAAGTCTCTCAATTCATGCATTGACCCACTTCCCTACACCTGCAAGCAGTCAAACGTATCCTAAGGTACCTCAAATCCACTATCTCTTATGGCCTACTCCTTCGCCTATCCTCATCCCACACCCTCCAAGCCTACTCAGACGCTGACTAGGCAAGCTGCCCCAAAATCTACTGGTGGTTTTTGTGTGGTTTTTGTGTTTTTCTGGGCTCAAATCTCATTTCTTGGTCCTCCTACAAACAACGGACAGTCGCCCGCTCCAGCACTTAATTCGAATACCGCTGAACTCATTTGGCTCCAATCTATGTTGCGCGACCTTGGCTTTTACCTCCCCTCCCCACCCACCCTATGGTGTGACAACATTAGGGCAACCTACTTCTTCGCCAATCCCGCCTTCCATGCTCGTACCAAACATATCGAAATCGATTTTCACTTCGTTCGTGACAAAGTCGCCTCCAAAACCTTGATTGTCCGATTCATCTCCAACAAAGATAACCTGGCCGACATTTTTACCAAACCCATTGCCTCATCATATGTTACGTGTCTACACCCGGAGAAAGAATAGCCAATTAGAACTAGGTCTCTTGTTAGATAAGGTAAGAGTCATATTGTCTCTTTAAGAAAATAATGAATTTATTATAAGGTACGAGTCGTTTTGTCTCTTTAGGAGGATAATGGATTTATTATCCAAATAAAGGAGACTTGCTAATAAAACAATATCTCCAATAGGAAAATAAAGAATTTGTCTCCCTTAAGAATTATATTTATTATTTACGTTATTTTCGTTCTTACTATGTAATCTTATATTTAAACGTGAGAATTGATCAATAAAAATATGAGAAGTTTAATATTCAGTTCTAGCTGTTGTTTTAGAATGTTTAAGATTCCTCGAATTACCCTAAAATTAGGAGGCCCAAGATTCTTCGAATTATCCTACCAAAATTTATCGTTTTTGTTTATTTTTCATCCTTTGTTACATAGGCCCCTAACACCATACTTTTCCCTCATGCGCACCAAGCTCAACGTCATGTCCCCTATGTCTCGCTTGCGGGGGTGTAATGAACCATCTACGGAGACACACAACTCTACAAGCAACATTCTATACAAGACACAACTCAATTCTGTATTTCTATGTATTTTCTTCCCTTTTGTAATATGTCAAATACTTGTATAAATTAAAACCTTCAATGAATGAAAATTCAGGCAATCCAATTCAATCGTATTCTCACCTTTCAGTACTCCATATATTCCTGCTCTAACTATAGAAATGTTTTTTACAAAAATATTGACATCATATAAAGGCATCCCTAGTAAAATCTCTACTTGCTTGTGGACACCCAAGCTAATAATATTCACATAAACAATTGAAACTTCAGTTTCGTCTCCTTGATGGAGATAAGAATGTATCACTTAAAAGAATACCTACCGAGAGGAATGCTCACCCCCACTCAACAAGATCTTGATTCTGGTTTGATTTCACCAAAGTCGTGTCCAGATGTAGAGGAAGAGTAAAATGAATGGACTGTAGTTGAGTTTTGGATCTGACTTCCACTCGAACTGTGCTCTTGCCTTTGTTGATGGAGGTCTCTCATGGCCTTAAACCTCAAATCTTCACTGTAGGTGCTTGGTTCTGGGATCACTTCTGGAACGGTCATTCGCCCTTCGAGCATGCCTACAACCTCGGACATGGTAGGCCTAAGTGATGAGGAAGCATTTGTGCACAACAGAGCTACTTTAACCATAATTTCTGCTTCCTTTTGGTTGACCTCAGACCCCAACCTCTCATCAATCAGCTTCATAAAGTTTCCAGTTTGTTGCAATTGACAAGCCTGCGACAAAAACTATTTAATTACTATCATGCAAATGTTCCTCTTAGCTTATGATCAAAGTAACAAGTAAGCATAAGCATTAACAACGGATGTGTAACAGATTAAACCGGAAGAGGAGTTATAAAGTACCCGATCCAAAAGACAAACACAATTGTCACTCGGCACATAGTTACTATTGTTCTTTCCACTCAGAATTTCTAAGGCCACAACTCCAAAACTGTAAACATCTGCTTTGTAGGTCAGATAACCCCATAATGCATATTCCGGTGCCATATATCCTCTGCAAACCAAAATCTAAACGTCTAGTAATTCAACACCAAAAGTATAAATTTTTTGCAAATATCATGTATGTAACTATGACAACTATAAATTAAATAACTATTGATTTTTATTATATAAGTAAACGAACATTGTTCCAGCGACTCGGGTACTAATGTGAGTTTTCTCCTCTTCATCAAGCTTAGCCAATCCAAAGTCAGATATTTTAGGGTTCATGTCTCCATCCAACAACACATTAGTTGCTTTAATGTCTCTGTGAACAATCTTGAGTACTGATTCTTCATGGAGAAAAGCTAGACCTCTTGCTATCCCAATACAGATCTTAAGCCTCGTAGGCCAATCCAATTTAAGCTGGCTGTTTTCTGGACCTACAAAAACAAGAAAACACTGCTACCAACTCAAATCTTTACTTTATAGTTTTTCAGAAAAGTAATGAAATAATTATAAGGGCACAAAACATGAGACACAACCCAAGAACACAGGAAACATACAATGAGAAACTAAAAAACTAAAATAAAACTCCATAGAACTATCGAACCAGAAAATCAAGAAAAGAATAGTACATATCTTATTATTTTTAGTAGCATCCACAGCTAAACAAAATGGCATAATACTCACCAAATAGAGCACGAGCAAGGCTATTATTTTCCATATACTCATACACCAATAATAATTGATCCCCTTCAATACAACATCCATGAAGCTTCACAAGATTTGGGTGTTGCAAACAAGAAATAATGCCCATCTCATTTAAAAATTCACGATTTCCTTGCTTCGATTTAGATGAGAGCTGCTTAACTGCTATGACAGTACCATCAGGTAATTGACCCTGAACGGTTGCACCCAACATTTATTCAGATGAGAACAAAAATCCATACTCAAATGGGATAAGTCAAGTCAAGAGTTTGTTGCAGTACCTTGAACACCGGACCAAACCCACCTTCTCCAACCTTGTTGGCAGAATCAAAGTCACTAGTAGCAGCTTTTATTTGTTTTAAGGTAAAACTACCTGTCTGCAACTCTGGCCCTTGAACATCTGTCCAAGGAGGCACATGCGAACCAGTAAGCCAAGGAATTTAGTTTTCTTGTAAGTACTAGCTTGATATACACTAAAGAAAGATGATGTGCTCATATGAAAATTTAATGTGCAATGAACGCAGTGAGTATGACTACCAACTTTCTTATTCTTCTAAATATCATTATCATAATTAATTTCTATCACATTCTAAAATTGTACATCTTCGTACACCAAAGCTCATCATTAAGAAGCAACAATTCAACCGCTTCTCATAACATAAGATTGCGATGCTTAAGAAGTAAAAGAGAAATATGCTCTCACGATTTAGCTCAACAAAATCTCCTTCAGGAAAATAAATAGTTCTACTTACTCATATGCCCTCCCATTAGAGTAAACTAACACTGCATAATTAATATTTGAAAACCATACTTAACATATTATTGCAACAAATATTCCATGACATATCAAAACACGTCTACAAGGAAATTAATTAAAGCCTAGATATTGCTAATAAGCCTACGCCTGACAATATATTAGGTATCTGAATTTAATTATGCACACCTGCATACATTTCTCTAGCAACTGAAGATCAGTGAACCACAATTAAAGAAGTTCAAAAGTCAAGAAAACCTACTCTTTGTGCATCATTTACTCATTAAAATTGACTACGTAGAGGCAATTAAATCAATTTCAGAATCAGCCAATTTTTTATTTTTTTTTAAATAAGTAATTTGAGAATCAAGCAGTTGATAGAGCCTGTACCTGTTTTTCTCCCTCTTTTCCTCCACAAACAGCCTTTCCACCAAAGGATTCCCACTAAAAAGAGTAGTAAGCATACTGCTCCAATTGCAACTCCAACAATGATATGAACGGTTTGCTTGGTTCCACCATTTGGACAAAGCTTAAAATCTGCCCAAAGCCAAAAACAAAATAAATCAATTATGTTTTCTAAGGACTTATAGTGAACAAGACAAGAAAGCTTGGCAAGATATATATTAACTGAATAAAGTAAACATAAACATGGATTGTAACAACGAATATGATGCAATCAAATAATAAAAAGGAATAAAAGAAAAGATATGGGCTACTTCGAGAGAGCCGTGATCTCCAATGGCTACTTTGAGAGAGCCTTGATCTCCAAAACAACTAAAAAGGTCTAGGTTTTCATAATATTCAGCATGCCTATTCCTTGAGTAGAATTACACTTAAATAGATGACGGCTAGGTCATAAAACATAACCATTAGGTCTAGTCGTCATAACACAATGCAATAAAATAAACTAAGAAGGAAATAACTAATGGAAAATACATTCCTTATTAAACTAAATACTTAAGGAAATAAAATATGAAGAATTAAATTCCTTATTCCAGCTGGCTTGGGGTTGCTTGGTGGCTACGGTAGTGCCACCTAACCCTAGGAAATCTGAATGTATCATCCCTCTCCCCTAACATCTTCCTTGTCCCCAAGGAAGAACTCCGGAAATTGCTCCCTCAATCATTGGTACTGCCGGGACCGAATAATCAGCCTTGTGGCGTTTCTGCACTCACTCCTGAGGCTCGGGTCCTTTCTTTTTCCTCATCTCAGGTTGATTAGCCCCCGCATAGCTTTTAGTATTTCTTGCAGCACGCGGAACTAGAGCTTCTTCAGCATGGACTACCGCGTCTGGTTTTATCCAATGACTCCAAAAGCTCCCATCATCTTCAGCACAAAAATTGGCAACTTCTTCTTCTTCTTCTTTCTCTTTCTTTCTCTTCCTGAACCAAGCAAAAAAAAAAGCTCTCTTCTTTACCTCTCTCGCACCACAGTGAACACGAGTGACTCCTAGAGGCCTGGAGGCGCGGCGTGAGTTGATGACAACGCGTTTGGAAGGTTGGGTCCAGTGCCTTCTACATTTACGGCCGAGGTGGGCTGATTTGCGGCCGATCGACGGTGGTTTGGTGGGACGCCGGTGTGGATGGATTTTTGTTGCTTTGACCGTTCTTTTCTTCCTCTTTTTTGTGACGGTGGCAGCCGGTGAGGTTAGGTGTTATGTGTGAGGCTTGGCTTGCCGGAGAGGTGAGTGGTGGAGAAAAGCTTTCAATTCTTTTCCTAATTTCCTCCATCCGTTTGCTCGCTTCTTCTTTGTACGTGAGGAATTCTGACCGCAGCTTTTCCCACCTTGCTCGTTCTTCTTCATTCCGAAAAAATGGGGAAAACATGGTGATGGTATGGATCGGCGATTGTTGTAGAAAACAATCAACCTTCGCTCTGATACCACTTGATGCAATCAAATAATAAAAAGGAATAAAAGAAAAGATATGGGCTACTTCGAGAGAGCCGTGATCTTCCAATGGCTACTTCGAAAAGCCTTGATCTCCAGAACAACTAAAAAGGTCTAGGTTTTCATAATATTCAGCATGCTTATTCCTTGAGTAGGATTACACTTAAATAGATGACGGCTAGGTCATAAAACATAACCATTAGGTCTAGCTGTCATAACACAATGCAGGAAAATAAGCTAAGAAGGAAATAACTAATGGAAAATACATTCTTTATTAAACTAAATACTTAAGGAAATACAATATGGAGAATTAAATTCCTTATTCCAGCTGGCTTGGGGTTGCTTGGTGGCTACAGTAGTGCCACCTAGCCCTAGGAAAATCTGAATGTATCAGAATATTACCTGTTAATTACTCAGAAAATAGAATTAGGCGCGAAGGGAGAGGGAGGGAGTTGGTGGGGGGTGGGGGGGAGGAGATAATTCCCACAATTGAAAGCTAGGACTTTACATGAATTATTAGAAGAAGAAAAAAGCAAAAGAAAAAAGGGATCAGAATGCTGCACTATCCTAATCACAACAATTACTAAATTGCAATTTAATTTTATCCTTTGACAATGAATCCAATCGTTTGTGAGCAATAAGGAAGCCAAAATATTCAGTTCCAAAAGTATTAACTATTTAAGCTTCAAAATTTTTTGACGATCCGAAATAATTTTATAGCAAGGATAATGTGACAGACTAAAACTAAATCAAGACACTGCATTTCTTATAAGATTTATGTATGATTTAAAAAACAATAAAGATCATAGAATTGAATTCATACGATTTGACTTCAAAAAAGCAGTTGAAATTTCTCTTTATGCTTTTCTATATTGTTCTGGATTGTGCATTTATTAGCCAAAGGAAAACTGGAAGGAATTTCATATCATGCAACTCAATCTCTATGACATTTTCCTTGTCCAATGAGCAAACCTAATGATTCCATGTGGAGCCAACAGCATCTATAATACAACAGAGGACATTCAAGGATTTTAAAACACTGATACGCTGGATTATATGGATTGTAGAGGTGTTGTACTAAGTGCTAAATTTCACATTGAGTGTGTACTCAGAAGAACTCAACTATATAAATGATGATATAAGAGACCTTAAAGTGACTAGTCCTTATGATATTATGCAAATGTGACTATCACATCTTTGGGTCGTCACAAAGAGTCTTCCACAAAAGGATTCCAATAATTATTCTGTTGCTGAAAATCATGTCTTGATTTGAAGACACATCAAGTAGTGGTGAACTTAGAGGGAAACCCATAAAGAGGGTATATGTCCCTATTACTTGTAAATTAGCATGTGCAAGAACATATAGTATCTCAAGGGAAAGTAATATGACAAAGAAAATATTCACACATAACTCACCAGAAACCACAGAAACAGCTGATATAATGGGACCATAAACTCCTCTATCAGGGATTCTCGTTGTCCCTTTACCAGCCCAATAGAATCGGATCTCTAAGACATTTTTTGACACACTGACATTGGACACAGGCTTGACTAGTGGCTTTTGAGCAACACCAGTGTAATCTTCAATATTGAAATCTTTCCACACTAGTCTTTCCTGTGGCAAAGAGGTCTAATTAAACTTTAATTGGCAACTTCAAAGATACATATTTACAATCATTGTGGCTCATTACCTGAACATAGATATCAAATACACGCTTCCCAAGACTGCTATATGTTTCGTCATTTGTAAACTGTATCTCTGCAAAGTGGAGATTTACAGTGTAGTTTCCATTCTCCAAGCAATAATGGAAATAAGTAAGCGATATAGGAGATACACGTGCTGTCCCATACAATTCAGTGACATTTGATGATGAGAGAGATACAGTGTAACGTGTATTCTGGAAATCGTTATCATCCATAAAGTCTCCAGTGCTGCTAAATCCCCAGTAACTATTGTCACGGATAAAGAATTTTGCAGTGCCACCTTCAGCATCTGCATCTCCTTCATACATAACAGTTGCTTTATCTTCCTTGAAGGCTACATCATTTCCACCAGAATTAACATGCCAACAATTTGAATCTGCCAGGAAACAACATAGAAAGAGAATCTATGTGAGAGCAAGATGTATGGTAACCACAAAGCAACGTAGAGAGCTCATCATTTTATACAGCTCAATTTTTTATTATTTAAATTTGGTGTAATTAGATATCAATATATACCTATACAAAATTACAATCTTTTGTTAAACTCTTTTCATAACTACGTTAAAGCAAGCTAGCATAACAACTATCATTCACTTTTAATTCAATCTTTTCTCTCCTTCCGAAGAACAAACATTTCGAAATAAATCACAATATTCTTAGGCAAACACAAATCTGATTAGGAGAAATGCAAGCTAGAAATGGTGCAGCCCAAGCGCCGAGAGGTATACAAGAGAAGCAGATATCAACATGTATTCGTACACAATCATTGTCTTCTGTCATATTCTTAAGTGATCATAGCATTTGGAAACTTCCTTAACCTAAGCTACCATAGCAACTATCATCCACATTAATTTAAAGGATTTCTCTCCTCTCTCCAACATTAACCCTATAGAAAATAAACCACCATATTCTGGTGACAATGTTGACCTTTACAAATTTTTATTTTGCAAGATAATGCAAAACTGATTAAGAGAAATGCAAGCTATAAGGGTGCAACCCTAGAGCACGGGAGCTATACAAGAAGCACCAGAAAAGAAAAGAGTGAAAAGGATGAATTTACAAAAATTAAACGACATTGCAATCTTTCAAAGAGATCCAAGAAAAGAGCCATAATCAGCAAAGCAAGATAGATTGAGAGTCCACTGCCTTGAACACCCTATTGCTCCTCATTCCAAATTCACCGTATCAAACAAAGAGGAACTGCTCACCATGCCATTAGACTCATCGCACTTTTAAATTCTTATATATAAGCTGCCAATATCTTTATCACTAATACAGGCATTACCCAATAAACTCATAAAAGACCATGGACCAAAAGTCCATGGCTACCAGACAATTGAAAAGCAATTGATTTGCTGTCGCCCATCTCTTCCCACATAAGAATAGTATATTAAATAGTCTCGTCTTTTTACCAAATTCTCCACCATACCTATGTGAATAAGAATTGCATTCCTGAAACAAATAATACCTTAAAGTCAGACATCACCTTAGACTCATGACCCTCAGCTTCCAACAGAACATCTTCACCAAAACTACTGTCAAACATTGTGAAACATATGAACTAGACCCTCAACTGATTCTGATTCTGATTCTGATCTTAGCTTCCAATGCAATGTCTTCCATCTAGCCCAGATACTTAGTCATTGTTGCACTCTTCTTGTGAACAAAGGAAATAAATCAGGGAGCAGGAAAACTTGAAGGAATTCCCACACAAACCTGACAGGAACCCGAGGATTTCTTTCATTGAAAATCAGAAAATAAAAGGGATAAATCGATCACTTCGAAGGGATCAAGCCTCCAAATGATCACTTCGAGGAGATCAACCTCCAAATGCCTTAGGCAAAGTTGTATTTCTTTTCTATGAATTGGCCATATGGCATCTACAATCTTAAATAGAGAAGAATTATACTTATTTATAAATACAGATTTGACAACATAAAAGGAAATCAAGGAAATAACGGCTATATCGGAAATAAAATCAGAACATTAATGAAGTGTAATCACGGAATAAATAGAAAATATTGAATTTCTTGACATTCCCCGGTCCTTCAAAACAACCTTGTCCTCGGGATTGATTATTAATAAAACATGTCACCAATCCCGTCCTAAATCCCATGTGGCTACCATGTCCTTGTTAAAGGTAGTGTCTCAGGAATGGAACACGATAGAAGAGAAACAAAAGAAAACATTTTAATATTGCCCATTTTATGAAGAGAACCATAGAAGAATTTTAAATCATTATTACCCTTCCGAGACATTACGTAGTTGACCCTCACAATTTGGAGCAAAAACTTCTTTGTTAGACTTCGTCGAATCGATTCCTTTCCAATAAAGCCTTGTCAAACCTGATCATGACTTGTTTCTTTATCAGATTGTAGAGACAGTATCTCAACTAGTTCTTTATCTATTGTGCACCTCGCACTCATAAAGGATAACAATTAATCATCCTTGTCCATCATGGGATTCATGATCTCTTAAGTATTAGAACAATTATCAATATTTGAAAGAACTGAAAATTTTGATGAAATGAATTCCAACTACAAAACTTTTACCTTTCTCACAAATGACTCGTTCGTGGTAGGAGGTTTGCAAGCCGGGCTAGAAGATGAGCTACCTTTGCCAGACGTTGGTTTGTCTTTCACGTTAATTATTTGGTGGTTTCCCTCCCTAAGTCTCTTCTCCTTTCTCCTTGAAAATGAAAGGATCAGGATCTGTAGGTCTTAAATTCAAGTTGAATGTCCGAGTGAAGACCCTCAATAAATGTCTCTATCAACCAACTTTCTGTCCAGTTATGAGCGAGATTAGATAACTACTCAAAATGATTTTGGTATTCCTCAATTGTTGATGTTTGCCGAATTTTTGCCAACTCAACATCAATGTTTTCAAACTTATAAGAACCAAATCAATGAACTTCCATCTCTATACGCAAAAATCCTTGATCATGACTGTTAGGAAGACGTTCTCCTAGTGGAATCCAGCACGTAATTGATCCATAATTTTGTTCTTCATTCTGTTTGCCGAGCGCTTGATTGATGTAGTCACTAATGAACTCCTTCAGCTACTCAAAGATTTTTGAATCAAAACTCAACTCGAGTGGGACCTCCTCTTGTTGGTGAGAATTGCTAGTAGAAGCCATGGTGTATTCCCTCTTAAGTTTGAATTGATACTTAAGGCATAAAACCTTCTTATTCTTCTTCTTTTTATTTTTTTTGCCCTTCAAAGGGTTGAGCCTAACCTTGGATTGCTGTAATTTCGAGTTAGGGACTGATTTGTTATCATACCAAACAACTACCAGAAAAGAAACTAAATCAAACTATACTATTCTGAGACTGGAATTAGGATATCCTATTGTCACAATAGGACACCCCAATATGTGCATCCAAATAGAAACTTTCCTAAACCAAAATAAGAACTAAGGTTCACCCGTAGCCAAACACCCTTCATCTTCCTCCTACACCTCAAGCACAGGCCACCACTTTGCGCCATGCGCGGCCATCAACCGGCAACACCACCTCTTCACATGGCTAGCCACCACGCACAGTCACCTCTGCCTCGCACAACTCCACCGCGCACGGTCCCCTTAGCACAACGGCTGCTTCACTAATCACCTTTTGCACCACGCACCGCTTCTAACTTGCAGGGCCAACACTTTGCACAACCACCATGTACAGCCCACCACACATCACTAAGCACAGTACATGCTCCACCCGCACCACCACAGCACCACTTTGCACTGCCACCTCGCACAACACACCACCACCGGCACTCACCGACAGACCTATTGCATGGTTTAGATCACAAAACACCCGACAATCACCACCCACAGTAGCTCCGACAGCAGCCCAAGCTACCACTGGCAATACTCCTGCAGCACTTCGAGGACCCCCAAACACGGTTCAACGACGGCAGAGCAACAGCCCACTCATGGACACAGCCGCTGTTGAGTTTTGGCTATGGTGGTTTTTCTTTATGGGTAACGAAAAAATAAAAGAAAGAAGAAAAATCGAGAATCTCTAATACCAAATGATAGGAACCCGTGGGTTTATGTCATTGAAAATCAGAAAATAAAAGGGACAAATCGACCATTTTGAGGGGATCGAGCCTCCAAATGATCACTTTGAGGGGATCAATCTCCAAATGCCATAGCCAAAGTTGTATTTTGTTTCTATGAATTGACCATACGCATCTACAATCTTAAATAGCAAAGAGTTACACTTATTTTGAAAATAAAAATATATGCAGATTTGACAACATAAGGAAATCAAGGAAATAATGACCATAACAGAAATGAAATCAAGACATCAATGTGTAATCATGGAATAAATAGGAAAATTGGGTTTCTTAACAAACCATCCAGTAAGATCTTTTCATGCTTCAATTTAATGCAAATATGCCATGCAAAAACATCTGATTCATTCCTATTGTATTTCCGAAACCACCAAAATGTGAGCTCCAGAAAGTAAGAGTGGTCCAACCTCCCCCCATTTCAGAACTCACCAGCCTCCTCCATATGCTAACTTTTTCCACCACAAACTTATGCAAACACTACCCAACCCTCCAATTAGGAAATCCACCGCTCTAGCAGATCTTGTGGAGTTTAAGGTAATGAAGGCTTTCAAAGCTCATAATATGCTCTTTTTGGTATTCTGAACTGAAGAAGCAAAAGTTCAAACTCAATCATCACTCCCCTTTTTCTTTTCCTTTAATTGAAGGCCTTATTGTATGTGGAAAACTCTTTCGTTTTGCTATCATAACTTTCTTTTCCAGGGTCAGCCAAGACTTCCTTACGCAATTTCATATAACTAACTAAAATTTTTCGTATGTATATATCCATAAATGAAGGCAAATTATCATATTTTCACATGAGAGGTAAGAAAGAATTTCCAAAATAAATTTGGTGAAACTCCAGAATAATTTCATAGCAGTCAATAATGTTGGAACTCCAGAAATGTATCCTTACATTGTGGACAATTGAAATTCTTCAAGCAACGAGGATGTTGCCTTCTGCAAAGAATGAGTAACAAAAGAATATGTTAGTAGAAAATGCACACCATTCATATTAAACTTTGTTCTCATTTTGTAGTAGCTTGAAAACTTATAACAGGACTAAAGAAGCCAGCTAAAAAATGAATGAAAAGAAAGGGTATCTTACAAGTTATCCTTGTTTAAGGAGCTTCGAAACAAGTTGAGGTTTAAATTCCTAATTGAACAATAGAAGGTGCAAGAAACATAAATTTTAAAGGCATATCAAACTGGAAAGTATACATAAACAATTAGTATACGAGTAGACTGACAGGTTTTCTCGACAAGCCGGTTGCTCAGGACCTTGCCATGTAAAGTTATTGTATGAAAGATCACTGCATCCATGCATTGGGGAAAAAAAAAATGTCAATTTTTTTAATTAGAAAATGAAAAAGAAATTTACCAAAAAAAGGAAAAAAAAAAAAAAAAACAAACAAAGGCTGATATGAATTTAAAAGTAACAGCATTTAGTATTTCAAAAACATTTGAACCTGAAAAGCATGTTTTATAATTGCATGTCATTTTCTTGAAAACAACTAAATCTATCACTAATACAGTAATCTGTTAACATCCAGAAAATAGAAGCAACTTCGACAATGATAATAGGAGAATTTCGCAAAGATCAGAACTTAGGAAATTCAAGTATATGCTGAAAAGCCCTGACACTATTAGCTGTGAGGTTCGATACGGAAGTTGTTCAGTCCTGCAGATAGGCAATAACGGGACAGCTGAACTGGATATTGAATTTGTTTCTTGCTTCTGAAAGCTATATGGAAATAGTAGTCTAGTGCATGTAGTGGCTCTCAATTCAACAGGCAAAACAATCAAATTATATTAAATATAAAAATAAAAAAATAAAAAATAAAAAAAATTGGGAAAATTCTATCTTTAATTCAAAAACATACATAAAAAAGGAAGACTACCAAATAGAAATAGTGCATCTATGAGCTTAATAAGATAAGCAAAAGATGCATATTTCATTAATTCAAAAGGAGAATAGCAAACTCCACCCTTATAAATGGTTAGGGCCAATGTCCCTCAAATTGTTATCTCCCTGTATTTCATAGTTAATGTTTAAGATGGAGAACGATTTTGGATACAACACAAGGGCACGAAGGAAAAGGTGGATTGCAAATATATCAAAAAGATGAAACTAAACAGAAAGCATCCCAGATAAGAAACATACATATTACTTCCTTCCGTCAAGATTGAATCCGGTACATTTCCACTTAGCAAGTTGCGAGTTAAAAAGCTAACAGAAGCAACATCAAATGTTTAGTATGCATTAAAAATACTAGAATGCAAAAGCAATTGAACAAATCCTGTCAGAAATCTATGGTTGCATTTGGTAAGAGATACATGACATGGTTCTGCACTAGATAGCAAGTTTGACTATTAAAAAAATGGGGTGCATGCGTGCAGTTGTGCGTTCAGGTGTTTGTGTCTATATAAATCAAGTCCTCTAGACTTGGAAATGATATTAAAGTATGTTACTGATAAAAGTCAAAATATACAATCAATTACAGCCTCTATTTCGATATACTTACAGGAACTTCAGGCGCTCTAAGTTGGCATTGGTGGGAATCCCCCCAACCAAATTGTTGAAACTGACATCCCTACAACAATCACAAAGAGACAAGATAATCAATATCCAAACTTGGAACAATTTAGAACCTGTTATGTTGCATTCAAAATTTTACAGTTTGATAAGATAACCTTAGTTAATAAGGCATCATTCACTTAGAATTACTAGAAGCTATTTCGCTCATGAAAGCAAACATTGCTTCTATCAATATGCTATGTTTTCTAGTAATCTGTTACCATCCAGATAGGAGCAAAGCAGACACCAATTATAATAAAAGAATTGAAAAATGATAGCAGCAAAGAATTTGGGCAACATTTTTATGCTAACTGGTCCCAAGGTATACATCAATCGGCTGGGAACCATGCCTCATGAAGCGGAGGTCACTAGTTCGAATCTCACATTTCCCTCTCCCCTTAAGGCCAATTACTTATCAAAAAAAAATATGGTAACTGGTAAATTGACATGTCACAACTTCCTGCATCTTATAGGTCTCTGTTGTTTCAATTTTATTGGTTGGTCAATTTTGTGTACCAAAAACTTACAGGTGTGCACACAAGTGCACATCCATATGTTGTGTAATCATAATAAGTATGTTCGAAAGTGTGTCTATAAATTAATTTGTTCTCAATGATGTCTTCAATTTCTGTAATTTGGTTTCTTAAGGAGAGTGCAACATTCATAGTTTGTGAAGCCAGATTGTTTCTTATTATATCGATCTTTGTAATAGATTTAGAACTTTTTCTACATCATCATTCAAACTATTTTCTTTTCTTTTTTTATAAGTAAGAATTCAATAAAAAGTGCAGAGGGGCACAACCCTAGTAAACAGGAAGTATACAAAAGTGCCCATAATCAGAGGAAAGAAACGAGCAAGAAAGTAAAAAATCAGCGAACGACATATTACCCGAACTATGCGCCGACACCCAAAGATATAACATATTAAGCACATTCAAACTATTTTCTACACCTTTACTTTTATTTGAGGTCTTTCACACTAATTTTAATGTTGATATATTGCTTTTCATCCTTGTATGAACTTTTACAATGTTTTTGCCAGTCTAATTGTTTCGGTGATGAAATCATTACAAGCTTGAAGCAAATGCCAATTGTTAGAATCCGTAAGGGTTTACAAACATTTTGGACCTGTTTGTTTCTTTTTTAAAGCTCACAAAACATAAAACAGTGCAAAAGGCACTACAAAACATGTTTTGAATTGAAAAACTGTTTTCGGAAAATTACTCTTGAAAATAGTCTATTTCAGAAAGCATAAAAAAGGTTTCTTGGAACTGTTTTCTATTTTCAGTTTAGGAAAAATAACACCGTTGGAAACATCTTGTTATCAGCTTTCTTTTGTTCTTTGAAAACAATTTCCTAAAAGTACTCTTTGAAAACACAACCAAATAGGCCCTTAGAATTCTCTCAGTCCTAAGAATTTTTCAAGTAGTGCAAATTAAACCTTGCTTGACTTTCATGCATCTGCCCAAGATTTATCATTGAATGGACGCAAAATATTTGTGGAGTTAACAGCACTTTTACATATGAACAAGGATAACATTTTATAAGTAAAAATAACATCAAAGTAATCTACCCTTACGTGAAGAAAAGCTAGATTTTTCTTTTCAGTTAACTGTCCCCCATCTTTGTTGTTCATTGCAACAAAAACATTTTTTTTGTAGCTTCAAATACCATCCAAATCAAAGGCATTCTGAAGGCATCACACACACACACACACACACACACACACACACACACACACACACACATATATATATATATAAATATATGATTATCGAATTCAAGCTAGTAAACAGCATACTCCAATATGTCACATGCTTTACTTACAACATTTCCAGATTCTTCATTGTCCAGATGTATGGAGGGATCTCCCCAAAAATCTTACAATTTCTCAAAACCCTAAAATACATAACTGAATTGTATCACATAAAGCATCATCAAAATCGAATATATATTTGACAATGTAAGCACTAAACATACAATCTTACTAGGCCAGACATGTTTATCAACGTAGGAAAATCCTGATTTGGCCCATCTATATCACTAATCCTCCTGTTTCAAAGATGCCACATGAGCCAAAACTGTTGATTGAATATACCAAAAAATCAAGTTGCATCCTATCAAGCAACTGGATGAATGTAAGAAGGTTTTTTACTCACAACTCTTTTAAATTACTCAGAAGAGATATATTTGGTGGGATGGGTCCTTCCAGTCCACTTGCATGCATTTCTCTTCAAGAATTTAAATTTGAATTAGAATAACTACTAGAAAATATAGATAAAAATAAAAAATAAAGGCTTATCTGCTATGGAGACTCAAAAAACACTTGAGATCTCTTGAAAAAAAAAGGATCTTACAATCTTGTCAGTTGCTTCCAATTCTGCATGAAATCAGGTATTGTTCCTATGAAGTTGTTATCATTTATCCTACTGCATTGTGCAATAAATTGATGTTCATCAGCAAAATGTTTATATTTATGCTTTAAAGGAGGGGTGAATTATGTCAACAGAGAAGCATATATAATAAATTCTCACAAATCTGTTAGACTTCCCAGCATGGCAAAAGTCATCGGCAAGTTTCCTGTCAAATTATTGGAGGATAGCATCCTGCAATAACAATATTGCAGCAATGAACCAACAAAATCCTTAAAAAATGAGTTAGCAAGAAAAAGATTATAACCTACCAAAATGAAGAGATGAGATGTCTTACAAAGTCTGTAAATTGGTCAAATTGCCAAGCTCAGGAGGAACAATGCCAAAGAATTGGTTTGCTTCAAGGCTTCTGTTTGAAAAAAAAACAAAAACCAGAAAAGGAATATTGAGATTACTAAAAGAGCATAATAGAAACTCATGATTAAACCATCCAAGAAATCACAAGAAGTGCAGGGGTAGCAAAACAACCATATAACAACTAAAAAACACAGAAAGTTTCAGATGTTTGAGGTCATAGCAGTACACTTAAACAAGAAAACCAGAGTCTTTCCACTTTATTTTTATTTTACAACTCAAGCCCACTCATGAAGACTTCAAACCAAAGTTCAAAACGTACAAGTATGTGAGACTGGTAATATTTCCCAACTCCTTTGGAATCTCCCCTGATAAGCGATTCCCGAGAACAGAACTGCACATTACTTGCTGGTTAATTTAAAAGAAAAACAACTAAATCAAAACTTAATCAATATAAAATAAAAGAGCTCACATAAAAGTTAATCGCATTGAAGCCCATTCCAATGGTATTGTCCCATTGAGATAGTTGTAAGCAAAATCACTACAATGAGAGGACAACCAATGTAAATTGGAAATGCTGAAAAAATAGTCTTTATTAAATTCTAGTGAATTGTGTTGGACATTAGTGCTGTAAAATATTACCATCAAACTTGAAATTGAAGCATTTCAAAAAGATCTTACATTTCTTGAAGGTGAGGAAGCTTCACCAGTTGAGGTGGAAGCATGCCAGGAAGACTATAGAACTTGAGCACTCTATAATAAATGAGTTATTAGATAGTGAGTATAGGTAACGACTATCATGAGAAGTAGATCAATCATGATATGCTGTTAGCATTTTACAGTATATTATATATATATATATATATATATATATATATATATGTCATGGATGTTAAAAATGCAGCTTTTGAAAATAATGTTTGGTGGCCTTCATTACAATGTATAGTCAACAAAAATTTTCACTAACCTGACAAACAAAATAACACTAAACATATATAGATTCGTAGATGAAGGCTTAGATGAGTTAACTTAAATTAATTAATAAAAAAATTATATTTTTTGACAATCATACGGAGATGTAAAATCAAGCATAAGATGGAAGATTTCACATAAAAATAATTAGTAACAAGATGAGGGAACTGTACATCTTTACGACATGACAGACGGTGTTGTTGCAATCACAACTAATGCTGCTCTCAGAATTTCTTGGTGGCTCTAGTGTCATCCCAACCATTCCAAGTTGGCAAGAATTACCATCAAATTTCCAATATGTTGAGCCCATGGTACTAGCTATTTGTTGGAGTGCATCAACTACACAACATCCCAATCAATAAACATCACATGTCAAATCAGCGTTGTACAACTGTGCTTATGAAAAAGAAATGGCAATCCAACTTCATTGCAACTAGTTTTGGTTACGTTAAGTCACAAATTTATATTACAAAGAACCAAGGAAAACAGTTATCTGCGCTTGAACAATATCATTTTTATTGCCTAAATTCAGATTCAAAACACTACAAGCTCAACTGTGTCCAGCAGTTTTAAATACCCAAGAAATTTTTGAACATTTTTGTCATTCTCAATCACATGACCTTGAAGCTTGAAGCAAAAAAAGTATAAATGAAAAAATCGGTTTAATTATCCAATTTACTTCCATATTTGTGAAGGAAAATATGAAAATTAACAACTTAATATGACATTCGACAATTCGATTAATGCATTAAAAAAAAAAGGGAAACAAGAAAACAATCAGTTTTGCTAGAATTATGTGAATTTAGACCAATAAGCATGTGAGAATCACACTAATTAGCCCATCTAATTAGAGAGCACCAGAGAATCATGCCCTAGTGAAGCACCATAATCATAATTTCAATGGGGAAACCCCCAATTTTCTGTTTTTTCACCAAATTATTCAATGAAAAAAAAGAAAAAAGAAAAAGATCAATGCATAGTACTTTCATATCTTACTATGAAAAATGATAAGCTAAGCCCAACTAGTCCAAACAGTTAATGGGTGACACCCAGTTTGACTAACTTCCCAAGATTCAAACTTTTCATTGCTTTTCCCCATCCTTACCAACTACAACGGAAGAGCAAGCTCGTACCTTCTTCTTGAGGTACCACTGCCTTTGCGAATCTCAGCAACCTGAAGCAACTCAATGCAAAAACCATGAACACGAAGCGATTCTTTGCCAGCATGGTCAAGAATTTGACAAAACTATAACAAAGTTGGCTCAAACTATCTTGGTTTTGCAAAAGCTGTACTTACGAGAATCAACCAATGTATGTAGTTGACATTTGACACTCAAATCCCACCACCCAGATGTGAAAATGGATGTAACTAATGTTGCGGATTCTTTGGACTTTGGAATGCTCTGGGTTTGAACTTTCCTCTGTCTTTCTCTATAATTGAATAAGATGGTGGCTGTCCACAGTCAATATTTATAAATTGATATTATTGGATTATTATTAAATTATGTTGCCATTGACACAGAGAATATACATCTAATAAGGGTGTATTCAACATACTTGTTACAGCTATGAAGTGATTTAAAAAAAAAAAAAAGGCTATGTGAAAATTAATCATAGACATGAAATCTAGTGATGGCCATGTGAAAATTTAATTTGGGTTATTATATAATATATTCCACGAGAAGAGGCTTTTGTGTCCCAAAACAGGACAAGATTGTTTGAAGCGGGATAAGATTGTTTTTAAACAGTGTAAGCATGGCCCAGAAGGAAAAAGGCAAAAGGCAAAAAAAAAAAAAAAAATACGGCTGCCACGCGCTCCTACAACACGTACCTTCACTATTTTTCCTTGTCATAAAATTCTGTTTTTTTTTTAATGAAAATTTTGTTAAATTGGTCCTTGTAGTTTTGATTATGTAATAAATAAATTTTTATTTTCAAAATAAACTTATAAACTCTTGTTATGTGTCTCTATAACAAAATTTCCCTATATGAATTATGACAAAACCTTGGTTTTTTGGGGAAGTATCCCAAAAAATAAAAAATAAAAACAAAAAACAAAAATAAAGGAAAGAAAAAAAAAATTGGGTGGAGATGGCCGGCCACCTCCTTTGGCCCGTTCTAGGGGAGGCCAAACTACCCTCAAAGACCTTTGGGGGCAGTTCGGCCACTCTTAAAGACCGATTTTAGTAGGGTTAGCAATTTTTGACACGACCCGCGAATCCGACACGAACACGACACGAAAAAACCGGGTTTGGGTTTGTTATAATCGGGTTCGAGTCATAATCGGGTTGACCCGATTATAATCGTGTTTGGCGGGTCAACCCGCGGGTTGACCCGCCAACCCGATAATGACCCGATTGCACGGGGTTGACCCGATAACACGATTACCCACCAACACGATTATAACTCGATTACCCGGGTTGACCCGCCAACACGATTATAACCCGATTAAAAAAAAATTGAAGGTAAAAAAAAAAAAATTGAAGGTTGAAACATGTGAAAACAGTGAAATTGATGCCGTGTCGTGTCGTGTCGTGTCGGGTCTGGTAAACGGGTGACACGTTTTTTAGTCGGGTTTGTCGGGTCGTGTTCGGGTTGACACGTTTATATAATCGGGTCAGTCGGGTTGACCCGAACCCGACCCGTGAACCCGAATTGCCAACCCTAGATTTTAGAAATTGTCAAACTGCTCAAAGAGTTATTAGGTGTGGTTTAACAATCCATTCCCGTTAATTCTAAGGGTGGCCAAACTACCTCTATAATCATGAGAGTTGACCGACTACTCTCAGAACCGGCTCAAAGATTGGGGTGGTTTGACAATCATCATCGATTGGTTCTAAGGGTGATTGAACCACCTCATAGTTCTGAAGGTGGTTCACCACCATATACACCATATAATCATCTTTCGAGAGTATTTGAACCACTCCCGATAGCTAGGTGTGGTTTAGCCACTCGAAAATTAGTTTTGGAGTGTCTAAATTAACCCCCCCCCCCCCCCCCCCCCAAAAGGCCCCTAAAGTTAATCACCTCCATTACGTTAAAGGAAGTTTAATTGACAACTCCAAAGGCCAAAGGAAGAGAAATTTACAATTTCATCGAAGACTCTTGGAAATGTGGCCAAAATTTGTACGAAGTCATCATTTTGTTACATAGGCATACCACTTGCATTTATAAAATTCATTTGTATATCACGAGAATTTATTTCTTATATGATCAAACAACAAAGATTAATTTCACAATTTCCCTCTCCCCCCCCCCCCCCTTTTTTTTCTTTTGGGTTAAATACAAACTTGATCCTCGTAGTTTAACATTTTACCAAAAAAAAACTCTCTCTCGGATTTCCAATGTGATAAATTTGATCCGTATGGTTTTCCCTTTTCATCTTTAACAAAATGATCCTTCTGTCCATCAACCATCTTGCCACGTGTATAAAAAACCATATCTATTAAAAAAAATTGGAGTGGCAATAAGAGAAAATATCTTTAGCAAGTGGTGGTGGGGGTTCTCTAGTGGCTCTCCCCCACCCTCATGGAGGTAGTTAGGTGGGGGACCCTCAAACCACACATGTGGCTATGGGGTGGCAAAGTCTCTGTAACCCATCAATTATCATGCTAGGTTGAGTCGCGGGGGACTATTAATCTCACAACCATCGTGGTTGTAGTGTGGTCCCCCGTGACCCACTCCACCATGGGAGAGGATGAGTAACAAGGTCTCCCATCTCATGAGAGTATCATAAGGGCACCATCCCAACTTCGTGGGGGAGGTCGCAGGGGATCACCCACCCCTGCATGGGAGATGATAAATTGTGGGAACTCCCCCCTGCGGCGGTAGGGGTCTTCCATGAGGCACATCCTTGAGGGTAGAGGTGGATCGCCAAAGAACCCCATCACCACTTGTGGATGAAATTTTCATTCCTCCTCCCTCAAGTCACCCCTTTTTCACTTTTTTTTTTTTTTTTTCTTTCATTGCTTTTTTTTATTATTAGTTTACCGTTTTTTAAAGGGATATGCTAATATGAAAAGGATATACACGTGACAACATTTTTATATGTGTTACGTGACTTTTTGTACGCATGACAAAAAATTCTGTTAATTTGTTTGACGGTAAATGGAAAGAACGAGTGAAACGTGGACCAAATTTGCTATAGTTATAAACTATAGGCATCAAACTTGTATTTAACCTTTTTTGTTTTTGTTTTGATACATCTTTTGTTGAAATTTGACAAAATGGGTACATATAGTGAACCTCAAGATGGTGACATATAAAGAGGAATTTTTAAAAGGGTAGATTTAATTTCCTTTAAAATATTTGAATAAAAATAGAAGATCGTCAATCGATGAGACATTCTAACAGATTAGCATCTCGAAAGGCTCATTAGTCAATGATACTTTTACTAATTAAAAAGCAAGATGATTAATTAGGCATATTTCAAACCTAACTGTTGACATTGCTCGGCTCCTCTAGCATCTTATTTTCACATTTTAATCACTCAAGATTTGGAATATGCTCCGAGTTTTGAACTTTAATTTCCTCTAGCTTTCTCTGTAAATTAAACTATGATTGCTGGTGTCTACTCTCAAGTATTCCATAAGAGAATTATAAAAAGTGATATTATTTAATTTCGATTTTTAAGCTATAATATTGCCATTCATTTATCTGGCAATTTTGACACAGAGATCATGCATCTAATAATTAAGTACTACACATACCATCTTTCTTTGGGTTGGTGATCAGCTGTGTGTTTTTGTTATCCCCAAGATCAAAGATTAAGGATGGGGAAGGAATAGAAAAAAAATTAAAAAAAAAAAAATACACTACATATCATTTTGGCCTCTCCACTATGCATCATTTCATTTACCTCTGTTTTGTGCCGTTCATTTCATCCCTAACTACTACTATTGTTTACTAATTGTGTTTTTGTTTTGAATAAGATCAGTTTTTCTTCTTTTTAGATATACTCTCATGGGAGATTTATGGGATGGGGGTTAGTCAGGTATGAGGGGTTATCTTTCATGACCTTGATAGTTTGGTGTGGGGATTATCTAGTGGGGGACCCAGCCTTGTGAATATGGGGGGGGCCAAATTGAAAAATAAATAAATAAATTGGGGAGGCAAAACTAATTTGGAAAATTTTGGGGCTTGGGGGGCTAGGGCCCCACTGGCCCCTATGTAGGTTCGTCACTGAAGTTATTTCTTATGGTCGGTTTAAATAGATTTTTCTAGGATATTTGGCTACTATTGTCTTAGATCTAATCTGCTCGGAGCAAATTTGCTTCTTAACTATTTTTGTACATGGGTTAGCGAAAGATAAATTTATAAATAATTATTTATTTTAAGAATTTTGTTTGTATCTATGACTATATAATCTCATAGCATGTGGCTGTGACTTTACAAAGCTTTATGCTTTGTGATATAAGATATTTATGTTCGTAATTTTTAATCAATGAAATACTCAGATCTTTCGTAAAAAAAAAAAAAGCATTACATATTGTATTCAACATTATTGTTTTGTTATAAATACAAAATGATTTGAAATGAGTAATGCTAGAAGTATGACTTTTGTCTTCTTTTTTTTTTTTATTTCCTTAAAATTGATGTACCTTTTAAAATCATCATTAGATTTTCTTAATTATTAAATGATAATTAGGGTTTTAGATTTTGGAATTCAAATTAATTTGAAAATGTAATCTAGTTATGGTCAAAAATTAATTATTTAGTTAATACTTTATAATAAATATTTACTTTAAATATCGATATAAAAAAAAAAAGAAAAAAGGATGAGACGCATTAGCCAATGATTACTTTAACAGCTGTACTTAGGCATTTTTCAAACCTGATCACTGTTCACATTCCTCGTGATCAGCTAGCTAGCATCTTCTTTTGAATAATTAGGGAGATGGAGGAATGAGACTTTTATGCTGAAAAGCATGCTTTTGAATGCTTTTAGTTTTAGTTTTACGCCTTCTCTCGCAACCTTCACGTGCTAGATTTCAGATTTCTTCATTGAATGAAACACATGCATTGAATATTTAACCCCTTAATTAAGTGGCAGCTGATCAGGAATATAAAGCAGTTTTAACTTGTACAAGTTCGCCACCACATGTAACAAGCTTTTTTCCGTGTCTTTACAATTATGAGAAATGCTACAGTCCCCGAAATATTTTCCAAACAAATGTTCCAAACTGACATGGACAGGAACGTGGCTGAGCCACGTTGGGTTTTTTTTTTTTTAAAGGCTAAGTCTCCCTCTCAGAGCCTCTCTCTCGCCTTTAAGCAGATCAGCCCTTTCTCTCTCCCCCCTCTCACCGGCCGGCCTGACCGGATCTTTAATCGGATCTGGCCGGAAACCCACGCTCGGCCACATTGGGTTTTAGAAAAAAAAATAAAAAAAACAAACAAACAAAATAAAAAACGTCGAGTCTTCCTCTCTCTCTCGGCACTCTCTCTCTCTCTCCCCCCTCTCACCAGTTGCCCTGACCGGATCTCTAAGCGGATCTGGTCCGAAACCCACGCTCGGCCGGCGTGGTTTGAGAGATCCAGCCATCCTGCCAGAAACCCACGCTCGGCAGGATCGGCCGGATCTGATCTGAGATTTGGCCGAAAACCCACGCTCAGCTGGATCTGATCTGAGATTCGCGAGGTCGTCGGGGTTGGCCGGATCTCTGTTTCCGGGCGGATCTCTCCCGAGCTCCGGTCGCTGGCTGTCCATGGCCTTTGGGAATGGTGAGTGGGACGACCGGTGGCTTGAACGGCGAGTGGGACGGCCGGCGAGTGAGAGAGAGGACGAAAATATTTGGGGGAGCGTTTTTTTTTTTAAACCCCCAAAGCCACGTCACTGTCCAAGTGAGTTTGAAACGTTGTGTTTGGAAAATATTTCGGGGTCAGTAGCATTTCTCTACAATTATAAATTCAGACAGATGATTATAAGATATCATTTATATATAAAGCTCAATGATCTAAATGAATAAGCTCATTTATATAGAGGGTATAGTGTTAAACGTTATTTAAGTACATCTTAATTCAATCTCTATTCGAGAACTTGAGTCATGATATATATAAAATAAAATGCTGAAAAGCAGAAAGGGTACTTTCGCCTAAAGCCATGGCTAGCGGGGCCTAAAAGGAGGTTATCAAATTGCACCCATGCATGACCATTGACCAAACCATTTGCTCATGGCCAGCCAAAGTTTACACTGCTGTCTGCTATGCACCTCTTTTCTTTTTCTTTTTTCAAACAGCATGCAAACGGACCACGCGAAGCCCATATTAAATTGATGATATTTTTTAATTATAATATTTATTATTTTTTTTACAAATTCTTATTGATATAAAGGCTGAACGTAACTATAATGCCATTTTAATTTATGAAATTATGAAATTGTAACGCCTCCGGCCCGTTAGGGCTAGGTTCGTTGACTTATCCACTCAATGGCACAAAGTATTATAAGGTTATCAGAGCAATTAGTAAGATGTAGACTTAAATGCATGTTAAGAACGTAGTTCCAAATTAAAAAAAAATTTATTAAATGCGGGAACGTAATCTTGAATATAATTTAAGTCTTGTGCTACTACACTTATTTAAAAATTTAAATTATGCTGATATACTCAATAATTATTTTTATCCCCATTCCGGCCTTCTAGTGTTTCCGTACATAACCTGAAAATAAAACATAAAACGGAATGAGCGAAAAAGGCTCACTAAGAAAAATCTTCAACCATAAAACAAACGGTTTTCGGACGGAGCATTATGCACAAAATAATGGTTCAATTGATCCAAAAGAGCACAAAAGTAATTTTTTGTTCTTTCTGATCTTATCTGAAGCAATGATTTGTGCAACTAAAAACGCCCAAACCTTTTTCTTTCCAAGTTGTTGCTTTGAAATAGAGCCTCCACCAAATGATACCCAATTCCAAGAATATGATGCAGAATCCTACAACTCCGACTATAAATAGTGCCTTTCCCCCTTCTGAATGAGCTGCCAAAAATAACCAAGCAAGTGAATATATGCTAATCAGGAGTTAGTTTGGCAATGAGGAAAGAAACTAAAACCGAACATAATCAAAAACTAGGCTGTACTAAAATATGTCGGCTAAAGCATCAAAAGGAGGAACATCAATGTCCAACCAATGCCATGTTAGATCAAGCATTTCAAAGGAGCAACATCAATGAGCAATCTGTTATTATATATTATTAGATTTGATTGTATTCATAATTGATATCAATATTTGGTTGTAATTATCTCCAACCTTTTAGGTAATCAGATTTCAAATCTGATTTGATATTATTTCCACCTACCAAAGTTTTCCTATAAATATAGACCATTTGTATTGTAATTAATCATAAAGAAGAGCAAGGTGTAGTCCATTTGGCTCTTCCCTAGTGGTAAACGTTAAGTGTCTAACATTGAACCATCCGTAAAATCTATTGTCTCAATTTTGCTCTTTATTCCGCTTTTATATTTAATTTTCCGTAGTATTATAAATTTCTTCACAATTTGTATCATCTAAACACAGTCACAAACCAAAGACCAAGAGGGGTGCTTGATGCAGTTTTCAAAATGGCATCTCAGAGTGATTGCACAGATTGGAGGATTATTAGCCAAATAATTATTCAACTTTCTTTCTACTCTAATGCACATGTCTTGATTTTCTCACAGGGAGAACAAGTCAAATTCAGATGTTAGTACAATTTTCAGAGTTACAAACTTTAGTACTTTGACATAAACCATCAAATTTCAACTGGGAATATATATATATATGTATATTCATTACTCCTTATGAGTATTACTCCAAGCCAAATAATTATTTAACCTTGTTCAATTGGCAGTATATAACGAGTATATTCGATAAGTGGGCTTTGGCCTTAGTAGCTTAGTGGGCTGGGCTTAGTTTGCCTTTAGTAATAATGGGCATATGAGTTATGTGTATATAAAGGCCATTAGCTTAATTGTAGAGGGTATTGATTTAGTGATTTGTTTATTGTAGTAAACTGGAGGCTAATCGAGCACTTCGAATGCTCTGGAGACCGGACATCTTGAAGAGTCCATTTTATTTTGTAATTTTTGTTTATCAATTTTACAAAATTACTTTGTTCTTCCATTTCTCACATCAATTCATCAATTTCTTCTTCAATTCATCATAATCTTCCATTTCCATTTACAATTTCCTAAATCAAAACCCTAGATTGCCATAAACAGATTCGGATCTGTTACACAGTATTGGGAATCTCTAAATGTGATCAGTCATCAATTTTCAATGTCTTATTGATTTCTAGTGCAAGTAATCAGGTCGTTTGCAGTACCAGCAGTAGAAGTATAACAATTACAATAATAATAATGGGAAGAATCAACTCACTGGGGTCAACAGAAATGGCTGATATCAGGGGACCATAAACTCCAGCTGCAGGTATTCGTGTTGTCCCTTTCCCAGCCCAATAGAAGCGGATTTCCAGAATATTTTCTGTGACACTGGCATTATACTTTTTTGTGATTGGCGTAACTACACCAGTCCTGTTTTCAGCTGCTATATTGAAATCCTTCTCCACTAATATGTCCTGCAACATAGTAGTGCATTAACACCATTTTAGCAAGCTCACCAAAAGCATGAACTCTCAAGAACCTTATTCTGACTCATGAAATAATATGGATAATTCAATTGCTAATGAGACTGTGAATGCCAGAAATCATCATCAAATATCAGATGGTTGTAGAATCTGATATGAAGACCATATATATATATAAGTGTAGTACTACAGAATGGCAGTATGAAGTATCAAGCACTCATGCAAATTCTCATAGTAAGCATATATTATGCAAATATGATTGCTTACCTGAATGTATATATCAAATATGCGCCTCCCAAGACTGCTATAAGTTTTGTCATTTGTGAATTGTGTCTCCAAAAAGTGTAGACTAACAGTGTAATTCCCATTTTCAAAACAATATCCATAATAAGTAAGAGAGAGAGGAGAAAGGCGAGCTGTTGTGTTTAATGCAGTGATTTTTGGTGATGGCCGGGTTGAAATATAATGAATGTTTAGGAAATCATTGTCATCCATGAAGTCTCCAGTGCTACTCTGTCCCCAGTTATCTTTGTCACTCGAAAAGAATCTTGCAGCACCACCATAAACATCTGCATCACCTTCATACAAAATGTCACTTTCTTCAAAGTCATCTCCTCCACAATTGATATATAAGGAATTCCAATCTGCCCAGAGAAAAAGAAACTCTTTAAGATACAATGATAACAGGATGAAGTTAGAAGTCTGAAAGAAAAACACAGACGGCTTCATATTATCAATTAGAAAATTCATGTAAACTTGCATGGATAGCTGTCTTTAAATAAAAACCATGTGCTTAAAATTGAAGCTATTGAATAGATATTGAAATTTTGGAACTGATGATTACAATTGTTCTAGTTTCCAAAAATCAAAATCTAATTTCAAGTAAGCTAGATAGAGAAACCCAGATGCCTAGTTTTAAGCCAAGCATCATTTCTTATCAGTTGAGAACAACTAAATTTTGAGATATAAGAGTTAGTTTCTTTTCCTAAGAAATCTTGGCAGCCAATCAGCCATATGAACCACAACATTTTCATGAACATAATCCTCTTAAGACCATAGTCCATAAGGTTTACTTTGTCCATATGCACAAATCACTGAATTGTCTTTCAATTAATTATCTACTTTTTAGGATAACATATTATACAGTTTAAGATGACAGGGATTCCAGGATTTGTTAATTATGGAGGAAATGCACTCCTCGATAGAAACTGAAAAGGCACACTTACATCGAGGACACTTGAAATCTTCCTTGCATGGACGAATCGCCCTTCTGGTTTAATAAGTTGAGAAAAAGACAAGATTAGCACTACAACCATAATTTTTGGCTGAATTAGAGAAGAAGAAAAAAAGAAACTTACAAGCCACTTTCTTGGTTTGAACTTCGATACAAGTTTAAGTACAGATGTCTGGTGAAACAGAAATTTGAAAAATAGAAAGTAAAATAAATATTAGTACTTGATTTCACCTTAAAGTCGTTTAAAAGGTGAAAAGTAAACAGATAATGATATTAACAAAGAAGGAATTATTTTTCTATACTGACGAGGTCTGGCAAGCAGGCTGCTCTGCGCTTTGCCTTACAAAGTTATTATACGAGAGATCCCTGCATTCCCCCAAAACAGAAAAATAAAACACTTCATCTTCTTAAAATGATGCACTTTGATTCATAAAACTATCTATTTTCCAACCAAACAGAAGATTTAAAAGACTAGGCATCCAAGATGAGAAACATACACGTTAGTTCCTTTCTGCAAGATTGACTCCGGAACATTTCCACTAAGCAAGTTGCCACTTAAGAAACTGATGAAATCCACATCACACAATTAGCATGTTAATGTTAATAAAAGGACATGATTAAAGGTGTGATCACATCGCAAAAGTAAGCATTCATAAAACTAGAATGTCAATATCATAACTTACATGAACTTTATACTCTTTGTGCTTATAACAGTGGGTAGTTCTCCACTTAACTTGTTAAAACTGAGATCCCTGTCCAAAATCACAAGATAAAAGCATATCTTCATATCTTAGTCCCAAAAGACATGTAGTAATCTACTATTGCAAGAGTTAGAGCTCTGGATAAGTCATTCTTGAAATCTATTGTTTGTATATGTAAGTCAAGTGAACCAAGTACCATTAAGAAGCAATAGTAGGGAATAATATATTAACTATAAAACAAGAAACCTCAGGTTTGGAAGGAACAAAGCCATTCCTAATCACTCCTTTCTCCACCCATAAGGCCATAGTGCCCAATATTGGGCATTCTTGGCCAAGTTCCCAAGTCTTATTCAAGTTTATCATAATCCCATTACCTCATCAGAAACTACATTATGCTTCTTAGATTTGATTTTTCCCAGACTACTTGGTGAAAATTAATACAAATGGCCATATGTGTAACCCAGCCTGGCTGCAGCTGGGTGATTGCCAAGATATGGAAGTAGCAGCCAAAATTGGAAGTAATATTTGAAACATCAACAGAAATCACAAAAGTATAACAAATATTTGAGAGATCATGTTCATAACATCAATTTAAAGCCCACTAATGTTCGGCAAAACTGTCACAACTCAAGGAAAACGCTAATAACATGTCCTATTATTCTAAAAGGATTAGTCGATGTCACAATTGTAACTCCCTTGAATTACTTATATAACTCAATCTCACCTATAGTCACAAAATATCCATTCAACAATTAGTTTTCTATATCACTTAGAAATATTGATATTTATTTATGTTTTTTTTTTTTAATTGAGATCTCAAAATATCAAGTACATTAAAAACAACAACAAATATTTAATGAACTACAATGGCATTCATATGAACACAAATTCAGAGGCATAACTTAGGTTATTACTCAAGTCTATAAATATTGCAAAGGAAAAAAGTGGGAAAAAAAATTACAATATTAGTTTAAGAAGACCACAAGTTTTGTCCTTACAAAATTCGTAGATGATTCAGTCTCCAGATGTAGTCAGGGATCTGATCAGAAATATTACAGTTCCTTAAAATTCTAAGAGACCAAAAAAGATTAAGTCAATTATGATAGTTAGATTATGGATAAATGAATTCATTTATGAACATCACATAAACTAAATAATTGGACATACAATCTCGTAAGGCCTGTCATGTTTCTCAACTCTGGAAAAGCCTGAATTGTCCCATTTATGTCACTAATCCTCCTATAAGTAAAGATAATGTTGTTAACACAATCCTTCAAGTAAAACCCTATAGATTATCAATTAATAAAAATATTTATGTCACTTAGCAAAATGGTCAAGAATATATTCACTCACAAATCTGTTAACTTTTCCAAAACTGAAATGAATGATGGTATGGGCCCTTTGAGTCCACTAGCAATCATTTCTCTGCATTGAATAGAAAGAAAACAATCATGAGAAATTAACAAGCCTGAACTATGCTACTTTTCTCAAACCCTAAAAGGCATTTAGAATTTTGAAAGCTTGGGGGCTTACAGTCTCTCAAGTAGTTTCCAGTTCTGAATAAAATCTGGTATTGTTCCATTTAAGTTGTTATCATTTACACGGCTGCAACGGGCAGTAAAACGTCATCGATTCTACAATGTCAACATGAGTTTATATGTTTGGTGAAGTATCATAGTACAGAAAAGCTTACAAATCCGTCAAGTTTTTCAGCCCACCAAGTTCCTCTGGCAAATTCCCACTCAAATTATTGGAGGATAGCATCCTGCAAGGAAAAGTATTGCAGCAAAATAGACAAATCAATATTTGGGAAAAAAAAATAAATAAATAACTAGTATACACGAACAAATTATCCATCTCAAAAAGAAAGTTATAAGGTGACTCACAAAGTTTCCAAGTTAACCAACTTCCCAAGTTCTGAAGGGAGTGTTCCAGAAAATTGATTTGCTTCAAGATTCCTAAGAAAAGAGTTTGCCATTCAGTTTGTCAGCAAGTTCTTCTGTCCACACGTACAGAATGTTGTGTTTCATGGAAAGTGTGTTCAAGAAGTGATTGAAGCACATCAATTGCATGCTTCTTAATTCCAGAAAGGAACCTCTTACAATTGAAATAGCACAACAAAAATAGAGAAAAGTAATAAGCATACACTGACCCAATTGCCCATATCTTATACTAAAAGTTATATAACAATTTAACCTCCAAAACTGCATGGACTAAAATGGCAACATCATTTTCCAAGACATAATTTTGGTAACAAAAAAAAACAGCTTACAAGTATGTGAGATTCCTGAAGTTACCCAAGCCCTTTGGTATCTCCCCTGACAGTCGGTTTCCAAGAACAGAGCTGCATTATAATGTTTGTTTATAGTTAATTGATCAAAGAATTCAATGTTCTCAATATGCTTGACGTAATGAAAATGAGAAGAAAATAATATTGCTTACATAAACTTCAATTGCATTGAACCCCACTGCATTGGAATTGACCCACTTAGATAGTTGTAAGCAAAATCACTGCCAATAAAAACATGGGCTTATTTTTTTGGTTTTCATGGCAACCAAACAAAAAATCAATAGGTGCATTTTGAAAATGAAGCTCACATGTTCTGGAGGTAAGGAAGCTGAACCAGTTCAGGTGGAAGTACACCTGGCAGACTGAACCTCTTGATTTCTCTGCAAACAATAAAACACAAACCAACAAACAAACGCAACAAAGTCAAATGATTAGAATGGGAAATAAGGTAGATAAAGTTTCCAACTAAAATGGGCCATTTTTTTTTTTTTTTAGTTTTCATTTTTCTGAATTTGAAACAAAAAATAACACCTCAAACGTAGAGTACCATACATGGCTACAATGTGGCAGGTATTGTTCTCGAATTGGCAATTGCAAGTAACGTTCTTCGCAGAATGGGGTGGCGGCTCCGGCGACGTAACGCCGACCATTTCCAATTCGCAAGAGGTGGCATTAAACTTCCAGTAAGTAGCCCCCATTGTCTTGGCAATTTGCTGGAGAGCATCCACTGAAATACAAGCATATCAAACAGTAACATTTCTGAGTGCCATGCACATACAAATATAGTATACCAATTTAGTGATGTATGTTAAATCAACATTTAAACTAATAAACACGCTAAATAATCCCTTATCCGTTAAATTAAACTAAAAGAAAATAATAAATTTAATTATTTAAATTAATATTCTAACATTGCACGCCATGTGATTTGGTAACATGGTACTGCAATAGTTATGTGATGAGCGGAGAGACTGAAGATTTCTTATTCCTAAAACAGCTCTAAAGTGAGTGAAACATTATATTAAGGACCCTTAACAAGATCACTCTCACACTAAAAAGATTATTATTGTAATTAATCACATTATATTAGAGGCATGACTTACAAATAGGATCAAACCACAGAAATGTCATCGAGTTTTCTTTCAATCAAAAAAGAAAAGGGAAATAAGAATTTCATCATACCTTCATCTTGAGGCACCCTAGCAGTAGCAAATCTTGGTGTGCTCAAGCAACTGAGGGCTACAACAGAAACAAAGAGTGCATGTTTGAGGAAGAACATGTCTGGAACCCCCAAAAGATTGACAATAATCCAAGCAAATCTTTTGTTTGTACGTTAAATCAAGCTGGTAAAGATCAGTGAGTCAGTGACTGATCTTTTATGGATGTTCTTCTGTACTTACAATTAGTACAGAGCTTTTGGTGATCACCCACAAAACAGATATTTGTTATGGCAACCTGTTGAGTTGATTTTTCTCTTGCTTTGTTCGTGTTTGAATGGTACTTACTTTGAACGCGAGAGAGATTAGGACCTTAAGTCCTTAACCATTAATTTCCAGGCCCCAGTTGCCTTGACTAGTTGAGATTGTCCCCTCAAACAGATAGACACTGAAAGCTGCATTTCAAGTTTTCATAAATAAGTAAACATTTCATTGCCAATGAATTATACAATAATATCGAGAATTTCCCTTTGGTATAAAAATGGAGGACTATAGAAAAGACTTAAGACTAAGACGAAGACGAAGAGCATATATAATATACATTTCCTTGTATCAATTTGGAATTAATTGGTCATAAAAAGCCAGCAAGCTACAAGGACAGCTAATTAATATGATTACAAATCTTGTGTTCGACTCTAGAGCCTAGAATTATTGACCATGGAACCTGAGAACACTACAAACATGATGTCCTGCTCGCCTTCAAACTGTGGAAAGCGTCGTGTTTGAAAGCTACCTTTTTATCCCATAATTATGTTATAACGTTGATATGTTATTTTTAACTAAATCTTCAAATTGTTTTAAAAGGTAGCAGCCGGGGCTACGGCTCATAAAGTGGAGATTACTAGTTTGAATTCCGGGGAGTGATTCCTGTACACCAAATGTACAACATGTGTACACCACCCCTTCACATGGGGTGGGCTCCACAGTGTGTGGGGCCCACCCCATGTGAAGGGGTGGTGTACGTTTGTTGTACACTTGGTGTACAACTATCATTATTCTTGAATTCCTCCTCCCCTATTGTGTGGATATATCAAAAAAAAAAAAAAAAAAAATCTTTAGATTAATATTTAATAAAAAAAAATCAATAATTAATTGGGACTATCATATTAACATTATAAAATAAAAATGTAATTTCTAAAATTTTGAAATCATTGACTTACTATGGGTGTGTTTGGAACTGGAATTTCGTAGACAAAAAATATGATTTTAAACCAAATCGCAGAAAATAAATTATTTAGAAATTGTGCTTTTAAAAAATTGCGATTTGAAACGCAAAAAACTGTCTTTTCAAATCGAAGGCAAATTGTTACTTTTTTAAAAACACAAAATTTTAAATGCTAACCTACGATTTTAAAGGCCAAACTGATATTTTATCAAACACGTAACTTCGTTTTTAAAAATCATTTTTTAAAATTACACATTTTAAAATTACTATTTTAAAATCGTAACCAAAACTAATCATAACTGAATAAGGCAATACATGCAATTTATTTACATCGTTAAAATGGAAACATTGAGATGATGGCGTAAATTTGTAGCAAGGCATTTCATGCATATTTCTAAGTTTAATTCTATATGGAAAGTAATTTTTTAAGTTTAATTCCATACTTCATATAAATAGTGCATTATCGAAAACAAAATGAGTAATACTAAAAACAACATTTACATATACGTAACAATCACGAGTTTCAACTAACCGTCGGATCAATTCCGATTTTTAAAAAATAAAACTAAAATTGGCTAGAACCGTTACATCAATATTGGAGGAGAGTTATGAGATAAAAATGTGATTTTTAGTATTACTCAAATATAAAAAGTAAAAATTTCATAACTTTATCAAGGATTTCGAATTATCGGCCTATTTGACTTAAAGTTACTGAAATTCAAAACGTCTCAAACTAGGATATCTAATTTTTCAAACGTCTTAATTATTCTATTAGAATTTGTTGTTAATCCTGCCAAAATTTTTAAAATATATATATATATATAAGCATTACCCAAATCTTTGTTAATTAATTTCTATTTCATGTGAATTTTGATTTTGAAAATCAATTGTCTAGATAAAGTTTATGAAGAAAATAGTAAATACACACCAGTAAAATTCCACTTTCTCTGCATATCCCTTCAAGGAAAACTTGGCAATCACTCAAATGGAATCCCCCGATCCCAACACCGAAGACGAAGACGTTTACTTCGACGCCCTCGACGACTTTCCCTTCTACGACTGCCTCTCCTCCCTCGACGCGCCACCAGAACGATACTCGTCCTCCTTAACTCTCTTCGCTCCCAATCCCTCGCCGGAGACTGCTTCTCCGGCTTACACCCTCCGTCGCCGACCGTTCTCTCTTCGCACACTCTCCGGCGAGGTCTCCAACGACTTGAGCTTGGATTTGGATTGTGATTCCACTCTCAGCTCCGAGATCCTCGCCGAAACCGATACGAAACCGAGTTTCCGGGAACGGAAATATTGGATTCATCGGAACGCAAACCAAAAGCCCGATCCCGAGCCGACTCAGGAGCGATTCACCTCGGTTACTCAAGCTCAGGGCTCGAATTCTACCATAACCACTGAAACCGATAACCGAGTCGACGACAACTCGGCTGACTCGGCCGCCAGACTGAGCGATCCCTCATCTAACTTGCTCGTGTTCGTAGCGGGACTGGTAATCAAAGCAATCAACTTCCAAATCAACCTCTTCATCACCTTCACAACATTTCCTCTCCTCCTCCTCTATCACTCCTACGCAATCATCACTAACCCCTTCCAAACGGTGCGTCGCGGCAGAGCCTATCTGATCCAAAAACTCTCAAAACTAGGACACACTGTCCGAGAAAGCACGAGCCCCTGGCTAAACGACTGGTCGCGGGAGCACAGTTGGGTCTGGGAGGTCGTATCGCGGTGCGCGTGGGGATTGTTGTGGTCGGTCTACGTTTGCGTCGTTTTGTGCGGTCTGTTGGTGTCGTCGCTCGCGGTTAGCGCTGTTTTGATGAGGTATTTGGTGGAGGAGCCGATTCAGATGAAGGAGGTGTTGATTTTCGATTACACGAAACCCAGTCCGGTCGCGTCCGTGCCAGTTGCGTCGTGTGGTGGCGCTGGTTGTGGCGAGGATTGTGAGGAAAAGATTTCGGGGTTCAGGGTTGTACCTCCTGGTCACAGGTTGCAGGCCACGGTTTCGTTGACGTTGCCGGAGTCGGAGTACAACCGAAATCTCGGGGTGTTTCAGGTACTTGATTGATTCATTGAGTGAAATTAATCTCCTATTGTTTGTCTTTCTTCTTTCTTTTTGTTAAGAAATCTGTAGATTTTGTTCGCATAAGGAACTTACATTGCTTCCACTTAGAATAATTCATGTTTCTTTTGGGGTCAGGACGCAGTCTGTGAACTTGCATTGTTGGATTGGATTTTTTAGATTTCTAGTAGTTGCAGACTTGCAGTCTGTACTCTTTGTGTTAAGGAGTGGGATAATGCAACCTTTTAGAAAATGTAGGTAGGGGTATTTACGTGGCCAATGAAATTGATAAACTGACCTGGTCGTTTTCTGACGCTCGCCACAGTGCGGTTTCTGTATTAACCTAACCAATGCCATCAGTTCAGTGATCGTTTTCGGACGTCAATTTTTTTTTGACAAGAACGGAGCGACATGCCCGCTCGGAGGGGTGTTTCACACTTAACATTTGAAGCCCGGCTGGTTCGACCATCATCTCTGCTCACTGTTTCGCGTCAGCTTGTTGCCTCACTTGGCTGGTCTCAGTCTCTCGCTCTTAGATATGACGAGATACTGGGTGTTCAAACCTGTTAACTCACACCACACTGACAGCAATTGTTGTGGATTGGTCCAGTAAGGGGACAGCAACAACCTTGGTTCAGCAGTCAAAAGATCCTGAAAGATGACCCGACCGAAATGTGAACACCCCTAAATGTAGGGATCTTATGAAAGCTTATACAAATGAATAGTTATTTTCTAGTCTGTTAGTTATATTTGAGTTGGGTAACTCTTCATCGTAATTGGTAGATGTTACTCTACAAATGAACTTCGTTGTCCATTGTTATTTTGGTAACTTTTTCTAACGCTATGGGATGTAGTGGAGCCTGTTTCATCCTCTGCCCTGGCCATCAGTGAAGTCTGTTGGCATCATAGAGTGCAGTTTGAGTTCTATCTGTCAATAGAGCAAGAGCCTGAGATTAAGATGTCATTATATTCTTGAATTGGTTAAAAATAGTCTGAAACTAAAAACATCAAAAAGAATCTTTGATGATAACAATTTAAGAAGTTTGGATGAGATTGTGCCATATTTACTTCCAATTGTGTCATATGGATCTGCATGGTGTGAACTCAATCCTCTTACGGTCCTTTGAAGAAAAGGAAAACAAAAAAGATTGAGAACGTCTAGAATGCTCAACATATCCCATATGTATATATACTGTTTACCATGTTTAATGGAACTAGTTCAAGCTCTGATGTGCGGTCTTGAAACCGAAAAACGTTATGGGGTTCTTAAAGTTCGAGAAGTGGGAAGAGTGCTATTTCTGCCTGAGCTGTTTCTTATTGTATAATTTTAAGGTTTTTTTTTTTTGTTAACATATTGGCAGCAGACATTGTACTGGTTATATGATCTTAATTCATGACTCTCTATTATTTGATTTTGTTTGGTGTCTAATATCCATATATGATGGATATTTGTATGACTTTCTTTAATGCTCTTTTGAAGATCAGAGTAGACTTCCTCTCTACTAGTGGTAAAACCCTTGCCAGTTCAAGCCATCCATGCATGTTACAGTTCAAAAGTGAGCCTGTCCGTCTTCTCCTGACTTTTCTTAAGATTGCTCCTCTTGTTACTGGTTACGGATCAGAATCACAGACTCTGAATCTGAAGTTTAGAGGTTTTACTGAAGGAGATATGCCTACTGCCTGCTTGAAGGTTGCAATTGAACGACGAGCAGAGTACCGCGCTGGTGCTGGTATCCCTGAAATATATGATGCATCTCTAATACTTGAGTCAGAACTTCCACTATTTAAAAGAATTATATGGTATTGGAAGAAGACTATATTTATATGGATCAGCATGACATCATTTATGATGCAGTTGCTGTTTACTCTAGTCTGTTGTAGACCTATTATTATTCCAAAACCAAGGCCAAGGGAGGGTTCTGCTAGTAGTGGTGCTGCTCGAAACAGTCTCCCAGCACAAGATTGAGAACATGGCTTCTGCAGACTCAATGATAATGATGAGAAAGGGATTTTTATGCCTGAAAGTTGAGCTCAGGGTCCTCTTAACACATTCAATTGCATTTGGTATGGCACCCTAACTTTGATTTTCACCATTTTTTAATTTTTTTTTTTTAACGACCATGTACATGTTGTTTGATTAAAAATGGTGTATTTTTAATGTTGGAAAGAGAAATTAAATTGACACTTGTATATCTCCCATACAGATTTTAGTTCTTTGGTTAGTATTTAAATGAACAATGTTGTGAAATATGATGCAATGAAGAAAGAAGCACATAACGTTGTATTTAGTTTATTATGACTTAGAAAATGTTTTCAAACGGATGCAGTTACAAATTTTGATTGTAAGGATATAAAATGGTGTATCAAAAGTTATTTGGAAATCTGAAAATAATTTATGAACATCCTTTTTAGCAATACAACTTTTACGGTCTTTTCAGTAAAGCAATGGGATTGACTATGCCTGGAATGTGGCATGTGACCTTTTATTACCTTGGTCATCCACAGGTAATTCTAGTTTTGTTGCATTGGTAGATTTTTCTCAAGAAATTTGAAAAGTGATGGTTGCTCACCATGAATGGATTTGGCCTCTATAGAGCGATGTAGACTTACTGCTGGTTCTTGGTTGATTCTGCTTTTGTGAATTATTTGTTAATGTTTTTGTTTTGAGAACAGAAAGCAAAAGAGACAGAACAAAAATTTTAACAAACATACCCTGCATTTCTTGGTTAAAGTGCATATACTAGAAATGGGAACTTGTCTTTTCATATTCAAGTTTAGCCTGAGGTTATTTTGTAGGGTGTTCTTGAATCCCGAGTATGAGAGCAAGAGTTGTGAAAAGCTTGTAAAATCCATTGAATCTCATCCAAGTAAAGCAGTACAAGTGGTATTAAATCATCCAGGCAAAGATTTATAAGAGACAGAAGTAGGAACTGAGGCAAAGGCTCAACAGAGTTGATCACATCCAGTTCTTCTTTCACTCACATTGGAGAAGTGTTTGTACCATTAGCCTGTTCAGGTTCAAGCACTAGCAACTCAGTAGTCAGTAGCCAGGGTCTTTAGTGTATTCATCTTTCTTTGCTTGCTAATTTGGGCATTTAAGAGCCTTCTGAGTTATTCAAATCCAATGCCAAATAAATAACAGCGATGTCCCAAGTAGTTTGGACTCTATTTGGTTGCAATCATTACTTAACAACCTATTCCGTAGATTTATAATAAAATGGTTTGTGAAAAAGAGTGACCATGGATAAATCATGAGAGAGCCTTTTTGTAAACTAGTCCATTAAGTTACATACAAATTTATGGGAAAAGTTATGTGACCAAAATAATGTGGATTGTTTTAGAAATGCATTATTTTGATGTTCCTTCAAATCAATATCGAAATTAATATGCTCAGACAAAAATGTATTGTTACGGGTATTGCAACTTTCATTATATAAGCTTTTTTACGAGCCGTTGTGGCAATCCATAATTGCTTACATGATTAAGTAGAAATTTGGACTTGTCAATTTAATTATTTCACAATTTATGAACTCTTATATTAGGTTGTAAGAAAATTATAGTAAAAACTTTCATCCTCCAAGCATTTTTCCATGAAAAAACTTCTAAAATTTTGTCAGAAGAATATTGCATGAGAGGAATATTTCATCGAATCTCCGTCAATTGATTTCAAATATAATTGGCAAGGTTTGCAAACTTTAAATACTAGTTAGCGTATATACTCCACTCCATATACGGTAACAATTGCTTTTTAGTTAGAAAGAATAATGCTATCTTTTCACATTCATTTATCATATGTATATAACATCGATTGACATGACGAATTTTAAGTAAGTCATAATGTTAAACACTTCAAAAGACAAGTGGACACCTCATGTTAATTAGAACCACACAAGTGTGATAAATTAGGGTAAAATATAACATTAATGGTTACCAACTAGTGTCACCCATAACCATTTGACACAGAATAAGACACTTGTGTCATAATTATTAACTATACCAAACTGAAAAAATAAAATTACAAATGATGTCGGCCAATTTGAACAAATTCCAGCATAGTTCCAACTAGTGTTAGGATTTTCTTTTCATTATTTTTTTTTTCCCTCAGGTTTTTCTAATTATTTTAGAAGTCCAAATTTGTCTGGTTTTCCTAAAACTCTAGGATTAGTTTTTTTTTCTTTTTTCTTTTTGTTTTATAAGAACAACTTAACTCGCCCGCGCACACGAGTCGGCGAATGTAATTTATTTGCCCTTTATAATTAATATTTTATTAAAATAATTATTCCTTTCCTTATTAGGGTAGAATTTTTCTTCCTATTAGAATCAGGATTATTGATTCCTCTTTCTACTAGAATTAGGATTATTTTCTTCTATAAATAAAGATAGCAATTCCCGGATAAAAATGGCAGATGCAACTCAAATTTATTTTCTTACGGTTTTCTTCAATTTGGGGAATTTCCGACTTATTTAGGGTTTCGATCAAAATCAAACCCAACGGAGCTGATTCCTGAACACATGGAAGACGATACTGATTATGTTGAATATGTCCCAGTGGCGAAGCGTAGAGCGATGCAAACGCCAAATATTCTTCAGCGCAAGAGGAAATTTTCTGCCCTTGAAGAGGAAGAGTGCTTAAAACTTGACGATGCCAAACCGAGCCTCCTTGCCAAATCAATGAAGCGAGAGAAACCTGAGATTAGTCCAACCGAGAAGATTCTACAACAAGAGAATGAAATCATTCGGCATTTATCTGATCGGAAAACTTTAGCGTCGGTTCATGAACTAGCACATGGGATTGCTTATACGGAGCCTCTGTTGACAGGATGGAAGCCTCCATTGCCAATCAGGGAAATGTCGAAAAGGAAACGTGATAAAATTCGGAAGCGGCGGCGCATTGTGGTCGATGGTGAAGATATTCCCCCACCAATTAAGGATTTTAGGGATATGAGGTTCCATGAACCAGTTTTGAAGAGGTTAAGGCGAAGGGGATTGAACGCCCAACGCCTATTCAAGTGCAAGGTCTCCCTGTGATTTTATCTGGGAGGGATATGATTGGAATCGCGTTTACCGGTTCAGGAAAAACATTGGTTTTTGTGCTGCCAATGATTGGGGTCGCGTTGCAGGAAGAGCTGGAGATGCCTTTGGATCCCGGAGAAGGGCCAATTTGTTTGGTTATATGCCCATCCCGAGAGCTCGCACGCCAGACCTATGAAGTGGTGGAACAGTTTTTGACTCCCATGAGAGAGGCAGGTTACGCGGAATTGAGGGCTTTGCTTTGTATTGGTGGAGCGGATATGAAAACCCAATTGGAGGTTCTGAAAAAAGGTGTTCATATTGTTGTTGCCACTCCTGGGAGGTTGAAGGATATGTTGGCGAAGAAAATAATGAATCTTGACAGTTGCAGGTATCTTACTTTAGACGAGGCAGATAGATTAGTTGACTTGGGATTTGAAGATGATATAAAATATGTTTTGGATCATTTTAAATTTCAACGGCAGACTCTTCTGTTTTCTGCCACCATGCCCACCAGAATTCAAAATTTTGCGAGGAATGCTCTTGTAAAGCCTATTATTGTTAATGTGGGAAGAGCAGGAGCTGCAAATCGTGATGTGATTCAGGAAGTAGAGTATGTGAAGCAAGAGGTTAAGATTGTTTATCTTCTTGAATGTATACAGAAAACCCCACCTCCCGTGTTGATATTCTGTGAAAACAAGGCTGATGTGGATTGCATCCATGAATATCTCCTTTTGAAAGGACTCCAAGCAGTAGCAATTCATGGAGGCAAGGATCAGGAAGAGAGAGAGAGTATGCCATTTCATCGTTTAAGGCTGGGAAGAAAGATGTCCTGGTTGCCACCGATGTTGCCTCCAAGGGGTTGGATTTTCCCGACGTTCAACTCGTCATTAATTATGACATGCCGGCAGAAATCGAAAACTATACACATAGGATTGGCCGAACCGGAAGATGCGGCAAGAAAGGAATAGCAACAACATTTATAAACAAGAATCAGAGTGAGAAAACACTTCTTGATTTGAAACTCCTCTTGGAAGAAGCAAAACAGAGGATTCCGCCGGTGTTGGCTGAGCTAAAAGGTACGACGGAAGATGCGGCAGCAATTGCCAATGCAAGTGGGTGTGAGGGCTGTGCATACTGTGGTGGGCTTGGTCACCGTATTGGGGATTGCCCGCAATTGCAACATCATACAAGCATGAAGATTTCCAGCTTTAGAAGGGAGTATGGATCTTGTGGTTACAAGGGGGAGATATGATACTAACCAGACCTATTTGTATTCCAAAAGCAAGGCCAAGGGAGGATTTTTATGTCTGAAAGATGAGCTCAGGGTCCTCTCAACAGATTCAATTACATTTGGTATGTCACCCTAACATTGATTTTCACCATTTTTAAACATTTTTTAACGACCATGTACATGTTGTTTGATTGAAGTTGATGTTTTTTACATGTTAGAATACAACTTTATGGTTTTTTCTGTACAGCAATGGGAGCATTTGAGCTTTTATGACCTTGGTTATCCACACATAGTTCTAGTTTTGTTGCATTGGTAGATTTTTCTCAGAAATTTGAAAAGTGTCTGTTGCTCATCATAAATGGATTTGGCCTCTATAGAGTGGGGTTTAGGGTTTAGGGTTTAGGGTCTGTTTGGATATGTGGTTTCAAAACGTGTGATTTAAAAAATAGCAATTTCAAAACGTGCGATTTAAAAACGCAGTTAAGCGTTTGGTAAAACCGTGATTTGGTCTTTAAAACCGTTGTTTAATCTTTAAAATAGTGGATTTTAAAAACACACCCACCTGCTTGCGATTTGAAAGCGCAAATTTTTATACGTTTTCAAACTGCAGTTTTTTAAAAACATCCTCAAATGTCAAATGATACACTTTTTGCACTTTTAGCTCGCGAAATCACATGACCAAACAGACTCTTAACCTATAAATGCAGAAAAAAGGAAATGGAAAACAATCATTGAGCAATATATATACGACCAATTCAGATTTTAGTTACGTTCTAAAACTAAATTCTGAGTCAATTTGGAATTTGGAAGCTAGCAGCTGAGAAAATCAGTTAACCTAAATTCCTACAATCTTAATTCATGTAGAGAAACTCCAACTACATTATTCCAAGAGGCCCCCATGTATATAAAAGAAGCATATCAGCATTCCTACAATCTCACAAGAGAGATAGAAATTGGTATCAAGACAATGAATAAATAATCTAACATTCATTTCTTGGTATGAGAAATGAACAGTGCAGTACAAAAAGCTCCATACTGATTTAAAGTCTCTTCCTAACATCAATTGCAGCTTCTTTTTTGATTGAAATTGCCACACAGATCATTAAGAATAGTTAAAAGAATGAATTGCAACCAAATGAACACCAACTGCAAGAGATCCACCAAGACAAGTTCCAAAAACTCTGTTCAAACTTTTCCTCAGTATTGCACCTGCAATTCAAATAATAAGGCAAAGTTGGACTACGAAGCTTCAAGCAAGTTGCTTTTAGGCCTTACCGAGAGAAGGACCTAACCATAAATTTACAATGGTAGCATCATCACTAAGCATGCAGAGTAATCTTAAGTCACAATTTTTTCAAATCACATGCTATGTTTCAAATTACACTATATTCAACCATAAGATCCTCTAGAGTTCTCAATTTCACTTTCCATATAAAATGGGTACCTCCGGGATATGGTTATCACCCGGTGCCCTGGACCTGGAGGGATAGCTTGGAGGGAGTTGTATCCTTATTTTTTATATGAAGTGGCTAATCTCAAAACTTAAACCTACACACTTGTAATTGGCGGTCCAAGATTTTATATTACACCAGACACGGCCCCTATTTTGAGAAACTAGTAGCTGACTCAATAACTCAATAAGAGCTTAAAGAGCTCACATTCCGGTGGGAAATGTTTCTTAGGTTAAGAGGATTCAACCTAAATATGAAGTCTATCAAGTATGTTCAGTCATTTTTAAAAAAGAAAAAAAAAAAAGAATGTTCATAGTAAAGTACCATAGATTTAGTTCTTGTATACCTTAATCTTTAATGACCCAAGAAAAAACTTCAGCTAAATTTGCACTATCACCTTAAAATGACTAATCAATTTGAAACTTTTCTAGAATCATTGAACTCAATTTCACCTACTAAGTAACTAATGTGGACTTAGTACTCATGTGTTTCGTTCTATAAACCATCCTATGTAGGCAACTTTTGGACTGGAGTGTTACAAACTCCCCCACTTAAACCCTCGACGTCTTTATCAGGGTCACATTATGCGGTGCTAAGAGTATTACATGGAGCATTAGTAGGTGGCTCTGATACCATTTGTAACAATTAAAAAAAAAAAACGTTAGCCACATCTATGCTATCACCTCAAAAATATTAATTAATTTGGAACTAATTGATTAATGGAATTAATCAATTAATTCACAAACAAATATGATCAACTAATTGATGATGATTAAAAATGCTGTTGGCAGATCTTCCTGGATTATAGTTGGGGACTTTAATGTAATCCGGTTTCCTCAAGAGAAATGGGGGAATGAGGGGTTTTCTTGTTATGAGAAGGAGTTTGTTGAGTGTATTCAAAATCTGGGGGTGGATGATCTGAGCTACTCTGGATGCTTTCATACTTGGACAAACAATCAATCTGGCTCTGATTTTGTCTCTAAGAAGCTGGATAGGGTGTTATCTAATTGTGAATGGTTGAATCAGTTTGGGAACACTTCTGTGGAGTTTCTTGAGAGAGGAGTTTCTGACCATTCCCCGGCTTTAGTGACTATTTCCAGTGTTACTAGCTACGGACCTAAGCCTTTCAAGTTCTTTGACTATTGGGCTGAACATAACAATTTCTTAGATTGGATTGGAGATGCTTGGAGGGTGGAGGTGGAAGGTTATTCTATGTTCTGTTTCTATTCTAAGCTCAAAGCAGTTAGAGATGTGCTTAAAGTGAAGAACAGAGAAGTTTTTGGTAATTTGGGTCTGAAAATTTCTCAAGCCCGGCATGAGTTAGCCAAGGCCCAAAATTCTTTTATTTCTTCCAAAGGCAATGCTGAATGCCAAAGGAAAGAGAAGGAATGCCTTCATTTGCTGATCTCTTTGATGGCTGCAGAAGAGAATTTTCTTAAGCAAAAATCAAGGGTAAAATGGCTTAATCTTGGGGATGGTAACAATGCATTTTTCCACAATGCGGTTAAGGTTAGGAATTCCACTAATCTTATTAAAATGCTGAAGGATGCCGAGGGTAATAGTATTCATGATATGCATGAGATTAAGAGAATGGCTATTAGCTTTTATCAGAATTTGTTGGGGCATTCTTCTCATAACTTCTCTTCAGATAAGGCTGATCGGGTTGCTGGTCTTATTGATAAGAGGTTTTCTGATTCTTGTGTGGCTGGTATGTGTGCTCCAGTGACTAGATCAGAAATTCAAAGAGTTATTTTCTCTATGATTCCTAGCAAAGCTCCCGGCCCGGATGGCTTTACAGCTAGATTTTTCCAGAAAACTTGGCCTATGATTGGGGATGATTTTTGTGATGCTATTTTGGAATTCTTTGTGACTGGAAAGCTCTTAAGGGAGGTGAACTCTACTATTCTCACACTGATTCCGAAGAAGAAGAAGAAGAATGCTTCTACTATGGGTGATTATCGGCCTATTGCTTGTTGCAACTTAGTATACAAATGTATTACTAAGATTCTTGCTAATAGACTGGTCCCTGGACTTGATGAGGTTATTAGTTCTAATCAAGGAGCCTTCATTCCAAAAAGAAGTATTGCTGAGAACATTCTTTTAGCTCAAGAGGTTGTGTGTGATTATCATAAGGAGAAGGGTACTCGAAGGTGCACTCTTAAGGTGGATTTGATGAAAGCTTACGATTCTGTGGACTGGGAGTACATTTTGCATTGCTTATATTGTTTTGGAGCCCCTGCTAGATTTGTTGCCTGGATTAGAGCTTGCATAACTAGTCCTACCTTCACTATAAATCTTAATGGCACTTTAGTGGGTCACTTTGCTGGTAGGAAATGGCTTAGACAAGGGGATCCTATTTCCCCTTATCTTTTTGTCTTGGCTATGGAGTGTTTATCCCGTCTATTGGCTCAAGCTACTGTTTCTCCTCATTTTAGTTACCACCGCAAGTGTAAGGCTATTCAGCTTACACATCTTTGCTTTGCGGATGATCTTCTGGTTTTTTCTGCAGCTAATCTTACTTCGGTCTCTGCTATTGTGGGTGCTCTTGCTGAGTTTGAGTCTCTTTCTGGTTTGAAAGCCAATCCGGCCAAAAGTTATATTTTCCTTGCTGGAGTGTCGCTGGAAGACAAGCAAGACATCCTAGATTTTCTACAGATGCCGGCAGGTTCTCTTCCAGTTAGATACTTGGGAGTCCCACTCATAACTAAACGGCTGTCTTCTTCTGATTGTGAAACTTTGGTAAGTCGAATTACAGATAGGATTGATTCTTGGACTGTGAGAAGTCTTTCCTTCGCTGGTAGACTTCAGCTCTTATCTTCATTCCTCATTAGTCTGCAGGTTTTTTGGGCTAAGGTGTTTATTCTCCCTAAAAAGATCATACGGTTGATTGAGCAAAAACTTAACCGGTTTCTTTGGAGCGGAAAGGACTCTAAGGCCAATGCTAAGGTTTCTTGGGAGAGAATTTGTGCCCCAAAGAAGGAAGGTGGTTTGGGTATTAAAAGGATTGAAGTGTGGAACAAGGCTTCTATGATTAACCACATTTGGAATCTCTTCACCAAAGCTGGTTCCTTGTGGGTGGCCTGGACTGAAGCAAATTGGTTGAAAGGTAGGAGCTTCTGGCAGGTTCCTATCCCGACTTCTTGCTCTTGGAGTTGGAAGAAAATTCTCAAGCTTCGAGATCTTGCAAAACAACACATCAGGTTTAAGGTTGGGGATGGAAGGAAGGTGTTTCTATGGCTGGATCAGTGGCATCCGGAAGGTTATCTCTTAGATAGATATGGCTATAGATTGATCTATGATTCTGGTTTTCCCATTAACTCTAGACTTCATACTATTATTAAAGAAGGGAATTGGTATTGGCCTGCAGCTCGATCGGATGATTTAGTTGCTATTCAGAGCCAGCTTCATGATGTGGAGATTGGTGTAGATGATATGCCTATTTGGGATTCTAGTGATGGAAAATATTCTTGTGCTGATGCTTGGAGAAAGCTGAGAACTGTCTACCCGATAGTTAAATGGTGGAAATTGGTTTGGTCTCCTTTGTCCATTCCTAAACACTCATTTTTTCTTTGGTTAGTGTTTAGGGATGCTTTGGTTACTAAATATAAAATGTGTTGTTGGGGATTTTCTGGAAATATCCTCTGTCCTTTTTGTTATGGGGGAATGGAGAGTCGTGACCATCTTTTTTTCAAGTGCAGCTTTAGTTGCCGCATATGGATTCATATCATGGCTGATTGCTCTTTGATAAATGTTCCGGTGGAATGGGATTGTATTGAGAGTTGGGGTAATACCATGTTGATTGGGAAGAGTCTTAAGGCTTGCTTGGGTAGATTGTGTTTGGGTGCCACAGTTTATCACTTATGGAGGCACAGAAATGATTTGATTCACTTAAAGATTCCCAGATCTGAAAAAGCTATTCTGGCTCAGATCAAGTGGGATGTGAGGGTCCGGGTGATAGCTCAAGGCAGATTTAAGAAGCTTACCTATAATGCAGAACTTGTGGATAAATGGAACCTACAACATCTGATGTAGATGTTCTGTAGATTGGTTGTGTGTATTTGGTGGACTGTTTGTTGTTTGTTCTGGTCTTGACTTGTTGTTTGGCCTGGGCTTGTCTTGTTGTCTTTTGGTTTGATGCAGTTGGTTTTTACAGTGTTTAGGCTTGTATTCTGGCCTTTGGTTTGGTTCTTGTTTGGGTTATGAGTTCCAGTTTATCTGGAGTGTAGTTGGTTGTTGATCAATAAAGCTTTCATTCATCGAAAAAAACATGATCAAAACTTATGTAATCAGATGCTCGACTTTCGAGAGACCATAGGAAAAATGCAATTTATGTAACGTCTCTGCCTTTATACATAAAGTTAGTGGTTCATAAAGATAGTTACGAGTGTTAAATTTTAACATTACTCCTTTTAACATTACTATATATATATAAAAGACATGATATTAACTCATGTCTTTTATGAGCTTGCTTTCTCAAAATACATTTTTTCACCAGAGCATATTGGTAGCTCTTGCTTCTATGCCTATTGATGCTTATAGCAATAACTATTTTTGTTCTGACATTGCATTAATCTTTAGCATCTGATGCTTATACTTCGATACGCAGATATGGCAAAGTGAAAAACAGAGTCAAGTTAGACAAACTTTCCCCCATTGTATTTTATTTTACAGAGAAAATTTAGGTGACAAGAAGAAGCTAACAACATGTACCTTTCTGGACTCTGGTGTCTGTAGGCAGTGTAGGGTAGATAAGCTTTGAATGTAGTAGCTCTTATTACTTATTAGTTAGACCTACCTATCAATCGGGCCCTTCTCCTACGATTTTACTTATTTTTTGTTGTGACAAACAGGCTGGGCACTGAGGCTGTACTGTGACCTTTATCCATTTCTCTAGCCCTTTTGTCATCTCCTTCACATATATTTAGGCTCTTTGTTTCGGTATCAAATATTTTTTTAATTTTTGTTGTTTGTTTGTGAATCAAGAAATTGGTTTGAAAAATATTTTATGGCATTTGGTAGAATGAAAAAACCAAATATTTCATTTATTTTCATATAACACAAGGAGCTGTAAAAAATAAAAGAGACAACAAATAGGATATGCGAAGGAAGAGAGTGATAATAGAAGGCTTTCAAGAGTGAGATTGAGATCCGGTGCAATTGTCTGCCCATATTGTTTGCAATTTGAACGGACAATTGTGACTTGTAAGAAGACCCTTGTGTGGCTCACTTGTCTGGACAGATGTTCGGACAACTTTAGACCTGTTCGGATAGATAGGCACCGCAAGAGGCCTCTCACAATTGTCTGTCCGAAAGTGTGGGAGAACGGTGAAAAATAGTTTGCACACATGAGAAATGTAAACCATTTTATCTCATATAAAGTTTATTTTCCTTAGTCAACTGAAATATTTTTAACTTAACAGATATTTTATACTGCATCAAACAACTTTTTTAAAAAATATTTTACGTGTAAAAAAAAAAGAAAAAAAAAAGGTATTTATTGTGGGCATTTTTGTTACTTTAAAATGTAAATGGTCAATTAATAGAGAGTGGCCCGTCTTGTACGGTATGAGTGAGAGCTCATCCTAATTCCTAAAGACTAGTTTAGGTTTATAGCTGGAGGTGGCTCTATTCTCCACATTAATATTATTATTACCTAAAAGGATTTATTTATTTATTACTAGATAATTAACTAAAAGAATCTAGGTTCTTGCAAAGCACCCCAAAGACTATTTTTGGCTTCTCCTAATTAACCGACAATTCTGTTGCTACCCAAACTTTTACTAGCCGTATCCAAACAAAACAAAATATAAAATAGATCCTAATTTTCACGTATATTTTTAATAGTATTAAGGAGTAATTACCTTTTTCCCCCATGAACTACCAAAAAATGCACAATGCTCCCATGAACTACCAACTCGACTAAAATAGAGCATTCAACTACCAAAGACAACCATTTCCTCCCATTCCGTCAGTCAAATGGGTTAAAACAAACGGTCAACGGGTCATGTGCCGTTTTATATGAGGGCATGTTGGAAGATGATGGTAGTTCATGGGGGGAAAAGAGGAAGATGATGATAGTTCATAGGAGGAAAAGAGGAAGAAAATGAGGGTAAAACGGCGTGTGACTGATGGAAGGGGGGAAAATAGTTATCTTTGGTAGTTGAATGCTCTATTTTGGTCGAGTTGGTAGTTCATGGGGCATCGCGCATTTTTTGGTAGTTCATGGAGGAAAAATGTAATTACCCCTAGTATTAATTAATAAAATATAGGACATCTGTTTTTAGAATTTATGATTCTTGCTTACGTTTTAAAAATGCATTTGGGTTTACATGCTTTAAAGACATAGTCAACCCTATAAAACTGTATATTTCATTATCATTGTGGGATAGTCAGGAATCTTGGACCGATAAAGAGTAATGCTAGAAATTACATTTTTTTTTTAAGTTTTGATCTCATAATTAACTATCTCATAATGTTGACATATTAGTCCCAAGTAATTTTTGAATCAATCTTTGTTTCTTTTTTTTAAAAAAAAAAGAATCTAAAGAATATTGTTTACGTCGACACTATAAAATAATTATGAGATAAAATATATATATATAACATTAAATCCCAAATGGGTAGTAACTTTCCTCTTGATCTAAATATAAGCCTTAGGCATATGTCTATATCACTTTTCCTCCTTTTTTTATCAACTGCCAAATTGACTAATAATATGGGGTTGTATTAATATTAATGCCTCCTGACCTTTGTATTTAACTGTTTTCTGCCCCTTCTTCAAGGCGCAACTCATGGGATTTGGCCCTTCTAGTTTAGTCAAATGAGAAGAAAAAAAAAAAAATCAATTAATGCATAAATCTTTACATAAGCATGCCGTCATTGATAGTCTTTTTTTTCGAGTCAAATGGTGGAATTTAAAAGAAAATATTGACAATTTAAAAGAAGAAAATGCATGGATTCAGAAATTTTTCCAACTGAAGATGAGCATGGGATGTGCCAAAAAAGATGGATCGTGATTCATGACTTTGGTAGCAAAAATACACATTTATACAACCTTTTTTTTTTTTTTTTTAATGGGAGAATTCACTTATAACTTAAAGAACTTTCACTATTTTTAAAGAATGTACATAAATTTTAAAACGTCTTTATTTAATGTATCTATTTTTCAGAAAGTTTCAATCTCAGTCATCCGTTAGAATTTTTCGTTAAATTTTGTTAAAATTCTCAAAATACCCATCATTTTTTTAGGAAAAAAAAAATTGCTAGGATTTAATTTTAGGTGTTGGTTAGAAATTTAACGAAATTTACAAAAAAATATCCATGCATGAATCTTTGAAAATTTTTATAATTTTTTTTTTTAAAATAAAAATAAACACATTGGTATTTTGAGAATTTTAATAGAATTTAATGGAAAATTCTAACGGAAGATTGAAATTGAAACTTTCTGAAAAATAGATACCTTAAATTGAGACGTTTTAAAGTTTATGTACCTTCTTTCAAAAGGTATGAAAGTTTAGAAGTAATAAGTGAACATTTTCATTTAAAAAAAAAGAAAAGATAATTGTACCACTGTTCCCTAAGGTTGGCCTAAATTACGAATCACTCCCTAAACCTGTTTTTCATCCACCAAGTTAACAGAATCCGTTAGTTTGCCACGTCATATAAATAGTGAGACAACCTCTAAATAACATTTGTATTGTAATCTACTAACAGACTTTGTTTACTTGGTGAACGAAAAACAAATTCATGGAGTGATTTGTAATTATAGTACCACAGGTAGTGATTCGTAATTTAGGCCAGTCCCAAAAATCAGTGGTGCAATTATTAAAAAAAAAAAAGGTAAAAATCATATTTAGTCCTTAAATTTTTATCTGATTTGGATTTAGTCCTTATGTTTTTAATTTAAAAAATAAGGTCCTTAGGTTTTACCCAAGTTTCAAATTAATCACTCTATTAATTTAATGTCAAAGTTAACGATTTTTCACTTGTCACATATGTTTCATTTGACATTATAGGGTTCATGTTAGCACCCAATACAATATCAATATCCATGTCAGCATCAAATTTAATGGTTTTCCATCTAATGTTACAAATCTAAAAGATTAAGATGACGAAGCAGATGATTTTTGTTCTTAGAGTTGGGTCTTTTTTTTCTTTTTCTTTTTTATGGATGACTTGACGCTTAATGATGTGGCATTGATATTAGGCGTTGATATGAACGCTGATTTGTCAATTGAGATACACATGAAATATGACAAACTATTAATCTTGAGGAAAAAATTGACAGAGGGACCTATCTAAAATTTGTGCAAAACCTAAGGACCATGTTCTTGAAATTAAAAATCCAAGCTAAGGATTAAATTCAAATAAGATAAAAACCTAAGGACTAAATATGATTTTTCCTAACAAAAAAAAAAAAAAAAATCACTACTTTTTTGAATTGATGCATTAGCTTTTGGCTTTGTGCATTTAAGAGCATAATTCATGTGATTAAGATAAAGAGTTGTCAAACACCGCCATGGTTATTAAAAATTTATCCTTATCCCCACTTGAGAATCAATCAATGGCTGCTCACTTTCTATATGCATGCACGACCCTTTCCTCGTGTCATCTCTTTCCTTTCCCTCACATGTTACGTGCACGCCTTGTCCCTTTTCTCTCTTTAATGTCATTTAATTTACGTAGTTGTTCATGTGACATGTACTCACAAAATATTCCAACAAACTCTTCTTTACTTCAGTTTATTAAACATATATATCTTCTCTTACATGTATATATATATATTTTTTCCTAAAAAGGTGAGAAAAAGAGGTTAAGTGAATGCTTTAAAAAATAAGATTACAACGAGCCCATCTAACAAGAGCATGTGCACGATAATCAACACATCGAGATACTTTCAAAGCATACCAATTTTAAAAGGATGATAAGTCTAAACATATATCTCTCCTTATGTGTATTGTTTTTGAAAAAAAAAAATTCGAACTTAATTTAGAAGAAAACTTTGTTTAACGCCAATTGTTAAAAGAGAAAAGGAAAATGATCAAAACATTCGTAATGCACAACAATGACACAACACCAACTCACATTGGGTAGGACCCACACATTGAGTCCCACCCCAATGTGCCTTGATGTTGTGCCATTGTTGTGCACAAATAGTGCAAGGATCACTCCCCTTATTAGAATGTTGGTTAAATGATTAAATTTATCATTTCTTATCAGCTTAAACTTTTACTGTTTCATATAGTCTCTCAAAAGTCGAGTATTTGATTGCATAAGTTGATCGTATTTATTTATGAATTAATTCCATTACTCCTTTTAACATTACTATATATATAAAAGACATGATATTAACTTTTGTCTTTTATGAGCTTGCTTTCTCAAAATACATTTTTTTTACCAGAGTATCTTGTTAGCTCTTGCTATTCGAGAGAAGAGCTTATATGCCTAATTGCCTATTGATGCTTATAGCAATAACTATTTCTGTACTGACACGGCATTAATTAATTTGAAACTTTCTTAGAATCACTTATAAAACTTAATTTTACCTAATAAGTAACTAATGTGAAACTTAGTACCTAAGAGTTTTATTTTTATATATATAAATTACTCACTCTATGTGATATGTGCAGAAGAAGAGTTAGAGACCAAGACTACCAAGAAGAGTTGTGCAGAAGAAGAGTTAGAGACCAAGACTATCAAGAAGAGTGGGGAGTAGTTAGATAAGATATAAGTGTTAATAAGAGGATCGGATATGTCCTCAAGTATCTGCACGACTCTTCTTGGTAGTCTTGGTCTCTAACTCTTTTGCTGCATATATCACTATGTGGACAACTCTTTTTTTCATTATAGAACCAGAATGTTACAAACTCTTCGACTTCAATTCTTGACGTCCTAAAAAAGAGCTTATATGACTATTGATGACTGTAGCAATAACTATTTTTGTTCTGACATTGCATTAATCTTTAGCATCTGATGCATATACTTTGATATGCAGATATGGCCAAGTGGAAAACAGAGTCAAGTTAGACAAACTTTCACCCGGTGTATTTTATTTTACAGAGAAAATTTAGGTGACCAGAAGAAGCTTATAGCATGTAGCTTTCTGGTGTCTGTAGGGTAGAGAAGCTTGGAATGTAGTAGCTATTACTAGTTAGACCTACCTATCAATCGGGCCCTTCTCCTACGATTTTACTTTTTTTTGTTGTTGTTGTGACAAACAGGCTGGGCACTGAGGCTGTACTGTTACCTTTATCCATTTCTCTAGCCCTTTTGTCATCTCCTTGACACATATATTTAGGCTCTTTGTTTCGGTATAATTTTTTTTTTAAAAAAAATATTACTTTTTTGTTGTTTGTTTGTCAATCAAGAAAATGGTTCAAAAAATATTTTTATGACATTTGGTAGAATAAAAAATCGCTAAATATTTCATTTTATTTTCATATAATATGAGGAGCTGTGAAAAATAAAAATAAAAGAGACAACAAAGAGAATATGCGAAGGAAAAGAGTGATAATAGAAGGCCTTCGAGAGTGAAATTGAGATCCGGTACAATTGTCTGTTCATATTGCTTGCAATTTAAGCAGGCAATTGTGAGAAGATCCTTGTCCGGCTATTTGCCTGAATAGATATTCGGACAACTCTATACCTGTTCGAATAAGTAGGCACCGTAAGGGACCTCTCACAATTGTCTACCCGAAAATGTGGGAGAACGGCAAAAAATAGTTTACGCATATGAGAAACGTAAACCATTTTATGTTGTATAAAAGTTATTTTCCTTAGTTAACGGAAATATTTTTAACTTACACATATTTTATGCCGCATCAAATAACATTTTTTCAAAAAAAAAAAATGGTATTAACTGTGGGCATCTATGTTATTTTAAAATGTAAATGGCCAGTGAAAGAAAAATGTATATTTTGCCCGTCTTCTATTATTGACGTACGGGTATGGCTGAGAGCTCATCCTAAAGACTAGTTTAGGCTTGTTGCTGGAGGTGGCGCTAGACTTGTTTTGGCTTCTCCTAACCGACAATTCTGTATAAAAACAAAACAAAATATAAAATAATTGAGAAATTAATAGTGGAGCCTTTTGTTTTTTTCACAAATTTTTCATTGGAGAAAATATGAAAATGACATCTAATTTTCACGTACATTTTTAATAAGATTAATAAATTATATGACATTTATTCTTAGAATATGTGATTCTTACTTACATTTTAAAAATGCATTTGGATTCATTAAAGACATATGTCAACCCTACAAAAATGTGCATTTTATAAATGAGGTAATTATTATTTTTTGAACGAAAGATCTGAATATTTTATTGATCAAAGATCACAAGCATAAATTTTTTTTCTTTTTTCTTTTTTTTTTTTTAAAAATAATGGAATCTAAAGATTGTTTACATCGACACTATAAAATAATTATGTGATAAAAAAATATATATAATTTCTAACATTAATTCCCAAATGGGTAGTAAACTTTCCTCTTTATCTAAATATAAGCCTCATGCATGTGTCTATATCACTCTCCCTCCTTGTTTATCAACTGCCAAATTGACTAATCCATGTGTCATGGAAATGTTGAGGGGACATCAAGTTTACTTGGTCCCCAAATTTGGGGATTATCATTAATGCCTCTGACCTTTGTATTTCACTGTTTTCTGCCTCTCTGCAAGGCGCAACTCATGGGATTTGGCCCTTTTGAGTTTAGTCAAATGAGAAGAAAAAAATATATATTAAAAAAATCAGTTAATGCATAAATCTTTACATAAGCATGCCGTCATTGATAGCCTGATAATTAAGTCCTTTTTTTTAATTTTTTTTTCGAGTCAAATGGTGGAATTTAAAAGAAGAAAATGAATGGATTCAGAAAATTTGCCAACTGAAGATGAGCATGGGATGTGCCAAAAAAGATGGATCGTGATTCATGACTTTGGTAGCAAAAATACCCATTTATACAACTTTCTTTTTTTTCTTTTTTTTAAAGGAGAATTCACTTATAACTTCTGAACTTTTATCTTTTTTGAAAAACATGTATCTAAATTTTAAAACGTCTCAATTTAGAGTTATTCATTTTTTCAGAAAGTTTCATTCTCAGTCTTCCGTTAAAATTTTTTGTTAAATCCTGTTGAAATTCTCAAAATACTCATTCATTTTTTTAGAAAAATTGGTAAAATTGAGGTGTTGGTTAGAATTTAATAGAATTTACAAAAATACATATGCCTGAATCTTTGAATAGTTTTATAAAAAAAATAAAAACAATGGTATTTTGAGAATTTTGATAAGATTTAACAGAAAATTTTAACGGATGATTAAAATTAAAACTTTCTGAAAAATAGATACCTTAAATTGAGACGTTTTAAAGTTTAAATACATTTTTTTAAAATAGGTGAAAATTCAAGAGTTATAAGTGAAGTTCTTAATTTTTTATTTTTTATTTTTTAAAACAAAGAGAGAGAGTTGTCAAACATCGTCACGGTTATTAAAAATTTATCCTTATCCATTTGAGAAATAATTATGCAGAAAAATTTATCCTTATCCCCACTTGAGAATCAATCAATGGCTGCTCACTTTCTATATGCATGCTGTCTTTCCTCGTGTCATCTCTTTCCTTCCCGGCCCTCACATGTTACGACTTACGTGCACGCCTTATCCCTTTTCTCTATCTCTAGCTTTAATGTCATTTACGTACGTAGTTATTCATGTGACATTTTCTCACAAAATATTCCAACCAACTCTTCTTTAATTCAGTTTATCAAACATATATTTATTTTCCTAATTAAATGAGAAAAAAAAAAGGTTAATTAAGGGAATGCTTACAAAAACAAAATCAGAACGAGCCCATCTAACAAGAGCATGTGCACGATAATTAGCACATCGAGACCCTTTCAAAACATTCCAACTTTGAAAGGAAGATAAGTCTGAACAGATACATTTCCTTACGTGTTTTGTTTTTTAAAGAACTTTCTAAAACTCAGTATAAAAGAAAACTTTGTTTAACGCCAACTGTTAAAAAATTGTTGGTCAAATGATTAAATTTACCATTTTTTATCGGGTTAAACTTTTGGGATAGATAGTAATTCTAACATTATCTCCGCCAATTCACCCCCTCCAATTTCAGGTTAAATATTTTACGTGTTGGTTCTTACTTATTAAAGAGAAGTTGGAACTTACACGTGAGGATGAGTTTTAAAGTGTTCGTTAAATGATTAAATTTACACGTTCCTACCGGCTTAAACTTTAGGTTTAAAAATTAACGCCAACAATATCAATGAAGCAAACTTTCATTTATAAGATTTGTTAGATACAAGGATTACTACATTTCATCATAACATACATGTTGAGTTCCTCCTTACACTTTTTAAGCCTATATATAGTAAGTACCACATCCTACGCAGCAATCACCAAACAAGTACAACAAAATATAGAGGAAACCCTTTTTTTCTTTTTTCTCATAAATAGTTAGAAATACAATTTTTATCCGAATTAAAATCAGATAAAAAAAAAAAAGTGTTTCCAACCATTAATTACTCCGTTAGACAGAGCCGTTACTTCTTGACGCTTTTAGGAAAGATCCACTCTTGGTTAGGGGTGGGCATGGGGCGGGGTGGGGCGGGTTTAGGCATTTTTTGGCCCCGCCCCGCACCTTTGCGGGTTGGAAATTTCCAACCCGCAAACCACACTTTATAAAGAGTAACCGTGAATTTCCAACCCGCAAACCACACTTTATAAAGAGTAACCGTGCGGTGCGGTTCACTGCGGGGCGGGTTTGTGCGGGGCGGGGCGGGTATTTTGAGTGGCATTTACGTAATTTTGATTTTATTTTGTAAAAAATAAAAAATTCAAAAAAAAATACTAGTTTTTTAAATAAAAAATTAAATTCATATTTCCATTCAAGAACATTTTCCATGGATTAGCCTTTTAAACTAAAAGCCCTATTAATTATAAGATAAAATTCTAAGAAACATGATTTTTATTTTCTCCCATCAACAAAGCATAATGAAAAATGACAAGAATAAAAAACTATAATATTTCACTATTCCATGTCATCAATTTTCTTGTATTTTCCAGAAGTAATGAAACGATTATTTCAAATAACAATACAATAAAAATGTGTACACTTTAACATCCCATAAAATTGAACCATAAAAATTGTATTTCTCACACAATGAAATGAGTCCACTAGTTAATAAACAACTAAACATGAAAAAATATAACAATCCATTGGTTAGTAAACATGCAAAAATATAAAAGTGAACCAAAACAATTTAAAACAAAAGGAATGAGTGAATGAATAGACGATTAGGTTTTCTTTCTTTCCCTTTTTTTTTTTATTTTTTTATTTTTTCTCCTTCTTTGTGCGGGGCGGGGCGGGGCGGGGACCCGCGTTTTTTAAAAGTCTAAACCCGCAACCCGCCCCGCCCCGCATAAATTTTTCATATTATGATTCTAACCCGCAAAAAATTTCGAAAATCAGGTCTTCTGCGAGGCGGGGTGGGGCGGGTGCTGCGGGTTTTGCACACCCCTACTCTTGGTGATCTCGCGTAACGGCTTGTCCGTGAACCTGATTATATTGTACACCCATGCACCGGATATAGCCCCAAGAGTCGTCGCCGAAAGGTACACCCATATGCTTTCGTACTTGCAATGTACAATAGCAGGCCCCAAGCTTCTCGCTGGATTCATCGATGCTCCTGAAATTGGCCTGTCAAAATAATATCCCCACATCATTAGACTAAGGTACTATAATTTTTATTACAAGTACTTTATAAATTAATTTTACCGTTCTCGTGACGGTCTTCGTAGTACTATCGCATGAGTTTTTTTATTTTTTTTTAACAAATAGCATGTACTATCATTAATACAAGAAAGCTCGAAGGCATACAACTTGAGAATTAAGGGGCAGACCCCCAACACTTTAAGCCTGAAGAATCTGACTTAAAAACAGTTGTCTAAGCAGAATCACAAATCTCACTAGAATTACATTTAAGCCCCCTTACAATAAAATTCCAATACAATTTGAGTCATACATAGACAGACTGTACATAGAAACAAAGGAATACACAAACACATCTCACAGAAAAATCACCTAAGAATATGTACCAAACATGAATATATACGACTGTCATACAATTTGATGATATTAAAAAAAAAAAAAAAAGATTTTCAGTGTTGCATCATCCCAATTGTATAATAGTTGTATATCAGTCTACCGAACAAATAAATATAATAAAAAAATGGTGTGAACATATAATTTGTGCAATATATTCTAATATTCTAATAAGATTAGATTAAGCTATTACCCGGCAAACATTACGTTAAGTAGGACCGTAGACCCAACAGCAAGGCCAGCAAGCTCTCCGATCTGCATAGACACAATATATATTTTAACACTTTATATATTTATTTATTTGAACAGTGTAGAAGAATATTCATACGTAATTGTCAATATGGATAAGCTTCAAAATTATTTTCGTATTATAACTCAACACGTTTGGGTTTATATATAAGGCAGATTGCTTGATATCATAAGATTCTGGACGCAATCGGTCAATGAGATAGGAGAACTAATCAGCCAACCAAATAGGCTAATTATAATTAATTTGTTGTCCAATTACTTTAATCGGAGAATTTGATTGAATATTAATTATATGATTTTTTAAAATATTTTAGTGGTGATTTGACATAATATCACTATCAAGAATTAAGACAAGCATTTTTTTATTTGAAGGCTAGCAAGGCTCCTGGTCGAGATGGGTTTACCTCCTATTTTTTCATGAAGACTTGGTGTATTGTTGGTGATATGGTGTTACGGGTCATGAATGTTTCTTTCTTCTAATGAGAAATGTTATTTCTTCAATCCCGGTTCAACGCTAGTAACTTTTTTTTAAAATTAACTATTAAATATGTAAGACTCACGTGTAAGAAAACAGATTTAATGATTAATTTGAAAAAAAAAAAAAGATTAGATGAAAATTGGACAAAAATTGAAAAAGTAGAAAAACTCTTTTTTTATGTGTCTCAAACGATCTTCTTAAAGAAGTCATTCAACAGCTATCTCTTTGATCCCGAGAGTTTTTGGCCGTTAAAAGATTTTGAGTTCAAATCTTGACTCTATATTTCACCCATATTAAAGCTGAATTCAAACATTGACTTTATATTTCACAACTTATTTTAATTAAATATTTCACAAAGTGTTAACCTCACTTGTATGATTAAAATTAGTACGTTTTATAAACTTAAACTTTTGAAAGAACAACTAGAATTAAGCAAAATTAAACGAATAAAAGGGTGAAAGAACTAACAGCTCTGTTGTCGGTGGCAACACCGGATATGACAAACATGAGGTAGAATGTGATTATGAACTCGAGCACAAAAGACTGCAGGTTAGACCCCGCCGGAATTGTTCCGGCAAACTTGTTCTCGTGCCCACTGAATATCAACCAAAGGGTGCCGCTCGCCAGTGTCGACCCGAGGACTTGAGCTGACACATAAGCTGGCACCTACAAGAGATATAAATTAAGTTTAAATCAGACAGACAAATCTGATTCACATGGTATTTTACTATTTTTGGCAGAATATTATTTGAATACAATGTGGATTGGTTGGGAGAAGGCATATGAATCATGGGTTTTTTGTTAAGACAGCAACACTTGCTGTCCAAGGCTCCGCAGATCATGCATACCTTGCTGATCAAGGTGCCGCAATTCATGGACGTATAGCACAAGACTCCACTGATCATGCAATCAGAAAGTTGCCTTGTGCAACCAGCAATTAGCATCCCAAGCATCCCAAGGATCACGGTCTACAATCCTGCGCTCTTGATTCTCTACATGGCAACAACACTTCCACCAACGGCTACATATTGCCCTATACTACTAATAAGCATATTTCACCTAATTAACGATCCTTTCCTTTTATTTGTCGATTGTATATTCCTTTCCTTAAATCCAAAACACTAGCTGTATAGGAACGTTAGTAAACCTTCTACGTTGTAACTTTCCTTCTAAGACAATCCTGTAAACTAGTATATATAGAAGGCATACTGCAGCTTGGAAATTAAGCTTCCAAGTCTGTTTTCTTCTGTTTTCTTCTCCTATTCTCTGTTTTTGCATGGTATCAGAGCCCTATCAGGTTCACACCACAATTATCGATCCAATGGCTGACTCCTCCAACTCTTCCAACACTGAAAAATCCATCCCCATCTCCACATCACCTGTTCAACCCCACATAACCGACAGCATAATTGCACCTCTCCCTACACCAAATATCCATTCTCATATTGCTCCCAAAATACAATTAGATGAACAAAACTACATGGCCTGGGTGTTTCAGTTTCGACCCATCCTCCGGACGAATGACTTGATGGGTATTGTTGATGGCTCCGAGCCATGCCCACCAAAGTTCATTCCTGGTCTTACAGCAGATTCCCCAGCACAACTGAATCCTGCATTCACAACGTGGGAAAAGAAAGACAAATATCTGCTCAGCTGATTCATTGCCACACTGTCCGAAAAGGTGCTCTCCACCGTCTATGGTCTAGACACCTCAAGACAAGTCTGGTGCGCCCTGGCAAACCGTTATGCTGCTCCATCCAAAACTAGGATTCAGGAGTTAAGGCGCCAGCTACAAGGATTGCGCCAAGGTGACAAATCTTGCTCTGAATATATGCATGCTGCAAAAACCTTGGCGGATCACCTGGCTATGGTTGGAAAGCCAGTTAATGATGAGGATCTCATATCCTATATCATTGGTGGATTAAATCCACGATACAATGCCTTCATCACCTCCTTTACTCTAATGACAAAGGATGAGTCCATACCTCTAGAGGACTTCCAAACCCTGCTGATCAGCCATGAACAACTCCTCAACAATCAGAATGCTGAATCAGAAGTCACCTCCTTTGCACTATATGCACAAAAGCCGAGTCATAGCCCTCGCAAGCCCAAGTTTAACAATCCTGCAAGGCAAGGGCAGCCTCGGTTCTCCAATTCCAGACAAAATCAATCCCGGTTTTCACCACAGGCAACCCGATTCTCTGCTCAAAATTCAACTCAGCAGCTCCCAGAAAGTGCCTCACCCCAAGGTAAGTCCAATCCTGGTCGTTTTACCTCTCATGATTCTAATCGAGCCCCATGTCAGATTTGTGGAAAAAGCAATCACCAAGCCCTGGATTGCTTCCATCGAATGGACTACGCCTTTCAAGGCCGACACCCTCCGCGTGAGTTAGCAGCCATGGTCTCTCACTCCAATGCAGTAGCTGAAGAAGAGGACTGGCTAGCAGATAGCGGAGCCAACAATGACATCACAGCAAACCTGGAAAATCTCTCCATCAACCAACCTTACAATGGCACCGAAGCTGTCACAGTTGGTAATGGTGGGGGTCTCTCAATAACACACACTGGCTCCACTTCTTTTACAACACCAAATGCTATCTTACATCTTAAAAACATTCTCTGATGTCCTCAATCCTCTGCAAACTTACTGTCCATACAAAAGTTTTGCAAGGATAACAATTGCTTTTTTAAACTAACCGACTCTTATTTTCTTGTGAAGGACAACCAAACCGGGGAGATCCTTCTGCAGGGGCCTAGTGTGGGAGGACTTTACCCAATAAATCTGAAACACTTCTCTAAAAATAAACTCCAAAGGCTTACGGCTTTCCTAGGAGCAAAGACCTCTGTTTCTACCTGGCATAGAAGACTCGGCCATCCACATTCTCGCATTTTCCAGCAAATAATTAGTTCAAATCAGTTGCCTGTTACAACCTCTAAGATTAGTGAAGTTTGTATTGATTGTCAACTCGCTAAGAGTAGACAACTACCCTTCCCTAAGTCACATACTGTCACTCAATCCCCTCTAGAGCTTGTTCACAGTGACATTTGGACATCACCCGTTATTTCAATAAGTGGATGCAAATATTATGGTATTTTTGTTGACAATTTTTCTCGGTACTCCTGGCTATTTCCTCTTAAACAAAAATCTGACATATTTGAATGCTTTATCAAATTCAAATGTTTAATTGAAAATCTCTTATCTTGTAAAATCAAGCAATTTCAAACTGATGGGGGAGGAGAATACACCTCTCACCTCTTCAAGCAATATCTCTCAAAACACGGCATCCACCACAGAATAACATGTCCACACACCTCGCAGCAAAATGGGATTGCGGAAAGGAAGCATAGACATGTCATTGAGACAGGTCTAGCTCTCCTTGCGCAATCTCACTTACCTCCCAAATATTGGGTCGAGGCCTGTCTCACGGCAGTTTACCTCATCAATCGAATGCCTTCCTACACACTGCATAACTCCACTCCTTATACTAAACTCTTTCGAGCTGAACCCTCCTATTCTGATCTAAGGGTATTTGGTTGTGCCTGCTACCCACTCCTTCGCCCATACAATAAACACAAACTTGAATTCAAAAGCAAACAATGCATCTTCCTAGGCTACAGCTCCAATCATAAAGGCTATAGGTGCTTGGACCCAAGTACCTCACGCATCTACCTCTCTCGAAATGTTGTCTTTGACGAAAACCTCTTCCCTGCTAAGCCGAAGGTCACTACCACACTGCCCCCTGCACCAGGTCACTCCCCATCTACAGGTACTATGTTACTACCTATTCACTTTTATTCTCTTAATTCATTACCTCCTGTTCACACACACAGCACCACTGCTTTGCCTACTAATGATGCAGGACCTTCCTCACCACCTGCTGAACCGGATATCCACAACTTAGAGACTCGGGACATCAGCCCCCTTCTTCACTCAGAGTCAGCACCCACTTCACCTACATCAATCAACCCTACAACTAATCACTGTCCCCCTGACCTGCCGGATGACTCCACTCCAACGGCCAATTCAGATGATCTTGTGCCTCTAGCTCCTCCTCTACATGACATCGAGTCAGCAGACTTAGCCTCAGCAGACTTAGCCTCTGCCTCTCCTTTAGTACCTTCTCCCCATGTCAGCACCCTCACTGTCCCTCCTCCTCACCGTGTTACCCGATCTCAAACCGGCAGCCTCAAGCCCAAATCTTTCCCTGACTTTAAACTCTACACTGCCACTAAACATCCTTTACAGTCCCTCCTAGCTACCACTTTACCTAGAGAACCCACTTCCTACAAACAGGCAGCCTCCAATCCTAAATGGCATGCGGCTATGGAATCTGAGTTCCAAGCCTTACTGGATAATCATACCTGGACCCTCTGTCCAAGACCCCCACATCGCAACATCATCAAAAACAAATGGGTTTACAAGCTCAAACAAAAAGCCGATGGGACCATTGATAGGTACAAAGCTCGCCTTGTTGCCAAAGGCTTCCAACAACAGGATGGCATCGACTACACTGAGACATTCAGCCCCGTCATCAAACCAGCTACAATTCGCCTCATTTTAGCTCTTGCTCTCAACTTCAACTGGCCTCTCAAACAACTTGACGTCTCGAATGCTTTCTTGCATGGAGTACTCACCGAAGAAGTTTTCATGGAACAACCGCAAGGGTTTGTTCATCCCCATTTCCCTAATCATGTGTGCAAACTTGGTAAGTCTCTCTATGGCCTCAAGCAAGCACCTCGTGCTTGGTTTCATCGCCTGTCTGAGGCCTCCTTGACAGGGGCTTTATCGGCTCTAAGGTGGACACTTCCTTATTTCTCCTTCACACTTCTTCTCTGCATATCTTCTTTTTAGTTTACGTTGACGACATTATTGTCACAGGCAATAATTTGCCTGTTATTAACAATCTGATCTCAAGCTTGCAGGAAGAATTCAAGCTCAAGGACCTTGGCTCACTCTCCTACTTCCTTGGTATTCATGTGCTCCGTGATCAGCAACACTTGCACCTTAGTCAGTCCAAATACATAGTGGATCTCCTACATCGTGTCAACATGGATGGAGCCAAGCCTTACTCTGCACCCTGTACCTCCGGAAAACGACTATCTGCCTCTGACGGAGACCCTCTTCCGGATCCCACCTTGTACCGACATATTGTCGGTGCCCTTCAATACTGCACACTCACACGGCCGGACATCTCGTTCACTGTCAACCAACTTTGTCAATTCCTCCATTGTCCCACAACTACTCACTTCAGTGCTGCCAAGCGGGTGCTTCGATACCTGAAAGGGACCCCGGACTTCGGACTCCTCTTCACCAAAGGCCCTCTCCATCTCCATGCCTACTGTGACTCAGACTGGGCTGGGGACCCCACGGACAGGCGGTCCACTGGTGGATATGGTGTGTTTCTTGGCTCTAGTCTGATTTCCTGGCATGCCAAGAAGCAACCCGTGGTGTCTCGCTCTAGCACAGAGGCGGAGTACCGCTCCTTAGCAACTACCACAGCTGAACTTTATTGGCTGCGGATGTTATTTAGAGAACTCCAAGTGTCTCTCCCTACTCCGCCCAATATCTGGTGTGATAATATGGGAGCCATTGCCTTGGCCTCCAACCCCATTTATCATGCTCGGACCAAACATGTCGAGGTTGACTACCACTTTATTAGAGAGAAGGTCCTTCACAAGGACGTTACCATCAACTATATTTCCACTCAAGACCAACGGGCAGACATCTTCACTAAAGGACTCACTTCTGCCCGCTTCCTCTTCTTACGTGACAAGCTCATGCTCGTTGCCCCTCCCATCAGCTTGCGGGAGGCTGTTAAGACAGCAACACTTGCTGTCCAAGGCTCCGCAGATCATGCATACCTTGCTGATCAAGGTGCCGCAATTCATGGACGTATAGCACAAGACTCCACTGATCATGCAATCAGAAAGTTGCCTTGTGCAACCAGCAATCAGCATCCCAAGCATCCCAAGGATCACGGTCTACAATCCTGCGCTCTTGATTCTCTACATGGCAACAACACTTCCACCAACGGCTACATATTGCCCTATACTACTAATAAGCATATTTCACCTAATTAACGATCCTTTCCTTTTATTTGTCGATTGTATATTCCTTTCCTTAAATCCAAAACACTAGCTGTATAGGAACGTTAGTAAACCTTCTACGTTGTAACTTTCCTTCTAAGACAATCCTGTAAACTAGTATATATAGAAGGCATACTGCAGCTTGGAAATTAAGCTTCCAAGTCTGTTTTCTTCTGTTTTCTTCTCCTATTCTCTGTTTTTGCATTTTTGTCACAGCTGGAAAATTCATCAAAATTGAAGTAATTTTTTTTGGTAAATAAGTTGAAAAAACATGAATTTTTTACATACCCATTTGGGTGTTAATAACAATTAATAACATGCCTTTTTAAAACAAGTTGGAGAATGTTTGTTTGAAAGGAAAGTGGGTTGTTTAGAAACTGCAAAAAAAAAAAACTTGTTAATTAACGCGCTTTCTTGCAGTGCACCCAAACAAGAATGAGAAAGTTTCTCTGGTGTGGTTTACCTGCTTCCACGGAAATCTTCTACAAGTGGCAAAGGCAATGGTGACCGCAGGATTAAAATGGGCGCCGGAGATGTGGCCAACAGAGTAAACCAGAACCATCACAGCCAGCCCCCATACTATTGATATTCCCGGCAGAGTCACCACCTTGTCATTGTCCAAATTCACCACCACCGCTCCACAACCGGCAAAGACCAAGAAGTAGGTACCCAAAACCTCTGCCACCAACTGTCATCAACAAAAAAATTCCCTTTTAAATGTTAAATCGGCTTAGATAAGGCTGAATATGCAGACCCAAAAACATTCTTAAAGCTCATGTTTTCTAGGACTTGGCATATAAATTGAAAAAGAAAAAAGGAATCAACTAAATATATGCACCTTCTACATGAAAGGAACAGAGAGACAGAAGCCTCCTCCTTGGTTGGTTTTGGAGGCAGAGGAGGCATGGTTGTGATTGGCCTCGCATTCTTTAACAGACAAAGCAACATCATGGTTTCCGTTACTTCCTGAATTCTCTGCCATCGCTCTTGACACAAGAAGAGAGGAAGGAACAAAGGTGAAAAAACAGAGAAATGAGATTGCTCAGCTTTGGGCAAAGAACCCCCGGCGGAACAACTCCAATTTATTGGTACAAAAAGATCCAAAAAGAGAGAGAGAGAGAGAGAGAGAGAGAGAGAGAGAGAGAGAGAGAGAGAGAGAGAGAGAGAGAGAGAGAGAGAGAGAGAGAGAGAGAGAGAGAGAGAATGGACTTTTTGGGAAAATGAAAGAGACGACCAAATGGGTTTTACTTTTAAAATATGAAGAGCATAGTAAATAACGTTGAAAAAAGTGATATTTTAGATGATGTGAACAGGTATATGAATTGATGGCTGCTTCAACAACCCACCGGAAATGTGGAGGGATGAAATGAATGGCTTTTAAGACTCCAAAACCACTATTAATGGATATTGGATACTGCTTCTTTAGGATTTTATCAAAGAGTGCGTCTTCTGTCCGGTCGTGTCAAAAAACCCATGTTTTTTGCCCACCAATGGACGATTGACACATCAGCAAAATACCAAAAAATGAAATTACACTGATCTACAGGATCCCTCTCGGCTGTCACAAAGAAAACCCTCCCCCATCGCCCAAATGACGATCTGCAGCCCCTAAAGAAAAACTCCAGCCGGACGCTACCGCCATCGACTGGCCGGACGCTACCGCAACCAACTGGCCGGACGCTACTACCACCGACTGGACCAGACCACGCCGCAAACACCCATCTGCAGCCCCAAATCGAGGTCGAACCTTCACTAATCGTTGCTATACCATGATGGGAGGCCCAGAGGACCCCTCTGGAGAGGCAAGAAGTTGATTGGGAAAGAAGTACTTTTTGTGATACTGGGATTGAAGAGGTTCAAGGATGACGAAGAGAAGCTTGAGAAGTTCATCAAGTCCCACGTGCTGAGGCTCTTGAAGTTGGAGATGATTGCTGTTCTCGGTGAGCTTGAGCGCAGGAAGAGCTTGATTATTAGTTTAAATTGTGCTGTCTATTTCACATTATCATTTGGGTTGCTATTAAATTACTTTTGGGTTCTTGATTGGTCACCTTTTTTTAACTCTCTCTCCCACTTTACTGAAATGGTCATTTTGTTGTGCTGATATGTGAAAGCGATCTTCTTGATGGGGAATTTACTTCATACAATGTGAAAAAGAGTAGTTTTGTAGAATAGCCCTTTAAGAAGAGCAGCAGAGTGAGAATGCCCTGCAAGTGTTCGATAAAATGCTTTTAAGGAAATGTCAGCTCTTGGAAACCTCTAACATGCTTTGATTTGATAATGTTTAAGGATTATCTTACTTTCCTAGTAAACTTTTCAAATCACACATTTTTGCTTCTGATTGAATGCCCAATGATTTTTTTTTTTTTTTGGTTTTTGTGGTGGGCTGGGGGGGGGGGGGGGGGAAACAGAGGTAGTTTCATGTTCTGTAGTTACTGAGGATGCCTAGTTTGATGCTCTGATATTTAGACATAAATGTGTGCTACGGACTAAACATGTGTTTTGAGTACATATGTTATCTGATTAATACTTAATTATGATATCTGAAAATGAAAAACATTAGAGCTTGTATGAGTAGTTATAGTTGAAGAATATTGTTATCCTTTTGCAGGATCGCTAAAATGAGTCCTAATAGTCATGCTGAGAATGAAATGGTAGAAGATAGACAAGCCGAGAATGAAATAGTTGAAAATCAAAATGATTTGAAGCAACCAAATGTCCGCCTTTCTTCATTTAATGGTCCTACGGAACCATGTCTTGGTATGGAATTTGATGAAGTAGAAGATGCCCATGCATGTTATAATGCTTACGCAAGACGAATGGGTTTTAGCATTCGAAAAAATCATTCTCGATTATCAAAAGATAAGTCATTAATTGGGATAGAATATGTTTGTTCAAGAGAAGGATTTCGTCAAAAAAGTTGCGAAGAAAAAATTTGTACAAATTCAGAGCTTCCAGAAACAAGGATAGGATGTAAAGCAATTATGGGTTTAAAGAAAGTGGAGTTAAGGTGGATTGTATGTAAATTGATAAGTGAACATAATCATGAGCTCCTTTCTCCTAGAAGTACAACTTTGCTTCGTGGACATAGAGTGGTAACACGTGATCAAAAAAATCTTATAGATACCCTCAATGAGTCCGGTGTACCTCCAAGGAAGATAATGACAGTATTGAGTAAAGAATCTGGTGGCGACCATAATGTTGGTTGTATTGCTAAAGATATTCAAAATTATGTGGGCAATAAAAGAAGATTTCGTTTTAAAGAGGGAGATGCACAAAAAATGTACAACTATTTTCTTGAGAGACAATCCCAAAATCCAGGTTTTGTGTATGCAATCCAAGTAGATGAAAATGGATGCATGGACAATTGTTTTTGGGCAGATGCTAGATCACGAGCTGCATACCAATATTTTGGAGATGTTGTTACCTTTGATGCAACTTACTTGACAAATTGTTATAAGATGCCTTTTGTTCCTTTTACTGGAGTTAACCATCATCACCAATCTATGATGTTTGGATGTGCTTTGCTTGTAAATGAAACAGCTGAATCTTATGCATGGTTGTTGAAAACATGGCTTGAGGCAATGCTTGGATGTGCTCCTTCTACAATTATCACAGATGATGACAAGGCCATGGCTAAGGCAATTGCAGAGGTACTACCAAATGTCACTCATAGATTGTGTTTGTGGCATATTTTACAAAAAGTTCCAGAACATTTGGCTCATATATATAATAAATATCCATCTTTTCAAGGAGATTTCCATCATTGTATTCATAATACAATCACAATTGAAGAGTTTGAGATGGAATGGAGTGAAATTGTTGGCAAGTATGAGTTGGTAGAGAATGATTGGTTGAAAAAACTTTATATACGACGTGAAAAGTGGGTGCCGGCTTACTTGCGAACCACATTTTGTGCCGGCATGTCTACAACTCAACGGAGTGAGAGTATGAATAAGTTTTTTAAAGATTATGTTCGTCCGAGCACAATGGTGAGTGAATTTGTCTATCACTATGAAAAAGCCTTAAATGCGCGGTATCTTAAAGAGAAAGAAAAAGATGTGAAGACAAAAACTTCTAGACCGATTTTAAAAACGCGTTACAAGATGGAAGTAGAGGCGGCAAATGTTTACACAAGAGAGTCTTTTTTGATGTTTCAGGAAGAGCTATTTAACAGTCAAAATTACAAATCATCTAAACATCGAGAAGAAGGAGGGACGAAGATATATAGGGTGACCCTTCATGGGAGAGAAAATCCATTTTATGAAGTTGCATTTGAAGCTCTTGAAAAGAAAGCTACTTGTACATGTCATAAGTTTGAATTTGTTGGAATTTTGTGTGCGCACATTCTTCAAATTTTTGTGAAGAAGTCTTTGGTGGACTCTATTCCCCAACATTATGTTCTAGAGAGATGGACGATCAATGCCAAGAGTCGCATTATACATGGCATATCTAGTGGTGATATACAAGTAGAAACACAAAATTCTTCCACCTTGATGAGAAATAGCTTAATGTTGCAATTTTATGAAGTTGTAGAAGTGGGGTGTCAATCAAAAAGAAAATATGAACATCTTGGCATTGGTTTAAAAAAGCTTTATCACGAGCTTTTGACAATGAATGATGATAGTGATAAAGATATAAATGATGGTGATGAAGAAAGTGCCGAGGATCTTGTGTTAAATAATCAAGTACTATCAAATCTTACATTTACTTTACAAGATCCTCTACATGTTCGATGCAAAGGAAAACCCAAATCTGTGAGACAAAAAAGTTCAAAAGAAAAGCAAGCAATGAAGAAAAGGGCATGCACCATTTGCAAGAAAACAGGACATGTGAAAACCAATTGCCCTTCACACAAGCAAACAAGGTATTCATTCTTATACATTATGTTATTTACAATAATTTACATTAACATGCATTTTGATTTAATTCGCATTAAAATATTCTTTTTTATAGGAATATTTTAATACCAATATGAGGCCAGCTAATTTGGGGTTAATAGATCAACAAAGTTTAGTAGAGGTAAATTTTTATTATAACATATCCTCTATCAAGTAATTTTTTTTTTTCATTATCTAATCTTCATTATTTGTGAATGATTTACAGTGCTCTTTGCCAACTATGGAGTATCCCTCTACAATTACATTTGACATGTCTCAAGATCTTGTTTGTTCGTCTACTACAATTGATATTGATGCAGATAACGTCAACGCCTATGAAAATCTTTGAAGTTGCTAATCTTTGTGCAGCGTGGTCTTTTTTGTGATGTTGTAATGCACAAAATTTGGTTGTATGTGGCTCTATGTGATTAGTTTTTTAGTTATGAACATCTACGGTAAATGAGTACTAGATGTGCTTTTGTATATGTCTATAATTAAGTTAGTATTTTGGGAAGTTCTTAATGCATTGAAGTTGTAATTTTCAACTAATTTGTGTATATGATAAGAGGTTTTTTGCTATTGATTTTGGTGGAAAATTGCTGAAATTCAAAATTTTATCCGTGGCTTTTACTAATTTTACACCAATAACTTGGATGTTCAACAATGATGGTATAATATGGTGGAGAATTGCTGAAATTCAGGGTTTATGCTGTCTGCGTTAGTTGATTGGACAACATAAGCTATTAAGACTAAACAGCACAAAGACCTCACGTCATTAAAATTCTGCTGCAAAGGAAATGGAGAAACATGCACTGTGTCATCCAATGGAATTGGGAGATTTCCATGGCATTAGCAGCAGGAGAAATTTGTGGTTCTCCAAGTCCACCACTGAATTCTAATCAAGCCAAGAAGCTATCCTCTAAATAATTTCAATGCAATATTTGAGTTCATTATGTGTTGTTATTGAGCCAAAATCAATTATGTCTTCTCCCACACATTCAAGTCAAATAATAATTTGTCAAGAGAAATCCCTTAGACCTCTAAATAGCATTAAGCTATGTTTGATACAACATTGATTTACAACAAAAATAAGAACACAAGTACAATGTCGATTTACAGCATCAAAAAACATAAGATACCACATACACCTTGGGTGCCTGAAATCCCAACTCACAATAGAATCCAAGAGTGCACATGGCACCCCCATCCAACCTAACAAGGTCAGCCCCAACCCAACCTCAACAACCAAAGGAAGGTTCTTAGTGTTCAATGTCCACATCTAATGGAGCCTCCTCACAATTCAATGTCATACTCTTGAAGTATCTCCCAAAAAACAGCACAAAGCATCTCCCTTCTTCTGATTCAGGAAGGACAATTCCTGCTATGCCATTTCCTATAGAAAAGAAAAATTAATGAAGAGCAGGTTAAGATAAAGACTTGAACAAACAAAATCAAATCAGATAAGCAACCTTAGCATTAGCATTACTAACACCCAAAATCCAGCCATCATCCACTTTCCAAAATCCACCAAAAATCAACCCAAGAACTACTGCCCATAAGCATAAATTCCAGAAATTCCCCATCAAGCAAAGCTCCCAACCTATAAATCAAGCCCCCAATTGAACCCATCTGGTTATCCCCAAACAAATCAAAAGGAGGAAATATACTCAAACTTCTAAACACATTGATTCGGCCAAGACCCAAACACTTCCAGAAATTCTATACCCATTCGGTTCTACAAAAACATCAAGGGAATAACCAAAAATCAAAGACTTCAAGAGAACCAACCCAATCGGTCAACATAGAAAAATGCCCTAAAATTTACCCTAAATTCGCATCTAGCAAAGCCATAGCAACCCACACCATAATCTAGGTCTATACTCATTTGGTGTTACGAAAATCATAAAAAAAGGCTAGGGATTTACCTCAAAAACCATCTTCTTGGCCGGAACCCTCTTCTTCTTCGATCTTTCAGTTTCAGTCTCTCTCTCGCGGTGGCCCTCTCTCAGACGATCGACAAAAACTCCCTCTCATGAGAAAGACAAATCGGTCTCTCTCCCTCTTAAGCTTGAGCGCCAGACCGAGAAAATCATGAGAAAGACACACAGAGAAAATCAGAGAGACAGAGAAATAGAAGAAGAGTTACCGGTGTGGGATTTTCTCAGAAGTCCCGGCATGGGCGGCGGCTTTCGAGCGGCGGCACTGTTCATCTGGCGAAGGCAGCGTTAGTCTCAGAGTCTCAGACGAGTCGGGGAGAGAGTATGACTGTATGAGGATAGTTTCCCAGCTTGTAGGCTGTAGCAGACGAAAAAAATCAGGTGTTTAGCATGTATTTGGTTTTTTTTGTTTCAGGCTTACGTGTCAGATTGTCATTGGCAGGCAGAAAAACCCTACTTTTTGCCACGACCGAATTGAAGTTATACTCTTTATCAAATGTTTGGATCAATCTGAGTTGAGGACAGCAGTAATAACACCTCTCATAGGATTTTATCAAATGTAAAAGAGATAAAAATAGATAATATACTCTTCTTCTAGAATGTGAAAGGATAGCAATGACTAATTTAATGAGGTTCTCCCTTTTTCTAAAAAATGAAAATAAAAAATAAAAAATAAAAAAAAATAAAAAAAGAAGAAGAAAAAACCTATTCTGTAAAGGCTTTCTGTTGCATGAGGGGACATAATTTTGTTCTTTTTTCTTTTAGGAAGTTATGCTTCAAAATATTACCAAAAAGATGACTAAAATGTCATTTTTTTTTCTTCGTTTTAGTAGAAAACAATGTTATATACTATACCTTCATTTCACTCTGAAGATGTGTTTGGCATTACGATTTTGTAGATAAAAAGTTCGATTTTAAACCAAATCGCTAAACATGAATCGTTTAGAATTGCATTTTTTTAATATTTTAAACCTTTAAACCAAATCCCTGATCATAAATCAATTTTGTAGATGAAATGTCATCAAAAGTGCAATTTTTTATATATGGAACTTTTTAGATAAATTTCTAATACACGATACTACCCACAAGAACCATATATCAGTTGATTGAGTGAGACTTGAACAGTCGATTTCGTGATATTAAACAAACGAGACGACAATTGAGCTTAATTACCCTTGCGGGCACTGCAAATAACTTATAATAAAATGTTTACAAAATAAAACAAAATCTAAAAAGACGGGCGTAAAAGTCTATAACTATATATATAGAGGTTTAATTAATCAACTAGGAGGAAACTACTTTAAAAGGGTATTTCTAGAAATGTAAAACAAAGAAAATTAAGAATATTCAACCCGAAACTTTGGGCTCCTGAAAAACCTAAGGATTCATTCCAGCCAGTAGGATAACTTTAGTTGAATCTGCAGACTGCAGATATACATGTTTGTTAAAGGTTTAATAAGTCTTTTTATATTTTCAAAAATAAAAATACACATATTTTAGAAAACATATGCTTTTTTTTTTTCCTTTTTTGTAGAGATTAACTTATTACTTATAAAAAAATATTTAAAAAGAGAGAGTGGTGGCCGCTCGGCCACCCCCGAGCATGCATACAGGCGGTGCGACAACCGTAACATAACAGAACACGTAGGTGCATAGCCATTAAGAGTGGCTGCTCTCTTTTTTTTTTTTTTTTTTTTTTTTGTAAGTAAAAATTAGTTCTATATGTGCCTTGTGTTTGTTCAAAATAAATATTTTTATCTTTTTTTTTTAAAAGGAAAAATACAAAACTCTTTATAAAAAATTTATCAATTAATTTTTTTAAATGGACCCCACAAAAAAAAAAAAAATTTATACGGCTTTGGACAATTCTCTTTGTTATGTACAATTAAAGACAATCTTAACAAGCAATATTATAAGTGTACATGGAGGGCAAGTTGTCATGTTCAACTCTTCCTGCACAAAGGGATCCACAAATTAATTTAATCATTCTTTTATTTAAAAAAGCACCATCTAATCTGCGATTTGAAAAGACAGATTTTCTGTGTTTTCTTTTTTGGATAAAAGATTTTCTGCGTTTTTAAATCGCAATTTTTAAAAACGTAGTTTCTAAACGATTTACGTTCTGCGATTTGGTTTAAAATCGCACTTATTATCTACGAAATCGCAATCTCAAACGCATACAAAATCGCAATTTAACTTTTAAAATCGTAAATTAGCCTTTAAAATTATGCGTTTTCAAAAAAACATCATATTACCTGCGATTTGAAAATGCAGATTTTCTGCGTTTTCAAATCGCAATTTTTAAAAACACAATTTTTAAATGATTTATATTTTATAATTTAGTTTAAAATCACATTTACTGTCTACAAAATCGCAATCTCAAATACACCGAAAGTCTAAATCTCTTCAAGAATATTACATAGTACACTAAATCGAATCCAAGACAGGGAAAGACAAAGTTGAAGAAACAAAAACCTTTCTTGGCTAGCAGTGTCCCAAATCTGAGCCTTGATAACCTTGCCATCGACTTTCAAGGTCCGAGTGGCGAACTCGACGCCAATGGTGGACTTGGACTCTCGAGGTTAAACTTGTTCTTGGTGAACCTGGAGAGCAGATTCGACTTGCCGACGCCCGAGTCCCCGATCAGGACCACTTTGAAGAGGTAATCGTAGTCGTCGTCTGCTCAGGACCACTTTTATAAGCTGTGAAAAATAAAAGAGACAACAAAGAGAATATGCAGAGGAAAAGAGTGATAATAGAAGGCCTTTAAGAGTGAGATTGAGATCTGGTGCAATTGTTTGCTGATATTGCTTGTAATTTAAGCAGGCAATTGTGAGAAGATCCTTGTCCGGCTATTTGCCTGGATAGATATTCGGACAACTCTATATCTGTTCGAATAAGTAGGCATCGTAAGAGACTTCTCACAATTATCTATCCGAAAATGTGGAAGAACGGCGAAAAATAGTTTACGCATATGAGAAGCGTAAACCATTTTATGTTGTATAAAAGTTATTTTCCTTAGTTAACGGAAATATTTTTAACTTACACATATTTTATGCCGCATCAAATAACATTTTTCCAAAAAAAAAAAAATGGTATTAACTGTGGGCATCTATGTTATTTTAAAATGTAAATGGCCAGTGAAAGAAAAATGTATATTTTGCCCGTCTTCTATTATTGACGTACGGGTATGGCTGAGAGCTCATCCTAAAGACTAGTTTAGGCTTGTTGCTGGAGGTGGCTCTAGACTTGTTTTGGCTTCTCCTAACCGACAATTCTGTATAAAAACAAAACAAAATATAAAATAATTGAGAAATTAATAGTGGAGCCTTTTGTTTTTTTCACAAATTTTTCATTGCAGAAAATATGAAAATGACATCTAATTTTTAGGTACATTTTTAATAAGATTAATAAAGTATATGACATTTATTCTTAGAATATGTGATTCTTACTTACATTTTAAAAATGGGGATAACTACACTTTACCCCCCTGATTTATCCACGGTGTGGCGATTTACCCCCCAATGTACAAAAATCAGTACATGACCCCCCGAACTTGCCAGCGTGTAACGAAATGGACCTTCCGTCCAGTTGCCCGTTATTTTGGATGGCAAGTCGGTCACGTGCAAGTCACGTGACCGTTTCAGACTGAAATGCTACCCAAAATACCCCCGCCTCACCTCATCTTTATACACCCCTTTGCTCGCACATATTTCTCATCTCCTTCACCAACGGCTCTTTGCAAGAACTAGGAACTAGGGTTTTCGAAGTGGGCTTCCAATTTTCGACATCTCTGACCAGTTTCGCACCATTTCCCGAAGATGCAACCATCAGGCACTGCTTCTACGGAGTCGGAGTCGACAACGAGTGGGGCAACTTCTGCAGTAATGCCGATTTGTTATTGCGAGCGTCCGGCTTGTATGTTAACCTCCTACACCGAAAAAAATTTCGGTAGAAGGTTTGTGAAATGCCAAAATTACAAGGTAATTTAACCGAAAATCTTCAGCAATTTTTATGAAGAGCAATGCTGCTTACCTCTTACTGTACTTATATAAATATTTAAAAAAAAAATGAACTGGGTTGACTTTTATTTAGTAGTTTTTTTTTTGGAGCATGTTATTAGATTACATTTTTACACATGTGATTAATTCTGTATAGACACGTGACTTTGGTTTTGTTAGTTAGTTAGACTGTTAGATTATAGCAAGTCATGTAACTCGGTATATATATATACTGCGAGTCATGTACAGTTGATTATGCTATTCAATACTAAATCAGAGAATCATTTTTCTCTCAAACCTTTTGTTCAGTTTCATATTCACAGCTCATTCCTGCTTTACATAATCATTCAACATCAAATTCAATACATGTATTAAACTCATTAATTTTCTGAAGATTAATGAGTTTTGAAATGATATGGAAAAGTGCATAAATAGCCTACAACGATTAATTTTCAAATAACATAAGCTAGAAATAACCTTTGTTTCTGTCTGTTTTATTTTATTTATTTTTTGATTTATTTTTGTTATCGTTTTTCAGATAAATCGAGCTTGTGGTTTCTGGCAATGGGTTGATCCCAAAATGTGTTCACATGGAGAGAGGGTGGTAGGTCGTTTGCGTGAGTGGCATGGAAGTTTGATTCAAGACGCTGAACGATGCCGTACAATGGTTGAAACTGAAGTTGCAAAGTTGAAGGCGAATATGGGGATAGAGGAAGCCGAACGATGCCGACTTATAGTTGAAGCTGAAGTTGCAAAGTTGAGGGCAAATATGGAGATTGAAAATGCTGCCCTCCGTAAAGAAATCGAGATTCAGGGGATCAATTACCAAACAATGAAGAAGATTTATAAGACAATAATTGTATGTACATGGATATTGATGATTGTGTATTTGCTTAGGGCTGGATCAGAATCAAAGGGTGTATTCGATTCCAAACATGATCGTATGTTGTTACCATGAAGATTTAGGGTGATGATGTTTAGGGTTTAGGGTGATGTTTTGGGCAGGGTTTATGGTGATGTGTTTATGGTTACTTTATGTAAACCATTAGTGGTACGTAATGGATGATGTTTTGGAAATGAAAAATGTATGTGTGTTGAACCTGAACTTATTTGAGTCCGGTTGTGTTAAAGCATGCATGTCCACTCTAATTTTGTGTTAAAGCATGCATTCACCAATACCATGCACATACCATGCATTCACCAAACCCATTTAACAAAACATGTCCAAACCCATTTAACAAAACCTGTCCAAACATACCAAAACCATGCATTTACCAATTCTGTCTAAACATAATTATGTCCAAACATAATTTTGTGTTAAAGCATGCATTCACCAATACCATGCATTCACCAAACCAAACCTGTCCAAACCCATTTAACAAAACCTGTCCAAACATAATTCACCCATACCATGCATTCACCAATACCATGCATTCACCAAACCAAACCTGTCCAAACCCATTTAACAAAACCTGTCCAAACATAATTCACCAATACCATGCATTCACCAAACCAAACCTGTCCAAACCCATTTAACAAAACCTGTCCAAACATAATTCACCCATACCATGCATTCACCAAACCAAACCTGTCCAAACCCATTTAACAAAACCTGTCCAAACATAATTCACCCATACCATGCATTCACCAAACCAAACCTGTCCAAACCCATTTAACAAAACCTGTCCAAACATAATTCACCCATACCATGCATTCACCAATACCATGCATTCACCAAACCAAACCTGTCCAAACCCATTTAACAAAACCTGTCCAAACATAATTCACCAATACCATGCATTCACCAAACCAAACCTGTCCAAACCCATTTAACAAAACCTGTCCAAACATAATTCACCCATACCATGCATTCACCAAACCAAACCTGTCCAAACCCATTTAACAAAACCTGTCCAAACATAATTCACCCATACCATGCATTCACCAAACCAAACCTGTCCAAACCCATTTAACAAAACCTGTCCAAACATAATTCACCCATACCATGCATTCACCAATACCATGCATTCACCAAACCAAACCTGTCCAAACCCATTTAACAAAACCTGTCCAAACATAATTCACCCATACCATGCATTCACCAAACCAAACCTGTCCAATACCATGCACATACCATGCATTCACTACACCATAGGTTTTTAAAGACACTGAAATCTGTACAAACATATCAAAAGCATGCATTCACTACACCATAGGTTTTTTAAAGACACTGAAATCTGTACAAACATATCAAAAGCATGCATTCACTACACCATAGGTTTTTTAAAGACACTGAAATCTGTCCAAAAGAAATCAGCATGCAATTCAAACTACTTACATAAACTACATGTCCAACCCTTTCCTATATACAAAATGCCATTATATTCCAGAAAACAAAAACTTCAATGCTTCCATTCTGGTCTTTTCCTTTTCGGCTTTGACTCCATAATCTGTAATCCTTTTTCAATGGTATGGGCGATCCTTTTTCCTTTCGCCGGTGTTGAGGATGTTGTCGCCGCACCGTGTTCTGCAACTTGTGGGGTTCTTGGGGTCAACCCAAATACTCTCCCTCCTCCATCAGTACCAGTCATAGCTGTGAGGTCAATCAAAACAGGTGGACCCTTTTGAATTGGAACACTCTGCACCATGGCCCTGATTCGATTAGACACTCTTCTAACTGGTATGCATGGTTTGGGTGCTGGCGGTTGCCTGTTCCAGCTGGGCACTTTATGTCCAACAGGATTTTGCTGCCATAAATTTCAAATATGAGATATTGACAAATAAACAGTATGATGCATTTTAAAGACTAAACTAAAGTAAGTACCAAATTTTTCTCAGCTGTTGCAATAGGTGGGGCAGTGGCAGTGGGTTGCTGTGTAGCACCAGTAATTGTCCTTTTGAGGGCTGGTTGTGCACCCCCCCTTCGACTGTTGGGGGCTGGTTGTGAACCCCCCCTTCGACTGTTGGGGGCTGGTTGTGCACCCCCCTTCGACTGTTGGGGGCTGGTTGTGCACCCCCCCTTCGACTGTTAGGGGATGGTTGTGCACCCCCCCTTCGACTGTTGGAGGCTGGTTGTGCACCTCCCCTTGTACAACTGCTACATCCAACGCTTTGGGTCTGAAGGCCAACATTAATAACACATCAAATAATACATGAATAGCACATCAACTACTATACAACTATATTGGTTAGTGAGACTTACACTTGTTGAGGGTGGAGTGGGCAAACTAGCTGGTGGTGGAGTAGGCAAATCAACTTCTGTCGAGGGCTGGTCCTTCTTCATTGGACAGGTCCTGTTGTTGTGTCCAACCAGCTTGCAAATCCCACATTTACCCTTCAATCCAAACTTTCTCATTCTATAAGGATTCTGAGGAACTCTCGACTCATCAGGACCTCTTACCCTGGCCTTTCGAGGTCTGCCTGGCATCTTTCTTGATCTAGGCGGATCCAATACATCATGCGCAGTCTTTACCCACTGTTCCTCACTAGGCATTGGATATATGATGGGAGCATAAGCCTTCTTGTACATCTCAATGCTATAACATGAATCTACATAATCCTCCGGTTTATGCCCATGAAATGTTATGGCAGAATGTGCATGTGCACATGGGATCCCAGTCACCTCCCACTGTCTGCAACCACATGTCCTCCTCCTCAAATCCACAGCATATTGCCTTCTTCCCTGCTCTACTTCAAATATGCCATCACCAGCAAAACGGGATAGGCAGTCCGATGCAGCCTCACCAATGACCTCAAGCTTCTCAACAATTCTAGGGCACAACTTGCCCTTCAATTTGTTGATGCCATCTCTTTTAAGTTGGTACCTTCTCATGAGCTGCTTCCTAATCATCTCAAGCATCGTCAGAATTGGCTTGTCACGTGCCTTCAGGATGTATGAGTTGAAACACTCGCATATATTGTTGACAAGGAGGTCACATTTAGGATAGTCACTGAACCATGCTCTCGACCATCCGCTGGGGTCAATCTTGTCTAGGTAGTCAAAGGCATCAGGACTGACTTTCTTCATCTCTTCCATCTGAAATCTGAACTCGACCTCAGTATATGCCGATGCTGCCTTCCACAACAATTCCTTCAAGGCCACCCCCCGAAATCCTTTATCTCGAAAGTTGGCATATAAATGCCTTACACAGATTCGGTGATCCGCCATTGGCATAACAACATCAAAACTTGGCACAAGACCCTACATCAGTCCAATGTGCAAAATGGGTAAGTTTATATGTAGAAAAAAAAATAGCTAAAAGTAATTTGTAAAATTATGCAAGTAATATAACTAACCTTTTGCCGATCAGAAATGAATGTAGGAGCAGTGTGCCTCTCATGATGACCAAGATCTGAAACAAGGCACTCCAGGAACCAGGTCCAACTGTCTTTTGTCTCAGATTCTACAACGGCGATTGCAATTGGGTACATGTTGTTGTTGGCATCTCGACCAATCGCAGCCAATAGCATTCCCTTGTAAGGTCCTTTTAGAAAGCACCCGTCTAGGCCTATGACAGGCCTACAACCTTCCAAGAACCCATTCTTCATGGCTGCAAGGGACAAGTAGAGTCTCTGAAACTTAGCAGGCAAATTAGGGTTTGGTCTTTCAACCTTCATCACTACACAGCTACCCGGGTTAGTACGCCTTAAAGTCTCACAGTAATCCCACAGCCTGCCATACTGTTCACCCAGACAACCGTATATCTTCTTTTCTGCCTTCTTCCTACCCCTATACATTTGACTCCTGCTGACTTCAACATTCTATTTCCTCTTGACTTCATCTTGTATCACTCGCAGTGGCATGTCTGGTTGAACCTTAAACTTATCATAAAGTTTATCTGCTATCCACCTCGAATTGACAATTGAGCTCTTGTATACTCGAGTACAAGAATGTGTAGGTCTTAAGGACCTTATTTCAAATGAGGCCTCAGTCGCCATCTGTCTACCATACATTCTATAACCACAACCTGGATCTCTACACACAGCTACACACTTGGCTCTTTCATTTTTCTCAAACCTTATGTCCTTTCCCCTTCTCACATTGTATTGCTTAACAGCTTCTCTAAATAGTTGAATGTTAGCGAACTTCATTCTAAGCTTCAGGTTTGGATTGACAATGTCAACTTCATGGAACTCCACATCAGGGTGAGATGAAGTCCCACCATCCTCTTCATCACTGACAGGTACTGGTGACAATAAGATGTCACTTCTACCAATCTCAGAGTCATTCTCATCCACCTCAACATCTTCAAAAGATGACATTTTTATACTAGATGGCCCACTCTGGCCATCATCATCACCCAAAGTACCCCCACTCTCACCCCCACTCTCAACCTCAGTACCATCACCACCATCTCCATCCCCATCCCCATCCTCCCCATCACCCTCCACGCCCTCATCAGTTTCTGGCATTTTTGAGGGGCCAGCACTATCCACCAGATAATCTTCAAAAACATCGTCATCATCACTGATTTTATCATCCCACCATGGATCATTTAAATCAACCCTACCTCCATCATCTCCCTCTTCATTATTTTCCAAATCTTCCCCATCCCCACCTCTATCATTTTGGAAAGAAACAATATAAAGGACTACATTAGGAGTATCCACATGTTTGGCAACCATATAAGCTACATCATAATCCGAGGATACTAGTTGTAGACCATCCATTAGATCTTTGGTAGGGTCCCTAAAGTAAATCAAATCACCTGGACTATACCCATATTGTCCCACTATAGACTCTATCAGGACAAATGACACGTCATCACTATCAACGTTATCCGGATGGACATCCACTTGACCCCCCACATAAATACATCCATATTTTCTGTCAAACCTACCCCCATAGTTTATCTCAAAGACTAGCTTCATTCTACACATGCAAACAAAAAAAATATATTATGCATGGGACAAGGGGACCACAATAATAAATCTCAAAGACTAGCTTCATTCTACACATGCAAACAAAAAAAAAAATATTATGCATGGGACAAGGGGACCACAATAATAAATCTCAAAGACTAGCTTCATTCTACACATGCAAACAAAAAAATATATTATGCATGGGACAAGGGGACCACAATAATAAGGCACTGCAACTAATATGCAAAGCACAACTGCAATCGGGACCCCACTGCATATAAAGTAGTAACATGCAAAACAAATAGTGCTCCAAAAAAATAGTGCAACTAATATGCAAAAAAATATATTTGATAGGTACACATACATATTAACCAATGCAGAGACATATTAAATAAGGACCAATAATGCTCCAAAATCAATTGCAAAAAAATAGTGCATTGGGACCCCACTGCATATATTATAAGAATGGACTTGACATCAACATAGAGCTTCCACTACATGCACGGTATCCGGTAAGTGATGAGGATATTATGAACTGTGAAAAAAAGAAACAGTTCCTACTTTCATAATTTAGACATCCATGTATCTGGCAATATTTTTAAGTTCCATGTATTGGGTCCCATGTGGTGTAAACAAAACAAACCACATGGGACCCAATGCATATAAACCAAACCCAATGCATATAAACAAAACAAACCAATTAGGTTCTCGGCAGACAACAAACAAATCAAAAAATGATACAAATCGGGACCCCACTGCATATAAATTAGTAAAAAACAACAAAAAGGATACAAATCGGGACCCAATGCACTTTAACAAATCAAACCCAATACACTTTAACAAACCAATTACGTTTTCGGCAGACAACAAACAAAGCAAAATGATACAAATCGGGACCACAAATGATTAAAAAACACATACTGTAAGCGAAACCCTCAAATCCCGACAAACCCTAACATTTTTTTATACCAAAATTGCAGTCAATTTCTACATTAAAAATGAGACTAAACAAACAACATTAACAAAAACCCCAAAGCCGACCACCCTAAATTAACAAAAACCCCCAAATCCGAAACCCTAGATTAACAAAACCCCCCCAAATCGCCTACAAAAAAAAAACTTTCTCCATTAAAAAACCACTAACCTTTATTTAACAACGATTATGAACGAGTTGAGCGGTATGGATTTCGGCGACAGGTTGTGGGTGGGTCAGTTCGTGTAGAACCTTCGAAAGCCGTCCGTGCTAAGTGGAAGTGGGGACCTCACGCACGAAATGTCTAAATCCAAACGATAGGTGAGGCGGGGGTATTTTGGGTAGCATTTCAGTCTGAAACGGTCACGTGACTTGCACGTGACCGACTTGCCATCCAAAATAACGGGCGACTGGACGGAAGGTCCATTTCGTTACACGCTGGCAAGTTCGGGGGGGTCATGTACCGATTTTTGTACATTGGGGGGTAAATCGCCACACCGTGGATAAATCTGGGGGGTAAAGTGTAGTTATCCCTTAAAAATGCATTTGGATTTACATTAAAGACATATGTCAACCCTACAAAAATGTGCATTTTATGAGTAATGCTACACATCATCTATTTGTCCTCCTTTTGTCCTCTCAAAATTGATGTGGCTCTTAAAATCACCATTGAATTTTTAATATATCACTATTAAATTTTGATCCAATGGTGATTTTAAGAGCCACATCAATTTTGGGAGGACAAAAGGAGGACAAAGGTATGATATGTAGCATTACTCGCATTTTATAAATGAGGTGATTATTATTTTTTGAACGAAAGATCTGAGTATTTTATTGATCAAAGATCACAAGCATAATTTTTTTTTTTTTTTTTTTTTTTTTAAAAAAAAATGGAATCTAAAGATTGTTTACATCGACACTATAAAATAATTATGTGATAAAAAATATATATAATTTCTAACATTAATTCCCAAATGGGTAGTAAACTTTCCTCTTAATCTAAATATAAGCCTCATGCATATGTCTATATCACTCTCCCTCCTTGTTTATCAACTACCAAATTGACTAATCCATGTGTCATGGAAATGTTGAGGGGACATCAAGTTTACTTGGTCCCCAAATTTGGGGATTATCGTTAATGCCTCTGACCTTTGTATTTCACTGTTTTCTGCCTCTCTGCAAGGCGCAACTCATGGGATTTGGCCCTTTTGAGTTTAGTCAAATGAGAAGAAAAAAATATATATTAAAAAATCAGTTAATGCATAAATCTTTACATAAGCATGCCGTCATTGATAGTCTGATAATTAAGTCCTTTTTTTTAATTTTTTTTTCGAGTCAAATGGTGGAATTTAAAAGAAATATTGACAATTTAAAAGAAGAAAATGCATGGATTCAGAAAATTTTCCAACTGAAGATGAGCATGGGATGTGCCAAAAAAGATGGATCGTGATTCATGACTTTGGTAGCAAAAATACCCATTTATACAACTTTTTTTTTTTTAAAAAAAAAAAAAAGAGAATTCACTTATCACTTCTGAACTTTTATATTTTTTGAACAACATGTATCTAAATTTTTAAAACATCTCAATTTAGAGGTATCCATTTTTTTAGAAAGTTTCATTCTCAATCTTCCGTTAGAATTTTTTGTTAAATCTTGTTGAAATTCTCAAAATACTCCTTTATTTTTTTAGAAAAAAAAAAATGGTAAAATTTAGGTGTTGGTTAGAATTTAACAGAATTTACAAAAATACATATGCCTGAATCTTTGAATAGTTTTATAAAAAAAATAAAAGCAATGGTATTTTGAGAATTTTGATAGGATTTAACAGAAAATTCTAACAGATGACTAAAATTAAAACTTTCTGAAAAATTGATACCCTAAATTGAGAAGTTTTAAAGTTTAGGTATCTTCTTTCAAAACAGGTGAAAATTCAAGAGTTATAAATGAAGTTCTTAATTTTTTATTTTTTATTTTTTTTTAAAAAAAAAAAGAGAGAGAGTTGTCAAACATCGTCACGGTTATTAAAAATTTATCCTTATCCATTTGAGAAATAATTATGCAGAAAAATTTATCCTTATCCCCACTTGAGAATCAATCAATGGCTGCTCACTTTCTATATGCATGCTGTCTTTCCTCGTGTCATCTCTTTCCTTTCCCGGCCCTCACATGTTACGACTTACGTGCACGTCTTATCCCTTTTCTCTCTAGCTTTAATGTCATTTACGTACGTAGTTATTCATGTGACATTTTCTCACAAAATATTCCAACCAACTCTTCTTTAATTCAGTTTATTAAACATATATTTATTTTCCTAATTAAATGAGAAAAAAGGTTAATTAAGGGAATGCTTACAAAAACAAGATCAGAACGAGCCCATCTAACAAGAGCATGTGCACGATAATTAGCACATCGAGACCCTTTTAAAACATTTCAACTTTAAAAGGAAGATAAGTCTGAACAGATACATTTCCTTACGTGTTTTTGTTTTTTAAAGAACTTTCTGAAACTCAATATAAAAGAAAACTTTGTTTAACGCCAACTGTTAAAAAATTGTTGGTCAAATGATTAAATTTACCATTTTCTATCGGCTTAAACTTTTTGGATAAATAATAATTCTAACATTGTATTAGAGCAAAACGTACATCTTGAGTTCAAACATTATCTCCGCCAATTCACCCCCTCCAATTTCAAGTTAAATATTTCACGTGTTAGTTTTTACTTATTAAAGAGAAGTTGGAACTTACACGTTAGAATGAGTTTTAAAATGTTCGTTAAATGATTAAATTTACACGTTCCTACCGGCTTAAACTTTAGGTTTAAAAATTAACGCCAACAATATCAATGAAGCAAACTTTCATTTATAAGATTTGTTAGGATACAAGGATTACTACATTTCATCATAACATACATGTTGAGTTCCTCCTTACACTTTTTAAGCCTATATATAGTAAGTACCACATCCAACGCAGCAATCACCAAACAAGTACAACAAAATATAGAGGAAACCCTTTTTTTTCTTTTTTCTCATAAATAGTTGGAAATACTATTTTTATCCGAATTAAAATCAGATTAAAAAAAAAAAAAAAAAAAAAGGTGTTTCCAACCATTAATTACTCCGTTAGACAGAGCCGTTACTTCTTGACGCTTTTAGGAAAGATCCACTCTTGGTGATCTCGCGTAACGGCTTGTCGGTAAACCTGATTATATTGTAGACCCATGCACCGGATATAGCCCCAAGAGTTGTCGCCAAAAGGTACACCCATATGCTTTTGTACTTGCAATGTACAATAGCAGGCCCCAAGCTTCTTGCTGGATTCATCGATGCTCCTGAGATTGGCCTGTCAAAATAGTATCCCTACATCATTAGAATGCCAGCTTTAATTGCAGGGCACTACAATTTTTATTACATGTTTCTTATAAATTGATTTTACGATTCTCGTGATTATCTTCCTAGCAATGTTGCATGAGTTCATAAGAGGATGTAGTCAAAATTATAGTATTTTAATCATTTTTCTTAAAATATGTACCAAACATAAATATATTTTACTGTCATACAATTTGATGATATAAAAAAAAAAATTAATTTTCAATGCTGCGCTATCTCAATTGTATAATAATCAATAAAAAAATGGTGTGCAATATATTCTAATATTCTAATAAGATTAGATTAAGCTATTACCCAGCAAACATTACGTTAAGTAGGACCGTAGACCCAACAGCAAGGCCAGCAAGCTCCCCGATCTGCATAGACAAAATATATATTTTAACACTTTATATATATATATATATATATATATATATATATATATATATATTTATTTATTATTTATTTGAACAGTGTAGAAGAATATTCATACGTAATTGTCAATATGGATAAGCTTCAAAATTATTTTCGTATTATAACTCAACACGTTTGGGTTTATATATAGGGGGCGTGTTATTTACACATCAGGAGCTAGCACAACAGCCCCTCACATGAGGGTGAGTCCTAATGTGTAGGGCTCACTTCCATGTGAGGGGCTGTTGTGCTTCTGTTGTGCCTATAATATGTATATAACATTTTCCTTGTATATAAGGCAGATTGCTTGATATCATAAGATTCTGTACGCAATCGGTCCATGAGATGGGAGAACTAACCAGCCAACCAAATTGGCTAATGATAATTAATTTGTTGTGCAATTACTTCAATCAGAGAATTTGATTGAATATTAATTATATGATTTTTTTAAATATTTCATCGGTGATTTGACATAATATCACTATCGAGAATTAAGACAAGCATTTTTCTGTTTGAAGGCTAACAAGGCTCTTGGTCGGGATGGGTTTACCCCCTATTTTTTCAAGAAGACTTGGTGTATTGTTGGAGACATGGTGTTAGGGGCTGTAAATTTTTCTTTCTTTTAACGAGAAATGTTCTTTCTTCAACTCCTCGATTCAACTCTAATAACTTTTTTTAAAATTAATTATTGATTATTTAAGGCTTACATGTAAGAAAACAAATCTAATGATTAATTTGAAAAAAAAAAAAAAAAAGATGAAAATTAGACAGAAATTAAAAAAGTATCTGATCTCTTTTTTTAAAATTAGTATGTCTTACAAACTTAAACTTTTGAAATAAATTAACAAAATTAAACGAATAAAAGGTTAAAAGAACTAACAGCTCTGTTGTCAGTGGCAACACCGGATATGACAAACATGAGGTAGAATGTGATTATGAACTCGAGCACAAAAGACTGCAGGTTAGACCCCGCCGGAATTGTTCCGGCAAACCGGTTCTCGCGCCCACTGAATATCAACCGAAGGGTGCCGCTCGCAAGTGTTGACCCGAGGACTTGAGCTGATACATAAGCTGGCACCTACAAGAGATATAAATTTGACCAAAAAAAAAAAAAAAAGTTTAAATCAGACAGACAAATCTGATTCACATGGTATTTTACTATTTTTGGCAGAATGTTATTCGAATACAATGTGGATTGGTTGGGAGAAGGCATATGAATCATGGGTTTTTGTCACAGCTGGAAAATTCATCAAAATTGAAGTAATTTTTTTTGGTAAATTAGTTGAAAATACATGAATTTTTTACATACCCATTTGGGTGTTGATAACAATTAATAACATGCCTTTTAAAACAAGTTGGAGAATGTTTGTTTGAAAGGAAAGTGGGTTGTTTAGAAACTGCAAAAATAAACTTGTTAATTAACGCGCTTTCTTGCAGTGCACCCAAACAAGAATGAGAAAGTTTCTCTGGTGTGGTTTACCTGCTTCCACGGAAATCTTCTACAAGTGGCAAAGGCAATGGTGACCGCAGGATTAAAATGGGCGCCGGAGATGTGGCCAACAGAGTAAACCAGAACCATCACAGCCAGCCCCCATACTATTGATATTCCCGGCAGAGTCACCACCTTGTCATTGTCCAAATTCACCACCACCGCTCCACAACCGGCAAAGACCAAGAAGTAGGTACCCAAAACCTCTGCCACCAACTGTCATCAACAAAAAAGAATTTTAATTCCCTTTTTCATGTTAAATCGGCTTAGATAAGGCTGAATATGCAGACCCAAAAACATTCTTAAAGCTCATGTTTTCTAGGACTTGGCATATAAATTGAAAAAGAAAAAAGGAATCAACTTAATATATGCACCTTCTGCATGAAAGGAACAGAGAGACAGAAGCCTCCTCCTTGGTTGGTTTTGGAGGCAGAGGAGGCATGGTTGTGATTGGCCTCGCATTCTTTAACAGACAAAGCAACATCATGGTTTCCGTTACTTCCTGAATTCTCTGCCATCGCTCTTGACACAAGAAGAGAGGAAGGAACAGAGGTGAAAGAACAGAGAAATGAGATTGCTCAGTTTTGGCAAAGAACCCCCGGCGGAACAACTCCAATTTATTGGTACAAAAAGATCCAAAAAGAGAGAGAGAGAGAGAGAGAGAGAGAGAGAGAGAATGGACTTTTTGGGAAAATGAAAGAGACGACCAAATGGGTTTTACTTTTAAAATATGAAGAGCATAGTAAATAACGTTGAAAAAAGTGATATTTTAGATGATGTGAACAGGTATATGAATTGATGGCTGCTTCAACAACCCACCGGAAATGTGGAGGGATGAAATGAATGGCTTTTAAGACTCCAAAACCACTATTAATGGATATTGGATACTGCTTATACGGCCAGCCATGAGCCGTTGCTGATTGTCTGATGCTATTGGGACTTCAGTTTGGATCAATCTGAGTTGAGGACAGCAGTAATAACACCTCTCATAGGATTTTATCAAATGTAAAAGAGATAAAAATAGATAATATACTCTTCTTCTAGAATGTGAAAGGATAGCAATGACTAATTTAATGAGGTTCTCCCTTTTTCTAAAAAATGAAAATAAAAAATAAAAAATAAATAAAAAAATAAAAAAAGAAGAAGAAAAAACCTATTCTGTAAAGACTTTCTGTTGCATGAGGGGACATAATTTTGTTCTTTTTTCTTTTAGGAAGTTATGCTTCAAAATATTACAAAAAAGATGACTAAAATGTCATTTTTTTTTTTCGTTTTAGTAGAAAACAATGTTATATACTATACCTTCATTTCACTCTTAAGATGTTACGATTTTGTAGATAAAAAGTTCGATTTTAAACCAAATCGCTGAACATGAATCGTTTAGAATTGCATTTTTTTAATATTTTAAACCTTTAAACCAAATCCCTGATCATAAATCAATTTTGTAGATAAAATGTCATCAAAAGTGCAATTTTCTATATATGGAACTTTTTAGATAAATTTCTAATACACAATACTACCCACAAGAACCATATATTAGTTGATTGAGTGAGACTTGAACAGTCGATCTCGTGATATTAAACAAACGAGACGACAATTGAGCTTAATTACCCTTGCGGGCACTGCAAATAACTTATAATAAAATGTTTACAAAATAAAACAAAATCTAAAAACACGGGTGAAAAAGTCTATAACTATATATAACTATATATATATATATAACCATATATCAGTTATATATATATATATATATACATAGAAATAGAACCATATATCAGTTGAGTGAGACTTGAGCTGTTGATTTCGTGATATTAACCAAACCAGACGGCAGTTGAGCTTACCCTTGCGGGCACTGCAGATAAGTACTTCTAACAAAAAGTTAACAAAATTAAACCCCATCTAAAAAGACGGGCGTAAAAGTCTATAATTATATATATAGAGGGGTTTAATTAATCAACTAGGAGGAAACTACTTTAAAAGGGTATTTCTAGAAATGTAAAACAAAGAAAATTAAGAATATTCAACCCGAACCTTTGGGCTCCTGAAAAACCTAAGGATTCGTTCCAGCCAGTAGGATAACTTCAGTTGAATCTGCAGACTGCAGATATACATGTTTGTTAAAGGTTTAATAAGTCTTTTTATATTTTCAAAAATAAAAATACACATATTTTAAAAAACATAGGCTTTTTTTTTTTTTTTTCCTTTTTTTGTAGAGATTAACTTATTACTTATAAAAAAATATTTAAAAAGAGAGAGTGGTGGCCGCTCGGCCACCCCCGAGCATGCATACAGGCGGTGCGACAACCGTAACATAACGGGACACGTAGGTACATTTCCACTTATAAAACAATCAGGTGCATAGCCATTAAGAGTGGCTGGTCTCTCTTTTCTTTTCTTTTTGTAAGTAAAAATTAGTTCTACATGTGCCTTGTATTTTTTCAAAATAAATATGTTTAGCATTTTTTTTTTAAAGGGAAAAATACAAAACTCTTTCTAAAATATTTATCAATTAATTTTTTTAAATGGACCCCAAAAAAAAAAACATTTATACGGCTTTGGACAATTCTCTTTGTTATGTACAATCTTAACAAGCAATATTATAAGTGTACATGGAGGGCAAGTTGTCATGTTCAACTCTTCCTGCACAAAGGGATCCACATATTAATTTAATCATTCTTTTATTTACATTATTTTTTCCTTCAATTTAAACTTTTCTGATCCACCATTTAGTGAAGCATTTGTTAATTGTAAATGTGGGGAACATTAGAGAAGAGACGTTTGGCTTGAATGGTAACCCGTGATCATGTAGTTTAGGACCAAACTAGAAATTTAACTTTAAAAATAGTAAATTGTATTTAAAAATAAAAAATAAAAAATAAAAAAGAGAGAGGACGTCTATTGTTTCTTTTTAACAAATTCAAAAAGTTGAAAAAACTTTTTATGAGAACTTCACTTATAACTCCTGAACTTTTACCACTATTGAAAAATATACCTAAACTTTAAAAAAAAAATCTCAATTTAGAATATTTATTTTTCAGAAAGTTTCAATTTCACTCATCCATTAGAATTTTCCCTTAAATCCTATTACAATTTCCAAAAATACCCCTCATTTGTTTTAAAAAAAAAAATGTTAGGATTCAGGTGTTTGTTAGAATTTAACGGAATTTGTAAAAATACCCATGCTTGAATCTTTGAAAAAAATTATATATATATTTTGAAAAAAAAAATAGGGGTATTTTGAGAATTCTATATATAACACTTAAATTGAGACGTTTTAAAGTTTAGGTACATTCTTTTAAAAATGGTGAAAAATTCAATAGTTATAAGTGAAGTTCTCCCAAACTGTTTTTACAAATTCAATAGTAGGTGATCTAGGGTCTCATCTTCAATATTATTAGAGCAAGTGAGGGCTATATTTGAAAGAGTAACGTTACACGTGCTATTATGTAATTAGAGTCATGTTAGTTAAAAAAAAAATTAACATATTCTAATTACATATGCTGACACGTGTTAGTAAATTGTAAAAAAAATGTAGGTCTAATATTTTTCTATTTAAAAAACATTACAATTTAAGACAAAGCCACTTATAGAGCTTTTGCTTTCTTCATTAACCAAATGATTACGATGGTATCATAAAGTATTAAAGTGGTTCGGCTCATATCCAATTTCGGTTGGAATTAGATTCGTGGAGATTAAGATATATATATTCGATAATAACAAAATATAAGAAATATATGTCACAATCTTAACTAGTCTAATTTTAACTAATGCAATGATACAAAAGCTATAGTCCTAGATTTCTCCAACTTTAATCATCATAGCATAAGTCGTGGTTGGTTCTTTTATTATTATTTTTTAACCCTATATGAATCAATCTTAATTAAGCACCGTGGTTCAATGACATATTACTTCCAAATAATTGGTTATATATACCTCGATTTGGTGAACAGAATCCATAATCCAGTTACTGGTTCCACCAACATGAGACTAATTGGAGACAAACCACTAGCATTGCCGGCCGTGGTTGTTGACGAAGAGTGTCTGTGTCGACTCTGTGTGTCATATATATATATGTTTGCAATTAATTTTTTTATATAAAATAATGTTATTTATTAGACCGTTGAAGAATCAGTAGCAGATACCCTATTGGTGGTTCATTTCCGTAAATATAGTAAAAATATCAACAAAAAAAAAAATCACAAAAAATTCCACGCAACAGAGTCCATACAGGTTCCTTAAGCATTAAGAATGTTACAGTACTTCACAATGTGTAGAGAACCAAAAGAGCTTCCCTATAATTATTATAATCATAAACTCGATTATCTCACATCTCACATCTTTTCTCTCACCTCTCTCTTCTCTCCTTATAATAAAGTAAAAGTTAAAAAAAAAAAAATTATATTTATATATTTTAATAGTTTAGGGAAAAATTAAGAAAAGCTATTGTGAAGTGTTTTTGCAACAGTTTTCTTTAAACTTTTTCTCAGTATAAATAAAGTAAACCACTTTTTGTTTTCCTATTTAAATACACTCAATAATAGCTTCTATTATCTTTTCCGTATACCGTGTAAATATTTTTTAAATTAAATGTTACGGGAAAGATATATGAAAGATAAATCATTTAAATATTATTTCATTTATAAGAACGAGAGATGGGAACGACTTTTGCTTCCCTAAATATAGGGTACAATTTTTGGTTCCATTTGTATTTTCTTAATTTAGAGAACAACAAGAGAATCTTATTCAAGTGATTTTTTAGAAGTTTGTCCTACATCTGGGAAGGGGGTGGAATTTAAGAAAGCTGTTGCTAGTGCTCTTATACGATTGTTATACAACTGAAATGACACGACGACAGTGAAAATCAACATTTAGATCAACAAAAACATATGATAATAATAATTAATTTTCACTATCATTTTATCATAATTATATAACACTCTAATTAATAGTATTTAAAAAAAAATCAATTGCTGATCTTTATATAAAGGTCAATGGTCAGGTTTGACGGTTGGGAGGAGGATTAAAGGCATCAGATGGCCCACGTTTGAAGAAGTAATAGTGGGGTATATGCTAATAAAAATATGAAAAAGGAGAGGATCATGGGGACGGACTGGATCGGACGGGGGTACTTTTTGTCGTGTTTCAAAGATTCAGTTTACATGAGTCTCTGATATATAACGGTGACGTCACATTCTGTCATAGATTACGTAACAAAGTACCCTCTCCCTCTGGTTGTGTCTCAACTATATATGCCACGTGGAAAGGATGCTCACAATCAATCAGTTCACTGTACATTTCTATTTTCATTCAAAGTCACCCAATCAAGACCGGTAGTAGTTGCAAGGCAACTATAAAAACTGTCCATTTTCTACAATTAGTCGTTAAAAGGAGAAAAAATTAACCAAAGTGCACGTTAAAATCAACCACCGTAACCATGTGTTTGACCCACCAATTCTGGAAGTCAACTACGCGTTGTTAAATAAAAGAGGGAGTGAAATGCTTGGTGTCCCACCGTCATCTCATTCCTATCATATTATTGGTTACGTGGACAAATAATGTTATTAAAAAATCAGGGTCCCACTACATTCTCTTTGATATCTCTTACATTATTGATTCACGTAGACAACGGTGAGATAAGAGTGGGATGGGAGTGAGAGTAGGACACCAACCGTTTCGCTAAATAAAATTACAAAAAATATTCCGTTCTTTGTTTAAAAAAAATGACGGTTTTAAAAAATTCATGTTTTTAAACTCCATACAAGGGAGTGCATTTTTAAATAATGAGTCGCAGTTTTACCGAATTCTTAAACACAAAATTATGTTTTAAAATTACTACTTTTTTTTTTCTTCAAATAAGACGTTTTGAAAACCATTAAACCAAATGAACAATAAGACCATGTTTGTTTCGGCGTAAAATATTTTGTCGGAAAAAGTCGTTGGGTGAAAACATTTTTTAGGAAAAAAAAAAGTGACTATTTTCTGCTAATTGTTTGCAACCTTGAAAAATGGTTCAAAAAACATTTTCAACATTTGCAAGAAAATCATATTTTAAGATATTTTATTCAATATCTTAAAATACAGGGTATTACAGCTTGTATAAAAAATCACCAAATATTTATTATATTTTCATATAATCTGAGAAGCTACGAAGAAGAGAGAGACAACGAAGATGAGTTGTGAAGGAAGAGAGTACGTGAAAATAGAAGGCATTCGGCTTTGGGACTGAGATTGAGATCTAGTGCAATTGCATACCCATCTTGCTTGCAATTTGTACAAGCAATTATGAAAGGGACCTTGCGCGGCTCACATGCCCAAGTAGGTGCTCAGGCATCCCAAGACCTTTTCGGGCAAGTATACCCCATAAAGGGGTCCTCTCACAACTGCCTATCTGGGGCTATGGGTACGTAAGTGACGAAAATTTGTTTACGCAAATGAAAAACATAAACCATTTAATCGTGAAGGTTATTGTTCTTGGTCAACTGAAAACATTTTCAGGTTGACCAATATTTTACACCGCAACAAACACTTAGAAATAAGAATAACTTTTTTCAAAAAATATTTTATGCCAAAACAAACGGAAGGCCAAAAATAATTTGGGAAAAAAATAATATTATAAAGGCAGGAAAATCAAACCAAGTGATTAAGTGCTTATTAGTGCATCTAATTTTCTACAGGATCCACTAACAAATGCATGCTAAGGCAAGTAATGATCACACCAACTATATTTCAATGCGCATGCAAAATCTAACCCCCCACCATTCACCATTAATTTCAACGCTATGCTCGATCAAATTACTCATTGTGGCCTCTCTCTTTTTTTATTTTTTATCATTTATTTTTATTTTGAATGGAGAATTTCCACACCCATTTTGCATGCCAACGTTGGACTTGGACCATATATTACTGTTACTCATGCAATCCCACGCTTTGGCAAAGAATCCATCAATTCACACTATTTTTATGTGGAAAAACTTGACCAAAATTGCAATTTTGAATATATTTTTCTTTTTCTTTTTCTTTTTTTTTTTTTCTTTTTTTCAAATATCCACTATGGTTGTTGGAAGTTGTAGAAAGTAGAAAGCTTTGGTTTTGGGTGGCAGGCAAAGACTACTTCTCACACTTTAATTTAAAAGTTTTCCTCCCTTTGCATGCCTCCTCTGCTTTTGTTTTGTTATGTTTCTTTCACTTTTTATAGTCATTGCACGAAATTTCCTAACGTGAAGTTAGATCAAGCTGCATGCAATTGTAATAACTTTGACTTCACCTGTGATAATTGTTTGGGTGCGCTTTCTTGCAGTGCACCCAAACAAGAATGAGAAAGTTTCTCTGGTGTGGTTTACCTGCTTCCACGGAAATCTTCTACAAGTGGCAAAGGCAATGGTGACCGCAGGATTAAAATGGGCGCCGGAGATGTGGCCAACAGAGTAAACCAGAACCATCACAGCCAGCCCCCATACTATTGATATTCCCGGCAGAGTCACCACCTTGTCATTGTCCAAATTCACCACCACCGCTCCACAACCGGCAAAGACCAAGAAGTAGGTACCCAAAACCTCTGCCACCAACTGTCATCAACAAAAAAATTCCCTTTTAAATGTTAAATCGGCTTAGATAAGGCTGAATATGCAGACCCAAAAACATTCTTAAAGCTCATGTTTTCTAGGACTTGGCATATAAATTGAAAAAGAAAAAAAGGAATCAGCTAAATATATCTATGCACCGTCTGCATGAAAGGAACAGAGAGACAGAAGCCTCCTCCTTGGTTGGTTTTGGAGGCAGAGGAGGCATGGTTGTGATTGGCCTCGCATTCTTTAACAGACAAAGCAACTTCATGGTTTCCGCTACTTCCTGAATTATCTGCCATCGCTCTTGACACAAAGAGAGAGGAATGAACAGAGGTGAAAAAACAGAGAAATGAGATTGCTCGGCTTTGGCAAAGAACACACGGGGGAACAACTCCAATTTATTGGTACAAAAAGATCCAAAAAGAGAGAGAGAGAGAATGGACTTTTTGGGAAAATAAAAGAGACGACCAAATGGGTTTTACTTTTAAAATATGAAGAGCATAGTAATGATGCGTTTGGCAACAGAGTTGCCTCAGATTTCTATTCGGGTTTTTTCAAAACCCGCATTCAACCCATATTCAACCCGAGCAAAAAACTGAACTGCATTTCTATTCTACTCATCCACACGAATTCCAACACCATTATTACCTCAAAACCAGTGTTGAATACTGTGGGCGAGGTGTCAGTCCCATTTTAGAGAAATGATCTGCACACTACTCTTCCACAACATTTTCACAACACGCCTACGTGGCATTAATATTTTATTGTTTTTTTTCTCTTTTCGTTCACGCTGCTAGAAATGAGTCACCCACACTGAAATCTCTCAAATTTCAAATTTCGCACCAAGACCTCTCTCTCTCTCTGAAATCTCTCTGCCCATACAGATCTAAAATCTCTCTGCCCATGGAGCGTCGTCCGTCGTCCGGCGTTTCCGTCGTCCGGCGCTTCCGTCGTCCGGTGATTCCAACGCTGCCCAGTCCATCGTCCGGTGATTCCAACGCTGCCCAGTCCGTCGTTCGGTGATTCCAACACTGCCCAGTCCGTCGTCCGGTGATTCCAACGCTGCCCAGTCGTCCGGCGCTTTCGTCTTCCGTCGTCCGGTGCCCTTCTCCGTCGCCCGTCGTCCAGCGCCCGTCGTCCAGCGCTTCCCTCTCTCTCTCTGAAATCTCTCTTCGTATAGATCTGCTCTCCGGTCAGTGACGTCGCCGGCTTCTCTCTTGGCGGTAGGCGTCCTCCGTCGTCCGGCGTCCCCACTCCGGTAGATTTGGCGGCCGGATCTGTCTCCGGCGACGCCCATAAAAAAGGATCTCTCTCTCTTTGGCCGGATCTGTTGCTACAAATAAAAGGGGTGAACTTCCTCTCTTGCCGGCCACCAAGACCCACCGACCGCCACCCATCGGAGCAACCCCCTCCCTCTCTCTCGCCGTGTTCCTGTTGTAAGTTTTCTGTTGTAAGTTTACAATGATTTTGTACCTTAGAGGCTTTTGTTTAGGTCATGGTTTTGCAAATTGATTTGTTTTAGTGTACAAGATGCTTGATAAAATGCTCCACTGAGCTGGCTAGTAGATTTCAGACATGTTGTAGATTTTCGTGGATTTGGACTAATTTACTGGCTAGTAGATTTGTTTGTTTGTAAAATGGAAGGAAGAAAGGCCTTTGCTCGACATCATTTGAGCAATGATGGCAGAAATTGCCTTCCCTATGATGAATATTGAAAATTCTCATTCCCAATCCCTTAGCACTTGTTGACTGAGATGCCATATTTTGAAAGTGTTTGGCCCATGTTGAATAATGATAATAATGATAATGCACTCATTCTCTTGCATCAAAACATGTTCATGTAATCACGGGGAGTGTAGTCCATTGGGGATCCATTTGGCTCAGGTGTTGTAAAAAATTTACAGAATTTTTTTTTTTTGTTTTTTAAAAGGTTTGGATTTAATTTTTGGGTTAAGTACCTTTTTATTTTTGGCCCCAAGAAATTGCAGCAACAATGATCATGTGATTTGCTGCCTGTTTGTGGTCATTACATTACAATTGAAAGAATTCTACTAAGCTTCAAAAAAAAAAAAAAAAAAAAAAAAAACCGAAAATGTAAATAAAAATAAATATCTACTAAACTTCTTTTAAGCCTGTTTGGTAAAATTTTCAAAAGTATTTTTTCCTTCTCAAACGCTTAAAACTTTTTTCCAATATGTATTAGTTAACCAAACGGATTTTCAAATGTGGCCTTCATTACTAACATACTTTTCAAAACAAACTTTAAAACATTTCTCAAAAAAAAAAAAAAATCATCAATATTATTTTATTTTATTCTTTTCAGGTCAGAGATTGTTCATGTACATTTTTTTTTTCACACTTAGGGATACTGAATTCACATTTTTTTTCACATTTTTTTTCTACAATTCTCTAATGTGTAATAGAATTTTATTATTATTAACAAATTCTTACATTTTTCCATTCAATTAACTTGTAGTGCTTTTTAATATAGCATTTTCCAAAATGGACTCTTCAAGTTCACGATTGGATACCGAGGGTCAATTTGACGGTGCTTTAACCCATCAAGACGACCATCAAAATGGTTAGATTTTTGACTTTTTTTGTTTTTATTTCTTTATTATTATTCTAGGCTTTTTTTATAAATACACTTGGTATTCTTTTTTGGATAGATGTGGGTGACAAAGTTGAAGAACCGAAGGATTTAACGACGTTTATTTCAGATGAAGAGTTGAGTGATAAGGATGATGAGAAAGTTGAAGAACCAAAGGATTTAATGACTTTTAGTTCAGATGAAGAGTTGAGTGATAAGGAAGAAAATGTGGTCTTACCTGTGGTGTTAAAGGATGATGAGAAAATTGAAGAACCGAAGTCATCAATGACTTTTAGTTCAATAGAAGAAGTTTGCTCTTATTATAGGAGGTATGCTAAGCAAGCTGGGTTTGGTGTAGCTCATAGAACCTCGAGAAAAACGAAGGGTAGAAAAAGTTACGTAGTGCTTATATGTACTCGTGGAGGTGACGAGCGAGCTACAAATGATGTTGCGAAGCCAATTCCAACAACTAATAGAACAAGGTGTGGTGCTAGGATTTGTGCGAAATTATGTGGTGATGGAACGTGGTTTTTGAGTAAAGTTGAGTTGACTCATAATCATTCGTTAAGCCCGGGTAAAACAAGATTTTTTAGAAGCAATAGGAAAATTAATGATGCTGCAAAAAGAAGACTTGAGCTAAATGATACAGCAGGAATACGTCTGAGTAAGAATTTCAATTCGTTAGTCGTTGAAAGTGGGGGGTTTGAGAGTCTTTCTTTTGGAGAGAGAGATTGTCGGAATTATATTAATAAGGCAAAAGAACTCCGTCTTGGTAAAGGGGGTGCCCAAGCACTTTGTGATTACTTCAGAAGAATGCAAAAGCAAAATAGTGGCTTCTACTTTATGATAGATATGGATGATGATTGTAGGTTACGAAATGTTTTTTGGGCGGATGCACGGAGTAGGGCAGCATATGATTACTTTGGAGATGTTATTACGTTTGACACAACGTATTTGACCAATAGCTATGACATGCCATTTGCTCCTTTTGTAGGAGTGAATCATCATGGTCAATCTATACTTTTGGGGGCAGGACTAATTTCAAGCGAGGATACAGACACATTTGTGTGGTTGTTTAAATGTTGGTTGGAGTGCATGAATGGCCAAGCCCCTAAAGCAATTATAACAGACCAGGATAGAGCTATGAAAAATGCAATTGCTATTGTTTTTCCTGAAAGTCGACATAGATATTGTATGTGGCACATTATGAAAAAATTTCCTGAAAAGTTTGGATCACATGCTAATTTTGATGGCATTAAGAGTGCCATAAATAAATGTTTGTATGACTCTCAAACATGTGAAGAATATGAGGAAAACTGGAAAGATCTACTGGACAAGTATAACCTTCATGATAATGCATGGTTGAATGGGTTATATAGGGATAAGACATTTTGGGTGCCGGCATACATGAAAGATACATTTTGGGCGGGAATGAACACTACACAGCGAAGTGAAAGTATGAACGCATTTTTTGATGGTTACGTGCACTCACGAACCACATTGAAAGAATTTGTTGATGAATATGATAATGCTTTAAGGAGAATGGTCGAGAGTGAGGCACGTGCTGATTTTGATTCTTTCAATCGCACAATCTCATGTATAAGCGCCTTGCAGTTAGAGAAACAGTTTCAAGTTGTCTACACAAATGCGAAGTTCAAAGAAGTACATGAGCAGTTTGTGAAAATGATGTCCTGTAATAACTCTCATCTCAAAAGTGAAGGTGCAATTTCCACGTTTGAAGTTATTGAATATGTTGCCGTTGGAGACCACTTAATAGAAAAAATATTTCTTGTTTACTTCAATGAAGATGAATTGGAAGTGAAGTGCACATGTGCATTGTTTGAAGTAAGAGGCATCTTATGTAGGCATTCACTTTCTGTGTTACGGACAAAGAAAGTGACAACTTTGCCACAAAGATATGTTCTTGATAGATGGAGGAAGGATATTAAGCGAGAGTACTCGAAGGTTAAGAGTAGTTATGATGCCATTGGTGATAATCCACATGCCCAAATATATGACAAGGTGAGAAACAATTTTGAGGAATTACTGTCGCTCGCATCAGAAAACACTGAGGAACGTTGCATGGAACTAATGAAAAGAATTGATCAAATGAAGGAGTTGTGGCGTTGCGAAAATCAAGCTTCTGGCATTCCAGTTATTGTCGCATCTTCTAGTTGTCAAAAGGTGCTTAGTCCTCATAAGGTTACTTGTAAAGGGAGGCCAAGAACAAAGAGAAAGGTGTCTGTTATAGAAACAGTGGTAAAGAAATCTAATGTATCAAGCAAGCCACCAAGAGACAACAATGCTAAAACGAAGAGACGGAAAATTCAAGTTAGTGATTTCTTTATTTTTTTTATTATTTATGTCCACATTTTACTTGCTTAAAAACATGTGTGCTTTCCCACATTGCATAAACCATTCTTTAATTGTAGGCCTCGAAATCAACGGAAAATCAAAGCAACACTAGTCAATCTCCGTTGCCTTCTGTACCTTCTGCAACTCACGGTCATAGTACTCAGGTAATTAGCCAATATCTCTTTATTTATTAGTTGATTTTTGATAATTATTTGATATTTCACGAGGATATTTAATGTTTGTTTTTGCAGGATTCCGTCGCTTCGTCATCGACAGTTGCTCACACCTTCAGTGGTCACCATCATTCTATTCTTTCTCAGGTATAATTTGTGTTTTTTGAAGTCATTATTTCTCGATTGGAATTTATATGCGTACAATAAGAGAAACGAATCATACGTTTATTCATTAGGTGAATTTGTCGATTGACCCCATAAATCTGTTGTCCACAATGATAAGCCAACACAAATACCAAGAGGCTTTAACTACAGCCTTACAAATGCGTGATGTGTCAATTGTGAATTGGATTTGCTCCCAGGTAAATCATTTGATAGTATTGTGTTATTAAAATGCATTTTAGATGTCTGAATATTGAAGTTGATTTTCAGGTCTTGACTATGGATCCTCTCCCTTTGAGTCAAGAAGTATTGGTTCAATTGTTGTGGTTTTTACCATATTGTATCAATACCAACTCAGCCGTAATAATTGCTTGGATGACACACGTTTTTAATTCCATAATCCCAACTGATCCGGCAATTGAAATGCATGTGCGGCCCATCTTCAATCAAGTTTATGCTGCACTCAACCATATAAGTGTCCTGCCCACAATTACTGATGATGTGCGGTCAACTATACGTCTTCTGATGAATGGCTTACTTCCACCTTGAGACAAAAATGATAGTTAATGGTATTTGATTTATTATTTTAGTTATCGTTTGTTTTCTTCAGAATAATATAGGGGATACCTTTAGAGTTGGTTGGCCCCTGGAGTGGGTTTATTTTTGAAGAGTTCTTTAAAAGGTTTCCATTTCGTTACCAAAATCTGTGTTGTTTGATTTTATGTTTGTGTGGATTTTGGTTTTGATAACTGTGGTAACCGATTTAATAATTTGCTTAGTAATCTTGATTGTTTAACAACTTGGGTCTAAATTCGAATTTTCAATAACAATCTAGAAGGCAAAGCTGTGTGAGGCAAATGACTTGGCACCAATACTGTGTGGAAAATTGCAGAAATATTTTGCTCTCTATATGGATCCACAGCATGTAGATTATAAGGCCCTGTAGGCCATGACATGTTCCAGGAATTTCAAAGCCTTGTAGATTTCACAAATTTTTAATCTTGTATTTCACCCTATAACGATGTACCAATTGTTTAGGCAAATATTTGAAGTATATGTTGTTAAATGTATATGGATATTTTGGTTGCCAGCAAAACCGGTATTGTTGCCCTCTGTATAAGGTGGACCTTCTGTGAAATGGGCCCAGAGGTCTGTATGACAAAGATACCATATGAAGTTGACTTAGATCTGTATGACAAAGTTGATGTAAATGTATGACCCGAATAATAGCCATTTCTCTTTGTTCTAATTTCATTCTATTGGACAAGTTTTGTATTAATACGACAGTTTGCAGGAGAGCAAGGCTAACATTGGCTTGAGAAATATATGCTACCTAGTGAAAAAGGTTGAGAACAAGTGGTGGAGCAGATTCTTGAAGCAGCAGGGGAGACCTCCTATTTTCTTGAAAGTTGATTGGGATAAATGGGTTGACGAAGATGAGGAGCCAGAAAATAAACGTGAGTGTTTCTTTCATCTTTACTTTAGATATTGTTGTTCATGCTGTAGAAATTTCTTGGCAAAACTTCAATTAATTGGTTCGTCTAAACTGGCATTTTGGTTTCCAGCTGGAACTGATATGGACTATGGCGACTTCGATTTTTCTGTAAGTGGGAATATCATATTGTTGTTCATGTCATTATGTTGTATTTCTTAATTACTTATGCAAATTACTTGTGCCCCTCTTTTCCAGAAGCTGAACATGGGTGGTGGTGAAGGCCTTGACGCTGGTGCTACTGGCAGGGATTATGGTAAGTTTCATAATTCAGCTACATAGTGTTCCTCTCATTCAAAATTATCTCTAGGACTGGATTTAGATTTAGATTTTCTTTGTTTAATTAAAAATTATCTGAGGTGTCTCCGTTTTTCAGAAGATGATGAGAGTGACACAAAGGAGGAAGATATGGAACATCGGAGTTATACTATCGGAGTTATTAGTTCTGTTAATTTGTTGATAGTGTGTATATTTAATTTTGTTTCATCATGTATCCAAGCTCAAGCTTACTATGAGCCACCTTTATTGTGATCCAACGTCATACAGTGTGTATATTTAATTTTGTTTCATCATGTATCCAAGCTCAAGCTTACTATGAGCCACCTTTATTGTGATCCAACGTCATACAGTGTATATATTTAATTTTGTTTCATCATGTATCCAAGCTCAAGCTTACTATGAGCCACCTTTATTGTATTTCAGTCTATATGTATCATCAATAAATATGAGATGAGACCATGAAATAAGCAGATTACCTTAGAGTATTTCAGTCTATATGTATAGGTTCTTCTAGGATCGGAGTTTATAAGATGTTAATGTACAGATTGGATCCTATACAGTAAAAGTTTTAGTGTTAATTCGGAAAATAGTTGTTTTCCTGGAGTTTTAAAATTATAGGACTCGAGAAATGGTGAAATTATGGGTTCTTTGTACATGGGTAGTGTCTCCTTTAGCACTTCAAAAAATGAAGGTATGCAGTCTTCTTGTTTTTACTTATTTGTTTTCATCAAATAGTAGAGTATGGCCTTATGCATACAGAGTCTTACCAATTCCCACAAATCTGTCTGAACCACATATGGTAGTTTAATGGGTATCGGTATGGTTCTTGTATTGGTTCATTCCAATTTTAACTTCAATTATGCTTAACATTATTATGATGAAATTGCTCGAGTGTAATATATATTTTAGAACATATTGGCATGAACTCAAGCTGAAATTAATAATCTAAACACTCAGTTCCTTTTCCTTGTATTGTTGTTTTTGTAACTGGTAAATCCTAGTACGTTTTACAAATGTGCACCAATCATGGACCACACTGATTTTACAAATGTGCACCAACTGTCATGACAATGAAGCATGCAATCACTGCTTTTTTCGTTAAAGTATCAATACCCATCTACAAACACTGATTTTACAAATCAACTTTCATCATAACTAAAATTCAGAATTTCTATTGTTCAACTGGATAGAACATAAAATATTTGACAATGATCATTTTCAACCTTCTTGTTTCCATCTTTTCATTCTAACATCAAGTAGCTAACTTTAGAACCACTATAACCACTGAGATAAATTACAAGGCCCAAAATGACTACGACTACTGCTACCCAAAACATCTTTCTATTACTTTGACGCAGACTCAACTCCAACCGAAGTCTAGCATATTGTTCATTGTGTTTTGTTTCAATCAGCTTCTCAAGTCTGTCAATATTGGCCATTGTCATCTTCTCAACTTTCTCAATATCGGCCCATCTCCCTTCCTCCATGCCTCTCATATGATCCTCCAATCTCTTCTCATAAGAAGTCATGTCGTTATCAGCCCACCTAAAAAAATCACAATCCCCAGCTTCCTGTGTGAAAACGAATAAATGTCATAAACCACTAACAAAAGAATAAGTCACAATTAATTAATTTTAAAATTACCTTATACTTTATACAGCCATACCATTTTCGCCCGGGGTTGTCACTAGTCCATGAGTACCTTAGACGTGCACGCACTCCACAGTAACATAACGGAGGGGGTCTTGACGCATCACTATTTACCGACATTTTAAAACCTAAAACTAAATCATAACCAAGCAAATATACCAACATCATCCAACAATCGAAACCAGCAAAATCACTAACACTATGCAACAACAAACGAAAGACCGAATTTTTTTCCCCTTAAACCGAATTAGAGACCACCAACAAATTCAAACAATATGATTCAATAATTTAGTTTTAACTTTAAGAGACAACTGGGCAACCTTTAGCCATAACCCCTTCTGCAGTTGGGCAATAATTTATTCCACTACAGAAACTTGGGAGTTGGGAATTAAGCTCTCCGAACAAAGCTCGTAATTATTACATAGAATCCAAGACAGCATTTGTCTTTCTTTTCATCGTTTTAGCTGAAATATGGAGGGGGGAAATAAAAAGGCATGCTTACAATATATATAGTGGAAATTTTTGAAATAATCCAAATGCATATATATATTTTAATGGAGACTAATTAGGGTCGAAGCTAGGGCCGGCATGATTCCCAGAGATTTTTTTTTTTAAAAAAAAGGACCAATTTGTTGTCATTATTCCAATGGTCTCCCCCTAAAGAATCCAGCCCACATAACATAGAGAAAATTGTGCCTAATTTCATGTAACAAAATTGTGCCTAGTTCCATGTACATGAGTTTACTTACCTTGGTCGTACAATACCCCAACAAATTCCTCTCTACATAATAGCGCTTCTAACAACAGAACAGAGTTGATGATCCTTGGAAATTAAATGGTACTGTTTGGCACGAGAGAAAATGTATAACAAGAGAAGATAAAAATGGTCAGTGGAGCATTTTATCAAGCACCTTGTGTGCACTGGAAAAACAACCCAAAAATCAATCTAATCAAGTGCAAAAGAAATCATTCAAATTTCAATATAAAATACATTGTCATAATGGATTCATAGAATCAATCTAATCTTTTTCATTGGCTTTTCACTAATGTCCATATCAAAGCACAGACTGTAAAAAAACAAATTAAAATGAAAGAGACAGTGAGAGTTCCGAATCAAAATGTCTGTAGTGGGAGCTAAGGCCCATATAAACACTTATTTGCATTGCATTATTGCATCCCCATGCATTAATATCTGTCCAAAATGTGTAAGAGTTTCCTGGACCCATGTTTCCCAGGTTTAAGATAATGACTTTTGTCGTGATGAACCCAAAACATCTATCAGTGACTCTGACTCCACAAAGACATCTTAAATCACTGATTTTGAATCAAATATCACCAAAAGTTTCTTCTATCAGTTTATTCCGACTTCATATAACAGCTTACACAGTTTGCTTCCTATTAGTTGAAAGGATTTGGCATGCTTCTCTTTATTAAATGATTAGAGATCCTAGTTGCAAATAATCCAGGGAAGAAACAGAAGTTGCGGGGGATGAAAGCCGTGCTCAAGGTTCATTTTGTCTCTTGATAATGCCGAACAATTCAAAATACAAAGCACTCGGTATTATTTTTATGTCATATTATAACACAAAAAAAAAAAAAAAAAAAAAAAAACCATGAGATTCACTCACTAAAACAAATCAATTTGCAAAACCATGACCTAAACAAAAGCCTCTAAGGTACAAAATCATTGTAAACTTACAACAGAAAACTTACAACAGGAACACGGCGAGAGAGAGGGAGGGGATTGCTCCGATGGGTGGCTGTCGGTGGGTCTTGGTGGCCGGCAAGAGAGGAAGTTCACCCCTTTTATTTGTAGCAACAGATCCGACCAAAGAGAGAGAGATCCTTTTTTATGGGCGTCGCCGGAGACAGATCCGGCCGCCAAATCTACCGGAGTGGGGACGCCGGACGACGGAGGACGCCTACCGCCAAGAGAGAAGTCGGCGACGTCACTGACCGGAGAGCAGATCTATACGAAGAGAGATTTCAGAGAGAGAGAGGGAAGCGCTGGACGACGGGCGCTGGACGACGGGCGACGGACGACGGAGAAGGGCACCGGACGACGGACGACTGGGCAGCGTTGGAATCACCGGACGACGGACTGGGCAGCGTTGGAATCACCGGACGACGGACTGGGCAGCGTTGGAATCACCGGACGACGGAAGCGCCGGACGACGGAAACGCCAGACGACGGACGACGCTCCACGGGCAGAGAGATTTCAGATCTGTACGGGCAGAGAGATTTCAGAGAGAGAGAGAGGTCTTGGTGCGAAATTTGAAATTTGAGAGATTTCAGTGTGGGTGACTCATTTCTAGCAGCGTGAACGAAAAGAGAAAAAAACAATAAAATATTAATGCCACGTAGGCGTGTTGTGAAAATGTTGTGGAAGAGTAGTGTGCAGATCATTTCTCGAGAGGACGCCTACCCTACCCCCAATCTTTTTTCTCAGCTGGGAATTGAGAACATTACCTTAACAGTGCCGACGGCTTTAATGGCCGCCACTCTCCGTCACCAGTAGGTCCTCTCTCTAGCTCTCTCACTCTCTCTGATCTCTTTTTCTCAGATCTAAAATCTCTTCAGCCTTCCAAAAAGCCTCAAATGTGGTTCTTCATGCTCTCACCAAAGGTCTCTTCCAAAATACTTCTTATGATTTTTTAGTTGAGTTGCGTATTTAATTTTTGTCTGACTTTGTTTTGTTTGCTAATTAATAAATATTTAATATTTATATGTTTTTTCTTTTCTTTTCTTTGTTTGGTTTTTTTTTTGTTTTTTTTTTTTCAGTTATGAAGGTTGCATTGTATGAGCAGAATGAGAAACCTTCTTCTGCCCTTGAGTAAGTTCATTTCTTTTATTTTATATTTTTTTTTAAGCAAATGCGTTTTTTGATCTGATTTCAAATATATGTGTGTCACTTTGTATTTGGGCATGAACTGGTGATAGAATTTTCTTCTTCTATAGTTGTGTGACACTTTCTTCTTCTTCTGTTTTTTTTTTTTTGGTTTTCAGGTATACCGCAAGGAGCCGGCATCACTTTCTTCTTTGTTTTTTTTTTTTTTTTATTTTATTTTATGATGTATTTGTATTTATATATATATTTTTTCATTTTTTAATAGTATTAGTTGCATATAGAGATTTAATTAATGCAACAAAGATAAATGGATCTAAATTTTTTTAATATATATATATTCAATTTTTTAATAGTATTAGCGGCCACAAATGTGGCCGCTAATAGTTAAAACACTCGGGTATTATTAGCGGCTACACGTATGTGGTCACTAATAGTTAAAACAGTCAGGTATTATTAGCGGCCACATGTTAATACCCGACTGTTTTAACTATTAGCGGCCACATACGTGTCGCCGCTAATAGTCTAGTATTAGCAGCGATTTTAGACTCAGTTAACAATTATTAGCGGCGGATAAAATTACTTTTAGCAGCGAACTTGGTGGCCGCTATAAAACAATTAGTACGGCGAGCAAAAAAAGTGGTCATTAATAGTCTTTAGCGTCGGACTATTAGCGGCCACTCTTTGGCCGCTATTTATTAATAGTGGCCAAAATAACATCATTAGCGGCCCAATATGTTGGCCGCTAATGATTAAATTTTTTGTAGTGACAACTGTCTGTCCAAAAGTGTGGGAGAACGGTAAAAAAATAATTTACGGCACATAAGATATATAAACTATTTTATGTCATATAAAATTTATTTTCCTTCGTCAATTGAAATATTTTTAAATTAACAGTTACTTTAAAAAAAAATATATATATTTATAGTGGGCATCTATGTTACTTTAAAATGTAAATGGTCAATTAATAGAGAGTGGTCAATGAAAGAAAATTTTATGTTTTGCCCGTCTTGTACAGTATGAGTGAGAGCTCATCCTAATTTCTAAGAGTAATGCTACACATCATCCTTTTATCCACTTTTTATCCTCTCAAAATTGATATGACTCTTAAAATCACCATTGGATCAAAATTCAATAATGATCTATCATAAATTCAATGGTGATTTTAAGAACCACATCAAATTTGGGAGGATAAAATGAGGACAAAGAGATGATGTGTAGCATTCCTCAATTCCTAAAGACTAGTTTAGGTTTATAGCTGGAGGTGGCTCTATCCTCCACATTAATATTATTATTACCTAAAAGTATATAGGTTGTTGAAAAGCACCCTCAAAGACTTGTTTTGGCTTCTCCTGACCGACAATTCTATATAAAAACAAAACAAAATATAAAATAATTGAGAAATTTATGGTGGAGCCTTTTGTTATTTTCACAAATTTTTCATCCGAAAAAAAATATGAAAATGACATCTAATTTTTACGTATTTTTTTAATAGGTTTAATAAAGTATAAACATTTGTTCTTAGAATACATGATTCTTACTTACATTTTAAAAATGCATTTAGGTTTACATGCTTTAAAAACATATATCAACCCTACGAAAATGTTCATTTTAAAAATGAGGTGATTATTATTTTTTGAACGAAAGAACGAAAGACTTGATTATTTCATTCATTAAAAATCACAGACATAAAGCTTTTACATCACAAAACATAAAGTACTATGAAATTACATAGTCATAGATACAAACAAAATTTTTACATTAAAGTGTTATATATGACTTTCATCTTTCGCTAACCCGCGTACAAAAATAGTTAAAGAGTAAATCTGCTAAAAAAAATAGTTACAAATGTGATCATTATTGAATTTACTGTTTTAGCAATGAGTGGGTCATCATCATTGTGGGATAATTGGGAGTCTTGGGACTGACAAAGAGTAATGCTAGAAATCATTTTTTTTTATTTTATCTCATAACTATCACATAATATTGACGTGAGTCCCAACAAATTTTTGGATCAATTTTTGTCCTTTTTTTAAAAAAAAAAAATGGAATCTAAAGATTGTTTACATTGACACTATAAAATAATTATGTGATAAAAAAATATAATTTTTAACATTAATTCCCAAATGGGTAGTAAACTTTCCTCTTCATCTAAATATAAGCCTTATGCATATGTCTATATCACTTTCCCTCCTTTTTTTTATCAACTGCCAAATTGACTAATTTATGTGTCATGGAAATGTAAAGGGGACAGCAAGTTTAAATTTTTATTTTTATTTTTATTTATTTATTTATTTTTTCTTTTGAGGGAATTGGGGAAAGGGGAATGAGATGAAGTCACACACATCATAACTGAATTGAGAGAAAGAGGTAGTACAGTCTTACAAGCTGAGTTTAACTCATCTCTTCAAAATGGCCTATCTCTTTAAGAGAGAGAGGAGCTTATAAGGCCTCTTACCTTTGTATTTCACTGTTTTCTGGCCCTCTACAAGGCGCAACTCATGGAATTTGGCCCTTTTGAGTTTAGTCAAATGAGAAGGAAAAAAAAATATTAAAAAAATCAATTAATGCATAAATCTTTACATATGCATGCCGTAATTGATAGTCCGATAATTAAGTCCCTTTTTTTTTTCGAGTCAAATGGTGGAATTTAAAAGAAATATTGACAATTTAAAAGAAGAAAATGTATGGATTCAGAAAATTTTCCAACTGAAGATTAGCATGCATGTGCCAAAAAAAAAAAAGATGGATTGTGATTCATGACTTTGGTTGCAAAATTTCCCATTTATACAACTTTCTTTTTTTTTTCTTTTTTTTAAGGGAGAATTCACTTATAACTTTTGAACTTGTACACTTTTTGAAAAAATATACTTAAACTTTAAAACGTCTCAATTTAGGAGTATCTACTTTTTCAGAAAGTTTCATTTTCAGTCATCCGTTAGAATTTTTTGTTAAATCCTATTAAAATTCTTAAAATACTCCTCAATTTTTTTAGGAAAAAAAAATTCTAAAATTTAAGTGTTGATTAGAATTTAACGGAATTTACAAAAATACTCATGCCTGAATCTTTGAATAATTTTATAAAAAAAAATAAACACAATAGTATTTTGAGAATTTTGATAGGATTTAACAGAAAAGTCTAACGGAGGACTAAGATTGAAACTTTCTGAAAAATAGATACCTTAAATTGAGACGTTTTAAAGTTTAGATACCTTCTTCCAAAATGAGTAAAAATTCAAGAGTTATAAGTAACGTTCTTAATTAAAAAAATAAAAAATCACAACTTTTTTGAATTGATGCATTCCCTTTTGGCTTTGTGCATTTTCGAGCATAATTCATGTGATTAAGATAAAGAGTTGTGTTATTAAAAATTTATCCTTATCCATTTTAGAATCAATGCACGTACAAAAATTTATCCTTATCCCCACTTGAGAATCAATCAATGGCTGCTCACTTTCTATATATATATATATATATGCATGCTGTCTTTCCTCGTGCCATCTCTTTCCTTTTCCTCACATGTTACGTGCACGGCTTATCCCTTTTCTCTATCTCTAGCTTTAATGTCATTTACGTACGTAGTTATTCATGCATGTGACATTTTCTCGATCACAAAATATTCCAACAAACTCTTCTTTAATTCATTTTATTACACATATATTTATTTTCCTAATTAAATGAAGAAAAAAAAGGTTAATTAAGGGAATGTTTACAAAAACAATATCAGAACGAGTCCATCTAACAAGACCATATGCACGATAATTAGCCCATCAAAACCCTTTCAAAGCGTTCCAATTTTAAAAGGAAGATAGGTCTAAACAGATATCTTTCCTTACGTGTTCTGTGTTTTAAAAAGAGCTTTTTGAAACTCAGTAAAAATAAAACTTTGTTTGACGCTAATTATTAAAAAAAAAAAAAAAAATTGTTGGTTAAATGATTAAATTTACTATTTCTATCAGTTTAAACTTTTAGGATAAATAGTAATTCTAACATTGTATCAGAGTAAAACATTTTGAGTTCGAACATTATCTCCGCCAATTCACCCTCCTCCCCCCACCTCTAAATTCAGGTTAAATATTCTACGTGTTGGTCCTTACTTATTAGTTTGAGCCTATACATGATCGAAGATGAACGTTCAAGTATTAGTAAAATGATTAAATTTATACGTTCATATCAACTTAAACTCTTAGAATAAATTAACGCCAACAATAACAAAGAAGCAAACTTTCATTTATAAGATTTGTATGGATACAGAGATTACTTCATTTCATCATACCATACATATATCATACATGTGTTTTTCAAAAAAAAAAAAAAAAAACATACATATATGTGAGTTCCTCCTTACACTTTTTAAGGCTATATATATAGTAATTATAAGTACCACATCCAACGCAGCAATCAACAAACAAGTACAACAAAATATAGAGGAAACTCTTTTCTCATAAATAGTTGGAAAAACTATTTTTATCCGAATTAAATCAGATAAAAAAAACAAGTGTTTCCAACTATTAATTACTCCGTTAGCCAGAGCCGCTACCTCTTGATGATTTCAGGAAAGAGCCACTCTTGGTGATCTCGCGTAACGGCTTGTCGGTGAACCTGATTATATTGTAGACCCATGCACCGGATATAGCCCCAAGAATCGTCGCCAAAAGGTACACCCATATGCTTTCGTACTTGCAATGTACAATAGCCTGCCCCAAGGTTCTTGCTGGATTCATCGATGCTCCTGAAATTGGCCTGTCAAAATAGCATCCCCCATCATTAGAATGCCAGCTTGGCAAGGGTACTACAATTTTTATGGACAAGAAAATGGATATGATTTCTCTATTATTTAGTTAAATAAGAAGGATATAGTTATTTTTTTACGTTTTTACAGAATGTGAAAAGATAATTATACCCTCATTTTTATACTAAATGTGGAGAGGATCCAAATTCATTCTCTCTATTACACGTTTCTTATAAACTGATTTTACGACGATTCTTGTGACAGTCTTCGTAGCACTGTCGCATGAGTTGATAATATATGGTAAAAATTGTAGTATTTTAAGCATTTTTCTTAAAATATGTATTGAATATGAATATATACTACTGTTATTCAACTCGATGATGTAAAAAAAAAATAATAATAATAATAATTTTTAGTGTTATGTCATCTCAATTGTATAATAGTTATATATCAGTCTACTGAATAAATATATACAATAAAAAAAAATGATGTAAACATATAATTTGTGCAATATATTCCTAATGAGATTAGATTAAGCTATTACCCGGTAAACATTACGTTAAGTAGGACCGTAGACCCAATGGCAAGGCCAGCAAGCTCTCCGATCTGCATGTAGTTACAGGTTGTGAATTTTTCATTCTTCCAATAAGAAATGTTCTTCAACTCTTCGGTTCAACTTTAATAACTTTTTTTAAAATTAATTATTAAATATGTAAGACTCACATATAAGAAAATAAATTTGCTTATTAGTTTGAAAATAAAAAAAAGATAAAAATTAGACAGAAATTGAAAAAGTAGCAGATATCTTTTTAAACGAATAAAAGGGTGAAAGAACTAACAGCTCTGTTGTCAGTGGCAACACCGGATATGACAAACATGAGGTAGAATGTGATTATGAACTCGAGCACAAAAGACTGCAGGTTAGACCCCGCCGGAATTGTTCCGGCGAACTTGTTCTCGTGCCCACTGAATATCAACCGAAGGGTGCCACTCGCCAGTGTTGACCCGAGGACTTGAGCTGATACATAAGCTGGCACCTACAAGAGATATAAATTTGACAAAAGAAAAATAGAAAAAGAAGTTTAAGTCAGACAGACAAATCTGATTCACATGGTATTTTTTGCAGAATATTATTTGAATACAATGTGGATTGGTTGGGAGAAGGCATATGAATCATGGGTTTTTGTCACGGCTTGAAAATTCACCAAAATTGAAGTAATTTTTTTTTTTTGGTAAATAAGTTGAAAATACATGAATTTTTTACATACCCATTTGGGTGTTAATAACAATTAATAACATGCCTTTTTAAAACAAGTTGGAGAATGTTTGTTTGAAAGTAATTAAGTGGGTTGTTTAGAAACTGCAAAAAAAAACTTGTTAATTAACGCGCGTTCTTGCAGTGCACCCAAACAAGAATGAGAAAGTTTCTCTGGTGTAGTTTACCTGCTGCCATGGAAATCTTCTGCAAGTGGCAAATGCAATGGTGACCGCAGGATTAAAATGGGCGCCGGAGATGTGGCCAACGGAGTAAACCAGAACCATCACAGCCAGCCCCCAAACTATCGAAATTCCCGGCAGAGTCACCACCTTGTCATTGCCCAAATTCACCACCGCCGATCCACAACCGGCAAAGATCAAGAAGTAGGTACCCAAAAGCTCTGCCACCAACTGTCATCAACAAAAAAATTCCCTTTTTTCATGTTAAATCGGCTTAGATAAGGCTGAATATGCAGACCCAAAAACACTCTTAAAGCTCATGTTTTCTAGGACTTGGCATATAAATTGAAAAAGAAAAAAAGGAATCAGCTAAATATATCTATGCACCTTCTGCATGAAAGGAACAGAGAGACAGAAGCCTCCTCCTTGGTTGGTTTTGGAGGCAGAGGAGGCATGGTTGTGATTGGCCTCGCATTCTTTAACAGACAAAGCAACTTCATGGTTTCCGCTACTTCCTGAATTATCTGCCATCGCTCTTGACACAAAGAGAGAGGAATGAACAGAGGTGAAAAAACAGAGAAATGAGATTGCTCGGCTTTGGCAAAGAATACACGGGGGAACAACTCCAATTTATTGGTACAAAAAGATTCCAAAAGAGAGAGAGAGAATGGACTTTTTGGGAAAATGAAAGAGACGACCAAATAGGTTTTACTTTTAAAATATTAAGAGCATAGTAAATAACGTTGAAAAAAGTGGTGTTTTAGATGATGTGAACAGGTATATGAACTGATGGCTGCTTCAACAACCCACTGGAAATGTAGAGGGATGAAATGAATGCCTTTTAGGACTCCAAAACGGTATTAATAGATACTGCTTACACATCCAGCCATGAGCCGTTGCTGATTGTCTAATGCTACTGGGACTTCAGTTAATTTGGATCAATCTTAGTTGACGACAGCAGTAATAACACCTCTCATTGGATTTTATCAAATGTAAAATAGAGAAAAATAGATAATATACTCTTCTGCTAGAATTTGAAAGGATAGCAATTACTAATTAATGAGGCTCTCCCTTTTTTTTTTTGTTAAAAAAAAAATAATAATAATAATAAATAAACCCTATTCTGTATAGGCTTTCTGTTGCATGAGGGGACATAATTTTGTTCTTTTTCCTTTCAGGAAGTTATACGTCAAAATATTACCAAAAAGATGAGTAAAATGTGATGTTTTTGCACGATACCACCCACAAGAACCATATATCAGTTGATTGAGTGAGACTTGAACAGTTGATTTTGTGATATTAAAAAAATGAGATGTCAGTTACACTGCAGATAACTTCTAATAAAAAGTCTACAAAATAAAACCAAATCTAAGATGACGGGCGTAAAAGTCTATAGCTATATATATATACAGGTTTAATTAATCAACTAGGAGGAAACTACAATAAAAGAGTATTTCTAGAAATGTAAAACAAAGAAAATTAAGAATATTCAAACCGAACCTTTGGGCTCCTGAAAAACTTATGGATTAATTCCAGCCAAAGGACAACTTTAGTTGAATCTGCAGACTGCAGATAGACATGTTTATTAAAAGGTTTAATAAGTCTTTTTATATTTCAAAAATAAAAATACACATATTTTACAAAACATATGCTTATGGTTTTTTTTTTTGTTTTTTTTTATAAGTAAAAATTAATTCTATATCTGCCTTGTGTTTTTTCAAAATAAATATGTTTAGTTACCTTTTTTTAAAAGGAAAAATACAAAACTCTTTCTAAAAAATTTATCAATTATTTTTTTTAAATGGACCCCACAAAAAAAAACATTTATACGGCTTTGGACAATTCTCTTTGTTATGTACCAATTAAAGACAATTATAACTAGCAGTGTATGATATTAACAAGCAATATTATAAGTGTACATGGGGGCAAGTTGTCGTGTTCAACTCTTCGTGCACAAAGGGATCCACAAATTAATTTAATCATTCTTTTATTTACATTATTTTTTCCTTCAATTTTAACTTTTCTGATCCACCATTTAGTATTAGTGAAGCATTTGTTAATTGTAAATGTGGGAAACATTGGAGAAGAGACATTTGGCTTGAAAAAGGTAACCCGTGATAATGTAGTTTAGGGACCAACTAGAAATTTAACTTTAAAAATATTAAATTGTATTTTTTTTTTACAAAAAAAAAAAAAAAAGAAAGAAAGAAGAAGGAGGACGTCTATTGTTTCTTTTTAACAAATTCAAAGGTTGAAAAAACTTTTTAAAAGAACTTCACTTATAACTTTTAAACTTTCACTCATTTTAAAAGAATGTATTTAAACTTTAAAACGTCTCAATTTAAAAAATTTATTTTTTAGAAAGTTTTAATTTTAGTCATCCATTAGAATTTTCCTTCAAATCCTATTACAATTCCCAAAATACCCCTCATTTTTTTTTAGAAAAAAAAAAAAATTGCTAAGATTTAGGTGTTTATTAGAATTTGAAGATTATTATAATCATAAACTCATTATCTCTCCTCTCACCTCTTTTTTCCTTTTCTTCTTTCACCTCTATTCTCTTTAAAAATAAGGAACCAAACGAGCTTCTCTATGATTATTATAATTATAAATTTGATTCTCTCTCCTTTCACTTCTCTTATCTTTCTCTTCTCTCCTTATAATAAAGTAAAAGTATATATATATATATATAGTTTAGGAAAAAATTAAGAAAAGCTATTGTGAAGTGTTTTTGCAACAGTTTTCCTTAAACTTTTTCTTGGTTTAAATAAATTAAACTACTTTTTTGTTTTTCTATTTAAATGCACTCCATAATAGCTTCCATTATTTTTTTCCGCATACCATGTAAATATTCTTTAAATCAAATGTTACGGAAAAGATAGAAGAAAGATAAACCATTTAAATATTATTTCATTTATAGGAACGAGAGATGAAATAGATTTTTTTTTATATATTAAAATAATGAGAAGGGGACAAGTTTTGCTTCCCTAAATCTAGGGTACAACTTTTAGTTCTCTTAGTAGTTCCTTAGTTTAATTAAAGAGTAACAAGAGAATCTGATTCAAAAAGTTTTTTATGAATTTTTCTTACATCTAGGGAAAGGGGTGAGAATTAGGAAAGTTGTTGCTAGTGCTTTTATACGACTGTCATATAGCTGAAATGACATGACAACAGTGAAAATCAACGTTTGGATCAACAAAAACAAATAAAATAAAATAATAGTTGTTTTTCAATATCATTTTGTCCTAGTTGTATGGCAGTAGTATAATGGTCTATTTAATAGTATTTTTTTTTTTAAAAAAAAAAATCAATTTGCTGATCTTTATATAAAGGTCAATGGTCAGGTTTGATGGTCTGGGAGGAGGATTAAAGGCATCGGATGGCCCACGTTTGAAGAAGTAATAGTGGGGTATATGCTAATAAAAATATGAAAAGGAGAGGATCATGGGGACGGACCGGATCGGACGGGGGTACTTTTTGTCGTGTTTCAAAGATTCAGTTTACATGAGTCTCTGGTATATGAGTAATGCTACACATCATCCTCTTGTCCACCTTTTATCCTCCCAAAATTGATGTGGCTCTTAAAATCATCATTGGATCAAAATTCAATAATGATCTATCATAAATTCAATGGTGATTTTAAGAGCCACATCAAATTTGGGAGGACAAAAAGAAGACAAGGGGATGATGTGTAGCATTACTCCTAGTATATAACGGTGACGTCACATTCTGTCATAGATTACGTAACAAAAGTACCCTCTTCCTCCGGTTGTGTCTCAACTATATATTTCACATGCAAAGGATGCTCACAATCAATCAAAAAACTGTACATATTTCTATTTTCTTCAAAGTCACCCAATCAAGACCGGTAGACGGTAGCAGTTGCAAAGCAACTATAAAAACCGACAATTTTCTACTATTAGTCGTTAAAGGAGAGAAAATTAACCCAAGTGCACTTTAAAATCAACCACTTTAAACGTGTGTTTGACCCACCAACTCTGTAAGTCAACCGTGCGTCGTTGAATAAAAGAAAAATCACGGTCCCATTATACTCTCTCTAATATTTTTTACATTATTGATTTTTTTACGTAGATAATAGTGAGATAGGAGTAATATTTTTTACATTATTGATTTTTTTACATAGATAATGGTGAGATAGGAGTAAGATGTGAGTGATTTTTTTACAATGCTTAAACACAACATTTCGTTTTAAAATCGATTTTTTTTTTTCTTTCTTTCAAATCAGGGGTTTTGAAAATCATGCATTAAACCAAATGAACAATAAGGTCTTATTTGTTTCGGCGTAAAATATTTTGTCAGAAAAAAGTTTTTGGGTGAAAACATTTTTTTAGGAAAAGTGGTTATTTTCTGCAACCTTGAAAAATGGTTCGAAAAATATTTTTTTGGCATATGACAAAAAAAATAAAATAAAAAAAATCACCAAATATTTATTATAGTTTCATATAATCTGAGAAGATGTGAGGAAGAGAGAGATCACGAAGATGAGTTGTGAAGGAAGAGAGAGAGAGTGTGTGTGTGTGTGAATAGAAGGCATTTGGCTTTGGGAGTGATATTGAGATCTAGTGCAATTGCATACCCATATTGCTTGCAGTTTGTACAGGTAATTGTGAGAGGAACCTTGCGCGGCTCACATGCCCGAGTAGGTGTTCAAGCATCCCGAGACCTTCTCAGGCTAGTAGGCCCCATAAGAGGGCCCTCTCACAATTTCTTGTCTGGGGCTATGGGTAAGTGACGAAAAATTGTTTACGCAGATGAAAATTGTAAACTATTTTACTTATCGTGAAGGTTATCGTCCTTGGTTAATTGAAAACATTTTCAGGTTGACCAATATTTTACATTGCAAAAAACACTTAAAAATAAGAAAAACTTTTTTCATAAAATATTTTGTACCAAAACAAACGGAAGGCCAAAAATAATTTGGGAAAAAAATAATATTATAAAGGTAGCAAGGTCAAACCAAGTGATTAAGTGCTTATTAGTGCATCTAATTTTCTACAGGATCCACTAACAAATGCATGCTAAGGCAAGTAATGATCACACCAACTATATATATTCAATGCGCATGCAAAAATCTAATCCCCCACTATTCACCATTAATTTCAACGCTATGCTCGATCAAATTACTCATTGTGGCCTCTCTCTTTTTTATTTTTTATCATATATTTTCATTTTGAATGGAGAATTTCCACACCCATTTTGCATGCCAACGTTGGACTTGGACCCTATATTACTGTTACTCATGCAATCCCACGCTTTGGCAAAGAATCCATCAGTTCACACTATTTTTATGTGGAAAAACTTGACCAAAATTGCAATTTTGAATGTATTTTTCTTTTTCTTTTTTTTTTTTCCAAATATCCACCATGGTTGTTGGAAGTTGTAGAAAGTAGAAAGTAGAAAGTAGAAAGCTTTGGTTTTGGGTGGCAGGCAAAGACTACTTCTCACACTTTAATTTAAAAGTTTTCCTCCCTTTGCCTCCTCGATCTGCTTTTGTTTTGTTATGTTTCTTTCACTTTTTATAGTCATTGCACGAAATTTCCTGATGTGAAGTTAGATCAAGCTGCATGCAATTGTAAAAACTTTGACTTCACCTATAATAATCAGATCATTATTTGGCACTTTTAGACCGAGTCACTCTTCACACCCATTTCGTACCGGCGGATGTGAAGTATTTTAAGCAGCTAACATGCACTTAAACGTCAGTCAGTGTGAATAAGTGTGATAAATAAGTGTGAAGAGCATCATTACTTAAGTGTAAATAATACTCTCTCGGCTTTGGAATGTGCTTTTCGGATTATTTCATTTTTCGCAATTTAGTTTAAAATCGTACTTTTAGTCTCGAAACGCACTCTAATTATTTCATGATATGTAAATCTTAATGGATTTCTATCATGTTTTATGACAGAAGGTGGTATATATTGAAGGTGCAGTTGCATGATGAAACAGTGAAGCAAAAGGCCATGATTACAGTCTATGGTTTTCAAGGTATAGAATTTTTACCTGATTGTAATTCTGCAATAACCCCTTTGGTAGTCCCTGATATTATATATGCTTCACGTTGATGTAATCATGTTATTTGGGTTCAAAAGTTGAAGGAAAATCTGTCCTCAATAATTCGAGCTGATTAGGCGAATTAGGGTCCGTTTGGATTTGCAATTTCAAAACATAAGATTTAAAAATAACAATTTGAAAAACACGAATTTTAAAGATGCAGTTAAGTGTTTGATAAATTCATCGTTTAGCCTTTAAAATCGCAGTTTAACGTTTAAAATCGTGTGATTTTAAAAAGTATGAACTTTCGATTTGAGAAAGTCTAAACGTTCTTTTTATGTCCTTGTTTTCATTGAATGTGTAGTGAAATCTAGTTTCACACCTTCAGTAATTGGGTTTTACAACTCCAGTGATTGATTTTTAAGAATATTATATGAAAGAAAGACTGGAGATCGAATGACAAATAGCAGTTCTCTTTCTATTCATATACTTTAGCATGGCCTTATGGCTGGAAACATGTGAAAACTTCACACCGGCCAACTAACTTCAAAGGCCCACGAGACTAGTTGAATGAGAACTAAAAGCAACACAGCCAAACCATATGCTTCTTTTCAATTTTTTTGGTGTAAATTAAATATGTTCCAAAAATAAAATAAAATAAAAAGAACAAACCAAAATTGATGGAGAAAAGAATAACACTAAAAAAAAAAAAATCATGAAATCTTAGTCATGACGGCTTTTAAATATTGAATTCATTGTTAGATCATCGAGTTTGAGAAAGTGAGGCCGAGAGATGAAGAAGAAGATGATGCAAAATTCAGATCGAATAAGATGAGAAGTTGAGAGGGTTTCTTTGAACTTATTTTATGGTAACACTTGCACAATAGCAACCACAAAACCCTTTCACAATTTAGTTGAAAGGGTTTCTTTTATGCATCCACAAAATTTTTCTTTTTTCTGGTACTTTGTTTCACAATTTTGGTGATAGGAGAGAAAAAAAATATAAAAAAAGAACAATACATTTAAAAGAGATTAATCCTTGAAGGGTCTGTTTGAATTTGCATTTTCAATTAAGTGTGAATAAAAACATAGTGATTTTAAAACATAAAATTTGAAAGCATAATTTTGTAAAAACACAACTAAGTGTTTAGTAAAATCACTATTTTTCTTTTAAAATCACAATTTAACTTTAAAAATAGTGTTCTTAAAAACGCATCCCCATATCAAGGATTTAAAATTGCATTTTTTTTCTACATTTTTAATCCATAATTTTTTAAAAACAAACACTTTCTACAATTTTGTTTAAAATCACATTTTCAATACGTGGAATTGCACTCTAAATCACATTATAAAATAATGTGAATTCTTTTAGAAACTTTTATAGTGTGAATTCTTTTAGGAACTATCACCTTGCGATTTGACAATTTGAAGGATAATATGAACTCTAGTTACAAGATTTAAAATAGTAATTAACTATATACACCTAAGAGCATTCATAATAGTCTCACCAAATTTTATTAGCTAAAATAGTTAAAAATCATTATTCTTTGTTTCAATCATCCATTTTTTTAAAATAAACCCAACAGTCTCATTATTTTAACTATCTACAATCATTATTTCATTTAAATAATCTTTTTAAAAAATGAAGTTGTGTGTGATACATGAGAGAAATAAAAATAAAAAAGAAAATTTTAATAGTTTTTTATTGTTTTGGTGAGTAAATAGTGCGCACTATTATTTGTGATTACTGTTCACTCACCAAATTTTTTTCACCAGATTAATGAGGCTGCTAGAGACTCATTTTGGACCATTTCAACAAATTAGCTCACCAACATAGTCAAAAAGCTATTTTAACGAGTCTACTAAGAATGCTCTAACGAACAGAACAATTACTTTTTGAGTCACCAACTAGTCTCCCCCACGAGCACTTGGAAACATAAAATAGAACACTTGTTACTTAATTAAATGCATCTAACTGAAAATATAAAAGTACCAAGAAAAAAAGATTTAACCATATCTGCACCAAACATCCACCTATAAGGCTATAAATATTGCCCAACTCTAGCTCTGCAATTTTGACCTCCCAATAAATCTTTACAAGTAAAAAGCAGTGGCAAGAAAAGACACCCCAAAAACTAGCACCTCATACAAACACGGAGTGCTTCATCTGATCTACAAATTGCCTGTAAGATGGGTGTTTCCACCCAAAACCTGCTAATTTTTCACCCACCGATGTGGGGTTATCATATTATAATTCAAAACTATGAAAGCCATATCCCTTCTTCCTCCTATCATCCTACAGTTCGATTTGCCAACAGTGCTGTGCGAACGCTAACAATGATTCAATTAAACAAGCTTCAAATTTAAAAAAAAAAAAAAAAAATCCATGCTTGGTTTAAGCAGGCAACTTTAGCTTTGCATTGTTTTTCCAGCTGCAAAACAAACGATTCTTAATGTTATTCATCCAATACAAAAGTGTCAGAGAGGATCATAAGATTGTGAGAGTTGATTACCTAAGAAAGTAGTAGTAAAAGAAATCTGCATATAAAGCTGTCTGAACAAGACCAGAGATGCAAGCTGCAAAATTAAGAAAGAAATTTAGGTATATCTACACGCACCAAGACACACAACAAACAGTTTTTCTCAGTGATTCTAGGCATAGCTTACATATCCATCGACTGAAATACGTCTCTGTGAAGTAGCGGTATATCCAGTTAAGGATGTAGAATGCACGGTATGCCCTGCACAACGAAAATAAGGAATACTCCCACCATAAGTTTAATTAATATATATATATATGCATGCTATATCTTTCCTTGCTTATGCGAAATATGAAGCAGAGAAAGACTGTCAGCAATAAATAGAAAACAAGATAAGAACCAGGCAAATAGAGAGTTTACGCTTCAACTGGAAACAGAAACAGAAACAAGAAAGAGCAACACGTTAAACTGTTACACAAAGCTGCATATAGTTTTGATCTATGTTGCATCAACTAGGGGATGGGCGTCAGGATTGGGTATGTACATGAGTTTCAAAAGTTCCATTTCCAAAGGTTTTACACCACATTGGAGTATCCAATACAACACATACCCTTCAGGCCATGTTGAAATGGGTTGGCAAGGTGTGTGAAGTGAAGGGTCCAAGAAATACCAAATCATAACAATTGAAAGCTAATAAGCTATCACGAGGAGTGTTAGAAAGGGCCCCTTTTTTGCTCCCTATATTGGTAGATCAGAAGGCCCTACTGCCGTCGGTTCAGTGACTCAATACAAATGCAATATCACGATGTATTTCATAAGGTCCCAAAATTATCAATTGGCACACAATTTATGGGGTGGGGAAAATCAAAATAGAGAAAAAGAAAGGTCAGACATAAATACAAAACCAAGAATTCTAGCTTTTAAAAGCAGCATCCCATAAATTATGGTTATGTTTTTATGTGCGAGTGTCTATAATGTTATATTGTGTGTGGGTACGTGCGCCTGTGTAGAGAGAGAGAGAGAGAGAGAGAGAGTTTGATTTACATCACTCTCAAATGGGTTCAATGTGTTGAGTTTTAGATGCATGCAGGTGCACACAGATACTCATATACTATGGTCTGAATCATTTGATCCCGGAAACACCACATACATTTTTTATAATTTGATGCTCTCCTTACCCTAGTTTTCTTTTCAAAAATTTTAAAGAACTACTCGAAAGATAGACTATGGAGAATGTAAAGGGTGTATCCTTTCCAAGAAATATTCTGATTTCTTAACTTACTTACCAATAGAACATAACATCTAAACACAGGTATTTATACATATACATACATATTCATTTACATATATCACTTTTTTTCATAAAGAGTGATGCATTAAGAAAACTAAGGAGCAACAGAAACAATCCTTACATAGTACAAACCAGACACATCAGGGTGCTGTAAAAGTAGCCAAATTTACAGGGGTCTCAGTATAAACAACCAAATCTGCCACATATAATCATCATGTTGTACTGATAGGTGAAATTCTATATCTTATCCTCATACATCCATAAATGTTATTTTACACAAAGCTCTGAACATTCAAAATGTATCAACCGCTACAAAGTGGACTAGTAACTGGTCTTCTTTGTACATGAACATGACACCTTGTTTACCTCCCCCTTAGTTTATGACTTACAAAAGACTCTTATGTTCCTTTGAGTGCTAAGTAAGATGTACAGACATAATAACCATTCCAATACAAAATTGTATATTCCTCAGGTATCTGTTAAGAATTATGCATGCTCTACTGATATATCTTCCACAGAGATACTTAAATATAGACAAAATACATTCCAAAGTAAAAACCTGCCAGCATCATCCAATTAGGAAAAACACAAATTTTCATATTAGAGCTTTCATTTTTAATCTGGCACCGAAGTGACTGAGACACTAAAGTAAAGGAAACAGGAAGATCACAGTAGATATTGTGTGTAATGTTGCAGTGAACAATATAGTTTGTTTTCTATAGACATTTGGTATAGGACCACATGAGTGTCATAATACAGAACACATTTGGGGAAGCAAAATTTAAATGGAGAAATGAAGTCCATAACACAAAATAATAGTAAAAAAAATCTAATTTTGCTAGCACACGATAAAGAGAATTCCTAAGAGCAACACTGATACGAAACAATAAGCATACCCAAGAAAGAACACATATTGGCCAGTTAAATTGTCCACGTTTCCACTTCGTTGAAGCAAAACTAACTGGGGAAGAATCGCAACTGCCTCCAAGTATAGTGAAAATGCCCAGAGGATCTGCAATAGTTAAAATAAAATTAGTAACAGATCATTTTTCACCAATATGATTTGATAATATATGAGGGAACAAACTTGAAAGGTAGCATGAATGATACAAACTTGGGGTTGGATAGGTAGCTTTAGCTGAACAAAATTATAGAAGAGAACCATATGTAACAGGCCTTTACTAAGTATTTTAATGTTGACTTGCATGTGACAGGAAGGACTGAGGATTGACCATTGTTTTCTGTTGTGCTGTGTATAGGCTATAAGAACCAAGGCAAGAATTGGACAAGATTCACTTAATCAAAACGGTGGACTAAGCGAAATTAATAGTCCTTGTCATTGTATGATACACCATGATCTGTTTTGGATGAAAATTCATACAATATTCTAATGTGTATCACATCTGCAAAAGAAAATGATACATATTCAGACATCTAAGACAAACCATATCCAAAAAGAGATGTACTAGGCCAAAAATATATCATAATAATGTCCTACATGAGATTGTGCTAAATAGACAAAGAAGAGGCTCTTTTTTCACCCTTTTTCCTAATATCATACGAAGGCACTTTTATTTTGTTTACCTACAAAAATTCATTAAAAGCACAAGAGGTCACCACTCATTCAAGAGAAAACCCAACAAGAGAGAAAATAAACAGAGGCACTTTCTTTTAGGATTCATAATTAGAGCCACTTTCCTCCATCAAAAAAGGAACTGATCTAGTAAGAAGCCTCTATTTACATCACTGTGATGTAAGCCACACACAAGATTTTTATTCAAGGTCAACTATGTCAATCCAATTTACAGTAAGTAAATAAGTCAACCCAGAACCCAGGTGAAACAAAAATGCCTCATCAAATTTCCACACAACATGCAGACAATAGATAAGCTAAAAGTAATACAAAACAGCAACATAGGTATAAGAGCCAAGAGTAAAACCAACAACCACAGGCACACAAACATGTGTGCATGTGCAGAAGTGATGTACAAGATGCACATTCTAGAATTATGGGCGCAATGCAACTGGGCTTGACAGGGGAGAAATCTTCCATGATCTACATACAGATAACAGCTCCTTTACACCTAATGTAGTGGAATAGTTGATGAATTAATACCTGTGATAAGCTGATACACCCACAAGAAGTTGATAAACAAGTTTTCCAGCCCTTTTAATAGCATCAACACTATTCTTTCCTGATAAGAGCTTAATTTTACTGCTTACGCTAATTTTCTTACTAGTCATGATTTTACAACTTAAAAATCATTACACAATCATGCCAATGAAGTGTTTATTACTATTAAATATTAACTATCACAATCCAAAATCAACACATAAACCTGAACAAATTTGCCTTGTTCTGGTCAGGGTCTTCTGGGTCTTTGATACATTTTGATAGGTATTAAAAGGAAGATCTAAATCAGTTTGGCCCAATCTTCTAGCTAAATTGAACAAAGCAAATTGAGGTGCACCCAAGTACTAAAACCATGTATAGATCTTTTTGACACACATCATATAATAAACCTCATATCATTGTGTTATCAAATAAGGTGGAACTAATGAATAAGGGCTTCCAAAACAATATACGGAGGTTTTGGGTGAGGAAGCAATCTTAAAATAATAAGTAACATGCAACCAAAACTTAGAATCACAGAGATACTACCACTGTTCAACCATACAAGAAAAAAGCAAAAAGTGTCCCAATGAACCAGACCATAATGCATAAGACTAAAACTATGATATAAGCTAGAAGAAACTTATTCCAGAAATTTGGAATAGGGCCAACAGGCATTTGTTATCGCTCCTGAGTAATCGCGGACATAATCAAGCTCACTAAGCAAATAATATCTCAAAATGATTAAGTTAAAATGAACCACCTCTTTAAATGTAAACTTCTCATTCACAAGAAGCGCCAAAGCAAAGCTCCCAGCAATAAGAAAATGGTAGCGAAATGTATCGAGCTGTTTATCATACGAACGCCTCACCACCCGGTGCATCCGCATGCAACAAACGATCGCTGCAGTGCTCCCTATGAATACAAGCTTCATCACCGTGTTATAGACGGAGATAAAGTCCGTGAACAGGTCCAAGTACCGTGTCAGAAACACCAGTGCGTAAAGCTCCTGAGTCTTAAGCGAAATCCCTGACATGATATCAAATTATCAACCAATATTAGCGTCACCAAGTCATTGCACTCAACCAAAACCTAATCACACCTACAATTCATTCTTCCTTTTGTTTCCTGAGAAAATGAAAGGAAAGCAAACAAATAGAGATCTTTCAATTCTCAAAGTATTCACAGTTCACTTCGCTTGACCTTATTCAACTGCTTACCAACACATATTTGTACCATTCCTTGACAGGAAACAATCAAATCAGGAAATGTAACACTATCCAATATTCATTTTCTTGTTGTCTAGCATTCTTGACTCATCAAAAGTAACATCCCGGCTAAGAATTTTCTTGCGGGAAACCAGATCCCATAAGCGGTGCGCTTTAACAAGCTTTCCATAACAAACAAAAACACATTTTTTGGACTTTTCATCTCTACTGACAGACACTATCCTATTCCTCCCAACAAGCAATGACCGACTGCGCTAGCGCGAAAGCCGAGGGAGTGGGTATGAGGGGAGCCTTAGCCCTTAGCATAGAATTCTAAACCGGCGCGGCGCACACAAATTACCAGCAACCAAACAGGAAAACAAAAACAAGACAAAAAAAAAAAAACCTAATGCTCCATTTGTTCACTAAAACTGGGAATAAATTAAGAAAAACGAACCAATAAGATGCCAGATCAAAGAAATTACATCAAAATCTGGGGAAACAAACAAAAACAAATAAAAGAGACTCAAATTTTCGTTCATCCGTTGATTTTATTTCCACTTTCCTGCGTTTTCTCGCGAACCAAACGGAGTGAAAGAAATGAAAATGTTGCTTAACCTGCGCACGACTTGGTGGCGTAGATTTTGAGAAGCAGGACCAGGATGCTGACCAAGTGCGTCATATCGCCGGCGAACCTAAAGATATTCATGGCTTTTCCGAGATCAAATGGCGAATATTCGTGCCCTAGATTTCAGCGATTCTCTGTGTGTAAGAGAGAGAGAGGGGGGCGGGAGGAAGGTGTCGAAGAAGGAAGGAATCGGATATTTGTGGCTTCCGTAAAAAGACTAAGAGAGGGGGAGATGACGTGGCAGTCGGAAACGGCTTCGCCTGGCCTCCACGGTGTGTTCTGAGGTGGAAGCTCGGACTTTTCACAGTACGCGTTTTGGCTTCTGTGTTAACCCGAGTTTTTCAGATGGGCGGTGGCTCAAAACGGTGGCGGGTCAAATTTGCTACCCTTTTCTTTCTTTTTTTTAAAAAAATATTTTATATATATATATATACACGTAGGTAAAATTTGCTAGCTTTAACACGTAGCTCTATATTATGGGAGCTAGTAGTACTACTTGTGAATATGTTCGAATTCGATTAACTCAACTCGGGATTGGTTCGTTTATTTAACAAATAAAGCTTGAATAAAAAATTTAGGCTCGTATAAATTTAGGCTGATTTTGTATAAGCTTGTATAACTTTATTTTTATTATTTTTAAGGTTAAATATTATTTAACCCCTTAAACTAACAGTAATTTATAATGTAGCACTATGAACTGACAACTATATGATATGACCCTTTAAACTACTAATTTAATATAATGTAGACACTCCGTTAGGAGATTTCGTCTTTTTAAAATTTAACTTAATTCTACCCAGTTTACCATTGTGAGGATTTTATATATATATAAATTAATAAAAAAAATTTGAAAAGCCCAGGAGTGGCTGTCGATATTTAGGGGAGAGGGTGGCCTGCCATGGGGGTGGCGTGTGACCACCCCATGAGCTATAAGTGGCTCGCGTGCCAACCCCACTTCTGGGGTGCTCAATAAACCACCCCAAATGGGGTAAAGGGTGGCGCGCGGCCACCCTTAGGTGCATGGGGTGGTGGCGTGTGACCCAGAGGTGGAACAACCTCTATGGGTGGCTCGCAAGCTACTTTCTTGCTTTTTCAAAAAAATAAAAATTAAATAATTTAAAAAATAATTTTTAAGTTTTTAACTTTTAGGTTTTATATATTATATTTTTCATATGTTAATGTTTGTTTTTATTAAGAGTAACACATGTCATTATTCTATTGGTGATGACGTGGCACACTAACAAAATTCGTCAAGTGTGTTGATAAAATTTGACTGCAGAGACTAAATTGTTATTTTGGCCAACTTCGAAAACATATGAATTATATTTTATACTGCGATAAATGATTTATAATTTACATTTATCCCAAAAATTAATTTGTTATATTTTTAATTTTTATATATTTATTCATTTATTCATTTTTTTTAATAAAAAAAGAAAGAAAGAAAGAAAAAAGGTGATATGTGTCATTATTCCATTGGTAATGACACATGGTACACTAATGAAATCCGTTAAGTGTTTTCATGAAATTTGACTGCAGAGACTAAATTGTTATTTTTGGCCTATCTCTAGGACTTTTGAATTATTTTTTATTACACTACAAGCGAGTTGTAATTTCGGCCAATTACAAAGAATAAAATTTTGCATTTATCCTTATACTTTTTTTAAAAAAAACAATAAAATAAATTTTTTCTTTCTTTCTTTCTTTTTAAAAAAGTATTTTTCTACTAATTAATAAATAGAAAATGTAATTGTAGTTTTTCAATTATTAAAATAAGAGTATTTTCAGAACATTTTGATCAAATCTAAATTTTCATCTAAGATAACGGTCAAAACTGATAGAGAGGGTTAAATCATATCGAATTGGTAGTTTAGAAGACCATATCATGTGAGCTGTTAATTCATGGTGCTACATCCAAATAGTTGTTAATTCAGGGAGGTAAATAATATTTAACCATTATTTTTTAATTTTATAATTAGAACATGTTAAGCACTTAAAAAAATAAACGAAAATAAAATGTTTTTCACAATGCTAAACGCATCCTAAATGGGATTATCAAACACCACCCATGGCCGTATTCACATAATTAAGAGAAAAATTAGAGGATAATCATAAGCCGGTGTGCCAGAATAGTGGACTTCCACTATGACCCAGATCCTCCCTTCTCTCTCTCTCAAAAAAAGAAAAGAAAAGATCTTTCCTTCTCTCCCTCTGTCGGGTTAGGTAAGTTTCCTATGGAGATGAGAGAGACTTATGGTGCGTTTGGGATTGCGATTTCATAGACAATAAGTGCGATTTTAAACCAAATCGCAGAACATAGATCGTTTGGGAACTGCGTTTTTAAAAATTGCGATTTGAAAACGCAGAAAATCTGTTTTTTCAAATCGCAGATAAGATAGTACTTTTTTGAAAACGCAGAATTTTAAAGGTAAATTCGCGATTTTAAAGGCTAAACTGCGATTTTGCCAAACGCTTAACTGCGTTTTTAAAAATCACTTTTTTCAAATCTCACATTTTAAAATCGTTATTTTAAATCGCACTTTTTGAAATCGCAAATCCAAACGGACCCTTAATAGCCGTCGTTTAGACAATCCAAGTCAAAGCCTTTTCCGATTCGCTTGTCGTCCTATTTCAACCCATTTCAATTTCTAGCTTATTCCCAGAATTTTATCCCAGGATTCATTCACTGTCTCTTGGAACTCTCTACGATGGGTTGTACCGGATCGTCTCGGGCCAAAGGGGATGGTAAAGATGCTAATTGGTTCACTTCTAATTGTAAAAAGTTGGTGTTTCTTTGGCATTATTGAAAGAAGCGATTTTTTGGCAAGAGCGTTGTTTTGTGCTTGTAAATGTTGCTTGAATGATTGTACTGTGAAATTTAGGTGGACATATTTTCTGGGTTTAATGTAATTTCTATATGGGTGATCGGTCTGGGCTCTAGCTTCAATGCTTGATGTTGGGATTGGATAAGCCTCTACCCTCTTAAGGAAAAACTTAATTAGTGTATGTAAATGTGGATATTTTGTTTGATTTGATAAGTGTTTGATGGCAAATTATCTCAACTATTTTCTGCTTGATATAAGCCAATAGTCCAGGTCATTCTTGGGTGACAAATCTCAACTTCGTTGTATGTTTGTGATGTGATTTGTTTGTAATCACGTGGTTGACATTTTCCACATATTGACACAATTGTATGTGCATATGAAATTTTCCATGTGCTTTTGTATCTGTTCTACATTTCTGGATATTTAGTATACCACAGAGCTTACTTTTATTATGAATGATCTATATTGGTATGTGAGACTGATAGTTTGATTCCAGGTTAATTCAGTTTATTTGATGGAGTTACGTTGGTTTTATATGATCTCAGAGACTGCTAAGAAAATTCGGAAGCCGAAACCTTGGAAGCATACAGAACCAATTACAAGGACACAACTAATGAAGATGCGTGATGAATTTTGGGATACCGCCCCTCACTATGGTGGCCAGAATGGTACTCTTCCTATGAAAATTGTTTATGCTCTCAGAGAATGTATTGTTTAGTTATTAAGTTTGTTTTGTCAAATTCTGCTAGGCTTGGATTTCAAAATTAGTTAAGTATCTAATAACACACCCACTCTGAACCCTCCTGGAGTTACTAAAAACTAAGGGCAGGACATACTATATCTACTGTATAATTGGGAGAATAAAGATTGACATTTTATTTTCTTGTTTGCTAACTTATCTGTATGATTTGGGTGAAAGTTCCAATTTCATGGCCCATGTGTGGTGTACCGTGCACTAACTTAAATGGGTTCTATAAAGTCACATAGCAGGAAATGGACACCTAGAGGATTGGACGCTACAAACCATGATGTCGGGGGTTTGAATCCCTCCTTGCCCACAACTGGACAAAAAGGGCAGGGACTTTCCAAAATCATGATTGGGATACTGGACCCAAAGCTATGGAACTTAGGTGTGGGTCTTTTGTCAAAATGTGATGGCCTTAATTTTTTTCTTTTTATTTATCGTTAATTTAATGATGGATAAATTAAACATTAAATGTAGTAGTCATAAAGGAATATAACTAACTAGAGGAAGAAAACATCAATATTGCATATGTGGGAACAACCAAAGAGCAAAGATTACAATTAGAAAATCTGTAGAATGGAGTATCCTTAAAACCTTTTTTAAAACCTTTTTTTTTTTCCTTTTCCTGTGTCTTCAAGCGTATGTGTTGCTTAAGGCAGTAAGTAAAGCTAGAGAGACTGTTGAAGTTTCTGTGACAAGCATTTATAGTAGATATCGCATTGAAACTCTAGCAGTTACTTTCTTATGGTATTATAGCATAATATGCAGAAAAATACCTTTACTTAAAGAGATCGTAATGAGCGATTGCAAGAACATGAATCAACACAACTTATTTGTTAACATTTTGATTGTTGTGTGTAAAAGATTTTGAACTTCAATAATTTTCATTGATGTATAGAAGGGTATAAATAGAGGACTAGATTACATGTAATCCTATCTAAAGTTTGAATTACAAACCTATCTAAAGTTTGAATTACAAAAACAGAATTCTAATCTATCTAAATTCAAATTCAAAAATACAGAATCCTATCTCTAGATGTTATCCATTAGTTAGAGATTATTTGAATGAGTCTTCAACTGAAGCTGGACGTGATAATGAATCTGGACATGATGACTCTGCACGTGTATTAGATGAGCTGGCAGAGATATCGTTTACAGTGTGCATCAGCCTCTTAGATTTTGTAGAATGAAATTTTGGATTATGTTTGTTGATCTATATAGACTCTGTGCCATATGCTTGTTCACACAAATAGGCAGCATATGGATGGTTAAAGATTGATTCAAAAAAATTTATGCTTTCATTGAGATTTGATGTTCAATGCAGTGCCTATTAGCATCACGAAAGCTTTTGTGTTTTGGACATTGGCGTATGGTTGCACTAAAATCAATGCCAACAGTTGTGTGATATTTTTTCTGTGTCAGGTTTACTTGCATGAGCATGAGCTGTGACATGGTAAAAATTGCATGTTTGTTCTAATTGTCGAATCCCCTGGTTGGGCCCTTCTTGTCTCTTTAAGTTAAAAAATTTCATGGAGAAAGTATACTTTAAAAGTTGCTTTTATTAATCTCTGACAGTTTACCTGTGTCTATTGCTTCATGCTGGAAGCAAATATTTAACTAAGCCCTGTATCAGTTGGTAGGAAGAGTTCACTGATTCTGGTTATCAGCTGACACTAATTGTGAGAGTTTCCTTAAAGGTTCACACATTTCATTTCATTGAAATGTATCCTTACTGCGTCAGCCTGTAAGGGTAGTTGGTGAATGTCTTCCAGTATATTAAGCATTTTCCTCTCCAACTGAATTGTCCAAAAGTTCTCTTAAAAAATTTTAGAAAGAGATTTATCGTAGAGCTTTATATAATATGAATATATATATATATTTTTTTGATAAGTAAAAAAAAAAAAACGAATACCATTGTTGATTATGACCAACATCCTTTTAGAGAACGCCTTTGTTAGAAGATATGTAGCCTGCACAGAAGTAGATATACATGCATATCTCTGCATGAAGTTTTTCATTGACATTCTTGTAGACTATGTTTTTAACATGCCAATCGTTGATAGCTGTGAAAATGAACTTATGTTTTTAATCATGTTGGACCTCTTTTATTCTAATAGTTTATTGCATTTAGATTACCGTGTTGACTGATGGTTGAAGAAGCTAATAGAAAAAAAATTGATTTAGATTATGAAATTGTACTAAATCAAGAGTTTTCTTCTCACAGTTTATGGTTACTGGTAATAAACATCAGTTAACCGGGACAAAGTGTTCTCGGTTCAGCAAAACAAGTTGGATCCTGTAGAGTGCAGGTCTATTATTTAATCTTCTACAAAATGGTTCCATTTCCTAGCTACCTACATTGTGGTTGTTTAATTACCTTGATCTGTCATAGTTCACTTGGCGAAGTGCATATACCACTTGCCAAGAATAGAAGGTTTGTTTTGCCGTGTCTGGTTACTTTTATCACTTTCACACTCTCATGCTACCTATTTGCCTCATTTGACTGTGTACTTGTGCATAATTAGTACAATTTGAGATCTAAATTATGTCACTTTTTTTAGTGTATCCAAGTTCACTTTTGTTGATGTCATTGTCATTGTTTAGTTATTATTGCTCTTAGCTCTTAGCATCTGAACACTCTGGGCAGAAATATCGAGATATCAACTAGGAAAGAAAAACTGACTAATCTGAAGTTAGGAACTCCGAACTCTAGAATTTCATCTTCTGTTCCAACCAATCCCTGGAATAATTTTTGGAAGTTTTAATGTTTTAGATGCTTTAGTTATTATCTTTATTTTACAGTATAATGTGATTTATATGAGGTGACTGAACCTATCATCAGTGTTGACGATCAACCATCTTTTTTCTTTCTTTTTTTTTTTTTTTTTCCATCTTTTTTTTTCTTTTCTTTTTTTTCATTCATATATCATATTACATCTCTTGGACAATGCAAATGAGTTATGGCTATATTTTCTAGTTTTACTGTCAATGGAGTTCTATGATGTTCTTGTTTAGAAGTTGTGATAACCCTGAATGCCCTCCTTCACATAAACATTTGTTTAATTCTTGTTCCTATTTCTGTATGAAAGTATAATTTAACTGCTGTACTGTTATTGCTATAAGTCTAGGTTGCATAAAGGTTTTCAAAAAAGTTACATTTTAATCTGGTTGTTTTGCTCCCTCCTACTCGATTGTAGTCATCAACGTTATGGTATATGTTTTTTATTTTGACGGATACATGATAGTTGTATGTGCTGTGCAATCTACGTGTATAATTGGTTTAGCATGCTAGGATTTGTCTTGAAGAAATAATTTTTAAGTGTTTAAGGGAAGAAAGAAGATATCTGAAGAATGAATGTTTGTGTTCTTTCCAGAGATATGGGATGCCCTTCGAGCTGCTGCTGAAACTGACTTAACCCTTGCACAAGCAATTGTGGACAGTGCTGGTGTGATCGTTCAGAGTGCTGACTTGACAATCTGTTATGACGAGAGAGGTGCCTCATCCTTTCCAAGAATAGAGATCCCCAGCAAGCAGTGCAGGCAGCAAATGTGAGAGTCTTTATATGACTTACTTGCCCGAGCAGATCTCGGAAACCCGTTTTCTTGTTCGGGCAAATGGGCGCATTTTCACATTTGCAGTTTGGACTGCTAGTTACTGGGAATACAAATCCTCCTTTCCCCCAATCCCTTTTTTTTTTCTTTCACTTCTGTTATTCTAGTTTTCCTTTTTTATCCAGCTTACAGAATTCCCATTGCAGGTGCAAAATATGAAATTCCCAAGTATGTTTTGAGTGAGCCAACCAATTTAATACAAGATAATTGACAAGAGGGCAAAGAATACAGAACTTCATTGAGACTGTAAATTTTGTATATTGATCTCATGGTCGCTAGTGTTCTGAATCTTGATAGAGTTGAATGGGTATTAAGAATTCATTTGGCAGCCCCCAATTACTTTGATTCAAGGTTTTATCAAATGGATTGTCCTCATACATCTTTTCCTCGTATCTGCACGTGCGCGTGTGCGTGCGAGCGTGTGTTTGTTTTTGTCCATTTATTTTCCAACCCAAAAAGCTAATTAAGTTTAAGAGCCTCTTCTTAAGGTAACACCAAAGGATGCCATATATTAGCACTGCAAGAGCACAATAGTTCAAATCTGATTTCCCAAGGCCTTGGTGCTTGATTTGTGTTTGGTGCCGAAATCGATGGTTTGGGCCCAATCCCACCAGATTGGGATGGACTGTTTTGGTTGGTTTGACTTGCCCAATTAGCCACAATTGTCACACTTATAACCTTAAGAGATATATATATATATATCTTATCTTATCTGTACTTGACATGTTCTACCTGTTATTTTTTTGGTTGCATTTTCATCCCTACTTTTTCTTCTTCTTCCTTTTTTTTTTTAATTATTATTTTTTTATCTAATTCACTGTTAGAGAATATATAATGTTGGGTCAACATCCACTACAAGTCCTTAGTATAAAAAATTGGCCACAAAGGAAGGACATGAAGTGAAAAAAGAATCACGAGGTTAAAGAGCTAGCACACGCTCAATCCCTACCTATGGTACAATATGATTAGGGGCTTCTTGGAGTGAACTTGGAGTGAACAACGAGGAGTGATTCATAAGGTACGGTTTTTCGTCTCCTGTTTGATTCTTTTTATTAAAAAAGAAATTTTTAATAAAAAAGTGACCTCTGATGTGGGACAGGTGGGAGACCGTCCCTCACAAATCATTTTCCGTGAACAACACGATTTGAAACCTCTTGCAATTGCAGTATTCATTCTTTTAGGTAGCCCATGTATTGAACTGTCTCAAAAATTGACATTTTCGTGCTCAATCCCCTCCCTTTGTACCCTATGCCCACTCAAGCAACCCCTACATGGAAAATGAACAGCGGGTTATAAGCCTATCACGCTGTAGGCATCTGAACTCTGAAGGACATTACCCTAAGACCATCATTCGATGGACTTTTAGCCTCGGACCATCATTCGAAGGAGATTTTGACGAGGGAGGCTTCCCAGGAGACCCATACTCTTGCTACATCACTTCCTAAGGGACTACCCCCATGGCACCTCCTATAAAAAGAGGGCACATTTCCTTAACTACGTAGAACAAACTCTCTTTTTAAGCTCTGTGTTCAATTTTTTCTTCTAAAAATACCTTACTAACTTAAGCATCGGATCGGAGGTCTCGTGGCCCCCTCAATAGTCAATACAATTCTTAACTCCCATGCTCGGGATAGGGTTCAAGTTTAGCCAAAACTTTGCTGCTTGTGCCACCCCCTACTTGCCCCTATAGGGTAGCAAAGGAGTGCAAATGTGCAATATCGCCGCAAAGGGGCACGTTGGCACGTGATTAAGTAATCACTAGAAAAGAAATGGTGAGAGCTTTGTTTCTCAAGATAAGGGATTGCATTAACATAGAAAGTAAAAAAGAATGGAGATTGGAACACAAAATCATGTTGTTGTCCCTTGGGAACTAGACAAAAAAAGTAGCTTTTCTAATGAATAAAAATCATTCTCTCCACCAACTATATTAAATAAGCTCAGCCTCAGTAGATGAGATATATAATTATATAAGCTCAGCTTAATGTTGTATATATATATATTTTTATATATATATATATATAAATTAATGTTGTCCCTTGGTTGAAGGGGGGTTCACTTCTAAAAGAAAAGTACTGTCCATTTCCATATACCATTCATTTAGTGGCTTAATTATATTTTACAATTTCATGTTAAATTAAGTTCGAATCGTTAACCAAATAATACTACTTTTCATATCCATTTCACATTGACGGACGTGACGTGTTTTAAATGATTTTTTTTTTTTGACTTTTTAAAGGATTGGCATAGTGTAAAGAGTAACATTGCTCTAACCTATAATTTTAAAGTTTCACTTAACTCACCAGAGATCATATTTTTTAATTTTTAAAATTTGTTCAGATAAAATCACGTGCCTTAAAAAAAATTATTAGCAGTCTTATTACAATCTCAATACACTAAACTCATGAAAAAAAAGGCAAATACAATATGGCACTTTATATGAAAAAATTATAATCGAGTAATGTTACTCTTCGCATTCATTTATCACCCATATTTTACACCGATTGACGTGACTTTCATTTTTTTAAAATGATTGACATGGAAAGCTACTTAAAACACACATGTCAACATGTGTGATAAATATGTACGAAGAGTACGTAGCAATATTCATTATAATTTTGTTTTATATTCTCAATACAAAAAATATTAGTAAATTAATAACTCAAAATACAAACCAAAAGTTAAAAATATTCCAAAAACATATTAGCAAACATACTGTACTTTTGCTCTCCTCTGTGACATGGGTTTTTTCTTCTTTTATATGATCATCTTCCTTTAAAAAAATAAAAAATGAAGAGTAGTTTTGCTCGGGTGTTGGGAAGTTGCTTTGAGTTATTAAAAGTTGCCATTGGCAATAATGTCTCTAGCCCTAAAGCAGCCGTCAAAGATATCTTTTAGTTAATGGGAAGCCAAATCATCTTGTGATGTTGAATCCTTTTCTTTTCATTTCTTTTGATGTTCCTTTCGGTTCTAATTTTAGCTTCACGGGTGGGTAGTTGATCAACCAATGAACCGCAAAAGATAACTGCTTCTCCTGTTGCCTTTTGAAATCACCCAACTAAAACTCAAAAGAACATCAACTTCATGCATGTTGCCTTTCAATTGCTTAGGATTAATCAATTGCCACCACTTTAATTTTCCCCACCATCCATTTCCTTCTGTCCTAAAGCATGAAGAGTATTTGCCTTAATTTACGTAGTCTTGACAGCCAAATCCTCATAATCCTCTCCTTTGCTTCATCTTGTTGGCTTGTGCCTTATTTGTAATTCTACACTATGTCATCTAGTGGGAAGTTGAAAGCTGATGAACTAGACTAATACCTACCATGCCAAACCCTATTCAACAATAAGTTATTCCTCTAGACTTAGCAAGCAACTTTATTATCAGTTTTAGCAATTATTCAAGCCAATTAATCTCATTAATTATTCACATCTTGGTAATAAATTTCTCTATCCAACTAATTTTCCCTTTTGGGGTCACATAATTATCCTTAGCAGGCAATATAAAGGGACCTGCATGTACATTGAAGGACTTGAAACATAGAGGCCACCACAAAAACCTACATGGTGCATGCATGTCAATGTCGTTTTGCAGGGAATATATATATATATATGGTCCAACCCTGTGAGCTCTCGGCCCCAAGAATTTAGTTCATATGGCCAGTGATGTGAAACTTTCGTATATATTCCAAATTAAAAGGACACAAAAGATGGTCCAATTTAATTGTTTGTTTCCGCCCCCTTGCCTTATATAGTCCTAACATTAATACGTGCCAACTGCCAAACTTACTCCAATAGAAAAGAGGGTTGGTAGTGTTTCAATTCTATTATCCATCACGAGCTCTAGAATTTGAAGTACGAAAATCATATAGAGACTCTAGTAGCTTTGAAGATCGAGAGCTCTAATTCTCTAGCTAGTTCGTGAGACTGTAAATTGAACGTAAATTGTAACCAAGTAAGACAAGCAACGAATCCGACCCATGTACATGAATATCCCTTATTTTACGGCAACCAATATTTGAGGAAAGGTGACAATTCATCATATATCTGCGTTGACTTTTTATGTTTGTTGAGGTTTATGAAACACATAACGTTCTTAGGATGGACTTCTATGGTCCCCCTTAGTTTATTAATTCATTGCCAACGAGAATCCAAGAAGATCACATGGATTGCCGCTGTACAAGATGTATTTGTCGATCTGTGGGGTACTAGAACTTGCGCAAATAGCAACCCCATACCTTGACTATAACTTGGACCTTGTGTGGGGGCACATTAATGTCACAGTGTCACCTAGTATTTATGACCCCGCTACAAAGTACAAATTTATTTTTCTACTGCCAAAATTTGAATTTTGTTTTAAAAAAAAAAACTCGGGGTGCACTTGACATTGCGATTTCGTAGATAAAAAGTACGATTTTAAACTAATTTACAGAAAATGAATCGTTTTGAATTTCTGTTTTTAAAAAATAATGATTTGAAAAAGCAGAAACTCTGCATTTTCAAATCATAGGCAGTAGAGTGTTTTTTTTTTTTTTTAATGCATATAATTTTAAAGACAAATCTACGATTTCAAAGGCCAAATTATGATTTTGTCAAACACTTAATTGCATTTTTAAAAACCACGTTTTCAAATCGCATATTTTAAAATTACAAACCCCAAATGGACACTTAATCTATTAAACTGATAAGTATTCTTAGGACATGTGATTCTCAATTTTTTTCTTTTTTAATAAGATTAATGAAACATGTAATTTTTACGTACATTTAAAAAAAAATATATAAATAAGAATTACGTACTCTAAAGATAAATATCAATTCAATAAATTATATTATTAAAATATAATTTCATCTACACGACATTCCAGACATGTAAGATTGTTAACGATCTACTGCATAATATTTCTAAAAAAGAACACAGAACATGCAGCAGCAACGGGTACGGTCCACTGTTTCTCTCGAGTCTCGACATAGGTCTTTCCATCTCTTGGCTCTTGGCTGCGCCCCCAACACGTACATATGGCTTGCAATGTCTTTCTGTAGGCATGGGTACTTACCTTTGCATGTTTGTGCCCCATCTAAGATTGGTAGGCCATATTCAGTCGGAATTTCTATCTTCTGTCTAATATAATATTAGGATCTGACTATCTAACGAATTAAGATCTAATTAGATCTGCAAAACTTTGGTCTTTTGGTGATACTTACATTGTTTTTAAGTTTTGTTGGATCGGGCATTTTACCTTCTCATCTGAAAATTAAATGGTGTCCAACGAGAAAAGTTAAAGCTTTTTATGGCATTCGAAATCGTACCTCGTAAGGCATATTCGAAGAGTTGTCCACATAAGCAGAATGACACTGTTGCATCCCAACAAGTTTGAGCATCACAATTTGAATGACACTGCTATAGGTTCAAACTCAGAGGGCTCCATCATTTTTGCTAGCACTATGGTTTTCCCCTTGTCACCCCAACCTGAGAGAAGCTTTGATAGCCATGCTCGTAGTTTTCACAACCTTTTATCTCAAGATTGACATCATCATCCTAGAAGGAGAATTCTTGGCAGTGATCCTTTCCCTTTAACACAGTCACCTGACTTCATATTGAAAAATCACACCATTAGTCTTAGACATCTTTGGCTTGTAGCCTTTTTTCATAGCTGGATAGCTTCTAAGGTTCACGAGAGCGCAACGCATTTACAATTGAATAATGTTATATACTACATTTTTATCTCACAAATATACCACAGTGCTAACGTGTCAGTCTCAACTAATCCTTAGATCACTCATTTAATGTGGCTTAAGCTTCTCAATGCTTCCCCAAATGTTGGCTAACAAACATACCAATAAATAAATGTGTTGGGTCCTACTTATATATTTGTTGGTAGGATTGCAGCACCTAATTGAAAGAATTAAGTATTGGATTGTTTTTCAAAAGTCATCTGAAAAGTAGATCAAATTCAAAACTAATATAAGATAGCTAGTCACCAATCACCATCCATATATAAAATAATCATAAAAAAAACACACCAAATTAAACAGGAATACAGGAATCCTAGTGAGTAGAGAGTTTATAGAAACAGTCTCTTTTTTATTTTTTCCTTTTATTTTCTAATGTATTATTATTATTATTATTATTATTATTATATTTTTTTATCCAATCAGCAAATTTCAGACAAGTTTCGTGTTGAAAAAACAATAATAACCATGAACATGCACGGTGGTGCTAACGACAAAAGAAAAGTGGAGACTAAAGGAGAAAATCGTATAGAATAATAAATTCTCGTTTACTATAAATTATTTAGAAAAGAAAAAAGTGTTTAAGTGTTATAATCTTGCTGTCCACATCTTCTTGTCCCATACCATTCACTGAGATGTCGGCAACAAATAAAAGGTGACTGCATGCATTGTATACGTTATATTTACGTTATTATTCCAAAACGATTAGTTAAATATCCTTTAAAAAAAAATTATAATGTTTAGTTTTATATTGTTGAATCAAGTGGTTTGTATTCTCTTGAACATAAAAAATAATATGAGAGTACCAATAGAGTGACCTGTGAAGCGTAATTAAGTTAATGTTGCATGTGGATGGTTAGGTTGTGGGGGTGCGGGAGCAACGGCCTTGCGGTGCGATACATAATATTTTAGAGTTTTTCATATATGTTCGTACATTAAGGTTTTGTCATAAATATGTTATGCCGTAATTTTATTATTGAATATAGCCGCACGCACTACTGTGAACGTAAATATATTACAAAACCACGTAAATATGTGCTTTAATTTCCTCTTGTTTTTCCTCTTTTCGATTTCGTGTTATTCATTATTATTATGTACGATAACAATATACATATTAAGAAACAACACTCGTATTACGTGACTTGGATTGTGGACGAGGTAACAACTCATGGGCACATTTATAATTCACCCACTTAGTAAGGGCAAATTGTTTTCTAAATGCGGAACTAATTTTCTTGAGTGCCACAATCTCCACTCGCTCAAATCCTGAACATCTTTATTAGGGTCACGTCATGCAATATTTCAGTGCCACGTGATATTACTAAATTGCTTTGAATTTTTGATATCATTTGTAACGACCGATAAAAAAATATTAACTACGTCTGCGCTATTATTTCTAAATAATTAGTCGAATTACAATTAAAACTTTTTAAAATCACTTATAAACCTTAATCTGACTTAATAAATTTAAGCTATAGAAATAGATCATTTAACCAATAAAGTTTTTTCCTACAAACAATTAACACTTGCTGATGCTAATCAATCTAAATCATCCAATAAAAGTACTCCATAATTCACGAGCTCAAGATCAAGAATTGACTGTGACCTGTCCACATTAATTAAGCATTATTTTCAATTGAGATAATGCTGTTTAGCAGTATAAGCATGTTCAGTTAAGAAGTCTAATCAATCACGTGTCTCACGTACACTAAAGCCTCTGTGGGCAATGTCTTAAAGTTGAGTGAAAAGTGAACGTTCCTCGTCCTTAGTGTCTTATGATAACTTACCATGGATAAGAAAGAGTATATTTATTTATTATTTAAATACTATTCTTTATGTATTGCTCTTAACTTTCATTCAATAAAATAAAATTTAAAGTCCAAAATATTTTAACTTTAAATAAAAAATAGAGTAAAGATACAATTTGAACTGAAAACCTTACATGTATATCACATAGATAGAAAAAGAGTTATATTTTGCATTTACTTGTATGAAGACCCTTAGGCCTTATTTACTTGTATGAAGACCCTTAGGCCTTATTACTAAAATGATTAAATTTATTATTGTTATTTTTATTTTTATATAGAGTTAACATTTTGAGATAGAACGGTGATTTAACATTAAATGAGCGGGGATGCTCTACAGATTGTAATAGCGGTTACAGCAAAAGGTAATAATTTAAGCAAAATTGGACATATAGTTGATGAAATCAAAATAAGTCTGAGCTAATTAAGATCTTATAGCATTGCACATGTCAATCAAGAGGAATGCAAATTCAGCTATTCATGTTATAAATAGAGTTTGATACTTTGTTTGTTTCGACGTAAAATGATTTCCGTCGTAAAATATTTTCAACGAAATCATTTTCAAAAGAAAAAGAAACTCGATCTTCAAGTAGTCCGAGTGGTAGATGATAATTGCCCATTTTTTCATTAGCATTGAACATCATAAGAATTAGAAACATATGTTTCTTTAAACATGAGCCATCATTGATGAGTTGAAACTTGAATGGTGCACGTGACAATGACATTGATAGTTGGTATGAGGACTCCAAGTTGCTGAGATACTCTTGTTTTATAAAAACGGGCAGTGCTCTCTGGCATCACCCATTGGGGACCATGGCTTTGTCACAGTAGACTTGATTGGACCCTTTTCTACTGAGATTTTTTCCTTTTTAATCATGGGACAAACAGTAATATTCCGTACTAAGATAGAAATATGATACATTGTCTTTTCAAAAGACATAATTTTTGACAACTTTTATTTGTTTTACGTGGTAATTTTTTATCTTATAATTCTCTACCACATAAGATAGTTATGTTTTTAATTGTATGAAAAATTGACAGAGAATCATATCTTTAGAAAGAAAACCTTAAAGTTAGTTAGGGGACCACCTTACCATATGAACAAGGCGGTTAAGAGTTGTGTTTTGAGGTGGCAAAATATCATATCTCAATAAGATAATGTAGAACTTATTTATTGGAGAGAATTATTACAATTTAAAAAAAGAATTGCTACAAGTACCAATAAAAAAGTTTCACAACATTTTGGTACTGGTCTCCCGGTAAAAGATTTGATATTTCTAACATTTTTTTATGTGAAACAAAAAAGCACATTATAAAAATGGAGTTTTGAATTTTTTTTTTTCTTTTTAAAAAAAAGTGTTTTTAAGTGATATAAATGTGAGGAATATTGTTTTCGATGGATACGCGTACTTAAGAGGAGAAATGATCCATACACTCATTTCTCACAACAGCCCCACAACAAAAAAATAAAAAAATATTACGAGAAATGATCCATACACTCATTTCTTACAACAGCCTCACAACAAGCTGACGTGGCTGGTAATATTTTATTATTTTATTATTTTGTTTTTATTTTTTTTTTATAAAAAAATAATAAAATATTATCAGTCACGTCAGCTTGTTGTGGAGCTGTTGTGAAAAATAAGTGTAGGGATCATTTCTCAAATATTACCAGCCACGTCAGCTTGTTGTGTGGCTGTTGTGAGAAATGAGTATAAGGATCATTTCTCACTTAAGAGTAATGCTATTGATCATCTTTTTATTCTCTTAAAGTTGATATGACTTTGAGATTACTATCGGATGATCCATCTCAAATTTAATTGTAATTTTAAAAATCACATCAATTTAAAAAGATAAAAAGATATTTCCCAGCAATATTCGAATACCCAATCCTTTTCATGTCAAAACTCATATTTCTAGAAAAAACTAAGAGAAAATATCTTTCTTAAAAAGATGATAGTAGAAGAGGACATTAAATTTAGGCATCTTCATCTTCTCTCTTTAGTGTTCTCTTTTGAAAACAAAAATATTAACTACTATTTCCATTTTTATTCACATTAAAACACATTTTTAAATAAATAATAATAAAAAAGGCTATCTAAAAAGCATTAACAAACTTACCAGTATTATCTTTACTCAATAACAACAAATCCCCATTTCTAAGGTTAATATTTGTGACAACCAGTTAAAAAATAAAATAGAAGATAATGCAATAACTTTGAAGATATATCCCGAAATCAGTTATATTATATGTAGTTAAATTACTTCAAAGAATTAGATATGGGTTGTATTTTTCCCTCTTTTTCTTTCATTACACACTTGGGTCTTAATGCACATGTTTTGCCACCATTGAGTCTGTCTTTAAACCATTTTCTTCTGTTAACTCACACATATTGCAAGGAAAAAATAACAGTTAAAAGAAAAAGATAATTACAAACCGGCGTGATAATTCATAATCGGTGAAGTGATTAAGCAAAATTTTGTTTTGTCAATTTAATTTTAATTAATTGTTAACTTGTAAAACATACACAGTTAATTATCTTACCAATTATGAACTTTCACCTTATTCCTTATAATAAAAGTTATAATATCACAATCATTTTTCAAAAGGAAACTGTACGGCCTCAAATATACCGTTCGAACAGTAGATGTGATAGAGCCTCCACGAGGCCCACGTGCCCAAACTGAATTGCACGCTAAATTGTTGGAGATTCGTATCTCATGGAAATACAGTTTTCCGTTAAAATAACCTGAAAAACTTCTTAATACGACAAGTTTTTACCATGACATCACTCAAAAGATACTACTATTAAATCTAATGCCTAATACCAAATGATTTATCAAAATTTTCCATTTTAAGATCTCAAATTCTGTTAAACAAATAACAATTCAATCTTTACCAATCCAAATTCTTCCTCCTCCTCCTTTTTCAAAATAATTGAAAATTTGAAAAGAAAAGTCCTCATGTTTGTTTAGGGTTTTACAAAAAGGAAGTCTACTCTCTACCTAAGCGAAGAAGAAAACAGCAAATTCAACGGAAAGAACATGTTTGGTCCCCACAAATTCAAAATCTTCAAAATTTGTAGATTTTCTTTTCGTACAAAACAAAACAAATTATTCTAAAAAATTGAAAAAATACCGAAAATGAATAGAAAACAGAGTACGAAGGGAAAAAGGCTAAAAGCCAAAAATAATTTGCAACCTCAAACAAACGGACAAACCGCTTTATTTGTAATGTGTCCCCTCTGCCCAGAGGCCTTGCTCTGTACCTGTCTGTAACGGATCTCACCCCCATACCACCCCCCTCTCTTTCTCTCTCACAGTTAGAATGGAATACTGTTGTCACTGAACTGTCTCTCTCTCTCTCTCTCTCTCTCTCTCTCTCTCTCTCTTTCTCTGTGTGGGACTATCGTTTTCTTTGAAAGAAGGCCTCGTGAAGTGCATGTGAAGCTTGGTGAGAGATCCAGGGACTTAATGATCGAAACGGGTCTCACTAGCTTTGCTTTTTTCTGATTCAGGTGATTGGAGTGTTTCCCTTCTTGCTTTTTGCTTCTTCTTCTTCTTCTTCGAATCTTCTTGGCTTTTCTGTTTGTTCCCTTTTGTGATGTTACATTAGTTCTTTTGTTATCTCACTCCCTTATCTAATTCTCTCCCGTTTTGTCAAAATCCGTAATATTTTACGGGTTTTGAACCAAAAGGGTTGAGATTTTGATCGCTGCTGAGATTTGAAAACATGGGTTTCTGTTAGTTTGTTCTGTTCTGAGTTTTACATGTTGAAGGCTCAGAGTTTGGTTTTTGTTTTGTAATCTCATGCATTGGAGCTCAGGTGGTGTTTTGTGGTGGCTAATGCTGCTTCTCGTGGGGTGGCATTTGAGTTTGGTGCTTTCAAAGTTTGGTTCTTTTTGAGTTTGGTTTCTTGGGTTAAAGGAATTGCGTTGCCTACTCTATGGTTTTGTTGGTGGGATTTTTGCCTTCGAGTGAGAAATGATTCGTTTTGAAAGCTTTGTTCTACTTGGGGGGGTAGTTTTCAAGTTTGGGGAGTTTTTGTTGGAAATGGGGTTACGGGATTCGGTAATAAGTGCTGTGTTATTGATGGAGGATCTCTAGGTGCTTGAATTTCGGCATTGCTGTGGGCTTTGCTATGCCATCAGTGAGATATAGGTTGTGGGTGGTCAGGAACTTTGTGGAGCTTGTACTGCCATAATTGCGAAGATTGGCGACAGTTATACAATAAGAAATGCTATATACTTTGATTTGTTTCCTTAATTTTAAAGAGATTCTGCTATTGGATGCATTGATGTTCTGATCATGACCAGAGCTGTCCGCAATAGGATTCTTAAGGATGCAAATGGTGATATTAGTGATCATCTACGCAACCACATACATTTGACAAATTGTATTCACTTGAAGAACCATATGCACAAGCAGAGCCCCATATTAGCCGATAGGTCTATTATGAGGGACCTTGTTGTCCTTCAGAGATCAAGATCTCTCAGGGACCCATCTGCTAGTCCTCCCTCATGGCATTCTCCTTCCATTGTTGATCTACTGCCGAAGAAAGGTGAAAATGATGCCATGATTCGGGAGGGGAGAAGGTCTATAGGTATTGAGCGTCGGAGGGAAGCTAGGAGGATGTCGGGAAGCTCGCCACCCTCAGCTAATTTAGCCACATCAAAAGTTGCTCCTGGTGAGGTTGGAGGGGTTAATGATGGGGTAGCGGCAATCAGTGAACACAGTTGCAAGAGTGGAGTTGGTAATGGTAGAAGAGTTAGGAGAGAGGAATCTAGTAGGAAGAGTAATAGGATTGATACAATGCATGGCAACGAGGAGTCTCCACTTTGTCAAGATGATAATGATTGGGCTCATAATGTTTTTCCGGGGAACTCTGAATCTAAAGATAGATCGAGTAAAAAAAGGGGGAAGCATATTGGAGGTGTTCAACTTAGGACCCTCTCTGAGCAGTTGGATGATGTTCCAATGGATAGTGATGATGTAGCATCTTCTAACATCCGTCTTCGTGGAAGACATTCTCAACGGCAGAAAACTGTTGAGGAACCAGAAGCCAGCATTCATGGGTATTGCAGTGGGTTAAATAGAGTTAACAGGCGCAAGTTTCGAGGCACAAGAAGAGCTCGAGGTGCGACGGCTTCAAGAGATAGTGGAGCTCATAATGAATTGTCTGTGGCATCTAATACATTAGCTCAAGGTTCACGCCCCAAGTATTCCATGGAGATGGGAGAAGAAGAGTATGCTGAACCGAATGTCACTAGGGCTCCAAGAAATGGGTGTGGGATTCCTTGGAATTGGTCAATAATTCATCACAGAGGTAAAACTATTCTTGACATGGCTGGAAGAAGTTTGTCTTGTGGTTTGTCAGACTCAAGGTTAAAGAAAGCGGGTTCAACTGCGAATGGGAGAGATATGTCTAACATGCCAATGGTGTCCGACTACTCAAGCTCATCTACAAGATCTGATGCAGAGGCAGTGCCTCTGCTAGTTGAGGCATCTGGATCTCAGGAAAGCACTGGAAATGCTGGTTGGGTCCACGATTATTCTGGCGAACTTGGTATTTTTGCTGATAATTTATACAAGCATGATGTTGATTCTGACCTTGCTTCTGAAGCTAGATCTGGTGATCAACACAAGTTGAGAGGCTACCGCAATAGAAGACACCAGAGCCTGACACAAAAGTACATGCCGAGAACCTTCAGGGATTTGGTGGGACAGAATTTAGTAGCACAAGCTCTTCTAAATGCTGTCATGAGAAGGAAGGTTGGTTTGCTATATGTGTTTTATGGACCTCATGGCACAGGTAAAACTTCCTGTGCCCGTATTTTTGCTAGAGCTTTAAATTGCCAGTCTTTGGAACATCCTAAACCTTGTGGCTTTTGCAATTCTTGCATTGCACATGATATGGGTAAGAACAGAAACATAAGGGAAGTTGGTCCAGTTAGTAATTTTGACTTTGAGAGCATTATGGATTTACTTGACAGTATGATTGTCTCCCAGCAGCCATCACAGTATAGAGTGTTTATCTTTGATGACTGTGATACTTTGTCCCCTGATTGCTGGAGTGCCATATCAAAGGTCATTGATCGAGCTCCCAGACGTGTGGTTTTTGTCCTTGTCAGTTCGAGTCTTGATGTTTTGCCTCATATAATCATATCCAGGTGCCAGAAGTTCTTTTTTCCAAAGCTGAAGGATGCTGATATTATTTATACTTTGCAATGGATTGCAACCAAAGAAGATTTAGAAATTGATAAGGATGCACTAAAACTTATCGCATCAAGATCAGATGGATCATTGAGGGATGCTGAGATGACTCTTGAGCAACTGAGTTTGCTTGGGCAGAGAATCTCTGTCCCTCTGGTTCAGGAACTGGTTAGTACTTTTTTGCTTTCATTAATCAGAATTAGAGTGTTATACTTTTCATATACTCTGATGTTTGTTAATGTTTACCCTCTTTAAAAAATTTCAACCAAAAAATTCTTGCTACAAATGTTGGGTGTTTTTGATATCAATGAGCGGTTAGATATCCTAGACCACAGGATCTTCATTCCTCTGTTTCTATAGGTGGTGGCTTCTTCATAATTCTCACTTATCAGAATTTCTTGAAATAATGTCCTTATCTTGATCTAGATGATGTAAATAAGCTTGTGAGCTATGCATTTAGATATTCATGGTGGCGTACTAGCAAGATATTAAATCTGGAGGTGCTCCTAGCTGATTTTCCTTTAGGAATATTAATTATTAAAGTTCAACTATCAGGTTTCTCTATGTTAATATGTACGGTGTATGATTTAGGATGAAGTACTTGGTGCATTTATTTTGGCCTCAATTGTTTGGGGTTTTTGTTGGGGAAAGATGGAGATCAGTGGCTTGATTCTTTTCTATAAGTGATTAAAGGAGATGAAAAAGTCTCATCTTTGCTTTGATCTATAGATTACAAGGGTAAATGATAACATATAATAGCTATCAGTATGTAATGGATATCTGGAATTTACCATGCTCGTGAAGATATTAAAAAAAGAAGACATCGTTTTGAGGGCAGAATGCTTAGCTTTTTGTGGGAATAAAAATGTACTTTGTGATGGTAGGTTCATGGATTCTTATGGTAAATTTTGAATTTGGTTCTTTGTGATTTGGAGGGGGTATAAGAGAGGTAGATGTGGTACAATGATGTGAATGAAATTGTTGTACGTAATAGGTGTTTCTCACCGCAAAAATGGTAGTAAAAGTAATTGGGTGCAAATATGGTGCATTTTAGTCTTAAGATTAAATTTTTTTAATAGGTAGTTAAGATTAAATTGATCAGGTTTTATAATTATATCAACCATGGCTGGGTTTTATGTTTTATACTAATATGATTTTTACTTATTATATTTCAATTGCATATCTTTTTAACCTAATATATCATGTTTAATGCATTTCTAATTTAAACATGAGAAGAGTAATGATAGGAACAGTAACTTGTTGCCCTATGAGCATGTATGTTGGCTGTTAGGTTAGAATTTTATTGTAGTTGTACTTGCCACAAAAAAAAAAGGATTAAAAAATGAAAAAGGATTTTTCTTTATGGTTGTTATAATGTTTCCGTTGTGCCTCATGCTTATTTATATCATGTATAAATCTCTTCCCTTAGATGTCAAGTATTTCTGGTCAATATTCCTATTACTTTTAACATGGATAAACACCTTTCCTAATTGCTTGCCATTCTTATCATGTGCAAGTGTGACTTCATCGTCCTGCCCTATAATGTCCCCTAATTCGTTATTTTTTGTTTGCTAAACCTCTTGTGTTGCATATCATCTTTGTCCGTCCAAAATTTTTCACTGCATTTGTTGTCTTCACTGACAAATTCCATGTTGGGCTGACTTCAACTTACCCTAGGAATAGAACTTCAAAGTATGCTGATAATAGCTGTCAGTATGAGTACTTTATTCCACTTGTAAATCTCAAGTCAAAGGAGATAGTAATATTTACATTTTGTCAAAATGATGGTACATATCTAGGCTTTTTTCTTTAATACCATTTATCACTGACGGCTGTGTATGATTACTTTCATATTTCTAGCTCTTATGATTTTCTTGTTCTTTTTTCTTTTTTTGGTTAGGTGTTTTTCTTGTATACTCTCTGTTTACTTGGGTTGCCTTCTTACACTTTTTAATGAAATTCGATTACTTTTATATTAAAAAAAAAACAAAAAAAAAACATATTTAGAATGATTCAATCTGATTTGCTTGGTGGCAGTGGCTATTATTAGAGCATCTCCAACAAAATAGGCAAATGATCCATAATAGCCAAATTTGACTATTATGAGCTGTTTTTTTGTCTAGCAGAATAGGTACTTTAACATTATTTCTTATAGTGTGAATAGTTAATAGTTAATAGGCAGAAGTGCCTATTCACAATTAACACTATAATTTTTTATTACTATTTTCTCTTTCCCTCTCCCTCCCTCCCTCCCTCTCTCTCTCTCTCCCACACAAAATAATATTTAAAAAAAATAGAAAGTAGAATAGAGAATCTGTTAGAGTGTATAGAAAAATGAATAGCTAAAGTAGAAATTTATACTTTTTCAGAGCTATTTTGGCTATTCCTACTAGAGATGCTCTTAGGAAATCTTAAATAGCCACTTACCAAGTTATAATGGAAGTATGGAAGAGTATGAATTACTTTGAAGGAGAAAATTGAACAGTCTTTATGGATTGATCCAAGCATAAAGATTACTAAAGTGGGCAGGAGTTTGTCCTCTCTCTCTCTCGATCCTAGTGACGGCGCGTGAGAGCGCGTCCAGCTAGGGGTTCGATTTCTGTTCCGTCCTCTCACTTTCTCTATCTCTCTTAGCCTCCTGCTTGGTCCTCTAGCTTTGTGATTCGGTCATCTGTTTCGTTGGGTGGTTCTTTGTTCGGCGATGTAGCTTTTTTGGGTTGGTCGTCATAGTCCCGGGTGTGTCGTAGATGGATAAGAACTTCTTAGTGGAGTCGAAGTCCTTTACCTATTCGGTTTTGGGTGGGGCGTCGACGGTGAGGGTGGAGGAGAAGAGGAAAAATTTCTTGGGTGTGGTCATTTTGAATGCTCAGAGCTCCGAGTGGCTTGCGTCGTCGTTGGAAGTGGTGTTGGGTCTCCTGGCAGAGCAAGATTTTGTTAAGTCGTTCAGAGAAGGTTCAAAGGTCCTAATTGCTCAGAGAGGTGGGAATAAAGCTGGGCGCTTTTTAGAGGCGACAACGTTCAGGTTGGGCGGTCAGATAGGGTCCATTGTTATCCCCGAGGGTCGTGGAGGGTGGGGATGGCTTAAATTCTCCGACGAGCTGAGAAACGTTGTATACTTTTTCTCAGCCTCGGTTGGTGGCGGGCCTAGTTCCTCTTCTACATTGGAGAAGAAGGCTGTGAAGGATGTTTGGCCGACTCTGGGATTGGCTCCAAAGTGGACGGGCCCTTCTTTTGCGAAGGTTTTGAGGTCGGATTCGACCACTGCTGCGAAGACGATACCCATAGTGGGTGATGGTCGTTCCTGGTTAAGGGCTTCGTTGGCGACACCTTGCGAGCTTGATCTTTTTCCGGCGGTGTGGCATGCAGAGGCTGGTACGAGATCGGCAGTGGATTGCTTTTCTTGGAGTCTCACCCGCTGGAACTGTTGGACAAAGACCAGTTTGTACGTTCGCAGGGTAAGCAATCTCGTTTGAATTTTGAAAATTCGAGATTGCGGACGTGGCGTAAGTTGGGTCCCGGTTTTTATTTGGCATTGGGCCGGGCAGTGAGGAGAGTTCTGATCCGGTTTGCTGGGTCGGGGTTGTTTCGAAAATTAGGTTTTCGCGTGGCCCAACTCAAGCAGAAACATAAAGTTTCCTGCTTGCCGCCTTCGTCGTCGGTGACGACAACAGAGGTGTCCTCTGGGTTGGTTTTGAATCGGCTTCCTCATGGGGATTTGGAGGTTACAGCGTTGGGAGCCAAAGAGGGCGCGAGTCCAGCTTCATCGGTTTTTGTTGGGGACTCCTCTAGGTCGGAGCACTTAGCGGCAGATACAGGGATAGTTACAGGGACAGAGTCTTCTTCCGGGGGTGAGTCGAGTAGTTCCCAGGTGTTTCTGGCGGTTTCTAGTCGGACTCCAGCCTCTAATCTGTTCAGTTTCCCCCCTCCTCCGGCACCGGATCTGACTTTTCAGGTGGATCCTGCTCCTTTTTCTTTTAAGTTCACTCCATTGGGGAAGCTTCAGACTCCTAAACCCCTTTCTGCCGCTCTGTCTCTCGCTGGAGCAGCTATTTTAGGAGAGAAGCTGCGTTCTCCCCTCCCTGTGGTGGTTTCTAAGCCTTTTCAGTGTTACTACAGGAGGGCGAAAAATCTGAGGGAAGGGCATTCTGTGAAGTGGAATGATGGGCTACTTTTTGACTCTCTGGAAGCCGTGAAGATGTCAATTGGCGACGTTGTTAAGAGGCTTTCAGGTGCAGAGCCGTCAGCTGAGAAGGTGGCAAAGCCTCCTGCAATGAAGAAGTCAGTGACGTCAGTGAATCAGGGCCTTTTTAGGAAAGGGTTTCTCAACCTTCCCCCAATATCAGTCCTTCCTGTGGCGCTTCAGGAGGTAAACAATGGAGGGGTGGTAGGCCCCTCTTCCCCTTCGAGTGGTTGCTTTAATGGTTTATCCCAATCTCGGAATTGGCCAGTTGGTTTTGATCATAACGAGGAGATTGTGGTGTGGGAGGAGGATGAAGATGATTATTGGGCTGGTTTGCCATTAGATTGGGCGATGGATGGAGATTTTGGGGAGGAGGCATTGGCTATTCGGGATGCCATGGAAGAGGAGTTCCAATTTTTTGCGCGTTAGAAGTCTAAAGGGAAAATGGAGCTTCTAAATTTGCATAGTTCCATTAACTATGGTGATGCGAACTATCCCTCTAGGTGTAGGAAAGGCAAGGCACACATGTTGTAGGTTTGTTGTGCCTTGAAGGGTAGTGGGTAGTTCTGTTCTTAGTTGGGTTCTTTTGTAGCTTGTTTTGGTTTTTTTGTGTTCTAGGGCCTTGGTGTTGCGGGTTTTTTTTAGGTTAGCTTTGGTTGTTCCTGTGTATACTTCCTGTGTACTTAGGGGCGCCTTACGCTTTCTTTAATAAAGTTCTTCTTACTTATCAAAAAAAAAAAAGATGCTCTTAGCACTAGGTTTAAATTAAAGAGTTAAATACTTTTTTAGTACCTGTGCTTAGGGCCGAAATCAAATGGCTACCTTGGTTTCAAAAAGTGTTACAAGTGGTACCTGTTGTAAACCCAAATACTGAAATGGTCATTCCGTCTATTTTTTAATTGTGATCCACATCAAACCAATCAACAACTGACACGTGTCTCATATGTCTTATTAATATTATTTTAAAAAAAAACAATTAAAACATTAGAAAAACTTAAAAAACTAAAAAAAGAAGAAGAAATAATCTGGGTGGCTCTAACCACCCCCGTTGGCCAGCCATCCCAGAGGTTTGTGTATATTTGGGTTTGTGAATTCGCAGCAGTGATAGGGATGGTAGGGTTTACAGTGGGCAGTTATGGAGGGGGACGATGCTGTTTAGCACGGGAGGGGGGCGATTGCTAATGTGCGCCAAGGGCGGATACACTGGAGGCGAGAGCTGGGAGGCTTGGCGGCAACGTTGAGAAGCTCTCGTGGGCTGGCGAGCCCGTGAGCTTCTAGAACACATCCCTGAAGTTGTTCTTGTTGATGTTATACACCGGCAGCTAATGTTGCTGGACATGCGGCTGTGATTCGCATAAAAGTTGTGTATTTTAGAGACTTCTAAGACCTTTGACAAGGCTTTTCCAAAGCATCAAACATCTGGAGTACCGCTTGGAATCGAGGGGTGCCTCAACGGTGTAAATCCAACTCGACAGTGGAGGTCCTTATGGGCTGCTGACCTTCTCGGTGCCAAGATGCCCATAGGTTGGCTATGCTTGCTCTAGACACTTCCAGAACTTTTCGAAAAAGCTGGCGTCTTTTGGAAATAGAACTGAGAGGTTCTGCCTTGTGTTGTAGCATGTGCGAAGAAATGGTGAAACTACAAAAAGTTCGGGTAGAGGAATGAAATAGAGCAAATTGTGGGTTAAATGAGATACAGGGAGCCAACTGTCAGCCACCCCCAGCTACCCCCAACCTCTAGGTGGCCTTCCATAGTGGGAGCCACCCCAGATTATTTATTTATTTTTTAAGGGTTTTTTCTTTTAAAGGTTTTAATTGTTTTTTTTTAAAAAAATAAATAATATTAATAAGATATATGAGACACGTGTCAATTGTTGATTGGTTTAACGTGGATCACTGTTAAAAAAAATGGAAGGTACTTGGATGGAAGGACCATCTTGGTATTTAGGTTTACGACAGGTACCACATGTAATATCTTTTGAAATCGAGGTAGCCTTTTGATTTTGGCCCTTACTACATGTATGAAAAAAGTATTTAACCCTAAATTAAATTATGCTCAGATGACTACTTTTTTTCTTTTTTCTTTTATTCGTGATTGCCAGATTTTCGGCACTTTGGAGGCTGTAGTGTAAATATTCTCCATTTTGTATGCATGTCTTATAACACTGTCAGTAGAGCAGGTTGTAGTATATATATATATTCTCCATTTTGTCTGCATTTCATATAACACTGTTAGCAGAGCTAGCTCACATGCTCTTTTTATTGTTACTTCTGCTGCTATGATTAGCCTCGCTTGGATATTTGTGACTGAAAACTGTGTTAGTCACATAATTGTAGCGATTCCCATATCGGTAAGTTATATATTCCCTGTATGCTCTTTCTGTCAAATTGAGTGTAATCCCTTCTAGGTATTTTCTTTCCAACACTTGTTATAAGTTTCAGATGTCATTGATATTTTTTTTTTAATAAGTAATGCAATCTTATTAGAATAGCGCAAAGGGGCGCAATCCTAGTACACCTGAAGTATACAAGAAAAAATCCTCTATTAAAGCAGTAAAGGAAGAACAAAAATCCAAAACTAAAAAATTAGAACAAAGCAGACTAATATGAGTTGCTATCCATGTCATCGATAATTATTATATCAATAGCATACATGGAATACTTTTCCACCTGCATAACAAGTGAAAGTTATTAAGTATGATTTTTTTTTTTCCCTTTTCAGGTTGGGCTTATCTCAGATGAGAAATTGGTAGATCTTCTTGATTTAGCACTCTCTGCAGACACAGTTAATACGGTGAAGAATTTGAGATTAATAATGGAAACTGGTGTAGAGCCATTAGCTTTAATGTCACAGCTTGCTACAGTAATTACCGATATACTTGCTGGTAGTTATGACTTCAAAAAAGACAGGCTTAGAAGGAAGTTCTTTCGACGACAACCATGTGAGTAAAAACTGTACCAATTATAAAAATCTACTGATTCATCTATTTATTTACAAGTTGTGGTGACGTTGATCATGTTAGCCCTCTGCAGAACTATATATCTGAATATCTGTAATAGTGTGGCTCATTTATAAACTCATTGTTATTATCTTCACATCATTTGTTACAAAAATCATATTGATACCATTTTTCTTTTTTGCATGCTCTTCCGGCCTTCCTCTTTAAATAATTAATTGAGATTTGCTCATGCCAACTTTTCCTCTGTCGTTTTTCTAACTACAGCTCAATCTGTGTTCTTATTGATTGCAGTATCCAAAGAAGATATGGAAAAACTGCGTCAAGCTCTGAAAACTTTATCTGAGGCTGAAAAACAACTGAGGATGTCAAATGACAAATTAACATGGCTAACTGCTGCATTGCTTCAACTTGCTCCTGATCAGCAGTACATGTTGCCTGCTTCTTCAGACACTAGTTTTAATCACAGTCCCCTGGCCCTAAATAATGCGGGAGGAAGGGATTCAGCCAGAAGAAGAGTAGGTGAGCATTCTGGGATGGCCAGTAAAGAGAGAACCTTGCCAACAAACGTCAGAATAGAAAATCTCCGTGCTGGAAGTTCTGCTGATTTCTGTGGAAATGGTACACATAAGGGTATTAGTTTAGAGAAAAAAAGACATGTTGGGACTTGTATGGCTCATCAACAGACATCTGAGAACGCTGCTGAGATGACTAAGATTAGTGGCCGGCAGATTTCTGGTAAAAGCCATGGAGGGATTGAAGATATCTGGTTGGAGGTGCTTGAGAAAATTCAAATTAATGGTGTAAAGGAGTTTTTGTATCAAGAAGGGAAGCTGATCTCAGTCAGTCTTGGAGCAGGTACCCCCAGTATGCATTCAAAATAATTCACAAATGCCATTATTAATGCCCCAGTATCTCACAGTTAGAAAGTCTTTTCAAATTTGCCATGTTTTTCTTTCAATTTCATATGTGAAAAATCTTAGTGCATCGGAACTTGAAAAGTTTTGGGGATAGTTTGTGGAGACATAAAATATGGGGCTAAATTGGAAACTCAGAAATGGAATCAACTCGGGGTTCAACTACTATAAAATTAATTGAAATTCCATCACTTCTCAGTGTTCCAGATAATTGGTTTCTTTCTGCTGCCAAAACTGCCATCCAATCTTCTTACCAACATCATTACATCCATTTTCAACATTTCAAAAACAGTCTTTGAAATACTTATGACCAAAAGGTTTGTTTGCTTTATGCTTTGAGTAGCTGATGCTTCACCTAACAAAAAAATTATAGACAATGGTTCAATTTCCTTCTCCCATTTTTTGTTTCCATGTAATTTTCCCTTGAAATGTTCTTTTCATGGGACTTTACTTTTGCATCTATCATGCTCTAACTTTTCAACTGTAGCAATACTCCCATGCACTTTGCACCTTGCATCCTACTTTCAATAGATTTTTATATCTTACTAATGAAGGAGATAAGAGTATGGTGCACTATAGATTGGTTTCGCTGGTCATCATACAATAATATGCATTAATGATCTTATCCTCGGTTGCTTGGTTCGTTGTTGAGGTTAAAATCATAAATACCTATGTTGAATTGATGATCTAAAACTCAATTTGCATATAAAGGAACAGTACATATGGATCAAATGGTGCTATGCTAGTTACTTGAGATCCCCTCTTATTAATAAATGACGAAAAGATATTGACAGAAGGAGATAATTGACACCAGGAAAATTCCATGTAGGACGTCGCTTCAAATTGATATTCCAAGGAATGATTGACATGAGGAGGAACGTCCAAGGGTTTAAAGTATAAAAACCCTTTCTTTTATGATGTAAATTGATTCATATTGCCCAAGCACTGGCTCTTATAGGCAAGAGGTACCCTTTCCTTAGATAAAGTGGAGGTCTTGGGTTTAAACCATGGGAGATTTAGATCTGGGAGGAGGAACCACCCCACTTTATGTCACCTACTGTTATATTTGATTGTGAAAAAGTATGACCAGTATTTCCGTCTTGTTTGTGTGTGTAGCCAAGTGGTGCCTCTCCTCTTAAATAAGGGTAGGTACTTGTCCATTCCATTGGAAGGGAGCAATTTGCAAGGGGAATGGCTATCCCACTTTGTGTAGTCAAAAAACATCATTTAATTTGTCTCATTGTTTGTCTCTCAACTTGAATCTGTTAATGTTTTGAAGTGTACTTCCCCAAAATATATCCACTCTCCAGTCTGTTTCACGTAGATACCCTTATATATTGAATGGTGATAATGACCTTACCTTCTTTTGCCTCTCAAGAAAATGAATACATGCTCCCATTGTCATGGTCGGCAAATATTTGTTTGGAAACTTTTTAAATTAGCCTTTTCCCTGTCAAGTTAGCCAACTTTATTTTGGTTGAAAGGCAGACCAGCACCTTCTAAGCTTCAGAAATTTGCAACTACCATACAGCTTGCTTTGTTTACCAAGCAGCGGAAGGTTTAACCTGAATACTATTCTTTGCTGACTGGCTTTCCAAACATTAAAGTAACTAGGACACTTCTATCCCAACATATATTTTCAATGTCATCCATATTTTTTTTTTTAGGGTTAAATAGGGTATTGGTACATGTGGTTTAAAACCTTTATCTTTTGCCCCTTGTGTTTCAATTCGTATTACAGATGGTACCTGAGTTTTGAGAAAAAACTGAATTGGTACCTCCGTTAGTTTTTCTATCTACAAACTAAAGGTTATCCATGTGTCTACTCTCAGGAGTAGACACATGTCATAATGTAAAAAACAGAAAATAAAAAACTTTAAAAATTAATAAAAAAAAATTTGAAAATAATAAAACTTTTTTTAAAAAAAATATTAAAAACATTTTAAAAAATAAATGAAAAAAAAGAAGAAGAAGAGAGCCACCCTCATGGCTGGTTTGGGGGTGGCCAAACCACCCCCAAGAGCCAAAGAGCCCAAAAAAAAAAAAAGGGGATAATTACACTTAACCCCCCTGATTTATCCACGGTGTGGCGATTTACCCCCCAATGTACCAAAATTGGTACATGACCCCCCCGAACTTGCCAACGTGTGGCAAAATCAACCTTCCGTCCAATCGACCGTTCGTTTGGACGGAAAATCGGTCACGTGCAAGTCACGTGACCGTTTAAGACAGAGACCCTCCCCAAGTCACGTGACTTGCACGTGACCGACTTTTCGTCCAAACAAACGGTTGATTGGACGGAAGGTTGATTTTGCCACACGTTGGCAAGTTCGGGGGGGTCATGTACCAATTTTGGTACATTGGGGGGTAAATCGCCACACCGTGGATAAATCAAGGGGATTAAGTGTAATTATCCCAAAAAAAAAAAAAAAAAAAATAGAAAAGTGGCGGCGACGAGCGTAAATGTGGCGATCAAAAAGGGCAAGATCTTGTGGTGTTTCTCTGACCGTTCAGCTAAAGTGGAGGGAATACTTGGTGGAGCGATTGAAAATGAGTAAGAATTGCAGATATCAGGGCAGACACCTAATCAGGGTTCTGGACAAACGAGGGAAGCACATGATTGATAGAACTGTGTGAAGGTTGAATTGATTTCATTTTCTAACAGCTTTCTATGAAGCAAACCCATATCATTATTATCATACAAAGCGATTTGATTGTTCAAACAAAGAAAACATTAGAGCCAAACCATCACATAGAGAGAGAGAGAGAGAGAGAGAGAGAGAGGAAGGTTGAACAAAGAGACAAGTAAGGTCGGTTGGGGAAGGCTGATGGAAGACCACTTCTTTTGTTAGTGGGTGAACATTGAATTTTGTCGTTCTTGTATACTTCCTGTGTACTTGATTGCACTTTGCGCTTTTAATGAAATTTCTCTTACTCATCAAAAAAAGTTTTTAATACTTTTATTTAAGTTTTATTATTTTCAATTTTTAAAGTTTTTTATTTTCAATTTTTTAATTTTTTTACATTATGACACATGTCTACTCTCAGGAATTGACACGTGGACAACCGTTAGTTTTTTGATAGAAAAACTAATAGAGGTACCAATTCGGTCTTTTCCCAAAACTCAGGTACTATCTGTGACACGAATTGAAACACAGGGGGTAAAAAATAAGAGAAATGCTTGGTTGTACACTCTTATCCCACTCCTATCCCACCCTTGTTTACGTGGACCAATAATGTTGTTAAAAAAATAGGGTCCCACTATACTCTCTCTACTATCTCTCACATTATTGGTCCAAGTAGACAATGGTGGGATAGGAGTGGGATGAGAGTGTACAACCAAGCATTTCTCAAAAAATAAAGTTTTTAAACCACAGGTACCAAAAATGTATTTAACCATTTTTTTTATACGAATTATCATTAAAAGTGCAATCCAGGTACATAGGAAGTATACAAGAGAAAAACCTAACTAGAAAGAGAAAAGAAAGAAAAAATTATGAAAACTAAGCAAATTAGGATAGTCAAACGCACCTATCTAAAGGTAAAGAGTATTGAAGAAAACAGACTTTATCTCCACCACTGTCCTCTCGCGGTCCTCAAAACTTTTATAATTCATTTATCTCCAAAAACACCACAAAAGGCATGATGACATCATTTTCCACACTAATGCACTTTGAAGATTTCCATATAAACCCCCACCCCCAACAAGCAAAACAAGTCTACTACTAGTCTAGGCATAACTCAAGACAGCCCAACACGAGTGAAGATAGCAGCCCATATAAGGCATTAGCAACCTCACAATGGAGAAGAAGATGATCCACAACTTATCAAAAAAAAAAAAAAGATGATCCACAAACTCTCTGCTCCTCTTACACATGCAGCACCAATCAATTACAATGGCATACAGCTTCTCTAGGTTATCCATGGTGGGGATTTTCCCTAAGGCGGCCAACCAATCAAAGAAAGCCGCTATCAAGGAGATTTTTATCTGCCAAATACTCTTTCAAGGGAAGGGAGTGCCATCATGAAGGACAAGGACATTGTAGACAGATCTAACGTTTAACAAACCCTTTTTTGGAGGGGCCCCAACAAAGCTTATCTTCATCTCCCTGTCTCAATCTAAGGGGGCAAATAATTTTTAAAAAAATGTAAAGACATCCACTTCCCAATCATGAGTCGCTCTAATAAATCTTATGCTCCATTGATGGGAGCCAACAAAAAGCCTCAAATGATATGCTATGGAGGCATCCTTAGTGCGAACAATGCTATATAAATTTGGAAAGGCTTCCTTAAGAGCTTGATCCCCACACCACAGGTCATGCCAAAATATAATCTTGGAGCCATCTCACACCTCAAATCTGGTATGTCTAGAAAACATACCCAACCCCTTATTATATTCTTCTATCACACCACCCATATGACCTATAAACCTCATTAGAACACCACCTACCTCATGAGCTACCAAATTTAGAATCCACCACAACTATCCACAAAACCTCTCTCTCTCATGCATATAGCGTCAACAAATTCTGGACCCCCAACCCTCCCTCAAAAATTGGAGAACAAACCATGGACTAGCTTACCTAGTGAAATTTGAACTCTTCACTTAGCCCACCCCAAAAGAAATCTTATTGCAACTTCTCTATGTGGTTTGCAACACTAGTATGGAGAGGGAAAAGATATACGAATACATAAGCAAATTGGAAAGGGTGCTCTTAATTAAGGTAATCCACCACCCTTAGACAAGTACATTTTCTTCCAACCAGCTAAATGATGCTCTATCTTCTCAATATCACCATCCCAAATAGATTTGGCCTTAAAAGAGGCTTCCAATGGAAGACCAAGATATTTTAAAGGAAAAGAAGAAACCTCGCGACCCATAATACCGGCCAAACCATCAACATTATTGACATTAGCCACCAAAACCAATTCCGACTTAGCCAAGTTAATCTTCAACCTGAATACAGCTTTAAAGAATAATATATTTTTTTTGATACGTAATGCAAGTTCATTCAAAAGTGCAGAATGGTGCCGTACACAAGAATTATACACAAATAACCTCTGAAGTGTAGAAAAAGAAGAGCAAAATTCTGAAAAATTAGAAACATGCAAACTATTCCATGCTACTCTCCAAGTATACAGGGATTGGAACACGATCTTCTTCATCTCAAACATCATAATCTCACATCTTCAAAGTTCCTTGTGTTCCACTCTCCAAATACCCTATATTAAACACAATGGAGCCAACCTCCATATTTTCAAAACAATACAGTGTCCCAATTGTCCCCTCCAATTCTCCAACAGCTCGCTCACCCTGTGAGGCATGACCCATGCAACACCAAACAACTAGAAAAGAGCACTCCACAGTTTTGTTGCCACCGCACCTTAGTTCCATCTCCTATCTCATACCTCAAAAATTTAGAAAGTCTTTCCCACCCCCTCCTTATACATTTCCACACCCCACACCATAGGTGGTCAAGAGTGGTCCCACAAAAAATCAAGGTGTCATCTTTAAGCAAAAGGTGGGATAAGTTAACCACACCATAGTTCCTAGACCCCACAGAAAAGCTTGAAAGAAAGCCCCCATTAATAGTTGCAGATATCATTTTACTTAAGGCCTCCACTACAATAACAAACAACAAGGGTGATAAAGGATCTCACTATCTCAAACCACAGGAACTACTGAAGAATCCGAATGAATTGCCATTCACTAATAGAAAATCGCATCGAAAAAATACAATGCGCTATCCAAGAGCGTCATCTCTCCCTAAATCCACATCTCTTCAACAAGTATAATAAGAACTTCCAGTTGACATAATCATGAGCACCCCTGGCTCACCAGATTTGATCCTACTATCCAGACATTCATTTGCTATAAGCACGAAGTCAAGGATTTGCCTACCTCTAACAAAAGCATTTTGGGCCTTCGAGAAAATGTTCTCCACAAATCTTCTCAACCTATTGGTTGGGACTTTGGCAATAATCTTGTAAACTCCACTTACAAGACTAATAGGTTGAAAGTCCTTAACATCTATAGTCCCAGATTTCTTCAAAATGAGAGCAATGGAAGTGACATTAAGGCTTTTTTCAAACTTTTAGCATGAAATTCATGGAACACCCCCAAAATATCTACCTTGATCACATCCCAGCAAACTTAGAAGAATGCCATAGTAAAACCATTAGGGTCTGGCGCCTTTTCACTGTTCATATCTTTCACCACCTCAAAAACCTTACTCTCCTTAACGGTCTCTCTAACCAAGAGGTCTCCTCGTCATCAATGGACTCAAAAGCAAGTCCATCCAGTTTGGGCCGCAAACTAAACTATTTAGAAAACGGATCATAGAAATGCAAAATGTAAATGTTGTGCATTTGTCATCCTCTTTTAACCGCAAAGCTCGTCCAGATATTAGCATTATGGTCCACCTTTATCCTAGTTATACATGACAGTCTAGATTTAGTCCTTTTGAAGCTCAGCATTTTTGTTCTGCATTTATATGCTATTATTGCTTTCCAAGTTTGTTTATATGACTTCCTGTCTTGTAATATGCCATTCGGGGAACTTTTTGTTGGCAAATTACCATAAGATATTGTCTGCTACATTTATGACTACTCAAACTAATTATAAAAAATAGAGCTTATTTGGGATTGGTTATAAGTTTGAGTATAACATTTGATCCTGTGGGTCACAAATCAAGTGCATTGCTATCTAGAGTGCTTTTAATTCAGCATTTTCCCATATATAATCAATTAGATACATCTCATTTTAGAAGTTGCTCCTTTGTGGATAAATGGGATAGAACTTTTGTTCCCTTCTTTCTTTCTTTCTTCTACTTGATTTTTTTTTTTTTGGGTGAATTTGGTATTTCAAATTTTTACTATATATACATACTTCTCATTTAAGAGTTGTTAATGCCTATCTACATTTACTTCTTGCTCACTGTCTAATTATCTGTCGAATTAAATGGCATTTTCTTGCAGCCCCTACTGTGCAGTTGATGTTCAGTTCACACCAGACAAAAGTGACTGCAGAGAAGCTTGGGGGGCATATCTTAGAAGCATTTGAGACCGTTCTTGGGTCCCCATTGACAATTGAAATAAGATGTGAATCAAAGAAAGGATCAGGTGTGCATGTGCCTCTTATCTTACCACCTTCCAAGGAAGGTTCATCTCAAATTAGAGATACAAATGGGGTCAGCACTCAAGCTCAGATCTTGCAGTCTGACAATCTTGGAATGGGAAGGAGTGAAATTGTAGAAGTAGCAGCTTCTCCCGGGGAACCCAAGGGTAATGATCACATTGATAATCATGCAGTGTCTGGTAAAAGTGGCTTGGGAGGTTCCCAGGTGAGAGAAGGAACAGCTTCTTCTAAGAAATCAACCATGGCTTCACTCCCAGAAAGAAGAAAGCTTGGGGAACAAAGTCAGAGCCAGAGCCTTGTCAGAAGCAAGGTGTCCCTTGCACATGTAATTCAGCAGGCAGAAGGATGTACACAGCGAAGTGGATGGTCAAAACGCAAAGCGGTTTCTATTGCTGAAAAGCTAGAACAAGAGAATTTGTACGTAAAGCAATTCCGTTATATTTTCTCAAGAATAATTTCTTTTCTAATTTCACTTTACCATAAAGTTGAATGGCATTAGATAGTAGACAAGAATCAACCTCTATATCTAACTACTAAAATTAAACCGCAAAATTTTAATATCATTAAATGACTGGAACATTAGTTCTTAGCACCTCCTCTCCTCCTAAGAATGAGATGGAGCATGAGGTCATGGGTTAAAACATGTAACTTACCAATAAAAAAAAAGAAAACGTTAAGAGTGTTAGGTCTAGGTGTAATAGACATGGATTTGGGTTACATGAAACTTCTTGTCAAGCCTAAGTTCCCATCTTCTCAATTCAGTAATTGTATTATCATATGGCTAGACGACTTCACATAATCTGGTCAAACTATGGGATTTGGCAATTAGAAATGAAGGACATAGTCTAAGGTTAAAAAATACACTATTTTTTGAAAAGGTCCAGAAGTTAAGAAATACTCAGAAAATTATATGAAAATATAGGATAAAAGAAGCAAGAGAAGTAATTTTGACTTTTGGGTAGATAATCAGAAAAGGTTTGCATGAAAAGGATGTCGACTTAGCCTTGTTGAAGTTATTTTGAAAATGCATTCTGGTAGAAATATTTATTTGCTAGATATATATTTTTAATAAAATGAACTGATAACTGTTTATCTTGCATTTGCACATTTTCTGGAAGGTAAGAAAAGAAGGCCTAGATATACCCTTTTCATGAATAAAGTCCAGAAATATGATTTTGAACAAATTTAAATTTGTCTTAATAACGTGACTGCTTAATTTCCAGGAAACCGTCCTCCCCAAGGAGAGACAACAGAAGAGCCTTTCTTCTATTTTCTTTGTTTATTCTTATGCTTTTAACAAAATGGTGGGATAAGTTTCCTAGAACCCTTACCTAGATCGAATTTTCCCCAGCCCAATGGAACTCTTTGGATTAGAAGAAGTTGGCAATGAGAATATTTTGCATGCTTTCGAACATAGTCATGCCTCAGTTTGAATTTGCTCTAAACAAATTCTTGAATTAACAGGAGATTGGAACCTAGATCGAGAAGCTTACTTTGCTGGAAAGCAACCAGAGTAACTCGTCGGAAGGTAATGCATGATCATGATAATCTTATGATTGGCTTTTTTAAGTTGCATATATTTTTTTTAAGACAAAGAAATTGTTATCTTCTAAGAATATTGATGTCTCCTTTCATCCCGCTTTACCATGTTGATTTTTCTTGCAATGAGTTAAGTCCAGTATTAGAAGAGGCACACTGTTAATTGAAAATGAGTAAAGGTAATATAATTTAATGTTTGTCCTTGTGATGCTAATGGGAAGCATGCTAAGGATCACTCTGATACAGGTCAGAGGAAGGAGAAACCTTAGAGTGTTTGTTTTCAATTCTGTTGTACATTGTTACGGGCTAATTGATGCAGGATGGGGCTACAGAAGAGCTTCATTACAATCTATTGCATAATTAACCATGTAATCCAGTACATAATACTAATTTACTTGAAATTTTATACTTGCATAGAGCATATATGGTGTTAAATGTAACGGAGTAGCAAAAATAGGGTAGATTAACAATCAAGGCACTGGTGGTAGATTGATCAATGGGAAATTGGGAATATAATGCATGATGGATATGCACTAGTCCATAGTTAGTCATGTTCAGCTGAAGTTATAATTTTCAATCAGGCAGGCTAGGTGAATTGTCAAAAAGCCAACCCACAATATTTCACTGTTTTGTAAACTATTCCCCTTATTCATCTGACTGACAGACTCATACAATTGAGCCTGAGTGGGGTCAAATTGTCTTGATCAGAGTCTCATCTGTCCATCATAATACTTCAACCAACGCCAGCTGCTTTCTTCTCTGAATTGTTATGTCTATGCTCGTCAGTTGCTGTTGTTTTCATCCTAATTGAAGTATATTAAACTTTTCAGGTGTCATGTCCTTTCCAGAGTAGTGCTTAATGTTTTTTCCAAGGCAATATTAGGATTTTTCTTTCCTTCAAGTACATAATGAAAAATAGAACTGAAATTAATAGTTTGTTTCTATAATTGGTTGGGCCTAGTGCCAGTCATTGCCAAGACTGTCTGGATAAAACTTCCAATTGTTGTCTTCACAAGATTTCCTGAGGTTTAGATTTGAAGTTAGTAAGTTGGGTAAATTATGCAGTAAGATCATTAGTTCTTGTTCCCTCTTTTTAGGCTAGCACCTGTGAAGTTTTTTTCATTTCTAATCGCATTATGATTAATGCTTACTAATGATTATGTTATTTTGATCCATTTGAGGATATTGCTTATGAGTTTGGCCATGTGCAGCTTTCACGTTTGAAAATTAGGCCACGGAAACCACATTCGTTGCTGAAGCTTGTCTCCTGTGGAAAGTGTCTCTCAGCTAAATCTCCAAGGTAATACAAGAAAAGAATGGCTCAGAAGAGTGCTTGTGCGACCTCATTTGCATTACTTGTATTTAGCATTTTTCCTGCAGTTTACTAGGTTAATTTTATCTTTCAAATGATTTTTCATTGAATAAAAGTATGATTTAGATCTGATGAGAAAATGTAGGAAAGAAATTAGATTGTGCAGCCTCTATTAATGATATAATTTTATTTTTTTAATGAGCTACCATTTATATTGTTGGGCCTTCCTCTATTCAATCAATTGCAGCCTCTTCTGAGTGGTTGCAGTTTTGGTTCGAATTAATTTTAGAAACTTGTGCCCATCAATAATTATCCTGCGCAAGGCATTGGCATAAGAAATGCGTCACAAAATGTGCCTATGTAACTATTTGCAGTTAGAACTTTTCAAACTTGTCTACCTTTTTTCCTTGTAAAATGGGTAGAGATATGTATATGTAATCTGTATTATGGAACTGTGAGACGAGAAGTGGTACAATGAGTGTCTATGCTAGGCTTACTTAAAGTAGAAGTATAAGACTGCCTCATTGATCCATACCTCTCTTGATATTGCAATTTCCATCATGCCTAGCTTGTTACAAAGCTTTAAAAAATGATTCTTTCTTGATCCTTGTTAAAAGCATCTCCCTGCTTATCACATGACTTAACATTGAATGCATCCAAACAGAAAATCTGACATAGATGCTATGGTCTGAAGTGTATTTTATTTGGTTTTATAATTTCGTTCACACCTGACACCTGTGGAATTTTTCAATCTTCCATAAAGGAGCAGAATGAAACCAAAATTCCATGTTCTGTTTTAGACATAAAAATGGTCTCACAAGGAAGAGGTGTTTGCTGGTACATTGTTCAGACCTCTTGAGTTTAGAAACTAATGAGATTTGAACAGATTTACATAGCAGGACTTTTTGAGCTCTCAATCTCTAATAGTCACATTTGTTCTTCATTTTCATTGAGAATGTTGGAATGTGTTGCCTCTTTTCCTTATGTGAAGAATTTTAACTATGTATATGTGACTTTTTGCTGATATTTTTGCTTCCCCCTAGACCATCAATCTTTCTGTCAACCGTGTTTCATCAGTTCCTTTGAAAGGATAATAATAATAATAGTCATAAGCTTTTGACATGTATGCATGAAAGGATTTAGAACCACTCTTGAGCAACTTTTAGTTTTATGATCTTCTGATTTTATTTATTTATTTATTTTCTGCCCAAAGGCCGGGTGTAACAGTACTATTAGTGTTAGTGGGCTGAATTACCATTAGTATAGTGGGCTGAATGGGCTTGGCCCATTCCACTTATTAGAGTTTAGGACTATGTCTATATAAGCCCATTCAGCCCAAATGAACTGTTATTGGATTTTTAGGGTTAGGTTTACTGAATCATGAATGTAATTGGAGTGAAACTGAAGAAATGGAATAAATATTCAGTAATGAGAGAATTGATGAACAAACAGTAATGAATTTTTATTTTTTTTGATAAGTACAATCAGTAATGAAAATTACAGAAATGAAATTGACAATTTGAGATTGTCCGGTTTCCAGAGCATTTCAATGCGCTCAACCTCCAATTACCAACTCACTAATCAGATTCAAGATGATTTCTACAATTGGGGAAACGGATCCCTCCATTTCAAATGAAATGGAAAGGAGTCGATTACTGAAAAAGCAGTAGTAAAATTGTCATTTCAAATTTTTAGACAATTTTGCCCCTACTTTTTTCGCTGACCGGATCCTCTCCATTTCAGATCCGTTTGCTACAATTGGACTTATGGCCTTATATAGACATAGCCCTAAACTCTAATAAGTGAAATGAGCCAAACTCATTCAGCCCACTGTACTAATGGTAATTCAGGCTACCAACACTAATAGTACTGTTACACTGGGCTGCACAATGGGGTAGCCTGCCCCTACACAAAGTACAAAAGGATTAATCAAGGAACTGACCTGACCTAAAGCCAAACCATTTTTGTGTAACCTGAAAGCTGTTTCACTCCAAACCATTTCATTGTTGCAGAGTTAAGAGGGGTCAGTGAAGAGAGTCCCATAATTTTTTTTTTTTGTTTTCTGTTATCAAAGTAATATATTAACCAACAATTTCAAACACAAAATCAAGTTTTACCTTTATCTTATATCAGAACACTTTTTTCAAATCAAAAATAAAAAATACCCCAAAACACGTTAACAAATATTCTAGTCATTTGTACTTTTCCATAGCAAGTCAATAAAATCATTTAATATACCCGTGTTTGAGTGCATATTAGTCAAACCAAATTGGTTTTTCTTTCTGTCTTGGTAATAAGTTCTCTGGTTTCTCACTTTGGCACCAAACTCTAATAATTCGTCTCGAAGAAGTTATTATTTTTTCAAGCATAATTTGAATGAGATGATTGTCTGAGAATATTATATCACAGATTCCTGTTTCCTGTTTACTCTTCAACAGTAGTGTGCAAGCAAATTGTTTTATCAACCGGTCTCGTACTCCATTATTGACCCAACACTGACGCTTACCAGAAGCTGCTGCTTCTTTGTTTTACTCTTCTTCTCTTTTACCCTTTCTTACGGACAATCCATTCATCTGGGTGTTTCTGAATTGATTTGCTTCCGGATAGAGATCCCCACAATTATACTGTCCGAAAATGTGAGAGAGCCTCTACACCCTGCCTAACTATTCAGGCAAATGGGCTTCATAGGAGCTCTTTCACATTTGTTAACAATCTGAACAAAAAAGTTGCTCGAGATTCGGATCCAAAATCAACTTCTTCATGGATGGTAATGAACTCCTAACATGAACAAAGCCCCCGCTAGATAAAAGGTCATGTGTGATAGTTCCAATCCTAATTGAACTTAATGGGACTCTCTATTGCAATTGCTCCTTGATTGGAACATCTGCACTCCCAAAGCATTCCAAAGCTATTGTATTGGGATTCTCTATTATTAGACTGTTTGGGTTGCATAGACCATTTGTCCTGAACAGATAGATCATGCATCTTAAGCTGTTCAAAGCAGATGGGTCTCGCAACTCTTTCTGTAAGTATTCTAGTATGAACTCACAGAATGCAGTCATTTATCCATGACATCAATTAAAGCATTCCAAAGCTGTTGTATTGGGATTCTCTGTTATTAGACTGTCTGGGTTGCAGGACCCATTTGTCTTGAACAGGTAGATCATGCATCTTAGGCTGTTCAGAGCAAATGGGTCTCACAATAAGTATTCCAGTATGAACTCATGGAATGTAGTCATTTATTCATGACATGATCAATTAAAGCATTCCAAAGTTGTTGTATTGGAATTCTCTGTTATTAGACTGTCTGGGTTGTAGGGCCCATTTGTCCTGAACAGATGGATCATGCATCTTAGACTATTCAGAGCAGGCGAGTCTCGCAACTCTCTTTGTAAGTATTCCGGTATGAACTCGCGGAACGTAGTCATTTATCCCTGACATCAGTTTGATTTAATTAATGGCGGAACCTTGACTTCTCTGTCGAGAGTAAGAACATGACTGGTCTGAATTTTGAACTCCGTGGTCGGTCTGTTAGAATACGGAAAGCGACCGGAATGAGCTGCATCTTTTCTTGCTTTGCTGAAAGGCAAAGCCTTTTTGAAAGAAGTCTTCAAAGGGGTTTACCGGATGAGATACTCATACGAAAGCATGTGTGTACACCCACAGCTTCGGAAGGACAGGAGGCAACTTCTTTGTTTGTGTGATTTTGTATAAAGGAGTTGAAAGAGCAAAAACAAAGAGAGATGGTGAATATGCTGATGACCCATTGACCCTACCACCATCTTTGATTATGCCATCATGTTGCATGGGAGGTCGGCATCAATTTGTGGGTCAAATAGTGTAACGACCCAGAAAGAGCGTTGGACACATTTGTGTATGGCTAAAAAAAATTAGTTAATTTGGAGCTTTTTTAAAATCATTTATAAAGTAAAATTTTATTGGAAGGGAAAAAGGAAATTACATTGTTGGATTTTTCGCACTATTAATTCTTACAAACGAAAGAAAACGATCTCTTGAATGCTTCCAAAAATCTTATTGGAAGCAACCCATTTGGCCGGCTGATGTGCCATGCAAGTAGCCTCAATCACATATTAAGGAACTAATGTCAGACATAGCATCTATGTGAACTACTTATATTCTCAATATAGGACGGAAGTGTCACAAATAGGCGGGGGTGGGTTGACTTGATAAAATTATTTGGTATTCGAGAATAATGTTTAACAAGATTGATATCAAAGTAGATAAAATTTTCTCTGCAAGGATCATTGCAAATAAAAGTAAGGTTAGGTACCAAAGAGAAAATTTTGATATATTTCAATATTACTGTTTTTGAAAAGCTATTTTTTATATATTTTCAAAATTTTGTGTATTGAATTGTTTGTTAACGTTTATGTTTTGAAATGTAAAAACAAAAGGGAAAAGATCGAAAAAATCGAAAAAATCGGCTTTGTTTGTTAAATCATTCTCCTCGCTTTCATTTTCTATTTTCAAAACAAGTACATTAACAAACAAATCAAAACACAAAACACTCAAAACTATTTTTACATGTATGCCACATCAAAACAATTTTTCAAACAAAAAACACCGTCCCAAAAAGCATTAACGAAGAATTTTTTTTATTTTTTATTTTATCAAACAAAGCCGGTGATTATTTGGTGGTTTCTCATCATCATGACGAGATACATTTGGGTGGCACTAATCAATGTGTATCCTTAAGCTTAGATCTAATTAAAATTAATTGGTATATGTATCATAGTTTTTTCTTGGTTCCATTGACTTCTAGTCTTCTTCATCATTGATCATGCAATTTCAAAGAAAATGCAACAATGGCTCATGCTGCATGCCAACAAGCATATGCAAGTGGGATAGATTTTTATAATTGTTGGTCGTAGCCAATGTATTAGGTGGAAATTTGTCAGCATTATTAGAATAAATTTGTAGTCAATTAAAACCATAATTTCCAAATAAATTACTGAATATACGCTTACATTATTAGAATTCGTCAGCAGAAGCTAACTTATTATATTTGAGCTTCACAAAATCTTGTTTGGGATTCGAGAAAATGACGATTTTCTAATATTGAGGTTCAAAATTCAACTGTCTCATCCAATAAATTTTACAGGCAGCTAATCTATTTTGTTTGATAAAATTCAATGCGAATTATTGTATGTTCAAGACTTGATTTAACAATGATCTTAATAAACTTTTAAACTTGGCTTATTGGATGAATTTTCCACTTTCAACCCTTCAAAATCATTGGCAGAATTGTCTAAATAATCTTGCATATTCTCCCATACAAACATTCAAATAACTTAGTTTTAATAACCATAAAAAGCAACAAATGGAGAGTAAATTATTCTTCCCTTTAAAAATAAAAAATAAAAAATACCAGATTTGAATTTTGATCTCAAGTAATTTGTTCATTGAACAACATGATTTTAATTTATTGGGGTAATTACATTTTCCCCCCATAAACTGCCGACCTATGTCATTTTGCCCCCACGAACTACCACTTCGACCAAAAGAGAGCATCAAGCTACAATTTTTATACACTTTGGCCCATTCCGTCAGGAATCCCGTTAACTTGGATGGAATATGCCATTTTTTACTGTTAATTTTGATTTAAAGACCAAAATGTCATCTACAGTAATTAATAAAAAATATTAAAATTAATATATTTAAAAAAAAAAAAAAAAAAAAAAAAAAAAAAAAAAACCCTGAAGGAAAAGGGGTGGTGGCAGCCACCCCTGAGGTGGCCGGGTGGCCTGCGAGCCACCCCCAAAGGTGGCTCCGGCCACCTCTGGGGTGGCTCACGGCCCACCCCGGCCTATGGGGTGGCCGCGAGCCACCCCAGAGGTGGTCGGAGCCACCCGGCCACCTCAGGGGGTGGCTGCCGCCACCCCTTTTCCTTCATATTTTTTTTTTTTTTAAGATGAGGGTATTTAGGTCATTTTTGAAATTGAGTTAGGGCATTTAAGTCTTCGCATGAATTAGACTGACGGAAGGGGGCAAAGTGTGTAAAAATGGTAGTTTGATGCTCTCTTTTGGTCGAAGTGGTAGTTCGTGGGGGCAAAATGACGCAGGCCGGTAATTCATGGGGAGAAAAGGTAATTACCCCTAATTTATTCTATCGGGCTGAGAAAATCAGAAGGAATTAATTGTAATAATTATATCCTAACATTCTAATTATATATGTATTTCTAAGTTGTTAGTTACATAATATAATGATTTTTTTTTTTCTCTTTTCGATGAACATCTAATTGAAATGAGAGATGAATATGTTGTTATGACTAAAAAGGAATCAAGTTTGCTTAACCTCATTCCGAAAGGAGATGCATTGCCAGTAGTAAATGAGATCAACTCGGATTACCCTTATTTGAGCAAAATTGGGCACTGCACTGATGGGATTAAGTCAACACTGAACTCTTTTCGTCACTATAATGTATTTCATGTGAAAAATGAGACAAATTCTGTTACTCATGCTCTAGCAAAAGCAGTTATGTTTAATAAAGCTTTGTTAGCTAAACAGGGATAGTGACTTTTGCATAATCCCTCAAGTTTGGCAGGGTGTAGTCTAAAAGCGAAGTATTTTCTTAGAGGGATTGACTTTCCTAGAGGCTACTCTTGGCAGCCGGCCTTCGTATGCTTGGCGCAGTATTTTTTTTGCCAAGGATCTTCTTCAAGAGGGTGTGGTTTGGAGAATTGAGAGTGGATCATATGTGATGATTTGGGGGGATAAATGGCTCTCAATGCCATCTATTTATGCTATTCAATCCCCAAGGAAGATGCTCCCTGAAAATGCTACAATTAGTGTACTTATTGATCCTATTACAAAATGGTAGAATATGCAGCTCATCGACACTATTTTTTGCAAGGAGGAGGCTAAGATTATTGTTGGTCTTCCACTTAGCAAGTATGGTCGAAAAGATTTGCTTATTTGGCGTGGTTCTTCTACTGGAGAGTTCACTGTCCGTAGTGCGTATCATATGAAAAAAGATTGCATTGAGGCTTATGAGGGAGATTGTTCTTTTTCTTTGAAGTCTCATACTTTGTGGAAGAGCATATGGGGATTGCAAATTCCCAATTCTATAAAAATGTTTTTATGGTGGGCCTATCAAAATATTCTTCCGGTAAAAGATAATTTGAACAAGCGTGGTTTGGATTTGGATCCTTTCTGTATGTTCTGTAAATCGGAGCAGGAGACCATAATGCATATTTTGTGGGAATGCCCTTCAACTACGGATGTGTAGGGGTCGGCAAGGAGCAACATGCAAAAGTGTTCTAGTGCAGGGACGTCATTTCAGCACTTCTGGAGTTTATGTTGGCGAGATGTTCCATTGCAGAGATTGCTCGAAGAATTTGGTTTAGACGAAATGCAGTATTCCATGGAGGTGAGTTTATGCTTCATAAGTTTATAATAAAAGCATCTATTGATTTCATTGCTGCTTATCGAACGGTTATGGAAAAGGATGCTAAGGTTGGCGGTTTTGGAGCTGTACCAACTGTTTCTCTGAGAATATTATTTGGAACCCACCTCCTATTGGCAGTTATAAAGTAAATTGGGATGCTGCTCTAGATCATTAGAACGGTAGTATGGGATATGGCTACATTGAGAGGGATTATAATGGTACAGTGGTGGCTGCGGCATGTCATTCGGTGATGTTTTTGACTGAACCTATTATTGTGGAAACGCTTGCGACTTTGAGGGCTGTAGAATTTTGCATAAATAGAGGATATTTTCACAATTTTTGGGAGGGAGATTCTTTGATTGTAATAACTGCTCTTAATAAGAGGGATGAAAATTGGCGAAGGCATGGGCAAATCATGCATGACATTGATATGGTTCTTAATTATTTTCAAAGTTGGCGTTGTTGTTATACAAAGCGGTGGACTAACAAGGCAGCTCATAGGCTGGCAAAGGAGGGTGTCTTGCATGGCGTTGATAGAGTTTTGTTTAATTTTATCCTAGTTTTTCTTGCTATTGTAGTGAATTCAGAGAAGTCGTCTTCGGCTTTTTAAGGCCTTTTGGATTCTAGTTTGTATGCTTGGTTTATACAATGAAATATTAGTGATATTTTATTAAAAAAAAAAAAAAAAAAAAAACAGTTGTGTTTAATGTTATGAATACAATACGGGTGGAGTTTCGTCCACCTTATGTTTATGGCATTGTTTTTCAAAAGTCTTTATGATCTTGATTTTGACCTTAAGGTTTCTAATATTATTCATAAAGATGATTTCTTGTTTTAAAAAAAAATCGTTATCTAAATAGTAAATTTAATTATTTAATTAATATTATAAACAATTTTTAACTAAATAAAAAAAAATAGTAAATTTATCAAAAAAAAGAGAGTATATTTCCTTATTCTCTATGTCGACACAAACACGTTAGAATCTTCGTGTCTCAAACATACTAGCAAGCGCCTAGGATAAAGACACGTCAGCCAAACCCAAGGATCCTCGAAAAGTCCACTCTGAGTGGCTGAGATCATCGTCATCTTTTATTACTTTGTAGCGTTCAGTTAGAAAAGACGGCACGTATCACGGTATCAGTGTGGGATTAGCGTGGTCATACGCGGGACGTCTCTTTCTTTGACTTTCCGGCTATGGCAAGTACGCGTTGACTGCGCTATACGTGGCGTGATCGTGACGGACAGAATTACTGGTCGTGAATGTTACTTGCTTCTAAAGGCTAGTGAAGAAAAGACACGTGGAGCGTCTAATTCAACGATCTTTGTGGTGCTGGCCTTATTATTGGTCGACACGTAGCACTGGCAACAAAATCTCCGTGTTGAGTTTTCTTTATTTTTACGTTTTTTTTTTTAAATAATAATAATAAAAAAAACAGAAAAGAGGTGTTGGATGGAGAGTGGAGACCAGTTTAAGGTGAGTTGGAGTATGTGATAAACTAATAAAAAATATAAAAATGATGCAGCAAGTAAACAAAAGTAAAGTAAATGCGTAAAAGTAAATTACTAATTAGAAAAGAAAAAAATTACAAAAATCCTCGTGAGGTTTAATGTATAATTCCTTAAATTTACACCTCTATTAGCCAATTGTTTGTAATTAGTTGTCACTAAAAAAATTTCTTAGTTATTATCCTACCACTAATTCATAAAAAATATCAGAGATACAATTTAGAATTTCTTCAATCCAAACTCTATTTATGGCACACAAAATTGCCTATTGGGGTATGGTATGAATAGCTGTATTCGCATTCCTCTTGACATGTTCGATTATCCATGATCTCAGCGGACTCAACACAGATTTGATTCCATCCACAATATGTCCAAATTTGTTCAAATTATTACCTGTTGTTTTCACCGTATTTACAATTTAGATGACATCTCCTTCCAAAACTATATTAGGAAAACCCATCTCTCGGCACAACTCTGCGACATGAAAAACTACCAAAGCTTCAACTAAAAAGTTCTTTGTGGTATTTCATGCAGCTAAGACTACTTTTTCATAATCCCGAACAATAATACCAAGTCTAATACATTCATTCTTTTTATCTACAGCTCCATCCTAATTTACTGTGAGGGGTGTCTTTCATGTCACTTATCACCCTCTTAAAGTCATCAATCGACATGTTTGCTTCACGGAACAGTTGTTGAGGTGGAGTAAACTCCCCTTCATGTACCACCTCATTTTGACGAAACCAAATTTTTCAAGCTACAACCACCGTGAGCTTTAGATCCGACACGTCACAACGCTTCGTAAGGGTTTCAAACATATGAATAAAATTATGATACAAATTCGTACCGTGTGCCTTGAATGCAGTCTTAATGAAGTGGTGGCAGATGTAGGTGGAAAATAAATATAATCACGAATTTAATCGTGGGTGGTTTATTTGAGTTGAATTTGTTTTGTTGACTCAAATTAGCTACAGAAAGTCTCTCATATCTCGTGAACGACATTAAGACTGAAATGTTTGTATTTTTTTATTTTTTTTATTTTTATTTTTTTATTTTTTGGTCTTTGATTTTTCAATTGCAATGACATCCTGTCTTTTTCTTGGGGCAGGTAATTCCTGCAAATGTCCTCTGTTCCTGCCAACTTATAGGGCCAAAGTAAAGTAGACGTTAAGCCAAAGTTTGAATAGGAGATTTATTCCAAGTTTCAGGTCTCTGGCACCAACCTATAGGTGTTGGACGAGGAATTTATTTATTAATTTTTATTATTAGGTTGTCTCAAATTTTGTAAAATTCGGACAAAGAAAGAGGTTGTAAGACTTATATATTTGAATAGTTTAAGATACGAGATCCATCTGTTCAAGGCATGTGATTTTGCAATCTTTTTTTTTTTTTTTTTAAATTATTAAATTTTTTGTAAAATTTAGATAATTTAAGAGAAGGGGGTTTCAGGGGGATCTACTTTACCGAGATGGGTGACCTTGCAATCTCTATTATTTTAAATTACCCAAATTTCATAAAAAATAAAAAATAAATCTTATTCCTAGGAGAAAGCCTTTCTTAGTTTTATTTGTTGTCCTTTGGGATAAATATTTATTATCTAAAAATAAACAATTCCGTTGTTATGAGGAGTTGAAGTACATCTAATTTCCAACCATACCATGAATGTAGCCTATCGTCATATTGCTGTGATTTTCCTATTTTTGGGTTTGATACAAATAATTTAGCCGGCAGTCATTGTTTAACCAACTTCAATTTCAAAAACGAGTTGAAAAAGGGTTACCAAGATAGAGTTAAATTGAATTGAAAGAAATTTATTTAGTCTAACTTATTAAATTGATGTATTCCTATAGAAGCACGTGATGAATAAAATTTTCTCAATTTCAAAAGAAATGAAAAACTTGAAATGAAGAGGTTCTATTTTACGCGTAAGAATTTATTTTATGCATTGAACAGTATAGGGCAAGAGACCAATAACAAACAAGTACCGCGAGAAAAAGTGGAAAATGACTATGAAAAAAGAGTAAACGAGTGCCTGAAATTGTCAGGAGGAAAGTGGTCGGGGGCCTGCAATGCGCCTCGGTCGGATGTGGAACAGGTGATAAGCTGGTCTGTCGATTGACTTGGGCCATGGATCAATGGGGATTGCAACGGCTGCCCAAACTTGGGATGTAGTCATGCCAGTGGAGACGTCGTTGTTGCAATCGTGGTAGGCAGAATGCTCCATGTCGGAGCCCTTCGGCATGTGAAATTTAATTTAGACCATGAAATTTAATCTAACAAGGAAGTGGTGTCACGTGTTTTAGAGTTTTTAAAAAATGTGACAACATATATACCATTAAATATGTGAAATTTAATCTAGACCATAAAATAAATTATCTTGGTCATTTTTAATAGGATTACCATATGTCAGTTTAAAATGCACGTGAGAATCATTGCATTAAGGAAATATATCAATTTAATAAAATGAAGTAGATAAATTTTCTCCCACCCAATTTGAATCAAACCCACCCCCCTCCCCCCCTTTTTTCTTTGATTGTTCCCTATACTTCATGTAAAAAGTAAAAGCCAAAAATGAAAGATAGCACCTAGCTAGCCTTTAACAAATTCCCATAGTCTAAACTCAAGCTTTATAGATTGAAATCTCTACACTCTATGCTACCCAAATTGTGTAAATAAGTTTTAAATTGCACATTTATTTATTTGGACAGGTATGTATCTTATAGACTCTTTCATGATTATTGTTCAAATTACTAGCAAAATTATTGAAGATCTTAATACTAAATTAGTAAATTTGATTGATGGTGCCCTAAATGCAAAAAAAAAAAAAAAAAAAAAAAAAAAAAAAAAAAAAGTAAAAAAAGAAGAAGAAGGGGGGGAGGGGGGGTACATGATGTTTAAAGTATGAAGCATGAAGTTGTGGGATTACAAGTGGGCCTTTCGAGAACTTTCTTAGAATAAGGTTGTCACACTTTTACCTCAACTTTTTTTTTTTTTTTTCTTGGGTGGAATTCTCAATTCTGCACTCCAATGTGGGTTCTCTAGTTGGTCAACTTTTGTTTTGAACGTTTTTTTAGTCAAAGTGGAAAATTTGGCGTTTAACTCCAAAACCCAGCTAATACGGCCCGCCAATCTCCACGCCTCCTTAAAGCTGCGTGGGACCCACGGCCTTTATTTAGTCAACCCTTGACGCAAATCCAATGCTGCTTCCTTTACTTTCGGGTAAAAAGGAAAGTAATCATATTCTCAAAGGAAAGTAATATAATAATAATAATAATTATTATTATTATTAATACTTACTACTTTAATATGTAAAGCATGCCCCAATAAAAGAAAATAAAATACATTTGGCTATAAAATTCAATGTATATAATGCAAGCATAAAAAAAAAAGAAAAAAAAATCATTCAAATTGGGTTGAAGGAATCTATTAAACTGACATCTATAATTATTTTGAATATAAATTTTCGCCAACTTAATATTTAAAAATGACATATTCGTTGAGCATGTGAAAAACACGTAAAATTAGAAAAATATTATTTTTTGCATGATAAGGAGCACATGTTATTTTTAGAGACTAGATTAAAGAAAAATTATGTCCTATTATTTCACATGCTCTAAAAAAAGATGAGAGTTTAATAAATTAGTTGCGAAGAATTTTCTAAATATTAAAAAAGAAAACAGATTTCCCATTTTTTCTTGATTAACAAATTTTCAGTTTGGCTTTTCATTATTTAAAAGCAAAAAATTAATTTTGAACTTATGACATCAACCCTAAGGGCCTAAGATGTACTAAACCGTAACTAAATGTTATACAAACCATTTATGACCATTTTTATTGCATTAAATTATGGTATTCGTTTGGTATAAAGTAAAATTTGTGACAAAAAAATCTCAACTATTTATTAAACACATATTTGTAGTAAAATGTGTAATATCCTAGCATCAATTTTAATTTTAATTTTTTTTTAAAAAAATTCTAAATAAGATTTGAATTTAATGTTTTTGTCCATCCTAATTGCACTTATGGGCATTAATTCATGTTTATGTCTCGGGTTTAGGTCGTAACGAAGAATGACTATAAGATTATATAAGTAAACTGTAATCTGACCTATTTAATTAAACATGTCAAATCCATTAACTATAATCCGTTAATTTCATGTTAAGTTTGTGTTGGGTTCAAATCAAGTCAATGCATAGACATAATAAATATATGCAAGTCAATCATAACACGACTTATTTAATTAAACAAGTTAAACATTTCAATTATGTTAATTTTGTATTGAATTTACGAGTCATGTCAAAAATTGACTTGCCGTCCTTACGTTTAACATAACGTAAGCACTTTAGAGATTTTCAAAGTATAGATAAAACTGACATATCGATGACATAACGAAGATTAATATGTGTTTGGCTAATCCGTGGGGTGGCTTAGCTAGCTCAAAGGATGACCATATATGTTCTTATCCGACAGACAAAATGACATCATATTACACAAACCCATGTCGTATAATTGGTATATCCAAGCTGTACGCGGGTGATACTGTAAGAAAATTAGGAAGCAATTGACAGGAATCTGGATAATCGTCCGTCAACCCAAATGGTGTCGTTCTCACCCGAGCCTGCAATGCAACCGGCGTTCAAAGAAAATTCCTAGAGAGAGAAAAAATAAATAAATAAAAAAAGAAGGAAAAAGAAAGCCTTGGAAATTCAGACCCTTTTTCCGCTCGAAAGACGCGGATTCTGCCAAATAAAAAAGTCCAAACACCCCCCATTCTCTCTCCGTCTCTCTAACCTTTGAAGATTCAACCACAACAACAGCAGCTGCAACAACAACAAAGCCAACAACATTAACAAACAACAACTGTTGAGACTGTTTCATAGTCTTTCTGTGCGCACTATTTCTCGGCTTTACAGAGCTACATACCAAGATTTCTGTTTTCTGGATCTCTTCTATATTGGGTTTCCTCCGCCGATCGAGCGAAAAAAAAAAAACGAAGAGTTGGGTGTATGGCGACCGCGGCAATATTTTCGTCGTTGCGGAGGCGGAGATCGCCGTCGTTGGAGGCGTTCTTGGCGCCGGTGGACCTAAGCGAGGTCGCTTTGGTGCAAACCCTAGCGACCGTCTCGGCAGAGCTGGTAGCCGATTTCTCGCCCAAGGTTTTCTTCTTCCAGCGCAAGAACTCCCGCTCTCTCATCCGAAAAATCGAGGTCTTCCTCGTCCTCCTAGACTATCTCAAGGACTCGGGCTCTTCCGGCCCGGGCTTGCCTTCCACGGCGGTGCTCTGCTTCAAGGAGGTCTATCTGTTGCTGTACCGGTCCAAGATACTCCTCGATTACTGCGCGCAATCGAGTAAGTTGTGGCTTTTGCTTCAAAACCATTCGATTTCGGGCCATTTTCATGATCTGAACCAGGAAATCTCCACCCTTTTGGATGTTTTTCCTTTGAACGACGTTATTTTGAGTGAGGACATTAGGGAGCAGGTTGAGCTTCTGCGGAAACAAGCTAGGCGATCCAGGTTGTTCATTGATAAGGACGATGAGTCGCTTAGGTTTCGTTTTTTTGGTTTTCTTGATGAGTTTGAGAGTGGGAAGGCTCCGAATTCGGAAGAATTGAGGTTGTTCTTTGTGGAGAGGTTGGGGATTAGGGATGCAAAGAGTTGTAGGGTTGAAATTGAGTTTTTGGAGGAGCAGATTGTGAATCATGAGGGGGATGTGGAGCCTACGGTATCGGTGCTTAACGGGTTCGTTGCGATCACTCGGTATAGTAGGTTTTTGCTATTTGGGTTTGAGCAGGAGAATGATCAGGTGGGATTGGAAATTGGTGGGAGCGTGAAGAGGCAGAGGAAGGGGTTGATCACGCAGGAGATTGCGGATACTTTTGTGACGGTCCCCAAGGACTTTTCTTGCCCAATATCGTTGGATGTGATGCGGGATCCTGTGATAATATCCACAGGGCAGACATATGATCGGAGTTCCATAGCAAGGTGGATGGAAGAAGGCCATTGTAGTTGCCCGAAGACAGGACAAATGCTTGTACATAACCGGCTTGTGCCTAATCGGGCTCTGAGGAATCTGATCATGCAGTGGTGCACTGCTCACGGGGTTCCCTATGACCCGCCGGAGGGCACAGATGGCTCAGTGGAAAGCTTTTCTGCTGTAGCTGCTCCCACCCGGGCTGCAGTCGAAGCCACTAGAGCCACAGCAACACTTCTCATTCAACAGTTGGCTAATGGGTCGCAGCGTGCAAAGACTCTTGCTGCTCGTGAGATACGTTTGTTGGCGAAAACGGGAAAGGAAAATCGTGCTTTCATTGCGGAAGCTGGGGCTATTCCCCATCTTCGGAAGCTACTTTCATCTATGAACCCTGTGGCGCAGGAGAATTCAGTGACCGCAATGCTTAATCTATCAATATATGATAAGAACAAAAGCCGAATTATGGATGAGGAAGGGTGTCTGGGATTGATTGTTGAAGTATTGAGATTTGGGCATACGACTGAGGCAAGGGAAAATGCTGCAGCAACATTGTTCAGCCTCTCTGCAGTTCATGACTATAAAAAGAGAATAGCAGATGAGGAAGGGGCAGTTGAAGCCCTGGCAGGGCTGTTGAGAGAGGGGACTCTAAGAGGAAAGAAGGATGCCGTAACGGCTTTATTTAATCTATCGACCCACGCAGAAAATTGTGTGAGAATGATAGAGGCAGGGGCTGTAGCAGCCCTAATAGGGGCTTTGGGAAATGAAGGGGTTGCTGAGGAAGCAGCCGGTGCATTGGCCTTGATTGTTCGGCAGCCAGTTGGGGCAGAAGCTGTGGGGAAGGAGGAAATGGCGGTGGTGGGATTGACAGCAATGATGCGCTGTGGAACGCCTAGGGGAAAAGAAAATGCAGTGGCAGCATTGCTTGAGTTATGCCGTAGTGGTGGAGCAGCAACCACTGAGAGGGTGGTTAAGGCCCCAATGTTGGCTGGGCTGCTTCAGACTCTGCTATTTACAGGTACAAAGCGGGCAAGAAGAAAAGCAGCTTCACTTGCTAGAGTGTTTCAGAGATTGGAGAATGCATCCTTGCATTTTGGTGGATTGGCTGTAGGATATGCATTTGAAAGCAACTCAGCTGCAAACAGGGATTCAAGTTTTGCCGCCGGTGATGTTTCGGTGCCAATGTCCATTTCAGTGCCTGTTTTGTAGTGGTAACATCCACTTCATGTTGTTGTCATCCCTGCTTATATGTGTTCCATTTTTGTTGGAAGTATTTACAAATTCTTTCATTGAAATTTACATGATAAAAAAGTTTATAGGAATACCATATCTGATATGTTATTAAAGAATGATAAGTGGTGTTGAGCAGTTGGCCAGAGTTCGATATATGTATTGTCCAATGATTTAGCAAAACAGATTAGTAAATGTTCACAGAATTTCAAACCCATACCGTTGCTCTCAGATAAAAGCACTTCAGGGCGTTTTTCATATTGTTTATGTCTAATTTATACATCAAACAGGCTTGAGAAAAGAAAGGAACAGTGATTTGGAATTCTGTAATGGGCTGATGCAACAAGATTCAAGTTGATTCTTGCCGAACCTTCTAAACTTGTTTGGTGGCTTTTATGTTGTGCCTATGTATGGAAGAATCGCGTGCCTTTTACTTATTCTCGTAAAGTTTTTTATTGCAGCAATTAAGTAAAAGAAACTCAGCAAATTGTTGGATGTATCCCGTGTGTTACCTTATCTAGAATATCTCGCAATGAGGGTGCACATACTCAAAACTGAAAAGTGTGCTTTATCCTTTTTTTTTTTTTTTTCGTTAACTTCATAATTGGAGCTGTCTAGAATATAGAGGTATGGATTTTGACTGAGATGTAGAATATAGAGGTATGGATTTTGACTGAGATGATTAGTGGTACTGTGGTAACTACTGATGACAGTGAATTCCATGCTATTCTTGGGTTACTGTTGCTTCTGATTAAAATTTTGGATTTACGCCTGCCTGAAATGCATCGTGTGCTGGACTGGCTTTGATTTATCTTTGGAATTGTGTCACTATTTGCTCTTCCTCAGCCAATATCTTCTGCAGAGAATTTACGACTACGGAGATGATACTGGGTGCCCACTCCAATGAGTACCTTTGGTAAAGTCAGAATGCAGATTCTCTGCGTTTGAAGTCACATGTGAACTAGAAGCATCTACAAGTTTCAAGATTCAAAATGTGGCCTTTCTGATTAATGTTGTGGTTCTAAAATCATGAGATAAGGCATCTTACTTTTGTAATCTGAAAAGAATTACTTTACATAGATTCTGAGGAGAGGAAGAATATACTAAATAGCGGAAACTTTTACTAGTGGTTGTCTCTGTAAGTGGAGGTTGGGCTAAAGTTTTTTCTTTTAGATAATAGCTTACCACAGAAAGCTGGATATGGCAAAGCCAATAAGTTTCATGCTCTTAGATTCTGTCAGTCAAGCATGTCAGCGCCATATCTCTGTGGTGATGTTGCATCTGTGTGTTTTCAATTGGAAGCAAGATTTAATGCCATTCTCCTATCCTTTTCTGTGAATTGATTGGAGCACCCTGAGATGCACTAGTTTAGCAGATTGTTTTTTGCTTCTTCTCACCTTTCTTAAAGAAAAAATTGTTGCGTTAAACACCCATTTAAGACTAATTGTTGGGGAAATTCCACCAGCAGCACAATCATTTTGTAATTGAGAGTTTTGGTAATTGAAGGTGTGGTGGGGGCATGCCTTAAATTAGCCACATATTTATTGGATTAGACTGAATGGATAGTCGAAGTGGATGTACAAGTAGGCCATTTACTTGAAAAATAATTGGAGACTGCTCGCTGGAAACCCAACGATCAGACTCATGGTGGTAGTTGAGCATATCTAGAGTGGCAATTTAGTACTGGAAGATATGATTGTTGCTAATGATGATATCAAGACATTACTTACTTAGTCTAATCTACTTGATCTCTTCCTTGATTTTTAGTTGAGTACCTCAGCTAACCCACAAAAGCAGTGTTGGAGAAGAGAAGATTCAAGGGGAAATATAAAAAAATAAAATAAAATAAAATGAAAAGTTGCTGAACTTGATTCTGTATGGCCAAAAGATTATACTCTTCCTCTGTCTAATTTTTTTTTCTTCATGGCACAGCTAGACAGGAGCTCATCTACCATCATGAAATATGTACGGGGGATTCTGGTCGTCAGAACTTGGCCGGCAACAAAGTCTTGAAGCATTTACAATATTGTTCATCGTTTTTCTTTATTTTATGGTAGCCACTGTTGCAGTAGGTCCAGTCAACACCTGACAAGTTGCCGTCTACGCTGCTGGCTGCTCCAGTTTTGGTTGTGTGCATCTTGGACTTTGTTTTGGTAAGTGTTCAACTTTGACTTTTCCTATCTGTTGGGTTGGCCACTTTGGTCCATGCTTCTTGGAAAATTGGAGTGTGGTCCATGGATGTGATGCACAACTGCTCCGATTGAGATTTTCAGCAATTTTGCTAGATTGATTGTTAGCAATTTGAGTAATAATTGTGAGAGAATTTCTATGGAACTTACTTGTTCAATAAGTGATTGGACAACCCTAAGCTTTCTTATAGTTGCTATCCTTGTTAGCAATCCAAAAGCACCGGCTTTGGCATCCCATTAGGGCAAGTCAACCTAGAGATGGAATAGTTCAGAGTACTATAACATACCTAACCCAAAGGTAATCCATTGAAGGGGAAAAGGATGACTTGCCTTCTTCCAACTTTTCACCGTATGAAATTGCTCTCACGTCACGATATCACTTGCAGTAGTATTACTGATCCTCCTGCTGTGGACAGTCATTGCCTTACCCTCAAGGCAAAGCCTTCCTATGTGCAGGACCCACGTGATAGTTTTGTGTATACATTGTCTGTGTATTTCTTTTACTTCATTCCTTAGTTTTGGATTTTCTTCACTGTTTCTTTTTTGAAGAATCTAGGTCGAGGAGAGTAAGAAAGTTTCCTTTCTCTTTCTTTCTTTTTCTAAGAATCTGCCATCCATTGTGTTTCTCTTCTGTATAAAGTATTTTTGTTTAATCAAGTTGGTGCAGGTTGCTTAAAGAAGAAGAATGGTCAATGAAAAAAGTATCTCTTCTGTATAAAGTATCTAGAGACAATTCTTAAGGCCTTTTGCTTGGTTTTGTCGTAATGTAAATTCAGCGTCGATCTGGTTTACATTCTTAACCAAAAACTCTTCAATAATCGCCTTTTAGATACTAAAGAATCAAACGTGAACAAACAATAAATTTAAGAAATCCGTAGGAATGAGGAAAAAAAAAGTATATATATATAGGCTACATCAACTTTAATGTCCAGGTTCCTCCAAGTCTAAGACCTTTACCACAATTTGACATCCCAGACCTAAAAGATCATCTTGTAAATAACAAAAAAGTGGAAAATGAGAAATTATCACCACTTTACATGTGATTATTATATACTTGATTATGTTGAGCACATGTTAATATAATAATACACTGGGTCGAATAAAATTTTGCAAACTCAATTTTAAAAGAGAAAAGAAGAAGAAGCATCGAGCCATTGTCGGTAGATATATCTCGCATCAATCTCTAATATATATAGACTATAAAATGGTTCGTCAAATGTTATTCCTTAAGTGATGTGGGTCCTGTTCCTCGGAAGATTCATAAGAAGTAGAGAGGTCATAAATGCTCTGATAATTTCGAAAGACTTTGAGCAAAGGAATTAAATGTAGCATTTGAAAGTTATGGCCAATGCCCACTGGATAGCTAGCTAGCTGTCTCCAAAGTCTTGTTCATTGTTTATTTATTTTTGTATGTGTGCAACATTTCTGTTCAAAATTTGGATCAAAGAAGAGTTATTTGAAAATCGGCAAAACCCATGATGAGAGACACTATTTTAAAATGTTCTCTTCTAAAAATAAGCACTTAGATTCTACCTTAATATGTGAGAATGTTGTCTTATTATAGTGTTGATTAATACGCTTTGAAATATCAAATATGATAGCAATGGAGGGGACGAGTCACCTTACAAACATGTACATAGTGTTGGAGAATATATTGTATGTTATTTTTTTTATGGGATTGATTGTAATTGATTTGATTTATTTGTATCAATTTTTTTATAAATATGAGTATTTTGTATTGTAATTTTCTCAAGGAATAAGAGAAAAATGTAGTATTTTGAACTTTATCTTGTAGACGTAGGTCATAGACCGACCCACGTAAAATTTTTTGTCTTTATTTTATTTATTATTCCGCTTTAATTTTCTTTATATTATCTTTTCTTTCACTTAAATCTCAAAGAGTAATGTTATTTAGTAGACTGTTATATGATTATTCTATAACTTGATAATATAACAGTGAAAATTAACAATTAGATTAGCACTTGCAAAAACAAAAAACAAAAACAATGACTAATTTTTACTGACACGTTATCTTAATTATATAACAATCGTATGACAATATATACTAAATAGTATTACGCAGGCTCAATAGGTTAAGTAATGCTAAACCTTTAACCGCTTTATAACTTGCAGATATGTTATAGCACGTTGAAGAGGTGAATTTGCTAATTAGTCAGTTAATGGCAAAAGAAATTGAAACATGTGAGATTGAGGTTATGTTGGGTCAAAAACGTGTACACGAGTAACTCACATGAAGAAATGGGCATTACTTAAAACAAAACTATGGAACTAAAGAAGAAGGCTAGAGTCTCTTCCAAAATTGGGAGGAAAAGAACCAGATAATTAAAAAATAGTGGGAATGCACCCAAAATATATTCTAGTCGCGGCCCAAACAAACAGAAGATGGAAATAATTGCAAGAGTGAATGTAAATGAAAGCCCAATGCACCCTGTATGTCTGGAGGATTAGAAGAAATTAGAGTTAATTGTGATGTAAAATAGGTATAAATAACAAGTCATGCGGAGGATGGAGTTTGCATATAAATGGAGGGGATTGATCATGCAATGTCTCACTTCAGTTCATTTCTCTTTATTAATTAACGGGCAAGAAACGGAAAGCTTCCAACCTTCTCGTGGCATTTGGCAATGGGACCCCCCCCCCCCCCCTCCCCCCTCTTCCCTTATCTTTTTATTATTGGTGCTGAAGTGCTTAGTACATTGCTTTATCAGGTTGAACACTCGGGATCTCTCCTGGGGTCCCTTCTTCTCCATAGGGACCTCGGTTGCATCAATTTTTTTTTTTTTTTTTTTTTTTCACGGATCACAGCTTACTTTTCGTGAGACTAGAGGCGTTTATCCCAACTCCTAGAGCGCTATGAGAATGCGTCGGGTCAACAGCTGAATAAAGATAAAACATCTATTTTCTTCGGCTGTAACACAAGTCACGAGAGCGATTGTATCCTTCATTTAGCTGGTATACCTTGCACACAAAGGTATGATAAAAATTTGGGGCTACCTGCCCTAGTGGGAAGAAACGGAAAGCATCCAACCTTCTCGTGGCATTTGGCAATGAGACCCCCTCTCCCATTATCTTTTTATTATTTGTGCTGAAACCCTTAGTACATTGCTTTATCAAGTTGAACACTCGGGATGGCTCATGGGGTCCCTTCTTCTTCATAGGGACCTCGGTTGCATCACTTTTTTTTTTCCTATCTTTGGAGATCACAGCTTACTTTTTTGCAGAGTTACTTCATGAGACTAAAGGCATTTATCCCAACTCGTAGAATGCTATGAGAACGCGTTGGGTCAACAGCTGAATAAAGATAAAATATCTAGTTTCTTCTGCCGTAACACAAGCCACGAGAGCGATTGTATCCTCCATTTAGTTGGTATACCTTGCACACAAAGGTATGATAAATATTTGGGGCTACCCGCCCTAGTGGGAAGATCTAGAATGAGGGAGTTCAAGAGCATTAAAGACTGATCTGAAAGAGGTTGCATGATTGGAAAACTAAATTCTTGTCTCAAGCTGGAATGGAGATCCTTCTTAAGGCAGTAGTACAGGCCATCCCAACGTACATCATGAGTATCTTACTCCTTCCTCTAGGGCTCAGCTTGAAAATTAATTCTTTGATGCAAAAAATTCTGATAGGGGCGCAAAGAAAACTGAGTCCAAAATCCACTGGATAAGCTGGGATTCTCCAAATCTAGGGGTGGGGGGGGGGGGGATTTAGAGATTTGCGGTGGTTCAACTTCGCCTTGTTAGCCAAGCAAGGATGGCGGCTAATCTATGATCCTAACAGTTTGGCAGATCAAATATTCAAAGCGAAATATTTCTCCAGGGTAACTTTCTTGGAGGCGAATATTAGGCGAAGGCCTTCCTATGTATGGCGTAGCATCCTATTCCCTTTTGGCAAGCAAATGTAAAATTTTCAATTCTCTTTTCACTTCTCCAAAAAAATCAAATAAAAAACATTCTAACTTTTTTACACTTTTTACATCACATCAATAATTTTTTTATTATTATTCAAATAAAAAAAATCCATTACAAAACAAAACTTTTTCACTTTTCTATAAAACATTCTCAACTTTTATATCACATCAATCAATTCTTACTACTATTCAAATAAATATTCTATTACACAATTGCTTACCAAACATCTCCCTTACAAAGGAGGGGCTGATTTGGAGAATTGGAAATGGAAGATCGGTACAAATTTGGGGAGACAAATGGCTCCCTTCTCCAACTACGTTTGCCATCCAATTCCTGAAGAAGATTCTACAGGAAAATGCAACGGTTAGTGCCCTCATTGACCCCGACAGAAGATGGTGGAGTAGGCCTCTCATCCACTCAATTTTCAGAAAGGAGGAAGCCAAGCTTATTACCTCCATCCCGCCGCTAAGCAAATATGGCCACGAGGATTTGAGAATATGGCGGGGTACTTCTTCGAGAAATTTTTCGGTGCGTAATGCCTACCATTTGGAGAAAGAACACCAAGTGGTCCAGCGGGGGGAGAGCTCTCACAATTATGATTTAACTAATTTTTGGAAGAAGATATTGGGGTTGCATGTCCCTAATACAGTGAAGATGTTTCTATGGAGGGTTAGGCACAACATTTTCACCACAAAAACAAACTTGCAAAAGAAAGGGACGGTACCATACCCGCTCTGCCTACTCTGTGACTCGGCACAGGAGACGTGTCGGCACGTCCTTTGGAATTGCCCATCAGCTTCGGATGAGTGGGGAACAGGACCAATGGGGTGCTTGTGGTAGGAGGGTACGAAAAAGTCTGGTGCCTGGAACTTCGTTTGTGGAGGTGCTTGAGTATATGTTTGAGAGGAATAGAGCGGAGGAAATTGAGCTACATGCAGAGGTGGCACGTAAACTTTGGTTTAGACGTAACGCAGTTGTTCACGGGGGTGATTTCATTGACCCCAATGCTGTGATCCTCTCTACACACGCAGCGATTAAATGGAGACCTCCAATTCAAGGTACACTTAAAATAAACTGAGACGCCGCCTTGGGTTCAACGACGAGAAAGACAGGCCTCGGCTTTATTGTTGTAGAGCTTTCATGCTCTTGTTTTCCAGTTATGAATGAAAATCAGTTTCATTGTTTCAAAAAATATATTCATATACACTTACACGTGCATAGGGAAAATTCTAATTTGAATGATCTATCACTGCTAAATTTTTCAGTTCACATTGGTTAAGGAACAAAAGGGTTAGCAGTCAGCAGATACTCTTGTCCATTGCATTATTGTCAGTAATTAATTCAAGAGTATCAAGTTTCTTCCGTTGATGTAAAAACCACTAACCAAAAATGTATAACATTCCAAACAACAACATAAAATATTAATAACATCAACTATGACATCACTAACTGTACATAAAACTTCTCTCAGTGATGTCTTCTTGAACATCTGTAACAAAAACCAGCAAATTACACAGTAATCTTGGGTCATAATATAATTGTTCAAAGATCTAAGAATCAGCAAATTACACAAGCATTCGGATCCTCCTCTGCGCTTTTAACAAAGTAATGTTGGGTCGTGTAAGGATTGTAGGCTTGGTAGGCCTTCATAAGCTCAGCCACATCACCCTTTTTCTCATCCTTCTTTGGCTCTTCTTTCTTTGGTCCTTTCTCCTTGTCCTCCTTCTTTGGCTCTTCTTTCTCAGGTTCTTTCCCCTCCTTGTCCTTCTTTGGCTCTTCTTTCTCCTTCTTCTTCTCCTCTTTTGCTGGTCCAACAGCTATTATTTCCGCGCGGCAGAGCTTCCTCAACTTGTTGACTACATCCACCGGATCGACGTCCCCGATCACGGTCATTTTCTGCTCCTTCATGTCCATGCTGATTGATTCCACACCTAAAAAATTACATAACAGAACCAGCCAAATTAGTCAGCCTTTCATGCTTTAAGACCTGGCATCTCTTTCTGTAAATCATGGAAAATTCAAGAAATAAATCAAATAAACTAGTTCCACTAATCAGCTTTGACTATGGAGACAGATTTTCCTTCAACTTTTGAGCCCAAACAGCATAATTGCATATTAACATGAAGCGTAATAGCAGAGACTACCAAAGGGGGTTATAGTAGAATTTTTACAATCAGGTAAAAATGCTATACCTTGAAGACCAGAGACGGACTTCATGGCCTTTACCTTCAATCTATCATCATGCAAGTCCACCTTCAATATCACTTTCTGTCATAAAACATGATAGAAATTCTTTAAGATTTATATATCAAGGAATAATTAAAGTACAAAATAAATAAAAATAAAAATAAAGCACAGGACCAATAACATGATTTGGAAAACCCAATAAAGTTTTGTCACCAGATCCATCACCTATTGTTCCCCATTACTGCGAGGTGATCAAGCTCGAAAAGATCCGAGCTTCAACAACTCGCCGCATCATCATCTTCCATAAATCTTATTCGCCCTCATCATCCTTCCCATGAAAATCTTTCACTCCAACAACATCTAACAGCTGATGAAAAAAAAAAAATCAAATTTACATACAAAATTTGTACCTTCATTTCCTGATGGAGGGGCTTCAGATCTTCACGAGGTGCTTCAGACCTTCACACGCCGCACACCACGGTATCTTGGCGTTGATGGTGACAGACGCGGGGACTGAAAGATGAGGGGCTTCAGATCTGAATGGATCCTGAACGGTTTTCGTCTCAACCACGATTGGTTCCTCAACGGTTCTGGATGGTTCCTTCGGCCGCTTTTCCTGAGCCGTAAATCTTCACGTATGAGCACGGGTTCATCACGCCTCCACTCGTTCTATGTTTCGCTGTTTCTTCACGCCACTTTCTTTGATAACTTATTTTAGGCGACTTTTTTTTTTTTTTTTTGTCGGTTTTGTGGAAATAGTATTTTGATGTGATATTATTTTTTTATAGAATTTGTGGATGTTTTATGACGAAAATTATTTGTTAATATTTTACGACTAATTGGAGTGAGCACGACGGCAGCTCACCAGCCATCGAGACATTGGGAGACAGCTCACACCTCATTAGAAAGGAAAATAATTTTTGTAGAACTTGAACGTGCAATACTTACAAAACTCAAAACATATCCGTAGAACTCATTTACATGCGTGAATCCTACCAATATGTTTTAATTTATGCTACTGTGCTTAATCAACGGCACCGCTCAATCGACCACAGTGGGTGGGCTATAGTTCACGTCGATGGTGTGCCTGCCGCTGATGATCTCCAACAACAAGGCTGCAAGATCCCGAAGCTAAGATCCCTGGCTCTCAAATACCCTGCACAAGATAAATCGTGAAGGAAGGAGTCTGGGCAATCTCTTGGAGGCTTAGAGCAAGGAGGCGTGCCGCGTGAAGAAAGTGAAGGGAAAAGAAAAGTGATGCAAGCAAGTGCGGCTAGAGTTCGCTGTTTTGGATACTTTTTTTAAAAAATTAAAAAAAAAAAAATTAAAAAAAAAAATCATGTAGAATAGTGTTAGCAGGTCAACCCGCCGGTTGACCCGCCAAACACGATTATAATCGGATCATAATCAGGTTAACGGTTAACCCGATTATGACCCGAACCCGATTATAACAAACCAAAACTTGATTTTTTTTGTACCGAATTCGCGAATCGTGTCAAAAATTACCAAACTTACCCATATACACAATAATTAAACATTAAGATATATTAGGTTAATTAGGTTTGGGACTTATGTAGATAAATATTTAGAGAATTTGTTAATTAATAGCTTTAAAAAGTGGAAAAAAAAAAAAAAAAAAAAAAAAAAAAAAAAAAACCTAGAGTTGAATTTAAAGAAATTTTAACAATGAAACCAAAAAAAAAAAATAAAATCATTTCAAAATGCCTTTTTTTTACTTTTTAAAAGACGCATATTTTTTACTAAATCAAAAGATAGTTTTTACTCAAAGCTTTTATATGATAAAAAGTATAAGAAAAAACATTTTGAAATTTTTGTTTTGTTGTTGTTGTTTTTTTTTTTTTTTTCATGGTTAACATGTCATATCTTTAATATGTAGCATTTTTCATATCATTTCGATATAAAAACTGGCTTGATTTCACAAAAAATTGCGAACCTCAAATTTCTTTGAAATTATAGGGATCCTGATCCATACTACAGTGGGAGACACAGGTCACGCCTCATTAGAGCACTCACATTAGTATCTTTTTATTTTCTTTAAATTTAGAAAACAAAATTAATTTTTACTTTTCTATCCAAATATATTCCATAATAGCTTCCCTTATATTTTATTATATCAATTAAATATTATTTATTTATAAATATAAATTTGTACATACTCTCTCATTTTTCACAATATTCTAGCACAATCCTCAATGAAAGACAAAAGGATGAGAAATGAGAGAGGAAAAAAAATGTTCCCCAAGTTTTATGAAAAAAAAAAAACTAAGGGTGTCTGTTCCCTAAGTTTTATGAAAAATTTCAAGAAAGTCACAAAAACCCTTTCATAATTGTTTCCCTAAAATTTTTGCTTTTCCGAAACCTCCCCATATTTCGATAAGCTCCCAAGTCATAACCTATTTTTTGTTGAGCCAAACTTTAGCCATCTAAAATCTCTTGAAGCCATTGTCAGAGCTTTCTGTCCACCGCATTGGCATTTTCCAACCATCTACCCAAAAAAATCCATTAAGTTTTATAGAGATATTCTCTTTGAAACTAAGTCCATACAGATCAACCCTATCAAATGCCAGAAACATAAAAAACAAAGTCATTTTCCATTCTCTCTTCATAATGAAGTTCATTTCCCAAAGAGATTGGGGAATGCCTCCTTATGCCTTCAAAAGTCTAAGTAACAAAAGAGTCCAATATAGTTACCATGACTATATTGAAACCTGGTACAAGGTCTTTTTGCATTAGAATGAAACCCATACCCATTTCTGGTTCATCAATTTTGATAATGACTTTAGAGGATTAATTCCTTTATGGTTCCTCAAGTAGTGGCAAGTTCATGGTCCAGTTAATGAGATCATCCCTGAAGAAGTCCAAGAAGCCATACGGTATTTTTCTACCGTTATAAAGTTGACACAACAAGAAGCCCAATTGCCCATAACACTCCACTTCTTTGCCCGTTACAAAGTATTGTGGATTGTGAAATGGCAGTACATTATGAGTTAGAATTGTCAAGGATGCATTGCAAGACAATTCTTTGTCAAGTGGTAGCATAAGTTCGATTTCTCCAAAATTCGATCCCGCTTAAATGATGAGTTCCCTCTTAATTGGAAGCTTCTCCACCAGCCCAAGCTCAAGCTCCAGTGGCTCAACTCCAGTCACATGAACCCATCATCAAGCTTCCTAAAGCTCCTAAGTCTGAATCGCCTACCTTCTCTAAAGGGAAGAAGCCCACTAAAAAAAATCTTAAGGCTTTTGCTCTGGCCTTGGCAGAACAATTCTATGAAGCTAGTGAAGAAGAAGAAACAGCAGAATCTTCTTCTCATCCAAGACAGTTTGATCCTTTCCAGGATGCCCAAGACCCTTATGATGCCTATGATTTGGACTTAGACATTTGAGTTCAGCAGTGCTTATTATCGTCGGCACAAGAAGACAAAAAGTGAACAGTGTTTTGTTGGCTACCCGACAAGGTACTATTCATGAATAGTGACTTTTTCACTATTCACCTAAGTTTTACTATGCTTTCGGTGCGATTTACCATATGTAAAAGCATAAGAAATTTGCTTTCAGTTACTTTTGGTGCACGCCTAACAACACAAAGCATGCTGGTATCCTGTGATTCCAGCACTTACGCCATCATTTCAAGTCTATTTAAGAAGCAGAAGCCTGAAGGTCAAGGTAGAGCTGGTTACGCAGAGTTAATCCCAAATATTTCTTGTAAACCAAACTTGACATCTCAAAAGCCAAACACTTGTAATGTCTCATTTTATTGTTTTTATGTCTAAGCCTGTACCTACTAGAGTCACTCTAGTATAAGTTTATTTGTAAGTTTTCATTCAAAGTTTTAGTCAAGCATTACTTTAAGCACTTCATGATCTTTGAATATACTGTTATTTTATATTATGATTTTGATTTTGAAGTGCACATGTTTATCACTATGTTCACCTATGCTCACCACTTCTCTGTTCACTCCACCATCACCACCCTCTACTTCTAAGCCATATCTGCTTCCGCCTTTTGATGAGAATTTATTTCATATTTTAACTAATTTTTTAGTTAAATTATGAAATAAATTTATACAGTTAGATGAGAATGCCCTCAGAACTAAAAAATCACATTTTTTTTTTATAGGATAAAGGGTTTTTTTTTTTTTTTTTTTTTTTTTTTCAAACTAAGAATGCGTTCGATATTGCAATTTCGTTAAAAAAAAAGTGATTTTAAATCAAATCATAGAAAATAAATCGTTTAAGAATTACGTTTTAAAAAGGTTATGATTTAAAAACGAAAAAAAAACTGCTTTTTTAAATCGCAGGTAAGGGGTATTTTTTTTTAAATGCAAAATTTTAAATTATAACCTGCCATTTTAAAAGGTCAAACTATGATTTTGTTAAACGCTTAATTGTGCTTTTAAAAATCACTTTTTTAAATCACTCATTTTAAAATTATTATTTTAAAATTTCATTTTTTTAAATCGCAAATCGAAACAAACTTTAAAGTTGAAGGAAGTTCTACCAACTTATTCTATAAAAATATTAGGGTCCCGTTTGGTAACCCCCTCTCTTTTCCTTCCCTTATTTTCACTTCTCTAAAAAAAGATCAACTTCAAAACATTCTTAATTTTTTTTTTTTTTTTCACATCAAAATTTTTTTATTACTATTTAAATAAAAAATATTATAATATAATTTTCTTTTAACTTTTTTATATAAATAATTTATATTTTATACCATATCAATCATTTTTTTTATGTCCACTCAAAAAAATAAATTCCCTCGTATTTGAGAGAACGTGATTGCCAAACGAAGGTTGGTATCATTTTAATTACAAAGGCAAAGTTAAAAGCACTGTAGATTTCTGAAGACATTATTATAATCATAAAATGCATTGGGTTATACGTCTGTCTGGTCCTTTCATCTTCCTCCTCCGTTCTCTACTATTGACCACTTACATAGGCTCATAGCATTCTTAATAGATTTATCAAACAAAATTTTTAACTATTTTAATTAGTTAATTTGCTGAAAATTTCATAAAATTACTTCCAGCGGCCTTAGCAGTCTAACAAAAAAATTATGATGATTTGATGAATACTATTCACTTATCAAATTTATGAAATATTATTAATTTTTTTTTTAAAATATTATTTAAATAAAATAGTGTAATGAATAGTCAAAATGATGATACTGGAGTGCTTTAAAAAAGTGGCTCACCAAAATAGAAAAAAATAATAATTTTTAACTATTTTAGTGAATAAAATTTGATGAGACTACTAAGAATGCTCAAACCATAACATCTTTTATGCACTCATAAGCATTCTTAATAGATTCATTAAAGTAATTTTTTAGCTATTTTGATGAGTTAATTTATTAAAAATTCAAAAAATTATTTCCAACAACTTCAGCAGTTTAACAAAAAAAAATAAAAAAAATTTATTATGAGTTAACATTAAAAAACTATTAAAATTATCCTTTCTCTTTTTAAAAGAAAGAGTTCAGAAACAAGAGAAAAGAAGATAAATAAATTAAAGAAGGCTGTGGAAGAGTCCAGAGACAAGAGAAAAGAAGAGAAAGAAAAAAAAAAAAAAAAAAAAAAAAAAAGTGAAAAAGCGAAATTTAATAATAATCGCTTAACATCCACAGCTCCTTTTGTGTTTTTTTGTTTAATAATAGTCACAAAAGTGGACGAGTCTAGAGAGTCTCGAGAAAAGAGGAGAAATAAAGGCTATTTTTTTTTAATAGGTTAATAATAAAGGCTGTTTGTGACATTATGCTGTTGATAATAGTATTTGAAGTGGTATTTGTAATTTGAGAAAATTTTAATATTTTAAAAAAAATTATGAAAGTTGAATTATTGTCAATTTGTTATATTGTGATTTGTGAGTCAGTTTTGTTTTAACCTTTTCAAAAAATGTGTGAAAATGGAATTATTGTCAATTTGTTATATTGTAATTTGTGAGTGAGTTTTATCTTTTTGAATTATGATATTTTTGAATGATGGTTTGAAAGTTGGAGGTTGAGAAAGTGGTCTGAGTAGAGTTAATGGGTTAATTAAAAAGAAAAAAATAGTTGAGGGTGATGATTATTAAATAACTGAAATGGCTTATTCAATGATTATTGAATGAGAAATGATAAAATAATAACTCTTGCACAACTATCCCACAATCTCAAGACATATTGGGTGTGACTCACATGTGAGATCGACATGCATGAGTCTCACTTTATGTATCTTGATTATGGGATAGTTATGTAATATGAGTCGTGCATGAATCACTTCTTTGATTGAATGCCTTGATGACAAATTTTATTTTATTTTTTATTTTATTTTATTTTTAACTTTCACTTTACACTATTATAAAATTTTGGTTTTGAAAATTGTTAATTTAATCTAATTTTTATGATGCAGAATAATAATTAATTCACAACACAAAAACGCTCATACTTTGATCCTTATTCCTAATTAAATATATTTATAATTTATGCTTTAACGTATTCGCCTACTCAAAAACACTTTCTAGTTCCGTTCCAGATCGATGTCGTAGCTGCTTTCACTTGTCAAAGCCTTTGATTCTGTTCTTGCTGTCTACGAAGGTTTCCGCAACTTGAAGCAGGTTCGGTAATTTGTAAATTTGCTCTTAAATTGGGGAGATTGGGAGAAGGTCGGTTGAGAAGATAAGAGAGAAATAGTAAGAAAAGAAAAAAATTGGTTGGATAACTCAACCTATCTTTTCCTCCCGCAAATAATGAGCCACCAAATTTGACCTCCCATGGTCCCACCACAGCACCAAAAAAGACTAATATATATTTTCTAATTAGAATTAGGTGCGTAGAAAAAATTATAGATTATAAAAAGGAAATTGCGACATGGCCAAATAACTTAAAAAATTATGAAACTTGCCTCCTATTGAGAAAAGAAGTTTATTCATGGTCACTTTGATATGTAATCGTCAGCTCCTACGTATTATCGGAAGAAAACGACTTTCAAAAAGTACGGATGAATTGGATCCATCATGTAGTGAACAGTGTAGACGACTTGGATCCACATTTTCTTTAGGTCAATAATTAGTGAACAGTATTTTATCCATTTGCTTTTAGAATTAGGGATAATTGCACAGTTGGTCCCTGTGGTATACCATAATTAGGGGTGTACAAGCGGTTGCGGTAGCGGTTATTTGCTCATAACCGCTACCGTAACCGGGGTCCCCGGTTTTACCTATTTTAACAACCGCAACCGGCCTACCGGTTGCGGTTGGTAAAAACCGCCGGTTTTCAGTTTTTTTAAACCGGTTATTAACCGGTCAACCGGTTTTTTTTTTTGTTGCAATTTTTAATTTTTTTTATAAACAAGATCAAGTATCAACAATGCGGGTTTGGATATGCAACAAAGCTTCCTAGGCAGTGGGCAATGGGCGACGGCGTGGTACTGGGCAACACGTTGAATGATGGCTATATTGATTCTTCTTTCAACAAAAGACAGCTCACATAGTCAAATAAAGAGCAACACGTTGATTTTTCAATAATGTAGAAGACTTGGTATAAGTGTAATAAGGTGAAGGAGTAAATTATTCATTCGTGTCAGACATTGTAGAAAGAAGGGATAGAAAGTGTTGCTTGAAATTCCAACAGATTCAGAAGGTAGAAGCCAGACTTGAGGATGAATTCTCTTAAAAATCCGGAAAGAATTGACACAGGACACGATCTAGAATGAAAAATTGTGATGTAAGTGGGTACTGCAGTGGTGCTGCTTATGACAGTGTGTAGTCTAGAAGAGCTGAAGATTGGAGAGAGCTAGCCGAGAGAAGAAGAAAAATGAGTGACACTGTGACAGGCCAACGGCGTCTTCGGTGACTGAGTGACTCGGTGTGAAGAAGAAAAATGAAGAAGAAATTAGGGCTACAGAGTACAGGGCCTACATGCTACTTGAGCTGTCTTAAGCCTTGAGGTCTTGAGCAATTGAAGGTCTGCAGCTCAGACTGAGCAAAGTGAGCCGGTCTAGTGAGCCCAGTGAAGAGTGAAAATTGAAATCAATGGTCTTTCTTCACTCTTTAGTTTATACTCTGTATTATAAATTATATAATATATATTAGTGTATTATAAATTATATAATATATTATATATATATATAAATTATAATTATATATAAAATAAAACCGGTTGCGGTTACCCGGTTATTAACCGGTTTTTTAAGGAGTAATAACCGGTAACCGCAACCGGGTACCCGGTTATCCGGTTATCCGGTTGCGGTTATTTCCGGTTTTCCGGTTTCCCGGTTTTTCCGGTTAGCGGTTATCGCCAGTTATCCCCGGTTACCGGTTATTTGCGGTTATTAACCGCACCGCTTGTACACCCCTAACCATAATTATTTTTAACTCCCTATGGTTTAAAAAGTTCATGGGAGGTCCTCGTGATATGTAATAATTACAAATCGATCCCTGGCGTCAAATTCTGTTAAAATTTTTAACAGATTCCGTCAAATGCCACGTCAACGACACGTGTCGCCAATAAGATGCGACACGTGTCTACCGTAATAAAAATATATAAATTTATTAAAAAATAAATAAAAATACTTATTCTTTTAAAAAACAAAACAAAACAAAAAAAAATTCAAAAAAATTCAAAAAAAAAAAGATGAAGGAGCCGGCCGGCCACCCCCAGGCCACTGGGGTGGCTCCGCGCCACCCCCGGCCACTGGGGGTGGCCGGCCCCTTCAGATTTTTTTTTTTGTTTTTTTTTTTTTTGAATTTTTTTTTTTTTAAAAAATAAGTATTTTTATTTTTTTTAATAAATTTATATTTTTTTATTACGGTGGACACGTGTCGCCATCTTATTGGCGACATGTGTCGCTGACGTGGCATTTGACGGAATCTGTTAAAAATTTTAACAGAATTTGACGCCAGGGATCGATTTGTAATTATTGCATATCACGAGGACCTCCCATGAACTTTTTAAACCATAGGGAGTGAAAAATAATTATGGTATATCACAGGGACCAACGGTGTAATTATTCCTTAGAATTAAATACTTACTTGTTCATGTAGATTAAAAATTTTATTTTTTATTTTTTTATTTTTTATTTTCTTCGTAAGTGGTATCTGTAGTATGAAATACGATAAGAATAGTACCTCTGTCCGTTTAATATTATGTAAAGTCATGTTTTAATTCTCAAGTTTTGATTTTTATAGTTGAAAGAATAGCATGGGATTGGATATATGTCTTATTCAAATCTTACTTAAAAATTTCGAGTAACCCATGGGACACGTCATTTATGATTTATTAACCCCATCTTTTAATTTGGTCAGAATTATCAAAAAAAAGGTTGAAAGATGGCAAGTGCATCAGCTTTGAAATTGGAAACTGAATTTGACCTGGGCTATCTTTGCATGTGGAGCTTGTGGCTGTGCCTGTTCTACAAAAGAGAAGGGCAAAAACAGCAGTCGTGTTAGTCGCCGAAACTCGGTGCATGGTCCTCACGCACCAGGGAGTCTTTACTCTCTAACTGCGGGTGAAGGCCACACTTTACATTTTTATTAATTTTATTAAAAAGATATATAAGAAGCGCATATTATTTATATATGAATTGTAAAAAATTTTTGTCAATCAAGTACATAAAATCTTTTGAAATCTATTAATTAAAATAAATAAAATAAATTTTGGTGAGTTTTTTTTTTTTATATAGATACGATTGAAAATACCACAAAGCGAACAAGGAACCTTACAACTAATTATCAACTTAAACAGAAAAATTATGCCCAGGATCTAGAACAACACTGACAATCGGAGTAATAGCATGAGAGAAAGCTGATGATGAAGTGGGAATGTTGCTTGACTGGAATCGAGCTGCGGCCCAATGTGCCACATAGTAGGCACTGAAGTTTGCACTTTTATTGACTTTTCGAACTGACCAAGATAAATCAGGAGGGAACATGTCTAGAGTTTGGTTAATGATGTCAGTGATACGCCAATTCTAAATAATATTTGGCTGTTGACGAGCACTGATGAGGTGGTTGGAGCCAGCTCAGAACTTTGCATAATTTGCGGGGGTGGGAGCCAGCTCACGAGCATCGAGACAGTGGGAGACAGCTCACGCCTTATCCACAAGCCTCATAATTACACCCGAAAACAAATGGACAACAAACACTAAAGAAAACGAAATGCATTTCTCTTACCAAACACTCCATTTAATACAAATGGACAAAACACTATTGTTTTTCCGTGAACTTACAAAAAAATAATACAATAATGTAGTAAACAGTATTAACATGTGATTTCTCACTTATTAAAAAATACATGTTAATTTTACACGTAAATTGTAAAATTTATTTTATAAATTAATTTATAAATTTTTTTTGTCAATCGAGTATATAAAATATTTTGAAATTCATTAATTAAAATAAATAAAGTAAATTTTGATTAGTTACTTAACATATAAAAATGCATAAATATTACTAAATTATCTGTTAGCGTAGGTGCTAAATCTATCTTCTATTTTTTTTTTAAGTTGCGTTTAAATTTAAAGTGTAACTCATTGTTATTTATGTAAATTTTATGTATTATTTAACTTAGTAGTCTAAGTAAGATTATTCTGACTTTGGATGTTAGAAGTCTTGTCTCTCTTTTATTGGTATTTGCCATTGGCTTGAGTTTTTTTTTGAAAAGTATACGATAGCATATGCTATCTATTAAAAAATAAATAAAAAATATATAAATTAATTTGAGCTTGCCAGCTCACGAGCATCGAGACAGAGGGAGACAGCTCACGCCTTATCCACAAGCCTCAGAATTACACCCAAAAACAAATGGATAAAAACAGTAAAACACTAAAGAAAGCGAAATGTACACTGTACTGGCATTTCTCTTATCAGACAGTAAAATAAAAAAAAAAATAAAAAAAAAGGAAAAAAAAGAAGAAGAAAACTCATACTTAACAGTTATGTAATTATCGTACAAAGTTCTTAAAGATATAAAGCGGATATAAGTGGTGAATACCAACACATGAATTTTACGTGAAAAACCCATCTTATGTTTTTAGAGTAATACATAACTACCGTACACCATCCACTCATAAAAAAACAAACAGACAAAACGCTAATGTTTTTACATGAACTTGCAAAAAACAATATAATAGTGTAGTGAACAGTATGAACATGTGATTTCACATGTTTCAAATAACGCAAGTTAATCTGTGGATCGTAAAATTTTTTTTACAAACTAATTCGTAATTTTTTTTTTCTTTTTTGTCAATCGAATATATAAAATAAATAAAGTAAATTTTAATTAGTTTCTTAACATATAAAAATGCATAAATTAATTTGAGAGCTATTATTGACGAGCACTGCTGAGGTGCTGGGAGCAAGCTCAGAACTTTGCATAATTTGTCAGGGTGGTAGCAAGCTCACGAACATCGAGACAGTGAGAGACAGCTCACGTGTTATTCACAAGCCTCATAATTACACCTAAAAACAAATGGACAAAAACACTAAATAAATAATGGAAAATGACACTCACTGTTTGCAAGATTTTAAAGATATAGGTGAGTCTCATCTAGTTCGTGTCTTTAAAGTGTAACTGCTGTGTGCCATTTAAAAAACAAATGTACAAAACACTAATGTTTTTACATGAACTTACAAAAGAAACAATACAAAAATGTAGTAAACAGTGTTTTGTCCATTTGTTTAATCTCTGTATAATCATAAATAATATTAAGAAAAATTATAATTTAATCTCACAAATTACTAATCGTTTTACAGGTAACTTTTTTCAACTATATCAACGTTTGCACTCTTAACCTCTTAAATTTCAAAAACATTTGAAAAATGTCAGTTTTGAGTCTTTTGACAGAAAATGCCAGTTTTGACAGAAAAAAATGTTGATAATATTCTTGTCACATGTTATTTTTTAATTAAAAAATAATAAAATTAGATTTAAAAATTAAAAAAATTAAAAAACTTAAAATTTTATTTTTTAATCAATTGAGATTATTTTCAATTTAAAAAATAAAATTTTAGTTTTTTTAGTTTATTTTTATTTTTATTTTTAAACTTAATTTTTTTAATTAAAAATTGACACATGGCAAAAGTATTATGGCCATACTTCGCCAAAACAGATTCTTTTTTTTTTCAAACGTTTTGATAGTATAAGGATCAGAATTAAGCATTGACAGTTCATAGGTCTATACAAAAAATGGCTGATGGAGAGAATTCTCTCTATTTAATGTATACGTGAGGATATAATTGTCTTTTTCATATTTTTATATAATATGAAAAAATAACAATATCTTCACTTTTAGATAAAATGGAGACCATTCAAACGAAAAAGATTCAAAATTTATAGTTAGAGGAACTAAATTATAAATTTTCCACAACTTTATCTATGTATAAATGTAGCCGACCTTTTGTCCAAAACTCCTGCAAGGTCTACTATCAAAAGACTCCCCCGTTTCGACTGCTCAAGAGGCTCTGAAGCTCAATCTGTAACGGCTCGAATTCAAATCGTAAGTAATGTCAACTCCTGTAATAAATCTTCACCATAATTGTTGTTATCATCATGAATTTATCATTTGTTTCTCTTTCTCCTTACCCTTATCTTTTATTTTTACTTTTGTATCTGTAAAATTAGCGGCGGAGGGGAGGGGTTTAGATCCCGGCAAAAGTTTAGAGATTTTTTTTTTTCTAACATTTTTTTTAAAGCCATTGGTAGAGGGAAGGGGGCGGAGGAGCTCCCGCCCTGCAAAGATGCCTTTTCTTGTGGTATGTAACTAGAAAGGTCGTTTGAATTCCTGAGCCTTGGAGCTTGGTCGAGGTCATCAATGGAGAGTTGAGAGACGTAGAATTTTATATAAAATATATAATATTAAAAAAGAGAACTTCATTCTCAAACACAAGATGATCAACTCGCAAGTCGATAGAGAAGGAAAAAACCCAAGTTGCAAAATATCAATAATCCCCCTTCTTCCTTACATGAGGTCGTATTTGTACTAGTCTTGACCGGTCATAAAAGAAAAAGAAAATACACGACAAAATGGGAAGGATCCATACAAAGAAAGGAAATAGTTTAGCAAATCATCTTAAATCTCGCCCTATTTCTTTTTACTTCTCTTAAAAAAATTAAATAAAAAATAATTTAATTTTTTTATACTTTTTATATCAAATTAATAATTTTTTTTATTACTATTCACTACAAAACAAAACATTTTCATTTTTCTATAAAATATTCTCAAATTTTATATTACGTCAATCACTTTTTGTTACTATTCAAACAAATATTTCATAATACAATTACTTACCAAACGAGCTCGTTGTAATTGTGGAATATTTGTTTGAATAGTAGTAAAAAATAATTGATATGATATAAAGTATACAAAAGTTTAAAATTGTTTTATAGAAAAATGAAAAAATTTTGTTTTGTAATAAAATTTTTTATTTGAATAATAATAAAAAATAATTAATGTGAAATAAAAAGTGAAAAAATAGAGCATATTTTTTATTTAAATTTTTTTAAAAAAGTGAAACAAATTGAGAGAGCGAGAGCCAGAGCGAGAGTGATTTGCCAAACAAGCAAATATTGGTAAAATCCACGAAATCACGGATTGGTCAGAATCAGCATGTCCATGGCGTGTCCGAATTTGACGGGTGTACTTGCAGAAAGGTTTGTTGCATTTGGGAAGATTAGCACGTAATAAATCTGTGCATTTAATGCAGTATGGGCGCGCGTTTCCTATCAGCAGACTCGGTATTTTAACGGATTAGGTGATATGCTTGAACAATTGCCGAGCGTTTAGACACACTAAGCTCGGTATAACTGCTGAGCGTGTAGGCACACTCGGCGCGGTATCTTACCGAGCTATTCTCGAATAATTGCCGAGTGTGCAGGCACTAGACTTCTCAGTCATTGTTCGAGTCGACTCCTCGGTCAATGTCCGAGGTCGAAAATCCGACCTGCCCCTCAGGTTGTCCTACATCAAAGAAACTGATAAACGTTTAGGACTACATTTTGAATATATAAATTGACGTGTTTTCAATTATATTAAAATGCTTTATATTTATAAAGAAGCTAAGAAGTAGGGAACAAGTAAACTTACACTAAATAAAGAATAGAATAAAACTACAAAGAAATATAATAAAACTTTAAATATGGATAATACAAAACGGTAATCAAATCTAAATGAGAAATAATATTACAAGGAAAATAAAACAACTTAATATGGAATATATATTCTACCATCCTCTCAAACTCAAAATGTGAGAACTTCTGGAAACTTGAGTTTGTAAAGTGTTAGGGAATAATTTCGATCTGGCCCAATGGGCCAGGATCGAGGCCCATTAAGACCAATAGCTAATTGCCAGGACTATCATGTCTAGGCTCGGTGATTTGCCATCTCTACGTGAAGGTTAAGGAAGGTTAAAAGCCGACCTCGCCACGACCATGAAGTCCCACGATCTCAAGTCGGTTAAAAATCGACTTGGCAACAATCGTGGAGAGTGTACCTCAAACCCACGATCCGCACAATAGGAAAATACCCCCACGATCTAAAGCCGATTGAGGGCTGACTTCGCAATAATCGCGGAGCACGAACCACAACTCCAAGATCTCAAGTCGGTTATGTTGATAAAATAACCTTCCCGAGAGGGGGAGGTTTCTTCCCGAGCGGGAGGTCTCGGATGCATCACTACCGACGAAAACTCCTTCCCGAGATTAGTGCCCGACCGGTAGTTGTCGGGTACTCCGATAACCGACAAGTGGTAATGATGACAGTACAGATAAAGGAGATCGTTTAGGTGGCTGAACCCCCGAAGATCCGGGATTTCTTGAATCGCCATGCTCTGTCATTAAAGAGCCCACCTGCCCATCACTGTCAAGAGTGTACTTGGGACCTGTTTGTGCACATGGAGTCACTGTTCCCTAAAAGCCGGGATATTCCCACCTAACCTCAAGGGCAACCACCTATAAATAGAAAAAATCCAGGTATTAAGTTGGGTTGGATACAAGTTCTAAATTCAATCTCTTTCTCTCTAAAAAATTCCTCATCTAACTTGGGCGTCGGAGGAGGACCACTGGGGAAACCCACTGTGTGTTCTTTGTATTTGCAGGTCAATCGGACACACTCACCTATAGCAGGGCTTACGTCACCGGCCGGAATCAGCATCAACAGTTTGGCGCCGTCTGTGGGAATCCGCTCTTTGCTCTGGCAAAGCTTGCTTGTGAATCCGGATGAGAGAGCGCCCGGAGGGGGGACCGGATGAGAGAGCGCCCGGAGGGGGGAGAGTCTTCCTCAAGGCCGTCTCCCACACTGGAGATCCTCAATGAGAGAATAGCTCAGATGGAAAAGGAGATGTACGAGTTGGAAAAGAAGAATGCCGAATTACAGCAACACCACGGGGAAGACTCAAACTCGGCAACCCCGCAGCCTGTCGGGGGAGAAGAGCAGGGTGAGGAAATGCGACCGAGCAGTCAGGGAGGACGGAAGGAAAGAAAGAAGAACCATAATGCCGTGGATCAAAAACCCCGGAAAAACAGGACGTCGAAAAGGATGGACAAAAAGCTCAAGGAGATCATTGAGAAGCTGGAGCAGAGGTGTGACCTGCTGACAGAAGCGGCGCAGCACCAGCATAGCGGGAGCACATCTAGAGCTGGAGATCTGCTCCAGAAGTCGGCTTCCCCTTTTGCTGACCGGGTGGCCTCGTTCTGCCTCCCCGAGAAGTTTAAAGTCCCCGACATCAAGACCTACACCGGGCAGGAGGACCCGGTGGAGCATTTGGACAACTACCGCGCTCACCTCGAGCTGCAGGGGACCCCTGATGAGGTGGCGTGCCGCGCCTTCCCGGTGACCTTGTCGGGAAATGCCAGGGATTGGTATAGAAGGCTTCCCCCGAAGTCCATACAAAGCTTTGACGAATTCGGAAAAATGTTCGTAACTCAATTTATGGCGGGAGTTGTAAGAAAGAAGCCGGCAGGCACCTTGATGTCGATACAACAGGGGCGAGATGAGTCCCTTAAGGAGTTCCTCCAGCGCTTCAACCAAGCAAGGCTCACCACCGAGAGCCTCACCGAAGAGTTTGTGCATTCGGCACTCTATCAGGGGATCAGGAAAGATGGGCCGCTGATGGCTGACCTCGCTCGGAAGCCGACTCGTTATTTGCACGAGTTCATGGAGAGGGCAGAGGAGTTCATTAACCAAGAAGAGACTCTTCGAGTGTTGCTCGGAAAAGCAACCGGCCAAACCTCTAATCAGGGGGACAAGTCGAAGAAGAAGAAGGAATTCCACAAGAAGCAGGAGCCAAGCGCGACTGCCTGGTCGGGAAAACCTCCGCGAGATTCATACGATATCCGGCGGTTTTGGAGGAGGAGGTGACTCAAGTGCCGCGCGTAAGGCTTATGCGAGGCACCTGAAGGAGTTCGAAATATACTCGGTCCAGAAACCGCCGAAAATGAGGAAGTATGAGGACTTACTCATTGGTTTCTCGAATGAGGACTTTGTTGGGGTCTCGCTCCCCCACTCGGACGCTTTGGTGGTGACTTTAGCCATTGCCAATCATAAGATACACAGGGTCCTTGTCGACACCGGAAGTTCCACCGACATAATATATAAGTCAGCATTCGAGTTGATGAGCATAGGACAAGGGAAGTTGGTCCCGGTGAAGGGTCCCTTGGTCGGTTTTTCCGGGGAGCAGGTCCTCCCGATCGGGTCTATTGACCTACCGGTTATGGTAAAATTCTTAGTTGTGGAAGGGCGGTCGGCTTATAACGTTATCCTGGGGAGGCCAGCCTTGAATGATTTGGGGGCCGTAACCTCAACCCCCCATCTGTGCATGAAGTTCCCGACTAGCTCGGGAGTCGGTGTGGTCAGAGGAGACCAGAGGGCTGCCCGCATGTGCTATATCACCACCTTGAAGGCCGGTCATGCAGAAGGTACCGCGGAAGAGGAGAAATAGCAATTACAGTCCCTGGAACCAACAGAGGACTTGGAAGAGTTCGAAGCCGGAGGTCCGGGTGAGAGAGTGAAGATTGGCTCCCAACTTCCCGAGAGACTAAAGGAGGAGATAATCTTGTTCCTCAAGGGAAACAGAGACGTTTTCGCATGGAATCATGAAGACATGCCCGGCATCGATCCCTCGATCATCGTGCACAGGCTGAACTCGGATCCCAGCTTCAGACTCGTGAGGCAGAAGAGAAGGACCTTCGCCCCCGAGAGAAACCAGGCGGTAGCTGATGAAGTGTCGAAGTTGTTGGCAGCAGGGTTCGTCCGAGAGGTTGGCTATCCCGAGTGGCTCACCAATGTCGTGCTAGTAAAGAAGTCCAATAACAAGTGGAGAATGTGCATGGACTTCACCGACTTGAACAAGGCCTGCCCGAAGGATAGCTTTCCACTGCCCCGCATAGACCTCCTTGTCGATTCAACCTCTGGGCACCAACTCCTGAGTTTTATGGATGCGTTCTCGGGATACAACCAAATACAGATGGCGGAAGAAGATCAGGAGAAGACCTCTTTCATTACCGATCGGGGCCTGTATTGTTATAAGGTGATGCCGTTTGGGCTGAAGAACGCGGGCGCTACCTACCAGAGGTTGGTGAACAGGATGTTTGAGAAGCAGATGGGCCGGAATGTGGAAGTGTACGTTGATGACATGCTCGTGAAAAGCGTGGAGGCTCGAGATCACGTCTCCGATCTGAAGGAGACGTTCGATACTATAAGGCGTTACCGAATGAAGTTGAACCCGGCTAAGTGTGCCTTCGGGGTTTCGTCCGGTAAATTCCTGGGATATTTGGTGTCCCAGAGGGGCATAGAGGCGAACCCCGAGAAAGTCCGCGCGGTGCTGGAAATGCAACCCCCGAGAACCACGAAACAATTACAACAACTGACCGGACGGATAGCGGCCTTGAACCGATTCATTTCAAGGTCTACCGACAAGTGCCTACCTTTCTTCAAAATCCTGAAGAAGGCATTTGTGTGGGATTCGAAGTGCGACGAGGCCTTTGGGAATCTGAAAGAGTATTTGATGAACCCCCCTCTCTTGAGTCGACCGGTGGAAGGAGAGGTCCTCTATATGTACTTGGCTGTATCAACCTCGGCGGTCTCCTCAGCTCTCGTCCGGGAAGAGAAGGGTGTGCAGAAGCCGGTGTACTTCACGAGCAGAGCACTCCGCAGAGCGGAGGAGAGATACCCAAGGATAGAAAAGTTGGCATTTGCCCTGATCGTGTCCGCCCGGAAACTGAGGCCTTACTTCCAGGCGCACGCCATCCGAGTACTAACTGAGTACCCCTTGAAGAAGGTCCTCCAGAAACCGGACCTGTCGGGTAGGCTGGTCAACTGGGCAGTGGAACTCGGGCAATTCGACATTGAGTTCCATCCGCGAGCGGCGATCAAGGGCCAAGCACTCGCCGACTTCTTCCTTGAATTTTGCAATACTCCAGAGCCCGAGGACCCAGTGCAGCATCCGCCATGGCTAGTTCACGTGGATGGCTCCTCTCAGTGCCAACGCAGCGGTGTGGGAGTGATACTGGAGAGCCCGCAGAAGCAGAAGTTCCAATATGCCATCAAATTGGACTTCGCCACGACCAATAACGAGGTGGAGTATGAAGCGGTGCTGGCGGGCCTGGCAATCGCCCGGGAAGTAGGGGCCCTCGATGTCGAAATCCGGAGCGATTCACAAGTGGTCGTTGGTCAGATCTCGGGAGAATTCGCCACACAAGGAGGCCGACTGGCTAATTACTTGGAAAAAGTACATGACCTACAATCTAGTTTCAGAACTATGACGGTCACGAAGATCCCTCGCGAAAGAAATGTTCAAGCGGACGCGCTGGCTAGGGCTGGTTCCGCGACCGACCAAGAAATCGCAAGAATGAAGCGGCAAGTACTGGTTCAACCCAACCCATCGATTGACGAGAGTCTACGTATGGTGCTGGTGGCCCGAGAAAGGGAACCGGAACCCGAATGGGCCTCGGATGTAATTAGATACTTGAGAAGTGGGGAACTACCCAGTCATAGAGAACAGGCCCATAAAGTGAAACTGCGGGCTGCGCGCTACACAATGGTGGATGACATGCTGTATAGGAGGGGATACTCACACCCCCTACTGAAGTGCCTCTCGGCTCCGGAGGCCAACTATGTGCTACGGGAAATTCATGAAGGAATCTGCGGGAACCACTCGGGGGGAAGAATGTTGGCCATCAAGGCGGTGAGAGCCGGGTATTACTGGCCCACGATGACGCGGGACTCTATGGAGTTCGTCCGGAGTTGTGATAAATGCCAGCGGTTTGCCCGGGTGATGAAGAACCCGCCCGAGAAGCTCACGTCGGTCTTGTCACCTTGGCCGTTCTCTAAGTGGGGAGTGGACTTGGTCGGTCCGATGCCATGCGGGAAGGGGAAAAAGAGGTTTTTGGTGGTGGCTGTCGACTACTTCACAAAGTGGGCGGAAGCTGAGGCCCTAGCAACCGTCACCGCCAACAATGTTATAAACTTCCTCTGGAGGTCGGTCATTTGTCGGTTCGGAATTCCTTACTCTATCGTGTCGGATAATGGAGCCCAGTTCGACGGGAAACCGTTCCGTAGCTGGTGCACCGAACTCGGTATCCGGAACCATTGCTCAACACCTATGTACCCAAAGTCGAATGGCCAGGTGGAGGCTACCAACAAGACCTTGTTATCCACATTGAAGAAGAAGTTGGATAGACGGAAGGGACTATGGGTTGAGTATGTCCCTGAAGTTCTATGGTCATATCGCACCACGGCTAGAACCCCGACCGAAGAAACCCCATTCTCACTAGCATACGGAACCGAAGCAGTGATACCGGTGGAGATTGGGTCCCCGAGCCACAGAGTCCAACACTACGATCCGACCCAGAACGAGGAGGGGATTAGCGCATGTCTGGACTTGTTGCAGGAGCGGAGGGACAACGCGCAGGCGGTGCACGAAGCTTATAGAGCTCGGGTGGCCAGATACTACAACAAGACGGTTGATCCCAGGAAGTTCAAAGTCGGGGATTGGGTACTGAGGAAGCTTAACATAATGACAAGGGATCCGGTCGAAGGAAAGTTCAACGCCAAGTGGGAGGGACCGTACCGAGTAGTCAAATGTCACAGCAGAGGAGCCTATCACTTGGAGACCAGGGAGGGCAAGCCTGTCCCAAGGGCGTGGAATGCAGAACACTTGAAGAAATACTACATGTAATTCCAGTTGAATTCCCTTTTGTTTTCCTTTTGTAAGCACAAATGTTTTAAATAGAATGTCTGGAGATGCAGAAAATTACGTGCGAATAAGCATAAATTTTTTTTTCTTATCCTCCCTCGGATAGGGGGTAAGTTAAAACCTTTTCGGTTACCCTCACTCGGATAGGGGGTAACTTGGCATAAAATTTTTTCTTATCCTCCCTCGGATAGGGGGGTAAGTTAAAAACTTTTCGGTTACCCTCACTCGGATAGGGGGGTAACTTGGCATAAAATTTTTTCTTATCCTCCCTCGGATAGGGGGGTAAGTTAAAAACTTTTCGGTTACCCTCACTCGGATAGGGGGGTAACTTAGTATAAAATTTTTTCTTATCCTCCCTCGGATAGGGGGGTAAGTTAAAAACTTTTCGGTTACCCTCACTCGGATAGGGGGTAACTTGGCATAAAATTTTTTCTTATCCTCCTCGGATAGGGGGGTAAGTTAAAAAGCTTTTCGGTTACCCTCACTCGGATAGGGGGTAACTTGGCATAAATTTTTTTTCTTATCCTCCCTCGGATAGGGGGTAAGTTAAAAACTTTTTGGTTACCCTCACTCGGATAGGGGGTAACTTGGCATAAATTTTTTTCTTATCCTCCCTCGGATAGGGGGGTAAGTTAAAAACTTTTCGGTTACCCTCACTCGGATAGGGGGTAACTTGGCATAAATTTTTTTTTTCTTATCCTCCCTCGGATAGGGGGGTAAGTTAAAAACATTTCGATTACCCTCACTCGGATAGGGGGGTAACTTGGCATAAAATTTTTTCTTATCCTCCCTCGGATAGGGGGTAAGTTAAAAAGCTTTTCGGTTACTCTCACTCGGATAGGGGGGTAACTTGGCATAAATTTTTTCTTATCCTTCCTCGGATAGGGGGTAAGTTAAAAACTTTTCGGTTACCCTCACTCGGATAGGGGAGTAACTTAGCATAAAATTTTTTCTTATCCTCCCTCGGATAGGGGGGTAAGTTAAAAACTTTTCGGTTACCCTCACTCGGATAGGGGGGTAACTTGGCATAAAATTTTTTCTTATCCTCCCTCGGATAGGGGGGTAAGTTAAAAAGCTTTTCGGTTACCCTCACTCGGATAGGGGGTAACTTGGCATAAAATTTTTTCTTATCCTCCCTCGAATAGGGGGTAAGTTAAAAACTTTTCGGTTACCCTCACTCGGATAGGGGGGTAACTTGGCATAAAATTTTTTCTTATCCTCCCTCGGATAGGGGGGTAAGTTAAAAACTTCTCGGTTACCCTCACTCGGATGGGGGGTAACTCGGCATAGTTTAATGGAAAATAACTAAAGTAATGCAACAACTATTACCTTAGTTATTTAGGGGGGATGGAATGCAAACAACCCCTGGTATGCAATGAAGTCGATACTAAGACACTTCCTTGTTCTCAAAAGAGAGATAAAAGGAAAGAAACTTCTTTGTTCTCAGCAATCTCAAAATCCATGAATTTAATGTGCTCAAAAGAAGATAATACAAAACAAAACACACACGCCTACACGCGCTGGGATGGTCATTCCCCGAGTCATCATCCCGGCTGGGTTCTCCAGCCGGGGCATCCTCTGGATTTGGAGCGTCTTTGCTCCAGTCGGCAACGTCGGGAAAGTACTCGATGCCGAGATCCATTAGCTTGGAATAACAGGAACTCGGAAGCGACAAGAAGTCGGAACTCACGCTCTCGTAAGGCACTTGCAGCCGATCCGAGCGGAGGACCAGAGGTCGAAAGTTCTCAAACCCGATGTGAAAGCCGAATGCCCAGGCTTTAGTCCGAAGCCAAGGGACGAAAGACAACTGCTCGGTGAGTCTCCTAACTCTGGCCTTGTAATGACGGTACTTCCTCCGGATTCGTTGGTACCGACTTTCCGTCCCCTCTAGTTTCTCGAGAGAGGATTCTCTCTCGGCAACGGCTTGATCCCTGTCGGCCTCGGCAAGCTCTCTCTCAGAAACGGCTTTCCCCAGGGCCTCTGACACTTTTGCTTTCTCGGTTGATATACGGCCGTTATCGCTCAGGGCTTGGTCCTTGTCGGCTAAGGCTGCGTCCCTCTCCGCAAAAGCCGCATTTTTCGCTACAAGAGCCGCATCCCTTTGAGCTAGGGCTGCGTCTTTCTCGGCAAGAGCGGCGCTTTTAGCGGCTAGAGCCGCCTCCCTCTCAGCCAAGGCTGCATCCTTCTCAACGACCAAGGCTTCCTTAGCGAGGACCGCCGAGTTAAGGTCCGCGACAAGGATCAACTTCTCGTCCCTCATAGAATTCAGCTCCCCGGAAAGGCACTCCACTTCGGAATGGGCGCTGACCGGCTCCCTGGAAAGGCGCTCCAAACCGACGCTGGGATCTACCTCGCTCGCCCCCGGCCACCGGGGTAGAGTCGGGAACACGGGCCGTGCTCTCCTCGGGAACTCTCGCCCTGGCCTGAAGAACCGCGTATCTTTCCTTCAAGTCGGCCAGTTCTTGGGTCAAGCCGGCAATGGTTTCGTCTTGAGATACTACGGTGTGCTCGAGTCGGCTGATCTGGGAACGGAGAATGGTTTCTATGTCGGGATTGGCTCGCATGTGTTCCAGGAAGTTAGACCATGCTGCAACGGATCGGAGAGAATCCTGGATCGAAGAAAAAGGTTAGAAACGGCCAAGAAAAAGAAAAGAGAAGAAAAGACACAAGAAGAGGGTACCGCTATCTGGGACTCAACGATGTCCTGAGCAAACTTGAAAGGCGTGGTCCTACCGACGTCTTGGAAAAGACCGTTGGGAAGAACGGAGGCCAGCGCTTCCAGAGGATCGCCGAGCAGACGGATGCCCAAGAAGTCAAACCCTGCCCCGAAGTACTCGGGACAGGAGTTTCTTCCGAAATCCCGTCCGCAGCAGCATTTGCACTCGATTCAGGGGGCGTGCATCGCTCAGACCCTTCGCCTTGGGGATCAACCTCGGCATCCGAGGTAATGTTTTTCGCTCGGGCGCCAGTGGAAAGGACCTCGCGCGCCTCGGCAACCCCTCCCCGCACGTAGGGGCATCGGGTGTAGGCGGAGATTCCGGGAGGCCCCACTCCCCACTCGGGTCTCACCGATCGGGCTTAGGGGAGAAAGGGGCTCACCTCGCCAGGTGAACTCCGGGAGTCCGAAGTCTTGAGCTACGAGGGAGATCTCATTGAGTAAGAAGTCGTCCCCCTCTTCCACGTTAGGTCTCTTAGGGCCCCGCCTTCTTGAAGATTGTCGGCCCTGCGCTTTGTCCCGACACCCTTGCGAGTGCGGACAGGCACCGAGGAGGCGCTGGCTGGACGGGCCTCGGGCTGGGACTCTTGTCGGGGACTTCAGGCGGGTCGGCCTCCCTTTGGACCTCAACATCCGGTGTCTCCTCTCGGCTGTCCTCATTTGCTTCCTCGGACGAATCGGCCCCTGTCGCTGAAGGGGAATCCGGTATGCCCATCTCTATCACTACTCCCCCGGCCTCTCGGAATAAGGGAGCCTCTGTGTCGGCGACAATCGAGGTATCGGGCCCCCGAGCCTGGGAAGCTTCCTGCGTCCTCTCTTCCCGACGAGGGGAAGCTGTATATGCTGCTGCTCGGGAGCCCTCGGCCCGAGTCCGCGAAGTCCCTCATTGAGTGACAGGCGGGATGGATACCGTTGGAGCCTTGCTCTTCGTGGACTTAGGCCTCCCGGCTCGATCTAGAGGGACCTTATTCGCGGGGATCTTGTAGCCCAGGTGATCGTTCAACGACTTAGCGGTGACGATCACGTCGAAATCATTTTCAACTTTGTGGTGCCGGTTACAAAAGTCGATCATCCGGGCAACCTCCTCCTGTTCAGCATCAGAGATCTCGGGAGGGTTCACCAGATTACCGTCCAGAACCCTCCATTTCCGGCTAATCCTTTGAGAGTCAGCAATTTGCATTGACGGGGAGCATTCCCACTCACCGGACACCCGGAAAACCTGCTTCTCCCAGTCTTTGTTATTTGAATAGACGGGTTTCAGGAAAATAAATGAAGGACCTTGTCGGGTCCGCAGCTTGACAATCCCCTCGGCATCCATGCCCGGTCGGTACACATTCATAAACTTTGGAATCGACATCCGAGACCCGATCATGGTCCTCCAGAGTATGAATGACGCGAAGATATACCTCCACGAGTTCGAAAAAATCTGACTCGGGGCAACTTTCAGGTAGAGCAGAAATTCTCGGGAAATATCGGGAAACGGGAGTCTCAAACCCGCCATGAACATCCTCTCATAGAGGGTAACGTCGCCGCCCGAGATACGCAACGCCGATTGGTTCTGGAAATGCAGGCGAACCGAGTTGCCGATGTCGTAGTTCCTGCGTAAAATCCATTCGCTCTGTACGGAGAAGATTGAGATATGACGGTTCTCAAGAGGGATGAGCACCACGGGGGGGCCCCGGGAGCGACCTCATCGTGTTGCCCAGCCACGTTCCCGGCGACCGCCCGGACAGGCACCGAGGAGGCGCTGGTTTTGCTCTTACGAGGCATACTGGAGAGGTGTCTGGTGCACCGATGAGAGAACAAGAGAAGCAAAGAGGAGAAAGGCAGAAAGAATGGAGACAACAAGTGAAATGGAAAATAGAAGAAAGTGAGAGGCTTTTATAGGGCTCACTGTGACCGGGGATTGCCGGTACCCGCAACCTGGAAGCCCAAGCGGACCATAGTGGGAAAAACAGTTCCCACAACCGGAAATCCAATCGACTCGGTTATTAGATTCAGTTTGGATTTCGAGGCGACAGCAATAATTACCATTCCGGACACGGCAGTCGACGCGTCAGGAGCTTTAAATGCTGGCGGCGGGCGGCAAACGCCCAAAAATTCAAAATTCAAAAATAATTATGACGCGCCTTCCTCCTCGGTAAGCACGATCCCACGAGCCCGAGGCGCCCAGCCTCTCGGTGTCGGTAGTCGGGGTTGCCATATAAACAAAGAGGGGGAGGCTTAAAACTCTCTCGTCCCAGGGCACGTGACGAAAGACTTGGGGGGTAACTGTTGATAAAATAACCTTCCCGAGAGGGGAGGTTTCTTCCGAGCGGGAGGTCTCGGATGCATCACTACCGACGAAACCTCCTTCCCGAGATTAGTGCCCGACCGGTAGTTGTCGGGTACTCCGATAACCGACAAGTGGTAATGATGACAGTACAGATAAAGGAGATCGTTTAGGTGGCTGAACCCCCGAAGATCCAGGATTTCCTGAATCGCCATGCTCTGTCATTAAAGAGCCCACCTGCCCATCACTGTCAAGAGTGTACTTGGGACCTGTTTGTGCACAGGGAGTCACTGTTCCCTAAAAGCCGGGATATTCCCACCTAACCTCAAGGGCAACCACCTATAAATAGAAAAAATCCAGGTATTAAGTTGGGTTGGATACAAGTTCTAAATTCAATCTCTTTCTCTCTAAAAAATTCCTCATCTAACTTGGGCGTCGAAGGAGGACCACTGGGGAAACCCACTGTGTGTTCTTTGTATTTGCAGGTCAATCGGACACACTCACCTATAGCAGGGCTTACGTCACCGGCCGGAATCAGCATCAACAGGTTAAAAACCGACTTGGCAACAATCATGGAGAGTGTACCTTAATCCCACGATCCGAGTAATCGACAAGCACTCCGGATCTGATACATGGTCCAATGGAAAAGCCGAACCGCTTTCAACATTTCATTTATAAATACCTCGCAACTAGACAGGTATTTCTTAGATGACTCGTTGTGATTAAGAGTAATATACACTTGAGATAATACTGACAAAAGCCTCAGAGTGGGATTGTCGGACTCCCCCCGACGTAGCTTTCTTTCTTGCAGGACAGAGGAGATAGGCTCATCTGGTTCATCAACTACCATACTAGAATCTGTTCTAACATATTGGCGCCGTCTGTGAGAAACGACTAACAAGTGTGCGTCGTTTACTACGCAAAAATACATCTGAAATGGTACGAACAAGAGCCACAGCTTCAGGAGCGAATAACCCTTGCAATGAGGTGGGGGGTACATCTCATCAACATACGGCTAAGATGGAGGCTCGAATAGCCCAAATGTCTAGGGACATGGAGGTCCTAACTCAGCAGAACATCCGTCTGCAGAGGCGGTTGGCGGACGAACGAGTTCCTGAAGTACCTGGAGGACATGAAGAAGGAGAAAGCAACACCCACGAGGAAGAAGATAAAGAGAGCAGAAGGCTCACGGAAAGAACTCAACCTGAAAACCGATCTCGGCGAGTTGAAGGAGCCGTGAATCCTCCTCCTAGTGAAGGGATGGTGAATCACCATTATGAAGAAATAAGGCTCAACGAAGCCATCGCCATGCTCGATGAGAAGTATGAAGAAAAGTATAATCAGTTGCAGCTTGAAATCCAGCAAAAGACCAAGGGAAAAACTTCTCGAGTAGACAGTCTCTTGAATAGATCTTCCCCATTCGCTGAATGCATCATGGCAGCCCAACTGCCGGAGAAATTCAAAATTTCGGCTATCCAAACTTATACCGAGGTTGAAGATCCTATCGAGCACCTGGACAACTACAAAACACACATGGATTTGCAGGGAACTCCGCAAGAATTGGCGTGCCGAGCCTTCCCGCTCACCTTGTCTGGTTCTGCCCGGGACTGGTTCCGAAAACTCCCACTGAGTTCCATCACGGGTTTTGAAGATCTCGGACGAAAATTTGTAACCCAATTCCTAGTTGGGTGCAAACGGAAGAAGCCGTCCGGTCAATTAATGGCGATGCGCCAAAAGGGAGACAAATCTCTAAAGGATTATATGATCCAGTTCAACCAGGCAAAGCTCATGGTTGATAACCCGACCGAGGAGATGGTTTATGCCGCTCTTTACCAAGGATTACGGGTGGAAGGGCCTCTCATGTCCGAGATTGCTCTCAATCATCCTGAGAATCTGGCCGATCTCACGAACGTGATTGAGAAGTGCATTTATAGGGGAGGCCTCTTCCTTGGCGTGCTTCGACCAAGCCGCCTTCTCCACGACGTGCTTCAATCGAGCCGTCTCTTTCAAGATAGGTTTCAGCCAGGCAGCCCTATTCTCGGTGGCTTTCGTTTCGGCTGAATTCTTTGCCTTCGTTTCCTGTTCGACCTCGATCCGCTGGGCATCAGTAAGAAGTTTCTTCACAGTCTTTGGAGCTTCTTTCAGCTCCTTACGCTTCTTCGAGGACATTTTCCTTACCTTTCCAGGTAGCATGTTCAGGATTCTCCTTTGGTTTCTGAGACTTAATTCTCCTCACTTTCAAGAAATGAAGATCAGAGACCAGGATGTTGTAACCGAGAATACTCCACATATTCTCGTTTGTGACAAGGTGGTCAAAGTCCAACACCACCAACGCTTCTTATTTGGACAAAGCCTTCAAAAAGGCAACCATGGCATCGACATTATCAGCTTGCTCGTCGTTTAGTTCGGGGGCTTCAGCTACCCCAACTCTCATGCGGGCCCAATCCCGAGGTACCCTTTGATCCTTTGGGAAGAGTGAGAGCTCGGCTCTTTCCCACTGGCCGGAGACCCTGAAGATTTGTTCCTTCCACTCTTTGTTGTTAGAATATCTCCAGGCTAGATGGATGAAGCACGGCTTCTTGCGAACGGTGAACTCCACAGCACCGTCTCTTCGGAAGCCGGCTCGGTACATTGTAAGGAACTCAGCTATGGACATCCTTTTCTGAAGCTTCATCCTCCAAAGGATAAAAGAGGCGAACAGATATCTCCACTCGTTCAGTTTGACTGGAGAGGGAGCCACACCCAACTGCACTAAAAGCTTCCGGGCTATCCCTAGAAAAGGGAACCGGAAGCTAGCCATCAGCATCCGCTCAGTTATTGCCACATTGCCACCTGCGATGGAAAGTTCCCCAGGCTCTTGGAAGTGAATTGTCACTGAGCTTGGGATATTGTAACTTTGACGAAGGCGACCTTCGTCAGAAACCGAGATCAGAGACTTGAATCTATTCTCATGGGGAACGAGATTGGGGCTGCCATTGACATGACCACCGTCAGAGTCTGAACTAGATGCCATGGAAAAAGGTCAGAAAAGTTGTTCAAAGAAAGTCGGAAGATTTGTTCGAAGGGGGTCAGTAGATTTGTTTAAATGAAGTCGGTAAATTGTTTGAAGAAAATTTGGAAATAGTAAAAGTGTGCCGAAAAAATTAGTTTTCGCCAGAAACCCAAAGAGTTTGAAAAAGCTTAGAACAGTGAAAAGTGAAGAAGTGAAAATGAGGGATAGGGGTTTATATAGACCCTCCTTCAGAAGATGAAATGACGCTCATTGAATGCGCCGAGTTAAAAGTTTGTAACCGTTGGGCGCACAAATGGCTTTTGAAAGACAGGCCAGACGCGCGTCTCAGCGCGTGAATCAGCTTCCGGGGCCAAAAAGCGAATGGGCGTGACTACACGCGACACGCATAGCTTGAATCAACTTAATAACGCCAGCGCCGCATAAGAATACGAATCGACCTGACTATAGATTCCGAATCTCATCATGACCAGAGTCATCATTTCGGACGCTTCCATTTCCAAGGGCATTTGAATTTGAATTTTTTTTTTTTTTAATTTCAAATTTCCCGGTATTTTCTGGGAAAAGTAAACTAGTATGTTCCACGTTCAACCTCGACAGAATCGCACAGGAAAAATTCATTTTACCGAAACCAGTTCATGCAAAAGGAATTGGGGGGTAACTATTGGGAAATAATATCGACTCTGCCGAATGGGCCAAAGCTCTGGTCCACCAAAGCCCAACCACGGATCATCGCAATGAAACTTATTGGGCTCATCAACGAAAAGGCCCAATATGTCATGATACTATTTTACCGAGGCCATCTTACCTAGAGTCGGTAAAATACTGAATTAGCATGCATCCCAGGGTTGATTAAAAATCGCCCCTGCGGTGGTCATGGAGATCGACTCCACGATCTACATGACAACGACTATTGCGGAAGGTGCCCCATGATTTAGAGCCGGTTGAAGACCGACTCCACGATTATCGTAATGCATATACCACGATCCCGTGATCCAAATGGTCGAGAAATGCTCTAGACACGACACGTGGCCCAGTAAAGCCACCGTACTACCCTTGACATTTTGTCTATAAATACCTCACAGCCACACAGGTAAAAATTCAATTGCTTTCAGTGATAAAAGAGAGATTACGCTTGAGATAACACTAACTTCAGCATCGGAGTGAGATTGTCGAGTCCTCCCTCGACGCAGTTTTCTTTCTTACAGGATATTGGAGACAGGCTCTTCCGTTTCAGCAAATACCAAACTGGAATCTCTTCTAACAGTACTTTTGTCATGGTGGTTCTTCTTTACTATTTTATAAATTTGGTAGAAGAAAAAAGTTTAGACTCAGTGCAATGTGATTGTCCTTCTAAAATTGGCTCGCAAATTATGATAAAAATAATCAACTACAACTATGTGTCTCTATCTATCAGTTTGCGTTGTGCAATTAAGTTCCAGGAAGAAAACTTGACAGGCATTATGAGCAAATAAAATAAAAAAGTTACATAATACATTTTGTAATTCAATTACCATTATAAATCATCATTATCTATCAACTTGAATTGTATCAAATTAGAGAATTTATTCCTGTTGAGAGAGAAATACATATTCTTTTGGAGTAATGCTAGAGCTATATTAATCCATTTACAATTTTTTTACAACTTGTTGACATGTATTAGTAAGATGTCAAAAAAAAAAAAGTGAAGGGGATGTAGGTATCGTATTTTTCATTTTTCTGTACTAGTCACTCTTCATCACTTGACCTAATTAAGTGATCTATATAAATAACGTTATAACTATTTTGAATCGGTTCCTGAATTTTCTATCTGATTTTGTTTCTAACGAAACCAGAAAAAAGAAAAATGGCTGAGCATGATTTCAACAAGAATATGCCTCGTGAAACAAGACAATTCTGTTCTGTTCCATCAATTCCAACAAGCTATCAACATTCTCGGGGAACTAGTTTAGACGGCAGGACATCCCAAGTGAAATTGGTGGAGAATTATCAAGTACCTCAGGAAATTACTGGTTTAGACGACACGACATCCCAAGAAGAATCGGTGAAGAATTATCCAGTACCTCAGGGAACTAGTTTAGACCCTGGGACATCCCAACAAGAATCGGTGATAGATCTAGGAGGGACTCAAACATATAAGAGTAAGTTCTCAATCTGTTTTCTTCTCCTCATGCACTCACATCACAAATAAGTTTTAAAATATATTAGGGAAAAGTTTTAGAAAATTGAAAAACAATTGAAAGATGGATATCTTAACTTGATACCTTTTAAAGTTTGAGTACTTATTTGCAAAAGTAATGAAAGATCATGGGTTATAAGTGAAGTTTTTTTTTAAAAATAAAATAAAAAAAATTCAATTATCATAGAATATATTTAATTCTTCCAACTTCTTAGCATCTAAATGTCATGATTTATCATGGAAATACTACAGTATTAACCTATAATATAACTTGGAAAAATTTCAGGGGAGCTAAGATCTCAATTCTATTTGGCTGCACGAAAAGGTGATTGGCGAAGTGCTAACGCCATACATAAGAAATATCCAGATGCCGCTCTATGGGACCTTCCCATAACACAGCAGAAAATGAACGCCCTTCAAGTTGCAATTGCAGCAAAACAGACAGTGTTTGTAAAACAGCTATTGAATTGTATGACGCCAAATGAATTAGAATTCAAAAACAACAACGGAGATACAGCCCTTCTTATTGCTGCTTTGTCAGGAAATGTGAAAATTGCGAAGAAGTTGGTGGGTATGAAAATTGAACTGACAAGTATCCGAAATAAACAAAAACATCTACCACTCCTCACAGCAGCTATGCACAGACAAAAGGACATGGTGTTGTATCTATACGGTGTGACAAAATTTACAGAATTGACTCCTGAAGAACGCATTAAGCTCTTTTTGTATCTTATTTTCTGCGATTCGTATGGTATGTCCTACATCTCACTGAATGTGGGTTTTAGACAATCAACGCATTGAAATTTCATAAGGCTACTGAATCATTCTACATTGTGACCTAACTTTGACAATGAGTTTTAAATACTTCTTAATATCGACACTAATCATCAAATTGTTGTGTTGTTTTGGTGAACAGATAAAGCAAAGGAAATTCTGTCAATGGATTCCACATTAGCAGAAGCAGAGGATGAAAATGGGCGTACAGCATTGAAAGAGTTAGCGAGGAAACCTTTCGCAATTGGTAGTAGAAGTCAAATGTCAGCTTGGGAAAGATGCATACGCCCCTGTTAGTTTGTCTCCAATCCAAAATCTCCCTCCTTTTATAATCAAATATATCTTTCTGTCTCTCTCGATAATTATATATGAGTAGAGATGTGTTATTTTTACATCACTTTGGTTTACATCAAATCTACACCAAGACACACCCTACATGCATGAGATCCACATGCATGGGTCGTACATCAATGTGATGTAAAAAAATCATTACCCATACCGGTAATGTTAATGATCATCTTTTTATCTTTCCAAAGTTGATATGGCTTTTAAAATTACCGTTGTATTTGGGATGTATTACTATTGTATTTTGATCCAATGATGATTTTAAAGAGACATGATACGTTTACAATTTCTGTACAACTCTAACAACCTTTTTTAAAATCAATCATTATATATGTAGGATCCACATATATGAAATTAAATCCAATGGTTTGAAGAAAAAAGTTGTTAGAGTTGTGTCAAGAGTTGTACAACAATCATTTCTCGATTTTAAAAGCTACGTAAACTTGGAGAGGATAGAAATATGGTTTTTAACATTATTCACTCATATACATATATATAAAGAATAATGCTAGATCTACATTTTTATCCCACAATACTGATATGACAATCTCAACAAATAGCATTGCATTTGCAGGTAGCAATATTCTTTTTCCCATTACAAGCTCGCATTTCTTTGAAATATATTACATTGCAACTTTAATATACAACTCCTGACAATCTTTATTCACGTAACAGCTTTTACTGTTATTTTTTATTTTTTTTTTTAGAAAAAAAAAAATCCTAAAGCTAGCTGGGGATCACCTTGCCACATGTACAAGGTGATCAAGAGTTATATCTTGAGGTGGCAAAAGATCATATCTAAATTTCTTTTTCACTTAATTTAGTAGGACATCTAATCCCAAAAGACTCCTAATTTGAATCCAATGATCTCATTGTGTTTTGATATTTGATTATGAAATGGGACTCTTCACTCTTGTAATGTAATAGTTAATTAATAGATTTTCAAATTAAAGTCCAATATCAAGGGCCAACGGAAAAAATAAATTACTATTCATGTCAAAATATATAGAATTCATTACAAAGCCTATAGATCTCTCTTAGGATTAAAAATAAAATAAAATAGAATGATAGAAAAATCAAGAATATGTTGATCCCAAGAAATAATCTAGTGTAAGAAATCAACATCAAATCTAAATCAACATGCATGGCGTTCTCAAAATGTAAGATGGGGAAGGAAAGAGGCAAAACTCATTATTAATTAGTTACAAAAGTACTTGTCTAGCCACTATAACAATCAAGTTAGTTCATTGATTTATTAGAGAATAAAAAATGTCAGTTCATTGATGCTCAGGAAAAAAAAAAAAGTCGGTTTATTGATATTTCCTATTGAACCAAAAGTTTGCTTCATCTTAAAAATCAAAATCAAAAGAGTACTTTTTCCTAACGTATTACATATTTGGAAATAGAGTCAAAATCATAAGCAATAAGACTAGAACTTGTGGCATTTGATATGCTTCAAAAGATAAGAGATTAAAGTGTATGAATTATGCCAAGGACTGCAAACATATACAAAGAAGCCCACAACTATGACATAAATAACCGCATTTAATACATTACATTATCTTCATTTTTTTCAATGAAAATTTTAGTATCATTTCTTATTATGGATCTTGTTAAAATAAATATATATAGAATAAATAAATATTTTTCATTTTTTTTAATAGACTCTTTTCCTAATCCTAGGTTTTACAAGGGTCTATCACAAAGCATTGATGCGGACCTTAGCCCATCAACTAGTTAAGGAAATTTGGGAAAAAGTTCAAAAGTTGCCATCGGAGCAATTTCAGAAATTTGCCTCTGCAATTTTTCTTGCTGCAAAGTTGGGGAATGTTGAATTTATAACTATACTTCTAGAGTCCAATCCTAACCTCATATGGATGGTTGATAAAAAGAAGCGAAATATATTTCACATTTCTATTCGATATCGGCAAGAGAGTATATTCAGCCTAATACATGAGATAGGCATTTTTAAAGATATGATTGCATCTGATTGTGACATAAAGGATAACAACATGTTGCACTTAGCTGGAAAATTGGTTAATGTGGATAGACTAAATATTGTATCAGGTGCAACCCTTCATATGCAACGGGAGCTATTATGGTTTAAGGTTTGTTAATATTGTTGGAGCTTCCTTTATTTTAATTCCATATATATTAGTCACAATTTTTTTGTTAAATTTACACATCCGTTATTGTAGGAAGTTGAAAAGATTGTACCCCTTGCATTCTTGAAGGCGAAAAATTACAGACGAAAAACACCCAAGGATTTATTTATAGAAACACATGAAAAGTTACATAAAGACGGTGAAGAGTGGATGAGGGGCACGGCAATGCATTGCATGCTTGTGGCAACACTGATTGCCACTGTTGTTTTTGCTGCAACCTTCACTGTACCAGGTGGCAATGATCAAGGAAATGATGAAAGAAAGGGAACTCCTATCTTTCTGGAACATAATTGGTTTTTGGTATTCTTCGTATCAGATTCAATAGCATTGTTATCCTCTTCAACTTCGATATTAATTTTCTTGTCAATTCTCACATCTCGTTACACGGAAAAGGATTTTCTCAGTTCATTACCTAGAAGGTTAATGTTTGGACTAACTGCGCTCTTCATCTCCATAGTAGGCATGGTTGCAGCCTTTGGTGCAACTTGCTTTTTGGTCTATCAATACAAAACGACAAGGGTTCCTACTGTTATAATTGCTTTAGCTGGTGTTCCAATTTGCTCGTATATTCTGCTACATTATGATCTTTTGGTCGATATAATCAGCTCAACATACTTGTCTAGATTTCTTTTTCGGACCCGCAAACGTATGTTTTGTTAGAAAGCGGAAGATGTCCATTCCAACAATTGGTCTGTAGAAAGAATTGTCAGAGGCAATCAACGGATTTTGAGCAAGGAAGGCCAGGGAAAGAGTGAGCAATTGGCTTGATTGTAGTAAATGGACCATTTAAGGAGGACTTTCATTTCTCATGTGATGTAATATACCTCTCTTTTGACCTCCTTTTCAGACATAAGTGATCCCCTTATACGCTTTCTCTTTCTCTTTTGTTTTGTTTTTTTTTTTTTTTTTTGCATATTTAATTTTTTTTTTTTCTTTTCTCTTTAGGTTATTTAAGATTGTCAAATTTTAGATATTTCTAGACAAAAGAGAGAGAAGAAAAAAGAAAAAAGAAAAAAGAAAAAAGAAAAAGCCTTTTAAACAGCTTGATTCTACTTACTTTTAGATTATATTATTTAATAATATTGCATGTGGGAGGGGGGGGGGGGGAACATTTTATGTATCTTGATTCAACCGTAACTTTACATTCTTTTTATTGTTTGCAATTTCCTAATCCATTTCAAAAGTATTAATCCACAATTGTCATCATATTGTCATGAGTAATGTTTCTTACATAACTTTTGTTCAATTCTAATAATTTTTTTATTTTTTTTAATGATCAACCATTGAATTTATTTTTTTATATGTCGACCCTAAATATCCAATTGTTAATCTTAAAAAAAAAATTGTTAGAATTGTACAAAAAAATGTACGAAAATTGTGTTAGAAATCTTACTTTATTGTCACAACTATTGGGCTTAGTCAAAACTAAAGAATCAATGTTAATTTGAATTGGTTTAGAGGCTGTAGAGTGAAAGATTTTCATAGTAACATTAGAAAATAATCCCATTTATTTGTAAACTATATTTTGAAAAGAACTTCGCCTATGCATACTTTCCACACGAGCGTTGTACCTAGCTAATAGCTAGATCATAACAATTTAATTAGCATGACCATATATAAATAAACAGATCGAATTTTCTTACAAATTGGCCTATAAAATTGATATGTGTTGGTAGCCGCTAATCGGTTACGTGGATTTTAAATTTATATTGAAGTTTGAACCACTTCGCAATAGTACGAATCAATTAACTATAATAAGGGTTATCGAATCACAGAGATTGTGGGTTGTTTTGTGTAACCAGATATCTAAAGAGTGTATTTAACTTAACTTTGAAAAAGAAAATAAAAGTAAAGGTTGTAGAATTGAAGTTATAACGAGTAAAGTAAAGAAAAGCGGAAATTGAAAGCAAACTTAAAGAAAACTTAGAGTATTGATCTTATCCAATCCTCAACCGATAAAATGCTTGAAGTTTATATAGATTTTCTTAATATGCATGATATGAGCGCGTAATGGACGTTAACCATTGCGACGACCTCGACATGAAAATACTTTAGTTAAGACGTAATCATAAAGCACCTAGTTTTACATTAAACAACTCCACATAAAAGATTTAAACTACAATTGAAAAACGTTTACACTACCAAAGGTGTGGAGTGATTAATGCTTCATAGCTTACTACTTTATAAAACATCCTAATAAGCATACATAATACGTGAAAACTCTAACTAGGCCACAATGATAGGGTATCTAGTTTCACACCGATCTATTCCATGTAAAAGTTAAACTACAATGGAAAGACATTTTACACTACTAAAGGTATGAAACGATCGGTGTTCCTTAGCATACCCTATAAGGTGACTTTAATAGGTAAACACATATCATGTCAAATAGAACCATTGCAAAAGACATCGTTCTTGTTTCCAAGAACATTGATTTTATTTCAAGAAATCTAAGAAAACTCATAGACAAGTTTAACTCTTTTTCATGAATAAGTAGATTGAAAACTTGAAAACAAAACCTTTTAGCATGGGTTTTGAGATCCTCTAACCTTTCACAATCATCAAACACATCTAGAAAATCCTAAGAACATCAAGAACACTTCATGGTTTTTGGAGAGGATTTTGATCAAACCCTAAGAACTAATTTAGCTATGTACAATTGAATCTAATCTAAGCATGAAATCTATGAAAAACAGTAAAGAAGCAAGAAGAAAATGAACTAAAACAGTAGATTAAAACTTAAGAAATTCGGATTACAAGAAAGACAAGAAAAGAAAATACAAAACTAAACTAGAACTTGAAATTTAAAGGGAGAACAACAAAGGAATTAAGCTCTCTGGATTTCGGTCTAGAGAGTTGCATTAAAAGAAACTAAAAATACAAGAGATTAAGTTGATACACCTGAGAAAATCCGAAACCCCCAAAAAGGTGCATAATCTAACCCTAAACCCTAATCTCATATATATAGAGATTTAATTTACAAATGGGACATCAAAGATCAATTTTTGGCCGCACAAAATAGTGTCGACATCCTCTGTGAACCGGCCAAATTGGATTAATTTCATCCACACAAAACATGTCGACATCCTAATATTTTCTCGAAAAATATCCAGGTTCGATCGATCGACTTCATGGCTGTATAAACAATCGATCAATCGACTTTGGATCGAACGATTTTCTTCGACTGATAATGCGATCGATTGATTTCTTTACTAAAGAAATAATCGATCGATCGATTTGCCTTGGCCAATTTTTCATCTTTTTAGAATCAGCCTCGAACTCTGAAAATGACCAAATTGCCATTGATATATTTTCAGGTTTAATTCAAGTGTTTTGAACTAGATTTCAACTAAGACCTGAAAATAAGACATAACACAAAACTACAACAAAACGTTATATATACAACGCAAACTAGGTCTAACAAATGAAAATGAATGGGTCTTGAATCGAAACTTATCATGTGTCCTTAACAAGTGAGAAATTTATGTTTTTTTAATAACACGTGCTTCCAGTTTATAGGAGTTTCTTACAAACCAATCAATAGAAATTTTGTATTCATATAAATTCAATTATGTACCTTGAAAAAACAGAGTCACCTTTTAAGACATGTTACAGAGTAATACTACATATCACCCCCTTATCCCTTTTTTGTCCCCCCAAAATTGATGTGGCCTTTAAAATCATCATTGAATTTATGATAGATCACTATTGAATTTTGATCTAATGGTTATGATAAGCGTCGAATGTTACACATTCAAGCCCCTTAACTTGTATATGTTAATTCCTTAGCGTTGTTATTTGTTTGATTTGATGTTGTTTTATTGTTTTCAGGTTTTAAATAAAGATGCAATTAATTCAATTAATTTTGGGCTTAAAGCACTCTTTGAAAAGACCTAGAAGATATGTTTAAGCTTTACCAATTATAATAAAAGACCTATATGATGTGGTTAAGTTTAATCAAATCAATAGAATGATTAAATCAAAATTTCTCCAATAAGAGTCAAAATCGGATTGGATTCAAATTTGGATTCTGCATATGTCTTAGTGTTTGGATCATAACATTTGGCTCACGTATCAGATTGTAATGAAATTGGTGGCGTTGGAAAGCTAATAACAAATTCAACAAATATGTCAGAAATAACTTTTTCCCTAATTCAGACGTTTACTATGCCAAAATCGTCTCGTAATAAAAGACCACATGGGAATCGAGGGGTAACTGTTAGGGAAATTATCCATTCAGAAAGGTTGTGGGCCACCAGGCCCATGACCAGCCCACAATTTAAGCCCTAAAGGACATTAGGTCAAGCCATCAGGTTTGTTGTCAATTCTCAGCCTATAAATAGACATTTATAACAGGTATAACACTTGACTCAATTATCTTAAATACATTGTCTCTCTAAAAATCACAATTAATATTCTTTTTCTTAAGCATCGGAGGGGGATCGTCGGCACCCCCCGACGCAGTGTTTATTTTATTATTTTGCAGATCATGAAGAACAGGACAAATCATCAGGCAACACGTCACCATGCTGGAAACTGCATCAACACAAACTAATTTTTAACTTTTCTCAAATGTGGCACCGACAAAATCAATTGTCAACTTAAACTTTTTTAGTGTTTAGGATAAATCTAGAATGAAATGAACGAAGAAATTCAAATGGATAGATTGATGAACTGAAAAATACAATAACCCAGCAATTTGATTTTGAGGATGCCTTTCCTCCATAAAAGAGTTTCATACAATTCAACAGATACTGATTATTCTACTGGATGTGGGTTATATAGATGCCCATACTCATCCTCTTGGAAAACGCATACATTTAGCCTAAAAAATTACATCACAGAACCACCCAAATTTGTCAGCCTTTCATGCCTTAACATCTGGCATTTCTTTCTGTAAATCTAAGGAAAATTCAAGAAATAAATCAAATAAACTAATTCGACTAATCAGCTTTGATTATTGAGACAAGTTTTCCGATTACATGAAGCATAATACCAGAGACTACCAAAGGGGCTATAGCAGAATTACAATCAGGTAATATGACATACCATCGAAAGCAGCGACTGCCCTCATGGCCATGTTCTTCGATTTTTCTGTATGCAACTGCACCTTCAAGATCACTTTCTGCCATGAAAGATGATAGAAATCCATTAAGATTTACATATTAGAGAATAATTAAAGTTAAAAAAAACATCAAACAGCTGATAGAGGGGCTTTAGATCTTCACGCGGTGCTTTAGAAATTCATACGTGGCTGACGTAGTGGAAGACTAAGGTAATTAATCAAGGAGCAGCGTTTTTTATTCTGTAAGGAGAAACGTCTTTGTCTTCTATCCAAAAAGATTAAAACAAGCTGTCAGGCAAAAAGAAAAATTTGAGAGAGAAGTCTATGATTTTATAATAATCTAATTGATTGAGTTTTACATAGCAAGCAAACCTATTTATAGAAAAGAAATACTTGTAGAGAAAGTAAAACTAATCTTAATAGAAATAGTAAACTTAATCCTAAAAATGAAAAAATTATAAAATAAATAAAAGTAAACATATTCCTAGTAGCAATAGCAATAGTAAATATAAAGTCTTAATTGTAAATAATAAAATAAAATACAATAAAATCCTGGCCAGACAACAATTGGTACGAACAAGTTTACAGTAACACTAGTTTTTGCATGTTTTTGGAATGTCATTTGCTACCTAAAAGTTTACAAGTCCCTAAACCCAAAGTCCAAAGGATGTTACTGCCCATTCAATTGGCCATTTGGTACCAACAAGTTTACAGGAACTAATAAACAACAATTGGAGAAATTTTTTGGAACCAACACAACAATTGGCACCAAATGGTACCAACAAGTTTACAGAAACACATAAATAGGGGTGTAAATCCAGTTCTAGTTCCTGGTTACTGGCCAAAGCCGGGAACAGGAGCCGCGGTGCCCGGTTCCTGAATTTCAGAAACCTGGTCCGAATCCGGGTACCCTAGGTAACCGAAAAACTGGTTACCGGTTAATCCGGGTAAGAGCACTAGCAGCAGACACTTAACCATTTTCCCTAATTTAGGAAAAATTTAAGAAATCAAACCACCTCTTTTTTCCTTATACAAAAACATCCCACAACAGCTTCCCTTTATCTTTCCCTATATATTAAAATAATCATTATTTTTTTATTTTTTTTTATTTTTTTTTCCTTTTTAACTTTATTCTAGAAGCATCCTGATTTCTCCCGATCTCTTCCCTTTATCTTTTATTTTTGACCTTGAAAACCCATCAACTAATTCCCATGAATCCCTTCTCTCTTCCTCGTTGAATATGATCACATGCCCTCAAAAAACTACTCTCAGAGTCTCCATGCCCAAGGCTTTGATATCTCTGTTCGAAGAGAAGCCATGTCTTCAATTTCAAAGGTATTCACAGAATCACAGTTCAATCTTTTATTTCTCCAAAGAAATAAACAAGAAGAGGAATCAGAGACCCACCCACAAATCCGAAGCCAATTCAGCCACCACTTGCAACGAAGCCGAAGCCACTGCCGATTCAACCACCACCTGCAAATGCCCTCTTTTTTTGCGCCCGACCTCACCGGATTCCAGCCCTTGCGAGATTAAAAGTGAGTTCTAGAAAATTTTAGCTCTTTGCTTCTCTGTTTGTTACGATTGGTAACATCTTCTCAGAAAGAATTTTTCCGAGAAAATCCCGTGATCCGAACCTGCGGCAGAAACCTCTCCCACACGAGATCCGAACCTGCGATTGATCCGAAGATCGAGGAGACTAGTGAATCCCTGCAAGCATCGTGAGGGGATGTGAAGGAAATTATGGTGGCGATGTACTCTCCCGACAGTACAACATCAGTAGTACATCCATTTCTTTTCCTTTTTTTTTTTCTTTCTTCTGTTTGTGTATAAAAGATTGTGCTGGGTTTGCGTCGGTTAGGTTTCATTGTTCCAGTACGTAGGAGTTCGAAGTGATTTTTCAGAGAAAATTAATTCACATACTATTTTTTGTTTTTGTTGTTTTGTGAGACATTTGAATAAGATTTGGGAATTTGTATTTTTGTTTATTTCATGAGAAAATGGAGGAGGAGAAGATTGTGCAGAAGCTGCTATGATTCGTGGGAAGAAAGTGAAGGAAAGAAAGATAAAAAGGAAGAAGTGGAGTGAATCAACGTGAAGGAGAGAGGAGCCGTTGTTGTTGTTGTTGTTTTTTTTTTTTTTTTTTAATTATTATTATTAAAATAATTTGTTGGGAAGTTATAGTGGATGGAGCCTTAAAATATGGCAACTTCTATGGCTTTTTTTTTTGTAATTTTTTTTTTCTTTATTTTATTTTTTATTTTTTTATTTTAGGGAAGGAACCACTTATAAGGCATTGGGTACTAGTGTTCTAAACTAGTTATCCGGACCGGGTATTCATCTAGAGAATTCAGCTCATCAAAAATCACAACTTAAGAATAGACAATTTTCTTATCTAACCGAAGTCAAATAACCATTCAAGTGGACAACCAAAAATGAAACATAAACAACAATTTCAACAAGATAAGAACAGAAGAACTGCAACAAGTTCAACTTTCAAGACCCACATGGCAAATCCCCAAAATTGACAGAAAAAGATATGAACTCTGAGCTCACACTCACTCCCACACAGCCAGCAATCGGGTCCAAGCACCAGAAAAAAAATAAAAAATAAAAAATAATAATAATAAAAAAAAACTATCTTGAAGAAGAATTGAAGCCGAAGATGACGGATTCAAGTGTTTGGCAGCGTTGGACTTGAAGGAAGGTGGTGGAGACGAGTTGGGGAAATGATGTTAGGGTCTAGCAGCTAGGGACTTAGGGAGTTAGGGATACGGGTATTGGGTAAGCCGGTAAGGACCAGTTTTTATTTATTTATTTTTATTAAATTAAGTAAGTATCAGACTCGGTCCCGAGTTCCCAGGGATAACCGGGTCTTGTGAAAACAAGGACCCGAGACCGGGTACCCCAGGTACCCGATTTTAAATAACTGGGTACTAACCCAGTTTCCCGGTTTTTCGGACCCGGTTAGTGCCCAGATCCGGTTCCAGTTATAACCAACCTGGATTTACACCCCTACACATAAACACAATTGGTCATTTAAAAGTTTTTTGGAACCAAATGGTATCAACAAGTTTACAAAATTATACCAAATGGAGCATTACAAAGTTATACAAAAGTTAACAACAATTGCAAACCAGTGATCAAGGAAATGTTTCATAACATCAACAAAATTACAAAATATCACCCATGAACAAAATTCTTCCATTACAAAATTCGACCAGCAGTGACACCATTACAAGGTCATTCTACAATTTCAATAATATTTCATTGCAGCATCATCCTTGATGCATTGCAAACTCTGTGAGACGAAGGATTTACCAGCAACAATAGAAATATCACCCATGAACAAACTAAGGGAAATTGTTACTTCCTATCTACTGACTGAAACTTCATCTTCTGTCTACCTAGTTTGGACTTGTATTTCTTAACTTCATCCCTACATTTATCAACTTCATTCCAACATTTATCAGCTTCATCCTTGCACCTTTCAGCTTCAGACTTGTATTTATCCACCTCATCTGAGATCTTTGTCACACTCAGTTCCCGTTCGACCTTCAAATTCTCGTGCCACTTCCTCAACCTCGACACAAATCTTTGACCATACATGCACATTTCAGGATCATGCCATGTGAAATAATCACATTTCACATATTGTTTATGCATAATCGGAAATAAAATCAACCACATAATGGGCAATCATAGATAGAACCCTAAAGAGCAAATATTTGGGGAAATTAACAAATACTTCTTACCTTGTAGTTTACACAAGAATAAAACCTCCTACCAAAATTCTCTAGGGTGAAGGATGTCCACGATGATGTTTTCTATCCACATTTGCACAATGGGCTAATAAATCTTGACGAGCTTGATTCACTGTCGAACATAGGCTCCATTTCACCACCGTAGCCTTGAATGCTCACCTGGGTCTTTTTGATGAACGAAATTAGTGACAATTTGGGAAGAAAGTAGCTCCAAACAAAAAACTCACATTTCACGCGTTGATGGAGCTGGACAAAAAACCCACCTTTCACGCGTTGATGGAGCTGGACGAAGCTCTTCAAAAATGTCGATTGCCTTAGAGTGTACTGGCTATTTTATTCATCGAAAGTGAGGGGCAAAACGGGTAGAAGCAGCTAAGAGACTCACGTGTTAGGCACATGAGTCAACTTGTGTCATGAGTTAACACCAAAATGTGACGGAATGCCTTTAAGTAAGGATTTTTGATAGTTTGATACTCCAATTCGACAATTTTGCTAGTTTGGTACCCTTCCTGTCAAAAACGTCGATAGTTTGATATCCTTTTGTGAAGTTATCACTAATATATATATATATATATATATATATATATATATATATATATATATATATATATATATATATATTAAAAAAAATCATGCGTACCAAAACTTAAGTCATACATTTCATTGTTTTAGACCAACATAACTTAAATTAAGCATAATCAACCTCATTTTAAGAAAATTTGAGTTTGATTTCATACTGAGATAGGGTCCAATATTAGGGGAAAACTTGAAGAGAAATACTAGAGATACTAAATCTTTTATTAAGAGATGGTCAGCAAGATGATGTGGAGCTTATTCATTGATACCCGTAACATTTTTTTTTTTTTTTTTTTATTAATTGTTTTGATCATCTCCAATGAATAAGCTCAACATCATCTTAGTACTCATCTTTTACTAAAGAATTTAGTACCCTAGCATTTCTCAAAGTAAAAAATCGAGACAATCACATCAGGTTATAAACTTGGTGCTTAATGGCGAGTTTCTAGCAAGTCCAACAGGGGCAAGAACTTGGATGGGTCGGGGCAATCTGACAAGGATTAGCTGGTGATGGCTAGGGATGTAAATGAAGCAAAGCTATCAGTGAGCTCGCTCAAGCTCAACTCGATAAAAAAGCTCGGCTCGTGCGTGACTCGGTTATTAAATGAGCTATTCGCGGACACGAAACTATACTCGATTATTGAACTATACAAACCCATATAAAACTGGGCTCGCTCTTTTAAAACCTGGCTCACTCGTTTATATGATACTAAATCTTAGAATTTAGGTGATATACTGATAGGGCATAATGTATCTTCATTATATAATGTAAATTATGTAATAAACATATGATTCATCATTTATATCAACAAGACAACAACACTTATTTTGTATGACTAGTGACTAAGTATAATCTAATCATGTAAATTATATAATATGATCTAACAATTCATATGGATATGATATAAAGATTCATATGTAATATAATTAAGTGTATATATATATATAAGTACATTAAAACAACACAAAATCAAACAAATAACAATGTTAAGGAATTAACATTTATAAGTTAAGGGGTTTGAATGTGCAACATTCAACGCTTATCACCCATAATTTCTCAAATACAAAATATACAAAAGAGAAGAGAGCGGAAGCAGGGAGGAAAAGAAAGAAGAACAAGTAGGGCTACATGCCTCTTGAATATTGACGTACATTAAAACCTATTATATAGGACTCTATTTATAAAGAGACTAGAAATGGTGAACAGATAAACCTAAACTAAATAAAGAAGAGAATAAATCTACAAGAAAATAGAATAAAACCTTAATATAGGGAATACAAAAATGGTAATCAAATCTTTGATTAAGTCAAACCTAAATGAAAAATAATATTACAAGAAAAACAAATAAAATTAATATGGAATATATATTGTATAGGGATAAACCCTACCATTTCCAAAAAACAGAAAAAGTTTTGATTTTTAGAGGAGGGATTGGGCTGGGTAAAGAGAAGTGAAAGTCCACTGGAGGAGGCCAATATACATAATACGTTTTAATTAGAATTATTCCTCTCTCCCACAATTTTAGTTAGAAAAATGAAAAAGTTACATAATACATTTTATAATACAATTACAATTATAAATCATCATTATCTATCAACTTTAATTATATCAAATTAGAGAATTTATTCCTGTTGAGAGAGAAATACATATTCTTTTGGAGTAATGCTAGAGCTATATTAATCCATTTAGAATTTTTTACAACTTGTTGACATGTATTAGCAAGATGTAAAAAAAAAAAAAAACAAATGTGAAGGCGATGTAGGTATCATATTTTTCATTTTTTTGTACTCGTCACCCTTCATCACTTCAACTAATTAAGTGATCCATATACATAACATTATAACTATTTTGAATGAATTAATTAATTTTCTATCCGATTTTATTTCTAACAAAACCAGAAAAAAAAAATGGTAAGGCCTACTGTCAACAATATGCCTCATGAAAGAAGACTAAGGGCAAGGGAGACAATCGCAAGGAAGAAGACATTTCAACGAAGGAGTTATTCTGAAAGGACTTCTTCTGAACGAGCCAGAAACGGAAAGCTTCCAACCTTCTCGAGGCATTCGGCAATGGGACCCCCTCTCCCCTTATCTTTTTATTATTTGTGCTGAAGCCCTTAGTACATTCTTTATCAGGTTGAACACTCGGGATCGCTCATGGGGTCCCTTCTTCTCCATAGAGACCTCGGTTGCATCAATTTTTTTTTTTTTTCACAGATCACAGCTTACTTTTCGTGAGACTAAAGGCGTTTATCCTAACTCCTAGAGCGCTATGAGAATACGTCGGGTCAACAGCTAAATAAAGATAAAACATCTATTTTCTTCGGCCGTAACACAAATCACGAGAGCGATTGTATCCTTCATTTAGCTGGTATACCTTGCACACAAAGGTATGATAAAAATTTGGGGCTACCAACCCTAGTGGGAAGAAACGGAAAGCTTCCAACCTTCTCGTGGCATTTGGCAATGGGACCCCCCCCCCCCCTCTTCCCTTATCTTTTTATTATTGGTGCTGAAGCGCTTAGTACATTGCTTTATCGGGTTGAACACTCGGGATCTCTCATGGGGTCCCTTCTTCTCCATAGGGACCTCGGTTGCATCAATGTTTTATTTATTTATTTATTTATTTATTTTTCGCGGATCACAGCTTACTTTTCGTGAGACTAGAGGCGTTTATCCCAACTCCTAGAGCGCTATGAGAATGCGTCGGGTCAACAGCTGAATAAAGATAAAACATCTATTTTTTTCGGCTGTAACACAAGTCACGAGAGCGATTGTATCCTTCATTTAGCTGGTATACCTTGCACACAAAGGTATGATAAAAATTTGAGGCTACCTGCCCTAGTGGGAAGAAACGGAAAGCATCCAACCTTCTCGTGGCATTTGGCAATGAGACCCCCTCTCCCATTATCTTTTTATTATTTGTGTTGAAACCCTTAGTACATTGCTTTATCAAGTTGAACACTCGGGATGGCTCATGGGGTCCCTTCTTCTTCATAGGGACCTCGGTTGCATCACTTTTTTTTTTTCTTATCTTTGGAGATCACAGCTTACTTTTTTGCAGAGTTACTTTGTGAGACTAAAGGCATTTATCCCAACTCCTAGAACGCTATGAGAACGCGTTTGGTTAACAGCTGAATAAAGATAAAACATCTAGTTTCTTCTGCCGTAACACAAGCCACGAGAGCGATTGTATCCTCCATTTAGTTGGTATACCTTGCACACAAAGGTATGATAAATATTTGGGGCTACCCGCCCTAGTGGGAAGATCTAGAATGAGGGAGTTCAAGAGCATTAAAGACTGATCTGAAAAAGGTTGCATGATTGGAAAACTAAATTCTTGTCTCAAGCTGGAATGGAGATCCTTCTTAAGGCAGTGGTACAGGCCATCCCAACGTACATCATGAGTATCTTACTCCTTCCTCTAGGGCTCAGCTTGAAAATTAATTCTTTGATGCAAAAAATTCTGATAGGGGCGCAAAGAAAACTGAGTCCAAAATCCACTGGATAAGCTGGGATTCTCCAAATCTAGGGGTGGGGGGGGGATTTAGAGATTTGCGGTGGTTCAACTTCGCCTTGTTAGCCAAGCAAGGATGGCGGCTAATCTATGATCCTAACAGTTTGGCAGATCAAATATTCAAAGCGAAATATTTCTCCAGGGTAACTTTCTTGGAGGCGAATATTAGGCGAAGGCCTTCCTATGTATGGCGTAGCATCCTATTCCCTTTTGGCAAGCAAATGTAAAATTTTCAATTCTCTTTTCACTTCTCCAAAAAAATCAAATAAAAAACATTCTAACTTTTTTACATTTTTTACATCACATCAATAATTTTTTTATTATTATTCAAATAAAAAAAATCCATTACAAAACAAAACTTTTTCACTTTTCTATAAAACATTCTCAACTTTTATATCACATCAATCAATTCTTACTACTATTCAAATAAATATTCTATTACACAATTGCTTACCAAACATCTCCCTTACAAAGGAGGGGCTGATTTGGAGAATTGGAAATGGAAGATTGGTACAAATTTGGGGAGACAAATGGCTCCCTTCTCCAACTACGTTTGCCATCCAATTCCTGAAGAAGATTCTACAGGAAAATGCAACGGTTAGTGCCCTCATTGACCCCGACAGAAGATGGTGGAGTAGGCCTCTCATCCACTCAATTTTCAGAAAGGAGGAAGCCAAGCTTATTACCTCCATCCCGCCGCTAAGCAAATATGGCCACGAGGATTTGAGAATATGGCGGGGTACTTCTTCGAGAAATTTTTCGGTGCGTAATGCCTACCATTTGGAGAAAGAACACCAAGTGGTCCAGCGGGGGGAGAGCTCTCACAATTATGATTTAACTAATTTTTGGAAGAAGATATTGGGGTTGCATGTCCCTAATACAGTGAAGATGTTTCTATGGAGGGTTAGGCACAACATTTTCACCACAAAAACAAACTTGCAAAAGAAAGGGACGGTACCATACCCGCTCTGCCTACTCTGTGACTCGGCACAGGAGACGTGTCGGCACGTCCTTTGGAATTGCCCATCAGCTTCGGATGAGTGGGGAACAGGACCAATGGGGTGCTTGTGGTAGGAGGGTACGAAAAAGTCTGGTGCCTGGAACTTCGTTTGTGGAGGTGCTTGAGTATATGTTTGAGAGGAATAGAGCGGAGGAAATTGAGCTACATGCAGAGGTGGCACGTAAACTTTGGTTTAGACGTAACGCAGTTGTTCACGGGGGTGATTTCATTGACCCCAATGCTGTGATCCTCTCTACACACGCAGCGATTAAATGGAGACCTCCAATTCAAGGTACACTTAAAATAAACTGAGACGCCGCCTTGGGTTCAACGACGAGAAAGACAGGCCTCGGCTTTATTGTTGTAGAGCTTTCATGCTCTTGTTTTCCAGTTATGAATGAAAATCAGTTTCATTGTTTCAAAAAATATATTCATATACACTTACACGTGCATAGGGAAAATTCTAATTTGAATGATCTATCACTGCTAAATTTTTCAGTTCACATTGGTTAAGGAACAAAAGGGTTAGCAGTCAGCAGATACTCTTGTCCATTGCATTATTGTCAGTAATTAATTCAAGAGTATCAAGTTTCTTCCGTTGATGTAAAAACCACTAACCAAAAATGTATAACATTCCAAACAACAACATAAAATATTAATAACATCAACTATGACATCACTAACTGTACATAAAACTTCTCTCAGTGATGTCTTCTTGAACATCTGTAACAAAAACCAGCAAATTACACAGTAATCTTGGGTCATAATATAATTGTTCAAAGATCTAAGAATCAGCAAATTACACAAGCATTCGGATCCTCCTCTGCGCTTTTAACAAAGTAATGTTGGGTCGTGTAAGGATTGTAGGCTTGGTAGGCCTTCATAAGCTCAGCCACATCACCCTTTTTCTCATCCTTCTTTGGCTCTTCTTTCTTTGGTCCTTTCTCCTTGTCCTCCTTCTTTGGCTCTTCTTTCTCAGGTTCTTTCCCCTCCTTGTCCTTCTTTGGCTCTTCTTTCTCCTTCTTCTTCTCCTCTTTTGCTGGTCCAACAGCTATTATTTCCGCGCGGCAGAGCTTCCTCAACTTGTTGACTACATCCACCGGATCGACGTCCCCGATCACGGTCATTTTCTGCTCCTTCATGTCCATGCTGATTGATTCCACACCTAAAAAATTACATAACAGAACCAGCCAAATTAGTCAGCCTTTCATGCTTTAAGACCTGGCATCTCTTTCTGTAAATCATGGAAAATTCAAGAAATAAATCAAATAAACTAGTTCCACTAATCAGCTTTGACTATGGAGACAGATTTTCCTTCAACTTTTGAGCCCAAACAGCATAATTGCATATTAACATGAAGCGTAATAGCAGAGACTACCAAAGGGGGTTATAGTAGAATTTTTACAATCAGGTAAAAATGCTATACCTTGAAGACCAGAGACGGACTTCATGGCCTTTACCTTCAATCTATCATCATGCAAGTCCACCTTCAATATCACTTTCTGTCATAAAACATGATAGAAATTCTTTAAGATTTATATATCAAGGAATAATTAAAGTACAAAATAAATAAAAATAAAAATAAAGCACAGGACCAATAACATGATTTGGGAAACCCAATAAAGTTTTGTCACCAGATCCATCACCTATTGTTCCCCATTACTGCGAGGTGATCAAGCTCGAAAAGATCCGAGCTTCAACAACTCGCCGCATCATCATCTTCCATAAATCTTATTCGCCCTCATCATCCTTCCCATGAAAATCTTTCACTCCAACAACATCTAACAGCTGATGAAAAAAAAAAAATCAAATTTACATACAAAATTTGTACCTTCATTTCCTGATGGAGGGGCTTCAGATCTTCACGAGGTGCTTCAGACCTTCACACGCCGCACACCACGGTATCTTGGCGTTGATGGTGACAGACGCGGGGACTGAAAGATGAGGGGCTTCAGATCTGAATGGATCCTGAACTTATTTTAGGCGACTTTCTTTTTTTTTTTTGTCGGTTTTGTGGAAATAGTATTTTGATGTGATATTATTTTTTTATAGAATTTGTGGATGTTTTATGATGAAAATTATTTGTTAATATTTTACGACTAATTGGAGTGAGCACGACGGCAGCTCACCAGCCATCGAGACAGTGGGAGACAGCTCACACCTCATTAGAAAGGAAAATAATTTTTGTAGAACTTTTTTTTGAACGTAAAAAAAACCTTCTTTTATTGCCGGAACAAACGCCCGAAGACCATCCAAAGGGTTACAACGATCAGAACAATACACAAATCAAAGAAAAGAGGGCATTACAGACGCCCGAAGGCGAAGCTAAACCAAGGCCGACGGCCAAAGGTAGTGACTAGAGGTAAAGAATCTCTAACCACAAAGTTAGGGAAAACCCTAGCTTAAAGCAGCTACCAAAGACTGGTAGACTGTGAAACAAGTAAAGAATTTACAACCAAAACAAGAAGAAGCTCAGGAAAACAAGCACAGGAAACAAACAGCCGGAGAAACCAGCGCGTGCAAAACACACGTCGTCTTCGGGAACCCCCCAACAACGGACGACCTTCAGAAGTCCAAATCGGCACCTAGCGAAGCCGGAAAAGCAAGCCATAACCCGCACGCGCGGGGGCAGGATGGAAGACCCCCGGCGTGTGCTGATCACGCGCCGACCAAGAGAGAGCTGCACGACCCGCCAGGCAACCATCGAGACCAGAGAGGGCCGAAGATCGCAACAGGAAGGTTCTTGTCGAAAAAGAGTCAACCGAGGTTAACAAATCTAAACTTTGAACAACATCTCCGCCGGCCATTCTCCAACACCCGTCTATCTCCACGAACCAGAAACCAAAAGCCTCTGCTTGCTCCAACAGAGACAAAGAAAAGCAAAAGAAAAAACAAAAACAAAACAACCTCCACCAGTGCTACACTGGGAGGAAAGAAAACTCCAACAGCCCTAATGGCTTGGAGACAAACATCCATCACTGGAAGAACGACCCAGGGGGAACAAAAACCTGGCCCTAACGGCCAAGGAAAACGAAATCCAAAAAAAAAGAAGCCGGGAGGAGGAGGCGTGAGGCCTCCCCCCCCGGAAGACAAGATTCACTCTAAACACTCGCTCTCTAGAAGACTCTCGGACTTTCTCTCTCTTCAACAAGTAATTTTTTGCCAAGTACGAATCTTACCAATATGTTTTAATTTATGCTACTGTGCTTAATCAACGGCACCGCTCAATCGACCACCATGGGTGGGCTATAGTTCACGTCGATGGTGTGCCTGCCGCTGATGATCTCCAACAACAAGGCTGCAAGATCCCGAAGCTAAGATCCCTGGCTCTCAGATACCCTGCACAAGATAAATCGTGAAGGAAGAAGGAGTCTGGACAATCTCTTGGAGGCTTAGAGCAAGGAGGCGTGCCACGTGAAGAAAGTGAAGGGAAAAGAAAAGTGATGCAGGCAAGTGCGGCTAGAGTTTTGCTGTTTTCGATACTTTTTTTAAAAAATAAAAAAAATGAAAAAATCATGTATAATAGTGTTAGCGGGTCAACCCACGGGTTGACCTGCCAAACACGATTACAATCGGATCATAATCAGGTTAACCCGATTATGACCAGAACCCGATTATAACAAACCAAAATTAATTTTTTTTATACCGAGTTTGCGGATCGTGTCAAAAATTGCCAAACTTACTCATATACACAATAATTAAACATTAAGATATATTAGGTTAATTAGGTTTGGGACTTATGTAGATAAATATTTAGAGAATTTGTTAATTAATAGCTTTAAAAAGTGGAAAAAAAAAAAAAAAAAAAAAAAAAAAAAAAAAAGCCTAGAGTTGAATTTAGAGAAATTTTAACAATGAAACCAAAAAAAAATATATATATATATTTCAAAATGCCTTTTCTTTACTTTTTAAAAGACGCATATTTTTTACTAAATCAAAAGATAGTTTTTACTCAAAGCTTTTATATGATAAAAAGTATAAGAAAAAACATTTTGAAATTTTTGTTTTATTGTTGTTGGTTTTTTTTTTTTTTTTCATGGTTAACATGTCATATCTTTAATATGTAGCATTTTTCATATCATTTCGATATAAAAACTGGCTTGATTTCACAAAAAATTGTGAACCTCAAATTTCTTTGAAATTATAGGGGATCCTGATCCATACTACAGTGGGAGACACAGGTCACGCCTCATTAGAGCACTCACATTAGTATCTTTTTATTTTCTTTAAATTTGGAAAACAAAATTAATTTTTACTTTTCTATCTAAATATATTCCATAATAACTTCCCTTATATTTTATTATATCAATTAAATATTATTTATTTATAAATATAAATTTGTACATACTCTCTCATTTTTCACAATATTCTAGCACAATTCTCAATGAAAGACAAAAGGATGAGAAATGAGAGAGGAAAAAAAAATGTTCCCCAAGTTTTATGAAAAAAAAAAAAAAAAAAAAAAAACTTAGGGTGTCTGTTCCCTAAGTTTTATGAAAAATTTCAAGAAAGTCACAAAAATCCTTTCATAATTGTTTCCCTAAAATTTTCGCTTTTCCGAAACCTCCCCATATTTCGATAAGCTCCCAAGCCATAACCTATTTTTTGTTGAGCCAGACTTTAGCCATCTAAAATCTCTTGAAGCCATTGTCAGAGCTTACTGTCCACCGCACTGGCATTTTCCAACCATCTACCCAAAAAAATCCATTAAGTTTTATAGAGATATTCTCCTTGAAACTAAGTCCATACAGATCAACCCTATCAAATGCCAGAAACTTGGGGAATGCCTCCTTATGCCTTCAAAAGTCTAAGTAACAAAAGAGTCAATATAGTTACCATGACTATATTGAAGCCTGGTACAAGGTCCTTTTGCATTAGAATGAAACCCATACCCATTTTTGGTTCATCAATTTTGATAATGACTTTAGAGGATCAATTCCTTTATGGTTCCTCAAGTAGTGGCAAGTTCATGGTCCAGTTAATGAGATCATCCCCGAAGAAGTCCAAGAAGCCATACGGTATTTTTCTACCGTTATAAAGTTGACACAACAAGAAGCCCAATTGCCCATAACACTCCACTTCTTTGCCCGTTACAAAGTATTGTGGATTGTGAAATGGCAGTACATTATGAGTTAGAATTGTCAAGGATGCATTGCAAGACTGTTTTTTGTCAAGTGGTAGGATAAGTTCGATTTCTCCAAAATTTGATCCCGCTTAAATGATGAGTTCCCTCTTAATTGGAAGCTTCTCTACCAGCCCAAGCTCAAGCTCCAGTGGCTTAACTCCAATCACCTGAGCCCATCATCAAGCTTCCTAAAGCTTCTAAGTCTGAATCGCCTACCTCCTCTAAAGGGAAGAAGCCCACTAAAAAAGATCTTAAGGCCTTTGCTCTGGCCTTCGCAGAACAATTCTATGAAGCTAGTGAAGAAGAAGAAACAGCAGAATCTTCTTCTCATCCAAGACAGTTCGATCCTTTCTAGGATGCCCAAGACCCTTATGATGCCTATGATTTGGACTTAGACATCTGAGTTCAGCAGTGCCTATTCTCGTCGGCACAAGAAGACAAAAGTGAACAGTGTTTTGTCGGCCACTCGACAAGATACTATTCATAAATAGTGACTTTTTTACTTTTCACCTAAGTTTTACCATGCTTTCGGTGCGATTTACTAGAAGTAAAAGTAGAAGGAATCTGTTTTCAGTTACTTTCAGTGCATGCCTAACAGCACTAAGCATGCTGGTATCCCATGATTTCAGCACTCAAGCCATCCTTTCAAGTCTATTTAAGAAGTAGAAGCTTGAAGTTTAAGGCAGAGCTGGTTACGCAGAGCTAATCCCAAATATCTCTTGTAAACCAAACTTGACCTCTCAAAAGCCAAACACTTGTAATGTCTCATTTCATTGTTTCTGTTTCTAAGAGCACTAGCAGCAGGCACCCAACCATTTTCCCTAATTTAGGGAAAATTTAGGGAACCAAACCTCTTTTTCTTTCCTTATATAAAAACACCCCACAATAGATTTCCTTAATTTTCTTTACATCATTAAAATAATATATATTTTTTTAATTCCAAAAAACAGTTTGTTCTCTCTCTTCTCCGTCTTTCTAGTTTCTTCTTTCTCTCCATTTGTCTCTGCCACTTTGCATCTTCTGGCTTTTCTTCTCCTTCTTCTTCTTCTTCTTCTTCTTCTTCTCTCTCTCTCTCTCTCTCTCTCTCTCTCTCTCAACCTGAAGCCCCTGGCCGACGCGCTTTTCATGGAGTAGGATCCAAACGCGCAGATCGAAGTGGCTCTGTGCTTGGCCTCGGTGATCGACGCCGCTCCGGATCCGGACCCGTCGAGGCTGGCGAAGCTGTTGCCGAGGTTTGAGAAGCTCTTGACAGAGGGTATTCTTTCAGTAATGTAACTCTGATTTTGCTTTTCTGGTTGGTTCTTTCCCACTTTTGTTGATGCCCATTTGCTCATTGTTCTGAATAAATCCTGTTCTGGTTTCAGTCGTGGGTTCTTGCTAATTTTTCTGTATAGATAGCTGTGTTCGTCTCTGTCAATGCCCATTTGCTTTAAATTATTCTGAACGATCCCAAATGCAGTTTGTGATAATGAGTTCTTGTTAATTTGGTGGTTGTTGCTCTCATAACCACTCAACGACGAGCTGCTATTGGAAGGCTGAACGAAGAAGAAGATGAGGAAGAAGAAGAGAGGCGGGTTGCGTAAAGGCGTGAAGAAGAGAGAGTCAAGGAGAGACGTGTTTTTTATTTATTAAAATATTGGATTGGGTAGCTACGGTGCTACCCGATGTATTGGGAAGCACTGTAGTTTCCCAAGGATGACTCTCTAAAATAGGGTAACTGTTCTGGCTTAATTTTTTGCGACTTTTTTCAAATTTTCCCTATTTTAAGGAATAGAACTACTTATAGGAAGTGCTCTAAGCCTGTATCTACCGGAGTCACTCTGGCATAAGTTCATTTGTAAATTTTCATTCAAAGTTTTAGTCAAGCATTACTTTAAGCCATTCACTCCACCATCACCACCCTCTACTTCTAAGCCATATCTGCTTCCGCCTTTTAATGAGAATTTATTTCATATTTTAACTAATTTTTTAGTTAAATTATGAAATAAATTTATACAGTTAGACGAGAATGCCCTCAGAACTAAAAAATCACATTTTTTTTTATAGGATAGAGGTTTTTTTTTTTTTTTTTTTTTTTTTTTTTTTTTTTTTTTTTCAAACTAAGAATGCTTTCGATATTGCAATTTCGTTAAAAAAAGTGATTTTAAATCAAATCATAGAAAATAAATCGTTTAAGAATTACGTTTTAAAATGGTTATTATTTAAAAACGAAAAAAAAAAAAAAAAAAAAAAAAAACTGCTTTTTTAAATCGCAGGTAAGGGGTATTTTTTTTAAATGCAAAATTTTAAATTATAACCTGCAATTTTAAAGGTCAAACTATGATTTTGTTAAACGCTTAATTGTGCTTTTAAAAATCACTTTTTTAAATCACTCATTTTAAAATTATTATTTTAAAATTTCATTTTTTTAAACCGCAAACCGAAACAAACTTTTAAGTTGAAGGAAGTTTTACCAACTTATTCTATAAAAATATTAGGGTCCCGTTTGGCAACCCCCTCTCTTTTCCTTCGCTTATTTTCACTTCTCCCAAAAAAATATTAACTTCAAAACATTCTTAATTTTTTTTTTTTTTTTTTCACATCAAAAATTTTTTATTACTATTTCAATAAAAAAATATTATAATATAATTTTCTTTTAACTTTTTATATAAATAATTTATATTTTATACCACATCAATTATTTTTTATATCCACAAATAAATTCCCTCATATTTGAGAGAAAGTGATTGCCAAACGAAGCTTGGTATCATTTTAATTACAAAGGCATAGTAAAAAGCACTGTAGATTTCTGAAGACATTATTGTAATCATAAAATGCATTGGGTTATACGTCTGTCTGGTGCTTTCATCTTCCTCCTCCGTTCTGTACTATTGACCACTTACATAGGCTTGGAGTATTCTTAATAGACTCATTAAACAAAATTTTTAACCATTTTAATAAGTTAATTTGCTGAAAATTTCAAAAAATTACTTTCAGTGGCCTTAGCAGTCTAACCAAAAAAATTATGATGATTTAATGAGTGCTGTTCACTCGTCAAACTATTAAAACACTATTAATTTTTTTTTTTTAAAAGATATTATTTAAATAAAATAGTGATAATGAATGGTTAGAATGATAAGACTGTGGTGCTTTAAAAAAGCGACTCACCAAAATAAAGAAAAATAATTTTTAACTATTTTAGTAAGTAAAATGTGATGAAACTACTAAGAATCTTCAAACCATGACATCTTTTATGCACCCATAAGCATTCTTAATAGATTCACTAAAGTAATTTTTTAGCTATTTTGATTAGCGAATTTATTGAAAATCCTAAAAAGTTATTTCCAACAACTTCAGCAGTTTAACCAAAAAAAAAATTATTATGAGTTAACATTAAAAAACTATTAAAATTGTCCTTTCTTTTTTTAAAAGGAGAAATGCTAAAGATGAGTCTTTCATTCCCTTGTCACTCCCTTTTCGTTAAAAAAATTGATTTTTATTATAAAGGGGTGACAAGGGGATGATGAGTGCATGTGTAAAAATTTTTGATGTGACATTAGAAACAATTTTTTAATAAAAATTAATTTTTTTTATTATAAAGGAGTGACAAGGAGATGAGAGGTGCTGAGGTGCATGTATAGAAGGACTCTTTTAAAAGAAAGAGAAATAAATTGAAGAAGGCTGTGGAAGCGTCCCGAGACAAGAGAAAAGAAAGAGAAATAAAAAAGAGAAAAAGTGAAATTTAATAATAATCACTTAACATCAACAGCACCTTTTGTGTTTTTTTTGTTTAATAATAGTCACAAAAGTGGACGAGTCTAGAGAGGCTCGAGAAAAGAGGAGAAATAAAGGCTATTTTTTTTAATAGGTAAATAATAAAGGCTTTTTTTTTTTTTTTTTTTTTTAAATGAAACTGAAGACTTCATTGGTAAATATGAGCTCAAAAGGGATTACACTTGACTAAATGCCAATACCCTTCAAAAAAAAAAAAAAAAAAATGCCAATAGAAATACAAGAGAAACTCATACATGCCCGTAGGCCAAAGCCACTGCCCGTAGGCCCCATTGTGACTAGAGATATAGAAACTCTACCCACTAAGTTAGGAAAAACCTGACTTAAAGCAGCCTATCAAATGAGATAGACTGTGAGAAAGATCAAGAATATACATAACAACAGCTACCCAAATAATAAATAAACATTACAATGAGTAATCTTTAAGCCTCTCTTAACAATAAAACACAACCTATCACAAAGAAAATAGGCAGATCTAGCATCAAGCCATCAAATAGTCCTCATAATGTCTAAAAATTACAAAGATAAACCATAACAAAAGAAACAAGCAGAAAAAAAACAACACAGTGCCGGCAGAAGATACAGAGGCGGATTCCGCCGGAGATGACGGCGCATGGGAAACACGTGCCATCACCAGTACCACCCAGCCGAAGATTAGCCGCCGGAGACCCCATCCCCACCGTGCAAGGCCAGAAAATCGCGGAACGTGGCCGTCACGCGCGCCAAAGAACAAAGGACGCTCTGGCGCGTGCAGGCCAAGCGCCGAACTCCGACAAACTGCGTGACCTGTGCGACCGGCAGCAGGAGCAGACGGCGACGGAGAACTTGGCTGAGGGGCGCGTGTCTAGCAGAAATCGGCGGACGTACGTAGATCTGGCTTCAAAAAGCTGAAGAAAAACAATTAAAAACCGGCCAAAAACACTCCGACAACGACACACAAACCGGCCACTCCCCCAACCGGAACAACTAGCGTTGAGACTTAATGCCTGAGCCAAACAAAACACAAACCACCATAGCCCAAAGGGCTAGGTGAACAGCAACCCCAACCGGATTAACCGGGGGAACAAAAGCCCTACAACTCAAAAGGCTGAGAGGAAACTAAACTCTAAGACATCTAGGAGACACACCACCGGGAGAGGGAGACGTAGAGCCTCCCTCTCCCAGCAAAAGCAACTTCAAACGATTTTTGCCTTCAGAGGAAAAAAAATCGCCTTCTACGGAGCATGTCAAATTCGTATCAAACAACAAACCTGTATATAATAATAAAGGCTGTTTGTGACATTATGTTGTTGATAATAATATTTAAAGTGGTATTTGTAGTTTGAGAAAGTTTTAATATTTTAAAAAAAAATTGTGAAAGTAGAATTATTGTCAATTTGTTATATTGTGATTTGTGAGTCAATTTTGTTTTAACCTTTTTAAAAAATGTGTGAAAATGGAATTATTGTCAATTTGTTATATTGTGATTTGTGAGTGAGTTTTGTCTTTTTGAATTATGAGATTTCTGAATGATGGCTTGAAAGTTGGAGGTTGAGAAAGTGGTCTGAGTAGAGGTATTGGGTTAATTAAAAAAGAAAAAATAGTTGAACGTGATGATTATTAAATAATTGAAATGGCTTATTCAATGATTATTGAATAAGAAATGATAAAATTACAACTCTTGCACAACTATCCCACAATTTCAAGACATACTGGGTGGGACTTACATGTGGATTTAAGGTATCCAATAGTAATTATAAAGAGTTGTAGGATTGAAGAAGGACCATAAGAGAAAATGAATCATTAAGATCAAAATAAAGAGATGTATTATTTAGTATATTTGGGTTCTTCTCCCAATCTTTCATTTTGACAATTAATCATTGAATTTATATAACCTACACATAACTCACATGTGGGTCTTATAAATTCAATAGTTGATTTATGGGAGGATGAAAGAATACAAGAAAATATTTCTTCAAAATAAATGCATGTCTCTTGTCTTAGGGAGAAGCACATTTTAAAATGATGTGACTTTTAAAATTATCATAATCAAAATTTAATAGTGATTTGTTACAAATTAAATAATAATTTTAAAAGCTCTATTATTATTTAAAAAAAAAAAAAAAAAAAAAAAAAAAAAAAAACTTCTGGCACATTGAAAGAGGGGGCAAAATGAACACTTTTTTAGTTTTAATTATTTACTAGTTTCCTCTACTTTGGTTTTTCTCTCTGTGGGATAAACAAAGGTTTGAGAGTTTCAATCTCCTGTTTGGTGTTCAACTAGGAGTTTCATGAGTATTTCTGGTGTGGGCTTCTGTCCGTTTGTTTGTTGCTGCTATTTTATGGAGGAATTGGCAGCTAATCTGGCAAGTGCCTTGCTTTTTACCGATGGGGAGAAGCTAGGCATTGTTGTTTCTGAAAATGATACGGCTGACCTTCGTCGGATAAGTGATCGGTGTCTGATCGGCCGTTTAATGTCAGAAAGCGAGCTGGGAGCCGGCCAAGGGACGCTTCGGGTCAGAGGGCACCGGTCGTTGGGTCAGAGAGCGCCGGTCGTTGGGCGGTCGGTGGGCGCCGGTCGTTGGGCGGTCGTTGAGTGGTCGGTAGGCACCGGTCCGTCGTTTGGAGAGAGAGAGAGAGACAGCGAGCTGGGAGCCGGCCGAGGGACGTTACGGGTCAGAGGTCGCCGGTCGTTGGGTGGTCGTTGGGCGGTCAGTGGGGGAGGTGACGGTGGCGGGAGACGGTGAGATTTGGGAGATTTGGGAATGGAGGGAAAATTTGGAGTGAGACGACTGAACTGGACGTACGAGACTTTTCTTCTCTTATTTTTGATTTTTTTTTTAAATAAAAAATAATAATAATATGTGCCACGTGGGTCAAGAGCCGGACTCCAGCCGGACTCTTGACGCACGTATAGCACTTCTCGTTTGATAGACGTTAGAGCTTGTTTGGCAAAGAATTTTCTTTCTTTTTTTATTTTTCTAAAAAAAGTTAAATAAAAAAATATTTTTTTTTCATATCACATCAATAGTTTTTTATTATTACTCAAATAAAAAAAATAACTACAAAACAAATTTTTTTTTTTTTTTTTTAACTTATTTATAAAATAATTTCAAACTTTTTTATACTCTATATCACATCAATCACTTTTTACTACTATTCAAATCAATATTCTACAATTACATGGGTTGTTTGGCAAACCACTCAAACTCTCCCCTATTTTTTTTCACTTCTCAAAAAAAAAAAACATTATAACTTTTTTATACTTTTTATATCACATTAATCATTTTTTATTATTATTCAAATAAAAAAACCCACTACAAAACAAAACTTTTTTACTTTTCTATAAAACATTCCTAAATTTTATATCACATCAATAATTTCTTACTGCACAACACACAAATATTCCATAGCACAATTACTTACCGAACATGCCCAACCATTTGCCAAAAAAGCTTGTATCCTATGCAAAATTATCCTAATTGAATGAGAATTAAATATGTAGCATTATTTATGTAAATTGGGGTGGGCAAAATATTTGATTATAAGGTGTCACATGGGCCTCATCCTACGGATGGATGAACTCTCTCGCAATCCCATGCAGCACATGGGATTAGGGATGATGTGTAGACTTATCTGTTAAGAAATATGTTATTTGCACAACTTTTATATATCAATTGTCCAACAATGATGATGTACAACAATTCTAATATGGAAGAGAGAAATAAGTGATGCACCATGTTTCATTTTGAAAAAAATAAAGTTGAAAATATTTTACACATCAATATTGTTATGTAATTATTATGTAAGAATTGTACAAATAATATATCTCATCTTGTTAATTTCCAATTGGTCATTTTAATTCTCTTGTCACTTAACAGATCCCTCTTTTTAAGAGCATCAAAGTATAAAATAAAACAAAAAAAAAATATTAAAATTAAAATTGTTTTCAATTAATTTTTTTGCTTTTATTTAATTTTTTTTCCTTTGAATTTATAAAGATATTTTTGTCTTATTAAATAAATTTTAGAGTCATTTTTATCTTTTTGTTGATCTTCAAAAATATTTAATATTTTTTAATAATTTAAGAATGGTATTGGTATGTAATGGTCAGCTCCTACCTAAGCATTGCTTATTTGCTTACGTTATCAAAAGAAAATGGCTTTGTTTGGTAAGTGACTTGTCATGTTAGAATAGTGAGTTGTTATTTTTTAGAATTAATAAAAAGTAGTAGATGTGATATAAAATAAAAAGTTTTATATTTTAGTGAATTTTTCATTTGAATAATAATAATAAAAATTATTAATGTGATATAAAATGTGAAAAAAGTTAGTAAAAACAATGTAAAAATGTGATGTTGCTTGTTATTAAAAAATGTAAAAATGTGAAGAAAAAAAACATAAATAATAAAAAAGTATTATTATGACATGATAAGCCACTTGGCCAACTACTTTCAGAAAGTAAAGGTGAATTGAGTCCATTACGTGGTGAACAGTGTACGTAGATACATTTTCTCTCGGCCAATAATGTGATAACTGATAAACAATGGCGGGCAATTGATGAATCTGTTCTTACAAATCTACTAGGCCAAAGCTCCTCCCTGCAAGGTTGATCATCAAAAGACCTTACCGTTTCTTAATTCGGAGTACTGAAGCTCATTCTGTAACGGCTAGAATTCGAATAGTAAGGTATGTTCTCTACTGCTGTATTTGATGCAGTTGTAGTTGTATCAGTGTTGGAGTGTATTGCAGTACGTAGTTGTATGCTGCAGAGTGTAGTGTGGTTAGTTTGTTAGGTTCTGCTGTTGTTGGTAGCAGTTCTTGAGTTTCCTTGTTGGAAGTCTTCTAGTTTTCACCGGAGGGTTAATTGTATACTGTTTTGGTTGTTTTATAAAGTTTTAATTCATTAAAAAAAAAAAAAAATCCATCGCCATGTATAATTGTTGTTATCATCATGACTTCAGAATTTTTCTCTTTCTCCTTGATATTATTATTATTATTATTATTATTATTATTATTATTATTATTATTATTATTATTTTCCTTTTGTATCACTATAGTCTTTCATTTTTTTAACACCAACCAAGCATCCAACCTTTTTGTTTTGTTTTGTGTTTTTGTCTTTTTCTTTTTCTTTTTCTTTTTTTCTTTCTTTCTTTTCCAATCCATAAATCATAATCTTGTACTTAATTTTCTCATGGTGGTTCTTCCTTAGTATGTTACAAATTTGGTAGAATAAAATTGTATCAAAAACCAAAAAAGAAATAAAGAAAAGGATCAATAAATTAAATTTGTTGCGAGTGATTCTCCTGCTAAAATTGACTCACAAATCATGATTTGTTGTTAAAAATATCTCTATAATTTAAACAACGGGGAGCTTTAGGTGTGAGATTTGTATATATGTAACAATTTAGAGAAAGTTTTTTGCATTCTCATTATAAAATGACTAGTTAAGTTACTATTGGATCGAATTTCATAGTATCACTTATACAATCTAGCTTTTTTATTACATATCTTCTCAGTAAGGGTGTACAAACGATTATAACTAGCGGTTATTGGCTAAATCCACTAACCACCTAGACGAAAGTAGTTATTTTTATAACCGTCGGTTATCGGTTATTATGTTTATAACTGGCGGTTTTAAAACCACTTTTCAATTTGGGTTTTGGGCCAATTTTGAACCTTTTGCCTTTTGATACAAGACTTTAATAATTTTTGAAGGAGAAATGAAACTTAAGTATGAAAACCTAGAAACGTCATATGTTTATTAAACATCTTCTTTTATGACCAAACCGTGTCATTTTAGTATTTAAAATACAAAACAACGTCAGCCTCTCATAGTTATTTATATATATATATATATATGGGAAAGTGATTAGCGGTTATTAACCGCTTTTCGCAAACCCTATAATCGCTTTCGAAAGCGGTTATGCGGTTAACGATTTAAAAGCAGTTAAAACTGCTCTATGTGTACACCTTTACTTTTCAGTATAAAATTGTGGTGTTACAATCTCTTTCCATTAAATTTGTGGCATCGTCAGAGCCATGTCACACAATGGTTTAGTACTATATGACTTAATTACTAGGTTACTTTGATATAATTTGTAACAACACATGGAAAGCACTAATCATATCTGCACTATCACTTCAAAAATCTTAATCAAACTCAATCTTACCTAATAAAAAATCAATATGAGACTTAACACATATGGGCTTCTTTATATTCTATACACTCAATGTGAATTATAAATCATTATTATCCATAAACTCGAATTATATCAAAATAGATAATTTATTCATGTTGCCAGTGTAATACATGTTTTTTAGAGTAATGTTGGACTTACAGTTCTTTTTTAATTTTTTATAATTTGTTGACACATGTGAGCACGTGAATAGAGTCACACCATCAACTAAAGGAAATTTAACACCCAAAATCACATGCTGAAAGTTGTAAAAAAAAAAATTTGTAAAGGAAATGTAGGTCTAGTATTTTTCATTTTTTCTTTTTTTTGGGTACACTCCTCATAATTATTTTGATCTAGATATACGTAACGTTATAATTATTTTGAAAGAATGAATGAATGAATTAATTTTCTATTTGATTTTTATTTCTTACGAAACCAGAGAAAAAGAAATATGGATGGGCCTGCTGTCAACATGCAGGTGACTTCTTCTGAGCAAGCAACAAGCAGCTTAGATGGAAGGACATCCCAAGAAGAACCCGTGAAGATAGATGTAGTAGAGGAGCCGGAGGCAAGCCCAAGCGAGCATCGTGCAAATGAAACTCAAACGGATGGGACTGAGTTCTCTCTTTTCTAGTCCTCATGCAGTCACATCACAAAATAAGTTTTTAGGATGTAAAAATATATGATGGGAAATGGGGAATTATAAAACAGAAGAGATTTAAAAGAGAAAATACCCAACGGAAGGGGAAACAGAAGCGAAAGCAGAGAGATACTGATGGGTTACATTTTTACTGTAACCGCAATCGCGTTATTCTATGTGGTTAGTAGTTTTAAAATAACCACCGATTAGTGATTATTGAAACTCATAATCACATCGTATAACCGCTTTTAAAAAATTGACATTTTCGGCCTAGTTTGGTGTTTTGGTTCTTCCTTGAACTTCTTTTAAGGGCTTATTTTAAAGGGTAAAGCTTAGATGAAGTAATCCGGAAATTTGCTTGTGAGTGGCATTTTTGTAATTATTTATAATTACAAAAATGCCACTCACAAGCAAAATTTCCGGATGGATTCCGGAAATTTTACTCCTCCGTAGCACTGCTCTATTTTAAATGGTTTTGGGCTTTTTAAATAATTAGGAGACTTCAAAATGTAACAAAGCCAAAAAAATATTATTATTATTTTTTATTTTTTTATGAATAAATATCAATTTTACTAAACTCAAAACGAAAATTCTATATCAAATGCACTAGAGTCACGTCTTTTTTTTTTTATATATTAATATATAATGGTAGGCGGTTAACGGTTATTTGTAAGAAATTACATATGTGATCCTCAGACATATTTAATTCGTTGTAACGGTTGGAATTTAAATAATTATCATAACGGTAATTATTTAATTTGTAACGGTTGGAATTTAAATAATTATCATAACGGTAATTATTTAATATAAAGATTAAATATGATTTATTCCACATTAAGTTATATGAAATCATAACGGTTTCAAACGGTTTTTATATTAATTTTCTGATTTATTCTTCTTGATGGGAGGAGAATAATTAGCCATCTAATTAATAACGAGGGTCCCTAGCCTACCTATATAAAGAGTCATGTGTATCCATCTATTAGCACACTTATAGGCACAGGCCAGAAGAACTCTCTAAAATTCTGTCTTTTCAGAATACTTGGTATTGCAGAAAATTTCTTCGTTCTTCGTTCTTCATCAAGCTTGAACAAAATATGGCTGGAGGTATTTACAATTCCGCTGCTTATTATTTTATTACATTTTATTTTATATATTATGCTTACATGTGGTATCAGAGCCAGCCTCTATGCCAATTTGTTCAGCTTTCAAGTTTTGGTAATTCATCATTGGTTGAATTGTGCAAATTTTCTGTTCATCTATTTGTTGTTAATTTCACGTACTGTTTTGTAGTTTTAATATGTGCATAAAAAGGTTTAAGTAAAGCATGAAAACTACACCATTTTTATGAACAGAAACACACACTGATTTGTCATGAAATTCTTTGGATAATTGCACACTGCAAGACATGAACATGAAAAATCATGAAAGCTGCTGTACTATTAGATATGGATTTTTTTTTTATTCATATTTACAGTTTTGCCATTGAGAAACCCGCTACTAAAAGGTTTTTCGGGTTAATGAGTTTGGGTATTTAGATAGGGTTTAAAACCCATGCAGTTTTGGATTATAAAGTAGGTTGACCCAAATGGGCCAACCCAATGAGGTTATCTGACCCAGCTCCAAAAGCCCAACCCATTTATAGTAGCCCATCCAAAAAAAAAAAAAAACCTTTTGGGTTATTGTGGGGTTTAGAACTTGGGCTCTCTAAAGGGTTTAAAACTATTAAGACCATTGAGTCATAAGTTTTATTATGTTTTTACATTGCAATTTTATTTGTCTTATATTTCCATTATTCAGTATTAAAATTATTGCTTATTTAATACTTGAACTTATGAATATAATTAATTTTTAATTATATTGTTTAAATATAATTGGTTTGATGCCTAGACCTAAGAATAATTAACAATACCATACATGCTGGAGTGTTTACAGTAATATTCAAGAATGCAATGTCTAGAAAAGTTCTGGCTAAGGAAAGTCTTGGGATTTAAGTGTGTCCATTGTGACCCCCCTCACTTTCCTGGGAACTCACCTGGTTGCACCTTGAAAAATTACTTTTGACCTCATTTAGGTATTGGTTTGTTATATTCTTGGGACTTTTGTAAGCATCTATACAATTAATAGATGTTAATGAAGTAGTAATTATTATAATATTTTTGGGAGAGCCACATCATCCCAATTTTAGAATAATAATTACATCAAGGTTATACACATGAACTTCATATAGAAAAATTAACATCGATTATGTAATTAATTCATAAATTTAATTGCTAATCCCCACAGGGAAGTTTTTATTTTTATGATTTAATTAGAATAAGATAATAAATTTAATATTAAAAATAAAATTTCTCTTAGGCCCACAGGTACGGAGAATTTTATTTATTAATGTTTAAATTTATTAGTCTTATTAATAAAGGGTAAATTTTATGCGTGATGCAACCTTTGCCCACAGATAGGTTGAAATTTACTATTTACTATTAAATTAGCATTGGTTAATTTAAAATAATGTTTCATAGCATTAAAATTTTTCCTTGATTATTGCAGCTATTTCTACTACTGCTATTCTAGAAAGTACTGTTCCAATGCTTAATGGGAACAATTTTTCTGAGTAAAAAGAAAATTTACTTTTCTATTTGGGGTGCTTAGAACTTGATTTGGCGCTCCGTGAAGACGAACCACCTGCCCTCACGGATACTAGTACGCCATTAGAAGTTACGAAGCATGAGAGGTGGGAGCGATCTAATCGCCTAAGTCTCATGTTTATGAAGTCTCACGTAACTAAGGGCATTAGGGGTTTTATTCCTGAATGCAAAAAGGCAACAGAGTTCATGCGGGCCGTTGAGGAACAATTTGTAAGTTCCGATAAGGCATTGGCAAGCACCCTAATGAAGAAACTCTCAAGTAAAACATTTGACAGATCCAGAAGTGTGCGAGAGCACATTATGGAAATGAGGGACATGGTAGCTCAACTGAAGTCCCTAGAGTTTGATATTTCTGATTCCTTCTTAGTTCATTTCATCTTGAACTCACTCCCGACTGAGTACTCTCATTTTAAGATATCCTATAACACACATAAGGATAAATGGTCAGTGAATGAACTTCTGACCATGTATGTTCAGGAGGAGGAAAGGCTAAAGCAGGAGAAACCACAGAGTGTTCACTTTGTGGCTACTCATGATAAGGGAAAGAGTAAAAGAGGCAAGAGTGTCCCACATCTCAAGAAAGATAACAAGTTGCCAAATAAGAAAATTGACAATAAGGATACTTGTTTCTTCTGCAAGAAAGGGGGGCATATAAAGAATGATTACCAAAAGTATAAAAGATGGCTTGAAAAGAAAGGTAATATCATATCTCTAGTATGTCATGAATCTTTTTTTGTTGAGGCTCCTTGTAATACATGGTGGATTGATTCTGGTTCTACAATCCATATTGTTAATACAATGCAGGGTTTTCTCAACACAAGGAAACCGGCAAGCAATGAGCAACGGGTCTATTCCGGAAATAAGTTGTTTTCACATGTGGAAGCAGTTGTGACCTTTAGATTAATTTTGAAAACTGGTTGTATTTTAGATTTGGAAAATGTATTTTTTATTCCATGTTTCTCTAGAAACTTAATTTCGGTTTCTAAACTGGATGTTATTGGTTTTAGTTTTTGGTTTATAAACTCTACCTTTAGTATTTTTAAGGGGTAATTACATTTTCCTCCCATCAACTACCAGCCATTGTCAACATGCCCCCATGAACTGACACATCGACCAAAAGAGAGCATCCAACTACCAACTTTACATACTTTGCCCCCCTCCGTCAGGGAATCCCATTAACTTGGACAGAATATTCCATTTTTGGGCGTTTATTTTGGTTTAAAGACCAAAATGCCCTCCAACAGTAATTAATAAAAAAAAATATTAAAATTAATTTGTTTAAAAAAGTTGAGGGCATTTAAGTTCTTTTACGAATTAAACTGACGAAGGGGGCAAAGTATGTAAAGTTGGTAGTTGGATGCTCTCTTTTGGTCGAGGTGTCAGTTCATGAGGCCATGTTGACAATGGCTGGTAGTTGATGGAGGAAAAAGGTAATTACCCCTATTTTTAAAGGTGAAAATTTTATCGGTGGTGGAACCAAAATTGATGGTTTATTCAAAATTGATTTAGATCCCGACTTTGAAAACAATCATTTATCAATGCATTCTAGTGTTGGCATAAAGAGGAGCCTTGTGAATGAAAACTCCGCTTTGTTATGGCATAGGAGATTGGGACATATCTCCATAGAGAGAATCAAAAGATTAGTAAATGATGGAGTCTTAAAAACTCTTGATTTTACTGATTTTGGTACTTGTGTGGATTGCATAAAGGGAAAGCAAACCAACAAGACCACTAAAGGTGCCAGAAGAAGTTCTGAGATTTTTGAAATCATACATACAGATATCTGTGGACCTTTTCCTACTCCTTGCCTAAATGGTCAAAGATATTTTATATCTTTTATTGATGACCACACACGGTATATGTATCTCTACTTTCTAAATGATAAGGCTGAAGCACTCAATGCTTTCAAGACCTATAAGGTAGAAGTAGAGAAACAAAAGGAAAAGAAAATCAAGGTCGTAAGATCTGATAGAGGCGGAGAGTACTATGGAAGGTATACAGAAAAGGGACAAATGATAGGTCCATTTGCGCAATTTCTTGAAGAAGAAGGCATTGTTGCTCAATACACAATGCCTTCTTGAAGAAGAAGGCATTGAGCAACAATGCCTGACACACCACAACAAAATGGTGTTGCAGAAAGAAGAAATCGCACACTTATGGACATGGTAAGGAGCATGCTCAGTAATTCTGAGTTACTTTTATTTCTATGGAGTGAAGCCTTAAAAACTGCTGTGTATGTATTAAACCGGGTACCATCCAAGGCTGTCCCTAAGACACCTTTTGAATTATGGAATGGATGGAAACCAAGTTTAAATCACTTACACATATGGGGTTGTCCTGCTGAAGTGAGGATTTACAATCCAAATATAAAGAAATTAGACCCAAGGACAACCAACGGTCATTTTATCGGCTATGCAGTCAACTCCAAAGGATTTAAGTTTTATTGTCCTTCTAATAATACTAGAATTGTTGAATCTATGAATGCAAAATTCTTAGAAGATCTTGAACATAGTGGGAGTGCTTATCCTCAAAAGATTAAATTAGAGGAAGTACAAGAGTTGAACCTACTCAACCACAATCAATTTCAGAATAGTCAACTCATGAGGAACAAGTTCATATTGAACCTACTCAACCCCCTCAAAATGAGGAGGAAGTAGGATTAAGAAGATCTTCTAGAATAATTAGACTAGCAATCTCTAGTGATTATATTGTATACCTCCAATAGTCCGATTTTGATGTTTGGCCTAAGGATGATCCAAATTCATTTTCATAAGCCATGAGTGGAGAACACTCCACATTATGGTTAAATGTCATGAAGGAATAAATGGAATCCATGGCTAAAAATCAAGTCTGGGATCTTGTTGACTTACCAGAGAAAGCTGTAGCCATAGGCTGCAAATGGGTTTACAAAACCAAAAGGGATGCTTCTGGTAATGTTGAACGATATAAAGCTAGACTTGTGGCCAAGGGTTTCATACAAAAGGAAGGTATTGATTATCAGGAAACCTTCTCTCCAGTATCCAAGAATGATTCATTTAGGATAATCATGACATTAGTAGATCATTTTGATCTAGAGCTACATCAAATGGATGTGAAAAAAGCTTTTCTGAATGGGGATCTTGAAGAAGAGGTTTACATGAAACAACCTGAAGGTTTTGATGATAACACTCAGAAAGCTTGCAAACTAAATAAATCTATTTATGGACTAAAACAAGCCTCCCGTCAATGATATATTAAATTTCACAAAGTTATTACCTTATTTGGTTTTATTGAGAACTTTGTTGATCAATATATATACCTTAAGGTCAGTGGGAGTAAAGTCATATTTTTAGTCCTATATGTAGATGATATTTTACTTGCAAGTAATGATTTAGGTTTGCTGCATGAAACCAAACAGTTTCTTTCTCAAAATTTTGAAATGAAGGATTTGGGTGAAGCCTCTTATGTCATTGGCATAGAGATTCACAGAGACAGAAAACAAAAAATATTAAAACTGTCTCAAAAGGCCTACATTGAAAAAGTTTTGGAAAGATTCAGAATGAAGAATTGTTCGACTTCTGTAGCACCTATCATTAAAGGAGACAAATGCATTGGAACAAGAGCAGATGAAGAACATTCCATATGCATCTGCAATTGGCAGTCTATTGTATGCACAATTTTGCACTAGACCTGATATTGCAATGGCAGTTGGAATGTTGGGTCGATATCAAAACAACCCAGGAATGGAACATTGGAAAGCTGCAAAGAAAGTCATGCGGTATTTGCAAGGAACAAAGGACTACGGTTTGACATTCAGACACACTAACCATTTGGAGGTGGTTGGGTATTCAGATTCAGATTTTGCTGGATGTGTAGATAGTAGAAAATCTACTTCAGGGTATATCTTTCTCTTGGCTGGAGGGGCTATATCCTGGAGAAGTAACAAGCAAACTATAGTTGTTACATCTACAATGGAAGCAGAATTTATTGCGTGCTATGAAGCCACTACACAGGCGCTATGGTTAAGAAATTTTGTTGGTGGTCCCAAAATTGTCAATTCTATAGCGAGACCAATCAAGATCTTCTGCGATAATCGTGCTGCCATATTCTTTTCTAAGAATAATAAAAGTGGAAGCAGAAGTAAGCATATTGACATCAAGCATCTTCGTATGAGAGAGAACATCAAAAGAAATGAAGTGCTCATTGAGCATATCAGTACTGAATTGATGATTGCGGATCCTATAACTAAAGGTTTACCGGTAAAGCTGTTTAAAAGTCATGTGGAGCATATGGGACTCATTGATTCATTTTGTACTTAGTTCTTTCTAATTTGTGTATAGACATCAAGTTATTATTAATAAAGTTTGTGCACATTTGTTACATTATCCATGGGGATAAAATTAAAGTTGGACCCGAATAACTTATAGGAAGTTTATTCATAAAGTTTGATTGCCTATATAGTACTCATTTAAGGAATATTTTATATGTAATACATGGAAGGGATGACTTATTATATAAAGTTTTACCGCCATGATTCATGTGTAGTATTCCTTATGTGAGTGGGAGGATTTCATGAATGGTTGGAATAAATAAAGTGATAATCATATTAAAGAACCGGGCATCTAGGGAATTATATGTGTCATAAGGGCCAAGTGGGAGAATGTAAGAAATTACATATATGACCCTCAGACACATTTAATTCGTTGTAACGGTTGGAATTTAAATAATTATCATAATGGTAATTATTTAATTTGTAACGGTTGGAATTTTAAATAATTATCATAACGGTAATTATTTAATATAAAGATTAAATATGATTTATTCCACATTAAGTTATATGAAATCATAACGGTTTAAAACGGTTTTTTAGATTAATTTTCTGATTTATTCTTCTTGATGGGAGGAGAATAATCAGCCATCTAATTAATAACGAAGGTCCCTAGCCTACCTCCATCTATTGGCACACTTATAAGCACAGGCCAGAAGAACTTTCTAAAATTTTGTGTTTTCATAATACTTTGTATTCCAGAAAATGTCTTCGTTCTTCATTCTTCATCAAGCTTGAACAAAATATGGCTGGAGGTATTTATAATTCCGCTGCTTATTATTTTATAGCATTTTATTTTATATATTATGCTTACATTATTATCTGCCTCCGCCTGCTCCTAAAACTGCTAACCGCCTAAGGTGGGGCAGTTAGCGGTTATTTTCAACCACCTACAAAAACGGTTATGAGGTTAGCAGGATTTAATGGTTAGCAAATATTAGGCGGTTAATAACCATTTACTTGTACACCCCTAGTGACAACGACTACCATTAATGGCTAGAGGAGCACGCAATAGTAGGTCGTAGAAGGGAAGTTGGAGGCGATAGCTTGAGGAGCAGCAACAATAACGAGAAGCGGCTGGTTGCTAGGCCTAAGGAGGTTGACGATTGTTGGGTCGTGGATAAGTGGGTTGGTTTAAAGGGCCAATCTGACCCAATACTTGCGGACCGGTTGAATGGATTAGTCTGACCCGAAACCTGTTGATCGAGTTGAATACTATGGGCTAGTTGAATGGGTTAGTCTGGCCCGAAACCCGTGGGCCAGTTGAATGGGTTAGTCTGGCCCAAAACCCGTGGACCGATTGAATGGATTGATCTGGCTGAAAACCCATTGATGAGGTTGAATACATTGGGTTGGTTGAATGGGACGGTATGGCCCAAAACCCATGGATTGGTCTTGCCCGACAATGGCAGTCGAAAAATGGCCAAAAATGGTTTAAAAAGGTTAAACTGCGCTGAAAAAAGCATGAACCGGGTCGAATCAAAATGAAAATGGCTTGAACCTGGTGGAATTGGATGGTAACACTCTGCAATTGAGATAAACTGGCTGATAATGCTTTGAAACTGGGTTGTACCAGTTGAAAACCTGCTGCACGGGGTTGAACCACTTTGACAACGAACCGGGTTGAAAATGGGTTGAATTGGCAACTTGCTGGATCGAGTTGACTCATCAAGCCACGCGCAAGTGCATCTAACTATGTGTTGAAGGAGGTCTAGCACGTGGGCGCGTAAGTATGATGCACAAGGGTGTGCCGGTATGTGGTAGATGCTGTCGACGCGTGGAGCGCGTTGGAGAAGCGACAGTGGACTCAGGCAGCGCATGGAGGCGTACAGTATCGGAATGGGTAGAAATTGCATAGATCCATCGATTTAGGGCTAACAAACCATTGTTGGTTTTTGTAAGCGAACAAAGCTAGTAGTAAACAAGCTGAGTTCGGTTCGAATAAGCTCGACCCGAAATCTGTTAAACTATATGATGCAGCCTCCTCTGAAACAGCCACGTATGCAGCATCACATGCTGAAGCATTCTCTAAAGTAGCCACGGCATCACCCACTACCAATGAGACAACAACCACGAATGCAACACCACATGATGAAGCCTCATCTAAAGCAGCCACGACATCACTTATTGTCAATGAGGCAGCAACCACGCCAGTTATGTCTAGTGGAAATTCGCACATTCAAAACCAGTACATTGAAGATATTGTCACCAACGATACTGCAATATCATCCTCTGAGATTACAGCCACCAAAGGAAAGTATCATAAGCACTATGATGGAAATCAATCAGCCACAAGACAACTCACCAATCATGGAATGTCAATGCCCGCATATCATACTATGCTATGTACCACCAAAGGAAAGCAGTACACACAACATGGAGCCAATCCTGTCCACCAAACATTGATGCAATCACACCAAGATGGAAAGCACCCGGAAATCACTGCCTACCTTGCTTCTCAAGTCTATTAAGATACAACAACTGTGCATGCTCTCTAGACGTGCCAAATCTATATGGAAAAAATATGAAGGAGACCCTTTGCTAAATAAACATATTCTCATTGATTGTAAAATTATTTTTTCCTTTCTTGTTGGTTCTGCAGAACTGTATATATACTGATATACCTTGTAACTTTGGAATTATCAAAGATCACTTTTTACATTCTATCCTCTTTTAAAATCGTTTCGTTTATTAAATGAATAGAGCTTAAACATATTTTCAAGCTTGTTTATTAAACGAGCTAAACATGCTAAAACTCGATTCGGCTCCTGAACAAAGTTCGGGAAAGCTTGACTCGGCTTGGTAAGCTCGTTCATATATATATATATATATATATAGTTTGTCTCAACTTTGTCTTATAAATATAAATATTATATAATATATGAAGTCTAAATGGCGCAACTACTATATGGGTTATTAATTATATTCATTGATCATGTCCAAAAAAAAAAAAAAATTATATTCATTGATTTTCACGTAATTTTGTAAGGCCTGGCTACTACCTTATAGTCTTACAGATTTCTAGTCTTTTAGTTCTAGACAATTCTTGCGTGGGAGAGTTAATGCCCCCACGTCTCAACTACTCGACTGATCATATTGATCGTATGGCTTAGATCGAATGGGTAAAGAACCAACGTTTAACTAGTTTAAGTCTTCCTGGCTTTTAGTCTCTAGAGAATTCCCAATGGTAGGAGAGTTAATACTCTCAATCACTCACATTGAATCTGATTTGATCTCTGCCTCTCACTCTTTGCAATTTTCATGCTCTTTCTCGAATTTGGATTCTCCCTGATTCTCCTCATTTAGTGGTAAAGTAGGGACACAATTATTTTTTTACATTCTATAAAAATATAAAAAAATAACTATATTCCTCCTTTATAACTAAATAGAGAGAATCTTCTCCGTTTCAAATTGAGAAGATCGTGTTCCCTCTTTCTCAGCCTCACTTACTCTTTCTCTGTACACAACACACTCTAAAGATTTGGCTGTCAAATCTCGAAGATGATGAAAGCCACTTTTATGGATTCACTCGTTGAAGCCAACCTCTTACTGTATATGTTGTTGATATTTTATTTTGGTACTTTGTCCAAGTCCCTCGGTTACTCTCTTCAGTCTCTTGCAAAAAAAAATTTGAGTTTTGAATTCTTTCTCCAAAAATTCTAGTGGCATTGCAATTTTTTTTTTTTTTTTTTTTGGTGAATCTCTCTTTTTCATTCATCTTTATAGCCTTTCCCTTATCTCTGCATCTTTTGTTACTCTTTTGGTCTTTCTCACTATCACTCTTGCTCTAAGTTTTGTCATTTGTGTAATGAGAAAATCGAAAAAGTAAAAAGAAAAACACTTCATTTTTCTCATTTATTCACAATTTTGAATGATTTTTCCTTTTATTTTACTCTATTGCATTCTTGCTCTTTGATTGGGTTCTCAAAAAAAGAGGAAAAACTCAGTTTTGTCAAAGGAACCATTCTTTGTCGAGTTCGAATGTATTTTGTTTTTGTTATTTCACTCTCTTGTTGTCTTGCTCTTTGTTTTGGTGCTAAAAACACATTAAACGAGCTTGTGCTTGTTTATTTGATAAATCTTATCAAGTTTAAGCCAAGCTTAAACCCATTGAGAAATAAAGGAGCTGAGGTATAACGTATGGCTTGAAGCTCAAACTGAGCTCGAGCTCATATACAAATTTAATGAGCCAAGTCCAAACATGCCAAGTTCTGCTCAACTCGGTTACAGTCCTTAAAAAGAGGTACTGTGGTGACGCATTGAGATTTTGCCGGTGGTCAGTGGTGACAGGTCTTCCATAGATGGATAGTACTTTAATAGAATTGATTATGGTTTTAGATTTTTAGAATTTGGTCTGAGAGGTTGAGAAGAAACTGATAGTGCAAGCTAGCGGAGGTGCGTGGTAGCATGTGAACGATTGGAAGAAGGCCACAAAAAAGTGGCTCTCATACCATGTAAAAATATATAATGCAAATTATATAAAAGAAGAGAGAGCGAAAACTCAGAAACAGTTATGGGCTACATTTTGCTTGTATTATAGAGATACTATGAGGGATGGACAAGTAAACCCTAAAATAACGAAGGAAAGTGAAAAAATTCTTACAAGAAAAATAAAAACGGGAGAATATAACAATATTTTAACATAGAATTTAGGGAAAAGTGTTCTGAATGCATGCGTACACCTTTTATTTGTTCCGTTCCTTTCCAACTTCCAAATACTTCATAAAATATATTTAACTCCTCGGGTTTCTTACGTTTGGCAACTCATTTTTCAAAAACAAATTCTATTAGTTTTTGCATTTTTTATTTTTATTTTTTATTTTTTATTTTTATTTTTTATTTTTTATTTTTTATTTTTATTTTTTTAAAAAAAAAAAATCATATTTTATTCAAATTTTCTACATTTATTTTACAAAGTCAAACCTCAAAATTTGCACAATAAATTATAATTGACTTAGTTAATACGGAAATACTGTTGTAATACCTTTGCTAGTTGGAAAAATTTCAGGGGAGCAAACATGTGATCAAGTCTCTACTAATGAGAAGATAAGAGATTCTCTCTATTTGGCTGCACGAAAAGGTGGTTGGCGAAGTGCTAACGACATATATAAGAAATATCCAAATGCCGCTATATGGTACCTTCCCATAACACAGCAGAAAATGAATGTTCTTCAAGTTGCAGTTGCAGCAAAACAGACAGATTTTGTAAAACAACTCTTGAACTGTATGGAGGCAAAAGAGTTAGAATTCGAAAACGCCAACGGAGATACAGCCCTTCTCATTACTGCTCTGTCAGGAAATGTGAAAATTGCGAAGAAGATGGTGGGGAAGAACAAAAATCTGCCAGGGATCCGAAATAAAGAAGAACATCTACCACTCCTCACAGCAGCTATGCACAGACATAAAGACATGGTGTTGTATCTATACCGTGTGACAGATTTTGAAGAGTTGACTCCTGAAGAGCGCATTAAGCTCTTTTTGTATCTTATTTTCTGCGATTCGTATGGTACGTCCTACATGTCACTTAATGTGGGTTTTAGACAATTAATGCATTGAAATTTCATAAGGTTACCGAATGAAATTCTAACTTTGAGAATGAGTTTTAGGCAGTTACACAAGTTGGATAAAGTTACCAATACCTCTTAATATCGACACTGATCATCAAATTATTGTGTTGTTTTGGTGAACAGATATAGCAAAGGAAATTCTGTCAAAGGATCCAACATTAGCAAAAGCAGAGGATGAAAATGGGCGTATAGCATTGAAAGAGTTAGCAAGGAAAGCTTTTGCAATTGGTAGTAGAAGTCAAATGTCAGCCTGGAAAAGATGCATACGCCCATGTTAGTTTCTCTCCAATCCAAACTCTCTTTCCTTTTATACTCAAATATATCTTTCTTTCTCTCACTCAGTCTCTCTCTATATATACTAATAGGGATGTGTTATTTCTACATCACTTTAGTTTATATCAAGTTTACACCAAGACACTTTGAGTGTGGAACCCACATGCATGGAGTTTCACACCCTATGACCTCGTTTGGTTAGCAGAATAGACCACTGGAATGGAATGCCTATTTCTATGGAATAGTTATTCTTTTGTTTGGTAGGGGTCTATTCCTTTACGAAGAGGAATAACTATTCATTGGGATAAATGCAATATTTTTCCAGAAAAAACCATTTATTTTATATTTTATTTAAAATAAAAACCAAAAAACCAAACCCTTAACTGGCTGGCTGGCCACCCTAATGGGTGGCCGGCCAGCTAGTATATGGAGCCGGGGGTGGTCGCGCCACCCCCGAAATGCCTCGCGGTGGACCCCCGAGGCGTTCCGGGGGTGGTGCGACCACCCCCGGCGCTTTTGGGGGTGGCCAGGCCACCCATGAGGTTTTTTTTTTTTTTATAATAATTTGATTTTCTTTTCAATTTTTTGTTTTAAAAAAAAATGTGGGGGTTTTTTTTAGTAATTTTGATTGAATTCCAATTAAAATATATGTATTCTTACCAAACTAAAGATTAGGAATAGCCATTCCATTCCGCTACCTTCTATTCCTAGGAATGACTATTCATTTTCCTAATGGAATAGTCATTTTGCAAACCAAACAAGGCCTATGTATCTTAGTGTAGAGTTGATGTACACCAATGTGATGTAAACAAATCATTACCCATAAGGGTAAAAGATATGATCTTTTGCCACCCCAATACACAACTTCTGATCGCCTAACCTATGTGATAATATGGTCCCCTAGTTAGTTTTAGGGTTTTTTTTTTTTTTTTTTTTAAAGAAAAAAAATAAAAGTTGTCACGTGGGCAAAGGTGATCAGAAGTTGTGTCTTGGGTTGACAATGTATCATATCTCTACGAGTAAGGCTAGGAATTATCTTTTTATCTTTCTAAAATTGATGTGACTTTTAAATTACCGTTGGATTTAGGATGTATCACTATTGTATTTGATTCAATGGTGATTTTAAAGAAATATGATACGTTTACAACTTCGTACAACTCTTGCACAAATCGAACAACTTTTTTTAAAAATCAATCATTGGATATGTAGGACGCACATGTAGAAAAATAAATCAAATTGTTAGCTTAGAAAAAAAAAAGGTTGTTGACGTTCTATAAGAGTTATGTCAAGAGTTATACGACAATCATTCTCGATTTTAAAAGCTACATAAACTTGGAGAGGATAAAAAGATGGTTTCTAATATTACTCACTCATATACATATATATAAAGAATAATGCTAGAAACCACATTTTTTATCCCACAATACTGACATGACAGTTTCAACAAATCATTGTTAAAATGAAAAAAGATATTTGTCAGCATTGTGAGATAATTGTGGAATAAAAATGTAATTTTTAACTTTTCTCGTGTGTGTATATATATATATATATATGACAGGAACCATCTTTTTATTAAAATCATCATTGCATCTATTGGTGATTTTAAAATCACATTAATTAACTTGAAAAAGATAAAAGATAGTTCCAAACATTACTCGTGTATATATATATAGTACTTGTTTTTTATTGCATTAATCAAAATTAGACTACCAGTTTATTCGATACTCAAAATCACTTTGGGATGATGGAAGTAGTCTTTACTTGATCTCATCAAACCTTTAGTCTTTAGATGGTGTCTACTTAAGTATTTTGATAGAGAAATAATTGTTGTACAACTCTTGACATAATTCTTGTATAACTCTAACAATGTTTTTTTAAACTAATTATTGGATTTGTTTTCTTATATGTGAATCCTATATATCCAATGGTTGATCTTAAAAAAAAATTATTTGAGTTGTACAGAAGTTGTAAACGCATCATATCTCATTCTAATAAGATCTAATGAGATAAGCCGTTTACTTGATATGTTTCAAACTATTGTAGAACTTGTACCCATTTCCTTTACGGGCACCAATAGCATTGCATTTGCAGGTAGCAATATTCTTTTTCCTCGGTACAAGCTAGCATTTCTTTGAGATATGATCTATTGTCACCCTAAGACAACTCTTCACCATCTTTGCCATTTTTAGAAGAAAAAAAAAAAAAAAAAAAAAAAAACCTAATGCTAGTTAGGGGACCACCTTGCCACATGTACAAGGTGGTTATGAGTTGTATCTTGAGGTAGTAAAAGATCATATACATAGGTCCCACACCCAATATGTCTTGATGTAGGGTAATGTAATGTAGGAATAACACATCCTTTTCACTTAATTTAGTAGGAGATCTAATCCCAAAAGACTCCTAACTTGAATCCAATGATCTCATTGTGTTTTGATATTTGATTATGAAATGGGACTCTTAGCTCTTGTGATATAATAGTTAATTAATAGATTTTCAAATTAAAATCCAATATCAAGGGCCAACGGTAAAAATAAATCACTATTCATTTCATAATATATAGAATTCATTACAAAGCCTATAGATCTCTATCAGGATTAAAAAAAAAAAAAAAAAAAAAAAACAATTTGTCGATCCCAAGAAATAATCTGGTGTAAGAAATCAACATCAAATCTAAATCAACATGCATGGCATTCTCAAAATGTAAGATGGGGAGGAAAGAGGCAAAAATTATTATGAGTTACAAAAGCACTTGTCTAGCCCACTATAACAATCAAGTTTGTTCATTGATTTATTAGAGGGAAAAAAAAAAAAGTCAGTTCATTGATGGATATTGTTAAAATAATGTATACAGAATAAATAAAATTTTCAATTTATTTTTAATAGATTCTTTTCCTAATCCTAGGTTTTAAAGGGGTCTATCACAAAGCGTTGATGCGGACCTTAGCCCATCAACTAGTTAAAGAAATTTGGGAAAATGTTCAAAAGTTGCCATCGGAGCAGTTTCAGAAATATTCCTCTACAATTTTCTTGCTGCAAAGTTGGGGAATGTTGAATTTATAACTATACTTCTAGAGTCTAATCCTGACCTCATATGGATGGTTGATAAAAAGAAGCGAAATATATTTCACATTTCTATTCGATATCGGCAAGAGAGTATATTCAACCTAATACACGAGATAGGCGTTTTTAAGGATATGATTGCAACAAATTGTGACATAAAGAGCAACAACATGCTGCACTTGGCTGGAAAATTGGTTGATGTGGATAGACTAAATATTGTATCAGGTGCAACCCTTCATATGCAACGGGAGCTATTATGGTTTAAGGTGTGTTGATATTATTGTAGCTTCCTTTATTCTAATTCCATATATATTGGTCACAATTTTATTGTTCAATTTACATATCGGTTATTGTAGGAGGTTGAAAAGATTGTACCCCTTGCATTCTTGAAGGTGAAGAATTACAGAGGAAAAACACCTAAGGATTTATTTACAAAAACACATGAAAAGTTACATAAAGATGGTGAAAAGTGGATGAGGGGCATGGCAATGCATTGCATGCTTGTTGCGACGCTGATTGCCACTGTGGTTTTCGCTGCAATCTTCACTGTACCAGGTGGTAATCAACAAGAAGAGGGTAAGCATCAAGAAGAGGGAACTCCTATCCTTTTGAAACATAATTGGTTTTTGGTATTCTTCATATCAGATTCAATAGCATTGTTATCCTCTTCAACTTCAATATTGATTTTCTTGTCAATTCTCACATCTCGTTACACAGAAAGGGATTTTGTTAGTTCATTACCTAGAAGGTTAATGTTCGGACTAACTGCGCTCTTCATCTCCATAGTAGGCATGGTTGTTGCGTTTGGTGCAACTTGCTTTTTGGTCTATCAACGCAAAAAGACAAAGGTTCCGACTGTTATAATTACTTTAGCTGGTGTTCCAATTTGCTCTTATATTCTGCTACATTATGAACTTTGGGTCGATATAATCAGCTCAACATACTTGTCTAGATTTCTTTTTCGGTCCCGTAACCGTATGTTTTGTTAGAAAGTGGAATATGTCCACTCTAACAATTGGTCTGTAGAAAGAATTGTCGGAGGCAATCAAGGGATTTGAACAAGGAAGGCCAAGGAAAGAGTGAGCAATTGGCTTGATTGTAGTAAATGGACCATTTAATGAGGACTTTTATTTGTCATGTGATGTAATATACCTCTCTTTTGACCTCATTTTCACCCATAAGTGATACCCTTATACACTAACTTTCTCTTTACATTTTTTTTTGTTGCATATTTACATTTTTTTTTCCTCTTTAGGGCATTTAAGATTGTTGATGAGTGCCAAATATTGAATATTTAAACCCCTTTAATTTATATTAGTTAATTGTTTAGCTATATCTTAATCTAATATTTTGTGTTAGATTTGTATTTTTAGTGTTTGGTAGGTTGCTAAAGAAAAATGACAGCTTTAAGGTGAAAAATGCAAAGTTTGGAAGAAAGCACACTTTGAGAAGACCTAAATGATGTATTTATGTTTAACCAAATCAATGAAATGATTAACTTGGAATTTCTCTAATTGGAGTCGAAATCGGATTGGATTAAATTTCAGATTCTGCACATGTCATAGTATTTTGATAATAACTTTCAGCTCGAGTATCATATTAAGGTGAAATCAGTGACGTTGGAAATCTAACTCAAAATAATATAAATTATTGTGAAATAAAATTTTCCTAATTCGAACGTCTGCTATGCCAAAAATGTCCTGCAATATAAAAACGCAAATCTGGACATATCTTATTCCGATTTGTATTAGAATTGCTTCCAAATTTGACTAGGAAATTGAAATACGATTTTTCTAGGATTTCTAGGGCTTCTAGGGTTTATTTGCTCCCTATAAATAGACTACTAAGTCTCAAGAGAAAGGAAGGGAGGAGAAGTTAGAGGCCAAATATATTTTTCTTCTTTTAGTTTAGTTTTTCTTTAGATTAGGTTTTATTTTTCATAATAATGTGTAACTAATTTCTCAACTAAGGTTGAGGATGAAGCCTCATCAATGAAGAACAACAATATTTTCATGTAAGTTTTTATGATCTGATTTATTTGGTTTAATGTTTTCAATGTTTTACTTATTTTCAATGTATGGAATGATTCTTGGATATCTTTTGTAATTCAATGATACATTTGATTATTTGAGATAATTTCACATAATTGATTGTTTGGTTTTTATTTATAAAACAATTGGATATCCCTTGTAATTTATTCTACGGATACAATTGATGTTTTGATTTAAATCAGATATCTTGTTGTGATTTACGAATACACTTGATGATTTGATTTATATTGGATTTCTTTTGTGATTTGTGTAAAGAATGGATACATGTGATGATTTTGATTAAATATTTGAAGTATAGTAAAACATACCTAAGATTTTAATTGTGAAAACTTCGGATTAATATTTATGAACATGGAGTATGTTGTTATGATTTGGTAGATGTGGATTTCAAAACCTTAGTACATTTTTCTTTTGTTTTATTTATGTTTTCTCTTATTCACCAAAATCAAACTTTTTTTTTTGAACTAGGTTAAGATTTAATTAATTTAGTCATAAATTTGTTTTAAAAAAACACAATTCCCTGTGGGATCGACCTCGCACTTGCAATCCATTAATTGCAAACGATTCGTACACTTGCGAGTACAATTAACATTTACATCAATTGTCAAATTTTAGATATATCTAGACAAAAGAAAAAAAGAAAAAGAAAATAGACATTTTAAACAACTTGATTCTACTTAATTTTAGATTATATTATTTAATTATAGTGCATGTTTTTCATTTGTAGACAAAAAGGACAAATTGAAAATAACATTTTACGTATCTTGATTCAACCTTAACTTTACATTCTTTTAATTGTCTGCAATTTCCTAATCCATTTCAAAAGCATTAATGCACAATTGCAATCATATTGTCACGGCTTTTGGGCTTAGTCAAAAGTTAAGAATCAATGTTAATTTGAATTGGTTTGTATATTGTAGAGTGTTAGATTTTCATAGTAACATTACAAAATAGTCCCATCTATTTGTAAATTATATTTTGAAAAGGACTTCGCATATTAACGCATCTAACTTATCCCCTAAAGACTCACACTCTACAAGTGAGTCTAGGGATCCTAGAGATAATCTACACAACGGGAACTCAAGTGATAAAGATAGATCCTAGAGTTCCTAGAGTTATATTAGAATTGCAACTCCTTGTAAACACATGATGTGATGATAAGGTCCAGCATGCGGTTGTAGTTAGATAGGAATGTATTCAAACCTAGAGATAGAGTTGTAGCTACCCTAAACTTTTGTACATCTATATATATCTATACACGCTCTCCTTGATGAGCACGGTGGAAAATCTTCAGCATAGGTTTAGTTTATGTGGGTGTTCTACTATGGTATCAGGGATGCATATGGTCTAGATCCATATGTCTAACTTTGAATCTTCCATACTTGCTGCTACCATAGCCACTGCTCCGCCCTCTCCCACTACTTCCATCGCATCCATTTCTGACATGGCTTCACCGCCCCACCCAACCAACCCTACTTCAATCATTTTTCTCGTCCCCAACATGACTCATTCCCTCCATATCAAGCTGTCCAAAGGGAATTTCATGGCTTGGAGGACTCAAATCCTTGCCTACATCAAAGGGCAGGATGCTTACTGCTTTCTAGATGGTTCTTCTCAACCTCATGCCCAACATATTTCGAATTCTAGCACTGTTTGCTGGTGCTCCGGCTACCATTATCAATCTTGATTTTCTTGCGCGGTGTCAACGGGATCAAATGATCCTCAGCATTCTCATTTCAACCCTCACTGAACCATATGTGTTTCATGCAGTCGGTAGTGCTACAGCCAGCACCTTGTGGACAACCTTGATTTCCATGTTCTCATCTCAAGCTAAGACTCGTGTCATGCAAATTTACTTCCAACTTGCCACGGTCCAAAAGGGAAATTACTCCATCACTGAGTATTTCCAGACGATCAAAACCTTGCACGACACCTTGGCTGCTTCTGGATAGCATATCAATGAGTTTGAGGTTGTTTCTGGATAGCCTTGGCACAGAGTTTGATCCATTTGTTACGTTTGTAACAACTTGGGTGGGGACCCTTTTATCCTTTGATGAGCTGTATAGACATCTCTTATATCATGAGATGCGGATTGAGCAGCAACTTCTAGTACTGGATCTTGCCCAGTCGTTTGCCAGCTACACCACTCGTGCTACCATGCTGAGAGGAAGAGGATACCGTGGTGGCAGAGGCTCTTCATTTGGTGGCAGAGGCTATTTTAGTGGCCGAGGCGCATCTTATAGCTACCGTGGTCGAGGTTCCTATTTCAACAATGAAGCTTCTCCTTCTACCCGGCTTGTATGTCAATTTTGTGGAAGAATTGGCCACACCACTGCTCGGTGCTACCAAAGGTTGGAATCTGTCCACTCCTTCTACTCCCAACAGCGAAATCCGCAAGCCTATTAGCAGAATCCCCAGCCTTACTACTCCTCTCCTACCTTGCCAGCTGAGGAAAATGGCACCCCGATACCGGGGTGACTCATCATGTCACTAATGAGCACCAACACCTCAACCTATCAACCGTGGACTATCAAGGACATGACTAGATCTGTGTAGGCGATGGAATAGGTTTGCCTATCACTCACATTGGTTCTGCACTTCTAACTCTTACTTGTCGTCAATATATTCTCACTTAACTCCTTCATGTTCCTCTCATTTGCAAAAACCTACTCTCGTTCATAAATTTGCTCGTGATAATAATGTCTTTTTTGAGTTTCACTCTACTTATTTTTTGATTAAGGACTGTTCATCCGGGATAACTCTTCATCACAACCCTCTTAAGGATGGGCTTTACCAACTCCATCCTTCATCCACCTCGTCCATCAATAATCAAGCCCTTTGCACATCCACCGATCACTGGCACAAGCGCTTAGGTCATCCCGCTCTGTGCACAGTCCAAAAAGTCCTATCTCTGTTTCAACTTCCAGTCATCCCCAATAAGGTTGCGTCTCCTTGACTACCTGTCCACAGGCCAAAGGATATCAATTGTCATTTTCAGTTTCAACTTCTCGCATATGTAATCCTTTAGATTTGATTTATTCCGATGTATGAGGTCCTTCTCCATACATTAATTTCCAATCTATTGGCATAATCCATCGCCTCTCATGTCCTCACACACATCAACAACAAGGATGTGCTGAAAGAAAACACCGTTATCTCATTGACGCTACTTTAGTCCTTCAAGCTGAAAGTACTCTTCCCAAAACCTTTTGGGATGAGGCATGTCTCACCTCTTATTATCTCATCAATAGGCTGCCCACTCCCGTACTGAAAAATAAATCTCCATTTCAAACCCTTTTTAACCGCACACCTGATTACACATCCCTAAAGATTTTTGGGTGTGCATGCTTCCCGAATCTACGTCTCTATAATTCTCACAAGTTTTCACTCCGTTCCAAAGAGTGCATCTGATAAGTGTTGAATATTTGCATTCAAAGCCCTTAATTCACATTTATTAACCTTAGTTTGTGTTATAAATATGATGTTTTGTGATGTTTTAGTGTTTATCTTAATTTTAGGTCCTAATTGAAAACAAGAGCAAAATAATTGGAATTAGGCCTAAAATGTATCAAGGAATGATGAAGATCGACGAAAGAAATCAAGATTAATCACTGCCAAGTGGTAGTCGATCGATCGACTAAAGAAGTCGATCAATCGACTCCGAACCTTCTAGAACTTCAGATGTCGACATTTTGTCTGTGTGGTGGAAAACAAAGCAAAATTGTCCTGCTGTTATCAAAAGATGTCTCCCTTATTGCTGTGCGGCTGAAAAATTATTTCCTTTGATATTTTTTGTAAACCTTCCTCCTCCATATATATGAGGTTGCCGAGAGAGTGAGAGAGATGCATCTTTTGGTTTTATTTTCCAGATGCAGTAGCATTCCTTTTTAGTTTTAATTTATTATTTCACAGATAGTTTTTATTTTAGTTTTTACTTTTCTTTTAGCTCAGTTTTATTTATGTAGTTAGTTTTCTTTGATGCACATTTTCAATTTCATTTTCCAGCAACTTGCAATTCCTTTTTCCATATATAGATGCACCTCTTTATTAAAACTAAAAAGGAATGCTACTGCATCTGGAAAATAAAACCAAAAGATGCATCTCTCTCACTCTCTCAGCAACCTCATATATATAGAGGAAGGTTTACAAAAAATATCAAAGGGAAAAATTTTTCAGCCGCACAGCAATAAGGGAGACATCTTTTGATAACAATAGGACAATTTTGCTTTGTTTTCCACCACAAAAAAAATGTCGACATTTGAAGTTCTAGAAGGTTCGGAGTCGATTGATCGATTTCTTTAGTCGATCGATCGACTACCACTTGGCAGTGATTAATCTTGATTTCTTTCGTCGATCTTCAACATTCCTTGATACCTTTTAGGCCTAATTCCAATTATTTTGCTCTTGTTTTCAATTAGGACCTAAAATTAAGATAAAACACTAAAACATCACAAAACATCATATTTATAACATAAATTAGGGTTAACAAATGTGAATTAAGCGATTTGAATGTAAATATTCAACACTAATTAGATGCACTCTTTGGAGCGGAGTGAAAACTTGTGAGAATTATAGAGACGTAGATTAGGGAAGCATGCACACCCAAATTTTTTTTGGAATGTGTAATCAAGTGTGCGGTTAAAAAGGGTTTGAAATGGAGATTTATTTTTCAATACGGGAGTGGACAGCCTATTGATGAGATAACAAGAGGTGAGACATGCCTCATCCCAAAAGGTTTTGGGAAGAGTACTTTCAGCTTGAAGGACTAAAGTAGTGTTAATGAGATGACGGTGTTTTCTTTCAGCACATCTTTGTTGTTGATGTGTATGAGGACATGAGAGACAATGGATTATGCCAATAGATTGGAAATAAGTGTATGGAGAAGGACCCCATACATCGGAATAAATCAAATCTACAGGAGTACATATGCGAGAAGTTGAAACTGGAAATGACAATTGATATCCTTTGGCCTGTGGACAGGTAGTGCAAGGAGATGCGACCTTATTGGGGATGACTGGAAGTTGAAACATAGATAGGACTCTTTGGACTGTGCACAGAGCGAGATGACCTAAGCGTTTGTGCCAGTGATTGGTGGATGTGCAAAGGGCTTGATTATTGATGGACAAGGTGGATGAAGGATGGAGTTGGTAAAGCCCATCCTTAAGAGGGTCGTGATGAAGAGTTATCCCGGATGAACAGTCCTTAATCAAAAAATAAGTAAAGTGATACTCAAAAAAGACATTATTTTCACGAGCAAATTTATGAATTGAGAGTAGGTTTTTGCAAATGAGAGGAATATGAAGGAGTTGAGTAAGAATATATTGACGACGAGTAAGAGTTAGAAGTGCAGAACTAATGTGAGTGATAGGCAAACCTATTACATCGCCTACACGGATCTGGTCATGTCCTTGATAGTCCACGGTTGATAGGTTGAGGTGTTGGTGCTCACTAGTGACATGATGAGTCACCCCGGTATCGGGGTGCCAATTTTCCTCAGCTGGTAGGGTAGGAGAGGAGTAGTAAGGCTGGGGATTTTGCTTATAGGCTTGCGGATTTTGCTGTTGGGAGTAGGAGGAGTGGACAGATTCCAACCTTTGGTAGCATCGAGCAGTGGTGTGGCCAATTCTTCCACAAAATTGACATACAAGCCGGGTAAAAGGAGGAGCATCATTGTTGAAGTAGGAACCTTGACCACGGTAGCTATAAGATGCGCCTCAGCCACGAAAATAGCCTCTGCCACCAGATGAAGAGCCTCTGCCACCACGGTATCCTTTTCCTCTCAGCATGATAGCACGAGTGGTGTAGTTGGTAGACGACTGGGCAAGATCCAGTACTTGAAGTTGCTGCTCAATCCGCATCTCATGAGCCAAGAGATATCCATACAACTCATCAAAGGATAAAGGGTCCACCCAAGTCGTTATAGACGTAACAAATGGATCAAACTCTGTGCCAAGGCTATCCAGAAACAACCTCAAACTCATTGATAGGCTATCTAGAAGCAGCTAAGGTGTCGTGCAAGGTTTGATCGTCTGGAAATACTTAGTGATGGAGTGATTTCCCTTTTGGACCGTGGCAAGTTAGAAGTAAATTTGCATGACACGAGTCTTAGCTTGAGATGAAAAGATGGAAATCAAGGTTGTCCACAAGGTGCTAGCTGTAGCACTACCAACTGCATGAAACACATATGGTTCAGTGAGGGTTGAAATGAGAAAGCTGAGGATCATTTGATCCCCTTGACACCATGCAAGAAAATCAATATTGATAATGGTAGCCGGAGAACCAGCAATAGTGCTGCAATTCGAAATATGTTGGGCATGAGGTTGAGAAGAACCATCCAGAAAGCCGTAAGCATCCTGCCCTTTGATGTAAGCAAGGATTTGAGTCCTCCAAGCCATGAAATTCCCTTTGGACAGCTTGATATGGAGAGAATGAGTCATGTTAGGGATGAGAAAAATGATTGAAGTAGGGTTGGTTGGGTGGGGCGGTGAAGCCATGTCAGAAACGGATGCGATGGAAGTAGTAGGAGAGGGCGAAGCAGTGGCTATGGTAGCAGCGAGTATGGAAGATTCAGAGTTAGACATATGGATCTAGACGTTGGTCTATATGCATCTTTGATACCATAGTAGAACACCCACATAAACCAAACCTATGCTGAAGATTTTCCATCGTGCTCATCAAGGCGAGTGTGTATAGATATATATAGATGCATAAAAGTTTAGGGTAGCTACAACTCTATCTCTAGGTTTGAATACATTCCTATCTAACTACAACCGCATGCTGGACCTTATCATCACATCATGTATTTACAAGGAGTTGCAATTCTAATATAACTCTAGGAACTCTAGGATCTATCTTTATCACTTGAGTTCTGGTTGTGTAGATTATCTCTAGGATCCCTAGACTCACTTGTAGAGTGTGTCTTTAGGGGAAAAGTTGGATGCGTTAATATGCGAAGTCCTTTTCAAAATATAATTTACAAATAGATGGGACTATTTTGTAATGTTACCATGCAAATCTAACATTCTACAATATACAAACCAATTCAAATTAACATTGATTCTTAACTTTTGACTAAGCCCAATAGCCGTGACAATATAATTGCAATTGTGCATTAATGCTTTTGAAATGGATTAGGAAATTCCAGACAATTAAAAGAATGTAAAGTTAAGGTTGAATCAAGATACGTAAAATGTGTCTACAAATATTGAAAAACTTGCACTATAATTAAATAATATAATCTAAAATTAAGTAGAATCAGGTTGTTTAAAATGTCTATTTTTTTTTTGTTTCTTTTGTCTAGATATATCTAAAATTTGACAATTGATGTGAATGTTAATTGTACTCACAAGTGTACGAATTGTTTGCAGTTAATGGATTGCAAGTGCGAGGTCGATCCCACATGGAATTGTGTTTTTTTCTTTAAAACAAATTTATGATTAAATTAATTAAATCTTAACCTAGTTAAAAAAAAAAAAGTTTAATTTTGGTGAATAAAAGAAAACATAAATAAAACAAAAGAAAAAAGTACTAAGGTTTTCCGTTGTCATGTACAAGTTATCGTGCCCGAATCCTCTACCTTGGTGTCTTGGCTTCTCCATCGAGTCGGTGGCTCTCTGCTCAACGTTCGCTATCTTCTCGCCAGTGTTGGTGGCCCTTTTTCATGTTCTTAGATCTAGTTTTTTCAAAGCTAGATCTACGTTCCTCCAAGGGTCTTTGGCTCCCACGCGTCACTTCATCACCATCACCCGCATCCCAGCTTTTCGATTCCACTAGCCGCACCTCATTTCCCCTCCCATGCGCTTGTGCGTGGTGCTCATGCCCCGGGTGGAGGTTCCCCACCGTCGATGCGTGGATTGCACGCCCCGGATACCTTGTTGTCCTCCGCTCCACCAATCATTGGAGTTGTTGATTGTTTTATTTATTTATTTCTATTTTATTTTGTTGCTTGGGTTTTAGTCTTCCTTTAGGAGAAACTCTTCTATCTGGATTTGTATTGGTGCCTCTCTTTTCTGTAGTCCCAGATTTGGACTATTTTAGTGCTTTTACCGCTCACTACAAAAAATCAGGGTTTTTGAGCCATTTTTTGTTGGAGCCGTTTTAGAGAAACGACTATAAATGGAGTCGGTTTTTTTTTCCTCCTAAAACGACTCCATTTATAATAACCCTAACTCTATATACTATATATAGCACTAAATTAACCAAAATATGTATAAACCCTAACCTTATATACTTTATATAGTACTAATATATAAAAGTTATAATTATATTTAAGATTGTAATCAAGACACGAGTGTTCACAGAGTTGAAGCCCACATGTGTGAACAACCTTTATACATTTATTAATAACATAAATATATAATATGTAACATAACTATAGTATATAATTAACAAATTAACAATATGTTATTGTATATAAATAGATCTAGTTCATAAACTATATATATATGGTATAATGTTTGCAAGTAATAAGTCTAATATATTCTACTATACATAACTAAATAACTATAATATAAGTAAAATATATATATATATATATATATATATATATATAATTATCGTTAACCATGTGTGATGTGATATATGTGTACGTGTTTATATATATGTCTTGATTTCTATATATTAATTGGTGCTATATATATAAAGTATATTCTATATGTATAAACCCTAATTATATTATATACGTATAAACCCTAACCTTATATATTATATATAGCACCAATTAATATATAGAAATCAAGATATATATATATATATATATATATATATATAAACATATATATAAAACCCTATATCTATATAGTATATATATACTATATATATAGCACTAAATAAATTGTATTTAGGGATGTAATCAAGATGAGCCGTGATTGGCTCGTTTATGAGTTGAGCTTAAATTGTCATAATCAGACTAGAGCCAATCTATGAAATGTGTGTTTAAGCTCGGCTCGAACGTTTAAAACTCAGGCAAGCTCAGGCTCGAACTCGTTGAGAATGCTATTCGAGTTCATAAACTAATGATATATGTATAATGTAAGCAAATAATAAGTCTAATATATTTTATATAACTAAGTAACTATATTTAATATGTAATACTATATTTACTTAGCTAGTATACTATATGCTTATTTAGTATATATATAAGACATATATATTATAAAATATGTACTATATTTTATAATATGTATACCTTATATATATATAGTTATATATTATATGTTTATGTTATTAATAAATGTATAGAGGTTGTTCACAAACTCAAGCTTGAACTCCATGATCACAGATTGAAAAATTTAATAACCTAACTCGAACTCTAGTTGAGCTGAGTTTGTTTAGTAACCTGGATCAGCTCAAATGGCATTCTCAACGAGCTCGCCTGAGTTATAAACGAGCCGAACTTGATTTATATATAATTAAGTAACTATAATTTATAACTATTATTTATTAACCATGTGTGATGTGACATATGTGTGGTTATATATATATAGTTAGTTAGTTAGTTAGTTAGTTGTATGCTAATTATATACTAACTTTTTTTTTTTTTTTTGACATGTCCACACAAGAGGGGGAAGGGGGAATTCGAACTACTGACATCTGCTTCATGAGGCGTGGTTTTCAGCCGATTGAGTTATCCTTTGGAGACCTAATTATATACTGACTATACAATATATGTTATATACCAAGTATTAATAATTAATTAATATGTTAGCTAGCTAGGTTAACATACATAATACTATTATCAATGTATTATAATTAATATGTAATACTATATTTAATTAGCTAATATACTATATGCTTATTTTGTATATATATATAAAAAGTGTTTTTTTTTTTTTTTTCAAAAAATGACCTATAGTCTACAGTTAACTACGATATATATATGTTAGTTTATGAGCAAACTAGTTAGTATATATGTTAAGTAATACACATATATAAATATTCAGTAACACATGTAACATATATTACTTAATTACTAATATATATGCTTAAATTTATATATCTTATTGTTAGTATATATATATATATATATATATATGAACGAGATAACGAGTCGACTAATGAGCCGCAAGAGCGATCTGGTCAGACTAAGGGTCCGTTTGGGTTTGCGATTTCAAAAAGTGCGATTTAAAATAATGATTTTAAAATGTGCGATTTGAAAAAAGTGATTTTTAAAAATGCAGTTAAGCGTTTGACAAAATCACAGTTTAGCCTTTAAAATCGCAAATTTACCTTTTAAAATTCTGCGTTTTAAAAAAAGCACCATCTTATCTGCGATTTGAAAAAGCAGATTTTCTGCGTTTTCAAATCGCAATTTTTAAAAACGCAGTTCCAAACGATCTATGTTCTGCGATTTGGTTTAAAATCGCATTTATTGTCTACGAAATCGCAATCCCAAACGCACCCTAACTAACCCTATATATATATATAGCATCAAAACCCTTTTTTCATAGTTTAAGTTATATTAATAATTGAGTAAAAATTAAAAACAATTGGAGTGGAGTCATTTTTAAAACGACTTCAATTTGACCCGTTTTGGTAGAAACCAACTCTAGTTGGACGGATTAGGATAACCCTTTCTTCATAGTTTAAGTTATATTAATAAATTGAGTAAAAATTAAAAACAATTGAAGTTGTTTTTAAAACGACTTCAATTTGAGCCGTTTTGGTTGAAACCAGCTACAGTTGGACATATTAGAATCCCCTCAAATACTCTACCCGAATTTGAGAGAATTCAGGCAGGTGATTGTGAGAGAGCATTTGTGGGACCCACATAATTGGAAAAGTAGTTGTGTACTCAATTTTTATTTGGTCAGGTGGGTTTCATAAGTATTTTTTCACAATCATCTATCGAAATTCTCTCAAATTATTTTTATTTGGTTAGGTGGGTTCATAAGTGCTATCTTACAATTACTTGCCCAAATTCTCTAAAATTTAGGCAGAGAATTTGAGGGGATATGATCCGTTGGAGTCATTTGAGCCCAAAACGGCTCAAAGGGGGTTTATTTTCCGTGTCCAACGCACACCCCATATTTTTTTGTCAAAATTTTTCGAACTTCTTTTTTCCCTGCCATTTCTTTCTTCTTTCTTGTTTTTTTTTTTTTTTGAACAAAATAATGGAGTTTACATGCTTTAATCTGAAGAGGCCTGAGGGCAAATACAGAAAAATCTGACTTGATGCTGCCTACAAATAAACAAATATTACAAGGATAGATGTTTGAGCCACTCTTTAACAATAAAGCACTCCTAACAAAGATAAGAGGACTGATCTAACTAACAAACCATACAAAGTCCAGTAAAATATACAAATTTAATATATAGACTTTCCAAAACTACTTTAAAGAAATAGAGAAAAAAACAACAACAAAAAGCACCGAACACAAGCTGACGTCGGAAGAGAAACTGCGTATCTTGCAGGAATCGGTAGAAAAACACAGATTTGGTCTCCAAAGTAATGTAGAAGAAGAAAGCTCAGTCAAACTTTCGCCAGCGATACGGACGAAAAGGTAGCTTTCCTACGAAACGTTTTGTATTAACCTTTTTGCCCGAAGAAACTAAAAACAAGAAAAAACATAAAACTTCATACTCTTAGAAGGACTAGCTCTATACCCCTTTGAAGGACCCAGAGAATAAAAGCTCATATGAATCTAAGCCAGAAAAAAAAAATAAAAAACCTCGTAACCCTAAAAAACCATGAGGAAAGAGACATTGGGGGAGGGATCCTCCTCAAACACCTTTCTTTTTCCATATTTTTCTCTCTAGGGCTAGTGAGGAGAGTAGTAAATTCACTTGGAATTAAATACATCTTGTTCTTCTTTTCTTTTCTTCCCAACCGAGAGAGAGAGATTAGAGAGAGACCGAGAGAATCAGAGAGAACTTGAGGTAGGCGTGCGGTGGGCTAACCACCGTTTGGGGCGGGCGACGGCGCCGGGGCCGGTGGGTCACGGCCCAACGCCAGTGAGGCCAAAAAGCTTGAGTTCTGGCATTTTCTCGGTACCCAAACAGTAGAAAATCTTTTTTTTTTTGGTAAGTAAAATTTTTAGGCTTGATTTCTTGATTTTTGTTTTGATTTGGGTTGTTTTGTGAAGATTTTCGGTAGAGAATCTGAATGGGTATTGTAATTTTTTTTGGATCGTTTTCGTTCTTGGACAACTATTCCAGGTTCATCGATAAGCCCCTCCCCTCATGGTCCGCTTCCGATGTCGATGAGTTCGTTGCTTCGGACCTTGTTCACGGCCCCACTGTAACTCTCTCTCTCTCTCTCTCTCTCTCTCTCTCTCTATTACTCTTTTCTATTTTGGGATTTTACATTTCGGCGTGTCTTTGATTTGGCGTTTTGTTTCACTTTGTGGATCCGTTTTGTTTTGTTTCTTGCGCTATTAATCTTTTTTGTTGGTTTTTCTAGATTGTTTTTGCCTTTTGTTTAGGGTGTTCATCTGGATATTGCTTATTTGATTCTGGGTTTGATTTATTTTTCACATTCTTAATCCATTTTCTATTCTGTTCTTTTCTAATTATTTCTGATTGATTTTGGCTCTGAGTAGAGAATATTCTTGTGGCTAGGTCTTATTTTTGGTTTTTTCCTCTTCATTTTATGCTTTACATTTTGTTTTGTTTTTGTTTTTTTTTTTTTTTTTTTTTTTTTGTTTTTTTTTGTTTTCATGTTATACGTCCTTTTCCATAACTGATGGTGATGGATACATTTTTGTATATTTAGTGATTTTTGTTGGGTATTTTGTGGGAAGAGAAGATATATTTTAAATGAGACTGCTAAGATTTGTTCTTAATAAATTATTGCATGCTCCGAAATTTTATTATCAATAAACTTTAGTGATATATAATCATCGGTAATCTTCGCCAACTAATAATTCATGCAGTGTTTCTTTTATTTTTGTTACTTTTTTTATAATCTGCTTGTAAGGCTGCCCATTTATAGCCTTTCCCCTTTCTGTTTCAGTGAATGTCTATGATCCCAAGGATAGAGTGACAAACCTGGATCAAGGATATGGATTTGTGGAGTTCTGGAGTGAAGAAGATGCTGACTATGTTAGTGTTGATCACGTACTCTGGTCATGCTATCTGTAAAACTTTAGAGTATGTTAAGATTATGGCTTAACTGCGAAGTTTTACTTTCAGCTTCATTCGTTGGTTCTTTACTTTTGACTAATGATTTTGTCCCCTTTGATAACTATGCAGGCCATCAAGGTGCTAAACATGATTAAACTGTATGGAAAGCCAATTCGTGTAAATAAGGTATGTTTTCTTTCATCTAATTGTTTTACTGCTTTTTTATGTTTTGTGCTGCATACAATTTATGAAGCATTATTATATTTGGAAAGGTTTATTGGCCATTATGTCCTGATGTTTTGTATCTGTTCTATGAGATTTGATGAATTACTAAGATGTGATTTTTTTTTTTTTTTTTTTCCAGGAATCCCAAGATAAAAAAGAGTCTGGATGTGGGAGCAAACCTTTTCATTGGGAACATTGACCCTGTAAGTTAAAATCTATCAGAGTTATGCTTGCTAGCGCAAGCTAGATCATTGATTTTAACTTTGTCATTATCTTGATAGGTTAAATTCTATCAGAGTTATGCTTGCTAACGCAATCTAGATCACTGATTTTAACCTTTTCATTATCTTGATATTCTTTGCAGGATGTGGATGAGAAGATTCTATACGATACTTTCAGGGCATTTGGAGTCATTGTTACAAATCCTAAGGTTAAATTTTTGGCTTTTCTGTAGAAAGATTTTGTGCAAACTTCCAACTTGCTAATATGGATGTTGGTGTTCTTATTTTAAAGTTAAATAGGAAGCTGCTAATGATCTTTCAGCCGTTAGAGTTTCTATGACATCATTTATGCATATAATTTTTTCCTTTGTTTAATTGTTTGGCATCGAACTGTAATATGTTATCTTTGCTTGCCTATGCATAGAGGGTGTGTTTCTTGGCAATATGTAGTAATTTTGCTTATCATTTCTGAAACTGCTCTCTCTATCTCTCTCTCTCTCTCTCTCTCTCTCTCTCAGTTATTTTTAGTAGAGGAATTATGGAAGTTCTGTGAACTCTAGGTGTATTTGTTATACTACCTTTGTGACTTCATACATCTTATTATAGCAGGTTGCAGGGTGGCTTTGAAAGTTTGCTTTGTCTAGGAAGGGGAACTGAATCTATGAGTTTTATTTGATATAGTTTTTTTTTTTTGATAAGTAAATTTTATTTGATATAGTTAATCCATCAAAGGGAAAATCATTGGAGTAAGCGAGTATTTTTGGTTAGATCCTGCTTTCTTCTACTCATGGGGGCAATCCTCTAATCCTTGAAAGATTGAAGGCCAGCTTTGTCTTCTTAACTCGCTTTCGTATGCATGTGCTTCATGTTCCGCTCCTTGCATTGACATAGAAACTGGTTTCGATAGATGCTCCTTTAATAGCTTTAGCTAAATTGGTATTGGCGGTTTCCTTATTTAGACTTTTTGAAAGGGCATATAGATAGTAATCACAAAAAGGTATGTTTAGTTAAGGTTTTTTGCAAGACCAAACTACAATTTAAATTGTAACTTAAAGGCTACCTTATCACATTCTAACTTCTAACAAAGCCGCCTGTAATGTGGTATATTAGCCTATCCCCTTTGTTCCATTTTATGGGGTGAGGTAGCACGTTCTGTTTCAGTGCTACATAACGTTATGATATACATTCTAGATGGGTCAGACCGCGATCTTCCTTAGGTTAAATGTAATGGTACTTTGATATTGGAAAATCTTAGAGCTACTTGATGAGCGTTTTTACATGGCCTTCAACTCTTCATGTTGGTTTTCTTGTAAGAGTTTAATTTTGTTTTAGGAGAACTGGATGTAAATACCTCGTTAGTGGATTCTGATCTCTTCTTGCCTGTCTCTGCATGGGACAAGTTGTGGGCTCAAACATTTGTACTGAATGCATAAAAATTCATTTTAGAATGTATGTTTTCTACCTATTAAGAATTTGATGCTTCTGTTAGCTGGATTCTGATCACTTCTCTTGTCCAGATCATTAGAGATCCAGAATCTGGAAATTCACGTGGTTTAGGATTTATTAGCTATGATTCTTTCGAGGCATTTGATGTTGCTAGTGAGGTATGTGTCTTTTGCTTATACTTTCATATTCTCCAAATATGCTAGAGAAACATGAGGTTCAAGTATACAAGAATTAGATGACTTATCAGTTTTGTTATTTGGTCATAGCTTAATGCCAAGTCTACACATGATCATTGAGTCCATATTATTCATTTTGGAACTTAGTTGTGCCTCTAGGCTCTTATTTTGATTACATTGTAAAAGATATAATAGTAACTTCTAAATTGTTGTAACATGTAAGACATGAGCTACCCCATGACACTAGCATTATATTTTGATTATACATGGAGTTGATCTGCTAGTGATCTTTTGAATTTACAGGCAATGAATGGCCAATATCTTTGCAACCGTCAAATTACAGTGTCATATGTAAAGGGGAGCGCCATGGTACTCCAGCAGGTTAGACTTTTAAGTTGTCGTTTGGACATTTGGACAGGAAGTTGCCAACCACTAGATGCAACTTTACAGGTTGGACACCTTGGCTGCGCAGTTATTACCCAAAAAAAAAGAAGAAAGAAAATTAATGATATATTTTAAATTTTGTTTATTTAGAGTCGTTTTAGGGACTTAGGGTCTAAAACAACTAAAAAAAAATAATAATGATTTTTATTATTTAATTTTTTTAATTTTTTTTTCCTTTCTTAATTTTGAGCCGTTTTAGTGCTAAAATAGCTCAAACCAGGTTTTAATACGCTATTATGTTGAGCCGTTTTCAAAACAATGATTTTTTTTTTTTGGTTGTTGTTGTAGTGGCTTCAGCTATCTTCGGGTGGTGGTTACCATGTGGGGGTACAGATGGGCTTGCCTTACTTTGTACCCCTTTAGCTTTTTTAACCGTCTTGTGCGGCCTTTTGAGAGAATCGGGTCACTTGTTTGACCTATTTTTTACCTTTTATAATTATTTCAGCATTGTTTTAGTCTATTGTTGGGAAACCTATCCCTTTTTCATTTGTAGGATAGTCCACTTTTTCTTCCTTTTGGATCAGAAGTGGGAAGGATCCTCTCTTGTAACCCTTTCCCCCGTATTCAATTAAAAAAAAAAAAGAAAAAAAAAATTTAGCATGACCATATAAATAAACAGAATTTTCTTACAAATTGGCCTTTAAAAGTGACATATCTTTAATATGTGAGAAACACATGTTTTTTTAATAGCATGTGCTTTCGGTTTATAGGAGTTTCTTATAAATCAGTTCGTAGAAAATTTGTGTCCATATAAATTCAATTATATACCTTGAAAAAATAGAGTTACCTTTTAAGACATGTTACACCTCCATCTCTTAACCATCTTATATCCGTCTCTTTTTCAAATTTACCATTGCATCCATAGGACCAACATATGGATCTTACATATTGATTTAAAAAAGGGGTGGAGGTAGAAAATTAGCATTTCTATTTTCAAATTTTATAGCTAGCTCATGACATTATTTTGGGTCTAATTTATAACAGTTTAACTAGTGTGACCATACATGAATTCAATCATATGACTAGTTAGAAATAACATTAACATGAATTCAATCATATACTACTACATGAAAAACGGGCTTTAATAATAATGAAATTAATAGCGATGTAAAAAAATAAAATTAAAATGGTCGCAAAAAAGCAATCAAATTGCGATGACATTTTTCCCGTCGATGCTATAATGCTATTGTTTTGCAAAATATAACAATTGCGAGAAATAAGACAAAACAATCACACAATGCAAGTTATGTTCATAGGCGAAGGCGATCAATAATAAATTTATTATCAAAAGATGGAATATAAAATAGTGAAAAGAAAACCACTGTTAAATTAACACTTTTCTTAAGAACATGAATTGATAGGAAGATGTAAATTTAATTATTAAATCAATACTTCAACACTCTCTCATGTGTGGGCTTAAACTTATTTAATAAAAATTATTCATTAACATGATTCGAACTTGGGACCTTTGCTCTGATACCACTTTTTCTTAAAGTTTTAAGCTGATAGGAATAAATAAATTTAATTAATACATTTTTATTTTTATTTTTTTTTATAGGTAAGAAGCAACTTTATTAAGAAAGCGTTAGGTGTCTCTACGTATATAGGCTGTATACAATATAGCTCTTACAATACCCAAAATCCAAGAATAGAGCCCAAAAACTGCAACGATCCCAACAATTACTCGAAACACCCAAAGAGCACCCACAAGAACCAAAACCTAGACAACACCCACAACAAAACCCAAAGCAAACCCAAAATACAAATCAAATTCAAAATACAACGGAAAGGCCAGAGTTGCAAGGAAAAAAAAATTGTAGTGGAGTCGGTGCGTGACAGCCACGTGTTCTGGCAGTGCAGCTCGGAATCAGCCGGAGAAGCCAACGAAGCGGTGCGTTTGTGGAGTAAATGTCCCAAACATCATAGATCTAACACCCAATCTTTCGGATCTCACTTGGCCACACGCGGCAGCGTCGACGGCGGGGAAGAGTCGTACGATGACGGAGATTCCACCAGTGAGGTGCGTGCACGGAGAGGACCCAAACATCGTATTTCTACACCCCAAGAAGCAAAAGCCACATACGTTGGTGCGGCAGCCAACCACAAAAACATCGATGATGGAACAAACCAGAGTAAGCCGGTGAAGCCTTGGAGGGGACGCGTGAGCGCAGACGAAGACCCAGCTGTCACAGATCTACACCCAAAAGCATAGGAAAAAGGACCAAAAGGAAGAAGAGAAATTACTAGATCTAAATAGGAAGAGAATCGGATGAGAAGGATAGAGGACCCTAGACAAAATTAGAGAAGAGACCTAGGGGTTTTTGGTAGAGAGGGAGGCGAGGGAGAGATACATTGTGTGCTATTGTTCAAGCAGATATATTGTATTATTTAATCAATACCTTAACACTCATAACTCAAACGTTTCAATATACCCAAATTTCGCTTTCACAAAAAATAGTTTTTTTTCTTAATAAAGAAAACTAAAGTACAAATTTCTATTTTGTTGAGATAAATGGTGGCTGATCTCTCTCACTAACACGACGAGGCCTTCTTTTTCTTTATCTTACGGTGCGACGCCAAGAAGAAAGAAAAATATGCAAGCTTTCTTGACTCTGTCATGTGTTACTCTCTTTCTCGTTTAGTGGATTTATTCCATATTAATGCTCCGTTTGTTTGGGCATAAATTTTATTTTATTTTTAGTGTTTAGTGCAATTGAAAATGATGGTCAACGAAAATTATTTTCAGTATGACTGTAGAAATTTCTTTAATTTTTGAAAAATGATTCTAATAGAACTTAGGAATAATTGGACCTGAAACTATGCTCATTGAGGTGAGCTTTCATTGATATTTATAGAGGCTTAAAAGTGTTCATGATAAACATTAATTCCCAGAATATAGCCCACGGTTTCTACCTTTACATAGCTGAATTAGAACTCTTTTTGACTTGATTTCTTATCTATCTATCACAGAACTGAACTAGGACTCTCCTTAGTACAATAGTTCTTCGGATGGGAATATAGTTCTTTTAACTAGAGTCCAGATTGGACTGTGCCTTGGATTGTGCAATACAAGACTCATGCCGGGACTATTGAGTCTTGTGCGGGAGTTTCGTTAATAGATTCACAGTTTTAAAAATTATAAATCATTTTCTGGATTTAAATTCTTCATTCTTGTAGCCTTGTTTGTGGGAATCCGCCACCGTCGAGTATTGGAGTTTGTTAGTAGCTACTAGTTCGAATCTATCGTCGAAGGTCCTCGAATTTTGGTATCTTTTCGTCAAATTCTGGTGCCGGCGACCAAGTTCCACCTAAATTGGCTGGAATCTGTCCAGTATGGCCAGAATCCAGCTATACTATGCCAGATTTCGGCCACTTTGGCTGAAATCCGGCCAATTCAAATTCCTACGAAACTGAATTTGATGCCTTTTTCATAACTCAACTCATTTAATCAAAGATGTCAAACTCCTAAATCTTAACTTGTTAGATTCACAAATTGTATAAAAAATTGCCTACGTGCTACCCACAAGAATTACGACCTTTCCACTTCTACAATTCCTTAAATTCACATGTAAATTTTTAAGAAAACAAAACTTTGTTTTTGTGAACACTATAATTTTTGAACGGGCTTCCATTTCTCATCATTTGTAAAACTCAAAGTCAATATCGAGCTTCTTTACATTGGTTCTGTAAGTCCTTTAGTAGTATCACATATCCATTTTTGCAAACTGCATGCATTCCTGCCTCTGCTTAAATGAGCTATGCATTCAAAAGCTCTGTTTTTCCATTTATAGTCATCGTTGTTAGAGGATGGTGTTTGTTAGAGTAAGACTGCCTTGGACCATTGTTGCTGTAAAATCCTCTAGAAATTTGTGATTGAAATAGTTAGTGCACTAGGTCGTATGCATTACAATTTTTATAGAAATTAAGGAGATTAGTTGACATGTGAAATTAAACCACTACTTTTGCCTTAGAGAAACTCTATGGGTTAGTTGCATGGTTTTATCTTTTTTGTAACACAAATTTCTTATAACTTTTTTGTAAGGATAAGAAATTCAAGCTTGTGTGCTGACTTATATGTCTTACATCTCACTGAATGTGGGTTTTAGACAATTAACGCATTGAAATTTCATAAAGTTACTTAATCATTCTACATTGTGGCTCAACTTTGATGATGAGTTTTTTAAGAAATACTTCTTAATATCGACACTAATCATCAAATTGTGCTGTTTTGGTGAACAGATATAGAAAAGGCAATTTTGACAAAGGCTTCAACTTTAGCAATAGTCAAGGATGAAAATGGGCGTATAGCATTGGAACAGTTCGCAAGGAAATCTTTTTCAATTAGCAGTGGAAGTCAAATGCCAGTATGGGAAAGATGCATAGGCTCCTGTTAGTTTTTCTCCAATCCAAAATCTCTTTCCTTGCATAATCAAATATATCTCTCCATATTTCTCTCTCTCTCTTTCTTAGTAATGTTAGGGGACTATATTTTTATTCTTTAAAGTTTGATGTGCTTTTTAAAATTATCGTTGGATTTGAAATTGATCATTATTGTATTTTGATATAATGGTGATTTTAAAAGGTACATCAACTTTAGGAAGATAAAAAGATGGTTACTAGAATTACTCACTCTAAATCTAAATTAGTCGTTTTTTTTTGATAAGTAAGAGAATTTTATTAAAAAACGCAAAGCGCAATCAAGTATACAGGAGGTATACAAGAGAGACAATTAAGAAGAAGAAGAAAGCAATACAAGGAAATCGTTATAACTAATCCCTAGAGGTGCGAGATACGCAGCCGTCCAGGAGTACAAAGAATGAATAAAAAAGGAAATGAGCTTCTCTATGGTTCTTTCTTTGTCCTCAAACTGTCTATCGTTGCGTTCCGTCCACAAGCACCACATAAGACAACAATGAGCCATTTTTCACACGACCGCGCTTCGGGAGTGTCCCCTCGGCCACCAACAGGCAAATAAGTCTATCACCCGAAAAGGCATCACCCAAGACAGACTGAAGCGACTGAGAATGACATACCAAAGAGCGCGTGCAACCTCGCAATGAAGAAGAAGGTGATCCACAGTCTCCCCGGTCATTTTACACATGCAACATCTATTAATCACAATGACACGCTTCTTTCTGAGATTGTCCAAGGTGAGGATTTTCCCTAGCGCTGCCGTCCAAGCGAAGAAGGCCACTTTCAATGGAGCCTTGGTCCGCCAAATGCTTTTCCAGGGAAATAAAATAGCTCATTTGCAAGCAAGAGCCTTATAGAAAGATCTAACATCAAAAGACCCTTTGTGAGAAAGGGACCACCAGAACCGGTCTCCCCCATCTTGAGCAACCTTGGAGGAATACAGTAAGGAGAAAAAGGAAGCCATGACGTCCACCTCCCAATCGTATACGTCACGAAAAAATCTGACATCCCACTGATAGGATCCACTTACCACTACCAAGTGGTCTGCTACCAAAGTATCCTTGGCACAAGCTATATCATACAGAACTGGAAAAGCTTCCTTGAGGGACATCTCTCCACACCATACATCATCCCAAAAACGTATCCTGGACCCATTACCCAAGATAAGTCTGGTATAGCTACAAAACAAGCTCCACCCCTTCCTAATGTTCTTCCAAATCCCCACACTGTGAGACCCAGGGGGATCTAAGGAACACCAACCAGCCCTAGTAGAACCATACTTTGCATCCACCACAGATTTCCACGAAGCCTCTCTCTCATAAGCATAACGCCACAACCACTTCCCTAAAAGCGCCTTATTGAAAATTCTCAAGTTCCGGATGCCCAAACCACCTTCGGAAATAGGATAACAAACCTTGGACCAACTAACCAAGTGATATTTGAATTCATCGCCTATGCCACCCCACAAGAAGTCTCGATGCAACTTCTCAATACGACTAGCAACACTAGATGGAATAGGGAAAAGAGAGAAAATACGTAGGAAGGTTGGAGAGAGTACTCTTTATAAGGGTAACCCTGCCCCCTTCGACAGGTACAACCGCTTCCAGCTAGCCAACCGCCTCTCAATCTTCCCTACAACTTCATCCCAACAAGACTTAGCCTTGAAAGGAGCTCCCAACGGAAGACCAAGATACTTTATAGGAAGAGAGGAAACTCCACAGCCCAATATGCTAGCCAGACCGTCCATATTAGCTACATCACCGACAGGAACCATAACAGATTTAGCCAGATTAATCTTCAGTCCTGACACAGCTTCAAAAGATATAAGAAGCATACAAAGATAATGAAGATGATCAGAATTAGCCCCGCAAAAGACTAAAGTATCGTCTGCGAACAATAGATGAGAAATGTTAATCGCTTCACTGTTGCTAGAACCCACAGAAAACCCTGATAGGTAGCCCTTTTGGGCAGTAGCGAAGAATAACTTACTAAGAGCCTCCATCACAATAACAAACAAGAGGGGTGACAGTGGATCACCCTGTCTAAGGCCACGAGAGCTGCTGAAAAAACCAGTTGGGGAGCCATTCACCAACACAGAGAACCGCATCGTAGAAATACAATGCGCTATCCAGGAACACCATCTCTCTCCAAAGCCACATCTTCTCAACATATACAATAAGAAATCCCAGTTGACATGATCGTAGGCCTTCTCAACATCCAACTTACAAAGTAACCCTGGTTTACCGGATTTGATTCGACTATCCAAGCACTCATTGACTATAAGAACTGAATCAAGAATTTGCCTACCTTTCACAAAAGCATTTTGAGGGGACGATATAATCTTCTCCACAACCTTTTTAAGTCTATTTGCAAGGACTTTTGCAATGATCTTGTACACACCACTTACAAGACTGATAGGACGAAAGTCCTTTAGATCCACAGCCCCAGACTTCTTCGGAATTAAGGCAATAAAAGTGGCGTTAACACTTTTGACAAACTTGCTTTGAGAGTGAAAGTCCCAGAATACCCTCATAAGATCTGTCTTGATCACATCCCAGCAGTCTTGGAAAAATGCAAGAGAAAACCCATCAGGACCAGGTGCCTTGTCTCGATTCATGCATTTCACCACTTCTAAGACCTCCATTTCCTCGAAAGGAAGTTCTAAGGAAGAGGCCTCAGCTGCATCCAAGGTGTCGAAAGCAATATTATCCATTCTAAGGCTCCATGGGAGATGTTCTGTAAAGAGAGACTCATAGAATTGAGCAACATGCTCCCTGATAACCTGCTGGTCGGAAGAAATAGAGCCATTGATAGAGAGCGACTCTATGGAATTAGACCTCATGTTCGAGTTAGCAATTTGATGAAAAAATTTAGTGCATTTATCACCCTCTTTCAGCCAAAGAACCCTAGACTTCTGTCTCCAACTAATTTCTTCCTGTAAGATAGAGTTCTCCAAGTCTCTGATGACCACACATTTCCTCTCATTTTCTTCGGAAGATAAACCTTGTTGGTCCTCCAACCTATCAAGAGTACATAACTCTTCCATGTGCATTTTTTTGCGAAACTCCACATTACCAAACTCCTGTTCGTTCCATCTCTTGAGATCAGCCTTTAAGGCCTTAAGCTTTTGAGTGAAGATGAAGCTAGGAGAACCCTAAAAGCGATAAGACGCCCACCAAAGCCGAACCCTATCCACAAACCCTTCAGCCTTCAACCACATATTCTCAAACTTGAACGGTCTGGAACCCCATTGAATGCCACCACAATCCAGGAGGATAGGAAAATGATCAGAACACAATCTAGGAAGCCTTTTCTGAATAGACCCTGGAAACTTGACCTCCCAATCTGGAGAAACAAGAAATCTGTCAAGACGAGACCAAGAAGGATTCTCCTGATTATTGGACCACGTGAAAGTCCCTCCAGCAAGAGGAAAGTCCATGAGGCCCTACTCAAAAATAAAGTCTGAGAACTCCATCATAGCAGCGTTAAGACGAACTTTCCTAGACCTTTCAGCAGGAAAGCGAGTGACATTGAAGTCACCCCAATACACCAAGGCATCTCCCACCAAGAAGCAAGGCCAGCCAGCTCGTCCCAGAGCGAGCTTCTTAAAAAATAAAAGTTAGGACCGTATACCCCAGCGAAGGCCCAAGTAAAGTCATCGGCAACTCTCCTGAAGGAACAAGCAACAACAAACTCCCCCACATACAAATCTAATTTCTCAACAACCCTTCTATCCCACATGATTAGGATACCACCAGAGGCCCCGCATGAGGGTAAGTAGCACCAATCAACGAAGTGACATCCCCAAAGGCTCCTCACTAAGCTGTTGGAGATAAACTCCAATTTGGTTTCTTGCAAGCAAATAATGTCTGCCTTCCATTGTCTAATTAAGTTTCTGACTTTCAACTGCTTGCCACCCTCGTTTAATCCTTTGACATTCCACGTAAGAATTTTTGGCTTCATAAAAAACCTCCAAGCGCCCTCCCTTTGCACCTACTCTGAGAGGTGCTTCCTCTTCGCGCATCATAATTAATAGAACATGATAATCTATTTAGTTCCCTATTGAACTTGTTGTCCACTTTCAAAAAGAACCCGTCTCCTTCTTGTCATTTTCAGCAAGGATAGCCTCAAACACGGCTGAAAGCTGACCTTCATAGCCATCACACGTGACCCCCACCGAATGGCTATACTCTAGAATCGCCTTCAAAAAGTCCTTTGAAGATTTTTTACCGGAAAAACCCCTGAGATTATCACAAGGACAGCAACACAAGGGAGCCGGCTCTTCCTCCGGGAGCTCAACAAGCTCCAATCCATTCGTGGGCCCCAAACCGGAGGGGGGAAAGAGAGTAATAGAGGCATTGTCAATTTCTGAAACTGAGGGAGAAATGCCCAAAGGAACCGGAGAGTCCGACGAACTCCGACCAGCCCAGACAACTAGCACGTTATCTGAATCCATCCGGGCTCTGGCAGGAGCAAACGGAACTTTGGGTAAAGCCTTCAAAATAGAGACGGATAGCTCAGTCCCATCACTAGAAACCGGCTGGGAGGTTACGCTTTCCGGGGCAGGGACTACAGGCGGTCCTCCGGCGAAGAATAGAGGTGGGCTAATGACAGTGTCCACTACGTTGATGACTGGCCCAGTACCTAACTCCAATAGAGTGGTGTTGCTTACCGGTGCTTGGATTTCGAGAGGAGAAGAAACACCACCGACAACTACTGTGCTTCCCACAATCTGATCCATACTCCTGGCTAAACCCATTTCTTCCTTTTCTTCCCTCACATCCACAGCTGTGATTTCTGGTCGAGACCCCCACTCGGTTCTGGAAACAGACTCACCGAGCACGTTCTCCGAAGATGTGATCGTCGGAGGTGGGTGACAAGTCCCGTCGGAACTCACAGCTCTATCCGGAACATTCTCTTGTCCACCGGAACCCAACTCCGACATCGGTCCTACTGCTGGGAGCGCTACCAGATCGGCCGTTGAACCACTTGGATTGGTCTTAGGAGTTTTCGGAACCCATCGGGTCCTCCGATTTTTCTTCTTCCTATTCTTCTTTCTCTTCCGCCTATCACCATTGGGCTTGAAGCCCGGCCCAACCAAAAGTAACCCTTCACGAACACTACTCAGTGCTCGGTCCACATCAATTTTCAACTTCTCCAGCTGGCTTTGCCAGAGCAGCAGGGAGGGTAACGTGTCTTTCCCTCCAATTATAGCTGAAACCTAGCGCTAGTTTCACCGAAAGAGCAATCTGACTTGCCTCGGAAAACAGCATGGAACTGTGCTTCCGATTTAGGTAATCTTCTGACACCCTTCACATTCTCAGAGATGTAACGGTCATGATGGTCTTTACCCAAAGGGTGCACCGGCTGATCCTGCTTCAACCTTTCCTTCTACGGTCGGCGAGAACCTGTGCATAGAACTTCTGCGTAAGAAGGTGCACTGTCTGAGCCGTTTGAATCAGTAGCAGCATCTGTGATGGCTCCATTTCCATCAACCCGCTCCTTCGCTGGCAGAGGTCCAAGCCGAACCAAATCTTTCCCTGCTGACTCTATAAGGAAATCCCTTACCTTACCCAACTCTGCTAGGAACCTACTCCAACCCCACCCATTCCGACCTTCAGGAATGTATATAATCCCTCTCAGACCACCCAAGGCATAGGCTGCTACTTCAATGAATCTTCCAGCTTCGTTACCTCCTCGCCTAACAATGATAACCTTGGACCCCTCCCTGAAAGACCTTACAAAATCCTTCCCTGAAAACTGCAGCACACTCTCCAGGGTCGAAAACAACCACCCAATGCTCTGAGCACCAAGCAGTACCAGCCCTGAAAATTTCCTCCTCCTCTCCTCCACTCTCACCACCGAAGCACCTTCTACCACCGTAAACACAAATGTCTTAGATTCCACACAACACCACCTCTCCATTTCTTCCCCTCTCGAAATATCAATCTCAATGACTAGAATAATCCTAAGAACAAAGATCTTAGGAAACTACTACCCAGTGTTGATCCCACCATACAATAACAGTCAAGAAACTACCTTCCAGATAATCAAGTTCACATAATCTTGAAAATGGAAATAAAATTTCTTCTTCAAGCCCTGGACCCTCTGTGGAAGCCAAAAGATTAAATTAGTCGTTTAACAGTAAACAATTCTAAATTTTGAGTCATTTACTGTTCAAATGACTCAACCTAAATTAGAGTCGTTTTTGTAAAATCCACTATCAAGGGCCAATGGAAAAAATAAATCACTATCCATATCAAAATAATATAGAATTCATTACAAAGCCTATAGGTCTCTGTCAGGATAAAAAAAAGAAAAAAAAATAGAATGATAGAAAAATCAATATGTTGATCCCAAGAAATATTCTAGTGGAAGAAATGAACATAAAATCTAAATCAACATGGCATTCTCAAAATGTAAGATGTGGAGGAAAGAGGCTAAACTCATTATATGGTTACGAACTTGTCTAGTCAATTAAGTCAGGTCATTGATGCTCAGGAAAAAACCTAAAAAAATAAAAAATAAACGATTTGTTGATATTTCTGATTGAACCAAAATTTTGCTTCATCTTAAAAATCAAAATCAAAATAGTACTTTTTCCCTAACGTATTAAAAATATTTTGAAATAGAGTCAAAATCATGAGCAATATGACTAGAACTTGTAGCATTTGATATACTTCAAAAGATAAGAGATTAAAATGTATGGATTATGCCAAGGACTGCAAGACAAAACATATCCAAAGAAGTTCACAACTAAGACATAAATAACTGCATTTCATACATTACATTATCTTTATTTTTTCAATGAAAATTTCAATCTCATTTTTTATTGTTGATCTTGTTAAAATAATGTATATAGAATAAACAAAATTTCTCCAATTTTTTTGAATAGATTCTTTTCCTATTTTTAGGTTTTAAGGGGGTCTATCACAAAGCATTGATGCGGAAGTTAGCCTATCAATTAGTTAAAGACATTTGGAAAAAGATTCGAAAGTTGCCGCTGAAGCAATTTCAGAAATATTCATCTATAATTTTTCTTACTGCAGAGTTGGGGAATGTTGAATTTCTAACTATACTTATACACTTTGATCCTGACTTCATATAGATGGTTGATGAAAAAAAACGAAATATATTTCACATTTCTATTTGATATCGGCAAGATAGGATATTCAACCTAATACATGAGACATGCGTTTTTAAGGATATGATTACAACCAATTGTGACAAAAAGGGGAACAACATGCTGCACTTAGCTGGAAAATTACCTCATGTGGATAAGCTAAATATCGTATTAGGTGCATCCCTTCATATGTAAGGGGAGTATTATAGTTTAAGGTGTGTTAAAATTATTGTAGCTTTCTTTATTCTAATTCCATATATATTGGTTACAATTTTATAGTTCAATTTATACATCCATCATTGTAGGAGGTTGAAAAGATTGTACAAACACCAAAGGATTTATTTACAAAAACACATGAAAAGTTACATAGAGATGTTGAATAGTGGATGAGGGGCGTTGCATGCTTGTGGCAATGTTGATTGCCACTGTGGTTTTCGCTGCAACCTTCACTAGAGCAGGTGGCAATGATCAAGGAAAGGGAACTCCTATCTTTCTCGAACGTAATCGGTTTTTGGTATTCTTCATATTAGATTTAATATCATTGTTATCCTCTTTAATTTTGATATTAATTTTCTTGTTAATTCTCACATCTCGCTACATAGAAAATGATTTTCTCAGTTCATTACTTAGAAGGTGTTTGGACTAACTGCGCTCTTCATTTTCGTAGTAGGCATGGTTGTTGCCCTTGGTGCAACTTGTTTTTTGGTCTATCAACGCAAAATGACAAAGGTTCTAACTGTTATAATTGTTTTAGTTGCTATTCAGATTTCCTTTTATGTTTTGCTACATTATGTACTTTTGGTCGACATAATCGGCTCAACATATTTGTCTAGATTTATTTTTCGGTCCGGAAAGTCTATGTTTTGTTAGAAAGTGAAAGATGACTTCTGACAATTCCTTGATTGCCTCGTACTATTCTTTCTACAAACCAATTGTTGGAGTGGACATCTGAAATTGATCTTATAAGATGTTATAAAATGTCCTCTCCCATAATTGGTTTGTAGAAAGAATTGTCAGAGGCAATCAAGGGATTGTTAGAGGCCATCTTTCACTTTCTAATAAAACTTACGTTTATGAGACCGAAAAAGAAATCTAGACAAGTATGTTGAGCTGATTATATCGATCAAAAGTTCATAATGTAGCAGAACATAAGAGGAAATTGGAACAGCAGCTAAAACAATTATAACAGTTAGAACCTTTGTCATTTTGCGTTGATAGACCAAAAAGCAAGTTGTACCAAAGGCTACAACCATGCCTACTATGGAGATTGAGAGCGTAGTAAGTCCAAATATTAATCTTCTAGGTAATAAATTGAGAAAAAAAATTTCTATGTAACGAGATGTGAGAATCGACAAGAAAATTAATATCAAAGTTGAAGAGGATAACAATGCTATTGAATCTGATATGAAGAATACCAAAAACCAATTACATTTGAGAAAGATAAGAGTTCCCTTTCCTTGATCATTTGCCACCTGGTATAGTGAAGGTTGCAGTGAAAACCACAGTGACAATCAGCATTGCCACAAGTATGCAATGCATTGCGGTGCCCCTCATTCACTATTCACCATCTTTATGTAACTTTTCATGTGTTTTTGTAAATAAATCCTTTGGTGGAATTGTTCGCCTTCAAGAATTCAAGGGGTACAATCTTTTCATCCTCCTACAAGAATGGATGTGTAAATTGAACTGTAAAATTGTGACCAATATATATGTAATTAAAATCAAGGAAGCTGCAATTTTCTAGCTAAGGGCAACATGTTGTTCCCCTTTTTGTCAATTGATTGCAATCATATCTTTAAGAACGCTTATTTCATGTATTAAGTTGAATATACTCTCTTGCCGATATCGAATAGAAATGTAGAATATATTTTGTATTTTTCATCAACCATCCATATAAGGTTAGGATCAGAGCGTAGAAGTGATTCTCTTATACGATCTCTTTACTCTTTATTTTTTTAATTTTTTATTATTATTGTTATTGATTTATTTTGCATATTTAGATTTTTTTTTTTCTTCTTCTTTTTAGGGTATTTAAGATTGTGAATTTTTAGATATTTCTAGACAAAATAAAAAAACAGAAAAAAGACATTTTAAACAGCTTTATTCTACTTAATTTTAGATTATATTACTTAATAATATTGCGTGTTTTTCAATATTTGTAGACAAAAAGGAAAAAAAAATAAAAAATTAACATTCTACTTATCTTGATTCAACCTTAACTTTACATTCTTTTAATTGTTTGCAATTTCCTAATCCATTTCAAAAGCATTAATGCACAATTGCAATCATATTGTCACGGCTATTGGGCTTAGTCAAAAGTTAAGAATCAATGTTAATTTGAATTGGTTTGTAGACTGTATGAGTGTCAGATTGTCATAGTAACATTACAGAATAATCCCATCTATTTGTAAATTATATTTTGAAAAGGACTTCACATGTACATACTTTCCACACCTGTGTTGACTGCGTTGTACCTAATAGCTAGCTAGATCATAACAATTTAATTAGCATGGCCATATATAAATAAACAAAATTTTCTTACAAATTGGCTTCTAAAAGTTATACGTGTCATTAACAAGTGAAAAACACTTTTTTTCTTTTTTTTTTTAAATAACATATGCTTTTAGTCCATTTGAGTTTTTTTCCAAACCATTTGGTAGGAATTTTGTGCCCATATAAATTTAATAAAGAATTGCTAGACATCTCAATTTTTTTTTTTTAGAAGTTGGTTCCCAAATGATATGCGACATATTTTTCAAAATGATAAATCATATAAGATTGTAACACATCATTTGAAAACTAACTTACATACCTTGAAAAAACAAAGTTACCTTTTAAGACATGTTACACCTCTGTCAATCATCTTCTATCCATCTCTTTTTCAATTTTACCGTTGCATTTATAGGATCCACATAAGGGTTCTACATATTCAATGGTAAATTTAAAAAATGGGTGGAGATGGAAAAGAGATATGATACGTCTTTTATACAACTTTAATAATTTTTTTAAAATCAAACATTGGATATATATGACCTACTTCTAAGAAAATAGATCCAATAATTAGTTTAAAAAAAAAAGTTGTTGGAGTTGTGTGCCAAGAGTTGTACAATAATAATTTCTTGATGAAAAATTAGCATTCCTCTTGTCAAATTGTACTTTTAGATCTATAAGATTCATATGTAATTCTTACATATTCAATGATAGATTTTTTTTTTTTTTTTTTTTTTTTTTTTTTTTTAATATGAATAGAAATTTATAAAAATAAAATAAAATGAATGGAAGATGAAAAATTATCATTTCTCTTACCTTTTTTGGTACAATAGCATGGTAAAAAGTGTGGAATTAGTAGCCACAGAAGCCTTAGCAGCTTTCCGTGCTTCTTTTTTTTGGCAAAGAATTGGGCATACGTAATATTATTTTGGAAGGTGATGTACTTTAAGGGGTTAAAGCGGTGAGCTCTAATGATTGTAATTGGAGTAGATATGGGCAATTAGTGGATGACATTCGAATTAATTATGCTAAATTCTTTTACTAGTTGGCATATTTATCATATTAGTAGAATCGCTAATAAAGCAGCTCATGGCTTAGTTCAAGTGGCTGTTAAACAGTTTATAGATCAGGTTTGAATGAAATAAATTTCTGAATGCATTTTTGATTTGTTTTGTTAGAGCAATATGTTCTATTTCAATGATTGATTTATAAAAAGGTTACTGTATTATTAAAAAAAAAAAAAAAAAAAAAAAAAAACTAAAAACAGATACCGAATTAAAGCAACAGAAAAGCTTATAGGGGTGGAACCAATAGCTAGCTTATGACATTATTTTGGCTCTAATTTATAACAATTTAACTAGCGTCATGAATTCAATCATATGACTAGTTAGAAATAACATTAACATGAGTTCAATCATATACTGCTAAATGAAAAATAGGCTTTAGTAGTGATGAAATTAATAGCAATAACGGTGACTGAAGGAAAAAAAAAAAAAAAAAAAATTGGTTGCAAAAGCCAATCAAATTGCGACGACTTTTTTCCCCTAGTCGCTATAATACTATTGTTGTGCAAAATATAACAATTGTGACAGAAGACAAAATAATCACACAATGCAAGATACATTCATAGGCCAAGGCGATCAAGAATAAATTCATTAGCAAAGATGGAATATAAAATAGTGAAAAAAAAAACCACTCAGTGTTAAATTACCACTTTTCTTAAGAACTTAAGAAGATAGGAAGATGTAAATTTAATTATTTAATCAATACCTTAACACTCCCCCTCACGAGTGAGCCCAAGACGTAAAATATTTAATTGAAATAGGAGATAAATAAAGGAGACAAGATTTGAATTTAGGACTTCTGCTCTGATACAATGTTAAATTACCACTTTTTCTAAAAGCTTAAACTGGTAGGAAGATGTAAATTTAATAATTTAATCAATACCTTAATATTCAGAACCCAAAAGCTTCAATATATTCAAATTTCACTTTCACACAAGAAACTTTTTCTTAAAAGAGAAAACAAAAGTACAAATTTCTATTTTGTTGGTGAGAACTTAAGTTAAAGGTATTGAATTATTGCCCTTTTTGACTCAAAGGTGCCGAACTTCAAAACGTGTCAATAATAAGTATTCCGTTAGGATTTACTGTTAAATCATGACAAAATTCTCAAAATACCCCTCATTTTTTTTAGAAAAAAATAAAATAAATAAAAAAATTGTTAGGATTTAGGTGTTAGTCAGAATTTAACAAAATTTTCAAATATACCCCTGTTTGAATCTTTGAAAATTTTTATAATTTTTTTTAAAAAAAATAAATACACAAGTATTTTGAGAATTTTGACAGGATTTAATGGCAAATCTTAACGGAATATCTGTTATTGAGGCGTTTCAAAAATTAGATACTTTGTTTGAGACATTTTAAAGTTCGATATCTTTAAGTAAAAAAATATGATAGTCCAATTCCTTAAGTGAAGTTATTCCATTTTGTTGAGATAAACGGTGGCTGTCTCTCTCACTAACACGACGCCTTCTTTTTCTTTCTCTTGCGGTGCGGCGCCAAGAAGAAAGAAAAATATGCAAGCTCTCTTGAGTCTTGGCTCTTTGTCATGCGTCACTCTCTCTTTCTCGTTTAGTGGATTTATTCCATATTAAGTTGTTTTATTTTCCTTGTAAAATTATTTCTCATTTATTATAATCAAATCTCTTTATATTAAGGCTTTATTCTATTTTCTTATACGTTTATTCTCTTCCTCAGTTAATTTAGGTTTTTTTGTTCCCCAATTCTTAACCTCTTTATAAATAAAGAGCATTGTAATACAAGACATATTATATGTATATCACTTTTCTAAATCAATCATTAAATCTGTAAAACTTACATGTAGATTTTTATGGGTCTTACAAATTCAATAGTTAATTTTAAAAAGTGGTATACAAAAGATGTACAAAGAATGTGCAAAAATTATTTCTCTTATAAAACAATTTAATATACTTCAATATTCAAAATCTAGTCCTAATTAAAGGTCTACGTGAGTCTCTCTCATTGCTTTTCTTTTTTCTTTTTTTCTTTTTTTTTCTCTTCTCTTTCTTAAATTTTATATTTTATATAAAAGTATACATGGTATTAGTCACTGTTAGAACCACCATGCAACTTTTTTCCCATTTGACCGTTTCAAGGTTGGATGGCCAAAATCTCCAAGAAATGTCCCCCCTTCTCTCTCTCTCTCTTACTCTAAGGTTTTTGAGAGGCTGGGAAACAAAAATAAGGCTAAATGGGCTGTAATGATAAATTTATATTTGCATGGTGCCTGGACAAAAGCCATCATCGATCGTCCGTTGGCTAGAGTTCAATTGAATGTTCGATGGTAACGACGAACATTCGGTGCTGCGAAGAAACTCAAAATTTTTCAAATCCTTTTTGGTACATTGGGAATGGAAGTAATTGCGTTCAAAAGTTTATTCACTTAAATATTTTGCAAAAATATTTGATAGTTCTTGTGAGTTGTAAGTTGGTATATAAATGTCTATAAACGAATAGTTTATTACATAATTAGGCAGGGTGTTACGTACAATTAGGTAAGCCCCATAAAGAGCCCTCTCACAATTGCTCGTTAGAAGGTATGCATATGAGATAGCACAAAAAAATAGCTTATGCGAATGAGAAGCGTAAACTAATTTACATCTCATAAATATTATTTTTCTTAGCTAATTAACTGAAAATATTTTCAGATTGACAAATATTTTACGCCGCGACAAACACTAAAAAATAATAAAAGTTTTTTTTAGAAAATAATTTATGCCGAACAAATGGTTCCTAAGTTCGGAAAATGTTTGATTACTTTACATTTTACTACAATTTCCTTACAAATTCACCTACTAGTTCATAATTGGGGAAATGATTAAAAGTACATAATTGACAAGTTTTCCTAACTAATTTATTAAAAAATTATTTTTTTTTGCTTAATCATTTTACCATTATGAATGTCACATTAGCTTATACTAAAAATTATAATTCTCCCAACAACAAAGTTGTTTTTGTTTTCTTTTGGAATGTATATAAATATATTGTTCAACTTTGGATCTAATACTTCTATCCACACCTACAAAAACTCAAAAAGTCCAATGGAGGGCTAGCATTTTCTTTTTATCATATATTTGTTTATCTATGACTATGTGTCTCTCTTAAATTATGTACCTTAAACCATGTACCTTTTATTTTTTAATTTGAGCAATAAAAGATGTACCTTTTATTTAGTGATCAGCGTGGATTGAGATCACAAGGTATTGCATGGGGTATTCCGGTATTGTCGTATTGCACATTAGGGGACATGGAATTATTTATTTATTTATTTATTTTATCCCTTCTTAGCTTTCTTTCTTACTATAGAGTATGTAGACGTTTGGCTATTGATTTGAATGGTTCATTGAGCATTACGATTTCGTAAATAAAATGTATGATTTTAAACTAAATCACAGAAAATAAATTGTTTAGAATTGTGATTTGAAAAGATAAAAAATCTACCTATTCAAATAATAGACATTGATGTGTTTTTTTGAAAATGAATAATTTTTTAATGTTAATGTACGATTTTAAAGACTAAATTACAATTTTATTAAAAGCTTAATTGAATTTTTAAAAACCACATTTTCAAATTAAACTTTTTAAAATTACAAATCTAATCAGACCCGAAAATCCATTAACAAATTAAGTTAAGAGATCCCATTAACAAAGTTTATTTTGGGTTATTGAACTACTATTAATATCATTTAATATACTTAAAATCTTATTTTAAGAGCTATCCCTAATATAAGTCTTATTTTAATATACTCAAATCATTGACTTGTTTTTTGAGGTATCAAATCATTGACTTTGAGACACAAATAAACCGACCTCAAAAATAGATTTTATTTTTCTTTTTGTTTTTAGGTCGGTCATTTTATTTTTAATTAGTATATTGTGAAACTTAATTGAAATGTAATATTTTCTCTATTAAATAATTGAAACACGTGAATGTTTGTACACAAATTTTTTTAATTTCAAATGGAATGTGTCAAGATTTAAAATTGTTGCATCTAATTATATAAATAGATCGAGTCAATATATATTAACACGTCTTTAAAAATTTAATTTTTAAACGATGTAGCATCATTTACACCAACTTTAAGCCATGAATATAAAATAAATATTATTCATTTCAATTGAAACGAAGATAATCCACATTATAGATACACCAATTTCCTGCCACATAGTTTTGAAATTAAGATCTTTTTTTTGTACGTTTTCGAACTTTACTTGGAAAACAAACATAATTCGTGTAAATAGATGCATCAAGTAGATAATCGTTAATAAAGGGAATTACTATATATCCTTAAATGCCGATTAAACCTGTTTCTCTAATATTAACTTTAAGTTTTTTTATTTTTTTAAAAAAACTAAACTGATAAGTTCTGGTGAAAGTTTGTGTCCGTGATCAAAATCTCTCGCGACGAAAGTTAGCGATAGACGTAAATGATTTAATTTTGCCAACTTTTTTTTATTAAATTTAAGATGCATTAACCCACAAGAAGGATGACTTCCCGTGTACAGCTTTTTTTTTTCTTTTTTTTTTTTTAATTTTTATTAAATTATATAGATTCAAACGATGGACAACAAATATACAATGTTAAAATATTAATTAAATAATTATATTTATCTATTCTTATAAAGTTAAATTTTTAAGATAAATAGTGATTTAGCATAATATCATAGCAGATGATGTCTTGAATTCGAATTATATTTCCTTTATTTACCTCATTCTACATGTTATGCATGTCTTGATCACCTATTTAAAAGAAGTTTGAACGCACACATAAAATTGAGAAATGTTAACTTATTAGTTAAATAATTAAATTTATCTCTTCTTATTAACTTAAATTTTTAATACAATGGGTGAGCGATGATTTAACGTACAATAGCCTTTAAAAAAAAAAAAACATTTTTGATATTAAAATAGCAAGTCCATCAATGGCACTTGGTTCTCTCAAAAACAACGGAAGAATTCCCTGTAGAACGCAGAGGAACTTTCAGGCCACACTTAACCTTAGGCCTGAATCCGCTGAAGTTCACCTTTCCAAACTTTACTACCTTGAACTGGCCGAACGTCCTCTTTCCGAACTTGAGCCGGATCCGGAGATAGAGCTTCACATCAATGGTGTAAACCCCAGCAACCTTCTCCGCATTAAACTGCGAGAGCTGATCAGTCCCCAGCAAAACCAATTGCTGCCCCACAAACACGGGGTTCAAAAAGCTCGTATTCTTGTGCCCTTGGTAAAACGGCGGCAAAGTATCCGTACCGAACCGCTGGTCCTCGTAGTACGCGGTGGCCTCGATGGTGTCGTAGTGGATTCCGAACTTCTTGTTGGAGTTTCTGACTGACATGTTGAGGGCAAGGTTGTAGTGGAGAGTAGTGTTTTTGCCGGCGGTGAAATTGAACTGCGTGAGCGACGCCTCTGTGACGTAGAACTTGACGTTTCTGGGGCGGAAGATGAGCCAAAAGATGAGGAAAACAAGGCCAATCTTCAAAAGGCCGCAGAGGCATTTGCAGCATTTCCAGCACGCTTGGCCACCGTTAGGGGCTGCAGGGGGCCGGAAGTAGACGCGGTTCTGGTGTGATTGTTCCTCTGCCATCGTTAACAAAGCGCAAGAAAGCAAGAGAAAATTGGTTGATGGAAGAGTATCAGAGATATGAAGGAGAAGGTCGGATATGCGTGTATTTATTGGGTTCGAGAATGGAACAAGAAAGTCTCGCTAGATTCAGAAGTGACTCAAAGCCCACTTTATATATATATATATATTGTAGATTAAAAAATTACGATTTTAAATTAAATTATAAAAATAAATTGTTGAAAATTGCGTTTTTAAAAATATGGGATTAATTTGAAAATATTAAAAATTTGTGTTTTTAAATCGCAAGCAATGAAAAGCTTTTTAGAAAAATAACATATTTTTAAATGTTAAACTGCAATTTTAACGATAAAATTATGATTTTACTAAATATTTAATTATTGTTTTTTAAATCATATTTTTAAATTATGCATTTTATAATGACTATTTTTAAATAAAAAATGTAAACAACCCTCGTTTTGAAAAACAAAAAATGTGAATGCAATCATGCATGCATGCATGTACTAGCTCATATTTCGTAAGTGACGTCAAGCTCCCACGAAAGCATTGCTTGCGTATTATCCACGCAGGCATCCTATTGTAATTTTATTTAATATTGTAAAATCTGCTGTTTTATTTTTTGAAATTAATAGACTTAGATATATGTACGTGAGAGAATCTAGCATCCTACAATGATCCACATGCAAGACTAAAAGCAGACAGCTGACAAAGAGAACATGGGATGGACGGAATATAAAATGTTTCGACAGTAAAACGAGGTTAATTTATTGGACTAACCGGCCCATAAGTCTTTCATTGGAAAACTATACTTTACGTCTCAATGTTTAATTATTCTTTTAATCTTGTCTTCAAAAGAGAAAAAATTATAATACACCCTAACTATGTTTTTTAATTTAATTTGCAACGTACTCATTCCGTTACTTAAATTTTTTTATTTTATTTTTATAAAAATAAACCCACATGCAACGTACGTGAGGTTTTAAGAATTCCAAAGGAAAGTCAAGATATTGATGACGATAGTGAATTAATGATGGACCTGTTTAGGAATAAATTTTGGGGACAAATAGCAATTAAGCATGGTAGATAATTTACGGATCCGAATCCTCTCTAGTTCTAATGAACTAGAGAGGAGCTGATTGATGGTTTGGATCTAAGGTCTAAAATAAGCCACGTGGCTAAAGGAAAGATAATAATAATAAAAAAAAAAAAAAAAAAACCAAATGGGACTTCACCATAGCTTCTCTCTCATAACCCTTGTCTTCCTTCATCTGCTACTCCTTGTGCATACTAACGAGTCAACTCAGCCTCCATTTTCATGATGAACAATGGGTTCAAATCCTGCCTGCCTTCAGCCACCCGTCAATTTTTTTTTTTTGTTTTTTTTTTTTTATTATTATTATTAAAAATGATTATTTTAAGGATATTTTTAGAAGAATTGCTCTTAAAAACCCACGTGCAACGCATATGGGTCTATTTCTGTAAAAAAAAACGGACTTAAGTAATAAAATGGATAAAATTAAGAAACTTGGTTGGGATGCATTGTAATTTTTTTTTTTTTTTTCACTTTAGAAGCAAGATTAAAAAAGAGGTTAAACACTGAGGGGTAAAGTGTAATTTTCCCTTTTTTTTCATTCTATTTTATTTACGTTCACACTACATACCGGTGAAGATTGTTTTAGAAATTTGGTAGATTTTATTAAGACAACGTTTGAATTTTTGAAGAAAGTAAGTATTGATATTGGTGTTTGGACGAGGTTCAAGACTCGTCCGAACGAGCTTCTTAAGAAGGGATCTAGAATGCCCCATTTGGAACAGGCTCGGATGAGCAGGATCCGGTGAACCCCATTCGAAATGGCGTTCGGAGACAAATCTGATGAGCTGATCAAGATGGATGCACATATATAATGATCAAGATGGATGCACATATTATTATTATCCTCTTGCCTTTGCTCTTGAGACTCTAACATTTCTTCTCTTATTAGTGAAGTACACTACTAGATTGATACCCACAAATTAAACCCACCGTCTAAATCCCTCACTAATTTAGAAAACTAGAGAGAGAGAGCATTATTGAAGTTGTTTCGAACACACTTGATTTAGCAACACTCTATGATACGTTTTTATACATGTTTCAACATATCTATAAGTCTCTTATTATACCTTGATTCATTTAGTCACATCAAATTAAGTATATATATCTAATCCCTTTCGAGTTGAGTATTAGTTTGAGTACACCTCTATTAATTTTATGGACGGAAGTTAAATTGTGAGATCAATTCTATTTTTAGCTATAAATGAAATAATATCTATAATACAAATTAAAATTGAAGTAAAAATAAATAAATAAATAATATCTATAATACCAATTCTTTTTTTTTTTTTTTGAAATGGATCGTTATGATCATTGCGCCAGTATGATATGATTCAAAATTGGGAATATAAATATTTCAAAAAAAATGTGTCGGTTGTTTGAAATTCACTATTCACGAGGCAGGTCAAATTAATCAATAAAAGTTGATAAAATTAAGTAATTAAAAGAAAAATGAGAGAAGCGGGTTTCACGTAGAAACCAAATTGACCTTTTAAAAATTTGGAAAAGAGTAAATTTCAAAGACTGCCAGCCGTTTGATATTCACGAGGCAAGCAAATAAGATGGCCGTATTAATCGGACCTTAAACTAATTCTGCCACTATGTGTAATTTCTAATTGTGTAAATTTATTCTTTATATTTATTTATCACATACATTTTTATTTTTTTAAAAAAAAAAATTTATTCAAGTGTAGAAGGGAGAAAAGAAAAATCATAAGAAAATAATAATAATAATAAAAAAGGTGGCATTGTTATTATAAAGTAGTTAGAAATAAGTCAAATAAATGACTTGGCCCAAAAAGATAATTGAGCCGCCATAAAAGGTAGTAAACATAGAAAGAGTTCCGTCAAAACGGAACAATTTACAACATAGCAGGGGATGAGAAGGACATGATTGTTTCGAGACCCTTCAACTCTACTCGGATCCCCAAAGTGTAGGAGCGGAGGAAGGGAGAGTCGAGGGGGTCAAATGCCCTCCCCCCCCCCCCCCCCTCACCTCCTAAAAATTCTCCATACTTTTAGTAAAATTTCTCTCTATGCCTTGGTTGCCCACTTTTAAAAATTCATCAAGGGGCAAATTTGCCCACCCTTTACCCTCTACCGTGATTTTTTTGGTCACAAATTCACGTTTCAATAATTAGGTAAAAGAAAAAAATTGCAGACGTTGAAGAAGGGTTGAAGGTTGAAGATGAAGAGAGTTTTTTGTGTTTTTTTTTTTTGTCTTCAAATCACACCGTTTAACTAAGTTGAATGTGAAACGCTCCTTTAAGCAATTAAGCTTACTCTTGAAGGCCCAAACTTATAATGCACAACTTACGATGAAACAAGCCAACAAGGCACATCTAAACTCTCAGATTGTTTTTTTTTTCCTTCTTCTAAACTTTGATAGTTTCATTTGCAAAGTTATAAGGCACAGCAAAATTGAATGCTTCAATAAAATTGATAAGGCACAATTTCTTCTTAGAAAATTTCAGCATTTAGGTATGTAATAAACTTTTGTAGTGGTTAAGTTTTTATATTTGAATTGTTTTTTTAAATTAATATTATTTTTTATATTTAGATTGCTCTTTTCGATAATTGTTTTTATTTAATTATATATATATATATATATATTTTGTTTCATATTTTAATTGTATAAAATATATAATTTAGTTACATAATATTATGGAGAGCAATGATTTTATTGAACTCCAGTCAAATTCTATACCAGCTCGTGTCAAGGTAGATTCAGTAAATTTGCTACCAGATCCTTGTTTAAGTAAAAAACTTTATGATTACTATACCAGTGATACGGATCAAATTTGAATACCATATCTACAAAATTGACATTGTCAACAAATAACCATAATTTTCCACAAACACAATTTGAAAAAACATGGTGTTATAATAATTTAGCATGGTTCAAAGAATATGATGATGGGTTGAAATACAACATTTCAAAAAATGCTGTGTATTGCTTGTTTTGTTATCTCTACATACCAGACACTAGAAGTCAAGCAGGTGGAGACTCCTTTATTACATATGCGTTTAAAAATTGGAGAAAAAAAAAAAGTTGCAGAATCATGTGTGGGCTTGCAATAGTGCACATAATCAACTTTATTTTTTTAATATTTTAATTAATTTTTGTTCAACTTTAATTTTTTTATTCATCAAAAAAAATTTTTAATCCTCCTAAACAAAAATCATGGCTCTGCCACTATATTTCAAAGGTTGAATCACATCATCTTTTATAGATTTTACCAAACATTTAATTGTATTAATAAAAACCATATTTTCATTTACTATATTTTGAAATCACTATCTTTGCCCTGTTTTGGGCCAAAATGGGTTGAATTGAAGTCCAAGATATGTTACGTGTATAGTCGTAGTTTTTGTTAGGCATTAGGTCTGTTAGAATTATCTGTTAGTATTTTATTATTATTAGTATTATTTCAATTGTTGCTTTAGTTATAAACGAGTCTTTAGTATTTGTATTTGGTTAGAAGTCTCATATTTATCTTTTTTATCTTTATCTTTTAAGAGTTTTGTTGACAATAGTTAAGTTGTGGAGTTAGGAGTCAAATAGAAGTTCTATTTCATGTGGAACTCTATTTTCTATTGTATTCTGTTCTTTTAAATACTGCTTTGTTATTGAATAAGAAAAAAAATGAAGTAAATTATCAAACCTTGTGTTTGTGAGTTCCGAGCACCTCTAATTGCTCAACCAAGGAGGTCTAGGATTCCTCGAAAATCCTACAATAGGAGGTCTAGAATTCCTCGAAAATTCTAACATATCTTTCTTTCTTGTTGGTCCTCATCCTACGTTACGTAAGCACGTAACAAGGTACTTTAGTATGTTAGGAGGATTAGAAGAAATTAGAATTAATTGTCATGTAAAATAGGTATAGATTACGAGAATATTCATATATGTGTATACAAGGAAAATTCTGAATTTAAATGATGTATCACTACTTACTTTCATTAATGGAACAAGAACCTAGTTTAGGTCATTGCTAAAACCAAGAAAAATTGTACTCACTGGAGCACTCGAGATCTATATCTTACGCTCTTGCGCTTTGACAAAAATAAAAAGAAAAAAGAAAATCCTAGCTTTGAATTTTGCTGGATGGCAAAAAAAAAAATGACAATAATATAAAGAATCTTATATGAAAATTCTACCCTTTGGGTAAAAGTTTCTCTATCACTATAATCTTCATTTTCAATGCCTTAATTTAGGCTTGACAATTTGGGTTTACAGGTCAGGTTTATGTTAACTCGGCCGACCTGATTACGTAAACGGGTCCAATATGAACCCGACCCGATAATTAATCGGGTTAAAACCTATAACCCGAACCGACCCGATTTTGAACCGGGTTACACGACACGAACCCGATGAACCCATTAACGTGGGCTCACTGCCCAGTGCCCATCCCACGACCAACAGCCCACAGGCCACGAGGTAGAGTAAGGTCGGAGAGCCCAGATCTCCGGCTCTGACGACCAGAACCGAGGACTTTAGGAAGTTCAACTGGGCTTGGACCCCGAAAGATCCATTGGGGACAAAGCCAGTGGAGATAGGAGGGAAAGAGCCGTTGGGGACGATGCTGTTTTGGAGGGTTGCGTGGTGGAGTTTGGCTTCGAGAGCTGAAATTCGACATTTTGACAATCTATATCGGCTTTTGCGGCTCTGAGAGCTTGGAGCTTGTGGAGGATTCGAGAGGCATCTCAGCCGTTAGACAGTTAGACTCCATTGGGTTGGAATCGTTGATGAACCCGTTTAGGAGGCGTGCTGGCGTGAACTTCGTGAAGACAGTGAAGTGAAAAGAAAACTAGAAAAAATGATGCGCGGTGCAGCTAGGGTTCTCCGGTTTTGGTCCTTTTGGAATTTGGAGTCTTGGGTTGCTAGTGCGGTAGGCGGCTAAGGTTTGTTTTGGATTGGTTTTTTAAAAAAAAAAAGAAAAAAAGAAAGAAAGTAAACGGGTTATAATTGTGTTAGTAGGTCAACCCGCGGGTTGACCCGTCAGACACGATTATAACCCGAACCCGATTACCCTAAACTCAAACCCTGCATTTTCGTGTCGTGTTTGTGCCGAGTTTACAGATCGTATCAAAAATTGCCAAGCCTACCTTGATTGCTTAGGTATGTGGATGTCAAAGTTAGTAATGGTCCATTCGGCTACTTGGTCAGGGTCCTTAAATATTTCAATTCCCAAATCAATAGACATCCACTGCCTTCTAGCAGCTGGAGTTCCTGGATCTTGCAATCAAGTTTTTTCAAGCTATTCTCAGCATCAATCCTCAATTACCACAGAGAAAATTTAACATTTAAACAATGAAACAAGATGGTCTTGGGTTTAAATAAACTGAGATGACTGCCCATAGATGCGCAGTTTTCACTAGAAATGGAAACAGAATCCAGAATATCAAGGAGCTAAGATCTCAATTATCTACTATAAACAATATAAGAGAGTCCCTCTATAAAGCTGCAATAAAAGGCGATTGGCAAAGTGCTAACGACATATGTAAGAAAAATCCACGTGTTGCTATATGGGAACTTATCATAACAAATGAGAAAATGAATGCTATTATAGATATGTTCGAATAGAAAATTCTCATAGAATATATTTAGCTCTTCCAACTTCTTAGCATCTAAATGTCATGATTTATCATCGAAATACTACAGCATTAACCTATAATATAACTTGAAATTTTTTTAGGAAGACTAAGATCTCAATTTTCTACAATATAAGAGAGTCTCTCTATACAGCTGCAATAAAAGGTGATTGTCAAAGTGTTAACGACATACGTAAGAAAAATCTGCATGTTGCTGTATGGGAACTACCCATAACAAATCAGAAAATGAATGCTATTGTAGATATGTACGAATAGAAGATTCTCATAGAATATATTTAATTCTTTCAACTTCTTAGCATCTAAATGTCATAAATTATCACGGAAATATTGCAGTATTTACCTATAATACAACTTGAAAAATTTTAGGGGAGTTAAGATCTCAATTATCTACTACTAGCTTGTAACCCGTGCTATGCGCGGGATTCTTCTATATAATTTCGTTTCATAATAATAATAAAAAAAAAATGGAAGAAGAGAAGCATAGAAAATATAGATAAAAAAATGAAAATTGAAAAACACTAATATAATATAATAGGGACAAAAATTTCTTATAAAAAATTTTCTACAACTCACATTTTAAAATCCTTTAAACATGTGAGAAGCACATGTTTTTTTATTGATGCTATTTTTTTTTGTACATGCTATTTAAATAACATATGTTTCTCACATGCCAAATGACATATGTCAATCTTATATGTGGATTGTAAGAAATTTCCTACAAACCGGTTTGTAGGAAATTTCTGTTCAGATAATAGTGTTATCTTTTTTGTATTACACAAAGTAATAAAAAACTACTCAATAAACATAATACGCTAAAAAAATCATCATACCCCGTACAAAAAACAACCATAGGAAATTCTTTCTCACCATCATTTTCTTGAATTTAATGTAAAATTTACAAAAGATAAAATAAGCAATTTGAATGAAAAATAATATATTAATTACATAAAAAAAAATAAAAATAAAAAAAAAAAGAAGAAGAAGAAGAAGAAGAGAGGAAATGAAATAAGAGAACCATAGAAAATATAGACAAAAAAAAATGAAAAATGAAAAATAATAATAGAATAAATTAAAGTTTTCTTTTCCATATATTTTTCTGGTTCATATGAAACCTTGAAAATCAATATTGTCTATCAATTAAGCACGTTAACAATGTGCATTATACATGGAAAAAAAAATCAATGAACAATGTAAATTAAAAAATCGTCATACCTCGTACTCAAAACAACAATTAATGTAAACTCTCTCTCTCTCCATGGTTTCCTTGAATTCAATGTAAAATTTAGAAAGAAAAAAAAAAGAAAAAGAAAAAGCAATTTGAACAAAAAAATAATATGAATTAGGAAATAGGGACAAAAAAAAATGTAAAGAAAGAACAAAATCATAGAAAATAAAGTAAAAAAAAAAAATGTAAAATGATAACCACTAATATAATAGAAAATAACTATTTTTTTATATACTTTTTCCAATTCCAAAGAAATTTGTAGGTATAGGAAGAAACTACGGTTAAATAGATATTTTTTAATTCGACCATCATTCTTATATATAGCGTAAAAGAAACTACTTTTCCAACAAAAAAAAATAATAATAATATAAATTATCAATGCAAAAATAAGGATAGAAAATCAAATCAGAAAAAACAGAAGCACATAAAATAAATACAAACATATTATTTACAATTTTATTGAACACAGCCCCGACAAACTTGAAAGGCAAACTAAAAAAAAAAAAAAGCTATAGCAGTATTACAAACAAAAAGGTTCCAACAATAGCAAAAACTTCGCTCTCTTTGCTTTGAGTACCACTCTCCGGTAATGTAAACAACATTGCAGTTTTTCATAGCCACAAACCATTACTTCTCCATATATTTATTTGAGAAAGCAAGATATATTGGAGTGACTTTTAACATTTCCCAAAGAAAAAAAAAACTGACATTTGACTCTTTGAGGTTTAGTTTGTAACGGACATTTAGTGGGAGAGGAAGCAGTATTGGAGTAAAAGATTTTACTTGAAAGAAGAGAGAGAGGTAGAAATTAGTGAGAATTTAATGACAACAAAATTAAATGTTTCTATTCATTTTCTATTCAATGGAAGAAATTTGATTAGGAATATTAAACGCACCGTTTATGTCACTTGAAATATATGGAGCAGTTCAATTTTACTTTCTTTTTTTTTTTCCCTCTCTTTGCTTTGAGCACCACTCTCTGGTAATGTAAACAACATTGCAGTTTTGCATAACCACAAACCATTACTTCTCCATATATTTATTTGAGAAAGCGATAGATATTGGAGTGACTTTTGACATTTTCCAAAGAAAAAAAAAACTGACATTTGACTCTTTGAGGTTTAGTTTGTAACGGACATTTAATAGAAGGGGAAGCGGTATTGGAGTAAAAGATTTTACTTAAAGGAAGAGAGAGAGAGAGAGAGAGAGAGAGAGAGGTAGAAATTAGTGAGAATTTAATGACAACAAAATTAAATGTTTCTATTCAATGGAAGAGATTTAATTAGGAATATTAAACGCACCGTTTATTTCACTTGAAATACATGGAGGAGTTCAATTTTACTTTTTTTTTTTTTTTTTCCAGTTTTACTTAAAGGAAGAGAAAGATGTAGAAATTAGTGAGGATTTAATAACAAAAAAAAAATCGACGTTTCTATTCATTTTTTATTCAATATAAGATAGTTAATTAGTCATATTAAATGTACCATTTATTTACTTGAAATACACATACTGGTTTAGTTTTACTTAAATTACCAGTTTTTTACTCAAATGGCCGGTTCAATATTTAAAAAGTATGAATTTATGTCACGTGTCCTAATTCTAGGCCAACTCTAAGTTGGAACTCGGCTTTTAAATATATATGATATAATATGATATGTTTCAATAAAAATAAAATCCATATAATTTTGAACATTAAAAAAAGAAAAAAAAAACATTTCAAATTTAATGCTTAATTAACTCTTTAGTGTTTTAAAAGCATTTATATTCCTTTTGTGTACAATACTCAAATAAAATTTTGCATTTTTTGACTTTCAAAAACAGAATAACACTTACAAAAAATAAGTGAAAATCGTAAAAATCACATAAAAGAAAAACAATCATCTCATAAAACATTTAAATGAATTAATATATAAGGCCCTTATTTTTAGTTTAATTCATATAAATTAAAACATGTTAAAATATTTGTTCACATAGGTGTAGTTTAGAATGAAAATAAGTATGAAAAAGAAAAATAGCAAGAAGAAAACCACGATTTTGATTATCAAAATATAAAATAGAAAATTAGTAGGAATTATTTTTAATGTTGGTGTGATACCTATTATATTCCAATCTTATATAATTTTGAACATTCGAAAAAGCAAATGAACAAAATAAAAATCTCATAAACATTCAAATGAAGAATTGTTCAATCACAAATTTCAAATCCATATAATTTTGAACATTAAAAAAAAAAATCAAATTTAATGTTTAATTAACTCTTTAGTGTTTTAAAAGCATTTATAATCCTTTTGTGCACAATAATCAAATAAAATTTTGCATTTTTTGACTTTCAAAAGTAGAATAACACTTACAAAAAATAAGTGAAAATCGTAAAAATCACATAAAAGAAAAACAAATATCTCATAAAACATTTAAATGAATTAATACATAAGACCCTTATTTTTAGTTTAATTCATATAAATTAAATGAACAAAAAATATCTCATAAACATTCAAATGAAGAATTGTTCAATCATAAATTTCACAAACAAAATGGAAACATATTTAGATTTCAACCAAAAAATATAAAAATATCAAAGAGTCATACTTAAATCATTAATTGAGAGAGAGAAGCTACTTGTATCATTAATAGAGAGAGAGAGAGAGAGAGAGAGAGAGAGAGAGATATAGAAATGGAGAGATTAAATAGACCGGTTATATTTAGATTTCAATCAAAAATATAAAAATACCAAAGAGTCATACTTATATCATTAATTGAGAGAGAGAGAGAGAGAGAGGCTACTTGTATCATTAATAGAGAGAGAGGGAGAGATTAAATAGACCGGTTCAATTTTATTTAAAAGACCGGTTCAGTATTTAAATGACCGGTTTAGTCAATAAAAAGTGAGAAATGCTAGAGCATCTTCTGGTGTTCTCCTAGTGTTCTCCTGGCATGGCATAAATGTAATTAAAAAATTACATCTATGTCCTTTTGGATGGCATAGATGCAATTTTTGAATCAAAAAAATTACATTTATGGCATCCCAGGAGAACACTAGGAGAACACCAGAAGATGGTCTAGCATTCCTCATAAAAAGTATGGGTTCATGCCACGTGTCACTATTCTATGTCATTCTAAGGAAAAACTCGGCTTTTAATTCTAGGCCAACTCTAAGTTGGAACTCGGCTTTTAAATATATATGATATAATATGATATGTTTCAATAAAAATAAAATCCATATAATTTTGAACATTAAAAAAGAAAAAAAAAACATTTCAAATTTAATGTTTAATTAACTCTTTAGTGTTTTAAAAGCATTTATATTCCTTTTGTGTACAATAGTCAAATAAAATTTTACATTTTTTGACTTTCAAAAGCAGAATAACACTTACAAAAAATAAGTTAAAATCGTAAAAATCACATAAAAGAAAAACAATCATCTCATAAAACATTTAAATGAATTAATATATAAGGCCCTTATTTTTAGTTTAATTCATATAAATTAAAACATGTTAAAATATTTGTTCACATAGGTGTAGTTTAGAATGAAAATAAGTATGAAAAAGAAAAATAGCAAGAAGAAAACCACGATTTTGATTATCAAAATATAAAATAGAAAATTAGTATGAATTATTTTTAATGTTGGTGTGATACCTATTATATTCCAATCTTATATAATTTTGAACATTCGAAAAAGCAAATGAACAAAATAAAAATCTCATAAACATTCAAATGAAGAATTGTTCAATCACAAATTTCAAATCCATATAATTTTGAACATTAAAAAAAAAAAATCAAATTTAATGTTTAATTAACTCTTTAGTGTTTTAAAAGCATTTATAATCCTTTTGTGCACAATAATCAAATAAAATTTTGCATTTTTTGACTTTCAAAAGTAGAATAACACTTACAAAAAATAAGTGAAAATCGTAAAAATCACATAAAAGAAAAACAAATATCTCATAAAACATTTAAATGAATTAATACATAAGACCCTTATTTTTAGTTTAATTCATATAAATTAAATGAACAAAAAATATCTCATAAACATTCAAATGAAGAATTGTTCAATCATAAATTTCACAAACAAAATGGAAACATATTTAGATTTCAACCAAAAATATAAAAATACCAAAAAGTCATACTTAAATCATTAATTGAGAGAGAGAAGCTACTTGTATCATTAATAGAGAGAGAGAGAGAGAGAGAGAGAGAGATAGAAATGGAGAGATTAAATAGACCGGTTATATTTAGATTTCAACCAAAAATATAAAAATACCAAAGAGTCATACTTATATCATTAATTGAGAGAGAGAGAGAGAGAGAGAGAGGCTACTTGTATCATTAATAGAGAGAGAGGGAGAGATTAAATAGACCGGTTCAATTTTATTTAAATGACCGGTTCAGTATTTAAATGACCGGTTTAGTCAATAAAAAGTATGGGTTCATGTCACGTGTCACTATTCTATGCCATTCTAAGGAAAAACTCGGCTTTTATATATATATATGATTAATAATATAAGAGAGTCTCTCTATACAGCTGAAATAAAAGGTGATTGACAAAGTGCTAACGACATACGTAAGAAAAATATACTTGTCGCTATATAGGAACTTCCCATAACAACTCAAAATGAATGTTATTATTGATATGTACGAATAGAAGATTGCCATATAATGTATTTAATTCTTCCAAATTCTCAGCATCTAAATGTCATGATTTAGGAATTTGATTCTTACACTATAACATCACAACAACTGCACAACAACCTCTCACTTGAGGGGTTGTTGTGCAGTTGTTGTATTGGTGTTGTCATCATGGAAATACTATAGTATTAACCTATAATACAACTTGGAAAAATTTCAAGGGAGATAAGATCTCAATTTTAATTTCTATTATTAAGAATATAAGAGAGTCCCTCTATACAACTACAATAAAAGGCGATTGGCAAAATGCTAACAACATATGTAAGAAAAATCAACTTGTAGATATATGGGAACTTCCCATAACAAATCAGAAAATAAATACTATTGTAGAAATGTATGAATAGAAAATTCCCATAAAATATATTTAGTTCTTCCAACTTCTTAACATCTAAATGTAATGATTTATCACAGAAATACTGCAGTATTAAACTATAATACAACTTGGAAAAATTTTAAGGAAGCTAAGATCTCAATTGTCTACTATTAACAATATAATTAAGAGAGTCTCTATACAGCTACAATAAAAGGTGATTGGCAAAGTGTTAACGACATATGTAAGAAAAATCTGCATGTTGCTATATGGGAACTACCCATAACAAATCAGAAAATGAATGCTATTGTAGATATGTACGAATAGAAGATTCTTATAGAATATATTTAATTATTCCAACTTTTTAGCATCTAAATGTCATAAATTATCACGGAAAAATACTACAATATTTACCTATAATACAACTTGAAAAAGGTTTAGCGGAGCTAAGATCTCAATTTTCTGCTATATACAATATAAGAGAGTCTCTCTAAACACCTGTAATAAAATGTGACTGGCAAAGTGCTAATGATATACGTAAGAAAAATCCACGTGTCGCTATATAGGAAATTCTCATAACAAATTAGAAAATGAATGCTATTGTAAGTATGTCAAAATAGAAAATTCTCATAGAATATATTTAATTCTTCCAACTTCTTAGCATCTAAATGTCATGATTTATCACGGAAATACTCCAGTATTATCCTATAATACAACTTGAAAAATTTTGAAGGGAGCTAAGATCTCAATTGTCTACTATAAATAATATAAGAGAGTCCCTCTATACAGCTGCAATAAACAGTGATTAGCAAAGTGCTAATGACATACGTAAGAAAAATCCACGTGATGCTATATAGGAACTTTCCATAACAAATCTGAAAAAGAATCTTATTGTAGATATGTACGAATAAAACATTTCCATAAAATATATTTAATTCTTCCAACTTTTTAGCATCTAAATGTCATGATTTATCACGGAAATAATGTAGTATTAACCTATAATACAACTTGGAAAAATTTCAGGGGAGCTAAGATCTCAATTGCCTACTATAAATAATATAAGAGAGTCCCTCTATATAGCTGCAATAAAAGGTGATCGATTGGCAAAGTGCTAACGACATATGTAAGAAAAATCCACGTGACGCTATATATGAACTTCCCACAACAAATCTGAAAAGGAATGTTATTGTACATATGTACAAATAGAACATTTTCATAGAATATATATTTAATTCTTCCAACTTCTTAACATCTAAATGTCATGATTTATCACAGAAATACTGCAATATTAACCTATAATACAATTTGGAAAAATTTCAAGGGAGCTAAGATCTCAATTGTCTACTATTAGCAATATAAGAGATTCCATCTATACAACTACATTAAAAGGTAATTGGCAAAGTGCTAACAACGTACGTAAGAAAAATCCACGTGTCGTTATATGGGAACTTCCCATAACAAATCAGAAAATGAATGCTCTTCAAGTTGTTGTTGTAACAAGACAAATCGCTTTTGTTAAAAAACTCTTGAACTGTATGGATGCAAATGCGTTAGGATTCCAAAACGCTATGAATGCAAATGCGTTAGGATTCCAAAAAGCCAATGGAGATACAGCCTTTCTTATTGATGCTCTGTCAAGAAATGTGAAAATTGCGAGGAAGATGGTGGATATGAACATTGATCTGCCAAGGATCTGAAATATAGAAAAACGTACAACTACCACTTTTCATAGCAGCTATGCACAGGTATAAGGACATGGTGCTATATCTATATGGTGTGACAAAGTTTGAAGAATTGACTCCTGATGAACGCATTAAGCTCCTTTGACATGTTATTTTCTACGGTTTGTATGATATGTCTTACATCTCACTAAATGTGGGTTTTAGACAATTAACGCATTGAAATTTCATAATGTTACTGAATCATTCTACATTGTGGCCTAACTTTGACTATGCATTTTAAGAAATAGTTCTTAATATTGACACTAATCATTAAATTGTTGTGTTGTTTTGGTGAACAAATATAGCAATGGCAATTTTGATAAATGCTCCAACATTAGCAACAACCGAGGATGAAAATGGGCATATGGCATTGGAACAACTCGCAAGGAAACCTTTTGCAATTAGTAGTAGAAGTCAAATGTCAAAATGGGAAAGATGTATAGGCTCCTGTTAGTTTTTATCCAATTCAAAATCTCTTTCAATTCCTTGCATAATCAAATATATATCTCCGTATTTCTCTCTCTCTCTCTCTCTCTCTCTCTCTATATATATATATATATATATATATATATATATATATATATATATATATATATATATATATATATATCTCCGCAGTTCATACATTACATTATCTTCATTGTTTCAATGAAAACTTCAATCTAATTTCTTATTATGGATCTTGTTAAAATACTGTATATAGAATAAATAAAATTTTTCCAATTTTTTAATAGATTTTTTTTCCTAATCCTAGGTTTTAAGGGTGTCTATCACAAAGCGTTGATGCGGACGTTAGCCCATCAATTAGTTGAAGACATTTGGAAAGAGGTTCGAAAGTTGCCATTGGAGTAATTTCAGAAATATTCCTCCACACTTTTTTTTGCTGTAGAGTTGGGGAATGTTGAATTTCTAACTATACTTATAAGCTCCAATCCTGACCTCATATGGATGGTTGATGAAAAAAAACGAAATATATTTCACATTTCTATTCATTCTTAAGGATATGATTGCAACCAATTGCAACAAAAAGGGGAACAACATGCTGCACTTAGCTGAAAAATTGCCTCATGTGGATAGGCTAAATATCTTATCGGTTGCATCCCTTCATATGCAAGGGATTATTATGGTTTAAGGTGTGTTAAAATTATTGTAGCTTCCTTTTCTCTGATTCCATATATATTGGTCACAATTTTACAATTTAATTTACACATCCATTATTGTAGGAGGAGGTTGAAAAGATTGTACCCCTTGAATTCTTGAAGGCGAAGAATTTAAAAGGATAAACACCAAAGGATTTATTTACAAAAACACATGAAAAGTTACGTAAAGATGGTGAATAGAGGATGAGGGGCACCACAATGCATTACATGCTTGTGGCAATGCTGATTGCCACTGTGGTTTTCGCTGCAACCTTCATTGTACTAGGTGACAATGATCAAGGAAAGGGAACTCCTATCTTTCTCGAACGTAATTGGTTTTTGGTATTCTTCATATCAGATTCAATAGCATTGTTATCCTCTTCAACTTTGATATTAATTTTCTTGCCAATTCTCACATCTCGTTACACAGAAAAGGATTTTTTCAGTTCATTACCTAGAAGGTTAATGTTTGGATTGATTGCGCTCTTCATCTCCATAGTAGGCATGGTTGTAGCCTTTGGTGCAACTTGCTTTTTGGTCTACCAACACAAAATGACAAAGGTTCCAACTGTTATAATTGTTTTAGCTGCTATTCCGATTTCCTCTTATGTTCTGCTACATTATGAAATTTTGGTCGATGTACTCAGCTCAACATACTTGTCTAGATTTCTTTTTCGGTCCCATAAACGTATGTTTTGTTAGAAAGTGGAAGATGGCCTCTGATAATCCCTTGGTTGTCTCTGACAATTCTTTCTACAGACCAATTGTTGGAGTGGACATCTTATAACATCTTATAAGATGGCCTCTGATGAACCTTTTTTTTTTTTTTTGAAACAATTCGTTCAATCTTATTAATGAGAATAGGAATAAAGATGATCCAAATAATCAGGATCTAGGGAGGATTTAGGGACAATTTGTTCCCTAATTACAATATCATAAATACTAGTAGGAATGTCTTCTAATCAACTAGGATCATTGCCAATAGTGGCTGCATCCATCTCGAATAAATTTATGTGTTTTAAACTGTATTAAAATGCTTTATATTTTTAAAGAAGCTAAGAAGTTGGCAACAAGTAAACTTAAACTAAATAAAGAATAGAATAAAATTACAAAGAAATATAATAAAACCTTAAATATAGATAATACAAAACTGTAATTAAATCTAAATGAGAAATAATATTACAAGGAAAATAAAACAACTTACTATGGCCAATATATATTCTAACATCCTCTCAAACTCAAAGGTAAAAGACTTCTGTAAGTTTGAGTTTGGAAAGAGAACGAATTAAAGGATGCCTAAGTAGGTGGTGTACTGTTAATATATTAAGTTGGAGAAATTAAACAACAAAGTGTTTGGTGTACTGTTGTCGTAGTGAAAAACACCGAAGAAATGCTCAACTGAAAAAAATGATTAAAAAAAAAAAAAAAACTGAATGGGTGGAGAATGAAGTCTTAAAAGAGGCACTATGAAAACGATGTCTCTGATATCATGTAGAATTTTATATAAAATACAAAGATAAATGCTAGAGGTACCAAATCTTTTACTAAGAGAAGGATACCAAAATGATATGATGCTTATTTATTGGTACCCATAGCATTTCTTTTTATTGATTAATTGTTTTGATTATCTCCATTGAATAAGCTCTATATCATCTTAGTACACGTCATGTCTTGGTAAAAGATTTGGAACCCCTATCATTTCTCAAATACAAAATATGCAAAAGAAAAGAGAGCGGAAGCAAGGAGGAAAAGAGAGAAGAACAAGTAGGGTTACATCTTGAATATTGAAGTAAGTTATAACTGTATTATATAGGTCTCCATTTATAAAGAGACTAAAAGTGATGAACAAATAAACCTAAACTAAATAAAGAAGAGAATAAACCTACTAGGAAATAGAATAAAACCTTAATATAGTGAATACAAAATTGGTAATCGAATCTTAGATTAAGTCAAACCTAAATGAAAAATAATATTACAAGAAAAATAAATAAACTTAATATGGAATATATATTGTACCAAGGGTTAAACCCTACCATTTCCAAAACAAAGAAAAAGTTGTGATTTTTAGAGGAGGGATTGGGCTGGGTAAAGAGAAGCGAAAGTCCATTGGAGGAGGCCAATATGTATAGGTTAAGGGTGGAATAGAGGTTTTCTTTAGGGATGGTTTGGTTCTTAAACCCTATTGAGTTGGGCGCTAGGGTTTCTGAATGTTTGGGAGGAGAACATAGTAGAAGATTCAGTTAACTATGTGAAGTAAACTGTGTCGTTTTGGGGCTTGTCTCATTTGTGACAGTTGATAAAATGAACCTTTTCTTTTCTTTTTTTTCCCGGAACCAAAAAAAAAAAAAAAAATTATTACCAAACCAAGAAAGAAAAGATAAAAACATAGAACCTAAACTCCCCCTTAATGTAGGGGAACAAACCACTTGACTACTGTATTTTATTATATTAATTTTGCCCCTCCTCATGCCAAATCCTGCCTCTCCCATTGTGTATGTACTTTCATTTTTTAACACTAACCAAGCATCATACCTTTTTCTTTTCTTTTCCAATCCGTAATTCATAATCTTGTACTTTTCTCATGGTGGTTCTTCTTTACTATTTTATAAATTCGGTAGAAGAAAAGTTTATGAAGAACCAAAAAAAAAAAAAATGAAGAAAATGATCAATAAATTTGTTGGGAGTGATGATGACTCATTGCAATGTGATTGTCCTACTAAAATTGACTCGCAGATCATGACATCCCAAGTAGAATTGGTGAAGAATTCTCAAGTACCTGAGGAAATTACTAGTTTAGACGACAAGACATCCCAAGAAGAATTGGTGAAGAATTCTCAAGTACCTCAGGGAACTAGTTTAGATCCTGGGACATCCCAACAAGAATAGGTGAAGATAGATGTAGAAGAGATTCAACCATATGAGAGTAAGTTCTCTCTTTTCTTCTCCTCATGCACTCACTTCACAAACAAGTTTAAGAATATATTAGGGAAAAAGTGTTCTGAATGCTTTTGTTTTTAATTATTCCATTCCTTTCCAAGACAAATTTCAGGGGAGCTAAGAGAGTCACTCCATACAGCCGCATTGAAAGGTGAACCAAATTGACCTTGTAAAAATTTGGACAAGAGTAAATTTCAAAAAAGTCTACCAGCCGTTTGATATTCACGAGGCAAGTCAACCAAGATGGCCGAATTAATCAGACCATAAACTAATTCTGCTACTAGGTGTAATTTCTAATTGAGTAAACCTATTTTTTATATTTATTTATCACGTACATTTTTATTATATTTTTTTCTATTTATGTGGGGAAGGGAGAAAGAAAAATTATAAGAGAATAAAAAACAAAGGTGACAGTATTACGTACCCATAAAGTAGCTGGGAATATGTGAAATAAATAACATGGCTCAAAAAGGTAACTGGGGCGCCATAAAAGGTGGTAAGCGTAGACAGAGTTCCCTCAAAACGGAACAATCTATGAAATAGCAAGAGATGAGAAGGGCATGACCGTTTCAAAACCCTTCAACCTTATCCGGATCCTCAATGTAGGGATGTAGACAGGGACATGACCCTCGAAATATCCTTCAACCCTACTCGGACCCTCTGATAGGCAACAACCACGACCATCAATAGTCAGTTGAGGGGGGAGCAACATTGTAAAAAAAAAAATTAATAATAATAATTAAAAAAAAAGGTTGGCAAACACAAAACAGTCTCTACCATTGGAATAACCCTTACACAACTAGGGAGACAACTAGCCACAAAATACACCAAGAACAAAAAGAAAGAAAGCAAAAAAATAAAAATAAAAATAAATAGCAAAAAAAAAACCCCGGAACAGTAGCATTGGCAGAGCGAGAGGCGTAGGAAGGCGTTTTGAGGAGATTGTCCATAGCGTGAATGCCAGATTAAGATGCGGTTGGTAGCGACGGAGGCAGATGGCGATTGTGAACACAGTGGAGTGGCACATGCATGCTAGGTCTGGTGGATGAAAGTAAATTGAGTTTTGAAAAATTCAATTTGAGAACCTTGACAAATGCGACTAGCAACTCGGTGGATGCGGTGGATGGTGCGGTGGAGAGGGTTTGGCTCTATTGTTTGGAGAATAACCACACAAAAAAAAAAAAAAAAAAAAAGACTAGGAGAAGGGAGAAAGGAGGAGGGAGTGATGAGAAACCGCCCCTCATCCCTTAGAGACCGCACCAACGGCGATAGGGGACCTTACCAAGGAGGAAGAAAGACCGCCTCTTTATGTAAAATGAGAGGTTATGTACATACATGTTATGTTATCTTGTTTATTTTTCTCAATTTTTTTATTTCTTGCAAAACACTTCAAAAATTTAACCAAATTAATTTTCAACATTTCTCAAATGTGGCACCGACAAAATCAATTCTCAACTTAAACTTTTTTCAAAACCCAAAATACTTCTTAAAATTTTATCAAGTAGACTTTTGTCTTTCAAATAGACAACGGTTGAATCGTGTCCTCTTTTATAGATTTTACCATACACTTAATTACATTATTAAAAATCATATTTTCATTAACTATATTTTGAAATTGCTACTTTTGCCCCCGATTTGAGCCAAAATGGGTTGAAGTCCGAAGGTACGTTCTTTAGTATGTTAGGAGAATTAGAAGAAATTAGAGTTAATTGTGATGTAAAATAGGTATAGATTACGAGAATATTCATATATGTGTATATAGGGAAAATTCTAAATTTAAATGATGTATCACTACTTACTTTGATTAATGGAACAAGAACCCAGCTTAGGTCATTGCTAAAACCAAGAAAAATTATATTCACTGGAGCAGTCGACTCTATATCTTAAGCTCTTCGGCTCTGACAAAAATAAAAAGAAAAAAGAAAATCCAGGCTTTGAATTTTGCTGGATGCCCAAAAAAAAAAAAAAATGACAATAATATAAAGAATCCTATCTGAAAATTCTACCCTTTGGGTAGAATTTTCTCTATCCCTATAATCTTCTTTTCAATGCCTTGATTGCTTAGGGACGAGGATGTCGAAGTCAGTAACGGTCCATTCAGCAACTTGGTCAGGGTCCTTAAATATTTCAGTTCCCAAATCAATAGACATCCACTGCCTTCTAGCTGCTGGAGTTTCTGGATCCTGCAATCAAGTTTTTTCTAGCTATTCTCAGCATCAATCCTCAATTACCACAGAGAGAATTCAACATTTAAACAATGAAACATATTATCTCTGCCCTTTTTTTTTTCATAATTTGTGAGAGGGACTCTCCTACCCGAGCAGAAGGCCCATTCGGACAAGGAATCTCCTCTCTTCGATCCCCTATTATTGTTCACACAAAATTATAGAGAATCTCAATTCTAGAACAGTCACATTCTTCCCCTTCCAATTACACAAAGGCATATTTGGTTTCCACCAAGTCAAAACCTTGTACAACTCAGAACAATATATTAAAGTTTTGGTGCCAAATTTATTTATATCCTTTTTTTTTCTTCTTTTTAAGAGTGTTATAACTTTAATTGTAAGTCTTTTATAAATTGATATATACGAAAGTCCTCATATTACTTGTCACGTTAGCCACTTAAATATACATTGTCACGTGACAGTTCACATGACACTTACCTCGTTTACAAATTGACATGAGAGTCCACATGACACTTACCACATCAACTAATAAAATATGAACTGCCACGTGGTAATTCACATAGCACCAACCATAAAATATGAACTGTCACCTAAGTTTATAAGGGAGTTAAATGGCAAATTTCTACTATGTATTTCCTCCAAAGTTACTTAATATATTTTCCTCCTCTTGTTTTATTGTGAAAGAGGTTAGCTATTTATTACCATCTAGTCCAAAGAACAGAGGACAGAGAGAAAATCAAACCTGGTAGAAGTAAAGTGATTGAGATAGCCTCCCAACATCAAGCTCCCATGTCCTCGGATCCCCAATCCAACCCTCCCCCTGCTTTGTCGGGTACCCGTAGTCTCCCCAAACTGGGTGTGGCAAAATCTGGAGTATCTCCTGAGGCTGAGGATTGCTATATGGATCACACAAACTGAAAGGCACCTCAAGCTGCTCTGCATTCCCCGGGGAGCAATACAAGTGATAGGCGGCGTAAGGGAAGCGGGCAGTGTCGTTGCGGTGGACGCGAGTCCCATTGGGAAATGTGTGGTAAGGCGGGCAGACCTTGAGGTTGCCTGCATTGCAGTATGCACTTGTTTCTGGATTGATGATCATTTCGCTGTATCTGGTGACATCTGAAGTCACATTGCCATCACAAGGCTGCCCATTGTTCTTCCAGCAGCTTCCCATGTCCATTAGGTAGAATTGGCTGCTAGGACCACCACCTCTGATCACATTCAGAGTGAACTTAACTTTGAAGTTTGGTGATTCTGGGATCTGCACGCATGTGTTAGAATATTAATTAAATGATTAAGTTTTTTCTTTTATTTTTTATCAGTTTAAAATTTTAAGACAATTGATGTGGATGTTTTGCTTGGAAGGGAAGCTGATAGAAGGGCATAATGTAGATGGTTTATGAAAAGGCCTACACAAGACGTGTCAGAAAATTTACTTTCTTTTGGGAAGTTCTACCTGTAAAGTTTAGGTGAACCATATTCTTGAGTATTGATGCCATATTTTCAACATTTTCTGCTAAGCACCAATATATGGCCATTCATCATTAATTCAGGGAACGACCTTGGGACTCAATGGGGAAAACAGAATTGGATTACTAATTGTTGGGTAATGGGCTGGTAAGCCCACATATTCTAAATCTTAAGCCCAAAATTAGCTCGTTAACCTGGGTGCATCCTACATGCATAATAGGGAATCAATTCCCAAGCCACTATGGCACTACTCAAATATCAAACTACTGAATTGAATTGACCATTGTATGCTATATGCCCCTAATTATAATGGCAAGAAGTGCTTTAATCAAGACGAACGTGAGAAGGGCTCTACACGGAATACAGATCATGATACAGAAACTAGCATGAAATAGTTGCATGCATGCTACTATATATAAATGGTAACTCACACTTCAGGTAAAAGGGAATTTTGGCCCTTGCTCAAAACTCTGCCTCTAAGCACTCTTTTACTTTCATTCTCCAAACTTATTGACTTAAGGATAGAAGGAAATTTCCTTATCTCTCACCGACAGGCTCCATTGCTTATCTTTTCTTCTTCTTGTTTCTTTTGTAGGTGTGAATATATTGGTTGTTGTTTGACACAAGGAAAACTGTTCTAATACTAATATACCTACCAAAGAATAATTTAAAGAGAGTGATAGCTCCAATTACATTGTAGTAGAAGAGAAGAATTACTTACAATTTTAGACATCCCTCGAGTTGGGTAATGGTAACCCCCTGAAAATCCAAAGGTGGCATCCGATCTAAAGTAAAGCATCAACCAAGGATACTTTGTTGAAGTCCTCAAGACATGATGGAAAACCCAACTTCCCTTGCCAACTTCCTTTTCCCAAGTCACTGAATGGTAAGATATATTCCCCACCATACCTTTACTCAAATCTGCATCCAAGTCCCATGACCCATTAAACCTTCCCCCCCCAAAAAAAAGGTAGAATATTTATTTAAATAAATAAAAGAACTGCTATTTAGTAGATTGTTATACCACTGTCATACTATTAAGATGTGTAAATCAATGTTTAGATCATTCTTTTTAAAGCCCTTGCTTATCAATCATTCTTTTTACAGGCTCTTAATTAATGATCTAAATACTGATTTTTCAGTGCCAAATCATCTCAATTATATAACAATCGTATGATAGTTTACTAAATAGCATTACACAATAATTAAATTTAGTGTATTTCCTATCAAGTTAATCTTACGTACCTTCCTTTAAGAGTAGTCCTATTATTCCCCTGCAATGTGGTATAATCATGATAAATCCTTGGCTGGTTCATGCACCCTTTTCCAAAGCAAGGGAACCCTTTGTCAGGGCCAAAAGGTCCAACTTTATGGCCATTTTTAGGGCATTTTGCTGCAAAAGTATCCATGTTGCCACTCTTGAGCATGATCATCCAGAACTGCCATGGCTTCGGGGTGTCTTCAACTTGACATTTAGAACCCAAATAGACTTCTTTCTCTGCAGCGTAAAGGTCTGCATTGGAAAGGGCCTTTGGTTGCACTCCAAGAAACGATTCTCCCACCCCTAGCTTGTTGTCTTTGTCCGTCACTCTGTGGACCAATACGTAGGGAAGAAACGTGCAGAGCGAGCAGTCGTTTTCTATTATGATAAAATATAAATTAACTTCAAAAAATCAACTGTAAATATATCAGTAATTACATGTTCTGGACTAACAAGAAAATAAAAAATAACAATTTTGTGAAATTTAACTAAAATTAGCAATGCAAAATGTTGGGAAGTGGACTGGCAGGCCCAAACGGCCTGCACCTTAAGGCCCAAGATTAGCCTGATCGATAATCTGGGTTCGGGCAACTTGCATGTGTACGTATGATTGATTGTACATGGAATATAGATCATAATACAAAAACCAACGGGAAGCAATTGCATACAAGCTACTATAAAAGGTAATTCACAATTAAGTGAAATGAATTTTTGGCCATTGTTTACTCTAAGCACCTTTAAATTCCTATCGATCTTCTAAATATGTACTGACTTAAGCATCAGAGTTATTCCTTACATGTACTCCCGACAGGTTCCATTGCTTACATTTTCTCTCTTTTACAGATGCTAATTAATTAGTGTTCAATACAACAAAGAGATATGATGCATTGCTACCCCAAGATATAACTCTTTATCACCTTTGTCCACGTGGCAACTTTCACTTTTATTATTATTATTTTTTTATAAAAATAACTCTAAAGCTAGCTAGGGAACCACCTTGACACATTGGCAAGGTGGTCAAAAGTTGTGTCTTGGAGTGGCAAAAGATCATATCTCTAACACATAACACCATTTTTTTTACTAATACCCAACGTATATATGGATATTATATTTTCCATATATTCCATATTAGGTTAATATAGAAATATTTTATCAATGCTTAAATAGAGAATATTTATATATGGACTTAATTATATGGAATATATAAAAAAAAAATATAATATATATATATATTTTATATATTCTAACAAACAAAAAAAAACCTTATTCTTAGACACCCACCAGGATCAACATAAGAGCCATAATGTAAAGAAAAGAAAAAATCAATGTAACTTACTATCTCAAAACGAAAGAACTTTCGGATGTCTTAACAATAGAGAAATGAGATGGAAAAAAAATAAAATAAATAAAATAAAAAGACAATTTTCTTATACATCAATAAGAAAGAAAATACGATTAAAAAATAGCAGAGGAAACAGAGAGATGAAGAAAGAGAAAAACAAAGACATAGATGAATGGGAAGTTCACCTTTTGCCTGCGGTGCAGAGGGCTGGTATATGTCAAAGCAATCGGCAGCTCTTGGGCTGCCCATTTGAGGAACTTCTTCACCAACCTCATTGCACTGGTTCCATGACTCGATTGCCAAGCGCAGCCCATCCCTTCTCATTCCCGGATCACCCACCGCCGATACATACTCATGATCATCACTTTCTGCACCCGAAAGGAAAACCAGTAGTACTACTTCCAGAACAAAAGCAAACAGAAAAGCAAATGGGTTTTTCCTGTGTTTAGCCATTGATGACCCAATCAAGAAAGCTTGAGGTTTGCTATATATACAAGCATGGGCATTGGAAAGGTTGATGAACTTGAATGGAAATCTGACAACTTTAACTTTTTATAACAACTTTTTGTTTTGTTTTTTGTTTTGTTCTTCTTATTCTTAGAATTGCTTTGTACGTAATTCATACTTCGCCATTGCATGGAACGTACTCTTCCTTTTATATGCTTAATTACTTTTGAGCTAATATATATTAGGAGGCATATAATTAATGTGCAGCATTCAGCTTATATATATATACACTTCAATTTAATAGACTAGATCGATAAATAAATAAATATCTAACAATTAAAAGATTTTAGCACACCTCCGCAAGGATTTATTATTCCAATGTAGTACTGATTAATATAGTGCTAGGAAGAACATATTCATTCATTAAAATTATAGGAACTTTCACCATTGTCCATGAGGTTTATTCTTTTCTTAGGTCTTTAAGTACCTTTAACTTTAGGTATCATATGCACGTACGTACCCTTAATTAATCACTAGACTACAAGGTAATAGGCCGGGAAGGAATCAGGGTCCGGCTGGCCAGCAGGCCATGACCCCCCGATTTTTATTTTTATTTTTATTTTTTAAAATAATATTTGTATATATTCTGTATTTTGGTGTTGCAAAAGATCGAAAAAGTAAATAGAATTTGAATACTGGAAGTACACGCATAAGTATTAGTTGGTATTGTCTATATATTGTGGTTAGCGTAAAGAACTAGTGCAATTAAGCTTTAATAGATTTGGATTAGATAGGAGATCAAGAAGCATCACCACTTCAATAATAAACGTATACGCATGCTTGCTAATTAATCATATTAGTTTCTGTGCTAATTAAGATGATCGACTGACTGATATAGCTAGGTTACCTATTTCTGTTTTTGTGGGTCAATAACTAATAGAAGATAACTTGATAAGCAAGGTAGCTAGCTAGGTTTAGTCAAAGCAGGAGGAAGAGCACCATCCATGTTAGGAGGATCGGTCGTCCACACCTTCTGCAGGCAGATGTAACTGAAAATGGACCCATTAATTGCATGCCTTCAATGGTCATATAATTAATATAGGTTGGGCTACAAATTGGGGAAACTTACGGCTTGCCTAATCAAAGACGTGGACTTTCACCGCTGGCCTACCCACTACCAAGTTCTATCGGCATGGGTTAAGTAGTGAGCCAGCCTAGTTGATATCTCTTAATCAGTAATAGTTCTAGGATTTTTTATTATTATTATTTATTTTATTTTTTTCAATATCACTTGGAAAAGAATGTTTTTCATCCTAATGGATTTGGATCCATAATAGTAGAACATTCATTAAATGATTAATTTTTTTATTATTATTAACTTCAACTTTTTGGGACAATTGGTAATTTAATATGATATTAGATAGCAAAAGTTTCGAGTTCGCCCATTGTCTCCGTAGTTCGCATCTCATTTCAATTAAATATTTTTCGTGTTAAGCTTCACTTATTGAAGGAGAATGTTAAAATATTGATTATATAATTAAATTTATGGATAGCAATTCGTGTTTACGCATTGAGTTCAGACCACATCAAAGTATATATATAAGACTATATAAGTCAACTCCAACTTAACCCATGTAATTAAATGGGAATTTCCGGCCCAACCAAACTATCACGTGTTAGGTTCACAGGTCTTATAAAAAAATTATCAGCTCTAAATATCACGTGTCGAGTTATGTTAAAGCATATATATAAGACTATATAAGTTAACCCTAACGCAATTCATTTAATTAAAAATGGGTTAGCCCTCTCAACCCTAACCTGCTAATTTCGTATTAAGTTTGCAAGTCATATAAAAAATTATCACTTCTAATTAAATTCACAATTTTCTACCAGTTTAAACATTTAGGACAACTGCTGATTTACACATAGCCATGGGTTCCAAAATTTTGGTGTCATTGGTTCAAATCCTGCTGCTAATTTTTTTTTTTCTTAACAAAAAAAATATTGTTTTCATTTTTGGCAATTAATAATTAAGAGTGCATTTTTTCTAAGAGAAAGTATCAAATTATTCCCCATGAGTTCTAGGTCTATATCAAATCTTTTTCGAGTTTCTAAGGTTTGCAATCAACTTTTTTTTAAAATAAAAAAATCGCAGTGCAACCCAACTCTTCTAAATTAAGAGTCCATTTGACCCTTCGATTTTGAAAGTAAAAAGTATGTTTTTAAACACAATCACGAAAAGTGTCTCGTTTGACATTGCATTTTTAAAAAATTGCAGTTTGATTTAGAAAGACAAAAAAAAAAAAAAAAAAAATGTTTTCAAATTACAGATAATTGAGTATTTTTTTTTTAAAAAAAAAAAAAATACACAATTTTTAAAAACAAACTACAATTTTACCAAACCTTTAACTACGTATTTTAAAAATCACATTTTTTAATCAGACGTTTTCAATCAGCAAAACTAAACAAACCCTAAATTCTTACCTTTATCCCTAATCCAGTAATCCTACCAACTAATCGCACCCTAAATTCCTACATTTACCCCTACCCTAATTTGCTCCATAGTTCAATTAATGTAGGATTCCGGTCATGGGCTAAGTGAAGTTCAACTGAGCCCAGCCCAATCACTATATTCCATTCAACCACTCTGGCCCACTGTACTAGTCTTTGTCTCAAAAAGAAAAAGTTAGATAATCTAGAACCAACAAGAAAGCTAAGAAAAGCAAAAGAAGGAACCCCCCACAGATTTTCTTCACAAAAGAAGACGACCAAAGACACAACTCCTCCTAAACAGTCAGACCCAGAAATCGATTTCCTAGTTCTACTAATTCTCTTTAAATCTACCAAGAAAAGAAGAAAATTGTGTGCTGCTAAATTCTAATTGTCTAAGGGTAAGGATAAAGTTTTCTTCTGAACGAGGCAAGTCTGTTAAATTGACATACGTGCTTAGAGCATGTGATTCTCACGTGCATTTTACTTTTCTCTTCTTCTTCTTCTCATCTCAATATATTTTGTTTTCATAATAAAAATAAGGAGAAATTTCACTTAACCCGCCTGAACTTCCATCACTTTTGTAATTATCTTTTTAAAATTCAAAAACTCTCAATTTAGTGTATCTAACTTTCATTTTTTTGCAATGTCGTCCCTCCTGTGAGGGTTTGAGGTTAAATCAAATGATCAAGTGGCAAAATAACCCTTATACTCCTGTAAACTTTATAAAATTACAAAATTAACTTATTAAATAATTAAAAAAATAATTGATCGTGGATCACAGTGACCAACGGATCTTGGTAGTAGGTTTTAGTGACCCACGACCAAGCTAGGTTGTGGGTCGTAGAAACCTACGGATCTTGGTCGTGGGTCTCAACGCATTTTTTTTTCTAAAAAAAAATATATATATATATAAGTACAGGGTATTTCGAGAATTTCACCGCCTCCGGCCCTCGGTTAAGATTTTTTGGGTGACATTGCAAAATATTGGAAATTTAATATACTAAATTAAGAGTTTTTAAAGTTTATAGAAATAATTGTAAAAGTAATGAAAATTAAGGGATTTAAAGCCAAGTTTTCTCTAAAAATAATTTATTTCAAAGTTGTGGGAATGGAAAAGGGGTCCCCTCATTGGCATAACCTTTTTACAAGCCATAAAGTAGAAAAAGGTGGGCAAGTGGTCACAGGAAGGGCGGGCCTTTCTTTTGAAAAAAACAGCAGACATCCAATAGGAAACCCACGTTCCTATTTATAACAGCTTAACCGTTCCTTTCTAACTGCTACAACCCTCTCTCCATTACCATCTACTTTCACTTCTTCTACAAACTCCAAAACCTTAACAAATCAAAAGAAGAACACATTTTCAGCTGCAAACTATGAAGTTGGGAAGAAAGAAACCTCCTCCTTCGCCTTCTTCCTCCTCGTCTCGGCCTTCGCTCATCTCTCATGTATTCCCCACTTCATGGCTGTCCAAGTTCAAGCACATGAGCATCAACTCTAAACCGGACCCCAAAAAGTAAAGCAAAAGGGTAAGCAGAATTCTCCTTCTATGGGTTCACTGCAGTGTGCTGGTGGGAATGGTGCTCGGTTTTATGGCGGGGATGATGATGGCGCTTTTTGGAGACTGTCGTTTGGAGAAGAGGGTGCTGATGGGGAGAAGATTGATAGAGGGGTCTCCAAATCAGTGTGGTATGAATCAGATAATGAGCTGGATGTTCCGTCTTCAAGGGGCTGTAGATCAAGTTTTCCTGATGTGGGGGAAGGAGAAGACGCTAAGAAGTTCAACAAGATGGTCTTGGGTTTAAATAAAGTGAGAGAACTGCCCAGAGATGTGGAGTTTTCACTGGAAATGGAAGCAGAATCCAGAACTCCAAGGAGGAGGGTTGGCAGAGATTGGAAATTGAGGAAAATGGATCAGCGGGCGATGGAAGAGAAGCTGTTGGAATTAGGAGGAGGATCATATGAAGCAGAATGGGAGTCTGCAAAATCAGTAGAGAAAGAAGCATTGAAATGGGAACAACCAAGAACAATTTGGAAAACTAAGAGGGATAAGTGCAAATTAGTAGCTTCTGGCTCAAGGAAACATTCTTCTGCCTCTTCCTTGAATTGTAAGAATGCTAGCCTAAGAACTAATGCAGATGATGGTGTTTTTGCTAATCGGAACTGGGAAGAAACTGAGGGACTTTCAACAGAAAATCTACATTCGGGGTGGCAGAAGTTGAAAGAAACGAGAATTGAAGAGCTGAAGTCAAAGAGTGGAAAAGAGAGGAAATCTCTTCATGTAAGCAGGGACTCACAGAGAAGAAGAGCAAAGCAGCATTCCAAAGTCAGAGTTAATTCTCCAAGAACGCCTTCCAAAGTTGAAATATGCAAAATAAAAGCGCTAGAAGACATTAGGAAATCAAAATTGAAGATGAAAAAGAAGGCAGAGGAGAGAACTGCAGAGGAAACAGCAGGCTTGGATAGTTTCGCTATGGTGAAATGCTCGTTCAACCCGCAGCAGGACTTCAGAGATTCAATGCTTGAGATGATTATGGAGAAGAGGATCAGACGGCCAGAAGAGCTTGAAGAACTCCTGGCTTGTTATCTGACATTGAATTCTGACGTATATCATGACCTCATCATCAAGGTATTTCGGCAGGTGTGGTTCGACTTGAGCCAGTCCTGTCTTAATACTGAATTACAAAGTGAAGATTGTTGCTATGACTAACTACTGTTTAGCTAATGATAGACAGACCTCTAATCATTTTGTAAATAGTTAACACTATGACTGCTATAACATTATGTTCCTAATTTGCAGAAACTTGCCGTTTTAGCTTCAATCAGTTGCATAAAAGTATAAAAAAATTAAGTTGCATCAAAATTTATGTGTAAGCAACTCCAAGCAAGAATTTCTACTATGTGCCTTTTATGCATGATACATATCTGGAAGAAATTTGAGAGATAAGGTATTGTGTTTAGTTGAAGTCATGTGCTCTCCATCAGCAGAACTGATTGAAGTGAATTTTGTTCACCGACCACAAAGTTTGCAGATCTTTTTCTGCGCTGTAATGGATGCTAAAGTCCACTGTTGCTTCCAATAGGCCTTAATGCAGCAGAAACTTAACCAGTAAAGTGAGCTGCTACTACTTCAAAACCTAAAGCCCTCACCCAATCTAAACTTCTTAGTCTCCTGGATTTACTATGAAGAGTTAAAAGATGTGATTTATCTTATTTATCCGGTCTAAATGTGTAGCTTTCTCAAGATATCATTCCTTCGCTAGTTAAGAACTAATAAATCTTAGCGTGCACTTGAATAGTGTTGCAGGCAGGCTTCTCCTTCACTCTCAGTGCCTTTCATTTTCTCCTTCCATTCATAACATCATTTTCTAGTCTTATGGATGCATATCCATTTCTAACAAGAACTGCCTTGAGAATACTAACTCTTAAGAGCTTCCTATCAAGGTTGCTCTGCCAATGTTCCTCTGCCTCTTCAAAGGAGCCATAGTTTCAATTACATATTGGTTTGTCAATGCAAGCGAAAATGGAATGAGCATACGACAATACGAGAGTCTTCACTTATAACCTCTAATTTTTCATCACTTTCGAAAAATTGTACACAAACTTTAAAAAGTGTTAATTTTGGGTATTCATCTTTTAAATTTTTTTTCAATTTCAACTATCTGTTAGAATTTTCTGTTAAATTCTATCAAAATTTTCAAAATACCCTTTTTTTAAGGGAAAAAAAAAAACAAAAATTACTAGGATTTAGGAGTTGGTTAGAATTTAACAGAATTTAAAAAATACTCATGCCTGAATCTTAAAAAAAAATTATAATTTTTTTTTAAAAAAAAAAATAAACACATGGGTATTTTAGTAATTTTGATAAAATTTAACGGAAAATTCTAACGAATAGTTGAAATTGAAAAAATTGGTAAATGAATACTCTAAATTGACATTTTTTAAAATTTGGGTACCTTATTTCAAAAGTGATGAAAGATTAAGAGTTATAAGTGAAATTTCTCTTATTCATTTCCAACCTCAATTCAATTGGGACCAATGACGAATCCAATTATACAACCAGAACAGCAATTCTGTAACCACAGCAAAGAGTACTTTCTCCAAGAGGTAACTACACCAAAGAATACTTTCTCCAATACATGGGCCCTCAGGCTCTGAAAAATGGAAAAGGCAATTATTCAGCCACTTGCAGAATGGGTTTTCTGTTTTTAATATATAATAATATTAACCTTTACCATTAAGAACTAAGCTTCGTCTGAACTCTGCAGATTCACTCCTTGCCAACTTTGATGAACATCAGTCATATGTCTAACATCTTCTCAATATACATAATTGGGAAGAAAAAAAAAACAGTAAAGAGCGCAACAGCAGTATCTATTCAAATTAACATGGTGATTTTCAGGTGCCAAATATGCTTTCCATCCTTCCATCAACATGGTAACAGATGTTATAAAAACTTTTACAGACTTTGCTCTTTCAGCAGGGCCTTTGGAGCTCTGTGAAAGGGACTAAAACTGGTCAGAAAGAGTTCTGCATCTGCTACTCTGACTGAAATTGAGCTGGACTCTGCAAAAGAGTACATAACAGATTCAAACCTAAGTACTTTGGTTCCCTGTAGCGAAATGTGAGGAACACAAAAGTACAAGCTAAAATCATATATAACGCAAACAAATGCCTGTATATAGTAGATAATTAGCAAGAAAATGCCTGGTACGGCAAATCGATTTATAAACGTAAAATAATATGCAAGTGCAAAGAAAACTGCGGCAAACGATCCCGAAGAATGCAAGGACCTTATTCTAGATAATATTTGGACATGCAGCTGGGGGGGAGAAAGAGAGCAATTTCACACATCATGAAGACACTTCTCAGACCCTGTAGCAGTAATCTCAGATGTTCTATCATTTGGTAAAAGACAAAGGAAATGTTTAGTTTAACAAAAATTTATCTCAACGTTTTCCAAGCATGTATTATCTTATTTGCATTAGCCAATCTCCTAATTTGAACTTTTGCACATTGAGTACTGTTTATAGAACTCATCTGCACATTGCTAATTCTTGAAGTTCACTAATAGAGGCCTACAAAATATCAAACATCAATTCCCATCAATTTAATAAGACATCCATATCTTCCTACAGCAAGTGGGCATTTGGAAGCCCCACAAGAAACTAATGTGGTAGTCTTGTTCAGCCATAGACACTGACATGGTTCCATTGGGTTTCCAAATGGATATTCCTGTCTTAACACTAGGTCAAAGAACAAACGTTTAGGAATTTCATTTTCCCCCTCAGAAATTGTTTATTTGAATGTAAATGTAATACACTCTGCTCCCACCAATTTCTTTTTTGTGTACGTCTTTTTCCTTGTTTGCGGCAGGAGCAGAGGACTTAAGAGAAGATGGGAGGCATCATTGCTTCTTGCGTAGCAGCCCCCTGAGAAACTCAAACATGGTAATGATTTTCTAATTATTCTACTTCTACAGTTCCTATGCCTGCATACAAACTCACGCTTAGATATATGTATATACAATCAGTATCATAAATCCACAAATACACATATATAGCCTCACATTTTCCCCACATCAGAAACACTCGTATTTATCTCACAAGTCAAAGACCATATTCAACAGCACCCCACTGATAGAATATAGCCAAGTGCAGTTAGAAGGATACCAGGAAAAAAAAAATATTGAACCTTTCAATAGCACAAATCAATACTGCCGATAGAATTAAACCCTTGGTAGAATTTGAGAAAGTTTATTAGATCATATAAATTTTGATAATATGGTCTCAATCAATTATCTCTAAGTGATAATAAACCCAGAAAATTTTCCCTCGTCTAGCTCTTTTGACCTATTTTCAGGCAGAAAACACTCATATGTGAATTTCTGCAATTTTCAAACGGAAAGAAAAGGTCAGAGAGCAGTTGAATTATAAGGAAATTAGTTAATCACTCAGCATCATCAAACATGAAAAAGATTCACTGCTGCTTAGTCACCAATCTCTGTACTGAGTTCTCTATTGTAATGGGTATGAATTTGCTCTCCTGACACTGAACAAGTTTTGCAAACTGGTTGGTAAACCAAACACTTTTCTACAGAGTGGGTACCAGCTTAAGCATTAGCTGGCAGACAAACAGAAGAACACATATACAATAATACAAATAAAGAGAAATAGATCAATATGTCACTGCCTACAGAAAACACACTATGACCTATCTTCCTTTGTAAGTGGCAGATAAAACATAATATAAAGAGGCAGACAACCAAATCTTCACCACATTTGCTCACAGCAATAACACCCACTGAAGGTACAAGATAAATTACAAATTTAATGGGCAGTACAAGAGATGGACCCACATAATAGGTGATAAAGTTAACTAACAAAGCAGAGAGAGAGAGAGAGAGAGAGAGAGAGAGAGAGAGAGAGAGAGAGAGAGAGAGAAGAGAGAGAATTTGCATTCATACCTACTTGTTAATAAAAAGGTAAAATTTTTGGGGTGTATCTCCCTACTAACATCTGGTCTGCAGACATTTCAAAACAATACCTACATTGATCCGCATCCAATATCTGTTTGGATGCTTATAGTTCAAATATGTTAATTAGGATAAATTCACGGCAGTAGAACCTGTCACATCGCTTTCACAATCTCCAATCTCTTATTTGTTACACTTTTCTTCTGAATCCACTGTGTGAATTTTGCTAAAAATGGTAAATTTGGAAGACATGTACAAGAGCTTTTCCCATGTCTAGATGTCAGCTGTGTTTGAAAACTCAAATCTACATGCTACACAACTCCATGTCAGTGCCTACTTACAAGAGCAAATAAGACACTCTGGTGACAATTAATGTCACAGATATGTGATCATACTGTAAGCTTGAAAAGTCACATAAGAACCCCTATAACCCAGTTCTATATTTCATACCTCAGAATCTTCTAGAACCTTAAAGTGGCAACTCCTATTACAGACAAAAAGCTTTCAGAACATCAATCCTTCCAGCTATCCATTTCAAACTAATTATTGGCAACTATCAAATTATAAATCTGTAAAAAATTGTCAGACTGAAAGGACAGACCTCATGATGTTTGGTCGCCAGCCATTTTTCTGCCAAGAATCAAGGGCTGAACCCTTTAGACCTTAGGTAATGCCAAAAGCAGCACTTTAATGAGGCATGACAAGGTCATCCTCTAATATACCAAAATAAAAGAAACAGAGGAACAAGTTACATACACGTGTCTCATCTTGCTCAATCTATTAACATGATTCAGCTCTAAAACTTGGACCAAATGTTCTCAGCAAACATTTTACTCAATACAGTCAAGAACGCTTTTTATCAATCAACTACTACTAGGAGAAATAATCAAAACCTAAACTCACCAATTTGCAATTTATGTACAACTTATTTTCTCTGGTGATCTTGAGTTCACTGGTTATGGAGCTTACCTTATTGTTAGAGAAAGGAGAAAGGGGTGGTGGTTAACAGTTTTCTCTCAATGGGACCGCCCCGGCTTCACTCTCATCAGCTGTACGATTTACATTGTGAAATTAGATAGTGAATATAAGCAAGTCTTTTCTTTGGCTGCACCACACTGCTTACTGATTCAGTTGCAGCTAGTAAGCAAGTCAAGTAAGACAGCTATTATTAAGTCGAGCTGCGGTACAGTCAAGTGCGTCACTGGTTACTTTGCTGTCAAAAGAAAGAACTAAACTTTAAAAACATTTTGGATCAATAGGAAGAAGAGTTGGCTAGCAATCTATTGGCAAAGTTCACGTCATGACAACTGATATTACGCAGAAAAATCCAACCCTGGAAAGGAGAAGGGCTGGTGGTGAGCATTGTGAAAGTCAGGCCGATTGGTTGTCTTCATTCAGCAATGATGCAGAAGACGAACAAAACAAAGTGAGAGGCCAGGGGCAGGGAAAATCAGGCTCGATTCCTGCTGGATGCACTTGGAATGTTCAGTTCAATTTCTGCTCATGGAGTTTATACACATAGCTCAACCTTATAGCTCATGGGGCGCTTCACTTGCTCACCACTAATTCAAAACATTCACTCATTCCACAGCCCATACTCCAAATTAAGCCTTCTACAAACATAATAAATACACATGAAATTGCTCAAAAACAAGTAATCTTAGAAAGCCTGACAAGAACAGAAACACATGACATGCCATCAGTACATGAAATTTTTTGTGTAGCTGAATTGTTACGCCACTGAATTGAGTTGGAAGGCTTATGACTATTTAGGTCAATATGATTTTTTTCAGAATATAAACCATCTTGTTGGTTACCAACTAACACACTAAAACTTAAGCCAACATTCAGCAATGAGCAAGCTAATCCTATCACACATTGTCTCCCAGCCCCCGAGAGGAAAAAAAAATCACAACCATCTTACACATGATAATTTGATACCAACATGTGGTGGAATTCCCAACTGCAAATTATAGGCATTTAAATGGGCTAGTGGTTCTCTTACAAGATTCAACTAATGTAGGTTTACAACGGTGCAAATGTCTTTTCAAATGAAGTGCTCAATATATAATGGAAACTCTCGAAACCTAGTCAAGCAAAGCCTAGTCAAAATTATCTCGGTCCTTCCCTAATTACCACCATCAAACTAAGCTCAACAGATATGTATGCCAAAATATCCGTCATATTTTTGTTAATGATTTCATTCCATTTCACTTGGCCAAAAAAAAAAAAGCTTTCATTTTGGTCATAATTCTTGTTGCCATATATCCAGAAGACGAAAGACAAGACCATGTTAAAAGAATTAGCATTACATGCATGATTTAACATAATGAATTTTAGTACTAAGTTTAGTTGGTCATACTGGTATCCCTATTAACATTTAGACTATGGCTAGTGTTTTAACTATAATAACAATGTTTTAGAATTAATTATAAGGATTGTTTTTTTACATGTTTCTTCAAGACAATGTAATCCTAGTTTCCCCCATATGCCTCTTCTATCTGTATGAGAATCTAACTTTTAGATGAATATATAATACAGTATTTATTCATTATATATAGAGTAGTTCTTGGAAAGTAAAACATATTTAGTCCCATCTTGAAAGTACAACAATTTCTCTCTCCTTACCGGCCAGTGGACTTAAAAAGTGACTTTCTGTGAGAAATTTGAAAGTTAGATGGGAAAATTATTTAATGATCTTCTTTTAACTATAATAAAAAGTTTCTCCTTTTGAAGTCCTCGTGTTGCACCCCTCGTTTTTCACCTTGTTATATATATTAGCTCTTTACTTATCAAAAAAAAAATTATTTAATGATCTTCAGTTCCAGCCACTAATCCTGCGAGCAAGCACTAAGCAGACAATGTAAAGTACATATCTATTGCAACTTACTCATTTCAAGATGGTTAACATAAATTCCACAACAATTTCTTAGCATCTTCATTTCCAAGGGGGAGGAACGCTCCCAATCAATAAAAATTGCAACAAATGACACATAAAAGCTGATGAGAGCTAATAAGTCGACCACATATCATTGTGACCAATTCCTTTTCCATCCACCCCGTGTATGACAAATTTACTTCATTAATAAAGAAGGTACCCATAGGCTTAGTGCCACTGGCCTACACCAACTAAATCTAAAACAAACATCAGATGTATCAAGTATTATCGTTCTTGCTAACGATACTTTTCTAGATAATGTATAACAAAAAAAAAAAAGCTTAGATAAAGTCACGTAAACACACACATCTGATTCTATGACTAATATAAATGTATCTCATGTGTAACATTTCAATCAAACTTCTCACTGAAGCAACAAATTTCAAATTAAACTAAGCTTCAGTTTAGCTATCAGTAAGCATAACAGTGGTGACTTCCATATAGCCATCTTAAACTAACTTAACTCTAGTCCTAAAGACCCCCAGCCAGCAGAACCTTTTCAGATTAAGAATTGAAACTGGGTAGAGAGCGTCACCATCCTTCACTCAAGCAACTGCAACACCATTCTTCCAAACATCCTCATGTCATATGCCAATTCCATATCTAATGGCTATTTGTTTCAAACAATTAAACAAGGAAGTCCAAATAGTGAATTAAATTTGATTATCCGATATTTTAAAGAAACTCTATTCAGGTTGACAAACACTTTTTGGTAAGAACTCTTCTTTTAAATTTGTATTGTTATTTGTTCTTAATCATTATCATGCATAATATCTCGATTGAATTGTATGATAAATAGGTTCTCACCTTGTCAAGAAAAGTTAAGAGGAAACAAATTAACATTTCAACGTGGACAGGCAGCATCAAATTTTGATAGTCAAATTGTACGAAACTTATCATGCAAGGGTATGTCAAGATTGCAGTAAATAGTTTTTGCACTGATAAAAAAAAACTGTCACTAGCTGGCTATATTAAAAACAAAATAAACATAATGAGAGACAACTTTCAAACTTAAAGAGTAAAAGAGTATTGGTCAAATTTCAGAACTGAAAGGCATTGGGAATGGACAGGGCAATGAACGGGAAGGCGGATGTTTTGAGTAGAAGAATAGTTGACCAAGTATCACAAAGTAATTAAGATGATGGATGAGACAAGCACACATACACAATACACCTGGCATACTGGACATCAAATTGGATGGCCTCCATTATTCTTACCAAATTAACAACATTGCTAGTTAACTGAAGAGTTTGTCACATCAAGAATCAAGACCAAATATGTCCAGGAGCAATCCAATAACCAACAGTAGGAAAGATTTGATGGAACTGTGGGTGCACAAAACAAAAATGAGCATGGGGCAATAGAGGCGCGAAATTGAGAGGAAATCCCATAGCAAAGCAATGATTACTTAAAGCTTGTCTGATCACAACATCAATGTCTTGTGTTTTTGTGCATGGATTGTAAAGTAACATATGCAGCCTTCACATATTGATGAGGTCAAGAAGAAATGTTTGAGCACATACTAAAATTAATTGAATGCCAATATCAGATTATGTCTAATTGAATTGAAAAATATGCAGAAGCTGTGGGACTTGAATGAAGTCAATATAGTCAATATAAGACAAACAAAAAAAAAAACAGTAAAGAAAAAAAAAAAAAAAAAAAAAAAAAAACAGAAATCTATTTATAACCAGAACAAACCGTTTCATACCTAAATTTATTACATGTAAGCCACTGGGGCATGTATCAAGGAATCCACTGATATCAAGTTCTCTCAGCTGAAGTACGATGCCCCATCTGCTCAGCAAGGTTATTTACATTCCTTATCTACCACTAAAATTTGCCATTATCGCCAGGTTTGGTTTCATTCTTTCTGCCATCGATTCCTTTCTTTCTGACTGAATTTCCTGAGTGTCTGATGAACCAGGGTTCTCAGTCAAGAACTGTTCCCAGAATACATCATTGACCCCAGTTGGCATAGGAGTAGAAGTCCCAACTGCTTGTTCTTTAGAGGCAACAGGCTCAACAGGCTCCAGAGCAGCAGCTGTAGCAGGTTCAGAGTTCATGTCAATTCCAGGGGATTTAGGCCGACTGTCAACATTAAGCTGTATGCAAGATATACCCGGGCTACCAGAACAACTTGTAGATTCATCTAATTCCCCATTGGAGTTTTTACTGTAAGTTTGACCAATATCATTTACAATATTCTCCCAAAATGAAAATGATGACTCCAATTGCTCCAAGGGCTCCATGTTTGATGTCAAAGCAGAAGCACTGGCCCCACTTTCTCTAGGTACAATTTGGGAAGTTCCCATCTGATTATCTTCAATGCTGGCTTCATCATAGAAGTAACCGATTCTTGGCAATCTTCTCTTTCTATCATGATTTTCCAATTGGGTCAGAAGATTCAAAGCAAGCCCCGGTTTCCGCAAGACTCGAGCCACAGAAGACATCATAGTTTCCTGCCGCCGCTCTATTTGCTGCAAACGATCCCTTAATACCTGGACTTGCAGATCGAAACCTCGCCGCTCCTCTTCATGTCTCTGTAACTCCAAAAAAAGCTGCTCTTTCTCATGTTTAAGCCTCTCAATCTCCTCCTTCAAACTCTGTCTTTCGGATTCACTTAAAGGAGATGCATTTCCTTGTCCTTGTAGATTCTGCAATGAATGGCTATGAACAGGTTTACGTCTGTGTATGTTTTTTAAAAGGTGTGGCTGACCTCTTATAAATTCCTCATTTGCAAATTCCCATTGTTCCGGATCAACTTTTCTAAACCCCTATCAAACGGATAATATAAATCAATCAATTCAGTTCAACACAATTCAACTCAAATCAAGAAAATGAAATCATACAACAATTTATTAGACAAAGCTAATAAAAGTGAATTGGCTTACATATGTATTGAGCTGTCTAATGAAGCTTGAGAAGTTATTGTGCTTGAAGAACCTGGGCAGCAAATCCTTCGCGAACTCCGGTGGATTCCACACGACAAAGCTCTTATTACTCGGGCCCCATGAAACAACTGAGTTCGTCGAGGGATCATCCACCATCTCATACGTCTTTACAAGGAACGGAGGCAGAGAATTCGAACCACCCTGAGCTTCATCCATCCTTAATCCCCGATTCCTAGTCACAAACCTTAAACCCCCAATACCCAAATATCCCCAAAATCACACAGAGAAAAGATAAATCAATCAAGCTCTCAATTTCCTAGTGTACCCAGAACCAAGAATTTCATTTGCAAAAAACCCTTTTATCTTAACCCCAAGCTTCAAATTCAACCAAAGCAAGAACCTTAAACCCCCAAATACCCCAATATCCACGAAATCACATAGAGAAAAGAAAAAACAATCAAACTCTCAATTTCCTTGTATACCCAGAACCCCAAGCTTCAAATTCAAACAGAACAAAACATTAAGCTTCAAATTCAATCAAAGCGAGAACCTTTCTTTACCCACAGCAATGGAATCCAAAAACTCAATCAAATCCAAACAAAACAAAACCCCAATAAAACCCACTATTTCGAATCCACCAGAAACACCACCCCAAGTCTTGTTGAGCTCATATTACCTGGAAATTCCACAGACCCTTGAATCCCACCACGAGTTCTCGAACTTTACCGGATCAAAAGTCACAGAACCTCCAGGAAATGAAGTCCTACGAAGTCAACTCATCTTAGAATGCCAATTAGACCCGCCAAATCCCAAAGAATTCGCGAATCGACAGGCAAGCTTTTCCCTTTACCCCTAATGCAAAAATCCGGAATCTGAGAGAGAACAGTTGGCTGTATATATTTGATATTTCTATATATACACCAAAACCCAGCAGTTCATTTCTGTTATTAGTTGGAAAAAAACCCAACCATTTGACCAGCCCTTTACTGTACCATTAACGTTAATTAATCCAAAATATATATATATATATATATATATATATGAAGGAAATGAAAACTTGTAGCAAAAGTAACAACAACGTCAACTTAATAACCAAAATTTGACTTTTAAAAAAAGTGTTTTAAAAAATTTATTTGATTTGATGTAACATATATTTCTATATTATTTAAATTATATATATTTTTCAGTATTAGGTTTTGGAAATAAGACAGGGCAGAGCAGGTATTGACTTGGCTCAAACGCGTAAAACCCACGAACGAATTCACTATCGCTATGTTAATATGGCTGATCAACACTAAGCCTTAATTAGTGATTTATTTGGGTTTCATGCAAGAGGAGATGCAGCATGCAACCCGAATTGAGAACCAGGCTTTAGGTTTAGCTCACCCTTACGGGATCACAACCCTTTGTCCTGCCCATTGCAGCAAGTGTGTCGCCTAAGGTATTATATGGGTAACATCATCCTCACCTTCTTCTGCTTTAGGGTCCAAATTGAATGATGGCAACTAAACAGCTTGATGAACTTTAATTTTGTAGACGAGGAGAACGATTTTAAATCAAATTGTAAAAATTATATTGTTTGAGAATGCATTTTTTAAAATTTACGGTTTAAAAATAAAAAAAAAATTACATTTTCAAATCGTATGTAACAGGTGCTTTTTCTTAAAGACTAAACTAAAATTCTATAACTAAATACTTAATTATATTTTTAAATATCGCATTTTCAAATTACATATTTTGAAATCGCTATTTTTAGATTGAATGTTTGAAAATCTCAAATCCCAACAGACCCTTAAGAAATAGTTTCGTTCTACGATTTCGTATGCTAAAAATATGTTTTTAAACGAAGAAAAATAAAATAAATAAATAAATAATTGTGTTTATAAAAATACATAATTTTAAATATCAAATTACAATTTTATTAAATATTTAACTAGATTTTCAAATTACACTTTGAAACCGTTACTTTAAATCACAAGTTTTTAGATTACAAACCTGCATAACGACTTAATCCAATATCTTATGACACAAGCCGACAATAACGGTACACCAACTGTTTGTGTTCTGGAAGACTGGAAGTCATCCCAATTGAATATACATTTTTACTAGGTAATAAAATTATTTTGTTTAATTAATAAATTTTTTTTAAGTGCATTCTGTGTAACATTAAAGAATAAATAGATATTTAGAAACTAAATAAATAAATAAAAATCAAGCAACTATTTATCTTAAAATTAAAAGACATAAAAAATATATATGAAAGGAACAGCCAAGTTGAAGCTACATGAGTTCAAGTGGTTTGAATTTCATTTGCTTGCGTGTGGCGGTGCTAATTTATTACACTCATGTTATATGGGTTGATATAATTTATTTAAAATGGCATGCCCTTTTATTTTTTAAATAATTAATACTATAAGCCAATTAAAACCCGTTATGGACATGAATACAAAAATAGTATTATTCTTCAAAAATTGTGGATTCTCTATTATCAAAAAATAATACTACATATCACATAAATATCTCATAAAGTTGACGTGATAATGTCTAATAGCCATTCATTTAAACAATAGTTAATCCAATGGCTATTAGACCTTACCACGTCAACTTTATAAAAAATTTGTGTGGTACGTAACATTACCCATTCTCAAACTCTAAGGATTTTCTTAGATTTTATTTGTATTATGAAATGTAATGTGAACTTAGAAAAATGTTTTTATTTAGAAAGATACTCAACATTTATTTATTTATTTCTTTATTTTATAACTTATTGACACGCGTTAGCATGTGATTGAAATGTGTTAAATTTTGTTTAGTGATCGGCGGGACTCAAATCACATGCTGACATGTGTCAACAAATTATGAAAAAAGTAGTAGATTTAGAATTACTCTTTTATTTATAGGGTTGATAATTGATTGAAATTTGTTTTCCTTTAAATTAGTCTATAAAATTAAAAGACATAAAATATATATTTATATATATATGAAAGGAGCAGCCAAGTTGAAGTTGCATGAGTTCAAGAAGTTTGAATTTCATCTGCTTGCATTGGGCGGTGCTAATTTATTACACTCATGTTATATGGGTTGATATAATCTATTTTAAATGGCATGCCCTTTTATTTTTTAAATAATTAATATTATAAACCAATTAAAACCCGTTATGGGACATGAATATAAAAAGTAGCATTATTCTTCAGAAATTGTGGATTCTCTATTCTCAAAAAATAATACTACATATCACATAAATATCTCATAAAATTGACATGATAATGTTTAATAGCCATTCATTTAAACAATAGTTAATCCAATGGCTATTAGACCTTACCACGTCAACTTTATAAAAAATTTGTGTGGTACGTAACATTACCCATTCTCAAACTCTAAGGATTTTCTTGGATTTTATTTGTATTATGAAATGTAATGTGAACTTAGAAAAATGGTTTTTATTTAGAAAGATACTCAACATTTATTTATTTATTTCTTTATTTTATAACTTATTGACACGCGTTAGCATGTGATTGAAATGTGTTAAATTTTGTTTAGTGACCGGCGGGACTCAAATCACTTGCTGACATGTGTCAACAAGATGTTAAAAAAGGTGTAAATTTAGAATTACTCTTTTATTTATAAGGGTTGATAATTGATTGAAATTTGTTTTCCTTTGAATTAGTTTATAAAATTGTCATATATACATTAAATATGTGAGAATCATATATTTTTAATATTATGAAAGAACTTCTTCTAATTTAGTTTGGAAAAAAAAACTCTTATCATTTGAAAAAAATAATATTTATTAGCACTTGTTAACATGTAATTAGAGAAGCCACGTCCATGCACTACAAAAATTTAACATCGTCCTGGTGCTGGCATAAATAAATTGTAAAAAAAAAAATTGTAAATCTAATTAGAATTTTCTTGAAATTTGGTTGATTAGTAGAGATAACTAGAAGATCAATGAATGAAAGGCATTGACTATTACACAGCAGTGGGTTTAGCTTGATTGGGCGGGTGACACATGGCGCTCCCTGTCTCTCCGTATGATTTGGAGTCTGGACGACTTGGGCAGAAATGTTTGACTTTTATTCTCAATGTTTTGTCTTTTATGTGGGTGCGTGTGTGACGGTGTGTCTCCCTCTATCTCCGTATACGTGTCAGTGTGTGACGTGTGTGCTTTCGTGGCTATCTCTACGTCCACGGGATTTACCCCCGCTCCAAGAAAGTGATATCGTCGGGGATTATGGGTTTTTTTTTTTTTAATTATTATTATTTATTTATTTAATAAAATTTAAATGTAGGCATCTCCCTACGTCCGCCGTACGCGTGCTTTGAACTTGGCTCCCTTTTTTTTTTTTGAAGGGATGAACTTGGCTCCCTTACTTTTGAAGGAAGAACCGAAGAACTTGGTTCCTTGTCTTTAGAGGAAATAAATTATGGGGCTATTCATAATGGTTGAAAAAGATGTTAAGGTGCCCTTATTTTCAAATCATCGTGGAATTGTTTTTATTTCATCCTCTTTTGTAAGATATTTTCTAAATCGTTTGAATTGGCAAACTATATACATATTGAGGTTTGAATTTTTTTTATTAAAAATAATATTATTTAATAAACTGTTATATATATAATTAAAATAACATAACAGTGAAAATCAGCATTTAAATCAACAAAAAAATTAAAAAATAAATAACTAATTTTTACTGTCATATCACCATAGTCATATGACAATATAACAGTCTACTAAATAATCTTTATATGTTATTAACGAAGTATTTGGTAAGAAACCATTTAAAAGCTCACCGCTTATACATGTGTTAATAAAGTATAATTTTCAGATTAATCTACTAAAGTGACATATGAATAAAATACATATGAAAATCGTATACTCTATTAAAAATTAATATATATTTTAAACATATGTTAATTTATTAAAAATTTGTCTTAATTGTTACTAAAGAAAAATAAGGAGTTTGTTTTCTTATTTTAATCACCTTCTAGAAAATAAGTCTTATTATAAATTTGATTATGTCCGACACTATGATGAAAGAAGAGTGGTGACACGAACGAGAACAGGGCACAACAAGGAAATATTAATTTTCTGAAAATGCAAATTAATATGTATGAAGTCACTTTCGTATTAAATCAGGGTAATTTTTTATTGGGCTAATTTGTCGTTGAATATTATTATTATGTCTTTGCTAATTGCTGTGAACCACTTCAGCTTCAGTTGTCACTTTCTGGTAGTTAAATGTTTTAACAATGTCTGCATCAGCCGTCAGAGATCGGATTGGGCCTCGGTCCATTAGATTGGGCTGCCCGAACTTCAGAAAAGGACACACCTGATGCCAATGGTTGCCCACAAGCCACGACATTATTATGTCTGTTTGACCAATTGTTTGCCTGTTCGGTTGATTTGATCAGCTCAATGTAACAACCACATATGCAGCCAATCCTATGGTTTTTTGGTTTTGGGCCAAAACATAGCAAAATCCTTAATCCCATGTCCACTTATTTATTATAATCTAATTAAAGAAATGTTAAAAACTACTCTCTCATCTTATTCTTGTCTTACTGGGTTAACGTCATAATGTTCATTAATCCTTGAATTCAGTCATTATGTTTAAAAAAAAAAAAAAAAAAAAGTTTATGAATATTGTCACGTCAGTCCAATAAAATAGAAGTGTAGTTTTTAGGATTACTCTTCCGATTAACGTTATTTTTTGAATTCAGAAAATCTTTGACTATAAGTTATTAAAATAAAATAAATCAAAGAATATTTAAGGACACTCTAAAAAAAGTATTTGTTAAAATGATAAATTCTAAAATATTTAATCAAAATTAGTGTTTAAAATTGTAGAAACTTCATTGATAAAAAGAGAAAAAAAATATATAAAATCAGTCTATCTAGTTTTACCGAGTTACAATTAGCGTCTTGAGGCTGAACACTATTTAGGATAAGTAGAAAACACAAATGGCTCTCTAGACCCAAATTCTATCCAAAGTTTTGACGAAAATCATTAGAGTATCACATCAGTATTGATTATTGTGACAGATGTAATGTACAATAAATAAATAAAAAATGACCAAAAAAATAATAATAGAAGGAGTGGCCAAACAACACCCTCAAAATCTTTTCTTTTTTCTTTTTATAATTTTAATTTGTGGATAATTTGTATAATTTTTTTTAGTATAAATGACACGTGTCATGATATAATTGATGCTGAAGTGACACTTTCAATGGTTTCATCAAAATTTTATAAGAAAGTTTAGTGTCAAAATTTATGTGTTTTTTTTTTTGCTTATCTTGCAAAGTGTCCGGTCGTTTTTAAATCCTACGAAATTTAGAAAATTACTTTGACCGATTTTGCAATTTTTTATTTTTTATTTTTAATTTTTTTTTTAAGAAAAAAGAAAAGCTTGAAAGCCGTATATCCGTTACAGTGGGATGCAAGTGCAATGCCTCGTGGGTGGCGGGCATATCGGGCATCACGTGACCCCACCGGTTTAACGGATATGATTAGAACAGAAGGAGGTCCCCACCACATCCAACCAACTCCCGCAATCGGTGCCACGCACAAAGAGCCAAAAGCCAAAAGCCAAAAAGCAATGAGCGGACCCAACGGCCAGATCCCAATCCAGTTAATTTATGACCCGTTGGAGTCCGCGGCGCACGTGCGCAAGATGGTTGAATTTTTGTACGAATTTATTTGCTGTATTATTCTTGGGCCTTACGTCTCACGATTTTGCCCAAAAGGGTAGGCGGCTATTGAATTTTCAGTGAATAAAATATTCTACAGTTTTTATTATAATTTATTTGCATGAATTTAGTGATGGTCCATATTTTTATAAAAATAAGTGTGGCGTAAATTTTAACTTAACCTTATTTTTACACTGATGTGATAAATATTATGTAGATTTGATAATTATTGTAAACATTATATAAACCATATTTTAACCTTAATGTGATAAATATTATATAGATTGTCACGTTAATACGTAAATATAGTAAACATTATATAAACCTAATAATTAACATGACAAGATATAATAAATGACATGCAAAATTGCAAACTGTCACATGATCATAGGCTTAACTAGGTAGGGCCTTGGGGGTTAATGCCCTAATGCCCCCAAAATTTTAAAATTATCCTTAATTTTTTTTTTTTTTTTTTGAGTTTTGTCCCTCCACATTTAAATGTGGGTAAGACATAATAATGCTTTTGATAAAACAAATAAAAAATGCAGAGATATAAAAGAAAATTTTCAAGTACGAATAAATTTTGCAAATGAGTGGCATATTTATCGATGAAGAAGTGTCTTTTTAAAACCAGAATGCAGCGGTGGGCACTAGTAATAGGCGGTTGGGTATAGACATTGTGGTGCGGAACTTTGAGGGACACTTAATTGTAGTCAATTGTTTGATAAAGATGGCAAATCTCGAACTAATTGCAGCAGATGCATTGGTAGCTTACCAAATAGTTGGTTTTAGCAAAGAATTGGGTTTTCGTCATATAATCTTGGAAGAAGACGCGCTCCAGGTGATTAAAGCGCTACAAGTTACAGATAATAATTTGAGCAGATTTGGTCAGCTAGTAAAAGATACTTAGATAGTTTTGTTTTCTCTTCTTAGCTTGCGGATAAACCATGTTGTCGTGAGACAAATTGTGAGGACACAAGAAGTCATGAGAGATGCAGAGGCCGTGATTTAGGTTTGAATAGAAATAATTTCTATATGTACATGTGACATTGTTTTTTTTTTTTTTTTTTTTTTATAGAAAATTGCTCTAGTTTCTTGATAAATGAATGAGATTCAAAATTTTATTTTATTTTTTTTTAAAAAAAAACCTATAATATACATAGACAGTTTTCTTTGTCAATTATTTAGCATACAATTTTCAAAATAATTTTTTTAAACAATCATGGAATTTTGACAGCTCAACCGCACTTTTTACTAACACACACTTAATCTTAAGCGTTTGATTGTAATTATGAATAATGGTTATAGAATTATACTCGTCTCTCAAGTGTTATTTAAACTAATAATTTGACGTGAGGTGGCATTATTAATTTTTATATAGAATTTTTATATAGTTTAAACTAATTATTTAAACTATATATATAATTTTGATTTTTTTTTTAACAAAGTATGATATCAAAAACAGTAATTCTAATTAGTAATTCATGTACAATTATCAAACAACTAATTATATGAGAATTAAACAAAAGTCTATTAAATAATATTATTTGGCCTAATTTTTTTTTTTTTTGAAACGAATTGTGGTGAAAGAAAAAGGGACGATGAATTCAGGTGACCAAGTTGGGCCCCACGATGCCGCCCCTGGTGTTGAAAGCGGTGGGGCCCGCAACACCAACCGTGAGAGTCCTAAACACCTGGATGGTGTCTTATTGGTCACGCAAAAGAGATCGGAGGGTTGTGGTCACGTGGAAGGGGAGCGAGGGGAGAAGAAGCATGAGAGAGAGGATTCGATGATAGTGCGCCAACTACGCACGCACAACACTGACTGACAAAAGTGACAGAGAGTTTTGGTCTCCGCAGGCCGGCATGCAACGGGGCCCCGCCGCATTTGTACGTGTCCTCCCCCATCAATTAGGCCCCCTATTGGTTGACTCCTCATTCCTCCTTTACTGCCACCCTTGGCCTACCCCCTCCCCACCTCCTTATAATGGAGGAATAATTTATATATCTTGTCACAGCCAATCAACTCTTAGAAACGCCTAATTCAAAGGGTTTAGACGGTGAGAAAAATGTAGGCTACCTTTGTATTGATATTTCAGTAAGTGTTTTGTATTTTCAATTATTTGAATTTTTTAAAATGTAAGAAGCATTTTCAGAAGTGTATTTTGATGGAGTTTGCAATTTGAAAAATATTTTTAATAGAGTACATTGCATATGTCGAGAAACCTCACAATATATAGCCTTACTTATATATATATACATATAAAATAAAAAAATAAAAAAAAATAATTGATAGCATGGTCACCCTCTTTGTATTATATATATATATAATATATATATATATATATATATATATATATATATATATATTGTATTTTAAGAAGTATCTTGTGTTTGAGTTGTTTGATAAAGTATTTGAAATATTTTGTATTCCATCCATCTACCTTCGTGTTGTGCCGTTCATATTCTCCCTAGTCGATACTATTGTTTACTGGTTGTGTTTTTGTTTTAAATAAGAGTTTTATTCTCTTTAAATCTGTCATCATGAGCGATCTATATGATGAAGGTTAGTCAGATGTAAGAGATTATCTATCACGGCTTAGATAGTTCGGTGTGAGGATTATTTCTCACGGTCGGTTTAAATAAATTTTTAAGATATTTGGCTACATTTGTTTTAGATCTAGTTTGCTAGGAGCATATCTGTTCTTTAACTATTTTTGTACATAGGTTAGCGGAAGATGAAAGTCATAGATAGCACTTTATTGTAAAAAATTTGTATATATCTATGATTATGTAACCTCATAGCATGTGACTACGATTTTGCAGAGCTTTATATTTTGTGATGTAAGAACTTTATGCTCGTGATCGTTGATCAATAAAATACTTAAATATTTCGTTAAAAAAAAAAAAGTGTTCTTTAAGACGAGACGAGCCCTAACTTTTCCCACTAAGGGCATTCTTAGTGAGCTTCTCATAGTTTAGCTAAAAATATATACTTTTATTATTTTAACCAGCCACTTTTCAAGAGTACCGCTAATCAAACTTTCTACATATTTATCTACTTAGAAAAAATATATTTCTTTATTGATTTGGTATATTTCAGTTGGTGATCAAGAATGAAGGAGAGACGAGACACAGGGGAAAAAATGAATATAAAAATGTGTGAAAAATGAGATAGGGTGGAAGATTGTTTCTCCAAATATAGAGTAGAAATCTGACAAGAATTAGACAACTAGTGGAAGACACTCGCACAGTTTAAACTCGTTTTCTAATTGGCAGATTACCATATTAGTAAAATCGTTAATAATGCATCGCATAGTTTACCTAAGACTGTCGTTTAACATATCATAGACCAGGTTTGGAAGAAAATAAAAAAATAAAAAAAAAATCTTTGACTGTATATGTGAAATTGTTTTGTTAAAGTAATTTGCTCTATTTCCTGATTAAGTATTACAAGTATGATAAATTTATTAAAAAAACAAAAAAAAAAAGTTCAGAGCTTGATACATGAAGGTTTTTGTGAATTTTAGTTGATCAATATTTCTGTCATTTGAAAGTCTCAAAGTTTATAAGTTTATTTAACAATAATACTTAGAACTTATTTTATTTACTGGGGTTTAAATATCTTATAATTTTTATGACCACGTACACATTTTACATATGTCGCTGTTAAGCCGATGTATGAAAATGAATGATCATTGGCGGTCACTCTTGTACGATTATTGCATATATATATACTTTTCCAATTACTTCTATTTTGGTCAGCTTTATCTCAAAAACATTTATTGCTCTTCCTCCTTGTGAGATGCATACGTGGCCAGTTGTAATCGGTTAATAAATAGTAATTGAATACCAATTGATAATTGAAAAATCGGTTTGATATCCTGTTGAAAATAACCGGTAACTGACTCTATCAATTATGTATACTCAGTTATAACCGGTTTTAGCAATCAAGATTCAAAGAAAAATAAAGTTGAAAAGAGTAATTTTAGAAATAAGAATGAAAATGAGTCGTTTAATTAGACTGTGACAGAAAAGTTGTGATGTTTTGAAATGTTTTTTTTGGGCCAAAATAGACTTACTTTTTTTTTTTTTTTTTTTTTTAATTTTTTTATGGCTAAAACCGTTTAAATTAAGCCTAAAAAATAGGCCAAATACCCAAAATAGGCGTAAAACTCAATTTTTTTAAATTTCAATACCCAGTCCGGTTAACTGGGTACCGCCAGTTATTACAAACTCGATTAACTAGTTACCGGAGCCGATTACCCCTAATCATAATAAAGTAGAGCTCTTTTTCATCGCTCTACGTTTGAATGTTAGTTTTATAATCTCCCATGAATTTGGTAGGAAATTATTCTTTTAATAATTAATCAATAGAGAGAAAAATCTTGGCCCTTATAGATTATTAAGCTCGTGTTGATACCTCTGATTTCTTGTATTTGGATAATGTTGATGTGAATTTTATATAGTCGGATTGAACTTGAATTTTTGCACTACCGAACTGTGTGTGAGCACATGCAAAACAAGGAGAATGAAAACGGGAGTGACACTAATGTGAGAGCCTCTATTTGATGTCATCAGTTTTTAAGTTTTGTGAGTCTGTGACCCTTCTTATGAAAGAATTTTTTGAAAGTAGTCAGAAATTGTGTATGGGAGTGACACTGATGTGAGAGTCTCTATTCGATGTCATTATTTTAAAAGCTTTGTGAGTCCGTAACCCTTTTAAGAAAGAATTTTTTTGAAAGTAGTCAAAAATTGTGTTTCTTGATTTTTTTGTAATGTAATGGGCACTTAACTATGCAAGTTATGCAACTGACTAATAGGCAAATAGCTCTAGACTTTAACAACTCTTTAATTGTGTGAGCCCTTAGTTATTTGTTTGGTGGAACAAGATGAAAATGATTAAAACCTTTTGAAATGAGCAAAAAAAACATGTAATTAATTCTTTAGATTATTATGTCTTGTGTCAAATTTAGGTTATCTTACTTCGAACCAACAAGAGTATGCTACTTATGAGAGATTGGCCCTTGTTATTTTTTGTTCAAAAAACCTGGTTTGAATTTAGTTTCAACTCAATTTATTTAAATATTTATATTTTATCTTTGGTTTTTTTTTTTTAGACTAATTGCCTCTTGTAGGTCTTTTTTTTTTTTTAGGGGTAATAAAAACCAATTATTCAACTACACGTATTAACAAATGCCTCGTGTGTGGCTTCTAATCTCTTTTAATTGAAATGTGAAATATTTAATTGAAATAAGAATTAAAATAGCGGAGATAAAGTTTCAACGGCTTTATTTTGGTTTGATATCATATTAAATCATAACTTATTTCAAAATATAGAAAATAATTGAGTTAATAATTTAATTAATATTAGTTAGAAGGAAAAAAAAATCATAATGCTGAAGAAAATAGTTAATTTAATAATTTAGTTAATATTAGTAAAGGAAGAGAAAAATTACAAAGCTTTAATCAACTGGACCGTTTAATTCGAATAAAAATGACCATTTCTGATAATTAATATTCTATTTTGTTGCATGCACATTATTCCATGTTTATTAAACAATAAACATGAATTTATATACAAAAAAAAAAAAAAACACAATAAACATGAATAATTATATTCCGTTTAATTCTTAATAAATTTGAAAATTTTAGGAGGGGTAAAATTGACCGTTTGAATCTTAGTGGTGTACACAAACTCAAAAGAAATCTTCCTTTGATTTTCCACTATGCGAAGACTAATCATAGCCTTATCCCCTTAAAACCAATTTCCCACACTGCCCTCACTAATCACCCACACGACACACGGGAACGACGTCGTCCCCCTTCGTGCTAGTTCTCCGAAGGCCGCTTTGCCTTTTTTTTTTTTGTTTTGAAAAAGCCCAAACACGTGTTAGTCCCGTGATTCCGGAACAAAAGCTTGTAGTGGCATTCTCGTAATTTCAACGGTCAACCATGACCAATTACAATCATTCCCTCTTATTTAGCTCACCTGCCTCAAACCCCTACTTTCTTTAGTCTTCATTTAACTACTCTCTCTGACCAAAAAAACCGCCACCCGGATCACGGCCATTTCCTGTTTGTTTCCCGAGGATTGCAAAAAGATTTTCCGAGGAAATTATTCTACATGTGAAGCGCCTCTGTTCCAGGTACAGTTTTCCGGCGAAGAGAAGTAGCTGAGAATGACGACGGGGTCCAGAATGCCGACATGGAAGGAAAGGGAGAACAACAAGCGGAGGGAGCGGAGGCGGCGAGCGATCGCGGCGAAGATCTACGCCGGCCTGAGAATGTACGGGAACTACAAGCTCCCGAAGCACTGCGACAACAACGAGGTCCTCAAGGCTCTCTGCAACGAGGCCGGTTGGACCGTCGAAGAAGACGGCACCACCTACAGAAAGGTACACCTCGATTTCCACTTCGCTTCACTTTTTCTTTTCTCCGAGCTATTGTGTGTGCGCACTTTAGCAAATCCCTGCGGAGCTGGGATAAGATGCTCCGGTGGTTGATCTGATTTAATTTTTGTGAAAATTTTGGGGTTTTTAAGGTGCGATCTGTGCGGTAATACCGTGATGGGCTTTTTTTTTGGGTGGTTGTTTTGCTAACGTGCGCTGGGTCCGTAGGGGGTTGCTGTTGCAGATCGACGGCTGAGATTGATTTATGTTGTACTGGGTCTGTTTTATTTTTCTTGTTTAGCGCACGGAACACGAAGCTTTGATTTTTAAGATTCGCTCTCTGCTTCGATGAGCAAAACTGCAAAATACCCTGAGACTCGCAGAGACGGGGCAGAAACCTTTTCACAGGACGAATATGCCACGGTCAAAGAATAAAATGACCCCCTAGCTCTCACACTTTTTGAGCTCTGAAGGGTAGTCTCGTCATTAGGAACACAGATCCATGTCCTTGATTTGAACTTCCACTTCGCTTTAATGCAAAACTGAATCGGTTTCCTTTTCCTTTTTCGGAGATTTTTGATTTCCGAGCAGTTTGCAATTCCCGTGAAAACCTGTTTCCTCAACTCTGTATTTTACCGTTTCCCCTTCCGAAACTGCTGTACTACCCTCCGTGCGAGGTCTGCTTTCAGGGCATTCTGGTCAATTTGTTACGCAAATGGGTTAACTAGTTTTCCGAGATTCCCGGGGCAATTGGTACTAGGAAATACTTTTCCCGCAGGTGATTGAGAGCATGGCATTTCGATGGTGTGTGGGCCGGTGTTGTTGTTTATTAATTGATTAATTAAATGAAAAAGTCTGATTAGTGATTAGTTAATTGGGAAAGAAAGATTTCCGAATCCTTGGATACTGTCAATTGCGATTTTTCTAAGCAGTGAAGCGTGTGGGGGCGTTTGTTTTTAGATTAAGGAACAACAAATGCTGAGGGGATAGGATAGGTTGTCCATTATGTGCACACAATTGTTGACATTAATTTCTCTTTATGAAGAGAGGTTTTGGTCTGGTTGCAATTACATGATTGCCATCATGTTTTATTTAAAGGATATTTTTAATTAACTCACTGTTTAGGGTTTTAATTTTTCGTTCATTTTTTGTATCTCGTTAATAGTGAGAGGAGTAATGTTGAATACAAGAGCATCCATGTGGGTGGTAAAGGGTAGGCTTTTGGTGGTGGAAAAGGCAAGCGATTAAAGATTTTGTCTGGAAGAATGGGGAGAACAAAGTTACTGTTTGAACTGTTTATGTATTAATGATATGAAGGTCAATACCATAATGAGACAACAGGTGATCGAAATGTGATATATTTTCAACTGTTTCTCGAATTATACTTTGTTCTAGGACTTGGGCAATCTGCCCTTTTGAACCCTTTAGGTGCCTTATATTGAATGATCCTATTTTGGGTGGTGTGGCATTTTAGGATGCAATTGCATTCTCTTGAAAGTAAATTTTGGAGTATTGCCCTTATTAATACAGTCAGGACCGAAAATAGGAGTTCAATTTCTGGTTGTAAAATTAAATGTTGTCGTACAAATTCTGTTGACAGCTACCATTCACTATAATAGCCCCATTCCTTTTTTTGGTTGGAGGGATAGCCCAATTTACAAAGATAAATTTGTTCATCCAAGTACATATAAATACATTGGTGATCAAATTACTATGGAATTTTGAAATCATTTTGGTCCTCCTGACGGTTTGATTATGCTGCAGCCAAACATTTTATGAGGTATATTGATAGTGTTTTGGTCATTGATGTGATCGGTTCATTCTTGATTTTGTTTTTGTTGTGGAGCTGAGCTTTCAATCCATCAAAACCCGTTTCAATTTAAGCATCAGAATGGGGAATATTATTTGATGGTAAAAGTTTAATTCCTAAGAAGTGATGTGAAGTTTTGTGATGAAATAGAAAATAGGAGAAAATAGCGGAAGCGGAGAGAAAAAGAAGGTTCGACGTTAGAACTTAGAAGCCCTATGTTGACTCCTAGGGAAGAGACCCATAGGGTTACATTTTGCTCTTATTCCTTGTTAATTTGTTTACGATACAAAGTATGTGATTTGATTAATCAAACCTAAATGGTAAATATTCTAAAAAGGAAAATAAATCAAACTAATATAAAAAATCCTATATTCTAACTTCTCCTCAAAGTCAGGGTGGAACTTTGAGTTTGGAAAGAAAAGGATTTGACTTTCTTTTATAGATTTTTTATTTTTGGCTGAAATGGATTAGGTGCGACAAGAACCAAATTTTGAACATGAGCTTGGCCTTCAGATTCGTTGATCAAAGTGATAAGAATCCTCCGTGGCAGCAACAATAAATTGGACATGAGCTTGGAAAGGGCCAGAATCTGGTGCAATGCGAAGCCAAATATGGGTGTGAGCTCCATATGTTAAAGTGGGCAGGAGAGGGGGCTGCTGCCGTGTATGCCGGCGGCCAGTGGTGGCAGTCGGAGATGGCAGCCGGTTGGTGGCCGAATGTGGCCATTGACAAAGGGCCAAAATTGGGCTGACAATGGGCTGTTGACAAGGCTGATGATGGGCCGACAATAGGCAAAAACAGAGCTGGCTATGGGCCAAAGAATTGGGCCAACTATGGCAATTAAATCTATATTTATATGGAAACTATGGTAAGAGCACTAGTAGCAGATGCCCTATAAGTAGTTCTATTCCCTAAAATAGGGAAAATTTGAAAAAAGTTGTAAAATAACAGGCCACAGCAGTTACCCTATTTTAGGGTCTCATGCTTGGGAAGCTACAGTGCTTCCCAATACATTGGGTAGCACTGTAGCTACCCAATAACTTATTTTAATAAAAAAAAAAAAATCTCTCTCTCCTCTCTCCTCTCTCCTCTCTGGCTCTCTCTTCACGCGTCCAAAAAACACGTTGCTCTTCTTGTTGGCGAACTCACGGCTCCTCCGGCATCGGAAGCAAAGGAAGATGGCGATCCCGAGGAGGAGGGCGGAGGAGGTACCTGAAAATCGGATCCTGAAAATCGGCTTCAGACTCGAACACGGAACCGTTCCTGGTCCGGAGGACAGGAAGGAGGTACCTCTCGTTGAAGTGGACGGAAGCAAAACGGCGACGTACTGTGGAGTGGAGATCGTCGATGTGGAAGGCAGAGCGATGGGGGGGAGAGGAGTTGGTCCTTGACGTCGTTGTTCTGTGGGATCAGGTTGTGACGGTCGTCATCTTCGTCAGACGATGAATCTCTCCATTCAGCATCGGAGATTCGGATCGATTTTTCTGCATCTTGGATTCAGAAGGAGAAACGGAAGTGACGGAGATTCGGAGAAGACGAGAGAACAAGAAAGAGAATAAAAAAAAATGAATAAAAAAAATAAAAGTAGGTTAGAGAAAAAAGAATAAAATAAGATTAAAAAATAGTATTTAATTGATATAGAGAAAATTAAGGGAATCTATTGTGGGGTGTTTTTTTATAGGAAAAAAAGAGTGGTTTGGTTCCCTAAATTTTTCCTAAAGTAGGGAAAATGGTTGGGAATCTGCTGCTAGTGCTCTAAGTGGAGAGAATAGATAATTAAGTCTGAAGGATTTGATTACAATCAAACCTAACTGGTAAATATTCTAATAAATCAAACTAATGTAAAAAATCCTATATTCTAACAGGTGAGTAATGGATGATAATGTTCACCGTAAGGGTAAAAACATTAAGAGTATCATAATCGAAGTTGTAATGAAAAATATACCATCAGTCTTAACATTGTCCTGTCCGCAATGGATGTCTGAACCATGCTTATATAACAGTCAACTAAAAAAAGAACCAAAAGGGAAAAAGAAAAGGAGAATAAAAAAGAAATAAAAATAATGGTGCATTCAAATATTTGTGTTTTTATGTGTGATCTAGCGAAGTCATGGTTGGATCTCTGAAATTTTATTTTTCATATTTTTTAGTTTAAGTGATACCATATATTCTGTTACTTATGTATGTTACCTTTCTCTACCATACTTGTAAACGAAATTCAATTATTTGGCTCAGTAGTAGTCAGCAAAAATCATTTTTTTTTTTTTTTTTGCTTTTATGCAGGGATGCAAACCTGTGGAACGAATGGACATCATGGGTGGATCAGCTTCTGCAAGTCCATGCTCTTCATTCCAACCGAGCCCATGTGCATCTTACAATCCAAGTCCTGCCTCATCTTCCTTCCCAAGCCCGGTGTCGTCTCGTTATGCTGGCAATGCCAATGGTAATGCTGATGCTGATTCTCTCATTCCGTGGTTGAAAAACCTCTCATCAGGCTCATCATCAGCCTCATCCAAGTTCTCCCACCATCTTCTTGTCCATGGAGGTTCCATAAGTGCTCCAGTCACACCACCATTGAGCTCCCCAACGGCCAGAACACCTAGAACCAAAAATGACTGGGATGATGCAGCTGCTGCCCCGTCATGGGCTGGGCAGCACTATCCTTTCCTGCCCTCGTCTACTCCACCAAGTCCTGGGCGTCAGGTCCTGCCTGATTCACGGTGGTTTGCCGGTATCCAAATTCCCCAAAGCGGGCCAACGTCCCCCACATTCAGCCTTGTAGCAAGAAACCCTTTTGGATTTATGGAGGAGGCATTTTCAGGTGGAGGGTCTCGGATGTGGACTCCTGGGCAGAGTGGCACATGCTCTCCTGCAATCGCTGCAGGTGTTGATCACACCTCAGATGTTCCAATGTCAGATGGGATTGCAGCTGAATTTGCATTTGGCAGTAATACGACAGGATTGGTGAAGCCCTGGGAAGGAGAAAGGATCCATGAGGAATGTGTATCTGATGATCTTGAACTTACACTTGGGAACCCTAGAACCAGGTATCTTGGAATATATTTATGGCTCAAGGGATGCAACTGTTGAATAAATATGATTCCTCGTTTACTCCCTGTTTTGTTTACTAATGATGGTTTTGATGGGTGCAGGTAGAGAGGGTCGGCAAGAGTTGGTTTGCGTCTTCCTTCCGGTTCAAAAGTTCAACATGATATGTCCCTGGGTGTCTCGGTTGGCCGGCAAGGCATGCCAGTTAGAAGTACAGTGAGTAGGAGCAGTGTCTTTTTTTTCTAGTTTTTCTTTTTCTCCTTCCCTTCTCTGTTATTTTTTCCCCATCAAAAGAGAGAACCAAAATTAAATTATAAATAGTTTATGGCGGTGCTTTGCCCCTTCAGTTCAATTATTCATTCTTTTTTTTTTTTGCCTAAAGAGGAAGTAAGTTTTATTATGGATTTGGTATTGGTTGCTGGAGTGATTTCAGGCTTGTGATGATTGAAAGGGATTTTGGATGTCAACATTAACTGAATGGCTATGGAGTTACTGACTACACTGGTGCGATTGATGGTTAATGTTGCTTCTTTCTTTTTTTGCCTTCTTCCACAAACGAATACTGTTTCATCTTTCCATGTCTTTCTGTCTCTCTCTCTGAAGCTCACATGGCATTCACACTCACTGCAAAGCATGTAATTACGAAGCTAAAAGAAGACAATTTCACTTTTGCCCAACACTAAATTCCGTCAGGAGTATTATCTTCTAATCTACGTGGTGGCTGCGGTCCTCTATAAGGTGGTAGAAGTACTTGTTGGGAATCCATTTCCGTTGGTGATGAAAAAACATTAGGAATTAACTCACGACACAATCCCTTAATTCTCTTTGGCTCTACAAATTTATTAGCCAAAATTGGTAAAAAAAAATTAAGTTTATCTATTTTAGCTATCACTTTTTTTAACCACCAACATCAGGCTCATCATTTAAATTAGAGAAAAGTACATTCTACATATACTCCTCTTAAACTACTATCTAATTGGCAATGTGTCTCTTAAACTACTAATCGTGTCAATGTCTCTTCTAAACTACCAAACAATGTCAATGTCTCCCAATGACAAAAATACCCTTCATAAAATTATAAAAATTATATAAAAACAAAACAAAAAAAAAAGGAAGAAAAAAAAACGAAGTTTTTCAATTTTTTTTTTTTTTTTTTTTTTGTTTTTGTTTTTTGTTTTTATATAATTTTCAGTTCGGGCCAACCTTGGGTTTTTTTTTTTTCCTCGAATTCATAAGGATATATCTGTCTTATTGATACTTTTTTATGGTTATTTTTGTGTTTTTGTTGGCTTTAAAGGGGATATTGACTTTTTTTTTTTTTTTTTTTTTTTTTTTATAGTTTAGGGGTGAGACATTGATGCAATTGATAGTTTGATGAGTATATTGATAATGAAGTGATAGTTTGAGAGGGGCTTACTTTTCCCTTTTAACTATCTACTCTCACTATTCCATTTAAATATTATTATTTTGAAGATTTTTTTTATTCTTTCTACAACAATCATATATTTGAATATTTGTCTTTTCTTAACAGTCATACTTTTTAAAATTTATCTTTTCCTGTCATGTTTTTAAAATATATTTTCTACTACGTGACCAATAATTATTTATCTCATGGTGATAAATATAATAAATAATTTAAAAAAATATAATTAATAAAATATTCTAAAATTTTTAGGATTGTTCCCATTCCGTTTCATAATACATCACAATGTAGACGTTGACGAGTCACGCTAGGGACCGTCTTTTTATCATTCCAAAGTTTATGCAACTTTTAAAATTACCATCGGATCAAAATCCAATATAATCCATCTCAAATTCAATGATGATTTTAGGAACCACATCAATTTGTGATGTAGGAGAAAATGATGCGAGACAAAATCAACCACAAATATAGAATTAATTGGTCTATGATGTGGCGATGAGATTGATTTGGCTTAAGCAAGAAAGGAAATGGTCAACTACTCAAGAAGGAAAGAAGAGACCTTTGACAAATTGTGATTTAGAAGATATTCTCTACCGAGTTGTTAACATCCATAAAGGGAAAGACCAAGAAGGAAAGAAGAGATTATCGACAAATCTCTTGATTTATCTTTTAAAGAATTCCCATATTTATATTTACGTTGTCGTCAAGTAATATTATAGTTATTATATTTCCCTAATATGGTAATTCTGTGGCACCAAGTATTTTCCATTAATTTGGAGATATTCTTTGGCACCAAGTATTTCCATAATATGCTTATTTGTATTTATTTCAAGTCTTGGGAGATTTTATTTCTTTTAGTAGCCATTAGGGCTTTATTATAAATAGGAAACGTTTGTAATGGAACAATGAATGAATTGAATATTGATATTTTCTTAGTTTCTTTTTGAATGAATTGAATATTGATATTTTCTTAGTTTCTTTTTGTGTTTTGGAATAATTTATCTGTCTTCTTCCTTTCAAACTGCCTGTTGAATAGCCTACAGAATAATCACTATTCTGTCCGATGTCAATTTGGGTGGATAAAAAAAATGCCCCCTAACATTACTCCAAGTTCACACTTAAATTACTTAATAAAAGAAATAGGAAAAAAGAAGAAGGAGAGAGAATGTTATTATTTTTTTAACTCCAAAAAAAAAAAAAAATAAAAAATAAAAATTATTGAGTGAACACTGTTCGGCCTCAGCAATGGAGAGGGTTTTTGAGCCCTTTCAGAATTTTGCCTCACCAAAGCGCTATTTTGGCGAGAGTGCTGTAAATTTTCTTAATACTACTTAAATTGCATATAAGAACCCCAAGAGAGGGGTCTCTTGCACACTACTGAGAAGGTCGCTGAAGCGCCCATCATTGATGATGGCAAACCAGGCCTTGCATTCGTATTGAACATCAAAACAATCGTGGATGAGATCATCAAGAATATATAAAAGATCCTCAGTTTGGTTAAAATCCTCTATCCATCATTTTTCTCTTGTTCTCCTTGAGCTGTACAAGATCTTCCCGTTACATGACAGTGAGGTACATGATAGAGGAATGCAATGAACCCTTCCCTATAGGCAAAGTGCTAATTCAAAATGAGCAGTGCTATATACTCTTTCCTTTTTCTTGGGACCGGTAACAATTTCTCCTTTATGCTATTGTTTTCTTCTTGAAACTGAAGTGGCATATACAATTTGAGTAAGACAGGGCATAGGTGTTCGACCAAGTACTTGTAATTATATACATACATATATGTACACAGAACATTGCTCTTTTTTGCCCTTCTGGCTGATTCTCAATACATCACTTGCGTATTCTTTACATGCACAAAGAATGATAGCAAAGATCCTTTACAAACTGCTTCAGATTGATATCGAGTACCAATGAATGCTCGGAAAGAAGTTGCCACTCACCCCCATCCAATCACCCCTTCGAGCGTCTGATACAAATCTGCAAGAGAACGATAGAGAATGGCAGCAGCAGGCGGCCTCGGCAGGGAGCCGAGAAGTATATCTAATGCAGTCAATGACTGGCTGCCATAGAATCGAGAATTCTCCCTTGTTCGGGTGGTGACAATACTACCTTCAAGTGAACATCCGACGAATGCACCTGCATGTTCACAGATAATCATATTCTGCAAGAAGGAACTACCAACCAAACAAAAAAAGAAACAAGAGGAACTAGAATTAGCCTTAGACAGACATGTTCATAAATCAAATAAATCATGCACCTTTACTGCAGCTGTATGTATAACAAGCAGCATAACCACCATCACCAGCTCTTACATCAGCTTCAGCTGCCCTTCCTACAATTCCCACTGCTGCACTCAAACCCGCTCCAACTGAAAGATGGATATTACCACTAAATGTCTTGACAGCATCAGTTGTTCTCAACACAATAATGAAATCCGTCAATTCGCCTCCAGCCTGGTAAGGGTATAAAAAAAAAAGAAAAGAACAAGAGAAAATAAAGTTTTCAATTTCTAAAAGAATAGAGAACACATTAGATTGGAAATCAGGATTAAGGTTCATTAAGTTTTTTTTTTTTGATAAATAAGAAAATTTCATTAAAAAAGCGTAAGGCGCTCCTAAGTACACATGGAGTATACACATGAGCAACTCAGCTAGCCCACATGAAAAACCCAAGAAAACCCATAAGAAACTACATACCCACAACACCCAAAACCCACATGAAACCCAAGATACAATAGAAACCCCCCAACAAACACCCAAGATACAAAGTAACCTCCATAATAAAATAAAACCCAAAAGAACCCCCCATCTAACACCCAAGATACAAAGTAATCCCCCATAATACAATAAAACCTAAGATTCAAAAGAAACCCCCCCATCAAACACCCAAGATACAAAAGAACCCACCATGATACAATAAAACCCAAGATACAAAGTAATCCCCCATAATACAATAAAACCCAAGATTCAAAAGAAACCCCCCCATCAAACACCCAAGATACAAAAGAACCCCCATGATACAATAAAACCCAAGATACAAAGTAACCCCCTCATTAAGTTGAATCGCATAGATGCATGCAAGATTGAATATTTAAACAGCATAGACATCTATATTAGATTAAATAATGAATTGACAAATAAACAGAACGAATATTGAAGCTGTTCAGATTTTAAAAGTGCTTGCCCAGAAGAAAACCGAAAGAGAACATTGACAATTGCTTGTACATGTTGGTAGTCTGTGCTTCAATTTCACAGTACTTGGAATAGATGAAGACAATAAACATGGAAGTTGTCAGAGATGAACTTGCTCACCTGAGCCCCCCACCCCGCACCAAATGTAGAAATGGCAGATGGTGGGGACCATGAACCATCTTCTCTACGTGCAACCACAAGTCCAGTTCCAATATTGTAGGTAACCATCATCCCGACTTTCACGACAGTAATGATTGCAAGGCCTTTTGCTTGTCGTAGAATGGCATCTGGAATTTTTTTCTCAGGTACCTGACAAATTATATAATTTATGATCCACAACACAAAGCAACATGTAAGAATCCAAGAAATTTAGCAGATTATTTAGATGAAGCACATTCAATATCAAAACATGACATAAGAATTTTATGAAGAAACAAATATACATATTCTTGTCGCTATTATCAGTTATGACTTATGAGTTAAGCCAGACTCAAGTTTCACGTGCCATAATAGAAAGAGAAAGACCTCGAAAAGCAAGTAAGAGAGTTGCTAGACTAATATGCTCCCTTTGAAAAAAACCCAGGAATCAGGAATGTACATTCCAAAGGTTAAAATCCAACCCATGAGCAAATAAAGCTCTTAAGGAAAAGTTTGGGCACATAAAATCTAATATAATAAACTGGAAGTTTTAGAACTCAAGTTCTTACCTTATTATAAGCCTGGATAGTATTGGCTGCCTTATAGATCTCGTATTCCATGGACTGTCCCCAAGGAAAATTAACCCATGATCTCAAAGTACTGAGGTCTGTCAGGTCATGAGTTGGTGACTGAGCAGCATGACTTACTTGGTCCATCAAGTATGGCTGGACAGAATCAAGGCGTACACAACATACATCACAGACCCGTTGGGGATCCCCAACACGAAACTTTGCAGGCAACAAACTCCTTCCTTTAGAGCATTCACCACAGAATATTCCTCCGCAAAACCGGCAGTGATGCCTGGAGCAAATGATCGGATGAAACCGCACACCACATAGCATACAAGTAGAAGCAGCACTGTCAGCCAACCATTTTGGTGGCTCCGCATCAAGTATTTCCCTTGCATTGCCGAAATTAGCCTCCGTCAGAGTTTGGGCCATCTCTTTCCAAGCTTGCTCAAGTAGAGGGCTTGATACCCATGAGAATGTACACCTGTGGATGTCACCCGAAGCAATCGCACCCACTTTCCCGCGTGCCACAAGTAACATCTCCACCATCACATCCCACATACTCAGCTCCTTTTCTTCTCCAAGGAACTGGTTCCACCCCATGTCTCCTTCAGGGAAATAACCCCCATTCGAGTGAAAACCTCTGGCCCACTCTTTGTGCTCGCTTTCCAACATAGGTGGAACAGAGACAGGTATCCAAGCCCCAGTTTCTTCAGATAGGGGCGAGTCATAAAAAAAGTATCTTCCTTGCTTCTGATGGCCAGCCTCGTAGTCTCTTATCTGATCATTCAGTTCTTCCCTGGAGCCTTGAGGTAACTTGGTCTCACATTCTCCACACACATCCAATCCTTGGATCGCGATACCATCAGCAGACAGCAAATCATTATGCTCTCTGTGATTTTTGAGCCCCTCATCTTCATTCTATTATCATCACCAAAGAAAAGCAACACAACTATCTATCACTTTTTGTTATTTGGACATAGATGCAATTCAAAAATACATTCAGCTTTCTCAATCTATTGTATCATTTGGGACTCACAAATTATTAGTTGTCCCGAAAACAAAAATTAAGGGAACGAAACCACCAATTTTTGACTCAATGAAAAGACACTTAAAAAATAATCCCATAAAGACCCAGATTCCAAATTTTCCCATATCAACATCCAAAATACTAAAAAATCAAACTATCTCACCAAACAGAAACATATGAGAATCCGAATTCACATCAGAGTGGAAATCATGAAAACCCAGTTTGAGACTCAAAATTTAGATTCTTGCCCTCAATCTTCATAACCTATTAGGACCTTCCCTTAAGAAAGCTAGCTAGCTAGCTATTTTAAAGAATAAAAAAGAAATCCAACAATCAGAAAATACAATCTAAATTAACAATAAGTGATAGCCACAAAAAAGAAAAGTAACACAAGCAAATTGGAACCCCATCAATTACTCTGTATCTATTATCCATACCCACCAAAAAAGAAACAAAATTTATAATTCACCAGACGGAAATAATAATATTACCGGGAGAGAATTGGAATTCTGGCAATCTACATCTTGGGCAAAGGACAAGTTGGAAATCCCAGGCGTCCAAATCTCGGTTTCTTTCTGGGTTTGCATCGAAGAATCAAGGTTGTTGATGTTGCTGTTGTTCTCTTCCATCGTCGATGCCCTTTCCTCAGGCTGAGAGACCTTAGGATTCAGGAAGAAGGACGATGCCGTTTTGGTTACGTAATATTTCTCTTTCTTATTTTACTTGTGCCGTGTTGTGTCGCTGTTACGTTACGATTGAAGTTGTGTTCAATATAAGCATATTTTATACGCTGAATTTTGAGTTCGAATGGGTTTTTAGGGCATGTTTGGGTAATTTTTTTTTTTAAATTTAATTTAATTATTATTATTTTCAAAAACATGTTCAGGATGTTTTTAAGAATTCAAATTCTATTTAGATTTTATTAAACCTTTTTTTTTTTTTTTATTGTTGTCTTAAATTTTTTAAACTATCTAAATATAATTTCAAAAAACAAGTTATTTCGGTATTCACAATTTTGAATATAATACAAAATAGTATAATATAATAATAAAAAAAAAGTTTAGGGTGGACATATAATGAATCATAAGCATTCATGCAAAGATGTGGACTATTAACTCGAAATTCAATTTAGTGAAATACAAAATAAACTAAATAAAATTAAGGATCATCTAATTTTTAATATAATTTCACAATGTGGTTTTTACATAATTAATTATTAAGGTACTTAAATCTTTTTAGATCAAATTACCTCATCTCACAACTTACTAATATATAATAAATTGAAAAAAATAGTTTTAGAAAATCACAATCCCCTTCAGAAATGATAAAATTTCAAGAACTCCACCTTAAAAAATTTAGCAAATTCTAATTCCCTTTTAAAAAGAGTGATAAATATTTCGTATTTAATCCGTTCAAAGAGGTCCAATGGGCCTGCCGGCTGCCAATGGTGTTACTCAAGCTCAACACGTAAAAAAAGAAGAAGCTAATGCCGTCGTTTTGTATCCAGGTGTTTAAAAAGCTAATAATAACCGTTAAAAAAAAAAGAAAAAAAAGAAAAAAAAAGAAGAAGAAAAGATAATAGCACCTCTGATTTTCGAGGTGTGCCTAAATTTCAAAGAGAGATGCTAGGTGTACCAAATTCTTTTATTAAAAGATGAGTACCAAATGATGTGGAACTTATTCATTGGAGATGATCAAAACAATTAATAAAAAGAAATGCTACAAGTACCAATGAATAAACTCTACATCATTTGGTACCCATCTTTTGGTAAAAGAATTTAATACCCCTATCATTTCTCAATTTCAAATCATTTTATGTGGTATAAAAAGTTAATGACAAGTCTATGTAGTAAATTATAATTACGAATCACTTTCTGAACCCGTTTTTCATCTACCAAGTTAACAGATTTCGTTAGTTTGCCACGTCATACCTAATAGGAAATTGACATGTGGCCACCCCAGGCCTAAGAGAGGTCTTGCGCCATCCCTAGACGTGGCGGGGCCACCTCCAGTAGCCACTCCTTTGCTATTTTCTATTTTTTTTTTAAAAAATAAAATATTTTGAGTTTTATTTATTCATTTTTTATTATAATGGACACGTGTCGATTTCTTATTGAGTATGACGTGACAAACTAACTGAAGTTATTAATTTGGTGCACAGAAAACGGGTTCAGAGAGTGATTCGTAATTGTAATTTACCATAGAGACTCTTCATGAACTTTTTGTACTATAGAAAATGATTTGTAATTTAGACCGACCCAAAGATTAATAGTGCAATTAAAAAAAAAAAGGGAAAAAAAAGTAAAACAAAAAGAAAAAAAAAAAGAAAAACAGAACCTAAGGCCAAAGCTTGCTCTGATTGGAGCTCTCTCTCTCTCTCTCTCTCTCTCTCTCTCTCTGATGGCAAACTATAATTGTAGCTCAAGCTCAAGCTCTGGGCTTCTCGTCCTCCTTGTTTCCTTCCTTCTCCTCCAAAATCTTCGCGGATCATGCGCATCAAATGGGTCGTCAGCTCGAAACCTCTTAGGGGCCGCTCGGACTCGGATCCCCAACTGCGCCGACTTGGTCTCCGAGTCCCAGTGCTCGCGAAATCCTGAGTGCCGGTGGTGCCAAAGCCAGTCTCTCGACGACACTTGCTTCCCTCGGCTCGAGGCCTGGCGCTTGCCCCAACAGGTCTTCTCCTGCGATTGATTCATCTCTCTTGCTGTTTGTGTGAACCGAAGAGTTTTTGAGTTTTTTGTTTTTGTTTTTGGGTTTATGTGAGATTGATTGGAAATGAAATTGAATTTTGATGAATTTTGAATACCCATTTGTTTGTTTTATTGAGAGAATGACGGATTGTTTGGTTTATGTGATTCTTTTGGTTGCTTAGTTAAATACCACTTATTCTAAAATCGGTTGATTTAATTAATATTTTAACACTCTTTCATTAATTCTTTAATAAGTAGGATTTAACACAAAGAATATAGTAATTTAATTAATATTTTAATATCGGAAAATGTGACTGATTTAACTCACAAAAGATACTGCCTTGGGATATGGAAGCTCGGATTTTTATTTGAGAAACTCACTCCATTATTGTTATGTTTTATATAGAATAAAAAATGCCAGAATTTGAGCGATGATTCGGTTATAAAGATAAGGACTTGGGTGTTTGATAGGGCTATCAAAAGACCTAAATATCTTACCACACCGATATGCCACCGACTTGAATTTCTGACTGTCCAGCAATGTGGTGCGTTTGGAAACTGATGGCCATTGGGTCGATATTCGGTTCTGGGAGTAGTTTGTCGCATGAAACAGTTTGAAAAATAAACTGGTTCAATTGGATGCCAGTGAGATGACTTCATTCCAGTATATATTGACAATTACAAAATGTTTGAAAACAAGATAATTACAGATAAGCTATACATTCAAAAGTATAAAATACAATCTAATCTTCTAGAATACAATAGCAGTTCAAATATTGGTGTCATCTGATTCCCCTTATCTTCGACTCTGCTGTATTTGAGTTTGCTGCATTATATTCGATTGAGGACATTTTAGTTTGTGAAGCTTCTGTTGATGAACAGACAGCAATATCAGTATGGTTAACAGAAATCAAACCCGACCGACTTCATATACATTTAAGTAAGCTGCATGGTATATGGTGATCACTTGTGAAGAAATTAGCTCAATAAGTGGTTGCCTAAAACAATAAGGAGTAAGATGAAGATCTAGACCAAAACCTTTTGGACTTAATATCATGTCGCCTTAGAACTTTTGCTTAGCAACTCATCATAACATTGTTGAGGTTATACGCGTTCATCTTGTTTTACTTCATACAAGTTCCACTTCAATTGGATCGAGACAAAAACCCAGGTTGGAGTTTATACTTTTCTGCAAAATTTACATAATACATGTAACTTTTGACTTGAATAGAAGCTGGTTTCAAAAAGAAGCAAACCTTAACATGCATAAGTCTTGGAACGAAGTTGCATATGCCATGTAATCTCATAAATTTGAGCTGTTTCTATAATAATGGTCATGATCAGCATACGTTCTGATGGCCTGACTGTTACCACTTTCCCTTTGGTCATTGTATCACTTTGATTGCTAATAAGATGGAATATGTGTGGAGAAAACCACTAGATTTGGTTTATGACTACAGCGGGGAATTATAAAAGATGGAGGAAGATGCCATTCTAGGAATTACAAGAATATAATGGTCCGGTTCTATTTCCCTAGGCAACCTTTATCTGCAAGGTTGTGCTACCCAAACCAAGGGCTGTACATGTGGTAGTACTAGAAAAGTGGCTGAGAGTGAACAAGGATGGAACAATTGAAAGGCTTAATGCATTTCTCTGTGATGTGGTTTCTCCATTAATGCAATGGCCGGGTTTACGACTGCTTTGTCTCTCTCAATGTTGTCAACCACCTTATTAATTCATGTTGATAAGAAGAATCAATTTCCTCCTTTAATGCCTTACACACTATGTACTATTGCTGCATACTCATCCTGTCCATACTTTTCTGGCACACTTTTGTCCCAAATTTACTCAGGGGCGTCTAATGTCGGAGCCATACCAGCAGTATGCTGCTTTCTCCCCATCAGCATGTCCCTTTCAACTTGGTCGTTGTCAATTGGTGTATAAACTTAATTTAATAGCATCCTGCAAGTTAAAGTCTAAGCTTAAACTGACTTCTATCATCAGCCCCTAGTTCAATGCCATAGGGGTAATGATACTCCATTTCTTTGGGACTTGCTTTCTGCTTCTACATTCTAGCTTTTCTTCTATTGTTTTGATGTTATTCATCAGTATTATACTGGGTTTGAATTTTGAGGTTTTGACTCTTTAAGCTAGATATGGTTCTGTGAAGATCTCTCTTAAAAATGAGAGGACATTCTAGGGAGTTGGCTTCAGATAAAAGCAATCATCAAGATACTGCATGCTTCACACTATATTTTGCAAACAATTCCCATTTCATAAAGAAAATTAGATTATTGTTCTAAAGTTTGGGGCAGGGTTGGCAGGATTTTAGGCTCTTATGAGACTTTACCTAAGGCTTGCCATACTCAGTTCTGCAATGTTCTGATCAGGCATTATCCTTATGCAGCGGTATTAAAGTGAGGAGGCAGTAGATGCATTAGATAAGGCTTGCATCATAGGCCAAAATAGTACTTCATGAGAGATTCTCTAAATTGGTAGAGAGAAGCATAGAAGCTTTTCCACCGAGGCTTAAATGTCATTTGCCTCAGAGATTGGGAAGTCATATTCCACCTTGAAGAGCCCGCACGACCAACAAGAGAGCAAAATAAGTGTAAGAGCTTTGCAGAAAAGACACTCATCCTGAAGGCATGATTGTGCTCTCTTATTGGTCGTGCGGGCAGATTACAAGAAAATGAGCAGAACACTACTAGAATTCTAATACTTGTCAGGAAAAGCATTTTCTAATACTTACAAGAAAATCGAGACAAATGTGGGTACTGGGACACTCTGAAAATACAACGTTGAGCTCTCCCATCATTTGCATTTTGCAATGTTGCCAAATTGAACACTAAAGGGAAAGCGCACCACAATCTTTCTTCCTCACGAGCTCCCCAGTGAAGAAGCTACAAGATCAAATGTAAAGGATTCTAGCAGACGCACATCCTATCAGATGCTTGTTACTGTAATTTTCAGTTTTCACTTTGAAGAATAAATTATTCTCTGAGGCGCAAAGTTACTGTCTGCAGACTGCAGATCATATTTTGTGTTCTGGGGGACCTTAATTTTATCAAATTATCTCTCTTGGCCTTTACAAACACTCGTTTAAGACCTTGAACTTGTTTCAGTAGTTGATGACACCCAAAAAAACCAAAAACCAAAAACATAATAACAGAAGTACCTTTCAAAACAACATATGGGATTCGATGAACTTTGGTCTATATTAAACCACTGGATCTTCAACATAGAGACAACTAAATAAAATTACCCAAAGCTTCTTTTCTCATTACAAATTGAACAACTTTGTTCAACGCATTCCAAGAAAAAGAAACTCAAAAAAACCAAAAACAAAACAAAGAAATCATAGAATCCCAAACCATCAAAGTGTTTTTTTAGCATCCTGATCAGCACCCACATAGAGCTTCACAGCCTCCCTCATATCCTCAACCCCATCGCAACCCTCCAAGAACTCCATCAACCTCCCCAACTCTCTGTCCCCGAGATCCCCCGTAAAGGGTACGATAGGAATCGCGTTCTCCGGCTGCAACCCGTAGGCATTCGGGTTGTCGTCCACGATCAACACGCGCCTCAGGTCCCTCCCCAGCCCGGACAAGTCCTTAACGTACTTCCCATCTATCTCCTTGCACTCGTCCCGGTACAGCGCGTGGGCCACCACGCCTTTCCGGTCGAGCCTGTCCAGCACCAGCGACGCGTACTCTCTTCGCCCTGCCGTGAACACCACGACCTCGAATCGCTCACCCAGCGCGGCCAGTAGATCGTCGACACCTGGCCGCTTCTGCACGTAAAAGTTCATGATCTCGCCGTCGATCCTCGGCCTCACCAGGAAGTCGAACCGGTCCGGCGGTGGGTCCATTTTGGAGTGGACCAGGGTCTCGTCTAAGTCCAAAACCACCGTTCTCTTCGGCGCGATCAGCGGCGGGAGACGCGCTGGTTCTATGTTGTCGAACACGAGGGCTTTCCGCACACCGGTTTCGGATTCGGGTTGTTCGAGTTCGGGGATTTTGTGGAGGATCTTGTAGCCCTTGTTGTGGCGGTTCGGGCTGGGGGTGGCGATTCGGGCCAACTTGGAGAAGAGCTTGACGAGGCGGCGATGGCACGCGAAGAGCGACTTGTTGATGGAGGCGATCACGTTCTTCGCCGGAGATTTCCGCCTGTGGCGCCGCCGATGCTGGTGGTTGCTTTTGCGGCAGTCTTTGATGGACTTCGTTGGGGTCCTCTTGGAGATCTTCGACACCATTTTCTGGGTTTTTCAGAGAGAGAGAGCAGAGAGATAGAGATAGAGATAGAGTGAGAGAGGGTTGGTGCCTTGGTGACGCTGCTTTGGACAGAGAAATGGTGGGTCGGAGAAGATTTTAAATTTGGGTTCGGAGCAACGGTCATCAGTATTGGTTCGGAACCGAGGCTAGAGAGGTTGGGTACTTGGGTTGATAACTTGATATGTATGGCAGTATGGGGTTGAGATTTGTTTGTTTATGGTTAAATTTTGTTTACGTGGACTTTTTTCATGTTAAAATTAGAGGATGAGATTAAAAATTTGAAGGGTGGGAGATTGTTTCCTGTTTAGAAGGAAGAGATAGAGTTGTTTTTGCTCGAGTATTTTCAACTGTTTTTAAGACGTTTAAATTTAGAAAAGTCACTATATTTTTATTTTATAATTATTTAATAATGTTGATGTGACAGTCTCAATTAACTTATATATAAATTGTTCAGAAATTTGAAATTTGATTTAATTGTTGTTTGAGACTGTCACATCAACATTTTAAAATAATTGTGAGATGAAAATATAATTTCTAGCATTATTCTTAAATTTACAATAAATTATTTATAAATTTGAAATATGGACAAAGTTGTCCAAAAAAATAATGTTACTATTTACACCTATTTTATATCAGTTGATTTGACATATTTTAAATGGCATTTCATGTTAATCATTTTCTTTTTTGAAGTTTCAATTTACATTCAATTATTTAGAAAGTTTAATTTTAGATTTTTTAGAAGTTTAAATTTAGTTATACCTAAAGGATAGTACTGTTAGTAGGTATAGGAGTGTAAACGAGTCGACAATAACAGCCTGCATCCGCTATTCGCACCTAATCGCGATCCGTACATGTAAATACGAATAACAGTGTTAGGGTATGCAAATGCGGTTATTCCGCATTCACTTTATATATATATATATATATATATATATATATATATATATATATATATATATATATATATATATATATATATTAAATTCACTAAAACGACGTCGTTGAAGACATTTAAGTTACGTTAGGATTTTTTTACTATCATCTTAAAGTTATACCTCACTACATTTACATTTTTTTTTCTCTCTAGTTAATCTAAACTCCGATTACTTTATGAGACAAAAATATTTTATGGCGGATAATTGTGAATTGTGTAACAAGTGAAATCTTAATTTATTTAAGCTTGCATATAGTAATAACTGCATTACTTAATCTTCCATTATAAATTTAGATAGTAATTCAAAACGCCAATTATCTCATATGCAGATAACGGATAATAACTGCAATAAACGTACGGGTGCGGATAATAATCAAATGGTACAAATGGAGGTGCGGATACCTAAAACTGATAACCGCATTATACGGATGTGGTTAATAATATTGCTAATAACCGCATCCGCATTTTTACCCTTACTTTTTCTTCTTCTTCTTTTTTTTTTTTTTTTTTTTTTTTTGTGTGTGTGTGTGTGTAAGTAACCTCACAATGGCCTAATCTGAAACATAATTTATCCTTTAAATTAAATGTATCTTGTGTCATGGATCTTATTACAGTTATGATTCTTGAAGCGCACTTCACTAAATTGGGATGGATCCTTTACAATGCGGGTAGGATAAAACGGGGCTAAGAACTGATATCGGGCTTTAGTAAATAAGTTGCTTGGGCCGGTCGGCCCAATTTCCAACATGTGGGAACCTAAGTATACTTTAGAAGGTCTGTGTAAATTGATTTGCATTGACTTATTAGTCTGATGGTGGACTTGTTAGCTCCCTAGATTTCTTGGTTTTTTTGTTTAATGGAGCCAGAATTACAGGGGCACATTGTTCGCCTGTGCACCCCCTCCCATCTTATAATTTAACCAATTCCTTTTACAAAGTATTTGGCTCTTTATCTTTACTGCATATTTACGCAAAGCTGCCTTGAAACAAGCATATATACGCAAACATCATATCCAAAAATCAAAAAGAGTCCGGCAGGATGTATCTGAAAAATAAGAAGCAAACGTTAAAATCACCAAAGTGTTAATATTGGATGCCATTTGCCACTGCTCTTCCTTTCTTTTCTATGATGAATGGTAAAGGGGCCGGTAGGTTTTGTATAAATTTGTTTGTTGTTATTAGGGATTCCCATTGTCGTGGTTGGCCTTGGTGTTTGCCGTTTGGAGCGTCGGTGTGGTGTTGGTGTTGGTGTTGGTGTTGGTGTTGCTGTGTGTATACAGTGACATTAAGCGGCAGTTGCATTTACGGTATGAGTTATAGTATTAGATAATTAAATTTATTATTTTATTATTAAATCAAAATTTTGAGATATCTAAATCCTGATTTTAAAGTTTATTCTAGTTAGCAATTTGTAATTTTTGGATTGCATTCTTTTCTCTCAATAAAATTTGTGCCATTTAGCCCGATGTCAAAATCAATATTTAGAACAAAAAAAAAAAAAAAAAAAAAAACAGATTTCAATGCATTGAAAGCAAAAAATTGTCACACAATTTACTTCAAATACATAACTTTGTGCAAAAAAATTCTGTCTATTTGCCTAATTAAATATTCCATGCGCATATATAATATCAAACTGATTATGTGTTATTTTTATATTTGATTTTATTTGTTTAAAAAGAATAATAATTAAAAAAAAAAAACAAATGGAAGAGGGTGCTATCAATGTGCCTAATAAAATTGCAAGTAGTGGGATCACGGGCGGCCGATAAAAATTGAGGCCTAAGGCAGAAATTTGAGGTGTGGCCGTTTAAATTTTAAAATTTTAATACAATAAATTTTATATTAAATATTAAAAAATTATTATTCCAACTTTTTGAGATATAAAATTACTGATCAAATTCTCCATGTTCAAATTTTGTTAATATGAGTAATCTATTTTATCTTGTATGATAAACAATATAATTATAGTTGGGATTTAATTATTTGTATACTAAAATTAACAACACGCGATCGGAATTCATAACAACCACAAATTAAAATAACAGTGGCTAATAGCTATAACATATAAAATATCAAAGAAATAAAGAATAATAAAACCAAGATCAAAAGATTAAAAGTGATAAAAAAAAAAAAAGAGAAAAAATAAATATAAAAAGGTGCTTTAGTTTGAATTTTATTTTATTTTTTATAATTTTTTTAAACCATATATCGTTGCATTTCAAATATTGACAATTTGACATTTTCTCATTTTCTTTTCTTGAAGCGTTTTTTAGGGCAGTAGGCCGTGCCCGCCCTAATTGACAGAGCCATGGTACGGATGATGGTGTGTAAAGATTACATACCAAAGCCGAGATGGTACCAAAGGGGTTATTTTGAAGATCAGGAATATGTTTTACATCCTCCTCTTCCTCGTCCTCGTCCTCGTCCTCCTCCAGCCGCTGCTCCTCCACCTCCAGCTGAAAAACCGAGGCCTGCTCCTCATCCACAACCAGAAGCAGATGATCATGCGGGAGATGCAAGGATATCACAAGGAGAATTGGGGCAGACAAAAGTGGAGGAGGCAAGCTCAACGGGAGATGTTCGAAGGACTGAAACTAATGAGAGTAAGTGCTCTCCCTAGCTTTCTCTCTCGTCATTCGCACTCTTACTCTTATATCATTAACTTTAAATATCTTTTTGGAAAATTTTTAGGGGAAAAGAGATTGAAATACCTTCAAATCTATCTTCCCCTCTATCGAGCTGGCCTAGAAGGTGATTGGCAAGCTACTAAGGCCATACTTGAGAGACATCCAGATGCCGTTCGACTTCCCATATCAGAAGACAAGCAAACTATTCTTCACATTGCAACGTTAGCAAAAAACTATTCTTTTGTAACAGAAACGCTAAAAAGGATGCGTCCGGATGACTTAGAATTGGAAGACACGGACCATAACACCGCCCTTTACTATGCTGCTTTGTCAGGAAGTGTAGACATTGCCAAGGAGATGGTGAACATGAACCAAAAACTGCCATTGATCGGCCGTCCTTCGGGAACCGTTAAACTACTACCACTTCATGCGGCATCGATGCTTCCAAATAAAAAAATGGTGGAGTATCTATTCTCTGCGACTCCTTTTGAACAGTTGACTGCTACTGAACGCATTAATCTCCTTATTTCTACAATTCACGCTGATTTTTATGGTAATGTATATATTCTCTGCGACTCCTTTAGATCGTTCTTACTTTGACAATGAATTTTAGGCTAGCTGTTAGACAAGCAGGATAGCTAGAGTACTGATTACTTGCCACTTCTAATATTGCAATATCTTTAATAATCATATATATATATATATATGTATAAATATATATCTTTGAACCAACCTTAATTTAATTTCCATGCAAACAGATGTAGCATTGGATATTCTGAAAAAGGATGCAACGTTAGCAACTACCGAGGACAGCGAAGGGCGCATAGCATTGGAAGTGTTGGCATACAAAACTTTTGCAGTTGGCAGTAGAAGTCAGATGTCAACATCCTGTTAGTTTAATTTGCCTCCAACCCTAACTTATATTAATTATATATTCGGTATTCCAACTACTTAATTGTTTTTATTAATTACGTTCATCAAATCTACACTACTTTTTCTTTCGGCAAAATTTCAATCAACTCCAAAATAATTGTTCTCGAGAATTTTTGACTAGGGGATCGAGAAACTTCTCTTGGCCGAAAATTCAAAATACACATAATATATAAAATCTGGAATATTCTTCCTGAGAAAAATTAAAGAAACTTTTGCAAAAGTTTAAATCATTTAATAAACGAGCTTAAATAAATAAATAATAAAACATTTCATTACCTTCATGTAAATCAAATATATATATATATATAGTATGGATCTCACAAAGAGTCGTAATATATATATATATATATATATATATATATATATATATATATATATATATATATATATATATATATATATATATATTTTTAATAATTTTTTACCAAATGATCTTTGAATAGATTCTTGTCCTATTCTTAGGGTACAAAGAGGGTTGGAAGAAACCTGTCATGCCGAGGTTAGCCCATGAATTAATTGACTGCGTTTGGAAAAGTAATCAAAAATTGGAAGACAAGAAACCTGTCATGCCGACGTCAGCCCATGGATCATTAATTGAGGACCTTTGGAAAAATATTCAAACATTGCCAGACAAAGAGTTCTTAGACTTCGTTGAGAAACATTCCTCTTTACTTTTTGTTGCTGCGGAATTGGGGAATGTTGAATTTTTAACCATACTTTTACGCTCTCATCCCGATCTCATGTGGAAGATTGATTCAGACAACAGAAATATATTTCACATTTCTGTTTTACATCGACAAGAGAGTGTATTCAATCTAATACATGAAATAGGCGCTTTCAAGGATATGATTGCACTCTGTGTTGACAAAAATCAGAACACCATGCTACACTTGGTTGGACACTTGGCTCCTACAAGCAGGTTAAGAGTCGTATCAGGAGCAGTCCTTCAAATGCAACGGGAATTGTTGTGGTTTAAGGTGTGTTCTCATCTTATTCCAATTTCCTTAATTTCTTTGGTTGCACTTTCGCCATACAATTTACATCTTTGTTATTGTAGGAGATCGAAAAAATGATGCCACCTGCATACTTGAATTCAAAGAATTTAAAAGGCAAAACACCCAAGGATATTTTTACTGAGGAACATAAAAAGTTACAAAGAGAAGGTGAAAAGTGGATGAATGAGACAGCAAACAATTGCATGCTTGTGGCAACATTAATTGTTACTGTCGTTTTTGCTGCAGCCTTCACCGTACCGGGTGGAAACCATCAAGAATATGGCATTCCTCTCTTGTTGAAAAATAAATGGTTTACGGTATTCTTCGTATCAGATGTAATCGCAATGTTATTCGCTTCGACCTCGATATTAATATTTTTTTCGTCAATTCTAACATCTCGTTACAAGGAAGAAGATTTCCTCGAATCTTTACCTAAAAGGTTGGTGTTTGGACTCACTGCACTTTTCATCTCCATAGTAGGCATGATGGTCGCCTTCAGTGCAGCTTGCATTTTGGTCTATAAGAGGAAAACGACATGGATTCCGTTTGTTATAATTGCTGTGGCTGTTCTCCCAATTGTTTTGTTTGTTTGGCTAATTAAGGATCTTTTGCTTGATATATTCCGCTCAACATTCTGGCCTAGATCTCATTTTGGGCCACGTAAACATGGGCTTTTCAAGCAAAAGGTAGCTGTCGACCCCAACAAAATTGATCACTAGAAAAGGGATCGAGGAGGCCCGGCAAGGAATTTAGCAAAAATCAAGACTTTTCAATTGTTGTCCATCAAACCTTCAATTTATTAATTCTTTATGAGAATTATTCTCGCGCGTTTGTGTGAGAAATATTTAATTTCACATTGTATTTTTCTAATTTGTAAACCCACTGAAGTCAAGTACCGTTTAATAAGGAATTCCATTTGTCAAGTAATGTACTATACCTCTCATTCTACCTCAATTCCTTTAAAAAATAAGTGACTTTTGTCAAAAAGTTTTAAAAATTAATATAATTATGTATTTATATTTATATTTTTTGTTTGACAACTTTTTATAATATAAATCATTTAAATTAAGACTATTGGAAGAGTAAGAGAGGAAATAATATAGGTATAATTATAATGTCAACTCGATCACCAAACTATTAATTTAAAATAATACATGAGTGTATGGACCTATGTGTATGCTTTAATATGGTGCAAAGCAGTGAAAGCACCGAAGGCACTTCTCTGTGTGTGGCATTCATTTCAATATCTAAAATCCAAATTTTTATCTTTAAGCATGTCTTGCATGTTATCTTCAATGCTTTTAGGTGTTATTCGTGAAGTCTTTTTGCTTGTTACGTTGGATTGATTGCGCTTTCTCCGATCCATGGACACTACTAGTACTACGTACAGGAAACTTGGGCTTTACCAACGAATTTGTTGCAAATGTTGTCGGTGAAGCTCTATCGAGAATGCCCATTAGCGACCACAAAAACTGTTGTAGTCAATCATAATGTCATCAAACTGCCATCCAATTGACAATGTCCTCCAAACGACGATGAAAAAGTGGATTAATATGGCCTACCTTTGAAACATACGTTATTAGTTGGGTCAGTTGCATACTTGCATGTCTGTAGGTGACATATGACGTCTCTGATTGATCCAGATGAGCAAGAAGTAAATTGAGTTACGGTTTAAGGCTATTGACTTACGGTTTTCATAAGACTCAGAGGCCATTGATCATGGTTCTTGGAGAGGAATTAAACAATTTTAAGCCCAAATCGATGCACATTCTTTCTTTGTTCTTCATCAATCAAACTATGTACAAAAAAACCCTTCAGGAACTAGAGTTTTGGCTTGCTACTGTGGTGGGAGGTGAACTCATCGTATGTTGGAGGTTGTAAATTGAGTTTTGGGTTATAAAAGTTTTGTAATTAAGTGGACTAATTTGTAACATAAAGCTTTTATAATTTTATTTTTTGGCGTTGGTTGCCCCGAAATAGTTTTATTTTTGAAGAGCTTTTCAAAAAGTTTTTAATTCATCACCAAATCCGTGTGTTGATTTTCTTTTAGGCTTTGTTGGATTGTTGTTTTTTTTTTTTAACCATAGTAATTGGCTTAATCATTTTTTTTTTCCTGTAGTTTGAATTAAGTGAAGATTGAGATAATCTCTTTTGTTAATCTTGGGGTTAAACTGAATTTTCAGTAATTTCTAAATCACCTTGTAGTTGACCCTATTCAAACTTAGTACAAGGCCGTTTGAGCTTCAGGTCATGATTAATTCTACTTATAAGGCTTACTGATTTTCAACTATCTTTTTTTTCCCATAAAATTTTGGCATCTGTATAACTAAAATGTTAGAATATTAATTAATTGATTAAATTAACCATTTTCTATTAGCTTAATTTTTTAGAATAATAGGTAATTTAACGTGAAAGTAATATTCGAAATTAAAACATTATTTGTTCTAATTATTAGAACAAATAATGTTTTAATTTTGAATATTACTTCCATAATTAAGTTCAGAGCTTAATTGAATATTTTCCATATTGAACCTCATTTATTGATGAGATGATTTTGCCAACACTTTTCTTAAAAAAAAAAAATTAAAATATAAAATAAATACTTAAATAAATAATTTTCTATCAATTATGTCACATGCACCATAAGTATATAATCGCGTAATGAAACAAACACAATATTTTTATACAACAATTATACAATCTATCTTAATTACATGCATGGGGTGATGCCCATTATCACATGAATTCTACTCCATGTGAAAGAGGTTACGTAGTTGTTGTAAAAAACATTTCCTTATATAATCTGGCCTAAATGTCATGCTCAAGAGTAATGCTACATACTATTATCCTTATGTTCACCTTTTGTCCTTCCATAATTGATGTGACTCTTAAAATCACCATTGAATTTATGATAGACCACTATTGGATTTTAATCCAATGGTGATTTTAAGAGCCACATCAATTATGAGAGGACAAAAGGTGAACATAAGAGTGATATGTAGCATTACTCCATGCTTGACGCTTCCCAAGTCCCAACCATGGAATAGAGTCCACAACTCCACAAATACACGTGTGCTTCATTTCATGTCCTCCCATAATTAATGTGGCTCTTAAAATCACCATTGAATTTATGATAGACCACTATTGGATTTTAATCCAATGGTTTTAAGAACCACATCAATTATGGGAGGACAAAAAGTGAACATAAGAATAATTGTTTTAAATAATTTTCTTTATTCAAAAAAAATTAGAGCTCTAAGGATTCCAAAGTTAAAACTTAAAATCCATTACCTATTCTAATATATATGAACCCTAACAGATGGGCCCGCAGACTCTATGCACAAGATATTGGGCTCACTTAAGGCCGAACCTAATTCTAAAATAGGAGGTGTTACATTATATTCTCTATATATAAAGTGAGTATCATTCTTTATACTTTTTTGAAAAGTATTTATTTAATTATTGATAAGATTTATTGTTCAAGTTAATTAGATAAACTGAATTTTATTTATGATGTTATAAAAATTAACTTCACTAATCTTATATTTGTAATAAATCATATATATATATATATATATATTTTAATGAAGTAGACTATCATATTATATCTTATGACCTTATTTACAAGCTCAATCAGTCCAATTTTAATCCTATATTAAGTATAATTTATGGTATATACACACACACAGGCACGCACAAAGCTATGAGAAGACCCATAATTACAATGATTCAAACTGTATATATATATCACCTTTGAACCATCATTTATCCTTTAAATTAAAAACGCATCTTATGTCATGGATCTTATTACAGTTATTATCCTTGGAGTGCACTTCACTAACTTGGGATGGATCCTTTACTATGTGAGTTGAATAAAAGCGGGTTAAGAATTGGTTTTGGGCCTTAGTATATAAGTTGCTTGGCCTGGTTGGCCCTCTTCCCAGCAGGTGGGATCCCTAATTATACTTTGGGTCTGTTTGGGTTTGCGATTTCAAAAAATGCGATTTAAAATCACGATTTTAAAATGTGCGATTTGAAAAAAAATTATTTTTAAAAACGCAGTTAAGCATTTGGCAAAATTGAAGTTTAGCATTTAAAATCGTAAATTAGCCTTTAAAATTCTGCATTTTTAAAAAAATATCATCTTACCTGCGATTTAAAAAAGCAGATTTTCTGCGTTTTAAAATCGTAATTTCCAAACGATTTGTGTTCTGCAATTTTGTTTAAAATTACACTTATTGTCTACTAAATCGCAATCTCAAACGCATCCTTTATCAGGTTTGGGATCCCTAAGTATACGTTAAAGCATTTCATTGTCTTCATTTACCAAATGATCTTTGAATTGATTCTTTTCATAATCTTTGGCTCTTTATCTTTAGTGTTTATTTACGTAAAGCTGCCTTGAAACATGCACACGCAAACATCCAAAAATAAAAAAGAGTCCGACAGGATATATTTGAACAATAAGAAGCAACGGTATAAAAGCAAAAGTTCAAATCACTAAAGTGTTAATATTGGATGCCATATGGCAGTGCTCTTCCTTTCTTTTCTATGAAGGATGGTAAAGGGGCCTGTGAGTTTTGTATAAATTTGTTAGATGTTATTAGAGCACTAGTAGCAGATGCCCTATAAGTAGTTCTATTCCTTAAAATAAGAAAAATTTGAAAAAAGTCACAAAAAATCAAGCCACAGCAGTTACCCTATTTTAGAGGACTACCCTTGGGAAGCTACAGTGCTTCCCAATACATTGGGTAGCAATGTAGCTTCCCAATCATATATTTTAATAATAAAAAAAAACAGCTCTCTCTCCTCTCTCCTTCACGTTCCTAATCAGTAATTACTTTCTCATCTTCCACTCATCTTTCTTCCGATGCAACTCATCTTCCTCACTCAGATGGTCATCGTCGAGGTCGTCGAGCTCTCTAGAGGGAGTGCCAGTAGAGGAGAGACTGGAGGAGCTGGGATCGGCGGAAGTGGCGGTGGAGTCTGGCTCGATCGGAGAGGTGTGGTTCATGAGGAGGATGTTGCAGAATACGTCCTCAGGCCGAGCCAAGGTGATCTGGATGGTCGAGTTGGCCCTGTTGCCGCTCTGCTGCTGGTCGCTGGAGAGAGATGCTGACGATAGTGACTGTTGGATTTCATCCACAGCCTGCACTGCGATCGACTTCGTCGCGTGGGATTCGAATATCATTCTCTCTCTCTCTCTCTCTCTCTCTCTCTTCTTCCAAAGCAGTTGAGTCCCACCGAAGGATTACCTCCTCCGCCGAATCCAATGGTGTTCTCTTATCCTCCGGTGGCTCCATTAAAGAACAAAACAAGCTTTTCGTTTTCTTTTTCTCTTATGGAAAAAGTGGGAGATTCATTGTGCTTTTTGGTGTTGACAAATAAAATATGCTTTTGGATTCAAAAGGAGAAACGGAAGAGACGGGTTCTGTGTGGAGTGTGCCGGAGATTCGGAGAAGACGAGAGAGCAAGAGAAGAAAATAAATGAATAAAAAAAATAAAAGTAGGAAAGAGAAAAAAAAAGAATAAAATAAGAGTAAAAAATAATATTTAATTGATATAGGAAAAATGAAGGGAATCTATTGTGGGATTTTTTTTTATAGGGAATCAAAAAGTGGTTTGGTTCCCTAAATTTTCCCTAAATTAGGGAAAATGGTTGGGTGTCTGCTGCTAATGCTCTTAGGGATTCCCATTGTTGTGGTTGGCCTTGGTGTTTGCCGTTTGGAGCGTCGGTGTTGCTGTGTGTATGCGTGTGTATACAGTGGCATTAGGCGGCAGTTGTAGTTACGGTATGAGGTAGAATAGTATTAAATAATTAAATTTATTATTTTTTTTATTAAATCAAAAATTTCGAGATATCTAAATCCCGATTTTAAAGTTTATTCTACTTAGCAATATGTAATTTTTGGATTTCATTCTTTTCTCTCAATAAAATTTGTGCCATTTAGCCCGGTATCAAAATCAAAATTTAGAACAAAAAAATGACAAATTTTAATGCTTTGAAAGCAACAGATCAGAATTTCAAACAATTCACTTCAAATCCATTTATCTGTAAGATCACATAAATTAGGAAAAATATGTGAACAAGAAAGAGATAGAGATAATTAAAAGTGGTTTGGCTTATGGCCTACATCCATATATACATCAAAACATTTTCTTTGTCTACATATTTTATTGATTCATTTGATTGTATACAAGACTCTCTTTATTGAGAAATAATCTAAACGTTTCAAGTCTTTTCTACTTTTATGTTAACAACAATAAATTTAATTTATCAATTTGTAACTCTTGTACGTCTCTTGAGTGCTTATAACTCTTATTTTTGAATGCTTGTAACTCTTGTGAGTTTATCTATTAAGTTCTTATAATTCTTGTCTTAATACTATTCACCTAATTAAATATTCTATACAAATAGAATATTTGATTTTATTTGTTAGAAAAGAAGGGAAAAGTAATGGAGGACCGTACTATCAACGTGCTAAATAAAATTGATAAGAACGTGACTTTCCGACGAAGGAGTTGTCCTCGAAATCGTTCTTCTGGACAAGATGTCGATCAACGCGGATCCTCTTCCATTGAACGGTTTCCTGGACTCTTGGATCCACCGACGAATCCTCAAATGGATCCTTATCAACAACCAGATGCCGGAGATGCAGATCTGAAGGCTCTGTGGTCGCTATTCGTTAGAATTCAGCCGGCTTTAAGCTCTCTTCTACGAGATTTGGGTGACTGCAACGCAGCACAAGAAGAATCGGCGCAGGTAGATGTAGAGGAGGCAATCTCAACGATAGATGTTGAAATTGAAACTATTAACCAGACTAATGAGAGTAAGTCTCATAGCCATGTCAATGTTATAGAAGACAAGAGTATTTTGTTTAAACAATCACCAATATTCCTTTGGAGATGCTTTGTATTTATAGACAGAGTTTACAGTGGTTGTAACATAGTAGAAGTGTATAGAGATAACATTCTACACGTAATCAAACTAACTTTACATTTGAATTCTATTCTATCTTAGTAACACTAAAATAGCAATTATCCTCATCTGTTATTTTGAAAGAGTATCCACGTGTGACTTTATTGAAGAAGAGTCCTTATAGGTTTGTATTTCCTTTGATGAAGAGTCCTCATGAGTTGAGGTTCTAATATGCCCCCTCAATCGCAATGTAGAGTATACATTGAGATTGGAACGTAACAAGCAGAATCTGGTGGAGACTAAAGGCTTTGTGAGAACATCGGCTATTTGATCTTTACTGGAAAGGAACCGAACCACCAAGGCTTTTTCCGCAACCTTATCTCGAACAAAATGATAATCGATTTCGATATGTTTGGTTCTAGCATGATAGGCCGGATTGGAAGAGAGATAGGTTGCACCAATATTATCACAGTAGAGAATTGGAGCAGCATGCTGAACCAAACCAAGATCACGAAACAATGACTGAATCCACATAATTTCAGCTGTTGTATTAGCAATGGCTTTGTATTCAGCCTCTGTACTAGACCGAGAAACTGTAGGCTGCTTTTTGGAGCTCCAGGACAATAAGTTTGAACCAAGGTAGATGCAATAACCCGATGTGGATTTCCTGTCATCGGGGCAGCCAGCCCAGTCGGCATCTGAGTAGGCATAGAGCTGAGAAGAGGAGCATTTGTTGATGAATAAACCATAATCAGCAGTAGATTTAAGATACCTTAAAATGCGCTTAACAGCAGTCCAGTGAAGATCATGAGGCTCATGCATGAATTGTGACACTTTACTCACGGCAAAACCAATATCCGGACGAGTAAGAGAGAGATACTGAAGTGCTCCCACGGTTTGCCGATATAAAGTGGGATCCTCAAATGTAGAACCAGTGAACTTGCTGAGAGAAGTAGCAGCAGACAATGGAGAGGAGATTGGCTTGACAAGCGACAGATTGGTACGTTTAAGAATATCACAGATGTATCTCTGTTGAGAAAGTAAAATACCAGTAGAAACACGAGTAACCTCAACACCAAGAAAGAAAGTCAGATCACCAAGATCCTTCACCGGAAAAACATTGGACAGTTCACGAATGAGAGCATCAACAGCAGCTAAATTGGAACCAGTGAGAATAATATCATCCACGTACACTAAAGCAAGAAGAGTGACATTGGAAGTACGTAGAATAAACAGTGAGCTGTCCGATTTGCAGCTGTTGAAACCAAGTTCATGAAGTTTAGAACTCAACTGAGAATACCACGCTCTAGGGGCCTGCTTGAGCCCGTAGATAGCTTTCTTGAGGAGACAAACCGAACCTGGAAAGGAGGAGTGCACAAATCCAGGAGGCTGTGACATGTAGACTGTTTCCTGCAATACACCATGAAGAAAAGCATTGCTAATATCGATTTGTTTAAGACACCAACCCTCAGTGAGTGCCATGGAAAGAACTGTGCGAATTGTGATCGGCTTCACAACAGGACTATAAGTTTCATCAAAGTCAAGACCATGCTGTTGATGAAAGCCCTTTGCCACTAGTCGTGCTTTGTAGCGATCCACAGTGCCATCGGACTTTCGCTTAATTTTGAATACCCATTTGGAACCAACAAGGTTCATGGAAGCAGTAGGAGGGACCAAAGTCCAAGTTCCATTCTTAAGTAAAGCATTGAATTCCTCTGACATGGCTGCACGCCATTTTTCACTTTTTGCTGCATGGGTATATGATGTAGGTTCAGTTTCTGTGTCACCAAGGGAGGCATGAAAGGACTGGGGAATAGGGTACCGGATAAAACCAGCAGGTGGGGGCTTTGGACAAAAAATGTTATTTTGAGCTCTAGTAGTCATTGCATGAGTTCGGGTAGGTACAGGAGGAGCAGGTGGAATAGAAACTATTGTAGCAGGAGCAGGGGATGGAGCAGGGGATGGAACAGGGGGTGGAGCAGGATCACAAGGCACAGAAATGGATTCCTCATTAGTGACAGAATGGGTAGGGACTGAAGTTGGAAGAGTGGGAGACATTAGAGGAATAGAAGGAGGAGAGATGGGAGAAGATGCTTCGACTGAAGAAGAAGAGACAGAGGCAAATGGAAACATGGTTTCATTGAATACAACATGACGAGCTATGTAGATACGGCCAGAAGGAGGATGGAGACAAATATAGCCAACATGCGGTTTGCTATAACCCAAGAAAAGACAGGATTTGGAGCGATAAGAGAACTTGGAAGAATTGTAAGGGCGAAGATACGGCCAGCATTCACAACCAAACACCTTTAATAAGAGATAGTTAGGAGCTGTATTGAAAAGAAGTTCAAAAGGAGATTTTGTGGGGTTGTTAGAAGATGGCAGCCGATTGATTAGATAACAAGCTGTATTAAAAGCATAATTCCAAAATTTCAAAGGAACGGAAGCATGACTAAGGAGAGCCAAACCATTATCAACTATATGTCGTAATTTTCTTTCAACACTACCATTTTGATGGTGTGTGTGTGGACAGATTTGGCGGTAGGAAATACCATGAGCAGATAAGAGACGCTGAACAGGAATAAATTCACCTCCACCATCTGTTTGGACAGATTTGATGGAGGACTGAAAATAATTTTCAACCAACAGTTTGAATTTTGTGAAGACATGCAACACTTCAGATTTGCAGGAAAGAGGAAAAAGCCAAGAGTAATGACTATAATCATCCACAATACAAAGAAAATAACGTTTATTATTTGAAGAAACAACCGGAGCAGGGCCCCAAACATCAAGAAAAAGCAAATCCAAAGGATGTGCTGAAATACTAGAAGTTAAAGGAAAATGAAATTTGTGCAGTTTTCCTTGTTGGCAAGAGGAGCAAACAGGAGCTGCTTTAGTTTTGGAGGTAGGAAGACTGAATTTGGAGAGAACAGCACGAACAACACGTAGAGCAGGATGGCCCAACCGATTATGCCACAGATCAGCAGAGACTCTTTCACCTAAGAAGGCATGAGGTGATGAAGGAAGAGACAAAGCAGTGGATGGCCACGGGTAGAGACCATCCCTACTCGGGCCTTGAAGGAGCAGCTTCCGTGTGCGGAGGTCCTTAACACGAAAACAAGAGGGATGAAATTCAACAAAAACATGATTATCAGTAGTGAATTTAAAAATAGAAATGAGGTTCTTTTGGATTTGAGGAACATGAAGAAGAGATTGTAAAGAGAAATCATGCACTTTAGAAGGTAAACATCCTGAACCAGTGTGTTGGATAGACAAACCTTGTCCATTTCCCACCCGGATCTGATCAGTACCCGTGTATTCCTCTGCACGGGTATTCAAGTTGGAGAGGTCATTGGTAATGTGGTGAGTAGAACCAGTATCATGGTACCATGCAGAGTCAGGGACAGCCTGTTGTGCAGAGAAGGCAGCAGATGGACCAGCAGGAGCCTGCTGATATGAGTGGTCAAAACGGCTGTAGCAGCGATTAGCAGTATGTCCAAGTTTCTGACAAATCTGACAAATGGGACGGTTTTGGTTGAAAACACCAGAGGAGGGAGAGCCACGACCACGACCCCGACCACGTCCATGGTAGTTGGAGGAGAAACCTCTGCCACGGCCAGGAGAGGGAGAAGATGACTGACGTTGAGCAGCATTAACGCTGGACAAGGATAAGTCAGGGGAGGAATGATGAGCTTCAATCCGTTGCTCATGTGTGAGAAGATGACCATAGAGATCAGTCATGGATACAGGATCCAGGCGAGTGGTAACCGAAGTGACTAGAGAGTCATATTCCAACGGTAAACCAGCAAGAACATAACCAGTGAGAGCAGAGTCCTTCACGGGTTCATCAATTGCAGCAAGTGTCTGAGCTAGCAATTGAGCCTTCTGAAAATATTCTGTAACTGGGAGAGCTCCTTTCTTGAGAGAAGCGAGCTGATACCGAATTTGCCCAATGCGGGCCTGAGAATCAGAGGCAAAGAGGCGCTCCAGGGTGACCCAAAGATCACGGGATGTCTTGATGCCAACAGCATGAGGCAATGCTGCATCAGTGAGAGTAGAAATCAAGGTGCTAAGGATAAGTTTATCCTGTTGGTACCATGCAGTGTAAGCAGGGTTTGGGATCAGAACAGCTGTGGTAGAATCGCTGGCTGAGGAAGAAATCTGAGTAGGAGGGGCGGGAGTGGCACCTGTGACATAACCATACAGAGAGTGACCTTCAAGGTAGGGAACGATCTGAGCAGCCCATACCATGTAGTTATCACGACCAAGTTTGGCTGGAGAAAAATGGTTTGAGTGGCTAGACTGCAGGGGAGATGCAGAGCTAGAATTAATGGAAGAAGATGAAGACGACATAATGAGAGATGAAAAAAAAAAAAACAAAAAAAACTGGATGTTAATCCTTGAAAGGCTTTGATACCATATAGAAGACAAGAGTATTTTGTTTAAACAATCACCAATATTCCTTTGGAGATGCTTTGTATTTATAGACAGAGTTTACAGTGGTTGTAACATAGTAGAAGTGTATAGAGATAACATTCTACACGTAATCAAACTAACTTTACATTTGAATTCTATTCTATCTTAGTAACACTAAAATAGCAATTATCCTCATCTGTTATTTTGAAAGAGTATCCACGTGTGACTTTATTGAAGAAGAGTCCTTATAGGTTTGTATTTCCTTTGATGAAGAGTCCTCATGAGTTGAGGTTCTAATAAATGTGACACTTTTGAAAATTTTCATATTCTGTTGTTAATGCATGCATGTGTATGCTACTTTGAAAATTTTCAGGGGAAAAAAGATTTAAATACCTTAACGTCTATCTTCCCCTGTATCGAGCTGGCCTCAAAGGTGATTGGCAAGCTGCTAAGGCCATACTCGAGGAATATCCAGGTGCCATTCGAGAGCCCATAACAGAACGGGACCAAACAATCCTTCACATGGCAATTGCAGCAAAATGCTCTAGTTTTGTAAAAGAACTGCTGCAATGGATGACTCCGGATGACTTAGAATTGAAAGACACTAACGGTGACACAGCCCTCTGCTCTGCTGCTGTTTCAGGAAATGTGAAAATTGCCGAGGCGATGGTGATAATGAACAACAATTTGCCATTGATCCGTGATGGCCACAATATCCTACCATTTCTCATCGCATCTTTTTCTGAAAAACAGAGACATCGTGTCGTATTTATTCTCTATCACTCCTTTTAATCACTTGACTGCAACTGAACGCATTGATCTCCTTCTTCATACTATTTCCACTAATTTGTATGGTAATTAATTTTTACTCTCTTTTGTTTGTATTTATAGAAATTTCAATTGGACGTGAAACACATCTCATCAAATTAATGTGCTGTTTTGATAAACAGATATGGCATTCAAGATTCTGCAACTTGATCCATCATTAGCATTTGCCGAGAACAGCCAAGGGCGTACAGCATTGGAAGTGTTGGCAAAGAAACCCTTTGCAGTTGGCAGTAAAAGTTCCATATCAGCATGGGAAACTTGCTTCTACAGTTCTACTCCTGTTAGTTTACCTCCAACCCAAACTTTTTTCACTTTGTATATGTGTGTGTGTATATATATATATTCCAACTACTTGTTTTTATTACGTTGATCAAACTTTGATGACCTGATCGTTTAGATTATAACAATGTCACCCCATATTTTTTCAACACCTATAAATTTTAAAAAAGCAAAAACTTAAAAAATTAAAAAAAATCTAAAAATAATAATAACAAAAAACATGAACCCCTTTGGCCTCAAACTAAAATAGCTAATGAAAAAGTGGCCTTTTTGGCACACTTTAATAATTTGATGGGTCACATTAGTGCATTTGAAAATTTAGGGGGCTATTCCAAAATTGACCGTTAGTTCATAGGGCTTCAGTTTGACCTTATGGTCCCTTTAGTTAACATTTTATCTAAAGAAAACCTTCAGTTCAGACCATCTGTAAAACACCACTTTTACAGCTTTCAATAAGAATTTGACACATCATTTAAAAGATACTAAATACACAAGAGCCTAAAACACCGGATCATCACTTTTCTTATTTCCTTCTAACCTTAGTGGACCAACCCACAAACCACTCCACCTCTCTTAGCCGAACACCGCCGCTAGAATCTACGGAGTCACCGCCAGAATACGCCGAAGTCCACATCTGGAATCCACTCGGTTTCAGGTAGATGAGAATAGAGAGAGAGCTCGGGTCCGTGATGGTTGAGAGAGAGTTCCGACCACCGTACGATGGAGAAGAGAGTGACGGCAGAACGGTTTGGCAAAAAACGACCAGATTTGTGCTGGTTTCAGTGACACAGGAAGCCAATCTAGAGGTTGGGGCGGCGGCCTTTGACGGCGGAACTCCATATTTGGCAGTGCTTCCTAGTGGAGCAGCCAGATCTGTGTCGGTTCGGCAAAAAACGGTGACTTTTTGGGCTTGAGTTGGTGATGGTTCACAGCTATGGGTGGCAGTTTTGTGGTGGATAGAAGTAGTGAATCAATGATGGGTTGTGGGTCGGGGGTGGTTTGTTCTGTAGTGGGCTGAAGCTTAGGTAGTGCGATGGCTGTGTTCGTGGGTGGCATGTGTACTGGATTCTGGAAAGCGTTTTTTTTTTTTTTTCATAAGATTCGGTGCTTTCATGTCTATTGTATTTAGGGTTCGTTTAGATTTACGATTTCAAAAAGTGCGGTTTAAAATAACAATTTTAAAATATGCGATTTGAAAATGTGATTTTTAAAAAACGCAGTTAAACGTTTAACAAAATCGCAGTTTAGCCTTTAAAATAGCAAATTAATCTTTAAAATTTTGCGTTTTCAAAAAAACACCATCTTATCTGCGATTTGAAAAAGTTGTTTTTCTGCATTTTCAAATCACAATTTAAAAAAAAAAAAAAAAGTTCCCAAAGGATTTATGTTTTGCGATTCGGTTTAAAATCACACTTATTATTTACGAAATCGCAATCTCAAACGCACCCTTAATCTTCTTAGATGATGTGTCCATTGGACTATCCTTCCTCCTAAATAGGGTCTTCAAATCAAATTCTTTTAATTTAATTTATGATGATTATATCTCTAAATTCTAAGTAATCTAATAAATAGTAATAATCCACAGCCTCGAAGTGTTGTTGCAAATATTTTTTTGAAGAACGCGTGTTACAGTAGAGAAGCATTAACGAACGCAGTGTACTGGGCTCAACGAAATGAAAAGACTTAGAAAAGGAAAGAAAAAAAAAAAAAAAAAGGGTTAAACACTTTTTTAGTCATTCAGTTTTCACAATTTTATTTTTTAGTCCCCGAGTTTCAAATTGCATCACAGATAATACCTCAATTTCAGGAAAAAACCGAATTGCTACCTCTGTTAAGTTTTCCGTCCAAAAACTAACGGTTCGCTATGTGACACTATATAAAACTAACCTCAGAGGTTGACACGTAGCACTATATAAAAAAATTAAAAATTAAAAAAATAATAAAAAGGCTTCGGAGTGTGGTTCGGCCACCGTCTAGACAGAAAAAATAAAAAATAAAAAAATGGCAAGATCGGTTTTGCCCTTGGGGGTGGTCGAGAGCCACCCCCAAGGGCCACAGGGGCGGTTCGGTGGGCAAAACGGGAAAAATAAAATTTGGAGGGTTTTGCCCTTGGTGGTGGCCGAACCACTCCCGTGGCCCTTGGGGGTGGCTGGGCCCTTGGGGGTGGTCCAGCCTCCCCCAAGGGCCAAAACCGATCTCTTTTTTTTTTTTTTTTTTGTTTTTGTCAAGGGGTGGCCGAACCACCCCACCCAAGACCAGCCAGCCAACCCATTGTGTTTTTATTTTTAAAATTTTTATTATATATTTTTTAATTTTATTATTTTTTAATTAATTTTTAAAGATTTTTAATTTTTTTTATATAGTGCCACGTGTTAACTTCTGAGGTTGACACGTGGTGAACCGTTAGTTTTTGGACGGAAAACTTAACCGAGGTACCGATTCGGTCTTTTCTTAAAATTAAGGTACTATCTGTGATGCAAATTGAAACTGAAGGACTAAAAAATAAAATTGTAAAAACTTAAGAACTATAAGAGTACTTAACAAAAAAAAAAAAAAAAAATTACATAATTTTTATACAATTTAAAATATATTGATGAAATTTATATGATGGTTCCACGTGCATAGAATCTTATCAATATATCTTAAATTGGGTAAAAATTATACATTTGGGTTGGGAAAAAAAAAAAATAACATTTATATGGAAAGTTGAAATCCCAGTGTAAAACTGGAAAAGAGAAAGAATTGTCATCGTCGAGGTCTGAAGGTTGTATGGGAAATGGGAGAAAGCATATGGAAAAGTGCTAAATTTATCGGCCTTGTTTGTTAAATGGGTAATAATTGAATACCACCTAAAGATACAATTTTTTATCATCTTGTCTATGTGGTAAAGTGGTCCCTTATTACTTTTTAAATTTTTTTAATTTTTAAAAATAAATTAAGGTAGGGGACCACTTTGCTACATAGGTAAGATGGTGAAAAGTTGTATCTTTGGGTGGTATTCAATCATTACTCTTGTTAAATACTTGAACGGAACACAGTAATGCGGGTTACTGTGATGGTGAAAAGTTGTATCTTTGGGTGGTATTCAATCATTACTCTTGTTAAATACTTGAACGGAACACAGTAATGCGGGTTACTGTCTATGTATTTTTTTTTTACTTTCTCATATTTTTTAATACCAATCAATATTAAAATATTCTCACCTTTTTTACTTTTTATATCACATCAATAATTTTTTATTACTATTTAAATAAAAAAATTATTAATTTTAAAATTAACAATCCAACCACGGTAACGCTACTATAATTATTTCTATCGTCCTTTTTACGTTGGAAATGAAAATATCAAATAAAAAAACGCAATTATATAGAAAGCCGAGATGACAAGCGCGTAAAGCCATGTTGAAAATTGGGAAGATTTTTTAAAAAAATTTATCATCTCTTAACCAAAAAAAAGGACGCTTGTATAATCATTTTTATTGTCCTTTTTTTACGATGGAAATAAAAAGACCTAAAAAAAATTTAATTATATGGAAAGTCGAAATGACAGGCATGTAGAAGTAAAACCGTGTTGGTAACGGGGAAGAGGAGGGATGTATACGTGGATATTTGAAATATATTTATATTTGTATATCTACAAAGACAGCGTCATTTTTATCCTTACAAATGAATGTAAAACAAAATAAATAACATGAATAAACTCCTTAAAATTTTAAAACTTAGCAAAATTTAATATAATTCTAATCAAATTTCTTTATTTAGAGTGAATTATAGAGTTAAATAAAATATAATTCTAATCACATATTTTAATTTAAAATGATTCAATATCATTAAATTTTTAAATACTAAATAATTAAATCTTTATTAAAAATAATATCATTTTAATCAAGTCTCCAACTTCATATTAATTTACATATCATGTCAAAAAAAAAAAAAAAAAATTTACATATACTCTAACATTTATAACCCTAAAAGAGGTAAAAGAAATCCACGGCTTCCAAAGAAATTAAGAGAAACAACAATACAGTAGAGAAGCATTAATGAACGCAGTGCAAGAAATTAAATAGGATTCAAACTCATTTATATAGCTAGTTGAAATGACAGGCGTTGGTTGTAAAAGTGGACAAGAAAAGAGGAATTGTCAATTGTCATTCTTCACTCAATTCTGCTATTAAGATTGCACTGCAAAGAATTTTTTTTTTTTTTTCTTTTCTTTGAACAGCGTGCGACGGGCGTCCTGCGTGGATAGACAAAAACCGTGGTGGATGTTTTGTTCTCCCAACTTAAAGGTTGTGGAGCTGTGGTCCCTCTTGGAGTTAAATCCGGTGAGGTTAGTAGTTTTTTGTTGTTGGTGCAAGCAGAAGGATTCCGAGGATCTGGCCTGGGGGAATGGCGGATGTCGGTGGGTCTCCGGTGGAGTTTGTGCTTTATTGCTAGATCTATAAGTCTCGGCTGGGTGTTCGTCGACAGGAGCCTTTCTTTGGTGGTCGCTGGCCTCCTCTGGTTTCGGTAGTCACTCGACGGAGCTGTGCCCTCCTTGGGTTAGCGCGTGAGGGTCACCGTTTGTATTTCCTGCTTCGTTTAGTGTCGATCTAGGCTTTTGGAGGTCGTTCGATGCTAGAAGGATTCCCGGAGTAGGTGCGTTTTTCTACACGCCCTGAACTTCGACGTTGGTTCTCCTGGAACTGATTTTTTTAGTTTTTTCTGTTTGTATTTGTACATTCTTCAATCTTTGTTCACAGTCTACCTTTTGATAGCTGCATTAAGTCAGGATTTTTCTTGGTTTTGTGGATGAAGTTTCTTTAGCTTTATTCACTACAATGGCCTACGGGCTCTGTTGGTGCCTTCGAGCAGGTGTTCTTAGCTTATTTGCTCTTGTATTTGTTCTATGGCTTTGGCCTTGATGTATTCCCCTTTGGGGTTTCTTCTCATCAATGAAATTTCAGGAGCTTGTTAAAAAAAAAAAAAAAAAAAACCGTGGGAGGAATTTGGGAAAAACCGTGGGCAGTAATGAACTCAAACAACTTTTTCTAAAGAAAAGAAAAAAAAAAAAAAAAACCCCGGAAAAAGCTCTTCTCTCTCTCGAAAGTTTTCTTCTTCATTTTCTCTTCAGTCCCCAGAAAAAGGAGCACGATGTCAAACAGTCTCCCAAATGAAGTTATCGCCGAAATCCTATCACGACTGCCTGTGAAGTCGGTGATCAGATTCAGGTGCGTTTCCAAGACATGGTACTCTCTCATCTCCAGCCCCCATTTCATCGCCACCCACCTCAGCCGCGCTCTTTCCAACCCCCAATACCCATCCAACCTTGTGTTCCACCATTTCAACCACCCATTCAAGAAAGACCGATCCCCTGCCATCCGCATCCACCTACTTTCTCTTGATGCAGAAGTACAAAAGAGAAGTTTGGTCACTCAAGAATTTGATGTCAGTGACACAAAAGACCCACCTGATTTCATAATATCGCGTTGCTCGTACAATTGAATGGAAGTAATTGGTTCGTCTAACGGCCTATTTTGTCTCACCAGTGGTTTTGATTTATACGTTCTCTGCAACCCTTGCATTCAAAAAGCCATATCCATTCCGCACCCTAATATTGGCCTTCGAAGATTTGAAACCGAAACTCACAGCTTTGGGTATAGCCCCAACACTGACGATTACAAAGTGGTGAGGGTTGTATATGTCGAAGGCACCACTCATTCTCTGCTTGAGATTTATACACTTCGATCCGGTGCATGGCGCTCTTTTACGGCCCCCTGTCCTCCCTATGACTTTATTATAGAACCCTTCGGCCCAATCTCGGTATGTAATATTTTCTTTAATGGGGCAGTTCACTGGCCAGCTCGCACTCCAGATTTCCAGCACAATTTTATCGTGTCATTCGATATGGAGGATGAGGTGTTTCGTGAGATGGCTATGCCAAAAAGTTTACAAGGCGGGTTGGGAAATAGAAGGGAGTGCTTGAAGCCCTTGAAGCACAGGAAGCCTCTCCAGCTCTCCTCCATCTTCACATGGTTGCTCCTCCTTCCTTCCATTATATATTTTCATTCTCACCCATATCTTAACTTCCCTAACTAATAATTAGACTAATGCTAAAAGCAAAACAACAAGCTGCAGCCAACAAAGCACAAAGCAACATGCGTAAAGACGGACAGCTTTCGTGTATTCGAATTATAGGACAAACAAACTGGTGGGTTTACGGTAGAGATGGACATCGAGTAGGAGAGGTCCTTTTGGACTTGGCCTTTCCCACTCATGCCTCTCACAAAAGGTTCTCATTTTCTAAGCATTCGTAGAAGGTATATGATGGGGCCCCTGGTCAAACGGTTGGTTGCTTTTTCTTTCAGTGCTTTGGTGTTCGTCTGCACCTCTCTCTTGTCCATTCATGACATGATAAATAATGTCATTAATCAAATCAAAGAATGACAACTAGGGTAATCGGATTCTCATGCTCTCGCTTTCAAAGTGTGCTTATTCTTCCGGCAGCCACTGCTAGCAGGAGTGTTGAAGCATGTGCACTGCAACTGTTTTTGGTGAAATCTTCAACTGCCTCCCATGACATCTCACCAGATCTGGGTTTTTCACCTTAGTTTGAACCTCATTAACAGAATATTTACTTCTAAGATACATTGAACCACGATCTAAATCCACCAGTTCCATAAACTGGCAGGTGAACATCTTCTCCTAATCCAGCACTCCATTTGAGAGAGTTTGTCTTCTTCAGGATAAACAAAAGGCAGTACTCCAAAAGTTCATAGACAAATAGTTGAACTGCACATACACATGAAATTAAGCAGAACCAGAATGCTACGTCTTATTAGTCGGGGCTGATCCTTGCACAAACCACTCACATGAGTGGGATTCACCCACTCAGATTCACCCACTCAAATGGGTTTCACTCATGTGAGTGATTGTACACAACTGTTGTACAACAAGTTTTTTCCTATCAGTCATATTAGAACAAGTGGTTCATGCATGTTCTCTCAAGCATAAAGAGTAATGAGAAATGCTACTATAGAGGCCATTTGTTAGAGCAGAGCAGAGTGAAGTGGAGTTTTTCAAAATATATCCATACAAGTTACGTAGGCACATTGTCGAATTACACGTAAATCCGTGTCTTGATTTTTTCATACTCACTCTTTTTGATTTCATATTATTTATCATTATTGCGGATGCTACAGTAACAAGAAGTCGTAATTAACCTTCCCATCAACAAGAACATGCTGTTACATCAAGATGGAAAATTACTTCATGATATGTGTGAGAGCCTACTTCAACCTGTTTCATTGGATAAGGATCAAAGGCAAGCATTCCGTGGGCTTATGGGGTCCAGATGATGGCTAAAAAGCAGATTCGTGTTTAGAAAAAATAAAAAGGAAAAATAGGTTGAAATAGTTGACATACAATATTGCACAACCAAGTTTTTAAGCATCCAATATTGCTTGGAGACATTTAGCCTCTTCAAGCCTTTCCTCAACCCTATTGCTGCAGTGAAAAATTATACATTCACGTTTTAATTCAGCGATAAATCAATACCATTAATTCAAAAAATTTAAATCGATGGAAAATGGTAATTAAATGGGATGGCCAATACTCCACGGACTTCGTTTGGGTGGGGCCAAGAGTGTGACAGCACTTAAGAAGTTTCGAATTCCAATCCTCTAGAAATAATATCTTTAAAGCCGCAAGCTTAAACCACTTAACAATGGCGTTTGCACTGAGGTTTAGCTTTTTCAAGTTGCTCTGTGGTGAGATCAGGCTATACCCACAGTCGATTTGTTTGATATTTATTTTATTTATGAACTTGTGGCCAAAATCTCCATCTAAAGAGAATTTGAGCAATTTAAACTTGTTTATTTGTTGAACTCCGGATCAAATAGTAGAAGAGTAATAATTATTCTGACAGCAGAATTGATAAAGTCCAATTTACACAATGTTATTGCTCTAAAATAAGCAATATTTTGGTGTATGCTCTAAAATGGTGCGGAACATCGAAATCATATGCTCAGTGAGCAGAAAACCGCAATACCCGCCCCAAACCGCAACACCCGCCCCGCCCCACCCCATCAAGCAGGAAAACCGCACCCATGGTGCGGGCCACAGGCCTGTTTTTGGGCCCCCCGCACGGTGCGGTGCGGGTTGCGGGGGGGACCATTTGAAAGAAGCCGGGGACCCGCCCCGCACAACCCCTACCCGTACAAATTATATATTTAATTAAAAAACCCCTACCCCCTTCCTTAACCCTAGCGCGCCGCAGCCGCACCCCCATTTTCATGTTTCTCTTCTTTTCTTCCTCTTCTAGGTCTTCATCTTCCTCTTCTCTTCATCTTTGTTACTAATGAAGGAGGACGACGGAATGGAGGAGGACTGGAGCCGGGAGGATTTGCGAAAAGAAGAAAGGAAAAGAAGAACCGAAGCTGAAATGGTGAAACCTAAAACGAAAAGAAGAGAAGAGGAAGAATCTGGAAGATGAAGAGCCGAAGACTAGTGGACCACATGCCGCATGCAGGTTGTAGTATTTTTTAAAGTGTGATACAGCTGTTACTCATTACACTCCCTATTCCAAACGGTGTGTTTAGCCTAAATACTCATACGGTGCGTTTAGCCTAAATACTAAAATTGCAATTGTCCAAAAAAAAACCCTAACTTCATCTTCTGTTTTCTTCCCCTAAGCCGCACTGCCGCAGTGCCGCACAGCACCACGGCCCACAGCCTCGATCGATCATTCCCAACTTCCCATCTTCGCTGGCTCCGCCGGTTCAGTGGTCTATGGGTAAACAAAGCATTACGAACTTCCAAGTAGTCTTGCTGATACAGAGGATGAGGAGGTGAGTTCAAGAATGTTCTTCTTGTTGTTGCTGACTTGCTGTTGTGGGTTCCTCTTATACGCAACATATACTGGAAATAATTATCACTGCTTGTGTATGTTTGGTATTGAATCTAGCCTCAAATTGATTTTTCTCATGTTTTGGCTTGAATCGGGGATACCCGCAAACCCCGCGTCACCCACCCCCGCACCACCTCCGCCCCGCACGGATGTCACTGATTTTATGCGGTTTGCGGGTGTAAATTTGAGAACCCGCATGTGTGCGGGGCGGGGCCAAAAAAGGGGGAAACCCGCCCCCCCGCCCCATGCTCACCCCTACTCACAAGTACTCGCATGTACGTGGCAATGGGCCCTCTAAGGACTTAGCACGAAACATCGGAGTGATTATATCCTAATCATTATTTTTGAATAGTCATAATCATACAATCTGGTAATTTGATATAGGTCACAGGATGCGTCTAAAGTAGATCAAATGGTTAGATCTACCCCCAAGTAAAATCAACTATAAAAATCAAGTTAGTATAAAAACCACAATTTTTTATTTTTTATTTTAAAAAAAAATCCTCATTTTATTTCAAACCTGTGCTTGGGTTTAAATGCCTCATAGGGTGAATTATTGTATGAGATATCATGTAAATTAATTATTATTTTTTGCTCATCAAATATCACAACACAAACAAATATATATTTTTTTTTTTAAAAAAAAACACACACACAAAGGGTAGAGAAATTAAATATTGGGTGCCTTAGATAAGTAAAACCTTAAAAGAAATACATTTAATGTTGAGGCACCATCTGGTCATTACAAATAATCAAACACAAGGCACCTTTAAATAATCTTAGAAATAGGAGGAAATTCCAAATCCTAATTGTTAATATTAGTAGAAAATCCTAATAAAATTAAATAAAGACTCATGATCCTTAATAGATAAGGATTCTTAATAAAACATAAAAAATCAGTAAAACCTTAATGAACAAAGGGTTACTAAAAGAAATGCAATCTTAATAATGATACCCCATGTAGCTGTGCTTAATCTTTGCTGGTGATGATATTGATGACGACAATAATAGTGGTGTCTTATTGCTTGATTATGCTGGTAGATCGTAGTTCGTACCGGTTGCGCATATTGCCTGATAATGTTGATGAGTGGTGACGGTTGCACCTATTGCCTGTTGACACTAGTGGTGACGGTGGTGGTGGTGGCAACTCATCACCTGGTGGTGCAGGTGGAGCCGGTCCAGGGAAGGGCGCAGGATTGAAAACCATCATAGATGCATCTTTTGGAAAAATCTTGACAACTACCCATCGAGACTATATATAAAAAGAAATAAATGTAAGTTCAAGTACACCTATAATAACAATTATCTTAATTAATCATACCTCAATTTGATTCAATCCCAATTCCCGTGGGCCACATTTTTGCACTCTAGAAAGATTTACGCGATATATAACCATATACCAACCGATCTCCCTTTCTCCACGGATGTATGTATACATGGCACCATACCCATATGCCTCCCCAAAACAAAATCCAAGAAAACACGAACGGTCATGGATAGCCTGTTTTGTACTAATTTTTTTCCAAAATACTTTAGTTCCTCCAATCTTTATGGCATTCTTTTCACCAGTTGGGGGCCCTTCAAGCATCACAAAGTAGTACTTATCACATAAACGATGGTCCAAAATTTGGAATCGCCTTCTCATCTCATCTATATCAACGGGCAATTCGCTTCGATCGTGTAATTGGTGAACAAATGGATGAGTAAATAAATTCTGTTCATGACGAACCACGGGGTATACAAAATCTCGAAGAAGACAAACAGCTGAAGGCACAAATGCGTGCATACCTAAACAAATTAACAATAATTAATTGAAAGTAGGACAAGTTTGTGGATACTAAACGAAAATTCAGCCATAGAAAAAATCCAGACCATGTAAACAACTACCCAAGCAACTTCAGATTATTATTCCGGAGCCAACAATGCAGTGGTGCCTTATTACCTGATAATGCTGATGGTGGTGGTGGCGATGCTGCTTGGGGCACTTGTATGAAAATGTTGAGATGTAGACGTTTTGAAAAAATATTGATAGCTTTCCACTGTAACTATGTATAGACACAATTAAATTTAATTACAAACATATCCATAATGAACAATAATTATCTTATATATTAATAATTAACTCGAAAACAATTTATACCTCAACTTGATGCAATCCCAATTCAACTGAACCACATTTCAGCACTCCCTGTGGATCTACGTCATATATAGCCATATACCAACTGGTGGCACGTTCTCCATTTATGTAGGCGTACATAGTTGCCTTCCCATATGAATATCCCGATTCACGGATATGGAATTCATCACCTGTTTTACTCCAAAACGTTTTAATTCCTACGATCGATATCGCATTCTCTCTACCAACCGGAGGCCCTTCTGGCATCACGAAGTAGTACTTAAGCTGGTCCGAACATTGGAATCTCCTACTCATCTCATTTATATCGAGTGGCAGCTCGTTTTTATCATGTAATTGGTGAACAAATGGATGAGAAAATAATTTTGGTTCACGACGAACCAATGGGTATACAAAATCTCGGAGAAGACAAGTATCTGAAGGCAGAAAACCGTACATACCTAAAAAATTTACAATAATTAACCGAGAATAACACAGGTTTATGTATATCATTAAACAAAAATTAAATGATAAGCAAATTTAATAAAATAAAATTAAACAAAACCTACTCCATAAATTCAACCTAGAAAAAATCCAGCCATATAGCAGCTATTGCAAATTTAGATTATGGTTCTAACCAAAAAACTAAATCGACAAATCTTTTCAAACTTGAAAGCCTTTCATTCCTACAAATCAACAATAACTAACCAGAAATAAAGTCTCAATGGATAGCAACTAAATAAAAGCTAGGTGCAAACCAAATATATTTGTTTTACAATCTAGCAAAAACTATTGCTCGAAAATCAATCCAAGAAATAACTTTATATAAGGAAGACTTGGAATTCGTAAAATTTTTGGGCATGGTATGATGATGGAGTTTTCAGATTTTGGCCAAAATACAACAACAATGCAAATTCTCACAATAATCTTCATTTTAAAGGTTTGTTGGAGAGAATCCTCTCTCTACATTCTCCACTCTTCCCTCCTCTCCAATTCCCCTTTCCCTCTTATTGCCAATCTCTTAATAGTATTCAATGCCACCTCAAACACTCAAGGAAAGTTGTAGGTGTTGTCTGTTTCAACACACCCACAACATTTTGTTCTTCCAGTTTTCCTATAGCAGCATAGGAATTGGATAAGACCATTGTGCTATTCTTTTCCTTTGATATCTGCTTGGAACTCACTGTTGGCCTCCTTATAGTTCTATCAAAATAACTATTTCACCCCACCACCTTAAACAGTTTCTTATGTTAAATTATATTTGGCCCCCACTTGAATCATGCATCATTTTAGTATCAGGTCTTCGTGAGATTTTAAAAACAAAGATGTTTGGTTTTAAATTTGTAGTTTATGCTATTTTTGGGTGAAGAGTTTTTGCTGGGCAGTGCGTAAAATAGAAAACGAACATCCCGAAAACCAATTTCAGATTTCGGCTTCCACCAAAAACTTCTCCCAAACACCGATTCTGCCAAAAACCACTCGACGGCGGAGTATGTGTCTCCTCTGTCGATTAGTTTTAGTGATTTTCTTTTTTGTTTTTCTCTTTCCAATTAGGTTGTTCACTTTGTATACTTCTTGTGTACTTAGAGGTGCCTCACGCTTTCAATGAGATTGGTCTTATTACTTATAAAAAAAAAAAAAAAAAAAGCTCCTAAAACATACGAGGCTATTGTGGATAGAATTAGATGTGAGATTCAAGCTAGAATTATGGCAAAAGGAAGATTTAAAGTTTCAGTTGTTAATGAAGAGTTAAGCCGTATGGCATATACCTGACAAGGAAGATTTTGGTGTAATTTTGTATGCTTGGTCGTGTATAGGTTTTAAATTGAGTTTGTTGTAGTCTCTCTTTTGCTTCTGCAGTATAGGCTTTTTTTCTGTAGGTTGTTTGCTTCAGAATTTGGTGTTGGTAGAGGTTGTTTTCTACCTTGGTGTAGATGAGTTCCAGTTTTACTGGAGGTCGAGTTTGTTTTCTACCTTAGTGTAGATGCGTTCCAGTTTTTACTGGAGAATTTAGTAACTTTGTGATCTTTTTGAGCTATAAAAGTTTTCTTTCATCAAAAAAATAAAACAATGCATGATTTTTTTTTTTCTGTTTTTTTTGAAGGAAAGTTAAACTTTCATAAAACATTCAACAACAATTACAAATCACCATCCACCGGTGAACACAGAAACAACACCATCAAGGTGTAAATCCAACACTGAGCCAAGCTCAGATTAAAACAACAACAAACAAGAAAACACCCAAAACGAAGCTGCATCCAGAAGAAGACCGCCTCCCAAACACCCCACCAAACATCAACCACCAAAAGTCACCGGAAGCCACCGAGCCACGGCAAAAGGAACAGAGCGTAACTCTCACGCGCGACTCAGAAGGACAATGAAACCTGGCACGTGAGGGCTACGCGCCGCACACTAACCATCACTCCAGCCGTCAGAACCAGCAGCAAGACCAGAAGACCCCGGCGACTGAAGTTGAGGGGCGCGTTTCGATTCGAGGACAGCAGATTAAACAGATCTGGCCTCGCGACATGCTTAAGACGTTGAAGAACGGCCCACGCTGCCACCGACTGCACTAGAAGAGCTCCACTCCTCCTTCAACAGCTCTGCAATCGTTTCCCTGTCAACAACAACGAAAAACAAACAAAGCGAAACCTTCAAAGTCCAAAAGGACTAGAAGGGGCGCAACCACCACCGGATCTAAACCGGGGGGACAAAAACACCACACAACCCTAACGGTTGAGGGACTTCTAGCCTCCACTGGAAAAACAGGGAGGAAACAAAAACCCTTAGCCCCACAAGGCTAAGAGGAAGACAACAGAAACCGGGAGGGAGGCATGAAGCCTCCCCCCGGCGAGAAAGATCAACAACGAAGAAGACTTTTCTTAGAGAGAGAAGCTCTGTTTTTCTTAGAAAGAGAAGCTCTGCGCCAAGTTAGCGTGTTTGTTTAGAAGCTTGCATTTTAAACAATGCATGATTAAGCACATGGTAAACATTGTATGTTTTCAAAGCTTATCCAAGACGCCCCCCCCCCCCCCCCCCCCTAACACACAATTTTTAAACAATATAACGGTGTCTTAAGCCTTCTTATTTTTGGTTCCAAAATATATATTTCCAACAATACATCCAATAATATTTTCCTTCGAAACAAGCCAAAACTTAATAAGAACAAAATTTTGATTAAACAAAAAAAAATTATCCCATCAAAGCAACTGCAAGCAGAGTATGAAAATTTGATTCACTTTCATTAACCCAACAAACCAAAAACACATTCCAGCAGAAAACTGGAACTCCAAACTCAACAAAACACCTAAAAGGCCAGTCAAGACAGCTGCCTAAATACCAGAACAAGCAATCTCTACAGCAAAAGAAAAACTGTAGAGACAACACCAACAAACCAAAAGAAGCCAGAAAAACATAACCAGGCAAAAACAACCAGAATACAAATCATACAACCAATACCAACAGCCATTTTGTACATAACATCACAAATCATAAATCAGAACCCATAACTAAATTACAGACCAAAAACTAAAATTCCCAATGAGATCAAGGAACAAAAAAAAATACCCACTCAGATAAACTTGTGACTTGTGTCTGTGTGCAAGAGAAAGAGAGTAAAAAATTGAACCTGTAGTTAAATAGGTATGCTTGAGACAGCTAGGATACGAGCACTCTCGCAGAAAAGATGAGCGCAAAGATCAGTTGGGAAGAGGACGAGCGAGAAAACCCCTTGTGGGTTTAAGCCTCAGAGCCCCCCGTTGCAAGTGGGTTTCCCAAATGGCTCTGGAAAAAAAAAAAAAAAAAAGTAGCGTTTTCGGTGAGCCCTCGGATTATATGATCCAACGGCCAACGAATCTCTAGTCTCAGCGGTTGTCAGTGATGCTGAGAGCTCAGACAGAAAGCATTGATTTAGATAGTGGGAACCATATCAGGCACCCTACTCGACGAAAAAGGATCCTCTCCAATAGGGCCGGCTCTAACCCTAGGCAACGCCCGCCTAAGGCCCCGAGAATAATATTTATAATAGTAAAAAAAAAAATGCGCTTTTTAATGAATTCTTACTTATCAAAAATAAATAAATAAAAAATGCCTATTTTTCATTTTTGCAATTAGAGGGAGAGGAAAAAGGGGGGGGGGCAATTACAGTACTGTTACAAGCAGATTACTGAAATGGAAATTGGATAAGGAAAATGGAATGGAAGAAATGTAAGTACAATGAAGAACAATAAAATTGAAAAATGATATTATATTGAAATTAGGCAAATTCGAGTATGCCTAAAACCTCCGTGAGTGATTTGAGGTACTCTCTCTCCATTTTCAGTCAAAGACCGGATACCAATTTGCATGCCTAAAACATTTAACTGGTCTTGTTTATATAGACCCACCTAAAGGCCACTAACTAATAAGGCCCATTAAACTACTAAGGCGGCCCATTAACTAATATATCTGTTACAAGTACACAAACGATTTTGTCAAAAAAAAAAGAAAAAAAAAAGTGCTTTTTAGCGAAAGAAATTGGGGTACTGATCAAGCATTCAGAGTTTGTCTTAATTAAAAAAAGAATCGAATATCTTATATCCTGCAAGCATTTACTCTCACCCAAAAAACGGAAAACCTACACCCAGTTCTGTTTAACTCAAAACAGTGATACAAAACAAACAAAATAAAAAATTTGCAACCTTTACATACCTGTTGCTTAGGACAAGAATAACAAGTGGACATCGTCAAGAAGTCTTCTCCTCTCCCTTCAACGAATCAGCCTCCACTCACCACCGAAAATATCAAAACTCATTAAAGAAAATACGGAAAAAGAAAAAGGATCCATGTTCTTCAGAAAAGAGAGAGCCAAACCTCAAATCAAATGGCGTTGATTGCGTCGGCTGAGGCACAGCCGCACAGATGCAGTCTTTGTCGTCGAGTGAAGCCGGAGGCGGAAGAAAACTAAGAAATTGAGAATCAAATGACAGATGTGTAAAAGTAACCCTAAGGATAATTTAGTAATTTTTTATTTTTTAAATTTTTAAATTTTAATATATATTTTTATTATTTATATATATACTCAATTACCATTTATAACCGGATATATATAAATGCTATAACTGGTAACCTCTCCGGTAGAGCGAGTTACCGGTTATTTCCAACCGGATACCAAATCGATTTTTCAATTACCGATTATCGGTTGGTTCTAACCAGTTGAATTTACACCCATAAGAAAAACCAACAGTCAAAGGCTCATAAACACGATTTTGCCAAAATATATATATATATATATATATATATTGATTTATCTCTTTGAAAACTCTGTAACTCATACATAAAAAAACCAACCATTTACATGTTTAGGAACACAACGTTTATTTTGTTAAAAAATGAAAATATTGCCCATTTGGAGACTCTATTAACTCTCAGAGAAAAAAATCATACTTTAAAATCTAAGAACACAAATCTATCATAAACATTATGATTTTCTATCATTCTATTTTAAAATCTAAGAACACAACCATAGTATTTACTGGTGTAATGGCAAGAATTCCAGACCTTCACAATGTTCACATCACCAAGGAAAACTTCTAATGATTGAGCACGATGTTAGAGTCCTAGGTCTAATAGTTAGTCTCTGCCTAATTCCCTAGGTTTATCTAGGAATAGCAATTATCTTATTTTATTTCCATGCAAGTTATTTCCTTCCTTTGCAAGGTCGTGTCCTTTATTGTAACAAAGGTATTTCCTTCCAAAAAAAAAAACAAAAAAATACATGTTTTTACTAATCGAGTTTTAGTCACGTACCAGGAGGTCTAGCACATCACTAAACTTTAGTGACATGTCAATTTTGACATGCATCCAACGTTAATAATTACTGCATGACTGCGTCAAAATTGGGGATTTAGTGATGTACCAAAGTTTAACACGTCACTAACAAACATCGACACGTCACTAAATTTAATGGCGTGTCATTTTTTGATAGGTCAATAAATTTAGTGCCGTGTTAAATGTTAACACGTCACTAAATACATTTAAATATATATATATATATATATATATATATATATTCCAAAAAGGTTGATCGTTCATATGCTTCCAGCTTTTGTAAAAGAGTTGGCATGTGTATAAGATGTAATCGCAAGGACTTCCCATTGCCGTAAGGGGGGAGAACAAAACGGCTCATTATATTAATTTTCTCTATCACAACAAAACGGCTCTCACTATTTTGGACCTCCTATACTTGGTGCTATTTTCTTGGCCTCACATCTTAAGTAAACTAATTCATCACAAAAAACACACGCAAATATATATATTTTAGAAATAAAGCTCTACAACAATCGGAATGCCTTTTGGCACTAAGAAATCCACATGCAACCTAAAAATGAGACCTAGAGACAAAAAAGAAAAGATGATCTTAATCAAGGAATTAAATAGAATGAAGTAATGAATAACAAGATCGACATGATACCAAAAATGAGGGAAAATGGAGTGCATACACGAAAATAACCTAAAAGTACCAAATTAATGTATACAGTTTCCTTATAACTTCATCATCCTAACGAAAGACAGAAGCGAGCCTGCTGGACTTTACATGAAGAACCAAGGACAAGACTTAAAAGAACCAACCAAAGAAAACACGAAAAAAACCATTTTTGCTTCCCTAGATGTAGAGTATAACTTTTGGTTCAATTCCTTTGAGTTTCTTTAGTTTAGGGAACAACAAGTAAATCTGATTTAAGAGGCTTTTTTTTTTTTTAAAAAAAAAAAAAAAAAAAAAAAAAGAGTTTTTCCTACATCTAAGTAAAAAAATAAAATTTAGAAAAGTTGCTGCTAGTGCTCTAACCAAATATTTCAAGAATGGGTCGAGTTGTAGCCGGTAGGTAGGCGATTGAAGATTCAAGTAAGGAATCAATGGGAGTTGAGACCACATGTAATTTGAAAAATGATAGATATATATATATATATATATGAATGAGACTCATCATATTATCATTAGATTGCTGAATTAAACTAAACCAAAAATTATCTAACGGGGAGTTCATGGTTGAGAAAAACATAGATAATTACTTGTGAATCTCTTTCTACAATGATGTTATTAAGGCCGTCTGCTGCAAGAATTGTGCAACCCTAGCTTCACCCATAAACAGGTTCCCTAAGGAAAACTTTTGTCCAAGCAAAAAGAAAAATTCAACAGCTGAATTACAACAGATAGCAATACAAAAGGTGACATAGCAGATAGCGAGGAGAAAACATGAACAAGAACGTCTAGATCTCTTGAACAAAAAGAAAATACAAACACTATCTCTAAAAGACTGAAATTTTTCCAATTGATTCAAATATACCAATTAGTACAGAGTTTGCTGAATAAATAATACATTAGCAACACCTCAAAACGGAAACAATAATCACTTAAAATGAGAAAAATTCTTCCTAAGGTAATGATAAACTAAACATGGATAATAGAAATAAAAACATTCGTTTTTGAAAGCTAGATATTTTGATGGTGACATGTTATAATCTCAAAAATTACACTTTTATTCTTAGAGTACTAGAACTATTTTCTTTAAATTTAAGAAATCAAACAACTTTTTCTTTCCCTATACAAATACACTCTACAACAGTTTTCCTTTATCTTTTCCAATTGTCTCAAATGCCATTTTTGCACATCATCATCTCTCGCCATCAACATCCTTTCTCCTCATCTTCTCTGAACTTTCTACAAACATTTCTTCTCTCGATTCCTTAACCATTTTTTCGGTCGATTCTCAAATAGATACCCTGAAATTCACCAGCCCATGGATCTAGCCCCAGAAGAGCTCCAATTCTTGAGAATCCCAAACCTCCTTAGAGAGGCAATCTCCATCCCAAAATAGTCCCCGAGGACCTGGTCAGATTTGATCTGCAGAAAATGGCTTAAAACAAATTTGGTAGCAAGCACCACAACCCCAGAACAAAGAGTAAAAATCATGCTCTGAAACCCACAACCCACAAAATTCTGTTAGTCAATAATATTTTGCCGTTTATTCTGTAATTATTTTGTAATTATAGTTGCCTTATTAGGTTGATTAGGTTGCTTTATTAGATTGATTATAGTTGCCTTGTTAGACTGATATAGTTGCCTTATTAGATTTATTTTCTTTTTATAATTGCTAATATTCAGCATTGTAATTACTGTTTTACGGTTTTTCTCGTCTATAAATACGAGAACCCTCACAAAGAGAGGTGTTCAGTCCAATTGACATGGTATCAGAGCAAGTTCGGCTAGGTCGTGGAATCTGTGAGATCACATTGCAGTTCGGCTAGGTGGGATTCTGTGGTGTCACGTTGGTGACTAGTTCGGCTAGGTGGTGGAATTTGTGGGGTCTTTCACGTTGCATTCTGTTCGGAAGAGTCTTGGTAGCAAGATATTGTGCTTTGGTGGTGCCTTTTTTTTAGGCAGAGTTCGGCAGTGTGCAGGTCTTGGTCGCAAATTTTTTTTGGCCTCTTCTTATGCTTCTGGCGGTGCTGTCTTGTGCGTGAGGTGCAGCTATTTTGCTGCGTGGTCCAGAGACTTATTTGTCCTGTATTTTTTTTGTGTGCTATTTCTTTGGAGCTTCGGCCAAATCAGGTTTTCTCTTTCTTGATTTAATTTTATTTGAGTTTATCATGTCTTGTAGTGATTCTTTTGAGGTGCGTTTTACTAGAAAAAAAATATTCTACTTGGGAATTCCAGTTTCGCTTATTTGTTATGGGGAAAGAATTGTGGGGCCAGATTGATGGAAGTAATCCCGAACCTATGGAGCCTAAAGAGTTGGCCAAATGGAGGGTCAAGGATGCACGTGTAATGTCTTGGATTTTAGGGTCTGTTGATCCCCTTATTGTGCTCAATTTATGGGCATATAAGACTACGGAGACTATGTGGGAGTACTTGCTGAAGGTCTATCACCAGGATAATACCGCATGGCGTTTTCAGTTGGAATATGAGATTGCTAGTTTCAATCAAGGCAATCTCTCCATTCAGGAGTATTTTTCTGGTTTTCAGAATTTATGGAGCGATTTTTTTGATATGGTTTATGCAAAGGTACCTGATGCCTTTATCCCTGCTGTTCTGGCTGTTCATGAGCAGAGCAAGAGAGATCAATTTTTTATGAAATTGCGTCCTAAATTCGAGGCTACTCGGTTAAGTTTAATGAACTGAGATCCTTCACCATCTTTGGATGTTTGTTTTGGAGAATTACTTCGTGAAGAGCAGCGTCTTCTCACACAGGCTGCGTTCCAGTAAGATGCCAACCCGAATCCAGTTGCCTATGCAGCCTATAGAAGCGGGAAAGGTAAGGATATGCGCCAGATCCACTATCATTACTGCAAGGAGTTTGGTCATTTTGCAGCCAACTGTGCAAAGAAGGTTTGCAACTACTGCAAGAAACAGGGTCACTTTATCAGAGACTGTCCCACTCAGCCTCCACCTCGCCATATTACTGCTAATTAGGCTACAGTGATCTCTTCTTCTGCTCCCGGGATGCCCTCAACTCCTTCAGCGGTCGGATCCTCTAGTCTTACTCCTGAGATGGTCCAGCAGATGATTATGTCCGCTTTTTCAGCCTTAGGACTTCAAGGTAATACTTCACATAACTCTTGGCTTATTGATTCTGCTGCATCCAATCATATGACCAAATCCTCAGATGCGTTGTGCAATGTTCGCTCATATCATGGTTCATCTCAAATATAAGTAGCTAATGAGAGTCATTTAGCTATTAATGAAATAGGTGATATCAATCCGTCATTCAAAGATGTTTATGTATCTCGTGGATTGTCTAATAATCTTCTTTTAGTTGGTCAGTTAGTCAAGGAAAATTATGATGTCCATTTTTCTTGTGATGGTTGTCTTGTGCAGGATCAGGTGTCGGGGAAGATACTCGTGAAGGGGCCTAAAGTTGGCAGACTCTTTCCTCTGCAATTTTCTATTCCAGGTAGTTTGTCTTTGACTTGTATAACAGTTAATAATCCGAGTGAAGTATGGCATAAACGTTTGGGCCATCCAAACTCTTTTATTTTGACTCATATGTTAAATTCTGGTTTGTTAGGCAATAAAGAACATGTTTCTAAACACTTGTCATTTGATTGTTCTGTTGGCAAACTTGGTAAGAGTAAGACTCTTTCGTTTCCTTCTCATGGTAGTCGTGCTGCTAAATGATTTGAGATTGTGCATAGTGATGTGTGGGGTATTTCTCCTGTCGTTTCTCATGCTCGATATAAATATTTTGTGACGTTCATCGATGATTTCAATCGATATACTTGGGTCTATTTTCTTCGGGCCAAATCTGAGGTTCTATCTGTTTTTCAGAACTTTGTTGCATATACTGAAAATCAATTTTCTACAGGTATTAAGATGTTGAGGTATGATTCTGGTGGAGAATACATGTCCAACGAGTTTCATGATTTCTTACATCACAAAAGGGATTGTATCTTAGCGTTCTTGTCCTCATACTCTTCAGCAAAATGGGGTGCCGAAACGAAAGAACCGACACCTCTTAGATGTTGTGCCCACTTTATTACTTGAATCGTCTGTTCCTTCTAAATTCTGGGTTGAGGCATTATCTATTGCAGTTTACTTAATTAATCGACTACCCTCTCAGGTCTTGAATTTTGATTCTCCTTACTATCGTTTGTACCATCAGCATCCTATCTATCTTAATCTGCATACTTTTGGATGTGTTTGCTTTGTTCATTTACCTCCTCATGAACATCACAAACTCTATGCTCAGTCTGTTCAATGTGCCTTTATGGGTAATAGTATTTCTCACAAAGGTTATGTTTGCTATGATTCTCGTGCTAACAAATTTCGTATATCTCGTAATGTTGTTTTCTTTGAGAATCAATATTTCTTTCCTACAAATGATCACTACAAAAAAACTGATTTTTAGTGACATGTATTTAGTGGCGTTTTTGGTGGTCTAACAGGTCACTAAGTGTTAGTGGCGTGTAATTAGTGGCGTTTTTGATAGGCCACTAATCAGTTTGTCACTAATTCTTATTTAGTGACGTGTCTAAATTGCCACACCACTAATTAGTAGCATAGCAAATTTGGCCACGCCACAAACTTCAGTGGCGTGGGTTAGGAACAGCCACGCCACAATCTGTGGCGTGGCAGTTAAAAAAAAAACTGCACCCAGTACATGTACTGGGTGCATTTTTTTTTGAATATAATGATTACTTTTTTTTTTTTTGTTACTTTTTGGAAAACGTAATGGTAGGTCCACTTAAAGATCCATTGGAGCCTTTGAAGAAAAAGCCTCTTTGGACTTCAGAGACCAGAAAATGTACTATGAAAATGGCTAACGCAGCCAAACTTCTTCGTCCAATTACTTCAAAGGCAATGTCGTGACCACCAAAATTTTGCACTGAGGATTGAGATCTACATGCGGTGGTGCAGAGTTGTAAATCTGCTACCGCCAAAAAGACCATTACTACTACTATCGCCGCTGCTCTAGAAGACCCTTTGGCTTGTCTGGCATCTCTAACTTTTGAAGAGGAAATCAACCCATTTTCTTTTCCCCATCTTGTAGAGCTACCCACAATTACTGCTTTTCAGGCTTCTTCCACTAACGACGGTGACAACAACAACAACAACAACAAAATCTACCATATCTACAACGACAAGTACTCCATCAACAAGAGTTTCAAAGGCCTCAAGCCAATCCTTCCATGTCCTTACCAACCATGCAATCTCAGGCCCCCAGATTAAGAAAAAGAAAAAGAAAAAGAAAAAGAAAAAAAGGAAAGAAGACAAAAGAGAAGAAAGGAAGAAGGAATCGTACCTGTGTAGGGGAGAAGACAGACGATCTTCTATAAGGAGAAAAGGGGGTAAAAACGAAGATAAATAGAAGGTGAGCGGGAGTGGAAAAAAAACGAGGAAAAAGGAGGGAAAACAAAAAATTAGTGGCGTGTCTATCTGACACGCCACTAATTTAGTGAGGTGTCAAAGAGACACACCACTAAATAGTGGCCTGCCAATCTAACACCTCACTAAATTAGTGGCGTGTCAGTTTCAACACGCCACTAATTTGTGAGGTGGCATATTTAACACTCCACTAAATTATTTTGTGACATTTCATTAAATGAAACCTCACTAATTAGTGGCATGTCATAAAGTGAGTTACTGTAGCCACGCCACTAAATTGCTAATTTTTTGTAGTGGATACATCTTTGCTTGAGATTAGTTTCTTTCCTCATTTTAATGAATTGTCACCCCCAACTTTGCCCCTTCTCGAGATTGACCCTTCATCTGAGACTGCTTCGACAATTTCTCCTGAGATTGAACTAACATCCAAGATAAATCCGATCAGTTCTTCCAAGCCTCTTGCTACTGGTCCTCGACGATCTACTCGGATATGTTGATTATAACACTTCTTTTAATACTACTTTGTTGTCTATTTCCATTCCTACATGTTTTTCAGAAGTTGTTAACTATGAGTGTTGGTGAAAAGTAATAGATGAAGAACTTCAGGCTCTCCAAGACAATCATACATGGGATGTGGTTCCTTGTCCTGCTACTGTTAAAGCCATTGGTTGTAAATGGGTTTTCTCGGTTAAGCTTCGCTCTGATTGGACTCTGGACAGGTATAAGGCACGTTTAGTTGCCCTTGGAAACAAGTAAGAATATGGGGTGGATTATGAGGAGACATTTGCCCCGGTAGCAAAGATGACTAAAGTGCGTACGATTATTTCTATTGCTGCCTCCCAAGGCTGGCCTTTTCACCAAATGGACGTAAAAAATGCTTTTCTTCATGGAGATCTCAAAGATGATGTTTACATGACTCCTCCTTTGGGTTTATTTTCTTCTCCATCTTCTGATGTGTGTAAGTTAAAGCGGTCTCTCTATGGCTTAAAACAGGCTCCTCGGGAGTGGTTTGAAAAATTCAGGTCTACTTTGCTTCGCCTATCTTTTGTTCAAAGGCAATATGATTCTTCTTTGTATCAATGCAAGACTCCGGCTGGTCTTGTTCTTTTACTAGTATATGCGGATGATATTGTCATTATTGGCACTGACTCCACTTTGATTGGCAACCTCAAGCAGAATCTTCAGGGTTCTTTTCATATGAAAGATTTTGGTCCTCTTACGTATTTTTTGGGTTTGGAAGTGCACACGGATTCTTCAGGTATATTCTTGAATCAACAAAAATATACCCAAGATTTGATTGGGCTAGCAGGTTTTTAGGATTCACCACCAGTGGATACTCCTATGGAGGTCAATGTGAAACATCGACGGGAGGAGGGTGATCTTCTTCCTGATCCCACTATGTACCGACAGTTAGTAGGGAGCCTGAACTATTTGACTATTACTCGGCCTGATATTTCCTTCGCTGTCCAAGAGGTTAGCCAGTTTATGCAAACTCCACGCCATCTTCATTTAGCTGCTGTTCGCCGTATTATTCGATATCTTAGAGGGTCACCTAGTCGTGGGTTGTTCTTTCCGACAGGCTCTCCGCTCAGCCTTGTTGCTTATAGTGATGCAGATTAGGCCGAATGTCCTGATACTCGGCGGTCTGTCACAGGTTGGTGCATGTTTCTTGGTAATTCCTTGATCTCTTGGAAAAGTAAGAAACAAGCTCATGTTTCTAAATCTTATACTGAATCTGAATATCGGGCCATGTCTATTGCTTGTTCTGAGATTATCTGGCTTCGTGGGCTTCTCGCTAAGCTTGGTTTTTCTCGATCTGATACTACTCTTCATGCAGATAATACTAGTGCCATTCAGATTGCTGTTAATCCTGTTTACCATGAGTGAACTAAGCATATTGAAGTGGACTGTCATTCTATTCGTGAAGCCATGGACAATCGTGTTATTTCTCTTCCTCATGTTTCTACTGATCTTTAGATTGCTGACGTCTTCACCAAGGCTATGACACGACAACGCCATTAGTTTCTTGTGGGCAAATTGATGATTCTTGATCGACCAACATCAATTTGAGGGGGGATGTTAGTCAATAATATTTTTCCGTTTATTCTGTAATTATTTTGTAATTATAGTTGCCTTATTAGGTTGATTAGGTTGTTTTATTAGGTTGATTATAGTTGCCTTGTTAGACTGATATAGTTGCCTTATTAGATTATTTTCTTTTTGTAATTGCTGATATTCAGCATTGTAATTACGGTTTTAAGGTTTTTCTCTTCTATAAATATGAGAACCCTCACAAAGAGAGGTATTCAGTCCATTTGACAAATTCATGCTCTGAAACCACCACGAAAACATGTAGAACAAGAGAATCTTAGACTTGTTGGTGATGGATCTGTTGAAAATCTGAAAACTGTTTGAAATCTGAACAAATTTTGGACTCTTGCCGTGATGGATTTTGTCGGTCGATAGTGGTATAGGTCGAAGCCCTAGAAGAGAGAAGGCAAAAGAGTGAATTGAAGAGGATATTGCTCTTTGTGTTGGGTTGCAGGACATGGGTAATAGGGAGGACGGAGGACGGAGGACGCGCGTGAAGGAGAGAGGAAAGAGATTTTTTTTTTTTTTTTTTATTAAAATAATATGTTGAGAATCTACCGGAATCATGGAAAAATAATAGGTTGAGAATCTACATGATTACTGTAGGTTCCCAACCAAGATATGTATATATAAGGTATCTGCTGTGGAAGTTTTTTCGGTGTTTTTTATAAAAATTTTCTTAAATATAAGGGGAAACCTATAAGTAACTGTTACTAGCGCTCTAGATATCCTATAGATGATCCTCTTCTCTGAATAGAAGAAAAATCTAAAGAAAAAAACACTACAAAATAAAACTCATGCATCAGATTTTTCAAAGATTTCCTAAACCATTGGTAGCATTGTAGCTACCCAATGCATTATTATAATTATAAAAATTGTTCTCTTTCCTCGTGTCTCTCTCCTCTGACATCTCCCCATGTCATGATCTTCTTCTTCTTTCTTCTTATAGCACCCCATCTCTCTCTCTGTCACACTGGAGTTCACCTCGATGTGCATCCAGTCAATGCAGTCAATTTACTCTTATTTTTTTATTATTTTATTTTGATTGTAATTTTGGGTAGCTTGATTATTGTTAGAAGTTTTTGGGCTTTTGATTTCGGTTGATGGATCAAATTGGTACCGGTGTGAACTTTCTATGCCTTGTTTTGATTTCAAGGGTGATATCTGAATGGTGATTTCGGTTGAATGGCCGGTTCTTGCTTTGGGTGATAGAGGTTAGGGACGGTGGACAAAGGTTCTTGCTTTAGATGATCGATGTCTGAAGTTGTGTTGTATGTAAATTAGGGAATAGGGCCATGTGCTTGCAGAAGAAGACGGAGAGGAGAGAGAGAGAGAGGGGTAAAAGAAATGAAATTAATCAAAAAAATATATATTAATATTTAACTGTATAGGAAAATATTAATAGTGTGGCCGTGTGGGTGTTGAATTTTTGAAATCAGAATTAAATTTTTATTCTTTTTGCGAATTTCAAGGTTTGACTTTTTAGAAAAAGTTGAATAAATATGATTAGTTTAAAAAAAAATTGAATAAAATATGATTTGTTTTTAAAAAAGTTAAATAAAATATGATTTATTTTTGAAAAAAGTAGAATCATAATTATATTTTGTTTCCAAAATTCCGTATTCAAATACATCATAAGAGAAGTTATTGTGGAATATATTTAAATATGAAAGTAAAAAGTAGTTTTGTTTATTAAATTTAGAGAAAATGATTGGGTATCTACTGCTAGTGCTCTTACTCTCTTAGTGAAGATCGCATATGTGACTTTAGGGAATCTCTTCTGCAAACCTCAATTGAACATGTTTGCAAACGAGTAAATCTGCTTCGAGACCTTGTACAAGCATAATTGCTCTGAGGTGGAGCAATTAGATATTTAGTAGTAATGTCACGTGTGAAATTAGATATTTCTACTTACTCCTTGTTTTAAGGTGAAGCGTTATAACAACCACAACTTTTCTTCGTTGGATGGCATGTGAGGTTATCTATGTGCATAGAAATTCAAGGAGTTTAATGATCACTCCTAATCAAGAGTCGTTTAAGAAACAAAAGCTCCTGAATTCATGGACTTTGTGCAAGATGGTTAGACGGTGGGCAAATATGCCGCCAAAATAACTCAATTGGTGAAACTAGGACCTACGGTTTATCCTAAGTCTTTAAATAGGACACTCTCCACACAACATTTTTGGAATCATCTAAAGAAACATATAGATGAGACGAGACATCAATTGATCAATCAAGTCATCAATCGTTTGATCGGTGCTATGGGCATCAATTGCCCAATGGTAACGGCATTAAATGCACCATTTAGCATCAAAGGTTGGGATGATAAAAAATGACAAAGGGAATTAAATACATCGTGTGGCCGACAAAAGAGAGGTAATACTAAATACACCGCACACCTACAACAAAACAAGTAGTAGGGATATCGATCAAGCAATCTTAAGTATTTAGTTAAAATCAGGATGATGGATTTGACGCGATGATGCAGCCAATTAAGCATAAAAAGGACCATACCCAACAACGTACACTACAAGATACATCGTCATAGGAATAATGCCTTCGTTGCCTTGCCTTGTGCCATTCAACACTAGCAACTATCTTCTCCAGACAGGTTGTATTTGTTTGTCATATACTCATGTCATGTCTTCTTCCTTGTGTCCATATATATATAACTTTCAGTTGATTACTTGAATTTTTGACAAATATCATTACTAATCAAATTCCTTTTGGAAACCGTGGGGAAAAAAAAAAAAACTCAAAGATGTGGATTTTTAGGTTGCAGTTATGTTATTCGGGGAGCTAGTTATGGAGAATGTCCTACAGATTTTTTTGAGGGTGGTAAATTTTTGAAATTTGTCGAAGGATTATATATGTTTGATAGAGAATAGTCTATATATATATATATATATATATATATATATATATATATATATATATATATATATATATATATATATATATATTTTGTCCAATGATTATTAAGAGTGACACATGTCATCATTTTATTGGTGCTGACATAGACACTAATGAAATTTGTCAAGTATTTTAACTGTAGGGACTAAATTGTTTTTTCAGTCTACCCTGATGATCTCTGAATTATTTTTATACCGCGAGAAGCAATTTGTAATTTAGACCAATTACATAGACTAATTTGCATTTATCAAAAAAATTAGTTTTTTTTTTTTTTTTTTTTTAAGAGAATAAGGGTATTATCGGCATACCTTTGTAATTTGATGAATCACATTAACACACTTAAAAATTCATGGAGCTAATTAAGCTGGCTTCTTTTTTCTTTTCTTTTTATTATTTTTTTTAGAGATAATTGCACCGTTGGTCCCTGTGGTATGCCATAATTATTTTCCACTCCCTATGGTTTAAAAAGTGCATGAGAGGTTCTTGTGGTATGCAATAATTACAAATCAATCCCTGCCGTCAAATTCTGTTAACATAAGGGGTGGTTGCCACACCCTTGCCCCATTTTTTCTTTTTCTTTTTTGTTTTTTAAAATAAGTTTATTTATTTATTTTTTAATAAATTTATATTATTTTATTAAGATGTGCATGTCAGCGCCACATGTCGCCAATAAGATGGGGACACGTGCCGCTGATGTGGTATTTGACGGAATCTGTTAAAAATTTTAACAGAATTTGACGCCAGGTATCGATTTGTAATTATTGCATACCACAAGGACCTCCCATGCACTTTTTAAATCATAGGGAGTGAAAAATAATTATGGTATATCACAAGGACCAACGGTGCAATTATCCTTTTTTTTATTATTTTTAATTAATTATTAAAGATTTTTTTATTTTTATTTTATATATATATATATATATATATATATATATATATATATATAGTGCCACATGTCAACTTCAGCGGTTGACACATGGCGAGCCATTAAAATTTGGACGAAAAATGTAACAGATGTAGCAAATGAGTTTTTACTTCTAACTCAGGTACTACTTATGAAACAAATGAAAACTCAAGTACTAAATTTAAAAAAATCGAAAACTCAAATACCAATAAAGTATTTAACCCAAAAAATAATAATAAAAAAAGACAAACTCAGTAGGGCCACCGCTGCCCCATGCAGCCCCGGAGGCGTGCCTGCGTAAGCGCCATAGGACTATATAAAAAGCACAAGATCTGAGGATACCAAAATGCAAGAAAATAAAGATAAGGAAACAGAGAAATAGAAGGAGGAAACGCAAACAGGGAGTAGTGGCCATGGCGTCGGAAATTTGGTGACTGCTCAAGATCGAGGCTCTTAACGGCTAGAATATATAGGTGGTGTCCATTTTTTCTCTTTCTCCTTACCATTAATTATCATTATTTTATTATATTTTTGGATAAGTATGTTCTTTCATTAATTAATTAACAATATGCATGGAGTTGGACGTAAGAAGAAAAAATAACATTTCTCATTAACAATACTAACCAAATTACAATAATACCCCCAGCCCCCTCCACCTTTTCTTTTTTCCTTTTCTGCAACCCTTAAATTACTCATAAGCTTGGTACTTCTGTCATGGTGGTTCTTATTTTTACTACTTCACAAATTTGGTAGCTAGTAAAAAAAATAAGAAAATTCTTGTTTTAGGTTTAATGGAGTTAGATTTTTATAGGGACACGCTGACGGGTAGAACCGTGATTTTTTATATATACAAAAATTACTTGTCATAAGTCATAAAATGATCTGACATAGTGTAAGAAGATCGAATAGAAATTTGTCATATGAAGGGTTAGAAACTATATATTTGACGGTGTTGAAAAAAATAATATGATAAAGGAGAACAATAAAAACAAACACTAAAATTATTAGGAAAATTGAAAAATATTATTTGCGCAAAGCTGCCTTGAAACAAGCATCCAAAAATCAAAAAGAGATCGTAGGATATATTCAAAAAATAGAAGCAACAGAGTAAAAGGAAAAACGTTAATTCAAATGACAAAAGTGTTAATATTGATGTGTGTTTGCATGTGTATACAGTGGTTGCAGTACTTACGGTATATAAAACTTATAAAGAGTATTAATAAAATAATTAGTTATTTTTATTTAAAAATTTTAAGATATTTAATTATTTGATATGTTATATAGGTTTGAAGTTAAAGTCCTGATTTTAAAGTTTATTCTATTTAACAATTTGTAATTTTTGTATTAACTCTTTTCTCTCAATAAAATTTGTGCAAAAGAGAAACAAAAATCCTCATTTAGCCGATATCAAGATCAAAATTTAGAACAAAAAAGAAAAACAAAGAGACAGATTTCAATGCTTTGAAAGCAAAAAATTGTCACACAATTTAGTTCAAATCCATAAATTTGAGCAAAAAATTATGTCTATTTGCCTAATTAACTATTCCATGCACATATATAATATCAAACTGATTATGTTGTTTTTATATTTGATTTTATTTGTTTAAAAATAATAATAATAAAACAAAACCCAAATGGAAGAGGGTGCTATCAACGTGCCTAATAAAATTGCAAAGTAGTGGGATCAGGGGTGGCCGATAAAAATTGAGGCCTAAGGCAGAAAATTAAAATGTTGCCATTTAAATTTTATATTAACTATTAAAAAATTATTATTCTATCTTTTTGAGATATAAAATAACTAATCAAATTCTCATGTTCAAGTTTTTTATATGAGTAGTCTATTTTATGTTGTAAGATAAACAATAGCAAGTAGGATTTAACTAGTTGTATACTGAAATTAACGACACGCAATCGGGACTCGCAACAACGACAAATTAAAATCAACGGCAGCTAATAGTAAGTATAACATATAAAATATCAAAGAAATAAAAAATGATAAAACCAAGAGCAAAAGATTAAAAGTGATAAAGAAAATAAGAGAAAAAATAAATATAAAAAGAAAGTGGACCAACTGGTCGTGCTTTAGTTTGAATTATTTATTTTTAAAGATTTAAACATGCAACATCAATCACCTTTTTTTTTTTCAAAAAAAAAAATTTAATTTTCGTTTAAAACCATTCTAACATCGTTGAATGTCAAATGACATTTTCTCATTTTCTTTTCTAGAAGCCTTTTTTAGGACAGGAGGCGGTGCCTTAATTGACATAGCCATGGTACGGATCATTCTGAGTACGGAATTGCTACGAGGGCCTCATCGGGCTCCTCCAGGGCCTCATTGGGAACCTCCAGGGCCTTATCCAGCGGTTAGTGCTTATCCAGTGCCTCGAAAATCGAAGCTTCCTCGAGCCAGGGGTCAAAAAAAGTTTTCAATAGAGGCAAGTATTTTAATTTTCTCATTTTTTTACCTTATAATTTATTTATTTTTTTAGAATTGAGAGAGCGCCATGACAGCCCCTACCGGCCCACTATAGGTTCGGCCTAGGAGCTCCTCCAATTGTGGTGCAGAGCTCTAGAAGCATATATACGATCTTAGTGGATCTTATTGGATCCAGTGGATCTCCAGAAAGAAATATCTGTTCTTTCTGTTTTTTTTTTTTTTTTTTTCAATATCAATCGTATATATACGATCTCACTAGATCTTACTAGATCCAGTGGATCTCCGGCGAGGGCCGGCGTATCCGCCGAGATTCGCCCCGAATCTTTGTCCAACTCCTCGTTCGACGTCGTCGAGAACCGGCGAGGGCCGGCTAGCTAAAGGCCTGGTTTGAGCTTCCCTAGAGACGGAAAAAAGCATCGGCGAGACAACGACAGTGAGTTTCGTCCTCCGTCACTGACGACGAAAACGAGCTTCCCTAAGTGGTGGCGATCGAGTCGTACGACCAGGTGGGGGTGAGTCGTCGTCTTTTGGAAGAAAATAAAACACACACAAAGAACAAAAGAAGAAAGATTAGTGAGAGTGAGACAGGGCGAGATGAGAGAGTTGAGAAATTTTTTGGGAGAAATAACGAGTAGAGAGTCTGAGAGAGACGAGAGACTTGAGAGAGAGAGTCACATGCATCAAATGGATGTGACAGGCCAGGCAACAGCCTTTTAGTGAAATGCCACCTTTGACATGTCATTAAATAGCAGCGTGACAAATATTTCATGTCACTAAAATGTTTTTAATTTTGAAAAAATTTATTTATTTTCGGATCCTGAAAAAAATTAGAAACTTTTTTTAAAAAGTAGCAACATGGTTTATTTGCCACATTGCTAATTGATGACGTGTCAATAATCCACATCACAAAATAGAGGTGTCAAATTGACACATCATGATGTACTAACATGGCTTATTGACATGTCATTAATTAGAGACGTGGAGTATTTAGTGATATGCCACTTTTATACACGTCGTTACTTAGCGACGTCGCAAATAAGCCATGTTACTAAATTTAGTAACATGCAAATTATACATATTTTTAAAGTTCATGTTCTTTTGTAGTCGGAGGAGGCAATTCTCAGGACATCACAAGGAGAATATGGGCAGACAAAATTGGGGGAGGCAAGCTTAACGGGAGATGATGAAAGTATTGATCAAACTATACCAATTCTCAGTACATCACAAGGAGAATATGTGCAGACAAAAGTGGGGGAGGCAAGCTCAACGGGAGATGTTCAAAGTACCGAAACTAATGAGAGTAAGTGCTCTCTCTTTCTCTCTCGTCATACGCACTCTTACTCGTAATAGCATTAATTTGAATTTTTTTTTTGGAAAATTTTTAGGGAAAAAGATATTGAAATACCTTCCCCTCTATCGAGCTGGCCTAGAAGGTGATTGGCAAGCTGCTAAGGCCATACTTGAGAGAGATCCAGATGCCGTTCGACTTCCCATATCAGATGACAAGCAATATATTCTTCACATTGCAACGTTAGCAAAACGCTCTACTTTTGTAACAAAACTGCTAGAAAGGATGAGTCCGGATGACTTAGAATTGGAAGACAAGTACCATAACACCGCCCTTTACTATGCTGCTTTGTCAGGAACTGTGAACATTGCCAAGGAGATGGTGAACATGAACCAAAAACTACCATTGATCCGTCCTCCGGGAACCATTAAACTACTACCACTTTATGCGGCATCCATGCTTCCAAATAGAGACATGGTGGTGTATCTATTCTCTGTGACTCCTTTTGAACAGTTGACTGCTACTGAACGCATTAATCTCCTTTTTTCTACTATTTACGCTGATTTGTATGGTATGTATTCTCTGCGACTACTTTAGATCTTTCTTACTTCGACAATGAATTTTAGGCTGTTAGACAAGCAGGATATATAGAGTAATTACTTACCACTTCTAATATTGCAATATCTTTAATAATCATATATATATATAAATATATATCTTGGAACCAACCTTAATTTTCCAAACAGATATAGCATTGGATATTCTGGAAAAGGATGCAACGTTAGCAACTACCGAGGACAGCGAAGGGCGTATAGCATTGGAAGTGTTGGCAAACAAACCTTTTGCACTTGGCAGTAGAACTCAGATTTCAACATCCGGTTAGTTTGCCTCCAACCCTAACTTATATTATATATATATATATATATATATATATATATATATATATATATATATATATATATATATATCGGTATTCCAACTACTTAAATTGTTTTTATTAATTATTGTGAGGACCCTTTTTTTGCCAACCTATGATACATACCCCATAATATGTACCTGGTAAATCAGAGTATAACATCTATCTACTATACATCGGAAAACATAAACCTAATAGCGGAAATCACATCTTAAACATTTATCATAAATTAATCATAATCAAGAGCCAACATTACATCTATCTGTTTAAGTCTTTTCTCAAGTTAAATACATAACATAAATGACTATACAATAACAAGTGACACAGGCGTCACAAGCCATAAACAATAACCATAAAACAAAGGACGCCCATGGTCCAGTAAATTATGACCGTCACGGCGAGTTTCAGTCATAATATCCCAAGTACACTTCTACAACACCAACAACTACAACCAGAGTACCTGTAGCCAAAGAAACATAATTTATAAGGTTGTGAGGGTTTGCCACATCCGTATAGGTGGAATTATGAGCCCACCATCTTAGCATAAATAAATACACTAAGACCTCAGAGGTATACTATTCACTGAGTTTTCATAAAGAACCAACTTTTCATTTCTAGTCATGCATACACTATAACAACCACCAATTTTATAAACTTTTGTTTGAAAACCCCCATAACTGATATAGCAAATACCAACTAATAGAAAACATTTAAAGCATACTACGCAGCTGAGCATATACGTAGAAGTTCCATTGTTGGAAACATTTACATACATCCTCACCTACTATAATACTTTTGATTCAATGATACTTAGAAAACAATAGCATTTAAATTATGCAACCATCCGATAAAAATATACATAAGCTCTTTTCCATTGAAACTCTTATGATACTAATACGTCTAGCAAAACTATTCATAGTATAAAAACATCACTCATAAAAACAATGCTATACATGTCCATACAGGTTTCCTCATGGAAATTAATCCATGCCTTATGGGAATTAGCCCAAGTTCCTCATGGAAATTAATCCAAGCCTCATGAAAATTAATCCAAGCCTCGTGGGAATTAACTCAAATTCCTCATGGAAATTAATCCAAACCTCATGGAAATTAATCTAAGCCTCATGGGAATTAACCCAAGTATAGTTTCCCGTGTGTTATAAACCTCACTTTGATGCACATTTAGCGTTCATATGCTTATGCTTCCTGCCTTAAAACAATTCATTTCATTTCATGAGTCATGCTTTAGTTTTGGACGGAAAATCAGACGGAGGTACCATTTCCGTCTTTTCATATACCACAGATACCAAATTTGATAAAAAGTGAAACTGATGGGGCAAAAAATAAAAGAAATGAGTGTATGAATCATTTCTCAAAAAATAAAGGTTGTAAAGCACAGGGGGCAAATATATATATTTAACCCTATTATTTATCATTATTTCCTAAAGACCCATTAGTAGTATTTTTTTATTATTCCAATTTTCATTATTTTATCTTAAACTCATTTTATTTCGATAATATAAATATCATCACTTAGAATCTAATTATTAGTCCCATCTAATTTAATAAATATAATTTACTAATTACTAAACTCCCTATTTATTTTCTTAGTCTTTATAATTATGTTCATCAAATCTACACTACTTTTTCTTTCGGCAAAATTTCAATCAACTCCAAAATAATTGTTCTTAAGAATTTTTTACTAGGGGATCGAGAAAATTCTCTTGGCCGAAAATTCAAAATACACATAATATATAAAATAAGGAATATTCTTCCTGAGAAAAATTAAAGAAACTTTTGCACAAATCTAACTTATTTAATAAACGACCCTAAATAAATAAATAATAAAACATTTCATTATCTTCATTTTGTAAATCAAATCTACACAACACACACAGATATATATAGATTTAATAATTTTTTACCAAATGATCTTTGAATAGATTCTTGTCCTTATCTTAGGGTACAAACAGAGTGGAAAGAAAGCTGTCATGCCGACGTTAGCCCATGAATTAACTGAAGGCCTTTGGAAAAATATTCAAAAATTGCCGGACAAAAAGTTCTTAGACTTGGTTGTCGAACATTCCTCTTTCCTTTTTGTTGCTGCGGAATCAGGGAATGTTGAATTTTTAACCATACTTTTACGTTCTCATCCTGATCTCATGTGGAAGACTGATTCAAAAAAAAGAAATTTATTTCACATTTCTGTTTTACATCGGCAAGAGAGTGTATTCAATCTAATATATGAAATAGGCGCTTTCAAAGATATGATTGCACTCTGTGTTGACAAAAATCAGAACACCATGCTACACTTGGCTGGAGAGTTGGCTCCTACAAAGAGATTAAAAATCATATCAGGAGCAATCTTTCAAATGCAACAAGAATTGTTATGGTTTAAGGTGTGTTATCATATTATTCCAATTTTCTTAATTTCTTTGGTTGCACTTTTGCCGTACAATTTACATCTTTATTATTGTAGGAGATCGAAAAAATGATGCCGCCTGCATACTTGAATTCGAAGAATTTAGAAGGCAAAACACCCCAGGATATATTTACTGAGGAACATACAAAGTTACAAAGAGAAGGCGAAAAGTGGATGAATAAGACAGCAAACAATTGCATGCTTGTGGCAACATTAATTGTTACTGTCGTTTTTGCTGCAACTTTTGCTGTACCAGATGGAAACCATCAAGAATATGACGTTCCTCTATTGTTGAAAAATAGATGGTTTACGGTATTCTTCGTATCAGATATAATCGCAATGTTGTTCGCTTCGACCTCGATATTAATATTTTTTTCATCAATTCTAACGTCTCGTTACAAGGAAGAAGATTTTCTCGGATGTTTACCTAAGAAGTTGGTGCTTGGACTCACTGCACTTCTCATCTCCATAGTAGGCATGATGGTCGCCTTCAGTGCAGCTTGCATTTTGGTCTATAAGAGGAAAACGACATGGGTTCCGTTTATTATAATTACCGTGGCTGTTCTCCCAATTGTTTTGTTTGTTCGGCTAATTTACGATCTTTTGCTTGATATATTCAGCTCCACATTCTGGTGTAGATCTCATTTTGGGCCACGTAAACATGGGCTTTTCAAGCAAAATGTAACTGTCGACCCCAACAAAATTGATCACTAGAAAAGGGATCGAGGAGGCCCAGCAAGGAATTTAGCAAAAATCAAGACTTTTCAATTGTTGTCCACTTGTCCATCAAACCTTCAATTTATTCTTTATTAGAATTATTCCCGTTTGTGCGAGAAATATATAATTTCACATTGTATTTTTCTAATTTGTAAACCCACTGAAGTCAAGTACAATTTAACTAATAAGGAATTCCATTTGTCAAGTAATGTACAATACCTCTCATTCCACCTCAATTTCTTTTAAAAATAAGTGACTTTTCACTACCCCAAAAAAAAAAAAAAAACAGACATTAGCCACCTTTAGCCATATGGCCAATTAGCCATGTTGTCATAATGATCACGTGACGAGATGTAACAGAAAATATGAAAAAGCCAGTTAGTCACGTGTATTAATTACATATGGCCAACTTGCAACATGTATTAATTACACGTGGCTAAAAAATTTTTAATTTTTTTTTTTAAATTTAGAATTTTAGCAACGTGCTTTATGAACACGTTGCCATTTGCATGTTTTGGGGGGAGGGTTTTAAATTTGTCTTTGATTTCAATTTTAATATTTTTTATTTTTATTTTTATTTTTTAGGAATATTATTATTTTAATTTTGAGATGATTTGAAATTTTAGCCACGTGGTTTATTTGCCACGTCGCCAATTGGCCATGTAGCTCTCTCTCTCTCTCTCTCTCTCTATATATATATATATAAATTAAAAAACTCAAAAATTTGAGGCTTTTGTGGGGAAGGGACACGCGTCCCTCAAAAACCTTTTTTTTAAACTTAAATTCAAATTTTAAGCTTTCTTAAAAAGCTGCACACAGCTTTTTAAGAAAGATTAAAATTTAATTCTCAACTCTTTCTCAACATAGACGTGCGAAGCAAGTATTGAGCAAGCCTCACAATTTTCTTTTTTGAAGATATGAACTCTCTCTCTCTCTCAACTCACAGGTCGATCTCTCTCGTTATTTCTCAGAAAATTTCATTTAAGCTCTCTCGTCTCTCTCTGTCTGACTCATACTTTTATTACTCGATTGCCACCACCTGAAGAAGCTCGGTTTTGTCGTCGGTGATGATGAGAAAAAGAGGCCAGTGCTTCTTTTTTTTTTTCGTCGCTGGGAAAGAAAAATCTATGCCAGTGATTTTTTTTCGTCATCGGAGAATGAAAATCCGCTCCGGACGTCGATGGGGAAGGAAAATCCCCTCCAAATCTCACTGGCCCTCGCCATATCTCAATGACGTAGTCGTCGACAACGAATTGGACGAAGATCCGGTGTGGATCTCGCTGGATACGTCGGCCCGAGATCTAGTGACATATATATATCTTTTTTTTTCTTCTTTATTTTTTTTTTAAAAATGGTGATTTTACCGACGTGGGTTAGAGGTAAGTGGCTAAAAATACATTCTTTTCTCTTTTTTTCTTTTTTTTTTTTTTTCACCTTTTTCGATTTTTTTTAATTAAAAAAGAAAAAAGAAGAGAGAGAGATAGAGAGAGAGAGAGAGAGAGAGAGTGCTGCATGACTAAATAGCCACGTATATAAAAATTTACGTGGCTAAATGTGTATTTAGCAACAACTTGATCAACTACGTGTGACTCATGTAATTAATTGTGCGTGGCGAACCGTTAGCCATGTGGATGTGCCACGTACACGTGGCTAACTGCAAGTGGTTAAAAAACAAATTTTTTGTAGTCTTTGTTAAAAAGTTTTAAAAATTAATATAATTATGTATTTATATTTATATTTTTTGTTTGACAACTTTTTATAATCGAAATCATTTAAATTAAGACTATTGGAAGAGTAAGAGAGGAAATAATGTAGGTATTTATAATGTCAACTCGATCACCAAACTATTAATTTAAAATAATACATGAGTGTATGGACCTATGTGTATGCTTTAATATGGTGCAAAGCAGTGAAATTAAAGCACCGAAGGCACTTCTCTGTGTGTGGCATTGATTTCAATAAGACTCAAAGGCTATTGATCATGGTTCTTGGAGAGGAATTAAACAGTTTTAAGCCCAAGCTGATGCACATTCTTTCTTTTGTTCTTCATCAATCAAACTATATATGTACAAAAAAACCTTTAGTGACTAGAGTTTTGGATTGCTACTGCAGTGGGAGGTGAACTCATCGTATGTTGGAGGATGTAAATTGAGTTTTGGGTTATAAAAGTTTTGTAATTACGTGGACTAATTTGTAACATAAACCTTTTATATATATATATATATTTTGAGTTGGCTACCCCGAAATAATTTTACTTTTAAAGAGCTTTTTAAAAAGTTTATAATTCATCACCAAATCCTCGTGTTGATTTTCTTTTAGGCTTTGTTGGATTGTTGTTTTTTTAACCATAGTAATTGGCTTAATCATTTTTTTTTTTTCTGTAATTTGAATTAAGTGAAGATTGAGATAATCTCTTTTGTTAATCTTGGGGTTAAACTGAATTTTCAGTAATTTTTAAATCACCTTGTAGTTGAGTCTATTCAAACTTAATACATGGTCATTTGAGCTTCAGGTCATGATTAATTCTATTTAGGCTTACTAATTTTCAACTATCTTTTTTTCCTGTAAAATTGTGGAGGAAACATTACTCCTACTGACGTACCACGCCAAGCTCTCAACCATTAAATTAAAAGTTGTTTTAAATTATTATTATTTTTTTTTTTTTGATTTTTTTTTAAAAGTTAGAGCGCTAAGGTTCCAGAGTTAAGACTTTAAAATCCATTACCTATTCTAATATGGACCCTAATAGATGGGCTCGCACACTCTACACACAAGACCATTGGGCTCACTTAAGGCCGAACCTAATTCTAAAATAGGAGGTCTTACATTATATATAAAGTGAGTATCACTCTTTATACTTTTTCGAAAAGTATTTATTTAATTATTGATAAGATTTATCATTCAAGTTAATTAGATAAACTGAATTATTTGTAATAAATCATATTTAATATATATTTTTTTTAATCAAGTAGACTATCATATTATATCTTATGGCCTTATTTACAAGCTCATTCAGTCCAATTTTAATTCTATATTAATTAAGTATAATTTATAGTATATACAAACACAGACGTGCAGGCACGCACAAAGCTATGAGAAGACCCATAATTACAATGATTCAAACTGTATATATCACCTTTGAAATATCATTTATCCTTTAAATTAAAAATGTATTCTATGTCATGGATCCTATTACAGTTATTATTCTTGGAGCGTACTTCACTAGCTTGGGATGGATCTTTTACTATGTGAGTTGGATAAAACCGGACTAAGAATCGGTTTTGGGCCTTAGTATATAAGTTGCTTGGCCTGGTCGGCCCACTTCCCAGCAGGTGGGATCCCTAAGTATACTTTAACAGTTGTGGGATCCCTAAGTATACGTTAAAGCATTTCATTGTCTTCATTTACCAAATGATCTTTGAATTGATTCTTTTCCTAATCTTTGGCTCTTTATCTTCAGTGTTTATTTACGTAAAGCTGCCTTGAAACACGCACACGCAAGCATCCAAAAATCAAAAAGAGTCCGGCAGGATATATTTGAAAAATAAGAAGCAACGGTATAAAAGTAAAAGTTAAAATCACAAAAGTGTTAATATATGGATGCCATATGGCAGTGCTCTTCCTTTCTTTTCTATGAAGGATGGTAAAGGGCCGGTGGGTTTTGAATAAATTTGTTAGTTGTTATTAGGGATTCCCGTTGTCGTGGTTGGCCTTGGTGTTTGCCATTTGGAGCGTCGGTGTTGCTGTGTGTATGCGTGTGTATACAAGGGCATTACGCGGCGAGCGGTTGCAGTTACGGTATGAGTTATAATAGTATTAAATAATTAATTTTTTTTTTATTAACTCAAAAATTTTGAGATATTTAAATCCTGATTTTAAAGTTTATTCTACTTTTTAGCAATTTGTAATTTTTGGATTGAATTCTTTTTTCTCAATAAAATTTGTGCCATTTAGCCCGATATCAAAATCAAAATTTCGAACAAAAAAATGACAAATTTTAATGCTTTGAAAGCAACTGAATTTCAAACAATTTACTTCAAATCCATTTATTAAAAGTAGTTCGGCTTATGATCTAAATCCACACATTAAAGCATTTTCTTTGACTACATCTTTTCTTGATTAATTTGATTATATACAAGACTCTCTTTATTAAGAAATAGTCTAAACGTTTAAAGTCTCTTCTACTTTTATATTAACATAAATAAATTTAAACAATTCTTCACATTGCAATTGCAGCAACATGTTCTAGTTTTGTAAAAGAACTGCTGCAATGGATGACTCCAGATGACTTAGAATTGAAAGACACTAACGGTGTGTCACAGACCTGTTAATTCTGTGAGAGAATTCAACTATTACAGAACTAGGAAATAGAATTTTAGAAGGAAAGAAGAAGGAAGAGATGAAGGAAGAATGATGAATCTTTATTGAATAAGCCAATTCGAGATGGCGAGTCTCCTTAGTTCAAACTGAACTTCAACAAATGTCAAAAACTGAACTTTACACTGTAATCAACTATATTTATACACAACTGAAATGTAGAAGGATAAAAGCAACTAATTCTTGAAACTCATTAACTGTGCAACTGAATTACTGGATTCCAACTAGAATCCATAATTCATGCTACTCCTCTGCATCTGCCACGTACACCTCCAGCATACACCTCCTACATTTGCCACGTACAACTCCAGCTGCCCTTACCTGAATCTTCGGCTTAGTCTTAACCAGACGTGTAACATTACCCCTCCCATTTTTAGAACACCTTGCCCACAAGGTGTGGGTAGGCCTCTTTAAGGACATGGAAATCCTCCCAAGTAGCATCATCCGCATGTTGTCCCTCCCAACGAATCAGCAACTCAACATAAGCACGATGATTCTTAGGTCTCAAGCGTCGACTAAGCACCTCCACCGGTTCTGGCTGCAAAATCCCCTTAGAATTAACTGGTGGCAACTTAGGAACAACCTCTGTAGAAGACCCTACTTTGAGCTTAAGCTGGGAAACATGGAATACTGGATGTATTCTGGCCTCAGGAGGAAGCTCAAGCTCATAGGCTACCTGTCCAACCTTCCTCAAAATAGGAAAAGGTCCATAAAACCGAGGGGATAATTTGAGAGACCTTCGGACTGCAATGGTTGATTGTCTATAAGGCTGCAGCCTCAGATAAACCAACTGACCAATCTCAAAACTTCTTTCTGACCTCTTTAAATCAGCATACCGTTTCATACGTTGCTGAGCCTGCTGTAAGTTGTGCTGCAGTAAAGCAAGGATCTGTTGTCTCGACTTAAGGACTTCATCTACTGTCTCCACCCGTGTAGTGCCAGGAACATAAGCTAGCAACCTTGGAGGTGGAACTCCATACACAGCTTCATAGGGAGTCATCCTGATGGAGGTATGCCAACTGGTGTTATACCAGTATTCAGCCCAAGGTAACCAAGACACCCACTGTTTTGGATTATCTTGAGCAAAACATCTCAAGTAATTTTCTAAGCACTTATTAACAATTTCAGACTGGCCATCTGTTTGTGGATGGTAACTAGAGCTCATGTCCAAAGAAGTCCCCTGAAGTTTGAAGAATTCACGCCAGAAAGCACTAGTAAAAACCGGGTCTCTATCAGAAACTATTGAGAGAGGCATCCCATGTAGCTTGAACACTTGAGATACAAACAATTTGGCTACCGTGACTGCTGTATAGGGATGTGATAAAGTCAGGAAATGAGCATACTTCGATAGGCGATCCACAACCACCATAATAACAGATTGGCCTTGAGAAAATGGCAACCCTTCAATAAAATCCATGGTAATATGAGACCAAACCCTCGATGGAATGGGAAGCGGTTGCAATAGTCCAGCAGGAAGACTATTCTCATGTTTACTTCTTTGACATATATCACAGCCCCTAATAAAAGATTTCAAGTCCTTTCTCATTCCTTTCCAAAAAAAATCCTTCTTTGCCCTCTGCAACGTTTTATCATATCTTGAATGTCCCGAAGTTGGGTCAGAATGAACAAACGAAAGGACTTTATTTTTCAACTGAGGTGATTGCCCCAACACAATTTTGTTTTTATACAACAACAGACCATCCCTGCAAGAATACTTAGCTGTATCCAGCTTATGATTTTGCCACTGGCTCAATAAGGTCTGTAGCTCCTGATCAGAGTCATATTCAGCCTTCAATTCTTCAACCCAAACTGCTCGAGGAATGGATAACAATAAAAGAGAGACCTTCACATCACTAACATCATTGTCCTCTCTTCTGGAAAGAGCATCAGCAACTTTATTATCTACCCCTTTCTTATATTCAACATTAAAATCATACCCCAATAACTTGGTTAACCATTTCTGCTGAAAAGGTGTGCCAACCTTTTATTCCAAGAGGAACTTCAAACTTTGTTGGTCAGTTTTAACCACAAAGGATTGACCAAGAAGGTAGGGGCGCCACTTCTGAATAGCAGTCACAAGTGCAAACAGTTCTTTTTCATAAGTTGACATATGTAGCGCTTTGCCTTTAAGGGCCTTACTAATGTAAGCAATTGGCCTTCTATTCTGCATCAACACTGCCCCTATACCAAACCCGCTGGCATCACATTCGATAATAAAAAGTTTGGGAAAAATTCGGAAGAGCCAATACTGGAGCCTGTGTTACTGCCATTTGAAATGCCTCCTTAGCCTCACATGTCCAGATAAAAGCATTCTTCTTCAGCATTGCTGTCAGTAGAGCAGCAATGGCCCCATAATGTTTTATAAACTTTCTATAGTATCCCGTAAGACCTAAAAAACCTCTCAAGGACTTGATGGTTTTAGGTAATGGCCAATCAAGGACTGCCTTAATCTTGTTGGGATCAGCACACACCCCATGGTTAGACACAACATGGCCCAAGTAATCCACCTCATTAACTCCAAACCGGCACTTAGACTTCTTGGCATAAAGCTGGTGCTGCCTAAGCAGTTCTAAAGTCAGCTTTAAATGTTCCATATGAGCTTCAAAATCCTTACTATAAACTAGTATGTCATCAAAAAATACTAGGATAAACTTTCGAAGATAAGGATTAAAGATATGGTTCATTAAACCTTGAAATGTAGAGGGAGCATTTGTGAGACCAAATGGCATCGCCAAGAACTCATAATGACCTTCATGAGTTCTAAATGCAGTTTTAGGAATATCAGAATCCACAACCCGGATTTGATGGTAGCCGGATCTTAAATCCAACTTAGAAAATACTCTAGCCCCCCATAGCTCATCAAGCAACTCATCTATCACAGGAATTGGAAATTTATCTTTAATTGTTACCTTATTCAGTGCCCGGTAATCCATGCACATACGCCATGTGCCATCAGCCTTTCTCACCAACAATACTGAGAAGAAAAAGGACTACGACTTGGCCTTATCACTCCTATTTGCAGAAGATCCTTCACTATCTTCTCGATTTCTTCTTTTTGATAGAAGGGATACCTATATGGCCGAACTGAAACAGGTTGAACTCCTTCTTGTAAAGGAATGGCATGGTCATGAGACCTTGGTGGAGGCAACCCTTTAGGTTCCTGAAACACATCTTCAAACTGCTGCAATAATTCCTGGATAAGACTCTGCTGATAAGAATCTGCCACATCATTTGTCACCACTGTGGATACCAACTGCAGCCATACTCCTCTACTGTCAACTCTAGACAATTTCAATGAAGAAGCTTCCTCCAAACATAAAGAAGGTCCTTGGTGCATACCCTGAAGCTGAATGGTCTTGTTGAGAAAAGAAAACTGCATGGTCAACTTCTCAAAATCCCACAAAATGGGACCTAAAGTCCTTAACCATTGGACACCCAACACTACTTGACATCCTGCTAAGGGAAGGACAAAAAATTCTGTAGAGAAGGAAAAATCCTGCAACTTCAAATTCACCGCCTGGCATTTCCCTGGACTAGGCACCAATTGTCCATTAGCCACTCTAACTTCCACTCCTTTATGCTGTACAAGTTGTAACCCCAGCAAACTCACCAATTCAACATCCACAAAATTATGAGTACTGCCTGAATCAATCAATACAGTAACTCTGTGATACCTCAGAAATCCAATGATCCGCATAGTTTTAGGACTAGGAGATCCCACTATTGCATTCAAAGAAATTTCTAGAAATTCTTCCAGGAAAAACTCTCCTGGATCCTCATCCTTCTGAACTGTTTCTTGAGAAATTTCTTCCTGACCTCCTTCCAAGGCTTCTAACACAAACAACTTAGGGGCCGTGCAAACATGTCCACTAGAGTACTTAGCATCACAATTAAAACACAGACCTTTCCTGCGTCTGTCATCCATTTGGGCTTGTGTAAGCCGCTGCACTTGTACCACAGCCTGATTTGGGCTCCTACCAACAACCCCTTTACCACTCTGGCTAGCTGTGACCCCAGAATAAGGAACCTGCTTTACAGAACTTGGCATGATGAGACGAGCAGTACCCCCATTACTAGACTTGGAAAATTGCCCAGAAGGATGATAGCTTGACTGAAAAGAGCTTGGAGTCCAAGCAGCCCTGATAGCTTTCTTATGGGCCAAAAAAGTTTCCTCCTGCATTTTAGCCAAGGCAAATGCATCAATTAGAGTTTTAGGATTGAACATCCTAATTGGGATTCTAATTTCATCTTTCAGACCCCCCAAAAACATGCTGAGCTTGTGAGAATCTGGCAGACCAATCACCTTGCTAGCCAAAAAATCAAACTGAGTCTTATAATCCTCCAAGACTCCCACTTGTTTCAACTTTGTCAACTCCTCCATTGGGTCATCATAAGAACCCTTTCCGAAACGGATTCTTAGAGATTGTAAAAAATCTCCCCAAGACTTTAGAGCTCCACTAGCTTTCAGCTCTTCAAACCAGATTAATGCCCGTCCTTCCATGTGAAAAGCCGAAATCGACAGCCTTTGTTGATCCGGAGTTCCATGATGGTCAAAGAATTGTGTAGCTCTGATGCACCAGGTTTCCGGTTCTTCACCTTCAAACTTAGGAAAATCAAATTTCATCGAACGAGTGTGAATACCATCATTGAAACTAGCCCCTTCTTGAAAAGAATGACCTCCAGTATAAGAACTTTGGCCCATCCTACCTCCCATAGCACCCTGATCTATTCCACCATTAGTAGCACCATTATTTCCGCCAAGAATACCTCTACCCACTCCACTATTAACACCGTGAGCCGGGGCCGTCTGCGAATTTCCTTGGTGGCTCTGACTCTGAATTCCGAACAACTGTGCTAATTGTCTATTATTTTCTTGAATCATTTCCTGCATACGCACTGCCAATGCATCCATTTCTGCCTTTCTATCAGCTTTGTCAGACTTTCTATCAGCTTTGTCAGCTTTGTAAATCTCCTGTAGTTGGGCGACCTGACTACCCAATTCCTTCACGTCCCTTGCTAACTGCGATTCTTCTGCCATATCTGCTGACCTCGTTTTCATAAGCGTGTCGACCGTGGGCTCTGATACCACTTGTCACAGACCTGTTAATTCTATGAGAGAATTCAACTATTACAGAACTAGGAAATAGAATTTTAGAAGGAAAGAAGAAGGAAGAGATGAAGGAAGAATGATGAATCTTTATTGAATAAGCCAATTCGAGATGGCGAGTCTCCTTAGTTCAAACTGAACTTCAACAAATGTCAAAAACTGAACTTTACACTGTAATCAACTATATTTATACACAACTGAAATGTAGAAGGATAAAAGCAACTAATTCTTGAAACTCATTAACTGTGCAACTGAATTACGGGATTCCAACTAGAATCCATAATTCATGCTACTCCTCTGCATCTGCCACGTACACCTCCAGCATACACCTCCTACATTTGCCACGTACAACTCCAGCTGCCCTTACCTGAATCTTCGGCTTAGTCTTAACCAGACGTGTAACACAGTGACACAGCCCTCTGCTTTGCTGCTGTTTCAGGAAATGTGAAAATTGCCGAGGCGATGGTGATAATGAACAACAATTTGCCATTGATCCGTGATGGCCACAATATCCTACCATTTCTCATCGCATCTTTTTCTGAAAAACAGAGACATCGTGTCGTATCTATTCTCTATCACTCCTTTCGAACACTTGACTGCAACTGAACGCATTGATCTCTTTCTTCATACTATTTCCACTAATTTGTATGGTAATTAACTTTTACTCTCTTTTATTGTATTTATAGAAATTTCAATTGGACGTGAAGCATATCTCATCAAATTAATGTGCTGTTTTGATAAACAGATATGGTATTGAGGATTCTGCAACTTGATCCATCATTATCATTTGCCGAGAACAGCCAAGGCCGTACAGCATTGGAAGTGTTGGCAAAGAAACCCTTTGCAGTTGGCAGTAAAAGACGTCCCATATCAGCAGCATGGGAAACTTGCTTCTACTCCTGTTAGTTTACCTCCAACCCAAACTTTTTTTACTTGTATATGCATATATATGTTCCAACTACTTGTTTTTATTACGTTGATCAAACTTTGATGACCTGATCGTTTAGATTATAACAATGTCGCACCATATTTTATCAACACCTATAAATTTTAAAAAAGTAAAAGCTTAATTTTTTTTTAAAAAAAAAAATCTAAAAATAATAATAACAAAAAACAGAAATCCCTTTGGCCTCAAATTAAAATAGTTAATCAAAAAGTGGCCTTTTTGGCACACTTTAGTAATTTGATGGGTTACATTAGTGCACTTAAAAATTCAAGGGGCTATTCTAAAATTGATTGTTAGTTCTTGGGCTTTTTTTTTTTTTTTTTTTTCCCTGAAATTATCCTAATTAGGAGTACGTTCTCCCTAACTTAAGTTTACCTATCCTGAATTTTCTTCATTTTTGTGTTATGATAATGCCTAATTAAGCCTAGAGTTGGACCTTATGGTCCCGTTAGTTAACATTTTATCTAGAGAAAACCTTCAATCTGAACCATCTGTAAAACACCACTTTTACAACTTTCAATAAGAATTTGACACATCATTTAAAAGACACTAAATACACTAAAGCCTAAAACAGCGGATAATCACTTTTCTTATTTCCTTCTAACCCTAGTAAACCAACCCACAAACCACCCCACCTCTCCCAGTTGAACGTTGCAACTAGAATCCACAGAGTCACCACTGGGATATGTCAAAGTCCGCATCCGGAATTTGCTTAGTTTCAGGTAGATGTGAGAGAGAGAGAGAGAGCTCGGGTCCGTGATGGTTGAGAGAGAGTTCTGACTACCGTACGACGAAGGAGAGAGTGACGGCGGAACGGTTTGGTCAAAAATAGCCAGATCTGTGCTAGTTTTAGCAACACAGGCCGATCTAGCTAAAGGTTGGGGTGGCGACCTTTAACGGCGGAACTCCATACTTGACAGTGCTTCCCAGTGGAGCGACCATGCCGATTTGGCCAAAAACGGTGACATTTTGGGCTTGGGTTGGTGGTGGTTCACAACTATGGGTGGCAGTTTTGTGGCGAATAGAAGCAGTGAATCAGTGATGGGTTATGGGCCGGGGGTGGTTTATTCTGTAGTGGGTTGAAGCTTAGGTAGTGCGAAGGCTCTGTTCGTGGATGGCGTGTGTATTGGATTGTGGAAAGTGTTTATTATTATTATTATTATTATTATTATTATTATTATTATTATTATTATTATTTATCCCATAAGAGTCAGTGCTTTCATGTTTATTGTATTTAGGATCCGTTTGAGTTTGCAATTTCAAAAAGTGCAATTTAAAATAACGATTTTAAAATGTGCGATTTGAAAAGTAATTTTTAAAAAATGCAGTTAAGTGTTTGGCAAAATCACAGTTTAGTATTTAAAATAGCAAATTAATCTTTAATATTTTGCATTTTTTAAAATGTATCATCTTACCTGCGATTTGAAAAAGCAGATTTTCTGCATTTTCAAATCGTAATTTTTAAAAACAGTTCCCGAACGATTTAAGTTTTTTGATTTAGTTTTAAATCACATTTATTGTTTACGAAATCGCAATCCCAAACGCACCCTTATTCTTCTTAGATGATGTGTCCATTGGACTATCCTTCCTCCTAAATAGGGTCTTCTATGGGTCTAGAGCAAGAGCGATGGCTTTTCCTTAGGGTGATTGGCCATGCAAGGACGATAGAGCGGTCTTTCCAAAATTTTGGTGATTTTCATGCATAAATCTTTTGTCTATTTTAAAAGTTTTTAATATTCTTTCAAAATCAATTCAAGAATCTAACTTCTACTCACATATCACGCCAAACCCTCAACCATTAAACCAAAAGTTGTTTTAAATAATTATTTATTTATTTAAAAAAAATTAGAGCTCTAAGGGTTCCAAAATTAAAACTTAAAATCCATTACCTATTCTAATATGGACCCTAATAAATAGGCCCGCACACTCTATGCACAAGACATTGGGCTTACTTAAGGCCGAACCTAATTCTAAAATAGGTGTAACATTATATACAAAGTAAATATCATTCTTTATGCTTTTTCGAAAAGTATTTATTTAATTATTAATAACATTTATCGTTCAAGTTAATTAGATAAACTAAATATTATTTATGACGTTATAAAAATTAACTTCACCAATCTTGTATTTTTAATAAATCATATATAATTTTATTTTTAATGAAGTGGACTATCATATTATATCTTCTGGCCTTATTTACAATCTCAATCGGCCCAATTTTAATTCTAAAAATAATAAGTAGACTCTAAATCAACCACAACCAAACAATTCACCAAATATGTAAAGCAGTAAAGTAGTTGACATAGATATTTGGTTACGAAATAAAAACTCTTTGAACTCAAAGAGAAAAACCACTCTGGGACAGCCAAATCTAGTAAATCAATTAATACGAAGAAACAAAGAATTACAAGATGTTTATACTCACAAAACTTTTTCAGTTGTCACACTCTTGAATTATAACAAACGATCCACTTGTCTGCTTCTCTCCCAGAACCTCTAGAGAGTTCTTCTTCTTGATCCTCCTTAAATGAAACTCTAGTTGGCTTCAATTATTCAATGGTTGAAGGTTGAACTAAAAACAATAAGAGAGATACATCATAATTCTATTCAAGTTTAAAACTCTCTCTTAGCACAATGAATTCTATATTAGAATCCTTAAAGAACTACTGCCTAGAGAGCTCTTTAAATAGGCTTTGGAAACCCTAAAATAAGTTAGGAACGGATTTCTAGGCGGTGGCGTTAGGACAGGTTAATAGCGTGTCGGGACACAAGACAGAAAAAAAAAAACTTCTTGTGACTTCGGTCTGGACAGGGAACCCATCTGTTCGGACACAAGCAGGAATTTAATCTCTCTGGAAGTTATGTTTGGACACGACTTCTGGCTGTTCGGACATCTAAAGAACTGGAACTCTCTGTAAGTTGTGTTCGGACACACTAAGCTTCTTGAGATTTTTTCTTCATAATAAACATAAACTTTTGTCACTAGAATGAAGCCGTAATAAAAACTAACAAAATCTATATTAAGTATAATTTATAGTATATACACACACAGACACTCACACAAAGAGTTATGTGAAGACTCACAATTATAATGACTCAAACTATATATATCAAATTTGGAAGAAGATTTTCCTGCATACTTTTAAATAGGGAAAAATACACATACTTCTCTTAAACTACTACATCATTGTCAATGTGTCCCATAAATTACCAATTGTATCAATATCCTCCCTTAAACTATCAAAAAATGTCAATATCTCATCTAAAGCTAACAAAAAGATAAAAATAACCTTAAAAAGTTTAATAAGACAAATCTATCATTATAAATTCGAAACCAAAATAATAATAATAATAAAAAACTATTTTTTCTAAAAAAAAAAATTAAAAAATATGATTTTTTTTTTGAAAGATTGAAAAAAAAAAAAAAACAAGAAAAATGAAAATTCAAAGGGGTGGCCCAAACTGAAAAATTATATAAAATAAAATCTAAAAAAAATAAAATACTGTTTTCAAAACAAAATGATATACCTTAGTTTTTTTATTCTTTTTTAATGTTTTTCTTATTTTTTTTTGTTTTTATATAATTTGAAGAATTTTTTATAATTTTATAAAGGGTATTTTTGTTATTGTGGGGCACATTGACATTGTTACGTAGTTTAGGGGTGGACATTGACACAATTGATAGTTTTGGAGGCACATTGACAATTGGGATGTAGCTTAAGGGGCCTTGTGTACTTTTCTCTTTTAAATACTTAAAATGTTCACATTACAAAGTTAATAATAATATTATTAACAAGAATTAAAATCAATTTATACAAGCTTATATGAGTCAAGTCGAATTTATACAAGTTTGATTCATTTAATAAATAAGCTTAAATTTTGTTTAAGCTCGGTTCATTTAATGAATGAACCAAACTTAAATTGATTTTATATGAATTGAGCTGCAGTCGTTTATGAACAGTTTGGTTCATTTACAACCTTATATTTTTCTGTTGAACCAAAAACTTGTTTCATCATAAAATATCATATCATAATCTAATTGTACTTTATTCCTAACATATTACATATTTGCAAATTGAATCTGAATCACAAGCAACAAGACTAGAGCTTGTTGCATTGGATATGCTTCAAAAGATATTCAAAGACTGTTAGGGAAATATTTGTCCCCACCTTGGAGTGGGGCCAGGTCTGCCCCAGAGTGGGAATTCGGCCCCCGGAATGGGTTAGTCCCCGGACATGAGCCTTGGTCGCAGGAAGCCTCCAATATTCATGAAACCAGTCAAATCAAGTCAGAGAAGATATCAGACGTCCCCATTGGACAGTGTGCTTGACAAGGGTAAAACGGACATTTAGCATGCAGGGATATAAAAGGGCTATAAGGACTACTTGACAGGGATATATTTTCCTCTCTCTTGGACTCTCTCTCTCTCGCTCTCTTTCTGTCTTCCCTCTTCACATAAATACTGGACTGACTTGATCGTCGGAGGAGGCTCCGCCGGCCACCCCCGGCGGGTCTTTGCTGTTTTGCAAGTCGGGGCTCGGATGAAGGGACGTCTCTGATGATGCCACGTCACCGGCTCAAAAAATCATCAACAATTGGCGCCGTCTGTGGGAACGACGTCGTCGTTCATACAAAAACTCAGGATGGTGACTGGTGATCTGGAGCATCCTTTGCCAAGAAAGGGAGAGTGAAACAAATCCGAGCTTGTGCATGACAGATTGGAACTCAGGAGCAGCAGATTTACTCTCATGTGTGGAGATTTTGCGAAGATCCGTGCCAGGAGCAAAGCTGGCCTCCGCTAAATGCATAGACATACATTTGTGGGTCTGAGATTCCGGTACAGAGTTGGTAGATATCTTTTTAGGCGCATCAGACAAGTCTTTTATTTCTATTATGGCTTGATTTGGTTGGTCGTATATGCTCTCGTATGACGAGATCTTAAGGAATGTTGACAAGAGAAGCAAGTGCCTTGCAGAGGAGGTGAGAAACTCTCTTCATTTGCTTAAACTGAGCACCGGGTACAGTACAGCTAGCTGATGCTTGATTTGGCATGTGCGAGATGATAAGGGGTGTTTAGTGTCTGATTTTCGAGTTCCTTAGCTTTTTCCAAAAGCAAGAGGATGGTTGGATGAGAGATGGCCACGTCTCAAGCCAAAGAAGAGTTATAAAAAAAAAAAAAATTGGGTCTTGTTTCACTAGTTTTTGTGTAAAGTCAATGTTCTCCTGACAACATCATTGATTGTTCTTAGGAGGTAATGAGAGTGAAATTTCCATATTAACCTCACTCTCACTTGATTTCATTGGTTCTCTATTCAGTGTTTGAATGGATATTACCTCAGGTCTCTAATTATTAGGCGTCCCCTTTGCAAATGAAAATAGCCATGAGGCCACGTTGCATCCCAGGCGCATCCTGTGGACTAGTAGAGCGGTAGGTGGCCGACCCGTAAAGGTTTGAGTGGATAGAGCTCAGATAAGGGTTCCATGCACGAGAGAAAAGACTAAATTTCAGATGAAAGACAGGTGCATCAGCGCTTCATGTCTCACACATGAAGAGGGCGAAGTGTCTGAACGGTTCCCGGACTTGTAAGCTTCCAATGGTTCTCCCTCTCTGGTGTCTGGCATTCTTGGGAGACCTCCCTGAAAGGTTTTCGGAGTATCTTGAGCTATGATTACCTGATAGCGCATTGGACCAGTGGTAGTCTCGTCCTCAGTTTCGGGAGAAGTTTTCTCTGCAGCATGTTAGTTGCACCTCGTGAGCAATGCAGGGGAGATGGAGCTTGATTTGGGGCACGATGAAGAGGCGCTATTGATCCCTAGCAGCAGACTACCTAGGGACCCAGGGATTTAGGAAATCGGGGGTATGACTGGAGCTTCGTGAATCTAGCTCGAAAACGTATGGGTCTCGCAAATAAATTCCGAGATGGTGTTGGTTGATTTGGTTGTGTTGGTAACACGCAAACCCGGTGGCACGTGTCACGAGATAGTAGCGAGAACCACATGATCGGAACACCGGGGTCACAGGAGGATCTGCATCCAAGTGGGGCCCGTTTTCCCCCAACAAGCAAGCTGTGCAACGACGAAGGACCCCTGTTCATGTGCGCCCCCTTCCATCCGATGAGGTAGTTTCGAGGTCGTTGCCGAGAACCTGTCCGAGGTTAATTTTGAAATCATTTCCGATGTCATGGTCGAGATCAATACAGTCTTCATACACGTGCTCGGAAGGCCTTTGGAGTGTCTCGGACTGTGAAAATCTGATAGCCCACCATGTCAGGAAGGGTGGATAAGGTCCCCAGACTCGTGCAGGCGTCCTCGGATCCCGATGAGAGCCCTGCCCGTAAAAGTCCGGGTAAAAAAAAAAAAAAAAAAAAGGGAGATGCGAAAAGAGTGGACCCAATTGTGGAAGCTGTTCTCTGAGTTCTACGCGCACATATACTTGGAGATAAGGGGAAAGAGAGGGTCCGGTGCATCATGACTTACTTCCGGGAACATCGCCAAGATCATGTCCGAGATCGATTATGGAATTTTTCCTAAGATCATGTTTGAGATCAAGGCTGACCACCCCTAGAATGAACACGTTGTATGAACACACAGAGGTCAAGAGATGGCGCGTCTTAGTGGGATTTTGTGAGTCTTGTGCAGGTTTTAAAGGATGTCTTTTGACGACATCGTCATTTACGTCCATGTGTGATGGGAGCCAAAATTCCTGTTTTACCCTCAGTCTCACCATTAATCTCTATAACTTTTTCCTGTTATTTCCATGAGCGTATGGGGCGAAGAACACGCACGGACGGGTCTCAGACGCTTGGAAGAAAATCGAATCATGTGTAACTTGTCTTTATCTCCCGTGGAAGCTTGTCTTCGATCTTCGAAGCTGGACTATCATGTTTGAGTACCCATCGTGACCTATGTTACCCAGACTATATGGACGACCATTTCCAGGAGACAGGATTATTCGCCGGGGGCGACCATACGTGTTGAGCTTGAATTCGCTGTAGTGCATAAGTTCCGATGAAGCCAGTTCAAAACTATATGTGTTGGAGAAGAGTAGGCCTAGCTTTGTTGATCTTTGTATGAAATGATGTTACAACCGAAGGGAGATGGGCTACAAAACAGTGTCACCCCGGACACCTTCTGTAGTAAGAGGGCAGTCTATCAAAGTTCAGGCTTAAAGATCCAGATGGAGGGGAGGCTATGTACGCTCTTCAAAGACCGGAAGGACTGAGATAAGTTCCCTTTTCTCTTTTATTTCATTTTACTAAATTCTGAAAATTAAACGTTGGCAGTATGGATATATTATTACTGAGATCTTTGATAATTTAATGATTTCAAGAGTAAAAGCTGACTCTTAATTAATATTTGAGCTCATGAAAGAAAGTACCCGAAAATGTCCGGCTAAGTTTATTTGTAAAAAAAAAAAGGAGTCACGATAGCTCCAATCTTTTGGCAATAGAGGCTATTTTCCTGGAACCAAATAATAGGGAGCAGGTTTTTGAGCTCTTTCAGTAAAGATGGGAATTGATCTCATCTTGATAATCTCCCATTGGATTTATTGATCTTTTTCTATAGCACTTTTGCAGGAGCTTTGTTTTTATTATGCAAACAAATAAAGCGAAAAGGAAAGCTCCTGAAGACCAATTCCGGGAGTATTGTTAAATTTCGAGGAGGTGACCTCGTTAAAAAACTATGGAAGAGGAGTAAGAACCTCGGTAAAAAATCAGGAACCCGCCCTTAACAGGGGATTACCGGGGGAATCGAGGAGGTGACCTCGTTAAAAAACTATGGAAGAGGAGTAAGAACCTCGGTAAAAAATCAGGAACCCGCCCTTAACAGGGGATTACCGGGGGAATCGAGGAGGTGACCTCGTTAAAAAACTATGGAAGAGGAGTAAGAACCTCGGTAAAAATCAGGAACCCGCCCTTAACAGGGGATTACCGGGGGAATCGAGGAGGTGACCTCGTTAAAAAACAAAGGATTAATTTTTACAGGCTCTTGTTGCCACACAAGCTGTTCGGGTCTATGTTCCCAAGACAAATCACTCCGGCCAGCTTTCCTTAGACCGGAGTGCTTTGGGGGGGTAAGAGCTTGGAAGATTGATTTGAAGAATGGTTGTCAAATATTTGATATGTAAAATCCCGTTAACATTTCTGATGACATTTTAGATAACTGCCGGATTAGATAAAAGGAAGAGGAGTAATAACCTCGTTAAAAAAATCGGGAGAGGAGTAATAACCTCGTTAAAAAATCGGGAGAGGAGTAATAACCTCGTTAAAAAATCGGGAGAGGAGTAATAACCTCGTTAAAAAATCGGGAGAGGAGTAATAACCTCGTTAAAAAATCAGGAGAGGAGTAATAACCTCGTAGAAAGTCCGATCTCGGACAATGGACCACCCCTCTCGGTAGAGGACAGGGGGGTGATGAAAAAAGTCCGATCTCGGACAAAGGATCTCCCCTCCCGGTAGAGGACCAGGGAGGTGAGGAGAAAAGTCCAATTTTGGACAAAGAGCCACCCCTCTTGGTAGAGGACAGAGGGGTGATGAGGAAAGTCCGATCTCGGACAATGGACCACCCCTCTCGGTAGAGGACAGGGGGGTGATGAAAAAAGTCCGATCTCGGACAAAGGATCTCCCCTCCTGGTAGAGGACCAGGGAGGTGAAGAGAACAGTCCAATTTTGGACAAAGAGCCACCCCTCTTGGTAGAGGACAGGGGGGTGATGAGGAAAGTCCGATCTCGGACAATGGACCACCCCTCTCGGTAGAGGACAGGGGGGTGATGAAAAAAGTCCGATCTCGGACAAAGGACCACCCCTCTCGGTAGAGGACAGGGGGGTGATGAAAAAAGTCCGATCTCGGACAAAGGATCTCCCCTCCTGGTAGAGGACCAGGGAGGTGAGGAGAAAAGTCCAATTTTGGACAAAGAGCCACCCCTCTCGGTAGAGGACAGGGGGGTGATGAGGAAAGTCCGATCTCGGACAATGGACCACCCCTCTCGGTAGAGGACAGGGGGGTGATGAAAAAAGTCCGATCTCGGACAAAGGATCTCCCCTCCTGGTAGAGGACCAGGGAGGTGAAGAGAACAGTCCAATTTTGGACAAAGAGCCACCCCTCTTGGTAGAGGACAGGGGGGTGATGAGGAAAGTCCGATCTCGGACAATGGACCACCCCTCTCGGTAGAGGACAGGGGGGTGATGAAAAAAGTCCGATCTCGGACAAAGGATCTCCCCTTCTGGTAGAGGACCAGGGAGGTGAGGAGAAAAGTCCAATTTTGGACAAAGAGCCACCCCTCTTGGTAGAGGACAGGGGGGTGATGAGGAAAGTCCGATCTCGGACAATGGACCACCCCTCACGGTAGAGGACAGGGGGGTGATGAAAAAAGTCCGATCTCGGACAAAGGATCTCCCCTCCTGGTAGAGGACCAGGGAGGTGAGGAGAAAAGTCTAATTTTGGACAAAGAGCCACCCCTCTTGGTAGAGGACAGGGGAGTGATGAGGAAAGTCCGATCTCGGACAATGGACCACCCCTCTCGGTAGAGGACAGGGGGGTGATGAAAAAAGTCCGATCTCGGACAAAGGATCTCCCCTCCTGGTAGAGGACCAGGGAGGTGAGGAGAAAAGTCCAATTTTGGACAAAGAGCCACCCCTCTTGGTAGAGGACAGGGGGGTGATGAGGAAAGTCCGATCTCGGACAATGGACCACCCCTCTCGGTAGAGGACCAGGGGGGTGATGAAAAAAGTCCGATCTCGGACAAAGGACCACCCCTCTTGGTAGAGGACATGGGGGTGATGAAAAAAGTCCGATCTCGGACAAAGGATCTCCCCTCCTGGTAGAGGACCAGGGAGGTGAAGAGAAAAGTCTAATTTTGGACAATGGACCACCCCTCTCGGTAGAGGACAGGGGGGTGATGAAAAAAGTCCGATCTCGGACAAAGGATCTCCCCTCCTGGTAGAGGACCAGGGAGGTGATGAGAAATGTCCAATATCTTGGACAGGGGGGCGATGGCAGCCGGGGTTGACACTGGTTAATTTGCCGATATTAAAGACAGAAATAATTATGGCAGCTCGTCTGTCATCGGGAGCTATACATGCTTGGGGTTATATCATGGACGAGAAATTTCCAGTCTAACTATCCGAAAGTCGAATAGGGAAATGGGGGTGATTACCTCTTCTTTGAAGAAATGGAAAGGGCAACTGCGCCTCTAGCAGTCCCCGAACTTCAGGCGTGCCGGTTAACGGGCATCCATCTACCAAAAGAAATTAATAGTTCGACGAAAGGTTTCCGACTTTTGGGAACGGTGGATACGTTAAAATGTCATCGGAATCATTGTCCAGGGAAACATAATACTAATGCCTGGCATGATGTTGTGCGGGCGTAATTTTACGATTTATGAGACATCCATTTCGGTGGTCATCCGAGGAAATTATGAGAGATTAATTTGGGGTTCACATCGTAAGTGCGTAACTTTTGTCAAAGAAGAAGATTTTATTAGATGCACTCAGAGGGCACACGTACATGAAGACGAAGAGAACAGACAACCCTGAAAGAATATTATGCGGGGTAGTCATTTGATTACAAGTAATCCCAATACAGCGAAGAGGAATTGCCCGAGAATCTTGAAGGGATCATCCGCGCAAATTCCAGGCACGGCTTGAACAGTTGGGCTCCCACGAGCTGTTTGGGAAAAATTTGGGTGTTCCACAGTTCCTGTAGGCTGGACAGGAACAGGTTGGCGTAAAGCCGGGGTCGCACACCCTTGTCTGTCTAAAGCCGGAGATCACACATTCAGTAAAACCGTCGTGGAGAGCGAGTACCCCAGGGCCATCCATGACGAATTGGTGGATATGCTCAGTCATGAGAACCGCACCAGGAATAAAAGAAAGGAAGATCTACTCAAATGGGCACTCTCAAGGCCAATGACATTCCAGCGAAGGAAAGTGCGAATATATAGAAAAACAATAGTGATCATTGCATGCACGATTTACGGGGTGTTAGGTGCGCCTAACTGATGGTGAATTTATGACAGAAATAAATTCTCAATTGCATGCCGTAAATGGCTTGGAGCCGCGTAGTGCTGCAGTAGAGGAAACGCTTGAGTTTTCCCGGGGTCCGAGGAGAGCACTACGTGGATTGGATGAAGAAAGGCCGGTGGGATTGGTCGGATTACAGAGGCTCCATTGGGTAAATTCTCTCTACCTTTATAATAAAGATAGGAGAATTGGGGGGTAATTGTTAGGGAAATATTTGTCCCCACCTTGGAGTGGGGCCAGGTCTGCCCCAGAGTGGGAATTCGGCCCCCGGAATGGGTTAGTCCCCGGACATGAGCCTTGGTCGCAGGAAGCCTCCAATATTCATGAAACCAGTCAAATCAAGTCAGAGAAGATATCAGACGTCCCCATTGGACAGTGTGCTTGACAAGGGTAAAACGGACATTTAGCATGCAGGGATATAAAAGGGCTATAAGGACTACTTGACAGGGATATATTTTCCTCTCTCTTGGACTCTCTCTCTCGCTCTCTTTCTGTCTTCCCTCTTCACATAAATACTGGACTGACTTGATCGTCGGAGGAGGCTCCGCCGGCCACCCCCGGCGGGTCTTTGCTGTTTTGCAGGTCGGGGCTCGGATGAAGGGACGTCTCTGATGATGCCACGTCACCGGCTCAAAAAATCATCAACAAAGACAAAGTTTATCCAAAAAAGCTCACAACTAGCTAGAACAAAGTAACCGCGTTAAAGCATTTCATTAATAATTTTTTTACCAAATCATCTTTGAATAAATTCTTTTCCTAATCTTAGGGTTCAGAAACAAAGCTTCGGTCATGCCAAAGTTAGCCCATCAATTAGTTGAATGCCTTTGGAAAAATATTCAAGATTTGCCACAAAATCAGTTCTCAGACATGGTTGACAAGCATTCCTTTATACTCTTCTTGTTGTTGGGAAATGGGGAATGTTGAATTTCTATCTACAGTTTTACACTCTTCTCACGATCTCATATGGAAGTTTGATCAAGACAATCGAAGTTTATTTCACATTTCTATTTTATATCGGCAAGAGAGTGTATTCGATCTACTATGTGATATAGCATTATACTTTTTGATGACGTAAATGGTAACAACATGCTACACTTTGTTGGACAATTGGCTCCTCCAAATAGGCTAAATATCGTATCAGGAGCAGCCCTTCAAATGCAGCGTGAATTGCTGTGGTTTAAGGTGGGTGTTGATATTATTTCAACTTAATTTCTTGTAGTTGCATATATACTAGTTGCACTTTCACTATACAATTTACACCTTGGTTCTTATAGGAGATTGAAAAAATGATGCCGCCTTCGTACTTGAATAAAAAGAATACAAGGGACCAAACCCCACAGGATATATTTACAAAGACACATAAAGAGTACTTACGAGAAGATGGTGAAAAGTGGATGAAGGACACATCAAACTATTGCATGCTTGTGGCGACATTGATTGCTACTGTGGTTTTTGCTGCAGCATTCACTGTACCTGGTGGAAACCAACAAGAAAAAGGCACTCCTATCTTTTTGGAAAGTAACTGGTTTATGGTATTCTTCGTATCAGATGCAATCGCATTGTTATCTTCTTCAAGTGCGATATTAATTTTCTTGTCAATTCTTACATCTCGTTACAAGGAAGAGGATTTCCTCAAATCATTACCTGGGAGATTGGTGTTTGGACTCATTGCTCTCTTCATCTCCATAGTCGGCATGATGGTCGCCTTCGGTGCAACTTGCTTCTTGGTCTATGGGAGCAAAACAACAAGGATTCCGATTGTTATAATTGCTTCTGCTGGTGTTCCAATTATTTTATTTGTTCGGCTACATTACGATCTTTGGTTTGATATAATCTACACAACATACTGGTCTAGGTATCTTTTTGGGCCACGTAAACAAGGGCTTTTCTAGCAAATGGAAGATGCCGACCCCCACAATTGATCTGTAGAAAATGAATTAAGGCCAATATGTGTTCCGCTTGATGGATTGCATTGGGAGAAGCTGATCCATATATGGACACTAATTAGGCTTAAACTGAATTTTTCCAGTAATTTGAATTAAGTGAAAATTGAGATAATCTCTGTTTTGTTAATCTTGGGGTTAAACTGAATTTTCAATAACTACTAAATCACCTTGTAACCATGCCTGTTCAAGCTTTAGTACATGTCTGTTTGAGCTTCAGGTCATACTTAGGCTTTTTGCTGATTTTTAATTTTTTTTTCTTGGAAAATTTTGGCATCGGTATACGTAAAAATGTTAAAATATTAATTAATTGTTTAAATTAATTATTTTTTATAAGCTAAATTTTTATAACAATTGATAATTTAACATTTTACGTATCATAGCAAATAATATTCTAATTTCAAATCTTATCTCCACAATTAACTTCATATTTTAATTAAATATTTCTCTTATTGAACCTTACTTATTAAGGAGAGAATTTTGTCTATACTTAAAATAATAATAATAATAATATGAATAATTAATTAATTAAATATATAATTTTCTATCAATTATCTCACATGGATCAGAAATATATAATCAGGCCCACATGTGGATGATGCTTCCCAACCATGGAATAGGGTCCACGACTCCACAAATACACGTGTGCTTCATTTCTTGTCCACCAAACAGTGTCCCTGTCCCACATGGATAAAATATAATAATATCTTTTCAAAGTTTCAAAAGTACTCTCTTAACCTAAAATCTAAATAAATATAGATCGAGCAGCTTCTTCTAAATCAAACACCAAATAGGAATCTCCCGTTATGCCACCCACGACACCCCCATGATTGCATACAGCCATGCACGTCCTCGTCATGGTTCCCCACCCACCTTTTCGTTAGCCTTCTAAAACTAAACGTTGTCTCTTTCCCAACCTCATCAAATCCACAAAAACTTTTTCATTATTGTACGTTCAGATTTGTCAATGACCGTCTCCGAGAGTTTATCCTCACCTTCTTTTCCTCCAAGAGTTCAACTAGTATCCAAGTCTGTGTCCGACCGGCTTGCTCAGAAGTTTTATGATGTCTCTGAATTCGACTTTGATTACGAGAAAAGTGGATTGTGGTCTCCTCCGGTCCGAAGAACGGCGTTCATGAGCTCCTCCGGGAAGATATTCACGGAAGAAGATACTCTCGAAAAACTCAGAAGCGTCATGCATCGCCGTCGTGGAAGAAAACGCAAAGCTTGTTTCAATGTATATGTGGAGCTTCTCTTTGTACTAATTCTTGAAAAGTGAGAACATTGAGGGCTCATCATTTCCATTTTCTTCTTGTTTTGCAGGTATTAATTTGGTGTTTTTGAAGAAGATAATGTTGAAGGCAGCATTATTGCTTCCAGGAATGAATGGATGTAAATTAGCAAGTCAAAATACAATCCAAAATGACCCTTTTTTTTGGAGTAACTTTCTTCCACTTGGCAATGTAAATTTTACTTGGTTTGAAATTGTAGGAATATTCTTGTGTGGAAGTGGTCCAGTCCCACATTGGATAGAAACAACAAGAGACTCTCTATACTTTGTGCACTCCTTTCAATTTTTTCCTGCTATGTTTGAATGTTTGGAAAGCCAGCTCCTTTGCTTGACTGCTAATCAATTTCCTGATGGCCAAAGATTAAAGCAAGTCTATTAATTATATATTCATTGAATAGAAGTAATCTAAATTGACATTGTAGCTATATTTGACAGTATGTCGTTCCATTAGAAAATTTTCAAAGTATTATATAAGCTGCCTGCATCAAGTTTGTTCATGCTACACTATACTTTTTTCTTGTTAATTAATAATTAGTGCCTTCAGCCAAGGTCCGAAGCATTAATTGCTGTAAATTCTCATATTCATGCATGGACTGCAAAAAATGACAAGAGCTGTCCGAGCTATAAATATTTGTCTGCATTTGTTGCGTTTGTACAAAGCTAAAAGGGCAAGTTGGCAGGAAGCTTTCAAAATACGAATCCAAACAGTACGTGCCTGCTGGCAGCCTAACCCGACAGCCACTGATACATAGAGATATGAAACCACCGTACTTCAGTGGATTTCCATAATTCAATGCATTTCAAAAGTTACTGCAAACAATTTACAAGTGTATATAAAAAAAATATAAAATCAATTCATGTAGTTAATGGATTTGCAATAATATCTTTATAGTATAAAAATGTAGACCTCCTTGTGATATATAAAAATAACAAATAGGTAATTTTACTCAACTTCTGTATAATTTTTTGGCGAAAATTGTCAAATGCCATGTCATAATCTGATTGGTGTTGATGTTGTAAGATCACATAATCCGGAAAAAAGTTCAGAATAAGAAAGAGAGACTCATAAAATTAAGGTGGTTTGGCTTATAACCTATATCCACACGTAAAATCATTTTTTTTGCTAGATCTCTTCTTGATTTATTTTATTGTATATAAGACTATTTATAGAGAAAGAGTCAGAACTTTCCAAGTCTTTTCTACTTCTATATTAACAATAATAAATCTAATTTATCATCTTGTAACTTTTATCTTTTAAGTGCTTATAACTCTTATCTCGTAAGTTCTTATAACTCTTGTCTTAATAGACACAACATTTGACGGTTTATGTCAAAAATTAAATAGAAGTTGCGTGGAGGAATCTATTTGTTATTTTTGCATAGCATATAGAGTTCTCAGAACATTTATATACCACATGAAACTTATTGCAAATCGGTGTACTCACATGAAATGATTTTGTATTTTTCCCTTAAAAAAAAAAATACTATATATAATTCAACGTTTTGAAATTAAATGGGTGCATTTTCATAAAACCAACAACCTACTTGATGATCTCTATTCAAAATTTAATTAGGGAGCAGGTCATTGTTATGGCCTTTGATTCACCAAAGTCTTGACTTGAAACTACTTGTTACGGCCAACTCAATAAATCTCTACAAGACTCTTATTATTTAATATTTATTGCCTATCTTTTCCGGCGAAGACCTGACGTTTTTTCAGGGACAGATTTTTTTGTCCGTTTCAAATTCATAGAGCTTTTTTTCATGCAGTTGGTGGACCGTAATAATTATGGCATGGGCGGAACTATTTGACTTTGTCCAAACTCATGTGCGGTAGTTCGGATCAAAATCATTTGTAATCATTTGTTTGAATTTATAAGAATAATTCAGGTAAATAATTATAAAGATTCTAATCCGTGTAATTTGTTATAGAAGAAAAATGCTAAAATGAATATTTATATTTTTCTTGTGTTCTTCGTTGTTTAAAATTACTGTTAAATCAAAATTCAATAATAATTTTAAAAATTACATCAATTTTAAAATGACATAAAAAAAGGCATGGGTGTCTTCATTCTAAATTCTAAAAGGACATAATTAGATATGTTTTCACCAAATTAGTCTTAGACTTGAACCACTTGTGACGTGCCTACTTTGTGCACCTTTAATTTTGAAAGGAGCACATCTCCCAAAATCATAGGGCCTTTAATTAAGGCATATGCAAAAATTGAGTGTCCTACAACTTGCAAATCTATAAATCCAACAAATTAAGGGGAACAACATCCTGGCCTGACATATTTGTATGCAGAAGCCACAAGAATTGTCACTTGTCTTGGTGTGGTAACTGTTCATTAATATCATACTTCTAAGATCAACTGCTGCAGCAGCCTACTGACTTTTTACAGTCAAGAGTTCCTTTTACTGATGGTGATGTGAGCTTTAAAAATTATCATTTGATAAAAAAAAAAAAAAGATAGACCAAAATATATTGGATTCTATGTTATTCTTTAAAGGAAAAGGAGTGCAAGAAGTTTTTTTTTAAGAGTGCGAAGACTATCTCCTATTAAAAATATTCCACCCCTCTTAATTATATTGAAAAGCCAGTGTTGATTTTCTACCAGAAAACCCATAATTTTTGACAAATTGGAACAGAAGATTGTCCCTTTCTGGGGCCTTACCATTGAATCAAGGACCTGTCTAACTGTAACAGAGAATCTAGTGGTTAATCCAACGTCAACTAGCTACCAAATGCTCCAACTGTGCCCCATGGAAAATTTCTTACATTGATTGATTCCTAATTCATTGGAAACCGTGCGACCATGCAGGCTTTCAGGGATAAACCGGAGAAAGAGAAACATGGAAAGTTGAAAGAGGCCAAAACTGGCCTAAGATGAAAATGCAGACATGGTACAAGGAAGTCGGAAGGCGTACGAACATAACAAAAATCGTAGGGTTAACAATTCGTGTTCTTGTGTCTTCTTTAAATCGTGTCGATACATAGATATAAAACTGTATAAATCAACCATAACATAACTCATTTAATCAAACAAGCTAGACCCCCCATTAATTTCATATTGAGTTCGCAAGTTATATAAAAAATTAATAGCCGTGATTTAAATCTTATCAAAACATGGATATAAAACCATATAAGTTAAACCTAACCCGACCCATTTAATTAAACATGTTAAACCCATCAACCTTAAATCGTTAATTTTATGCATGTTGAGTTCGTGCAAGTTCACGTGGTAGGTAAATAATTGCCAGCCCTGCAAGAATGTGTCTTAATATTGCTAGTAAAACAAAGAGTGGTAAACATGCATGTTCACTTCCATTTATTTTTCTCAATTAACATAAGTATACATACATGAAAAGAAAATGTACAATTGTTAACCCTTTTTAATGCGAATTGTTATTTTCATCAATCTCTTATGAACCATCTATACATAGACATCATTTGAATACAAAGCTCAATAACATTACATTTCCTTTCCATGCTTATATGTTTCTTTAGAAACCTCTGCTCCGTTTATGTATACACCTGCATTAATCAACAGCAGTGTGGGCGCAGTTAGTAAAAGAGTTCCTCAATCTGCTTTACTGGGTCAATTAACAATATGTTAACAAGCACAAAGAAATAATATGCATGATCCAATACGATTAAGTACAAGTGCAGCAACTAATAAATCTTGTTTCAAATAGGTAGCAAAAGAAAGTGTACGATCTCAGATTTCTTCTCAAATCCTTACCAAGATTTTGATCCCAGACTCCAAAATATATAATCACCTTGTACAGGATTATTTTAGAAGTAAGACCAGCTTGCTTCAGCATCAGACTGGAACAGGACTTTGTTCCAGGATTTCTTTCCCGGTAATGCCCTCTTTTAAAGTTTTGAAGTATACATCGTAGTCCTTCTCTGGAGGTGGGTTTTCAGGGTCCACTGTGAAAGGCTCACTAAATGGAATCACACTTTTAACCTACATAAGACACAAAAAGACATGATAATGTCCAAAACACCAATAAGAAAGGGGATATGTCCAAAAGCATATCTTGGGAACCTATGTTCAACAGTGAAATTTGATAAGCTCAAGAGTAATAAGGAAGTATAACAAGTTTACATATTCTCCCACTTTCAGTTCATGTTATAGTCAGCCATCTTTTAATCAACTCATGAAGAAGTTCCATGGAAATAGTTCGAAGTTAGAACTACCGACACTTGCCTTATCTACTCGTAGTGGAAAATCTAAAGTGATCATGTAATTGCAAAAGGATTTCCAACTACTTGGGTTGATGAAACGATCTGCAGGCAATTTTAAAACATTTTTGGTAACCATTCCTCAATTTTCCAACAAAGTGCTATAGTGCACAGTCCAAAAGATTTTATCGTTTATGTTAGGATGATGAAATTTGCCCCGAGTAATTCAAATGACTAAAGCACAGAAGGAAGATTATCATAGGATGGATAACAAGAACCTTTGAGCTTGAATTCCAATCATGTAAAACAATCTGCAATCTGTTCTCTAATATCAATATTGGAATCGCCAATTACGATCAGAAAGGTTGTGCAAAGTAGTGATGAAATAGAATCAGAATCAGAACTCCCCTATCTCTGAAGGGGTTTTCAAACAAGCACTCTATTAATTTGTCAATTACATACCTCCAGGGGGGAAAGAAAAAAGTTCAAATAAGTTACAAATTGAGACTTTATTGATGTATTACAATGCGTTCTGTGCGTTGGATTGCATACAAAACTTCAAGCATTTTAAGTTAAACTCGATCTTTATCAATCAACGTGCTACACGCTAATGTTTTAATCAGAATCACCCCATACTATAAAAACAAAAATGTGTCTATCAAAAGAAAGTTGATAATATGCCAAAGCAGGAGTATTACCTCGAAAGTCTTATCACAAGCATATGTGCTATCCAAAGCAGCAACGCATATACGAGCAATCTCTTCCCTTGATATCTTACCCTATATTTATTAGATAGGCAATAATTATTGTCATAAGAAAATTGGAGCCTTGGAGGCCTAACAAACAATCCAAAAACTAAATTCCAGAGCCAAGTTCAGCTTATAGAATCCTCATGTTAGATATTCTAACATTAACTAGTAAAAACTGAGATATAATTTAAAATGTCGTACTGTTATATTGTCTCCCTGGTCAAAAATGAGATCTGCTCCAGCAGGCTCCTCAGTTAATGCACATGGCCTAACGATTGCATATGGCATTCCACTTTCACGTAATGAATCCTCCCCCTAATGCAGAATTGGATAGTGTAAGAAAATGAAGAGCCTGTAGCTTTTACACTTTGGATCTAGGCTTACAGGTAAAGAAAGATAAACTTAAGGTATTAGGAGAAGACATGAAGCTAATTTCAATTGAACATCTTCTCTTACATTTTATTTATTTCTCACACAAACTTATTTATTTATGTAACTAAACATTTATAGTCAAACATCACAGAACTGGAATAAGGTTAGATGTAATTTTCTTATTTTACTTACAGTGGTGCTTTCTAATGCATGCTTCATTTCTATATTGGTTTGCATCATAGAAACTGTACATAACTGAGAATGCTATCTTAGATATTAATTTCTTTCCCATCTAGACATGTTCCATTCATTATCTAGGGAGCATATTGTTAACTCTAATAGTACACAATGAGAATGAATGTCTCAAGCCTTTCTTGCAATGCATTGATCCACTTGTTTATCATATCACTTCAGTTTGGGAAGAACAAGTTAACAACATAGAAAGTTTTAATTGTCAATGACCTATAGGATCGCAAGTTTGATTCACTCACTTGATACACTGGTTCAACATGCATCATTCTAGCCATCTTTTCAAACTTCAAATAATATATAAATTTTAATTGTCAATGACTTATATATGATTACAAGCGCAATCTTGTCAATTAGTACAGCATATATCAAACTGCATTGTTTTAGTGATATATTCAGTCTTGATTGTCTATGAATGTGTCCATTTGTATATGCACATTTGTGTAAGAATATCTACTAAACTTAAACAAAGTAATTAATATTTCTATCATCTTTGTATTTTATGACTACAAGTCAATTAGGTAAAACTATAAAAGGCTCAACCCATCAGCCCATGTACCATAATTTCAGGAAGTTCAATCAATAATCCAACTTTTAAAAGTCTGCAGGCAATTTCTTAGCAGCTGCAACTCAAATAATTATATCCTTATTAAACAGCTTGCAGGTTTAAGTTTTAAACCTTCAACTTGAATGTGAGAATAAAACCCAATTCCTTGTTTAAGCGGACAGCAGGAGGTTGTTTACTCAGATCAAGTCCAGGCCTTTCAGGTCGTGTAACTCCTGCTGAACTCACATGTACAAACCTACAAGAGACACAGACAAAAGAAATTATCTAAAGCAGAAAATGCACCTAGCAGACCAATTAGATTAAAGTGCGTATATAATAATAACAGTTTTAATAATAAAAAATATCCAAATGGAAAGAATTGTTAAACCTTGGACATATAGGATCCTTTATATACGTCTGAATGCTTGATACTGGAAGCTGAAATGCACCTTCCGCAAAAGTTGGATTCAATTTCCCATCATACTCAAACTTGCTGAACATTAGCTGCAGTAATTTGGGTATGTCAGTCAGAAACAAGGTAGAAAACCATGCAGCAGAAAATAGAAAAACAGTTATTAACCAGAAGCATGCCTGTAATGATATAACACTGGTTCGGTCAAAGGGTGGGGCATCTGATACAGTTCGCGCTCGAAATATAGGCCTCAAAGAAGAAAATGGCAAGCGTATCTGGGTGGGACAGGGCACAACAGCTTGTGAATTGTGATTATTAAACGTAAACATTTGATCAAGGGGTTTATAATGTCACTTACTGACTGCCATTGGCCTGCTACCGTGTCGAAGCTTGCTGTATAACCAACAGTGTCCCAATTGCGGCTAGTGCGAATGATAAGTTTATACCTGCGACCATCACCTTTAAGGCGAAGCTCCAAACCATCATATGCAGAAACATCCTCTGGGACTGAGAAATTCTGAAAACCAAATACATAAGCTTTCTTTCCTTCATATAAGAAAGTGGATTTATAAATTAAATCATTCCAAAGGCCTGGACACAAACCAAGAGAAGAGAGGAGAAAAACAAGAATTGAAGGATATCCACTGGGGTAGAAAATGCAGGAAAGTGAGGCACAGCAAGGCTTTCAAGGAAAAGCTTATTTCCCGCGATGTTTTTTTTTTTTTTTCAATACTGAGATTAAAGTTCATTGAAAATCCACAATGTTTTTGTTCCAACTTACAACAGTGAAAACAAAAGGACAAATTTTTACCACAAGCAACTACTAAATTGCAAGTGCTCTGGAAGAAAAAAAAATTACAGGTGAACTGAGAATGCTGCTTGACCTGCATAATGCATATTGATTGTGTGTACCCTAAATGAAGACTTCTAATCAACCTTAAAACCATCCAGGTAAGCTGGAAATAAAAATGATCAAAGACCACCAAAATTGAATGTCTCCGTTTTTGGCACAAAGCTTACTAATAACAGTCCTCTTGTAATAAGCAGAAATATGTTTTCTAAAAGAAACATTATAGTTAACTTCATTTCATGTTTTACAAAAGGAGAAACCTGAAGACTCCACTCAAAGTAGAGATTGGGCAATTAAGTGATCTTTATCTTATGGTAGCATAGAGACATATGCTGGCACAAGACTAGAACTATGCTGGCACAAGACTAAAGGGACACTATGTACGGATGAAGCATAGGAAAGATACAAGCCTCTATGAACAAAAGCATCAAGACTTGCAATACAAGATAGCTGGGGTAACACAAAAATAAATAAATAAAGCAACTGAAGCATAAATACTTCTAGGAAGCAGATCGACAGGGAAAGAAACCCCTTTGTGTTAAGAAATCAATTATGGTCCATAGAGCCACGTGGATAACAGAAACTATATGAACTACGCAGTCCAGAGAAACATCGAAAATTTCATGCCAGCAATGGATGGAAAGGTTGTTAAATGTAACAAATTGAATGAAAACATGTTTGAACATTCCCATAGATGAAATCATTGCATTCCGCTTCTTAAAGAATCTGGAGCATCAATAAAATATCAATTAAAATTACAAAAAAATGTCGCATCTTGAACATCTGGACAAATGACACTAACACTTCATAGAGAAATATGAATTAGGCTCATTTGAGATGCTATAGAACACCATTTATTACCTTTGTTCTGATACTAGTAAAGCCACCATTGTTTGCAGTGGAAACAACGCCTGCAAAAAAATACACCAAAAATTGTTAAAGAAATGAATAAATAAAAGCATTTGGAGATAGAAAGCTACTCCCCATTGTTCTTAAGGAATTACCTCCAAGAAAATAAAATACAGAGACAGAAATTTGGAAGTTTCTAACAAGAACATACCTTTGAAAACCCCAGTTGGTCCACCAACTTCGCTGCCCGTTAAGTCAATCTGAAATGTGCTTTCACTAACTCCTCCCATTACAACATCATCTAGAGCACCCCAAGCGAGTTCTCTAGAATTATTATCTGCAACATAGGAGCAGAAAAAAAGTTCTAGAGGACAGACATATTCGTGTAGCATAAACAGATAATGAGCAATGACATTCAAGATTTGGTTAAGTTAAAAAGCACTGATGACATGTATTAATTGGTCTATTGAACTACCCAACCCACACAGTCAACACATTTTCCCCCTAATGAAACAGAGTATCGATAATCTTGGTTGAATTGTCATTGATTAATACCAAATCTCTTGATCTCTAGTAAAGTAGGAAATAAACATGATAGATTTATAAACGCTGTGTGCACAAAAGGCCACATTACAAATCAAATTTTATTATCCACATTTTATGACATCTATAATTTCAAGAACTTTGGTTCTCATTGTGCTCCTTACTGGCATACTGCACATGCTTTGCAATGCCCCTTTCGCCTCTCTCCCTTTTTCCCATTCCTTTCTCTCTTTTTTTCACCTTTTTTTAAGCTTCAGTTTTATTTTACTCTCCGCAGGCTAACGACTTGCTCAAATGCAACATCTTGGTTCTAGATCACAGATTTTCACCTAGAAAGTAATGTACCTTCAAATCCAAATAGTAGTTTTCCCTTTCGAAGTCCAACACTCCCTTTTACAGCATTGATTAAATTTTTCATCCCAATGTATTCCACCATTTCAGGAGAATCACCTTTTATCTGCTTGCATCAATCAAATAAGGTCTCATAGTTATCAAGTGCCACATGTGTGTATAATTTGCAAAGTAAAGGGGGATAAACAATTGAATTTCCAATTCAAGGAAAAATAAAAAACACAGAACAGGCAATCAGTTCGCCACCTCCGGTTCAAAGAACTTGATTCCCTGCACCAAAAGATTTTGTTTTGTGTTAAAGAACAACCTACGGAAAATATTACAGCATGCATACATTTTCCATTATTAAGAGGCCCGCCATATTGGATGAAAATGGGATTGACATTCTAATTGAACTCTTCTACATCTATATGTGAAACTATGAGTTTTCACCATCTTAAAAACTTTCAAAAACTTACTTGGCTGTATTTTGCCCTGTCAGGGGTGTCTCCTTCCTTTGGGCCGACAATGACAGAGACGGCATTAATAACTTTCCTCACTCCTTTGAAATACTCAGGGACCAGAGTACTCTCCTTAGTAATGTCTCCAACAATCTGAGATATCACAGAAAAAGGTACTGTTGGAAGCATGGAAAGTAAGGAAAGAAAACACAATCAAGTTTTCATATAAATGCTCATTATTTACAATAATATACTAGAAACATCTTGGTTCGATATTAAATTAGGAAAATCTCCTAAAAACACTTGAGAGTATCAAATATCAAAATTCTATGAAGATCATTCTTTTCAGTCCAAGGAAAAGTAGCACAATCAGATATCTAAGTATATTGGGGTCAGTTATGAATTCAGAAACTTCAGAAGAAATTTTACATTTTTTTTTTTTTTTTTGATAACGGGGAACCTCTACAAGGCAGGGCCCTTTGGACCCACCCCTACAGAGTAAACCTCGGTCCCATGCACCGCACCCACGGAAGTTTCCCTACATGGAACAGGGTAAGTCACTGGCTTTCACCAGGGGGTGTGGCCCCAAGGGGAGATGATACTCATGGGTTTCGAAACTGAGACCTTGAGGAGCAAACTCAAAGTCCCAGCTGGTACATAATATGTATGGACATGAATAATTTTACTAATAGAGAAAGGGAAACTAAACGCAAAATTTGGAAGTCCATTCCCACCATACTTGCACAGAAAACAAACATCCTCCAGACCCATCATGAGTGGACCTGATTATCAATAAAAGGCAGCTGGAAAACTAAAGTTGTAGATCATATTACTCTATTGAGGAATTAACCCAAATACAGCATTTCAACACAATAATTTTGACGAACACATAAAATTAATCAGTTGGAAAGAGAAATTTTATGCAACAATTTCATCAAAGTACAAATTTAAATGGTAGCTAGCGCACCAAGTCAATATCTGGGCCCAACATCCTTCTCGCCTTCTCTTCATTTCTGACCTGAGAAATTTTCATATGAGAGTGGGGATATACATCGAACAAGATAATAAGCAGTATTGTACACCAAAAGTTTTAAGAGCATATGGAAAATTGTTTTCTTAAATAACGCTACACTGGCTTGCAGCTCTTTCAGCTAAGCATGCATTACAAATACATTAGGAAGGTAAAAGCAGAAATACCAATACTCGGACTGGAAATCCTTTCTTCCGCAAGATGTCAACTACTCTTCTACCCACGCCACCAGTAGCTCCAGCTACCAGGATAATACCAGAAGTATCCATGGCCTTTTCTGGTTTACTAGGTGATGGGCTGGATAGTTTCTCAATCAGAAATTCAAAGAACTTCACAATTCCAAAATATTTAATTCTTGTTAGTAAGGGCAAGATAAGCTCTCCATGTTAGATGCGATCAAAATTAGAATAGACACCATGTCTGACCTTAGCAGGAGATGGGGGTCCATTGAAAAAGTATAAAGTTTTCAAAAATCTCCCAAAGTCCCAACTCTGCTTAACAGCTTCTGCTGATATGGACCCGCTCTTTGTTCTTGAAGAGAGTGAAGCTAAGCTTTTTCGGGAAACAAAGAACTGTGGTCTGTCATTAAGTTGAAGAAACGGTTTAGGAAGTGGAGAGGACAGTAACCAAGGATGCAAAGATTTGTTCGAAAATTTTCTACCAAATGGTGATGAAGAGCCCTGCAGTGTCAATTGATTGAGCTATGCTAGTTAAACCAATCACAAATTTGAAGATGCTTGAATGTAAAAAAGCAAGCTCAACAACTATAATCATGCAGTAAACTTCAGTTTAGTGATAACGATGTAGAATCTAGATATTAGATATCAGTACGTTTTTCATTCCTATTAAATGTCATGGAAAGTATTTTGGCTTCAATTCATTTGTCATTTTCCAAGGAATCCTGGACCTGGTGACAAACTCTGAAATGGGTGAATGCCCGGGCCAAAATAACCACAAATTACGGACATAATAGGGCAAAATACTGAAAGAACAATTTGGGATATACTTTAGCAACACACACACACAGCAGCAGCAGCAGCAGTATAAAATGCATTATAGAAAGAAAAAAATAAAGAGAGAAAGAAAATATCAACTTGATTAAAGATGATTAGGAGTAGTTCCGGAACTTAACAAATTGGGAATGGTTTTGGATATTCATGTTATAAGTCACAAATTTAGGGATTCCTTAAAATAGTATTTGGGTAGCATAAAATTGGGGATTAAACTGAACTGAACATGAGAATGTCCAAACACATCTCCTTGAAATGTGAAGATCCAATCGGTAATAATATCAGACTCAGTGCTCCAGGAAAATCAGTTGAACATTGCAGCAAACATGATTTGTGTCCGGTCGACATAAAACCGTGCAAAAATCACTCACTGGAAGACCACAAACTGATTCAAAAAAAGACAATATTCCTACTGTTACAATTGTTTCTAATCTACCCCACTATTTCTAAAACAATCCCAGATGATAAAACATACCCATTTCAGTTCACCCATCATCCTTCCCTACTTTCAACATCGCATGATTACCTTATACACTTTAACATGCTAAACACTTATTAGCTTTGCCTTTCGCACAACCTATTTTTTCGTACGTTCTCAAAAACTTTTCCTCTAACCGAAACAGTTTATACCACAACCACAAAGAATTCATCTTTGAGTTTAGGACCTTTATGACATGAGAAGTGAGAGATTCTTAAACGTAACAAAAATAATAAATTTCTTCATTTTTTGTTTGCTTTCTATTTGGGTGTGGAGGTTACCTGAAGGTTGAGAACAGATGATATATGGATAGAACAACATTCCATTGTTCTTCAGTGAGAGAGTTCTGGTATTGCTTGAGAATTAACTTCTTCTTCTCCTTCTTGTTCCCGATATTTGAAGTGGAGGAGTAAATATAGACCACACACTCTAACAGTCACTTTTGACTGTTACTTCTAGAATCAGCCGTGTACTGTATACTGTATAGCGTGGAGCCGCTTCATTTCACATAATATTTTTCTTCATTATTGCATTTTTATCTTTTCTTAATTAAAAAAGGAAAAAAAAAAAAAAAGTCAGATATGTATGGCTTTTTTTACATCGCTTTTTAAAATGTGTTTTTTTTAAAAAAAAAAAATTAATACAACATAAATGTAAAAATAATTTAAGTATTTTGTTATAGAGTAATTGAATTTATTTGTTAATGTTTTTATTTTTTAGAAGCAATAAAGCATCGTCAAATAAGCCTGTAGTGTATGTCAGGGTGTACAAGCGGGTATTGATTTTAACCGTAATTGCAATTTTGTTTTGTATTTTATTATTATTATTTGTTTATATATTTAATATATATTATATATAAGGTAAGCTGTTAATAACCTTCGATTTGTAGAATAAAGTTGCTTATAGGGAGCAATTTGGGAAATGGGGTACGTAACTAGCAAATTAAAATTTGCTTTGGGTACACATTGGTCAAGGGCCTCAAGGCAAGAAGATGAGATGGGTTGGGTTATGAGGGTAACTTAATAGGTTGGCCCAATGAGAATCTGATGCGGATAGATCGAGTCTTAATCATTTGATTTGGAGATTATTAGGTGATCTTAATTGATTAGGATAGGAGTTCCTAGTTATTTTAGACTATTTGAATGGTAAAAATATATTTTTGGATATGGAAAAATATCGATGCACCACTTTGTTCCTATGAAATCAAATGCCATCCACTGAAATAGGTGCAATAAATAAATAAATAAAAAATAAAGAAAAGAAAAAGACCTCAAAGAATAGGTCAATTGACTGAAAACTACAATTCATAAAAACAAAAGTCATTTATTAGAATCTACATTTCCCCTCTTCCTCCCTTCATTGGTTATATAAAGAAAAAAAGGAACAAAATAGCGAGCTTCATTGGAATTAATAGCAAGCTGGAGAATGTCCAGTACTGGCTTGTGGGGCGACTTCCTCCATATAATGAAGGGGCAATTAAGATTGTCTTTTTGGGGATCTAGGCATTGAAGTCTACATTTTTGTAAAGAGTTATTGTTAAAGAGTAATGCTACACATCATCCCCTTGTCCTCCTTTTGTCCTCCCAAATTTGATGTGGCTCTTAAAATCACCATTGAATTTATGATAAATCATTATTGAATTTTGATCCAATGGTGATTTTAATAGCCACATCAAATTTGGGAGGATAAAAGGTAGACAAGAGGATGATGTGTACCATTACTCATTGTTAAATGGAGACGCTCCCCCTTCACTCTAAACCATTTTTATCGAATAATCCTTCCGGCCAAATACCACATGAGGAAGGAGCTTCCCTCCTCCTCCTTTCCCTTTTCTCCTCCTCTCTTCCCCTTTCCTCCATTGGCTACGCCTCTGCTGAGGCCTTTATTTTGTTGGAGCTTGTTCTAACTTTATCTACCTCGTTCAAGGTATTTTATTCGCTTTCCTTCCCTTTCAACACAGTGTTCATCGGCCATCCTCTTCCTCCACTGTGTCTTTTGCGATTTTTGGCTAGGTTCTTGGATCGAAATTTTTGGATCTAGATCTATGCTTCTCCGTCAACTTTTGCACGACACGCGCCTCTCCAATGGGTTCGCTGGTGTCTTCCGCTTCCACTGATGCTCCCCGTAATCTCTCCAGACGTCCATGCATCGGAGCGTGGCATGCACACGCCCGAGAGTTTGTCTCCCTTTCTGGCGCGTGGTGACCATGTTTCACCCGGCCTCCATCCTTCCCCCGCCCCGGCTGTCGGCAGATCACGAGCATCCCTGCGATCTCCGCTGGAGATAGGTCTTCCAGTGGTGGCGCATGGTCTTCACGCCCCGCCACTGGCAAACTCTCAGCCTTTTCTTTCAACCGGAATTGTGTTGTTGTTTTTGCTGATTTTTTTTTTTATATTACTTGGGTTATTGTTTTCCTTTAATGGAAACTATTATATTTGAATTTGTGTTGGTCCATTTCTTACTTGCAGTCCTAATTTCAGACTTTAACAACGCTTTTACTACTTCAGTCATCTTTTGGTGGCTGTTGTTGTTTCCAAGTGGGGTGTGCAAATAGGTTTGTCCTAATCTACTCTCTTTTAGCTTTTCAAACTGCCTTGCGTGGCCCTTTGATAAAATCGGGTCATTTGTTTGACCTATTTCCTAAACGTTGTAATTATCTTAGCGCTGTTTTAGTTTGGTTTGAGTCTACTGTTAGGAAGCCCACCCCTTTTTCATTATTAAGATTGTCCACTTCTTCCTTTTGGATCCTCCTTTGTAATCTTTTTTCTTATTCAATTATGAAAGAAAAAATAAATAAATAAAAAAGATTGTCTTTTTGGAGATGTAAATAATTTCACATATTTTCTTTCACAGAGTGGGGTCTCCATGTTAGTGTACATGCTGTCTTCACCTCAAAAATGAATTCTTCATCCACATTAGCACCTGCTGCATCAATCTCCACATGAGCAACTGAGGATCCTTCCATAATATCAGAGGATACTTCTCCCATATCAGCAGCAGATCCTAACCTTATTGGAGCCTTTGCCTTGACACACTAGCATCCGGATTGTACTGAGAGTACTACAAATTGTAATTCAGCATCTCTCCCCACAATCAAGGATCCCAATTCAGCAAGGAATATTGTTGATATGTTGCAATATTCCAGCTGCTCACAGGATCTGCCCTTAATCACTATGCGTGCTGTACAAAACCTATGTGTGCTGCTCAAGACTTTCCTTACATACCTACAAGTGCAGCCCAAGACTTGACTTTAGAGATATTGTATCTTTTGTGTTAATTACTTTCTTCTCTTGTAATTATTTTGTATCCCATTAGACTAGGCACATATTTTATTCTTATTCTTACCATGTAATTACTCTATGTGTATCACTGTAAATAAGAATCACCCTACTGGTTTTCTGTCAAGCCGACAAAAAAAACCATTCTCTCAAAATTCTTTACTCCATGCTATGTTCCAGTTAAGCAATTGAAGTAATGAGGAAATCAGAGCTAGCGAGAAAATTTTCAGAAAATATCTCTAGGTGGAAGGTAAATTGTGTTGTCTCAAGCGGGGAGACCTATGCTCATAAGTGAAAGGAAACATAAACATAATAAAAGTAAAGGAAATTTATAGAAGAAGAAGAGAGACAAAATATTTTACGCTGTTTGGTCTATTACCTAAGTTCACAAGATAAAGTCCTAACGACTATATTTTGCTCTTATTCACTTGGTGATGTTTACAATACAAAATATCTCTATTTATAAAGAGGTGAAGAGAATACAATAAAACAATTTCCTTGCGCTTGTCTTTTGCGGCCAAACAACCTTTTCTTGACACGTCACTAGAAGGATCCTTTATGCGTTAGAAAATAAGCGACGTGATTTTATTACCGGCTTTTTTTTTCCTTATTTCTAGCGCTTTGTCAGCCCCGGCTGAAATAGGGTGAGTTTTTTTATAGTGTATTCACATGTCACACTAGCACCAGTTTGCTTGCTTATTGAGCCATTGACTCATCATTCCACTTGTAAACATTTTTTACAGAGGCGAAACAGGTCAGTATCAAATGACAAGACATCGACAACACGAGATCATGAGCGAGGTAAGAATAGTAATTAAGCCTAAAGGAATAAGACATCGTATGATCGTAAGAGAGCAATTAATTTTAATGAAAAATGTTACCCTTACACCCAACTCTTTACTCCCATTTACCAACACCCTAATGTGGCAGACACGTGGCATTGTCACATAAGTAAAAAGAAATAAAAAAAAATTGGGTGAGAAATCGACGATCAACTCGGCTGAGACGGTCGTTGGGTTTGCACCAAAGCGACCTCGCTTAGGTCCACCGGTGCCAAGAACGCCTCCAACGATGGCGATCTCCACCTCCACAACGACGAATATATTGCCGCGGTCTCCATACACCCAACTCTTCGTATTTTTTTGGTCGATCGGCGGAGGAAACCCAATATAGTAGAGATCTAGAAAACAGAAATCGTAGTATGTAGCTCTGTAAAGCCAAGAAATGGTGAGCACATAAAGACTATGAAATAGTCTCAACAATTGTTGTTTGTTAATGTTGTTGGCGTTGTTGTTGTTGCTCCTTGTTGAGGTTGAATCTTCAAGGTTAGAGAGAGAGAGAGAGGGGGGGGGGTGTTTGGACTTTTTTATTTAGGAGAATCCGCGTCTTTTGAGCGGAAAAAGGGTCTGAATTTCACTACAAAAAAATAAGACATTAGCAACGTGGCTACAGCCTACAGTAGCCATTACTGTAGCCACGTGGCCTATTAGCCATGTGTCATAATGAACACGTAGCGAGATGTAGTAGAAAAGATGAAAAAGCCAGTTGGCCACGTGTATTTAGTACACGTGGCAATATTGTCGCGTGCAATAAATCTACGTGGCCATGTAGCAACGTGTATTAATTACACGTGTCCAATTGGCCACGTGTATAACAGACACGTCGCCAATTAGCCACATGTATAACAGACACGTTGCCAATTAGCCACGTGGCAAATAGGACACGTGGCTAAAATATTCTCTTTTTTTTTTTTTTAAGAAATAATTTTTATTTTTATTTTTTTTTAAAAAAATATTTTTAAAATTTAACATTTTAGCAACGTGCTTTATGACCACGTTGCCATTTGCATGTTTTGGGAGGAAAAGTCACGCACTTATGTTTGTTTTAAATTTGACTTCGATTTCAAATTTTTATTTTTTTTTGTCATTTCTTTTTAAAAGCTGGATCTGTCGCCTATCTTCCTAATTTTATTTTATTTTTTTTCCTGTTTTTTAGAAATCTCTCCATCTCTCGTCTCTCCTCATTTTCTTCTTTTTTTTTCTTCTTCTTTTTTTTTTCAACTCTAGCCGACGACGTCTCCCCATTTTTCATCAAAAAAATTTCTCACTTTCTTTGTATTTTTTTCTCAGCAGACGACGACTCAGCCCCACCCGGACGCACGACTCGATTGCCAACACCCGGAGAAGATCGTTTTCGTCGTCGGTGATGGAGAAGAAGCCGGTGGTTTTATGGGTCCTTTTTTATGGTGATTTTTGGTCTTTTTGTTAATTTTTTTTGGTCCTTTTTGTTAGTCTCCGGAGTAGTTGGTTTCTTTTGCTGTTTTCTGCTCATTATCGGCCAAATGGGTATTTTTGGAGTGGGTATTTTTGTCGATCGGTGGCGTGGGTATTCTTGCCGGCCCTCGCCGGATCTCGACGACGATTTGGACGAAGATCCGGCGTGGATCTCGCCGGATACACAGGCTCTTTCTCCAGATCTCGCCGGATTGCCGGATCTCGCCGGCCCTTTCTCCAGATCTCGGTGGATCTCGCCGGAAAGAAAAAAAACTGAAGAAGAAAAGAACATATCGATATCTATTCTTTTCTTGTATTTTTTTTTTTAAAAAAAATTCATGATTTTGGCGACGTGTGTAAGGAATAGGTGGCTAAAAAAAATATAAATTTTCATTATTTTTTAAAAGAAATAAAAATAAAAATAAAAATACATTTAGCCATTTGAAGATGGCACGTGGCTAAAAGTCAAGTGGCTAAATAGTCACATATATAAAATTACACGTTGTTAAATGTACATTTAGCAACAACCGGATTTACCATGCGTTACACACGTGGCTAACAGTTAGCCACGTGTATGACCCCTATACACGTGGCTAACTACAAGTGACTAAAACAAATTTTTTTTTTGTAGTGTACATCAATTGGTATCAAGCCTAGCTAGTTGCGCTGTATGATCAGTTTGTATCGATCATAGGGTCTTTTTCATAAATTTTTGGTGGTGGTCGCCTTCGTGGTCAACATGGATAAGTTTTTGAATGAATAATTAAGCCCCCTACCACTACCACAAATAATAATAATAATAATAAAAACCCCGATTAGCGTCATTTTTAAAACGTCACAAATCATTAAGAAAACGATAGATGCTAATTTTTAGCGTCATTTGTTCTTGTTATTTTTTTTTTTTCCACCTTTAGTAATAGCGTTGAGAATGTTAATTTCCCTGACCGTTAGAAAAGTGAAGAGAATTTTATACAAGTTCACGTTGTTTATAAACAAACGTGCAAATTTTAATGTCTTTAAAATAATAATAATAATTAAAAAAAAACGACGTCAAATATGAAATATAATTCTCACATCAAATATTGAAGATAATTAGCAGTATTTTTATACATACAATGAAAATTGTCTATACGTAATTTGAACGTCAATATAAATAAATGACGTATTTCTTTTTCCTAAGAAATTAGCGGCATTTTAAGGAAAACGCCGCTAATTTCTTATATATAAAAAAAATGTATACCCAGATGGCCAGATTTTTTTGGCACCTATTAATTTATCAACCCAAATCCATATCCTCCTATATAGATTGTATTTCACATGCAATTCAAATACCATTAAATCCAAAAATTAAATAAAACTCCTTCAACTATATATATATATATATATATATATATATATATATATATATATATATATATATATATATATATAAAACCGCTAGTCCGCTAGCTAGCTATATATAGCCTCAATTTGACTTCTTGACATTTTGTAGTAGTGTGGATCAGAAAGCATATATAAAATCCAAACTTTGACTTACAGACTTTTAAAGACTACTCTAAAAAAACAGAGAAAAAAACAACAATAGAAAGCATCCAGCACAAGCCGACGTCGGAAGAGAAACTGTCGTCGCCAGAGACGGCGCGTGTAGAGTATGCACCATCCCCGGGCACCCCCTAGGAAAAGCTCTTAAAAAATCACTTAGAATCATATTTTTTTTATTCTCTAAATTAAGGAAATACCAATATAACTGAAAGTTGTACCATGCATCTAGGGAAGCATAAGTAGTTTCTTTAGCATTATTTTAATATAAAAAACTTTATCTTTCCCCTCTCACTCCTCTAACATTTTTTGAAACAATATTTATATGACTTCTCTTTCCTTTCTCTTTCTCTTAGTATTTAATTAAATAATATTTAAATGATATAGGAAAATAATAAGAGAAGTTTATCTTCTGATGTCGGCTTGTGTCATGGGTGCTTTCTATTGTTGTTTTTTTCTCTGTTTTTTTAGAGTAGTCTTTGAAAGTCTATCTGTTAAATTAAGAGAGATTTAAAATAGGAGTAGTTGTCCCCTCATTTAGAATTATGTTTATTTTCAATTATTATTTAAATATAATGTGTCAAAAACAAATCTAGACATCAATATAATGTAGCATCATCTTTCTTAAACTCAAACCCTTTGGTGTAATAAGGTGATCTCATGTGTTGGTAAGCTAGTGAGCCAGTAATACTGGTCAGTCCATTTGAAAATTTAAGGTCTGTAGTCTGTAGGGTGGTCTTGGTGCATGGTGTTCCCTCAAGAAAACCTTAACCCATCCGAGTGTCTAGAATCTAGCGAGTTGTCTCTTTAGGAATTCATAATCTAGATCCCAAATGTGTAACCAAAGTGAAATTATATATTAATGGTGAATAATTTAATGTGATGAACTAAGAAATTTACAAGATTAGAATATTCCCCGGCCAAGTCCCCATTGGACAAATTTATAAATAATCTAATTTATTTTCAAAATTATCCTCTGTCTTTAACCGATTATACAATTAAAATTGTCCAAATTAAAGAACATTATTTTTAATTAGTGCCCATTTTCCCTAGCCTGTTAATGCACGTTAACCTTTAACCAAGCAAGGAGTAGTACTATACAAGTGCAATATAGTGTTTTTTGTTGTGTTTAATTAAGAGATATGGCAGACATTATTATTAATTTTCATGATAGGAATGGTTGAATCAAGTTTGTACGAAAGACATCCCATTAATTTATTTCAAGGAAGACTAGTTTCTCATTCGAAGTCGATCTGAGTAAATCTGTCCCAATTATATGTGTGATTCATTAGTGCAAACAAAATAATAATAATAAAATAGTTGGGACGACGTAAGGTGTTTGATATATATAATATTTCATGAAATCTTCTTGTCCCTGGAAATTTGGAAGCAGCGTACATATGAAATCCTATATTTCAGTGATAAATCATACCATTTAATTTATATATACTAAAAAAGCAGGAAGAAGCTAGCTTCATTACCAAAAGAAAAAAAAAAAAAAAAAAAAAGCAAATTCTGGACGTTTAGGAATGCAGAAAAATTGTCTGGAATCAATTCCAGACGATCTTTTCTAGACAGTTTAAAACCGTCTAGCATAAAAAGTCGCTAAAGAATTTCTAGATGGTTTGAGAAAAACCGTCCGAAATTTCAGACAGTTTGGGCAAAACCGTCCGGACTTATCCAACCCAAAATTAAAATCCAACTCCCTGACGAGACCTTAACCGTTCATCTCCATCACGGACAAAGGACCAAAAATCACCAACTCCGGCAACCAACAAAAAGGACAAAAAAAGAGCAAAAATACCATAAAAAATGACCAGAAATCACCAAAAAGGAGGCCTCCTCTGTCGCCAGATCACCTCCCTCTCTCGATTTCTACTTCTCTGAGTCGTCCAATCTCCCTGGGTGGTGGCGATGAGTCGTGCGGCCGGGCCGGTGGGGGTGAGTGGTCAATCGTCATGTGGATAAAAAGGAAAAAAGAAAAAAGAAAAAGCAAACAACAAAATAAGATCAAAAGACAGTGAGAAGGATCAGAGAGACGAGAGAGAAAGAGAGAGAGAGAGAGAGAGAAGAGAGTTTTGGAGAGAAGAGAGTTTTGGGATTGGGGGGAAGAAGAAGAAGAAGAGAGAGAGAGAGAGATTGATGGTTTTAAGAGATCGATGTAATTACAGAGATGGTTTCACACACACCGGTTTTAAAAAATCGGACGGTTATGATTTTGGCTAGGAAAAAAATCGGAGGGATGTGGTGAAATAAGGGGGCATCACGCGGATTGATGACATGACGTGAGAAAAAAAATTTCCAGACAGTTTGGTAAAAACCGTTCATAAAATTTCAGATGGTTTTAACTAAACCGTCTGAAAATAACATTTACAGACGATTTCGAAAAAAAAAATTGTCTATAAATTTATAGACAGTTTTTATAAAACCGTCTGGAAATGAATCAAACCGTCCATAATAATAATTTTTTTTTTTTTTTTTTTTTTTTTTTTTTTTTTTTTTTTTGTAGGCAACAAATGAAAACTTTCTTCTTCTTTAATTTGTGTGTACGTACGTACCATGTGCGTCATTCTTTCTCTTTTCGTTTTGGGGGTCTCTCTTGTCCTGTATAGAAATCCTTAACGGATCAATCATTAATTATAGCCAAATTGACTATTTTAAAAATAAAATTATGTTTCATTTTTGTTTTTTTGTGGAATAAATTTGAATTTAAACCATGCAAAGACAATTAAGTACAATTTTCGAGTTCATTTTTTAAACCAGTTTAGTTATAAGCGGAATCTTCTTGCTAGTTTGTGGATTGTCTCGCATGGCAAAGACAAAAGAAAACTTCTATTGTCCTTTCCTAACTTTTTTTTTTTTTTTTTGGTCTCATTAGTCTTTCTTTATCATTTATTTTTCTCCCACCTTTTATGGCATCGATCTAATTAAATACGTGAATATATAGAAATCTATCACATTTCTGTGTGACTGCATATGGACCACAAAGAAGGAGATCTGCATGAGCACTCATCTATAACATGCATCCTCATCTACCTGGGAGAGGCTGTCAAGGGATCGACTTTATAAGATTAGAATAATAAATATAAAAACAACATATTTTACTGCAAAGTCAGTAAATTCAGAACTACTGCTAGCTAGCCCTGCATGTGAGGTTTTGACCTTGTCTGCGAATCTCACCAAATCCTTACCCTATAGGTTGAGGTATTATGGGTATGGTTGCTAATTTTTGTCTCCTTCTTCTTTTTTCTTTTTTCCTTTTTTTTTTTTTTAATCCAAAAAAAAAAAAAACCCTATTAACAGATAACTTTCTTCACGTACACAACAGGACAACACTAACAAACAACTCAAAGATTTTTCACGTACCTTTATGTCATATCACACCAAAATCCAAACTTTTAATCATAATAGCATTCTCAGCCGTTTTTTTTTAATTATTTTCTTTAAATATAAGGAGCAAAACTAACTTTTACTTCACTATAAAAAAAAATACCTTACAACAGCTTCTCTTCATTTTTCTCTATATTATTAAAATATTATTTTTTAACTTTTCCTTTAATTAAAAGTAAGAAAAAAAAAAGATAAAGTAGGAGAGATGCAATATATTTTTGAAATAAATAATTAAATGGAAAGTGAATAATGCTTCTCAATGCATTGAGAAGCACTATTCTCAGGAAAATGAAAATTTTAGAGAAGCTAGCTGCTGTGGAGGGATTTTTTTTAACTTTTTTAAAATTTTCTCTAAAATTTAAAGAACATATCCCCTTTAGAGAAACTGCTTTAAATACTCTAAGAGAAATTTAAAACAAGATGGAGTAGTTGCATGCCCTCTCATTTACAATTATGTCATCTTCAAATCACTTTTATTTGAATATATATAATATATGTGTCATATACAAATCTAAATATGATCAATATAACGTCATATCATCACCACTCTTTTAACCTTTAAAATACCATTATAATTAACTTAATAATAACATAAAATCACCATGCATGTATCCTTAAACAGAAACCTTAAAAAACAAAAATTGAAAAGGCATATTTGTAAAAGACTATATTAATTACTTGACGGAATTCCCTATGTGTTTTTATTTTTAGGGTTAAATACCCTATTGGTACCTGAGTTTTACGTGATTTTAAATTTAGTACCTCAGTTTTGTTTTGTATCATAGGTGGTACCTGAATTAAGGGTAAAAACCCATTTGGTACCTCTGTTAGATTTTTCCGTCTGTATTTTAACGTCTCGCCACGTGTCAACCGCTGAGGTTGACACGTGACACTACATAAAAAAAATAAAAAATAAAAATTGAAATCTTAAAAAAATGATAAAAAATAATAAAATATAAAAAAAGAAAATTAAAAAAAGAAAAAAGAAGAGGGGTGGCTGAGCCAACCCCTTGGCCGGTCTGGCCGGTCTGGGGTGGCCGAACCACCCCCGTGGCCCTAGGGGGTGGTTCGGCCACCCCCTAGGGCCAAAACCCAACAAAAAAAAATTGAGGGTTTGCCCTTGGGGGTGGCCGAACCACCCTCTAGGGCCACGGGGGTGGTTCGGCCACCCCCATACAGGCCGGCCTGGGGTGGCCGAACCACCCCCGTGGCCCATGGGGGTGGTTCGGCCACCCCAAGGGCAAACCCTCAATTTCTTTTTGGATGGGTTTTGGCCCTTGGGGGTGGCCGAACCACCCCCTAGGGCCACGGGGGTGGTTCGGCCACCCCAGGCCGGCCTGTATGGGGGTGGCCGAACCACCCCCGTGGCCCTAGAGGGTGGTTCGGCCACCCCCAAGGGCAAACCCTCAATTTTTTTTTGATGGGTTTTGGACCTAGGGGGTGGTTCGGCCACCCCCTAGGGCCACGGGGATGGTTCGGCCACCCCCTAGGGCCAAAACCCTTCAATTTTTTTTTTTTTTTTTTTTTTCAACTCTGGGGTGGCCGAACCACCCCCTATGGGGTGGTTGGGCCACCCCAGACCGGCTAGACCGGCCAAGGGGGTGGCTGGGCCACCTCCTTGGCCAAAATGGGGGTGGCCATGGTGGCCAAGCCACCCCTCTTCTTTTTTCTTTTTTTAATTTTATTTTTTAAAATTTTATTATTTTTAATCATTTTTTAAAGATTTCAATTTTTAATTTCTAATTTTTTTTATGTAGTGCCACGTGTCAACCTCAGCGGTTGACACGTGGCGAGACGTTAAAATACAGACGGAAAATCTAACAGAGGTACCAAATAGGTTTTTACCCTTAATTCAGGTACCACCTATGATACAAAACAAAACTGAGGTACTAAATTTAAAATCACGTAAAACTCAGGTACCAATAGGGTATTTAACCCTTATTTTTAAATACTTCATAGTGTGTGTGCTTAATTATGCGCGCTTGTATGACATCAAGCTGCAAGTTGCGTAATGTCAATTGGTTTAATATATTTAGAAGTAGAATTAATATTTCAAAAATAATATAATAAGGAAAATTGGGAATATAAAGTTCAAAAAAATTTACATAATACAATATTATTAAACTTCTAAAAGAATATATATATACACAACTTCTAAAAGATAACTATTAACATCTTTATCAATTAAGCTTGTTTTATTTGAATTGGTTGGTTGTTCGGGATGTTTGGAGGGTTACGTACGGTGTTGTCTTCTTGTGCATGCATGTGGTTATGGTGGTTGGAGTTTGAGAATTTGAGGCACTGAATATTAGTGTGTTAGGCCGTGAGCGCCATGTCGTAGCGGTTATTTGAGTTTTCTGACGACTTTGGAAAGTAGGCATTTTTCTGAAGCATGAGCCGAGGAAACTTTCTAAAAAAAAAAAAAAATGATAGATTGGGAAACAGTGCAAATTTGTTCGTAGTTAGAGGCCGGGTGGGGTAAATGTTTCCCCAATTCTCTTTCTACTCCAAAATAAAAAAAAATAAATCAATTAATCAATCTGGTGAGAGCCACAAAATGAAAAAAACTTTGTAGTCGATCTTGAAAAATGAAAAATCAAAAAGATCGAGGCTCATATTATAGATGTTAGTTTTAATTTAATATAATTACTGGGACTACGGCTTCATATTTTCGCTTGTGAAATTGTGATAATCTTACAATTTTATAGTTGATTATACAAAAGACGAGGCAGAGGAGAGGACATGCATTAATTCTTGCTTAGGTTACTACGGATGAGGCAGTCTTTAGACTCGATTTTTTTCGTAGACTAACTTCACTTAGGATTTGTTTGGATTTGTGATTTTAAAATAATAATTTTAAAATGTGCGATTTTAAAATAAAATTTTTAGGGAAAAATCATATTTAGTCCTTAGGTTTTTATCTTATTTGAATTTAGTCATTGAGTTTCTAATTTTAAGAATATGATCTTTAGGTTTTGCACAAATTTTAAATAGGTCTCTCTATCACTTTTTCCTTCAAGATTAATAGTTTATCATATTTCATGTGTATCTCAATTGACAAATTAGTGTCCATATCAGTACCTAATATCAATGCCACATCATTAAGCGCCAAGTCATCCATAGAAAAAGAAAAAAAAAAAAGAAAAGAAAAAGAAGAAGACCCAACTCTATAAACAAAAACCATCTTCTTCGTCATCTTAATCTTTTAGATTTGTACCATTAGATGGAAAACCGTTAAATTTGATGCGGACATTGACATTGTATTGGATCCTAACATGAACCCTATAGTGTAAAATGAAACATATGTGACAAATGAAAAATATTTAACTTTGACATTAAATTAATATAGGGATCAATTTGAAACTTTGGCAAAACCTAAGAACCTTATTTTTTTAAATTGAAAACCTAAGGACTAAATCCAAATCAGATGAAAATTTAGAAACTAAATATGATTTTTTTTCAAATTTTTAAAAACGCAGTTAAGTGTTTAGCAAAATCGCAGTTTCACCTTTAAAATTGGAGGTGAACCTTTAAAATCTTGCGTTTTCAAAAAAATACCCTCTTACCTGCGATTTAAAAAAGCAGTTTCATTTATTTTCAAATTGAAATTTTTAAAAACGCAATTTCCAAACGATTTATTTTCTGCGATTTGGTTTAAAATCGCACTTTTTGTCTACGAAATCGCAATCTCAAATGCACTCTTAGTTTGTTTTAGATGTATATATTCTAGTGTGCCGCTTGTAGCACTTTTTCTAAACAAATGATATATTGTGTATCTAATGTATTAACTGACAATTAATCAAAAAAAAATGTTTTAACTGATGACAATGTTAATATTTATTCAAATAGAAGTTTATACAGCAGCATTGGTATGTGTATTCAGACATGAAATAGAAAGAAAAATTATTTGGCTACAAGATTTCTGATGTAATATTATATTATTATAGTGGTGTCACATTGCTTACGACTTGGTTATAATTAAGTCTGGGCATTACATAGATCCTCCTCCGTATCCATGTTAGATGATTTGGATGAGATAGGATTATTTATTTGAGGAATTTTTTTTTTTATTTTTTATTTTTCTTCAGCATAGCAGCCCTTGAGACTACGTTGCCACAAACAGCACGTGAACATTTTTTTGGGCAAATTTTTTTTGTTTCAATTTCAAAAAAATAAAATTTGTCAAAAGAGTACACCCTTATTCCCATACTCTTTTGCATAATTTTAAAATTATTTTTAGATCAAAAAATTTAATAGTAAATTATCTTAAATTTAATTGTAATTTTAAATTTTTTAAAATTACGTGAGAATGTAAAATTAAAATGCAAGAGTAAAAGTGTACTTATCTTTTATCTTTCTTTTTTTATTTTTTTAAGTATCATTTCTCTTGTTAAAATGTTATTGCTTTCGCAATGCATGGGGACTGATTTGACTGAAAGGTCAGATGGACAATAAATTGGAGGATATTAATTCTTTGTCGTAAAACATAAAGAAATAAATTGGACAACTATCACAAAATTCAAAAAGAAAAATACGGCATTTTTGATAAACTTTTGTAAAACCCTATTCCTTTTTCAAATGAGGAAATTTTTTCTCAAAATATTAATTAGCCCAACAGATTTTAGGTGTGACCTCACTACTACAACATTTTTCAAAATAAACTATAAAATGATTTTCAAAATTCAAAACATTTCTCAAAAAAATAAAAAATTAAATATTTTCCAAAATAATCTTTAACACTATCAAATTATTTCAATTTTTTTTTTTTTTTTAATTTTTATGAATTTCATATATAACACTGTTTTCAAACATAGCCTCCACCAAAACAATTTTCTTACTTTTATCCTATTTCAAAGATCTTTTAATCTACTGTGTTTTTATTTAGTATATCAAAGAAACCAAAAAAAGCTATCCACGTGACCAATTTGTTTTATGTTGAACACACAAAAAAAAAAAAAAAAAAAATCCATGTCTCTAGGAGAGAGATCGACAATTTCGACTGTAAATAAAAAGAGTTGTTTGCCAACAAGTTCGGGCTTGGTTTAGATAGGATTGGCTCAATATTGGTTTGTTTATTAAACAAACAGAGCTTAAACAAAATTTTAGATTCGATTAAATAAATGAGATCATATAAACTCGTTTTGGCTCGTATAAATTTGTATAACTTTTTCATTTTAATTATTTTAGTAATGTTATTCTTTACTTTATTATAAGAACATGTTAAGTATTTAAAAAGATAAAAATGAACTCCATCTCTTGGTAATATGATAAATATATAAAGCTTAAATTATTATAATTGTGAGTCTTGATATAGGTATATGTGTATTTTTGTGTGTGTGTGTGTGTATATATATATTTGACAATGTATTTGTATGTATGAGTGGATTTATGTGTATTTATGTATGTGTGTATGATGAATGTATATATACATACTAAACAATTAAACGAATTGAACTTGAAGATTCAATATGCGGCTCGACTCAACTTGATTACAACCCTAGACTACAATGAAAAATTAATAAACTATATTTAATATTGTTTATGCTCTGTCTTAGTTTGATTTTAATGTTTATTTATTTCAATATAATTTTTTTAAAATATTTTTAGCCGCACAGAAAGGTCCTAGACAGTAAGAACCGCATGCGTTGATTCAAATCCAACTAAACTATAGCATGACCAAGCTCAACCAAAGTTATTTACACTAATCAAGCATAGAGTTTCCCACTGCCTATAAACATCTTCAGTTAAGTGATAAACATCTTCAGTTAAGTGCAAAATACCATCTTGTTTATATATATATTAATTAAGGCAAAATATATTTTACCCATATATAATTTATCCTTTTAAATCCCTTTGTCGGCAAACATCTACGCGATAACACATGCACCCTCAGCACAACCCTTCCTCCAAACGCAGCATAGATGCACGCACCCGCTTCTCGATCACTGTTAATATTATCCGGCATGAGCGGAAGTTTGAATATTGAAGTCTCTGGGGGTTACAAACATCGTTAAAAAAAAAAAAAAAAAAAAAAAATAGAGAAATGAAAAGCCAGCTCATTAATTAATTACCATTGACTTTGTGATAATGATGCTCTGTAATTAGGTTTAATTCTGCTATAAATCCTCATGAAGGGCTGACAGAAACTGCATTGCACTCCTCGGCCTTCAGGGTGGATTGATTTGTTGAGGGAGCTAGAGTGATTAGATCTTCTCTCGACAGGTATTTGTTTGTCTCATATTATAATTTTGTACATTTGTCTCATATATATTATACATACTCGATCTTGTAAATTTGAAGCATTCAAGATACCCATCGAATACCTAGCTAGCTTACATTATCTATCATGATTAGATATATATGAGTTTGAGTTAATTACTTGGAATTTGCTTTCATTTCTGATAAATATCATTACTAATCAATCAAATTCCTTTTGGAAATTAACCGTGAAACAAAAAAAAGGACGTGAGTTGCAGAAATTTTTTTCAGGGCCGGAGCTAGTTATGGAATTATAATTAAGAACGCCCCCAACAGAGTTTTTGGTTGTAATTAAACTTTGCATGTTGAAATTTGTCCAAGGATTATATATGTTTGATAAAGAATAGTTTATCTATTGCATGCAGGTGAAGCTTTTCACATGATGAAATTTCATTTTTCTTAATTAATTAAACGGCTAAAAAGTATAAAAAGAACCAGAAAATTAGTCGTCAAAATTATAAAAATAACTTCTGTGATAAATACTAGTATTTCACCCCGGCCCTGAAACCTAGCTAGTTTCCGTATATAGTATGTCATCTAGATCTTCTTTTGTTAGTGATGCGAAAACAAAGGTTCAGTGAGATCCTGTGTACTTAATTTAGCGTCGGCTGTGACGAAAGGGTTTCATATATATATATATATATATATATATATATATATATATATACACACACATATATTTTGGTTTTTATGTTGTGTCTTCTATCTTTTATCTTTAATTTTTATATTATTATACTATTTATAGAGTAGTAAATTAGATGAGTAATGTTATTTAGTAGACTCCTATATGAATGTTATGCAATTTGATAATGTAGCAATGCAAATTAGCTATTCGATCAGCATTTGTAAAATAAAAAATCAAAGAACTGATTTTGACTGCCACGTCATCTCAATTGTATGACAATCAAGTTTTAGTTATTTAATTATTTTTTTTCCCTAATATTATATTTTAACAAGAATATAAAAGAGAAGTATGTGTATTTTATCCATTCCTTCTCACTAGATTTCAGGACTTTTATCAGAAAAGTCTTTGAGGACTTTTCGTTAGGGTAATATATATTATTTATTGACCTTCAAATAACTATTTTTAACGTTTCTTGCCTTTTTTTTCAGTATGTGTTTGATTAAGTAGTGTGATTGAATTCAGACAGTTTGTGATCTGGCCAAGAAATTAGGGAATTTATGAGAATCGCAGACCAAAAATATAACTTGAAGGATCTGGATGCTTAGGTTTGTTTGGGTTTGTGATATTTTAAAATGTATAACTCAAAAATGAAAATTTTGAAAGCATTGTTAAGCATTTGTTAAAATTGTAGTTTGACATTTCAAATCGTACGTTTTTAATAACTCATGTCCCCTTAATTCTCTGTAATTTTAAAACATAAATTTTTTCACGTTTTGAAGCCACTACTTTTAAAAAACGCAATTCCAAGCAAGACACTTCTGCAATTTGGTTAAAAATGCACTTATAGCCTATAAAATTATAGGGTCAAATAGACTGTTAAAAGAAGTCGCCCCGTGAAATTTAAGCAACTTAGGCATACAAGTACATTGCTGCACAAGCTAGTTTGTTCATCATTGGCTGACATCAGGGGCAAAGCTAGTAGGGGTGAGAAAGGGCAAACACCCCCCCCAGGGGCTGATAGTGCCAAAAAAATTATTTAACAATTAACATAGTTACTTCTAAAATGGCAAATGCTACATATATACCATATTTATATCTTTTTTTTTTTATTCCTCTAAAATTGATGTGGTTTTTAAAATTATTATTGAATTTGAAATAAATCACTATTAAATTTTAATCAAATGATAATTTTAAAAGTCACATTAACTTCGAGAGATAAAATGAGGATAGAAACATGATACGTATGCGCGTAGCATTACTCGTCAAATAGTAGTAAAAGTCTAAAATGGCAAATAAGTAAAATAGCAGTCAGTATATATAAATTTCGCAAAACCATATATAGCTAGCCTAGGATTAATTAAAATCTTTTCTACATGCTCAAGTGAAAAGCTTACACAGGTGTTTCTTTTTTTTTTTTTTTTTTTTTTTTTTATTGGGATGATGCTGCCAAAAAAGTATTTAACTGTTTTTTTTTTTAAAAAAAATATTCTCTCCACAACATCGCAATAATTTTATTTTTTCTCTGTACACGCGCGCATTTTAATAATTGAGAACGAAAATTAAAGGAAGAAAATTACATATTATGATAAATTTTTATAGGAATTATGGCACACATCGAACTTCTTAAATTTTGTTTAAAATATATATGTATCAAACTTTCACATAGATTTGTTTTCTCAATTTACACTTAAGTAATCAAATTTTCTTTCTAAATTTTTATATTTGGAATTTTCTTTTAAGTTAATTTGTTGATGAGTATATATATTTACATTCTTTATATACTTTAATTTTGTAAACTATATAATTGTGGTTAATTAATGTGTTGATGATCATATAGAAAATATATATATAAGAAAATGTCTAAAACACCTAAATAAATTAACGTAAAAAAACACACATTATAAGTTAGGTTTATATATTTTAAATGGTAATTAAATAATTTTAATTATTCATTAATTTTTTTACTTATATTATTCAATACTTTCAATATTTAATTTTGTTTCAATTCAAAAAAAAAAAAAAATTACCTTTCTAAACCAAAATTCTAGCTCCACCGGTTGCTGACATATATACTTTATAGACATATCATTGACCTGTCGAGCATTAATTCTTTGGTGCCATTCACTAATTAGTCTTTTTTTCTGAGAATTTTTTTTTTTTTTTTTTTTTTTTTTTTGAGCATTAGACTAATTAGACTTACTAATTCTAGAAGGGCAAAATGTCTGTGCAACCTCCGAAGTCTGACAGAGTACCACCGAGAGAGCCACCCCCGCCCCCGCCAAGTAAACGCCATACAACACTGAAGGACACCCAAGCAAAAGGTTTTTCCTTCCGATGATCATCAGCTATTTGTCATATATATTGAAACTTAACTCGGATATATATATCTGTGTTCGTGTGTTTGCATTTATCATATTGAAATTTTTCATGTTATGTCATTCGTAATTAATTATACTTATCTTAGCTATTGGTAAGAGAAGTGAGCAGTAGTACTTCACAAGCGCTTGCACCAAAAAATGTTATATATGTTAAGGGTATAATTTGCTATATTGAAACTGTGGCTTAAGTTTTTGAACTCTTGAGTTTAAACGCTATTTCTTTCATTTTAATTAAATATTTCACGTGTTAGACCCTACCTATTAAAAAGAAATTTAAACCCACACGTGAAGAGAAATGTTAAAGTATTGATTAAAAGATTAAATTTACCTATTTTATCGGCTTAAACTTTTGATATATGTGGTGATTTAACAAAAATTTCAAATTCGGTGTTTGCGTATTTGCATGTATCTTCATTATCTGGTTAATAAATTTGTTTGGTTATGTTATGTCGTTTAAGGTGTCAGTCAAAGAAAGAATGCTAAGATTAATTTGTTATATATTGAATATACCAGACGAGACTCCGCCAGCTTGGGCTAAGGAGATGATGGCGTATATTCAGACTCAGTTTGAAGAGTTAAAGACTCAGTTAGCAGCAATGAAAACCCAGATGGATGCCATCACAGCTGGGACTACGAAGAACTTGCCTTCTGCATCCAAGGATAAGTAAGGAAACAGCCTACTGATGAGGGTTAGACTTGGATAATCTATTTCTAGATGAACATCTTTGGTGCAGTACTGTTTTATAACCAAACTATTCTATCCTGTTTATTTTAGTTTCTACGTTATGAATTTAATTTGTTAGATTTTAATCCCTTAACTTTATTAATATGTTTCCTATTTTCTCTTGCCTGTTGGCCGCACCTTCTCCCTTGCACTATCCTGTTACGTAACAAAAAGGAATCCAAAGAAATGAGGGGACTGACTGAGCAATGAGGGGACGGAGTCAGCATCCCTTGCACTATCCATGTTTGCTTGTGTTTAACTATTTATGTGTCTGCATTTTATTTTTAAAGTAAGACTCCATCTACATTTCTGGTGTCAACTGCGGTGGAAGAGAAGTGTCCTGTTGCCAAGCTTCTATATGAGACTCCTGAACAACACAGTGGGTGTTGAATGTTTTATTATTTATGTCGTTATATGCGTTACGTGGCTATTTTCTTATATCTGTATTGTTGGTAAAAGATATTATAGGTTGTTTGATAAAACTTTTTAGAGAGAGTTTTATATTTTTTGGGTTGAAAGTGTTATGATATAAAAGGTGAAAGTAATTTTGAGGTATTTTGTTTTATCTATTAAACTTCCCTTGACATGTTTATTAAGGTTAAAGAACTTTGAATAAACAATGCAAGGGAATAAAATTTGTATAACACAATTTTTTTTCTTTTTTTCAGTGTATGCAGGATGACGAGTGATTGGTTTGAGCGGGAAGACATTGAGAGTAGTCAGGTAAGTAGCAGCTACATATCAAGCTTTAGAAAAATGAGTGCGGGAGCTGGTAGCATCATATACGTAGATCGAGCTCATTTGTTGGAAGTTGTACGAACCCTAGCTCCAAAACCGAATAAATTAGGTTTTTAGAGGAAAGAGAAAGACCTTAATCGCTCCAAAAAAGTAAACAAAGAATAATTTAAAAGCCTTAAATTTGATTGATATTGAAAAACTGAATTTTCAAAATAATAGACACCTCTAAGTTTGAGTACTTTCGAAGCAAAATGCTTGGAGAAAAATAAAGAAATAAAAATACAAAAATAACCATAACTTGTAGACAGAAAAATATATTATTCTAAAATAGATGTGTTTGCTGTCATTCTCCTACATATCTCTTGTCCATCTTTCTTTCTTTCTTTCTTTTTCTTTTTTTTTTTCATCATTGAATTGGTCTCACAGATTCAATGGTGGATTTGCAAATATATTGTACAAAGATGGACACGAGATATGTGGGAGAATGAAACCAAACATTTCTCATTCTAAAAGTAATTGTCAAATATTTTAAACGATTATTTCTATTCTTGTGCTGATATGATCGATCTTATTCCAAAAATAATCTTTAAATCTTATTTCTCCTGCATCACCTATTAATGCATGTTTGCTTTGAAAACATTAAATATTTTTAATGTTCAACATAAACTTATCATGAGGGTCAAAATATTGTAGCTAGCATTTCAAAAAATCTAGCACTACACTAGGCAACATTGCATCTATAAATTAATTAATTCATCAATGTCCCTTAATTATGAGTTAAACACACGATTAACATTTTGTGTGGTATTTTGGTTCCCAACCACAGTACCGCAATTACCCATAACAAACTTTTGTGTTCTTACACTGCTCCAAAGATCAAAACTCCTTTTGAATAATAGGACATTAAGAGAACAACAAAATAATTTTTGCACAAGATCATGTCTATTAAACATAAACTTGAAAACAATTTTTCGAGAATTGTAAAACCACATGAACTAAACTTGTAAAATTAATCCCTTTGAGTTTCCAATACATTATAACACTTTACAACATATTCCATTATCAAATGAATCAAATTTCTTTGATAATCAAACAAAACAAGATTTTAAAATTTCAGCATGCTGCAAGAATTCTGAATTTTAGATTCGTTGACCGACAGTAATTAGACCAGAACGGGTTCGTAACAATTCCTAAGCACCGAAATGATTTTTCTTTTACGTCAAACACAATTTTTTCATGTGAACAAGTTTCCAAACAATTTTAGGGCTTGTCTAAGACATAATTAAAAATTGGAATCTAAGCAGCATTTGCTGTAAAAAAATAAAATAAAATAAAAAATAAAAAAATACAGTGTTACTGTTTCAATTGCAAAATTTAATTAAAATATCAAACGACCTCGAAACTACTTGAAATTTTCTAGTCAAGATCCTTATATATATATATATATATATATATATATATATATATATATATAGTGACACTGTTTCAATTGCAAAATTTAATTAAAATAGCAAACGACCTCGAAACTACTTGAAATTTTCTAGTCAAGATCCTAACATGTTAAAGAACATGTTCCAGGTCATAAAATAACTTTTCAGTCGCAAGAGGCACTCGTAAAAGTTTCTAGATTAGAAAAATAGTAAAATAGATTTTCTACAATGATACTATCTTCATAATGATTTATAGTGTGACCATGCTGATAGAGGCCGTTTTTAGCAATGTGGGATTAAGCTTCAAATATATAGTGGATGGCTGGGGTAGTTGAAGTCTATCACCTAGTCAAGAGCTACAGTTGAAGTCAATCACATAGTCACAATTAAATATTATTACCTAGTTATAGTTGAAGTCTATTTGTATTATTCTCATCTACCCTTATTCTCCTATAAATTGGAGCCTGTTATATTGTAAACATTACCAAATAAATAAAAGCAACATGTAGCCCTTTAGGCTTTATCTTGTGGACGTAGGTCATAGACCGAACCACATAAGTCTTTGTGTCTTTATTTAATTCGCTTTATATTCACTACAAAAAAAATGGAAATACTAACCTAAGGTCAGTAACGTGAAAATGCGTTTTTCAGGTTACTGGAACCCAGTAATGTGGTCTCACTAACGCAAAGCTGAGGTTAGTATCTCTTAGGTTGCTAAAATGTATATTGTAACCTGGAAATCTAACATTGCGTTACTGTCCAGTAACGGGACAAATATATCACATTACTGAGCTCGAGTTACGTGAAATTGCACGTTACCGAGTTGTTGTAACGTGCAAAGAACAGGTTACTGAAATGTTGTAACGCATAATTAATTTTCACGTTACTGAACTATTGCAACGTGAATATTTTTATGTTAGTGAATGTTATAACGCAGAATTTACTATCACATTACTGTAATTTATAACGTGAAGATTGTTAGGTTAGTGTATGTTGTAACACAGAACTAATTCTCACGTTACTGTATGTTCTAACGTGAATATTATTAGCTTAGTGTATGTTGTAACGCAAACCTAATCCTCACGTTACTAGATGTTCTAACGTGAATATTATTAGGTTAGTGTATGTTGTAACGCAGAACTCATCTTCACGTTCCCGTAGTTTGTAACGTGAATATTGTTGGGTTAGTGGATGTTGTAACGCAAAACTCATCCTCAGGTTACTGTGGTTTGTAACGTGAATATTGTTAGGTTAGTGAATGTTGTAACGCACAACTAATTTTTTCGTTTCTGTATTTTCTAATGTTATATTTATCACGTTACTTTATATATAGTAACATATATATATTCACACGTTACTGTATTTTAAATAGCAAAAACAACCATTTCCACTCTCACCCATCCCTCCCACCCGTCCATTTCCACCTCCCACCCGTTAGTGACGGAGGTGACGTTCCTGGTCTGGATTCCCGACAGTGACGGAGACGCCGGTGATGGTGATGAATGGAAGAAAGTGGTGGCACGGAGGGTCAACAAACAGATGTCTAGGTGGCGCGAGGTCGAGGCTGACAGGGATCCGATTTCCCCGGCCGGGTCGACCGGATCCCCAGATGGTGCGGGCTCGTGGCTGGCAGGATTCTGATTTCCCCACCCAGAACAGCCTGATCGACTGGATCCCGGTCGGCTAGCCGGGATCTAGCCCTTCCCCGGCCAGAACGACCGGATCCGGTCGGGATCTAGCACTTCCCCGGCCAGAATGACAAAATTACTGGGTGGGTGGTGCCGGATGGTTCGAGGTAGGCGGGAGTTGGTGCCGGCATGTTCCGGGTTGGGTGGTGCTGGGTGGTTCGGCGTGTTCTGGGCTGTGTTCCAATCTTCCTTTGCTTTTGAGGAAGAAAACGATAAAAAAATGACCCAAAAAAAAATCTACGTGGTATTACCACGTCAGGGTGTAAGGGTTGGGTGTGGGGAGTTGGGTGTAAGTGTAGCATTTCCCTATACATAATGAACAATTATATATAACCAATGTTTATATTTTCATATATATATGAACAATTATACATAAAGAATACACGTAAAACACAATGATAAAACAGCTACTAACGGATGTGCATGAGTCGAATTTCTCATCGCCGATATATGAACAGCTACTAACGGATGTGCAACAAGATGGTCTATATTACTTATAAATGATAAAACAAACAAACTCAGCAAACAAAAATACGATAATATCATATTAAAACTAACACTTAAGGAGCAACACGTGGAATATAAAGAAATGTCATCAATACTAAAAAAATAAGGATATAACAAAAAAGTAATTAATTATTACCTAAACCGCTGCAAGCATTCGATCTAACATTCAATCGAGGTATGGAATATCTGTCAAGTGATATGGTAACCTGCGAAATACATAATGCACACGAACATGAATTGATTTTAATTGATTGACAAAGCGATAACTTTATCGCTTACCTAATACACACATTAATTATTACCACATGTATAAATTTTTCACTAATTCGTTAACAATTTCCAATCAATGTAGAAATAAATAAGAGAAAATCAGTCAAGTTTTATCGAATCACTTACGCTAAGATTGGATCTGAGTCTGGTCGGGCGTGGTCAAAATCATCACTCGGATCATTGTCATTAATTCTGGTTAATAGGAACAACTCACACTCGTGGTAGGTGTCAGATGCATCATGAGACCCGTCACCTTGACCATTGTCGTAGACATTCTTGGGTTTAGTCTGCAATGGCACAAGCCCAACCTGGGTTCCTTTCATCTTCGACGTAAAATACTTGGTCAACTTGTGAAGTTAGAATGTACGGGTCATCAGTCTCCCGGTCTCCCCTGTGGACTAGGCGATTGAAGTTGACAAGTACCATGCCACACTCGTCCACCTTATACCCCCTGTCCCTCGTGGTGTCCACCCAACCACAATTGAACATGACGTACTTAGTCCGATCATAGTACTCGACTTCAATTATATCCGTTAACTTTCTGTAGTACGTTAAGCCATCACCGGTCGGCACACACACACCACTGTTCTGAGTCCTCTTACCCGAATCATGTGTAACAGTCCGAAACAGTTTGCCATTAACCACGTATCTATTGTATGTAACCGCTATCTCCTTTGGGCCCCTACAATGCATAACCAGCTTCTCAGTCATCTCCGTTCTACGTTGATCATCAAATTTATCGACCTGCAAGCAATATTACGTAAAATGGTAAGCCAAAAGTTAAACATGTAATAATTGAACATGTAATAGCTAAACATCAAATTATTCTTACGTAGTCACGGTACCAACTGAAGAACTACCGATGATGTTAGGCTTCCAACTAATCGTCTGTAGTTCGCCCTCTATGTGCATCCTAAGCGTATCCATGTGCATCCTAAAATTTATAATTTAAATTCATTATCTATTATTGGAAAATGCAATTGACTTCTAAAAATAAACAACAAGTGCGTGCAATAGTGTGCAACAAAAATATCACAATGTGGAATTTAAAAGAGACAGATATTTTGTTGACGAAGTGGAAACTCAATTAAGAGAAAAATCACTCCGAAGCAGCCAAACCCAGGATATCCACTATTCAAAAGACAAAGCTACATACAAAGCAGTAACACTCACATATTCCTGATGCAGTGGTCGTACCTTGCTTTCTAACGTGTAACCCAACACGAACGCTTCCCAACCAGGTCTCCTACCTGAAGGGGTCTTCAATGGAATCATTTACCTTAGGGCCGACCCCTAAGATACACTTCAGTTGTAGCGCAGCAACAACACACTTGTAATGGCTTGAGAGACAAATCAGTTCTAATAATCTCACAAATAACTCTCTAAGCTCTGATGGAATTCAATACTGAATTCTTGCAGTTCTCAGTGCCCAGAAGCCTCTATTTATAGGCTGGGGGCTCAAATGAGCGTCTGGCAAAATATAGATGGGCGCCGTCCGGACAAACAACTGTGCGATAGATTTTTTCAAAGATTTCGCGGGAAAATCTTTCCTGTTTGAGAGCCGCGTCCGGACGGGATGGCACATCGTCCGGACGGTCGCACGTCCGCTGCAAGTAATTTTCTTATTAAGGCTTCGCGCGTCCGGACCAAGGGGGATGACCGTCCGGACGGTTAAACTTCAACAAGCAATTTCTATATTGGTCGAGCGCGCGTTTGGACCATGATAGGCAGTCGTCCGGACGGTTGAAGTCGAATACGCAATTTCCATATATGTTGAGCGCGCGTCCGGACCATGCTGACAGTCTTCCGGACGGGTGTATTGGAATTGTGATTCTTGCCTTATGAATGACCGCGTCCGGACGGGAAACCACGTCGTCCAAACGGTTGAATCAATCTTCCCTTAATCGGAACTTGGAAAGAATCTGAAGCTGGTCGAGTACTGGGAGGCATCCGGACGGGCTTCTGAGTCGTTAGGACGGATGCAAGCTAGAATAGTAACTTCTCGACACAGTGAAGGGTCCGGACGGAATTCCACGTCATCTGGACGAATGATGCTTGGTCTGTCTGGCATCCGGACGGTATGGCACGTCGTCTAGACGGATGAAACATTGGACAGATGAGCGTTCGGACGGGATGACACGTCGTCCGGACGGCTGACAAGGAACCGAAAATCTTCTGACTTGCAAGCAGTGCAGAGTCTTCTGAAGCACTTCTGAATAATGGAATCCCTGTGATAAAGCATCTTTTACAAACAAGTGATTTTGTCCAAAACAGAATGAGGCTAATCACAAACTAACAAATACCTGCAAAGTTCACAAGAGAAATATGGGGCAAAGCAAAAACTGGTTCCTAGATTGCATACGAAAAAAATGTCAAGTAAGATACGCAATCAAACCTGATGTCATAGGATTAGGAACCAAATCCTAGGCAAGAACACCTGAACCTGTTAGGTGCGTCTGTTCCCCCTCATGGGGTGATTGTCCTTCTTGACCCAAGCCTGCCTTCTTGTGGGTGGTTGCTGGCAGGACTTCATCATCCACTCCATCATGCTCTGCATCTAGATAGGTGGATCATTGCGATATTGCTCTTCTTTCACCTTCTGAGGTCTTCTAAACTGTTTGGATTTGTTCCTGGAGATGCCACTGTGATTGGCTTGTACAAATCGTTGCTGAGGCCGCTGATGTTGAGATGTCTGGTATCGTGGTGCATGAGACCAAGGAGCTTGATATCTTGGTGCTTGATAATAGGGAGCCTGATACCATGGAGTCTGAAACTGGGCCGCAGGTCTAGTACGATGATGAGCTTGTCTGGGCAATTCTTTCTTTGCCTTGGCCTTTTGTGCTTTCAGAAGGGAGCACTGAGGATGAACATGCCTACTTAGACTGCAGTGATGGCATATAGGAGGTCTTCTGATGGAAGGAGGCTGTTGAGTGCTTGAACATCATCATTGACCTTGTCTTTCTCTTTTTCTTTAGCAATGGGAGGAGACTCTGGGACTGCAGGTTTTAAAAGTACAGTCTTTGAAATGGAGGGAGCATTAGAAGAGGAAGCTACATACCCGAGACCGGTCTTGTCGATTGGGCTCTTCTGAATTGACAGCATACGAGTCAGCTTCTCATCTGTGACTCTTTCTAGCTGGAGCTACATCTCTAGTAGATTTTCTTCAAGCTCCTGTATTCTGAGTAGCAATGAACTTTTCTCAGTCTGCAAACTGTTTAGATCATAAAGATGCTGCTTACGGCCTTCTCTCTGCTTTTCATACTCTATGTAAAGTGTCTTGTAAGCCTCCTTAAGCTCTTCCCTATTATCACTATGCTCCGAGTAATAAGAGTCCTCTTCCTCAACGAGCGGAGCTACAAAGGCTATAAATTTCTCAAACTCTGGAGCTTCTTCTTCTGACTCATCACTAAGAGTCACATTGTAAGCTTTCCCCTTGCCCTTCTTAAGATTCCCGCAATCGGCCCGGATATGCCCAAAGCCTGAGCATTCAAAACATCGAGGTCCTCTGGGATCCTTCTTTTCTTCTTCCTCAGGTTCAGCTTCTCTGGGAGGTTTCTTCACTTTTTCAGAAAACTTCTTTTTGAACCGATCATCTTTCATCAGTCTTCTGAAATTTTTGGCTTACATAGCCACAACTTTTTCTTCCTCCTCAGAGTCATCTTCAGATGAGGCTTCTACCTTCTTCTTGGAAGCCTTCAGGGCAATGGTCTTCAACTTTGTGACCGGGGGTAGAGATAGCTCATATGTTTGAAGAAATCCCACAAGCTCTTCAATCTTCATCTCTTCAAGATCCTTGCTTTCCTCAATTGTTGTTACCTTGATCCTGAAACGCTTGGGCAAAGATCTTAGAATTTTTCGGATGAGTTTTACGTCCGAAACAGGCTTCCCAAGACTCACCATGGAGTTTCTTAGGTCACTCATCTTGGAGTAAAAGTCTCCAAAAGTCTCTTCTTCCAACATCTTAATTTCTTCAAATCTTGAAGTCAACATTTGAAGTTTGGCAGATTTAACAAGTTTGGTGCCTTTATATGTTGTTTCCAAGATTTTCCATGCTTCTTGAGCTAATTCGCAATTAGAAATTTTTGCGAATTCAGATGGTGAAAGTGCTTGGCACAGAGCATGGAGGGCTTTATCATTTGAAAGACGAGCGGTTTTCTGAGGGACTAGTTCGAGTGTTGCCTCCGCTGGTTTAGTCCAACCAGTTTCAACAATACTCCAACAGTCAATAGATTTTAAAAAGAACCGCATACGTGCCTTCCAATAGCCATAGTTCGTACCGTCAAAGGTAGGAACAGAATTAAGAGTTTGAGACATTGTACCAGATAGAAGTCAAAATAAATAACACTCAAGAAATTAATCTTCTCAGAGTGTACCAAGTTTTGATACCAATTGAAAAATGCAATTGACTTCTAAAAATAAACAAGTGTGTGCAATAGTGTGCAACAAAATATCACAATGCGGAATTTAAAAGAGACAGATATTTTGTTGACGAAGTGGAAACTCAATTAAGAGAAAAACCACTCCGCGGCAGCCAAACCTAGGATATCCACTATTCAAAAGACAAAGCTATATACAAAGCAGTAACACTCACATACCCCTGATGCAGTGGTTGTACCTTGCTCTCTAACGTGTAACCCAACACGAACGCTTCCCAACCAGGTATCCTACCTGAAGGGTCTTCAATGGAATCATTTACCTTAGGGCCGACCCCTAAGACAGACTTTAGTTGTAGCGCAGCAACAGCACACTTGCAATGGCTTGAGAGACAAATTAGCTCTAATAATCTCACAAATAACTCTCTAAGCTCTGATGGAATTCAATACCGAATTCTTGCAGTTCTCAGTGCCCAAAGGCCTTTATTTATAGGCTGGGAGCTCAAATGAGTGTCAAGCAAAATATAGCTGGGCGCGCGTCCGGACGGTGGTCATGGCCGTCCGGACGGACAACTGTACTATAGATTTTTTTGAAGATTTCGCGGGAAAATCTTTCCTGTTTGAGAGCCGCGTCCGGACGGGATGGCACATCGTCCGGAGGGTCGTACGTCTGCTGCAAGTAATTTCCTTATTTAGGTTTCGCGCGTTCGGACCAAAGGGGATGACCGTCTGGACGGTTAAACTTCAAAATGTGGCCATCCGGACGCTAGTCATCATGGTCCGGACATGCGTGATTCAGATATGGAAATTGCGTGCATCAAACCAATTGTCCGGCCGACCATTCCTCCGATCCGGACGCGCGAAGCCTTTACATGGAAATTACTTGCAGTGAACATGCGACCGTCCGGACGACAGGGCAACACTGTCCGGACGTGGCTTTTAAACAGGAAAGATTTTCGGTGAAATTTTCAGAATTTCGGTCGCACAATTGTCCATCCGGACGGCCCATGATCACCTTCCGGATGGCGCCCAGTTTTATCAAGCCAGATGCTCATTTGAACCCTCAGCCTATAAATAGAGGCCCCTAGGCTTGAGAACTGCAAGAATTCGGTATTGAATTCCATTAGTGTTTAGATAGCTATATTGTGAGGTTATTGAGCTGAGTTGATCTCTCTAAAGCCGTTGCTGTGTGTGTTGTTGCTGCGCTTAACTTGAAGTATATCTTAGGGGTTGGCCTTAAGGTAAAGGATTCTATTAAAGACCCCTTCAGGTAGGAGACTTGGTTAGGAGGTGCTCGTGTTGGGTTACACGTTAGAGAGAAAGGTATGTGTAACGACCCACCCCCAATGACACAATACTGTCCGCTTTTGGCTCCCCATATCAGACTTCCCAGGAGGTCACCCATCCTGGGATTGCTCTCGCAGCGACTCGCTTAACTGCGGAGTTCTGATAGGTTCATTGCCATCACGGCTTTAAAACGCGTTGTTTCATATAGGGTGCATTTATACATATAAGCACATCCTCATTCCCAGGCGATGTGGGACGTCACAATCACCCCCCTTTGGACCCAGCGTCCTCGCTGGCGACCCTCATGGGATCACCCCATTCTTGGCATCCCAGCGAGTGCCCACCGGCAACCCTCTTGGGCTTGTGCACGCTCCCACCATCTCAGGCTGGGCAATGGCTCTGATACCATTTGTAACGACCCACCCCCAATGACACAATACTGTCCGCTTTTGGCTCCCCATATCAGACTTCCCAGGAGGTCACCCATCCTGGGATTGCTCTCGCAGCGACTCGCTTAACTGCGGAGTTCTGATAGGTTCATTGCCATCACGGCTTTAAAACGCGTTGTTTCATATAGGGTGCATTTATACATATAAGCACATCCTCATTCCCAGGCGATGTGGGACGTCACAGTATGACCACTGCATCAGGAGTATGTGAGTGTTACTACTTTGTATCTAGTCTTGTCTTCTGAATAGTGGATGTCCTGGGTTTGGTTGCCTCGAAGTAGTTTTTCTCATCTTGAGTTTCTACTTCGTTAACAAAAATCTTGTGTTACTTTATTTCCGCACTATTTTGTTAACACTTTGTGCACACACACACTTGCCATTTATTAGAAGTCAATTTCCTCTTTTCACCTTTGATGTCGAGAATTGTGCCAAGTATGTTGTCCATCACATTTTTCTCTATGTGCATGACATCAAGATTGTGCCGCAGTGAATTATCTTTCCAGTACGGCAACCGAAAGAAGACACTTTTCTTTTTCCACACAACATTGTCAGTTGCAGCTTCTGTCGATTGTCCCCTCTTCCGCTTCTTCTCTGTCATCTTGCCCGCACTCTCATCCCCAAACACCATCCCCTCCAACTGTCCCAGGATGTCATCACCACTTTGCACGTCGGGCGTACATTCTCGTTCTTGAGTGCTGTCAAATGCACTCTTGTTGCGCCTCCAAGGATAATCCATCGGCAAGTATCGCCTGGCCTATATAACAAAATTTCTTGCCGTTGTACAACCATCTAGACCTTGTTGAATGCATACAAACAGGGCATGCCTTGACACCCCTGTTAGGCCACCCAGAAAAATATGCATATGCGATGAAGTCATTAATTGTCCACATCAATTGCGCCCGCATCACAAATTTATTATTTTTTTATGCATCATATATGCGCACTCCTACGTTTTACAATTATTGTAACTCCTTAATCAATGGCTGGAGGTAAACATCTATACCCATTCCAGGTGAACTTGGGCCTGGGATAATCAGAGATAGTATGAACGACGTTTATTTCATGCACATCCAAGGAGGCAAATTGTACGGAACAAACATCACTGACCAAGTGCTGTGGGAAGTACTCATGTTCCCAAATGGATTAAATCCATCTGAGCTTAGACCAAGCCTCATGTTCCTGCTGTCGGCTGAAAATTCTGGATGTAATAGGTCGAATGACTTCCATGTCTCACCGTCGGCCGGATGCCTCAACATGTCGTCCTTAGTGTGGCCTTCTGCATACCATCTCATGTGGGGCGCAGTATGCACCAACATAAAAAGCCTCTGTAGGCGTGGGATGAGTGGAAATCACCGCAACACTTTCACCAGACGTTTCTTTCTCAACGATATGGGTTGACCATCACGGTCCAAATGAATTTCATCATTCCACTTAGATTCTCCACAGATGGTGCATGACTCTAATTTCCCATTGGACTTTCAGAATAACATACAATCGTTAAGGTATGCAGAGATCATCTCATACCCGATCCCCATGTCACTGAGATACCTTTTCGCCTCGTACGTATTAGCTGGCAAACTGTTCTCACATGCAGGCAGCAACTGATTGATGAGCTCAAGGAAAGCTGAGAAAATATTGTTGCTAACTCCGTTAACACACTTCAAGTTGTACATGCATACTATAGCACTCAGTTTGCTATGTTTAGTGCCCTCATGCAGTGGCTTATCCGCCTTTTTAAGCATGTCGTAGTACTTCTGAGCGCCACTTGCAGCTGGTGGTACATTTACATTTTCCTCACCCAATTGCTCAACGCCCCCAGGCCCACGATTCTCTTCTCTGACTTCGTGCATTCCGAATGCATCACGCAACAATATGTGCATGTTGCCACCCTCTTCTGTACTTCCACCCGCCGCATCTGTGGTCGGATGGTTCGATCGGATGGCTGCATCAGGATTATAAGGCGTCGTCTGAACGTGATGCCACAAGTTTATGTAGCTAGTCATCATTCCCCTACCCGCTGTCAAGTGTTCAAGTACATAATCGAGCGAGTGGAGGTGATTATTCTGACACATCTTACAAGGGCATCAGATTTTACCATCAGTCGTTATGCAGTTACTAACTGCAAATTCCACAAACTCTCTACACCCGTTATTATATTCCCTCGTACCTCTAGGCTTTGTAATCCAAGTCCTGTCCATATTTGTTTTATACGTACATGTCACAAATGAACACATATATAAGATAAAACTACAATTATTAATTGTTAATTAAATGAAGAATTCACATTTAACTAAGAAAACAAAGATTCAATTAACTAAAATATCATAATTCTTAAAAATGAAGTAAAGAAATTTTATTTTCTCCCAAATGTCAATTAAATCTAACACACCAACAATTAGTATAAATAAGTTATGATAATGCTTATTGTTAATAAAATAATGCACATTTAAACTAGTATCAATCATTTTTTTTAATTTACTTTTCTAAAATAATATTGATCCTATTGATTAATTACAATTATTATTATTATTATTATTATTATTATTATTATTATTATTATTATTATTATTATTATTATTATTATTATTATTATTATTATTATTATTATTATTATTATTGTTATTTATTTATGTGTGCAATTTTTTATGTTATTTTATATTTAATTAACCATAATATCAATATAAATATTGGCATCTAATTAATTAGGTTAAAAAATATGATTATGGTATATTGTCAAATAAATTGTAATATTATCTCATATCAATATATCAATATTAGCTTCTAAAAAATTAAGTTAAGAAATCTGATTAGGGTATAAAGTTTAGCTTCTAATATTATTCCAATATCCACATTATATTATCTGAATATCCACAATAATTTGCCTCAATAGATTATATGAATATAACTCATTTTTCAGAATATTCAATATCCAATATCCAAATTCAACAATATTAACAATATCCAATATATATTATCAAATATTCAATATCAACAATATTAACAATATCCAATATCCATTATCAAATATTCAATATCAACAATATTAACAATACCGTACCCAATATCAATTATCAAATATTCAATTTTAACAAAATCAACAATATGAACAATATTCACAATTACGTTACTTGTAGAGGGGGAGACTGAGTAAAGACACTAAAAGGGAGTGTGAGAGACGGCCGTTACTCATCAGGGAAAGGGACGGCACCGAGGAGAGAGGGGGGGGGGGGTGATGAGGGAGAGCAGATTGGGGGGAAGTAGCCCGCGCAGTACTGTTCTCAAAATGTTTCAGTAACGTGTTTGCACGTTGGTGACACATAACATTAATGCGGAATACAATACCGTTTTATTACATTTACAAAACAGTAACATGCAGATAGCCGTTATTGTCATTTGGAAAAGTAACGTGCACTCATATGCACGTTACTTCATACTAACCCGTAAAATAAAAAACGTTACTATTTAATACAATATTTAACTAAATTAATATTTAATACGATATTTAATACAATAAATAATAAAACTTATATTTATAAAAAAAATAAGTTGAAATATTATTATTAAAAATTTTGAGCGATCATGATCGATCAGATGATCTATTGATCAATCATGGTCAATCTATTGATCCTTATGATCCTATTGGTCCATCACGATTGATCGGATGATCTATTGATCACATTGATCCATCACGATCGATCGGATGATCTATTGATCATATTGGTCCATAAGGATCGATCGGATGATCTATTGATCTTATTGGTCCATCACGATCGATCAGATAATTTATTGATCACATTGGTGCATCACGATCGATCTATTGATCCTCATGATCCTATTGGTCCATCACGATCGATCGGATGATCTATTGATCAATCATGGTCGATCTATTGATCCTTATGATCCTATTGGTCCATAACGAACAATCAGATGATCTATTGATCATATTGATCCATCGTGATCGATCAGATGATTTATTGATCACATTGGTGCATCACAATCGATCTATTGATCCTCATGATCCTATTGGTCTATCACAATCGATCGGATGATCTATTGATCACATTGATCAATCATGATCGATCTATTGATCCTCATGATCCTATTGGTCCATCACGATCGATCGGATGATCTATTGATCACATTGATCAATTATGATCGATCTATTAATCCTCATGATCCTATTGGTCCATCACGATTGATCGGATGATCTATTGATCCTATTAATCTATCACGATGGATCAGATGATCTATTGATCCTATTAATCCATCACGATGGATCGGATGATCTATTGATCCTATTGGTCCATCACGATTGATCGGATGATTTATTGATCACATTGGTGCATCACGATCGATCTATTGATCCTCATGATCCTATTGGTCCATCACGATCGATCGGATGATCTATTGATCATATTGATCCATCACGATGGATCGGATGATCTATTGATCCATCACGATGGATGATCTATTGATCCTATTGATCCATCACGATGGATCGGATGATCTATTGATCCATCACGATGAATGATCTATTGATCCTATTGGTCCATCACGATCGATCAGATGATCTATTGATCACATTCATCAATCATGGTCGATCTATTGATCCTCATGATCCTATTGGTCCATTACGATCGATCTATTGATCCTCATGATCCTATTGGTCCATAACCATCACCATCACCATCGATCGGATGATCTATTGATTATATCCAATCATGGTCGATCTATTGATCCTCATGATCCTATTGGTCCATCACGATTGATCTATTGATCCTCATGATCTTATTGGTCTATCACGATCGATCTATTGATCCTCATGATCCTATTGGTCTATCACGATCGATCGAATGATCTATTGATCACATTGATTAATCATGGTTGATCTATTGATCGTCATGATCCTATTGGTCCATCACGATCGATCTATTGATCCTCATAATCCTATTGGTCCATCACGGTCGATCGGATGATCTATTGATCATATTGACCAATCATGATGGATCAGATGATCTATTAATCATATTGGTCCATCACGATCGATTGGAAGATTTATTGATCACATTGATCAATCATGGTCAATCTATTGATCCTCATGATCCTATTGATCTATCATGATCGATCGGTTGATCTATTGATCCTATTGATCAATCATGATCGATCGGATGATCCTCATGATCCTATTGATCAATCACTTTTTTTAAATAATAATTGCAATTTATAGTAACGTGGGCATATTGTCCACGTAACTATTGATACTAACGTGATATTTACAATCACGTTACTTTTTAGTTCCTAGTAACCTAGGTAAATGTGTCTGTTACTATTATAATAATGTTATAATTTGTTAGGTAAGTATAATTGTCTCAGAATTGAGGGAAAAATCGCGCGTGCTCAAGTTTTTAGAACGGGAGAAAACGCCACGTTAGTGACCTACTAACGTTTAATTCATTGCACGTCACAAAAAGGTACTAACGTGATATATGTCACGTTAGTCAATTATTTCATCAGTAACGAGTAAGCATTGATAGCGTTACAATTTAATAATATCAGTAACGTGCAATTGACGTCACGTCAGTATTTTTATATTAATAGTAATGTGCATATAGCATAAAAAAAAAACTCTCTTCTTCTTCCTCGCAGCCGCATGGTTTCCCTGGCATATTCACAGACGTTTCTCTCTCTCTCTCTCTCTCTCTCTCTCTCTCTCTCTCTCTCTCTCTCTCTCTCTCTCTCTCTCTCTCTCTCTCTCTCTCTCTCTCTCTCTCCGGTGTTCTCTCTTGTCTCTATCTCCGGCATCACTCGTTCGACCACCAGTTAATCAAGGTATATATGTCGATCAACACTAGTTTTGTATTTTGTATTTTTTTGTGTTTTCCTAAATGTGCTTTTTTTTTTGTTGAATGTTTTTGATGTTTGTTGATTGTGTTGTTGATGATTGCTTGACTGATGATTGTGTTGTGTCGTTATAGTTCTATAGGAAGTGTAATAAAATGCATGTTGTGTACGTTGGGAGGGATGTGTTGGGTAATTTCAAGTATATCAACTACTATCCCCTTTCTTTCAAGGCCAAAGAATTGATGAGCAAGGGATTTCTTACAATTTTTGAAATTGTAGATTAGATTCTAAAATTATGTCAATTTATTCTATTCTTTGCATTAATTGTTTAAAAAATACTATTTATTAAAAATGTGGCATGTTGTCGATGCATCAAAAAGAAAAGAATTACTCCTAAAAGGCTTTTTCTTGATCACTTTTGAAAAGACGATTGTTCTTCAGAAAATTAAAAGACAGCTTTTGGCCAACGCTTTTCTACAACATACATAAAGCGCAAGAATCTAATGCAAATATACTTAATTGTCAATATTGATAACATGCCACCTTTTTAATGGGTAGCCTTTTTCAAACCGTTCGATGCAAGGAACGGTCTGAATTCATATAATTTTAGAGTATACAATTTCTTTGAAATTGTAGGAAGTCTTTATCCCGTGATATGTGACCTTGCTCACCAATTCTTTGTCCTTGAAAGAAAATGGTTAGTAATAATCTTAAAATTTGAAAAATATATCCTAACTCCAAAGGATTTAGACAAGTATATTAAACAGCCAGGAAAAAAAGAATATGGGCAAAAATTCATTGTCAGATTTGAAATACGTGAATTAAGGATTCATTTGAGTTTGCAATTTTAAAACATTTATTTAAAAATAACGATTTTAAAACATGCAATTTGAAAAATGCTCCTAAATCAGAAAATCTATTAAAACAACTTCAAATGTAATGTTTGTTTGTTTGATCGTGACAATTGAGTAATTTCAAGTGTTTGCAATTTTAAAGGGACGTTTTTGTCACTTTACATGCTCAAAATTATGAAAATGCCCCTAATATAAGTTTTCTAGGTTTTAAACTCCAAGCATGGAGGCCACTGGTTAAGATGAGTTTTCGCAGGTTAAGATGAGTTCTCCGAGGAGGAGTTTTCTGGGTTTTAAACTCCAAGCACGAAGGCCACTGGTCGTGCAGACACCGTCTTGGGATGACGGTGCTAGCCCTATTGCACAACCAGCACGAGGGTCAGGATTTGGCGAGACTGTGCACACACTTACAGCGTATCGACCGAAGCACTGGGGTCGGGATTTGGCGAGATTGTGCACACACTGGCAGCGTACCGATCGACACTCCTCGGTGAGCGTGGGTACCAGTCCCCGCATTCCCTGGCCGACACCCAGCATTGTTCACCACACCTATCGGGCATGCATGATTTCATGACCGATTTCGATACTCCTTCCCCTACGCAGATGACAGTGTTTTTCAATAATGTGGAGATGGGAGACATTAGTGGTACTGGAGTTGCACTTGCCGTGGAACCTATTGAACAGGAGCTGCGCCCTGACCAACTCTTGTTGATCGGTATGTAACTATATATATATATATATATATATATATATATATATATATATATATATAGTTTCAATTTATATCGCTAACAAATAATGTGTATGTGTTAGGTCCAAATTCCAATGGGGACAATCAATATGAAATAGTTACGGACCCGCCATCGTATTGGGAGATCCCACCAGGAAAGAAAATAGCACTGCAATTCAATAATTCGTACCAGCCATTTGGACTGGGCGTCGAAAAATTCAGACGAAGTTGCGGCAAGTTAATTAGGACCGGGTCATTCGTCCATATGCGGGACGAATGGGGGAATGTAGACCCTAGCAGGAGGCAGTGTCTATGGGAGGCGTTGATGGTATGTCGTATCCGTAACACATTATTAATCTATATTTATTTGTTTGTTTGATTTGTACTTTTTTGTTTTTGTTTTTGTTTTTGTTTTGTTTTTGTTTTTTGTATTTTTTTTTAATATTTCTAGAATTTAATATGTCAAATTATAACACCCTAGATTTTAAGATATAAAATATTATATCTTAAAATAGAATTTATGACCTAATAATAAGGTAAAATGATAAATACGAATATTTATGAAAATAAATATTCATTGATTAAAAAACGTTTATAGTTTCAGTTTAATAAAAGTTTAAATAGATCTTAAACTTTGGAATGACAAAAATAGGGTCAAACAAACTCTGTTTTGATCAATTCAAAAGCCAGAACGCTCTTCTCGTAGTCCTCTAGCTATCCTCCGAATTTCATAATTTTTGGACTTCGTTAAGGGTACAAAACCACCCATGAAACATACTGCTCTTAAATAGGACGAAAATTAATATATAACATTGTGAGCCCATTTTATTCCCACATGACCCAGCCCAACCCCTCATCCACGTACAACCCTTCTTCCACTTATCCTTCTCTGATTTTTACCAAAGCTAATGGTTTCTTCATGACTCACTGGACAACACGACACACCTAGGTGAGCTGAACCTTCTCTCAACCATTAGATGTATCTGAGCCTAAGTGATCCAAGCCATTGGTTTGTAAATAAATAGAGGTATAGCCCCCTTCATTCTTCATGCATTCTCTCTGCAGAAATTCTACAGAAACTCCTTCTCCCTCTGCTCATCTCTCTGGATAGCAACTTAATACTGTTCTTAGAGAGATTACACAGCAGAATTTCCATCTCTCTCTCACTCTCTCTCTCTCTCTCTCTCTCTCGGTTAAACTAATAGAAGAAGAAGAAAGTAGCCTCAAACCTCTTTTTCTCCCACCTTTGGTCAGAACAGAAAACAGAGGAAGAATCCTCTCTGTAATTCTGTTCTAGACCAGCAGCAGATCTCTTCTTCTTCTCCATCTCGAGACAGCAACTGCAGGTAAGAATCCTCTCTTTTGGATTCTAGTTTCTCTTCTCTTCTCTCTCTGTCTCTCTTGGGTACCTGCTGTGTGTGTGTGTCAGTGAAGAAAAGAATAGAAGAGAGAAAGGTATAGATAAGAAAGAAAAGAGTAGAAGAGGAAAAGATAAGATAAGGAAAAGAAATAAAAGACAAAAGAAAAAGGACCTCTCTCTCTCTCTCTCTCTCTCTCTCTCTCTACGTGTGTCCCAAAAGGAAAAGAATCATGTGTGTTACATATATATTTATATACCAGATTTTATGTAATATATATGTGTATTTAATTAATTGATGAAAGAAAAGAAATAATGGATAAAAGTGAAAAAGGGTAATTTTAATGTAAAAAGATATTTAGTGTCAAATAAAGCTTTGTTTTAAAGCTTGTGATTTTATGAGTTTTAATAAGTACTAATGTTTTAATGTTATGTTTTTAAACAGGGCTTTTCAAAACGGGGTAATAATTTATAAAACACGCCGTTGTGATGCCTGAGTAAAAAGTCAATATTTTATAAAAGTGTCGTTGCGCCGCCCAATTGTTGTAAAAGTAATATTACGCATTATTAATATTAATGCTGTTATTCTGCTCAATTTTATAGAATATAAAATTAGAATTTTTTTATAACTGTGATAAATTAGTTATATTAACTGTTATATCTATTTTTATAAAAATAGGATATTATACTTATGTTATTTATATATATGGCTGTTATATAAATAGCCGTTATGATTATAGATGTTTTTAAGACGATCCTTATGTAAATAACCATTATAAATGAAAAATGGTATTTTGGTCATTTAATAATAAATGTTATAATGTCCACATGAAATATGTGACATTATAATTAAACCGTTTTATACGCCGTTACTATGTCTAAATGATGTTAGAGATTATGTTAAGATTTAAGGGTTAAAAATGAAAACAGAGTTAATATAAGTTTATTAGTAGATTGTACTGATTCACTATTATTGGTGTTAAATTATATTGCAGTTAATATTTGTGTGAACACTTTTCTGAAGCAAAGAAATAACTGTGAGTATTTCTTACTCATTGGGGATACGTGGTGGTCTTTGATGATGTTTTGAATTCTGGTTTCTTTAATTGTATACAAGTTGTTTGACATTTTGTTTGAAACCATGTCTATTTTATTGTCATGAATGGTGAACATGTTGATAAACTGTCATTGCATATTTACTGTGAGAAGATATGAACTTGTTAATAAAAAGACCAAGGGTTGACATCCTAAGGCACTAATGGATCATAGACTGCGGGCTAGAGTCCTAAGGCATCAATCAATCTTTGAAGACCGAAGGTTAATGTGCCATGGCAAAAGACCGACGGTTGGAGTCCCAAGGCAGTGCTGATCCAGACCATAGGTTCAAATAAGACCAAAGGCGGTTAGAGTCCTCAAGTATTGATCAGTAATCATCAATAATGGTAAGACCAAGGTCAGATTCCTCTGGCACTAATCAGGACTAAGACCGATGGCTTAAGTCCTGAGGCAATATGTAAGAATAAGACTCGAGGTTAAAGTCCTAAGGCAAAGACTAAGATTATGCATACATATAACTGTCATCATAATATTGTGTGGTGTACTTTTAAATGATTTAGTATTTCATTATGTTATTGGAGATAGTTGACTCACTATTCCGACAATATGGGATTGCTGTGTTAACCACAATCACATACGAGTTTTTGCAGGATGGAAGGAACGATGCAACTAATAGCATTTATGTTTAAGGCTAAGACTTTTAATATGTAATATTTGATTCGTAGGATAAAACAATGGTTATTTATTGAGTGCCGCATGTGGCACATATGTTATTGCTTTAAGTGTATTTATGGTATTAAAACTTATGGTTCATATTTTAATATAATGAGGTAATTCAGTCAGCTCTATCGTGTTATGTTTCATAGTTTTTAAAGAAAAAAAAATATTCTACTGCCAATTATTTAACTTTGATGACGTCATAATGACATGTGAAAATTGAAATTTTCACTTACGCTTTTTTGTAAAAAGTGGGTCGTTACACAAATTTTATATTGTGCAGACAGAGTACTACATCTCACCTCGATTTGATGCCAATGAAGTAAAAAGGGAAGTCTTCAAGGACATCAGCCAAAATATGTGGACTTGGAGATGCCAACAAAAGAAAAAGCTTGAAATTCGGGTGAAACACTCAAGATGGTACGGACCAGAGTAGGGGACAAGACTTTCACGGGGTGGGACCCCAAAGACATGGCGAAGTTATTGGCCATATGGTGTGATGAGGCATGGCAGGTGCGTGGGTTATAATCGAGTCCTTACGGCTGTTAGTTCAGGGGGCTTTTTTTATATATATGTATATATTCCCCATTTTGGGGAAGTGCTTTGTCTACTTTTAAAAGCAAAATAAGGCAAAAATTTAGTTGATTGTTGAGCAGAAACGGAAAATAAACGTTTTTGAAACACCAAAGAGATAATTAAGCATTGAACCTTATGTGAGATGATTTATTTGATTTTAGCAGAGATTGCTGCTAATTTTTCTATTAATGCTTTTATAATCAGAATCTGATGTGGGATTTATTTTCTCTTTATATTTTTCATTTTTAACTACCCCTATGGGAACAGATATTTCAACATGTTTTAATTTACAGAAATTAAATTAAAATTAAGGATCTTATGTTATAATTTATTTGAATATTTTTTTTTTCCATTTATTCGATTACTAAGATTTTTGGCCATTTTTTAAAGTGATTTTTCATCTTTTTTTTTTTTTTGAACAATGATTTTTCATCCTTCAAAAGCAAAAGAAGGCATAATTTATTTGATTGTTGTGCAAAAAATGAATATAAATTCTTTTAAAACACCGAAGAAATAATTAAGCATTAAACGTGATGTGGGATTTATTTGATTGCGTTAAATGTTGAGTGAAATATTTTGTTTTATTTTGTATTCATAAAAAGAATACCCGTTCCTCACTAAGAGAAAGAGCTTCCTTTGCAAGCCAGTGCGCATGCCCATTAGCGAGACGCCTCGTATGAGTGACCTTCTACTGTTGGAGACAACTGGAGACTCGTCGAGTTTGCTCAATCAGATAGCCATATTTACTTAAGTTCCTATCTTCTTTCCACAAAGCCTGCACCACCTGGAGAGTGTCACCTTCCAGCCCCACCCGTTGGTGGCCCAACTCTCTACAAAAATTAGCTGCTCTCAATGTTGCTAGAGCTTCTGCTATACAAGGAATATTGATGATATGACCCTATGGAGCAGACAAGGTAGCTAAAATTTCGCCCTTGCAATCACGGATGCTAACTGTTGGGGATAAATTCCACTCAACCCGATCCAAGGAGGAGATAGACATTTAGCAACTACTTCAGGGAAATTAGGTATCAGTTATCTCAGTAAATTGGGATAGGACTCTAATTAGCCCAAGTATAGTTTGATCAGTAGTCCTATCTTTGGTAGAATTGGGATAGGACTTATGGTCCAATCAAATAAGAAGAATGATCAGATCAGAAGTTTAAGAAGATATCAGATTAGAAGTCTAATAAAATATCAGAGTCCAATTAGAACTCTGACATCAATTCTAGATCTCGATTAGAACTCTGACAGCAGTTCTAGATCGACAAGAAGCAGGAATTCTAATCCAGCTTTGACTCCACCTCTTTGCCTATAAATAGGCCCATACCCCAAGTATAAACTCAACTTTATGCATAGAATATTATTTTCTTACAGAAGCTAACTTAGGCATCAGAGCGGGATCCCCGGAAGGGTCCCTAGTTTTTGTTGTTTTGTAGAATTATTGAGAAGCGTGAAGAATATTAGAAGAGCGTGCAGATTCACACCATACCGGAAACTGTACCAACAATAATTATATATAATACCCATCTTTCTTGTATGCCTATCCACATCTGCATCCCAATTGACCTTGATAGAATCTCCGATCGGAGCTTGCCATTTGAGATACATAATATGATCTACTGTTGCCTTTGTCTTCAGACGAGAGTTTGCATTACGAAAAGCTCAAGGGAGTTTATAGCATTTGTAACAAGTAGGGAAGGGTGGCTGGGAGTTCCTCCGAAAACAACCACATTCCGACGTAGCCATAGTTTTCAAGCCACAAACAACACAAACTCCACTTCGTTATGCTCCAATTACTTAAAAACCCATAATGAATACAAACCCATATATATGTTACATATAGTTGTACGACAAAAATTTGTAGCAAAAAAAAATGTAGAACAAATATCCAACGTTGTTAGTGTGATTTTATATCTACATGTACAACTTTATTATGTTCTCACTTTTCAGGCATACTATTGTTTGAAGTAAAGATTTTTTTTTTTCGGTGATTTTGTTGAAGTTGTTTATTTTGGGGTTTCTATTTCATCTAAAATTTCATTGCCCAGATGTTTCTTTATATTTTATGTATACATTTTTCATGGTTGTAAATTGATTATTTTTATGTTTGTTTCTCGAGAAAGTTTCTTTGTACCACACACTAATTTGAATCTAGTTTTGGAATAAGATATGAATCTGTTTCTGTTTTGTTTGTGAAATTTTTGGTTGAGTTGTTCTTCATTTAGAAGAGTTTTTTCAGGTTTTGAAAGAAAAATAAAGAAAAAATTTATTTTATCGTTGTGTAGAAAAGGAAGAGAAATTCTTTCTGAAACAGTAAAGATATAATTAAGCAATGAACCTGATGTGAGAGGATTTATTTGATTACATTAAATGTTGAATGAACGATTTTGTTTTATTTTGTATTTATAAAAAAAAAAATTGTTTATTATGCTCTATATTTTTTTCAATGCTCGGAATCATATGCATGGGTTTTACTTATATTGAAATATAATAAGCATTACACCAACGATATCAAAGATTCTTACTAATTTTTTCAATGTGTTGTTTACTCGGTTTTTTATACATTTTTGGGAAGTGTTTTTTCAGCTTTTGAAAGCAAAATAAGCAAAAATTTATTTGATTGTTGTGCAAAAAAGAAATAGAAACTATTTCAGAACACTAAATAGATAATTAAGCATTGAACCTGATGTGAGAGAATTTGTTTAATTGTTTTAAATGTTGAGTGAAGGATTTTGTATTATTTTGCATTCATAAAAAAGATTTTGTTTATTTTGCTCTGTTTTTTTTTTTTTTTTTTTTTTTTTTAATTTTCATATTTATATGAGTTTTATTTATATTAAAATATAATAGGTATCACATCAACAATATCAGAGAGAAGGAGGGAGCAGATCTGCTCCTTCCTCCTCTCCATTTCCCTTTCTACTCCCCACTCCTACCTTCTCCCTCCCATTCTGATTTTTTTCTTTTCTTTGTAGGTGTTCTCCCCCCAGATCAGCATTTTTGGCATCTTCGCTATGCATCCATCCATCTACCTCCGTGCTGTGCCGTTCATCTCCTACCTGGCCACTGCAGCTGTTTGCTAGTTGTGTTTTTGCTTTGAATAAGAGTTTTCTTCTCTTTAGATTTGCCTTCATGGGCAATCTATGAGATAAAGGTTAGTCAGGTGTAAGAGGTTATCTCTCACGGCCTGGATTGTTCGGTGTGAGGGGTTATCTCTTGTGGCTGGTTTAAATAAATATTTCTATGATATTTGCCTACCATTGTCTTAGATCTAGTCTGCTCGGAGCAAATATACTCTTTAACTATTTTTGTACATGGGTTAGCGGAAGATGAAAATCATAGATAACACTTCATTGTAAGAATTTTGTTTGCATCTATGACTATGTAACCTCATATATGTGGCTATATTTTTTAATTCATTTGAATGTTTTATGAGATTTCTTTTTTGTTTGTGTGATTTACTCGAATTTTCAGGCATTTTTTGCAGTCGCTTTTTCTACTTTTATGGAACATAAATACCTTCAAAACACCAAATAAATAATTAAGCATTGAACTTTAGGTGAGAAGATTTATTTGATTGCATTTTTTTGAACAAATAGCAAAGACAAAAACAAGAGGTTCGAGACTCCCTACACCCTAAGCTAGATAAATCTGACTTGAACAGCAACCTAAACAATACATAGTCATTACAAGGACAACAATGAGTCACTCTTTACATTTAAGCACAATCAACAAATAAAATATGGCAGATCTAGCACCTAAGCTAACAAATAGTCCAGTAACATTTAAACATCACAGACGCAAACTGTGAAAAGAAAAGAAAAGAAAAAAACAACATAAAACACCCTAAACAGAAGCCAAAATCGGGACCGGAATCGGGTGACGCCGTCGATGGCGCGTGTCCACCAGAGACCTCCTCTACAGCAGAAATAAGCCAGAAGACCTCGGATCCACCGAAAAACTCCCAACCGCGCTCTAGAAGACAAGCCGTGACCCACATGCGTCAGTCTAGGGAGTGACCTCCCTGGCGCGTGTAGGCCACGCGCCAAGCATGGAGAACTGGCATGACCGTGGCTGGAAGCTGCTGGACCGGAAGAAGCGGGCGGTGGAGAGGCGCATGTCTTGGAAAATCCAGCCGAAGTGAGCAGATCTAACTCCAAAGAAAGAAACCAAAACAAAGAAAAACCAGGTCAAAAACTCTGCCGGAAAACACACTAGAAAGTCGCTCCCCAACCCAAATCCCGTGAAGTCTTCTGCCGGGGAACATCAACCACTACCGGATCTAACCAGGGGAACAAAAACTCCAAAGTCCTAAAGGCTGGAGGACACCAAAAACTCCATTGGCTCTAACCAGGGAGGAGCAACAAGTCTTGATGGAATAGTTCAGTCAAACAACAACATAAAACATAAAGTCTTTATTTTCCAAAAATTCTTTCTTTGGCCTTCCTTGTTCAATCTCTCATTATCCTCCAACTTTCCTTCCTATTCGTTAGCCTTGCATTTCATATTTTCAGTTGATCAATTTCCCAATCGGCACCTTCCACTAGAAAAGCCTATGTTTATATGGCCGAAATAGAAATTTAGATTTGTATGTTGAGAGGAATGTATCAACCCAAAGTTGACTATGTAGCAGAACAAACGAAATAATCGGGATACTAGCCGAAGTGATGACAACAACCGGAGCCCATGCCCTTGAACTTGTGTACACCAAAAAGAAAGTTGCGCTGAAGGCTACCATCATGCCCGCCATGGAGATGAAGAGTGTAGCAAGTCCAATCATCAACTTTGAAGGTAATGACTTTAAGAAATCATCTTCTGTGTAGCGTGACATGAGAATTGACAAGAATATTACTATTGAAGTCGAAGAGGAACACAGTGTTATTGCATCTGATATGAAAAATACCATAAACCAGTTACTTCTCACAAAAACAGGAGTCCCTGTTTCTTGATTGCTGACACCTGCTACAGTGAAGGCTGCAACAAAAATCACAATGGCAATCAATGTTGCCACGAGCATGCAATACTTTGATGTGTCCTTCATCCACTTTTCACCATCTTTCTGCAAATTTTTATGTGCCTTTATAAATATCTCCTTAGGTGTTTGGCCTTTCGAATTCTTCCTGTTCACGTATGACCGCGGCACAATCTTTTCTATCTCCTACAGTTGACCAAGTATAAATTGATAGGTATCAGTTGAACCATTATATATGCAACCAGAAGAAAAAAAAAAAAAAATTATCACTCACCTTAAACCACAACAACTCCCGTTGCATTTGAAGAGCTGCTCCTGATACGATATTTAGTCGATCTGAAGGTGCCAATTTTCCAGCTAAATGCAACATGTTCTCTTTGGTTTTTAAAGTAGCATAGGATGCAAGACTATCCTTGTCAGCACCTATCTCAAATATTAGATTGAACACACTCTCGTGCCGATATAAAATAGCAATGTGAAATATACTCATTTTATTTTTGTTTTGTTGCCATATAAGGTCAGGATAAGAGCGTGCAAGTATAATTAGAAATTCAACATTTCCAACTTTTGCAGCTTCAAAAATTAAAGCCATATTATAGTTCACCAAGTTTGATGAGAACTGTTTGTCTGGAATTCCAACCTTTTTCCAAAGTTCTTCAACTAATTGATGGGCTAATGTCTTCATCAAAGCTTTGTTATAGATCCCTTTGAACCCTATGGTTGAAAAAAATAATCTATTCAAAACTCAGAGATAGTTTGGTAATAAAGAAATATTCAATTTGTATAGTTATTTTACCAATATCCATAATAAGAAACTATATTGAAAGCTTTATAAAATAAAAATGCAAAGATAACTAAAGCATTAGATGCGGGTACTTGCATCCTAATTATTGCCTTCTTACGTGATGTAGGACGGAATTTACTAATATTTTCGGTGAAAATGAAAATAGAAAAAATGTCAAAAATAAAATTGGAGTTACGTCGTTTGATTAGAAATTTACCTATTCTTAGACAATAGAAATACAAAAGGAAAGATTTGATCGTCAAGCCAGGATTTTTATTTTATTTTCTTATTTACAACTAAGACTTTATTTCCTTTACTTACTATGATTAGATTTGCTTTATTTATTTCTTTTACTTTTTGGGATTAGATTTACTATTGCTACTAGGAATAGGTTTACTATTGCTACTAGGAATAGGTTTACTTTCTCTACAAGTATTTCTCTTCTATAAATATGCTTGCTTATTATGTAAAATCAATTGAATTATTATCAAATAAGATAATTCTCTCTCAAATACTTTACGGAGTTTTATATTTCTTTAGCCTGATAGCTTGTTTTATCTTTTTAGGTAGAAGACGAAGACGCTTCTCTTTACAGAATCAAAGATGCTACTATTTGATTAGTTACCTTAGTCTTCCGCTACGTCATTAAGATAAGTTTTGTCTTTGCTTTAAATCTCTTTTTTCTTTTGAATTTAAGTAAACAAAAATGCTAGCTTTTTCCAACATAGAAAAACATTGCTCCCCATGATCATGTTCTTGTGTGTGTATAAAAGAAACACTTGTAGAGAAAGAGAAAGATATAGGTATTTTTAGCTAATATCACTCAATTTTCATCTCCAGGAGATTAAGTTTAGAAAAGGTAGAATATACTTTTTGCTATTCACTGTAGCGCACTATAAGAGGAAAATATTATTTCTCTTATTGGAGAAAGAACCATTGGGTTTTGTGCTCTCTATATCTTTATTCTTAACATATTGAAGAATAATATTTAAAGAAAGTATAGAGAGATGAATAAAAAATATGTTAGAGTTCGTAATGCAAAGATAGTAGCTACAAATATATATATATATATATGTATTTTGAATAATTAAAATAGCTAGTATTGTTGGAGATGTTATTAGGTAATTTGAGTAAATTTGTCAAGTTGTGATTAATGTAATAAAAGAACTACTTGGGAAATGTCGTATATATCTTTTCCATTTAAGAAGTTTGAATTGGAGGCAAACTAACATGAGTACTTTAAGAGACTACTTTTCCAGGATGATAGCTGACTTTCGCTGCCAATTGCAAAAGGATTTCGGGCCAACATTTTCAACGCTCCGAACCAGCATTCAGTGCCGGCACTTGCTATGTTTGGATCCATATCCAAAATTTTCAATGCTACATCTGTCCATAAAAATGGTACGTTAATTTGATGATTGTCAAAAGGTTGGTTAAGAAATGCTTAATTATAATATGATCGCTAATATTGCAATAATTAAAAGTGGTAACTTCATCTAACAAAAGTTAATTATAGTCAGAATATGTAAGGGCTTACCAAACATATCATTGTAAATAGTATACTCAAGGAGCTCAGTGCGTTTTCCATCACTCAAATGTTCAAGACCAGTCATAGCGAATAGATACGAGACCATGTTCGTATGTCCTTGATAAGCTGCAACAATGAGTGGTGTGTCTTCATTGACATCCTGGATCGATAGCAGTTTATTGTTCATTTCCACCAGCTGCTCAGCAATTCTGACGTTTCCTGATTGAGCAGTTGAGTGAAGGGCCGTAAATCCATATGTTGTTTTCAATTCCAAGTCCTCCGGAGTACTCACGATCGATTTCAACAATTTTGTTATAAAAGTGGTGTGTTGTGCAGCCGCCGCAATGTGAAGTGCTGTCGCTTGCTCTTTCGATATGGGAGCTCGAACATAGTGTGGGCATTTCTCAAGAAAGGCCTTAGCAGCCGGCCAATCACCTTTTATGGCAGCTTGAAGGAGGGGACGACACGGGCCACGACATTCATCTAATAATGTCCTTTTCCCTGGAATTTTTTTTATTTTTAGTTTTCCAAAAAAGACCAAACGTATTAATTACAACGTAACTTGTGGTGAAAAATCGTGCCCACTTGGATGCATGGAAAGATGTTGGATGAACTAATTTATCTCATTTCTTAGGGTATGTTTGGCAAGTGAGGGAACATAACATAATAGTGGGAGAAGATTTTTTTAGTTAGTAAAAAGTGATAGGATGTGATATAAAGTAAAATGAAGTTATATAGAAAATTAAAAAAAATTTGTATTGTAGTGGATTTTTTTTTATTTGAATAATAATAAAAAATTATTTGTGTGATATAAAAAGTTGAAATGTTTTGATGTTGATTGTTATTAAAAAATGTAAAAATATTGATTGTTTTGCCAATGCACGATTCTGCTCTGTATTGTAACTTGCCAAACATTGCCCTAATTACATATCTGGAGCAAGCGAAATCTTGTCTTCTTCTTCTTCTTTGTTTATTTGTGTTAGCACGCGTGTTTGTTATTTTTCTTTTGTTTCATGATTTGTTATCCTAGTTTTTGGCCTACATGCAGAAGGTGCTTAACACAACATTTTGGCTCATTTCAAATGCAGTTTATGCAAGCTGGTAGAATGGAAATGGAACAAAGGACAGAGTTTTCCTTTAAACTTAATTTACGGTCTATAAAAATGTCATGTGTCCTTTGAAAATATAAAAAACAGATGTTTTTATAATAGAAAGGACAAAGAATGAATTTATTAAAAAAATTATGTACTTTTCATATGCTATTTAAAACATGTCTATTTAATTGACTGCATATGAGAGAAAGAGATGACTAATGATACATTCTATCATTTTATCTTCTCAAAGTTGATGTTGTATTTTAAAATCATTATTAAATTTCGGATGGATTACTATTAAATTTTGATTGAATAGTAATTTAAAAGGCAACATCAACATTAAAAAGATAAAAAGATAATACGGAGCATTTTTTTTTCTTTTTCCAATTAATAGAATGGTAGGCAGCAGTACTAGAAAGAGAGAGGTACTTACTTGGGCTTGGCTCCCCTATGTATATCTTCACGGATTCAGGTTCATAATCTTCACTTGGGATTGGCTCCCCTGCATTTGCCTGCACCAATTCTGATTGGAACGTCCCAGCGTCTAATGACGCAAATGCGTCCGATGTTGTAGAACGAAGACTAGAGCTGTCGGGGGAACACTCCGTTGTAGAAGATAATCTTGGTTGATCGATAGCAGAGGTCCTTTCACTCGCAATTCTCACCTTTGCCTTCTGTCTTCCATAATCAGGCGTGTTGATAGCACCTTCTTCCATTTTTCTTTTCTTGTTTTATAAAAACAAATCTAACAGAAAATTCACATATGAACATTTATAGATAAGTAATGTATTGAGATAGAAAATTGACATATGAACATTTTTCTTGCTCATTTCAAGTTTTCTTTCTTGAACTTACACGACCCAAACTGATAGATAGAGATCGACAACTAGTTGAAGGTTGGGACGAAACTACAAATTTAGAGAGCGAGACTGCTTTGAATTTTTTTTTTTTAAGAGGTCAAAGTAAAAAAAAAGGACTTGAAATATTTTATGAACAAACTTATTGATCATTTTCTTCTTTTTTCTTTTGGTTTTTCATAAAAAGCTAGTACATAAGAACCACCATGACAAAAGTAAGAAGAAGAAAAAGGCATGATGCCTGGTTAGTGTTAAAAAATGAAAGAATATACTGATACAATGGTAAGAATAAAAGAAGAATGGTAAGGAGAAAGAGAAAAATGTTCAAGTTCTGAGATAACAACAAGAGGTTAAGATTTATTACAGGTACGTACTTGACGATATTACTTACTATTCCAATTCTACCCGTTACAGATTGAGCTTCAGAGCCTGTTGAGCGCGCAGTCCGAAGAAACAGGGAGTCTTTTGATATTCAACCTTGCAGGAGTTTTGGCCAGAAGGTCGGGTAGATTTATAAGAAAATATTCATCATTAATTAAAACAGATGGGAGAAAACACTACTGTTCGGTAGTAGAGAACATACATGAAAGCCTCGTCTATAATAATTAAATAAGATTGAGAGCCTAGTCTATGGAGTAATAATTAAAGAAAGACTTATGTCTCTCTTGAATCCTCTCAAAATGAGAAATCATACGTTTATGATTTTTATATGACTTTTTTATAACTATAATAACTTTTTTTTCAAGCTGACCATTGGATTTGTTTTCCTTCACATGGTTCTACGTATCTAATAGTTAATTTAAAAATAAAAAATAAAAATTATTAGAGTTTTACAAGAATTGTATAAAAGTTGTAAACATATCATATCTCTCCTAAAATTAACGTGGCTTTTAAAATTGCTATTAAATGTGTGATAAATTACTATTTGATTTTGATCAAATAGTGATTTAAAAGTCATCAATTTTAGAAAAACTCAAAAAGTATAGGATTTGGCTCTTGATCCAAGAGTACATGGATCATCCTGATAACATTACTCACTTCTATCAAGATGTGTAAAACTTCATTTTACAGCCTCAAATAAAAATTTGTCCTATCAATTAAAAACACCAAATAGAATGGAGATGAAAATACCAGATCTTTATATCGAACCAACCCATCAACGATCATTTTTCCCATTCATTCTAACCCCATCTGATCTACCCCTAAACAACCCATTGCATCCTCCGCCAAATGTCGCCATCAGTATTCGGCAGCGTCTTTCAAACGAAGTTTCTTGCCTTTTCTTTCAATATCTCGTTCAATTTGGCTGAGAAAGATTTCATGCATACTACGACATACGCAAAAGACGAAATAGATATGAGTAAGGCTAAAAGGAAGACCCATGTCTCACTAGAATTCTCCCAAAATTAAAATTGCTAAGTGAAGAAAACTGATGTAGTAGGATAATGAAAAAAAACAGATGTAACACCTCGGTGAAACCAGACTGAATTTTTAATGAATTATAGGGAAACTCTAAATTGACTAGTCCTTTTGAGGTGATAGTGCAGATATGATTAACATTTTCTCCTGGGTCGTTACAATAGATGTCACGGAGAGCAAGTTTGTTTTTATTCCAACGGAATTCTTCTACACCTCGTCCTACGTGGCATCTTTTTTTTTTTTTATTTTATTTTATTTAAGAGATATGTTATTTGTACATCAACTGGGTGTACGTACACCCGGTGCATTTGACAACATAGGACCCACATCACATGCATGGAGCTGTCAAATGCATTGGGTGTACACTTGGTGTACACCCAATTAATGTACAAATAATATATATCTTTTTCTTTTTCTTTTTTAACAATGAATTTTAGTGACATTTAAAATGAAAAAATTACGCCAGGACTGAGTTCAACACCTTCAACACCAAAAAAACCCATATAATATCTCTTGAAATCCCCCATTTTGACAGCAAAAAGTTCTTTGTTTTGCTGAGATCTGTCAAAGAAACCACTATGCCCTTCTTTTCGAATATAATCTGGATGCTAAATATATGATGTTTGAGATTCGTGTCTTCTGTTCTCAGTGAAATCCTCCGTACGTTCCTGGTTCATGATCAATTCCTCACTCAGCAGCACGACAGACTTAGTTCAATCTTTCTCCGTTGTGTTCCTCTACTGGTTCTATGCTTTTTAATCAATAATCTTTCATCCCTTCTTGAGTTATATATATATAACAAAATAGTATAGCTAAATATCTGTGTTGGTTTATTTTAATTAGCCACATTCTTTTGATAAAAACGCTTCAATAACAGGAACATCGTACGTAATTCCAGAAGAATTGTTGTAGAATATTAATTCAAAAATGGAAAGAGTTGAACAAAGAAGTATATGCACAGAATAATCACTAAGAAGACAATATTCTGAAGAATGAAAGTTTCTGGAGATTTACAGTTAGAAAATTCGGTTTTCCCTACAGCCCGTCCAGACGCCCAAATGCCAGAGTCCGGATGCCTAGCTTAAAAACTCAGAGTCCTATGAAAGTCCGAATGCTATAGCAGACAACGAAGTCAGTAGCTCAAAGTCCAGAAGGAGTCTAAACGGCTCAGCGGACGAGAACCACAGAGAGCACCCGTTTGCAAGGAAGTCCGGACGCTCTTGCGATGATTGCGGACGGAGGTACTACTTTATGCAACCGTCTGGACACGCTTTAGTAAATTCATGAAGTTTTAGTTGTAGGTCCGGACGCCGCCTATGAAAATTAGAATTTGTGTAGAATTAGAATTTGTGAAGCCTATTTAAAGAAGCTTCTAGTCTATGTTATTGTATGAATTCTGAACAGAATTCCAGTGTGCTAAGAGAATATTTTTAGGCAGATATTGTTAGATATGCTAACGCTCTTAGAGTTTTATTTGGTTTGTATTATTCAACCGTTTGAAGCCTAACTTAGAGAAGAGCTTTAAGTTAAAGGGATCTATTGAAGAGCTAGCTCTTCAGACAGGGGTCTGGTTGAGAGGCATTCAAGTACAGGTACTTGTTAGAGTTCAAGGTGCGACTACTGCAAGGGTATTGTAAATACTACTTTCTTGTAACTAGCTATTTTTTCTATTAGTAGATTTTTTGGATTTGGCTGCCCCGGAGTGGTTTTTTTCTTTGGCGAAAAGAGTTTCCACTTTGTAACCAAACTATCTGTGTCTATCATCTCTTTACTGCTTTTTATATTTTGGTTTTATGTTTATTTACAGTTGATTATCTAGAAGTCATTATTTTTCAATCTGAATTAGCTAAATATTAATACTATTTTTATTTGGGTCCAGGGTTTTTAATTACCTAAGGTTTCTTGAATCTTAATTAATATCTTCTTTTTTCTGGATAGGTAGTACTCTCTTTGGCCTGAAAAGAAAATTACAAAAAATAAATAAATAAATTATGTCTTCCTCTAGTGGAAATTAATTCCTCAGAGTCCACGCCAACTTATAACTCTGGGTCGGAGGAAGACTTGCAGCTCTGGATGGATGAGAGCTAGAAAAAGGAAATAAATAAATGCGAAAACAGAAGGTTGGACGATCTGATGGCCCTAGTGGCACTGCTCAGGAAGGAGCTAGTGTTTTGTCAATAGCTTGTAATTTGATGAAGACACATATATATATACTTCAAAAATAAAAAATCCATATAAAAAACAAAATGAGACAGAAATCTTACAAATCTGAGAAGAGATAGAGGCTCTAGCTGTGGAAAAAGATTCCGTGTTTTCGTGTTTATAATATTTGGTATGCCAATATGGTGTGTTAATCTGCTATTGGAGACTGTAAATAAGTGAATTTAGCCTAAAACTTGATTGAAGTTATTCTCATTGAATAAATCTACAAGAATTTCTTGCGATAATAAGCAAGCAAGCAATGCTTTCGTACGTAGGAGCTGAAAGTGACCATGAATTTCTTATAAAATAGTTGTCAAATTTAACATAGGAGACAACGTAATTTAAATCTTACTTATCAGATTTCATTGTGGAAGGCATAATTTTTTTTTTCTCCAGAATTCGCAATGATATATTTTATCTATGCATAACATCATGAAAAATGTGAACAAATTTGGGGTCTTCTTACTTATCACGAAATAATTCATCTTTGTCATGTTTCGTTAGTTTTGTGAAGTTTAGTACGTACAGCTATTTGCCCATGCACTTAAGATATTGGTCGGAATTGTGTTATTAGCCGTGAATTAAAAATACAATTGAAATTGAGATGGTACTTCTTGAGGTATATAATATTAGGAGTAATGCAAAAAATCAAGATTCATATATATATATATATATATATATATATATATATATATATATATTATTCCTCCTAAAATTGGCATGACTTTTAAAATCGTCATTGGATCAAAATTCAATACTGATCTATCACATATCTAAGGATAATTTTAAAAACATTTTTTTTTTCTTTTTTTAATGATCCTTTTAAAAAAGCCTGCTTGTCAAAAATTCACCTGAAAATTTAAGGATAACTAAGGTCTTTCCATAGAAAGCCTTTTTGGGCAACCGCATGGTGGAGACGGAAGTTACGACGAGTTTGTTCTTTCTTTCTCGCTTTAGAATTCATTTGAGTTTGCAATTTCTAAAAGTGAGATTTAAGAATAGTAATTTAAAAAGGTAATTTTTAAATACGTAGTAATATATTTGGCACAGGGACGGAGGGACCGGGGGGGGCTGGTAGGGGCCTTGCCCCCCCCCCCCCCAATTTCTTAAAAAAAAATATTAGGTGGGAAAAAAAAAATTTCTAAAAAATTAAAAAATATAAGGTAAAAATAAAAATTTAGTTTATTTGGCCCCTACCAAAAATTTTTTTTGGCCATTGGCCCTTGCCCATAAGAACTTCTGGCTCCGTCCCTGATTTGACACCTTTAAAATTGCAAGTTAGCTAGCTTTTAAAATTCTACAATTTTTTTTTTAAAAAAAAAAAAAAAAAAAAAAAAAAAAACCTCATTTCCTGTTATTTGAAAAGACAAATTTTTAAATTTTCAAATCAAAAGCTTTTAAAAACACAATTTTTAAATAATTTATGTTTAAAATTTGATTTAAAATGGCTCTTTATTCATGCTAGAGGAGGATGATGGTCTCTGGCTGACATCTTGTTGTCGCGAGGAGTGAAACCGAGTTTACGAGGTGATAAGTGATAATTTCCCCCCGGATCAAACAATAAATAAATTCCGAGCACGCCTGGTCAAAGTCTATCTTTGTCCGCTTAGCATTACTCTAATATTAGTTTAGCATCACGGGCGAGTAGAAGTTAAAAGCGACACATATGATATTAGAATATTCTTTAAAAAAAAAAAAAATTTAAAGACTCAGTAGGAGTTGGATGATGTTGAATTAAAAGACTCAGCAGGAGTTGGATGATGTTGAATGAGACAAAGGATTGAATGAGAGACCACGTGAACATGAAACGGTTGGCAGAAATAATTTTGTCTCTTGTCCCAATTATTGACTAGTTTGACCTGCCTCGTTCATGAATGTCACTACCAAACATTACAACTTGCAGAATTTTTAAAATATTTTGGCTTTTTCCGAATTTTAAATCTTATTAATTATTATGAGAGTCTTGTCTCATTTGATCGCATCGAGGTTTTGGCAGTCGTGCAAGGAATCAATTTTTTGTTAAGTGCAAAACTTCAAGCCGGCCACCTCGTGAACACCGTACACTTGGCACGAGCTACTTCTCAGCAATTTTTATAAGACATGTATTTAGTCTATTCTTTTACATATTTTTCACATATTTGATGGTGAATTTATATATTTTTTATATAAAAATAAATAATAAATGTTTAAAAAAAAAAAAAAGAAACTTAATATTTCTTTTTGAAAAAACTACACTATACCCTCTAAAGTTTACTCAAATTGTAATTTTCCCTCAAAAGTAAAAAATGTTACAATGAATCTTAACAAAGCTTCAAAAATATGCAATGTAGCCATTCCATTAGTTGATTCGGTCTTTTCTGATAGAAATTGCCACATGTGAGCTGCACATATGATTTTTGGTGTCGACTTGGCCAAAATGCCCTCCTCATTATCTTGAAGCTTCCAAAAGCACGATTTCCGACGACTAATTGAACCGACAATATGACTGGACCGGCGTTCGGGCAACGCAAAAGCTTCAATCTTCAGTTCTCATTAGATCAAGCAGAAGCTTCAACAATTCCTTCGGTACCCATTAGATCAAGTTGTATGCAGCTGGACTGGCGTTCGGGCAACGCACAAGCAGAAAACTTCGCTTGGAACATGCATGCCACGTGTTAAAAATTGAAACCCAGCCCTTGTTTCAGACAAAAGATCAGTCACCTGCTCAGTTTCTCTTACATCTCTCCTTCGTTCTCCGGCTCTCTCCATTGCAGGACACCACACAATAATCAATCTACATAGTTAAGTTTTTCTCTCTCCTTTTTTTTTATCTGATTTTTTTTTTGGTCTTTTATTTGTTTTTGGTTTATGGGCTTTTAACTTTTTCTTAGATTCTCTCTCATTCTCCCAACTTTTTCTTTGTTCTGTATTTTTCTTATTGCAGGAAAACTGAGTCTCTCTTGATAGTTTTTACATTCAAAAGCACAAATTTTGTTTTTTGGTCCCTTTTGTGGATCAAGATCTTGAAAGAAATCTGGGTTCCTCTTCACCAGCAAATTTGGCAATATGGGTTACTCAAGGTTCAACTCAACCCCCTATTTCGTCTACGTCTTCTTCCCCAGACTGATTTTCTGAATGGATTTAACGAATTAGCAACTAATGAGAAAATGAGCAGCAGAAAATGGACTGACGACGATTTTACAGTGCCTCAAATCAGCCCTCCATCTCTCAAGCAAATCGGTTGTTCTTCGGCGAAAAATTTAGATCAAAAGGAAGGTTTGTTGTTAAAATCAGATCGAAAGGTTTGTTTGTTCGACTTTCAGCGTGTTTGACTGTTTTAGTCCCAGCGAGAGTGCTGTAGGTACTGAACTTGAACTTGGAGGACATTTTCGTAAAGTTTGGACCAAAAATCGTACGTGCAGTACTTTCTGTTGGAGAAGACGGAATCAACTAACCGAAAGACTATATTGTAATTTTTTAAAAATTTATTGGGTCCATTGCAACTTTTTTTACTTTGGAGACAAAATTGCAATTTGGTGATACTTTGGAGAATAAATTGTAATTTTTCCTTTCTTTTTTATAATGTTTAGGTATGGTTGATAATCATCAACAAATGTTGTTGCTCTCCTATAATATACAATTTGGTATCTTTCTAACCACACTTTATCTATGACATTACTCCAATTTCTACCATGCATTTGCGTTCACAACATCCATAATTTCCAACTGCATCTCCCTCTTGTATAATTTTATGTAATCCCAATTCACGACTAATGCTCCGTTGTTTCGACGTAAAATGTTTTTATCATTTTACGGTGTTTGGTAGAGGCGAAAATAATGGTTAACAAAAATCATTTTCAGTTTGACTGTAAAAACTTCTTTAATTTTTAGAAAACGATTTACGGTTTTAAATCGTCTTCTGAATTTAAACTCTTCATTCTTGCCCGCATGTTTGTGGGAATCTGCCACCGGTGAATATTGGAGTTTGTTGGTAGCCCGAGTCTACTGTCAAAGGTCCTGAGTTTTGGTATCCAATTGTCGGAATCAGGCAACACTCGCCGGATTCCGGCAGACCAGATTCCGGCCGGAATCTAGTTTGGCGAAATCCGACGACTGCGGCCGGATTCTGGCAGCGGCGGTCGGATTCCAGCAACAGTTGCCGTATTCCGTTTTTCGCTGTTGGTGAATTTTTTGTACGAGCCAAACGCCGGAAAATATTTTGGAAGAAATCTTTTTTTCTAAAAAATGATTTCGTCGAAAATATTTTTTGGCGGAAATCATTTTACGTCGAAACAAACGAAGCATAAACTTTGCTATATGTAAAGTAGCCAATGTTGGCTCTATTAATATACTTAATTTTAGTTGTATTTCTTGCTACTAATACAAATCCTTTAGGGTCCCTTACTCTAATTCTAATGCCAATGTAACCATTTGTTTTATCCAATGCAACATCCAAATTAGCTTTTATCACGCTGGTGGGAGGATTCTTCCATCCTATTTGCAGTACCTCTTGTTTGTCTCGCCTTTGAATTTATTCACCTAAATGCATCGAGAGTCTTCAGTGTTGGGAATGTATTTCAAAGATACAAAGGAAAACCCCAAGGACAAGCATCATGAAAGCATACATAAGATTATGCAAAACAAAAAATTGCAAGGGCAAGAACATTGCCTCTAAGATTGGCTAGTGCTTGGTGTAGGGGCTGATTTGAATCATATTGCTTCTTCAATCCACATGTAGAACTAGGGTTTAGAGACCTTCAAACCTTCTCCTCAATTATGACTATGAGACCAAGAGTGTGGGCTCTAATTGATGTAGGATTCTAGGATTTATTAGGATCGATTTACTTATTTCATTTCTTTACTAGGATTAGATTTACTTTCTATACAAGTATTTCATTTCCTTACTATATTATGTTTACTTTCACTACTAGGAATATGTTTACTTTTTCTACAAGTATTTCATTTTCTTACTAAGAATATGTTTACTTTCTCTACAAGTATTTATCTACTATTTATATGTGAGTTTGCAATGTAATAAACAACCATCGAATTATTATCAAATATGAGAATTTCCCAAACACTCTGCGGAGTTTATAATCCTTTAAGTCCGCGGGCTTGTTTTATCTTTTGGTCAGAAGACACAGACGCTTCTGATTTTTGTTACCAAGTCTTCCACTGCGTCAGTTGGTATTAGAGCATGCTTTATTCTGATTAATGGCCAATCAGCGCAACGAAAACAATCCCCTTAACAACGTCTCTCGTGAAAGGGAGGCTCCTTCGAGAGCCAAATTCCAAGAGTTCCAACAGATGACGCTGCAAGCAATACAACGGCTGCAAGAGACGTTGCAGCAAATGCAGACATGGCCTATTCGGAATCAAAGGGATGATGATACCCATGATGACGATGGGATCTAGGTGAGGCTCGTTCATCATCACCGCCCGCACCCATAAATCGTCCACAGATCTATGAAGACTTCAGTGATGATGAGGATTTTGCTGAATGGGTATTCGGGCATTCGAGCATATGGAAGAGGTGGAGGACGTGGAGGCGTCGAATGTCACGAGCACGATGGCGCTAGTTGTTTGGGGAATCCCTATGGAGGCGCTAACTATAGGGGGTGCTTATGGAGAGCAACCTATGCGTCAGGATTACGATAGGGAGGAATCCTGCGAATACAGGATGAAGATTTATCTTCCTTCATTCAACGGCCATCTTCACATCGAAGATTTCTTAGATTGGGTGACGGACGTAGAGAAATTCTTTGAATACATGAGTATTCCTGAGGAATGTAAGGTGAAGTTGGTGGCTTATAAGTTCAAATGAGGAGCTTCAACCTGGTCGAAACAACTTCAGATATCACGTGGTAGACATGGAAAAGGTCTCCTGACCTCATGGATGAAGATGAAACGGCTCCTCAAAGCACAATATTTACCACCAGACTTTGAGCAGTGTCTGTTCTAGCAATACCAAGAGTGTTGACAAAGAGCTTGCATATTCCAGGCATATGACGATGACTTTTATCGATTGTTCGCCCAAAACAATCTTACAGAGACAGAAGCGTAGCAGTTGACCAGATGAACTAGAGGGCTGCATTTAGCAATCCAAGACAGGGTATCTTTGCATGTTGTCTTCACTTTGACAGAATTTGTTAGCTTACCCACTCAAGTAGAGAAGCAACTAGAGAGGCCTAGAGTGCCAACACTGGAGCGAAACCCCAGTGACTTGATGCAATCTGCGCAGAGGTAGGGAAAACAACCCATGGTTTTGACAGGAACTCCAAATCAACCCATAACTCTCGTGGGGAAAGGAGTGAGTAGGAGTAGCAATGTCACAAGGCAACCGGTGATAATTCCCCCATCCAACAACCTGTATGGATTGCTTGGTTCATAAAAGTGTTTCAAGTGCAACCAACAGGGACATAAGTCACATCAATGTTCTAGGAGGCAAATGGTGAACTTGATTGAGGCCGAGACAAGAGAAAGAGAAGTGGACAGAGTGAATGGAGCGACCTAGGATGACCTACCCGATTATGAGGAAGAGTCAACCGACATCGATGAGGGAGTTCCACTCTCCCGATCCTTGGTAATTCAACGCTTACTCTTGACTCCAAGATGATGAATCAGGATCCTAATGCATATAGATACAAATGGTCCAATGGCAGATTTCTGAATAGGTCAACCTTTCAAACTGCTGTTGAATCCATGGGCAAGCAAGAGACAACCTGGCGAATTGAAACATCTTAGTAGCTAGTGGAAAAGAAACAAGGAGGAGCACCCACAGAGACACAATATCTTCCGTACTTGCTGCACAATCAACTAAAGGGTATGTGATGTCATCATTGAGAATGGCAGTGGAGAAAAGTCGTCTCTAAAGCGATGGTTATGAATTTAGGGATGAAGATTGAGAAGCACCCACAGGATCGGAGTTTATGGAGGAGGTTAGTGGAGCTCGAGAGATCATAGAATTGGTAACTTTGGTGACTCCGATTTCTACATTACACAAAGCTCTCAAGCTATTAAGACCAATGTTGGAGGAGTTCCCTGACATCATGCCTTAAGAGATGCCCGAGGGGCTGCCGCCAATGAGAGTCATCCAGCAATATATAGACTTAGTGCTAGGAGTAAGCCTCCTAAACCTTTAGCACTATCGGATGAGCCCAAAGGAGAATGTGATCCAGCAAGAAAAGATGGAGGGGTTGATTCATAAGGGACATCTGAGGGAGAGTATGAGTCCGTGTGTCGTACCATCCTTGCTAGTACCGAAGATAAATGGTAGTTGACAGATGTGCGTGGACAGCCGAGTGATAAACAAGTTCACGATCAAGTATCAGTTTCCTATTCCCTGAATAGGCGATATGTTTGATATATTGCCCGGGGACAAGATCCTTTGAAAGATCGATCTAAGCAGCGGATATCACCAAATTCGTATACGATCAGAAGATGAATGGAAGACTGCATTCAAAACTAAGGAAGGGCTTTATGTGTGCCTAAGTGGATGGTAATGTCTTCTGAACTATCAAATGCACCGAGTACATTCATGTGACTCATGAAGCAGGTACTGAAGCCTTTCATTGGAAAAATTGTTGTCATTTATTTTGATGATATTCTTATTTATAGTCACAGTCTGATGGATCGCATGGATCACACGAGGAAGGTGTTGGAAACCTTTCGTGAAAACAACTTGTACGTCATCTTGAAGAAGTATAGCTTCATGACGGATCAACTACTCTTCCTTGGATTTGTGGTCAGTGCAAATGGAATACGAGTTGATGAAGAAAAGGTGAGAGCAATCCAAGAATGGCCAACACCCAAGTCGGTGAGAGAAGTAAGAAGTTGGTAGTGATCCGACCGAGACTTAAAAAAATTGATTTTGTGTTCCAAAACTGTTCGGTTTTGACACTACATGGATTTTAAATTTATAACCACTCGTAATAGTACGAATCTTTGCACTATAGAGAGGGTGTCGAACCTCAAAGGCTGTGGTGGTTGTTTTGATTTATTAAATATTCAAGACCTTATCTAATTCAATTCAGAAAAAGATAGATTGTTTTTGTTTTTGGATTTAAAACTAAATTAAAGACAATTACAATAAAGATAAAGGGAGAAGGAGAAGTATAGGGAATTGATTTCATCCAAACCACATACCAATGGCAGATTTATGTCTCACACATGGATTCTCTTTATATGAACAATATGAGCGCGTAATGGGTGTCAACCATACGACGACCTCGATATGAAAATACTTTGGTTAAGAGATAATGATAAGGCATCTAAATTTCGCACTAATCATCTTCCACGTAAAAATTACGCTATAATGAAAAAGCATTTAAACTAAAAATATGTGGAGTGATTCGTATTCCCTAGCATGTCCTATAAAACCTCTCTAATAAGCATACAACAGACAAGAAAATACTTTGGTGAGGAAATAATGATAAGTCATTTTACGCACCAATCGTTCACCTAACATCTACTTGTGAAACGATTCATGACCCTGGCATACCCTATAAAATCTCTCTAATAAGCATTCATGTACTTATGTCAAAATGCATCATTACATAGCCATCGTTCCCTCAATCACAGAAAAAAGGAAACGTTTGATTTTACTCAAGAATCAAAGAATTCTCATAGATAAGATAAACTTTTCTTCATGAATAAATATAAACTTGAAGAACAATCTCTAGGCTACACAATCATTATATGTATTCAGAAAAACTTAGGAAAAACACAATCCAACCATGGCACTTAGAAAGAATTACATCAAAAACCTATAGAAAATTAGTTACTCATAAAGGATTTGGAAATCTCTTATAGAAGAAGAGAAAACCATTTCCTTGAGCACTTTGGAATATGGATGTTCTCCTACCTTCTTTCATAACAGAAATTAAAAGAAAAGAAACTAGAACAACTAAATAACTTCTATGGAAATTATACTAAAAAGGAAATTGCATCACTACAAAATGAAAATAAAAGAAAAAGAAAAAAGCTTAGAACAATTTAAAAAGGAAATTTAGAAAAGAGAAATTGCTCTCTGGCAAAAATATTAAAGAAGTTGCATCACTTAGAAAAGAAATTACATCTAAATTTAATATAAGAGAAAATGAAAAGAAAAATAAAACTAATGCCTCTGGAGAATAAGCTAATAGATGCACTAACAAAAACTAAAAATAAAAGATAAAAGATACATAATAAAACTAAAACTAAAGCTATGGATGCCTTTGGAAAATTAAAACCCAAAAAAGACATCCTAAAACTACCTACTGGTGATGTATATAGAAAAAGGAAAACCCAAAAAAATGCATATATCTCTCTCTCTCGGCTACCTTCTCTTTTATAGAGAAAGAGAGCTACAAAAATATCCAGGAGGATGGATTTTTAGCCACACTGTAGAGGGGAGACATTAGTCCATTTCAGCCGCACAGGTTGTTGTGAATTTTTATTGTACCTGCAACACGAATTGTTTGCAGTTAATGGATTGCAAGTGCGAGGTCGATCCCACAGGGAATTGTGTTTTTGAAAACAAAATTTATATCTAAATTAATCTAATCCTAACCTAGTTCCACAAAAATTGAGAGATTGTATTTGTGAATAAAATCGAAAGCATAAACAAAATTAAAGTGAATGTAATCAAGTAAAAAAAACACTAAGGTATTGGAATCCACACTCACAAATTCATAGCAACATATTCCCATGATCAATAATATGTTCCAAAGTTCTCACATTAAAATTTCAAGCATGTTTTACTTTTGCTTCAAATATTTAATCAGACCATCCCATGTATCCATTCTTTACACAAATCACAAAAGAAATCCAATTTAAATCAAATCATCAAGTATATCCGTAAATCACAACAAGATATCCAATTTAAATCAAAACATCAATTGTATCCATATAATAAATCACAAGGGATATCTAATTTTATTTAACAAAGAAAACCAAGCACAAACAATTTTATGACACTATCTTAAACCGTCAAATGTATCATTGAATCACAAAAGAACAGCCTTCAAGACTCCGATTAGCATGTCTCCCTACCGACTTGTGTATGGAAAGGCTTGTGCAGTCTCAAGAAGGGAAACTAATCAAGTTCTTTATCGAGAAGTTGGGAGAAACGAGGCAGAAATGGTTAACTTACGAATTGGAACTCTATGCTGTTCTAAGAGCATTCAAGGTATGGGAACACTATCTGATCTAGTGAGAGTTCATCCTATACACGGACCATCAAGCGTTGAATTTCATCAATAGCCAATGAAACCTGAATCGGATGCATGCCCAATGCGTTTCTTATATCCAACGGTTCACGTTTTCCTAGAACACAAGTCGAAGAAGCTGAATCGAGTAGCTGACACTTTGAACCATCGAGCTACATTACTAATCACTATGAAGGCTGAAGTAACAGGGTTCAAGTGCCTAAAGGAGTTCCCTATGGGAACAAGTGATTTGAGAGTTACATAGTGGAGGTCTAGGTGGACACCTTGGAAGAGACAAGATCATCACCTTGGTAGATGATCGGTAATACTGGCCGCAATTAAAGAAGGAAGTAGGTAATTATATCTGACAATGCCCAATCTATCAAGTAGTTAAGGGACAAATCCAAAACATGGAACTGTACATGCCTTTACTGATGCAGGAAGCACCATGGCAAGATATGTCCATGGATTTCGTATTGATACTTTTGAGAACCCAAAGATGAGTAGATTCGATAATGGTAATTGTGGATAGGTTTTCCAGAATTGCTCACTTTGTTGCTTACAGGAAAACATCAGCTGTTGTCCAAGTGGCCAATCTATTCTTCCAAGAGGTGGTCCGATTCCATGGAGTACCGAAGACTATAACTTCCAATCGGGACACCAAATTCTTATCACACTTCTAGCAAACGCTGTGGAGATGGTTAAAGACAACATTGAACTTCAATAATACAAGCCATCCGCAAACGGATGGACAAACATAAGTTGTTATTCGAACCTTGGGCAACCTTCTTCGATGTATTGCGGGAGATAAGTCATAGCAATGGAACTTGGCTTTAGCTCAGACCGAGTTTGCCTATAACAGTATGGTGAATCAATCCAGTGGGAAGGCACCATTCGAGGTCATTTATGGGAGGATTCTGAGACATGCAATTGACCTCGTGGCTCTTCCCAAGTTACCAAAGGCTAGTGTGGCAGTGGAGCATTTAGCATAACGAGTGAAACCCACTCGAGAGGAAGTTCATCAGCATCTAGAAGAATCTTATGCCAAGTATAAGACGATAGTAGACAAGGGTCGGCGATCGAATATTTTCAAGAATGAGATCTTGTGAGGGTGTATTTATGCAAGGGGCGACTGTTGACTGGTACTTCTAGAAAGCTGAGGAAAAAGAAGTATGGTCCATGCAAGGTACTTAAGAAGATTAATGACAATGGATATGCCATTGATCTTGCAGAGGACCTGGTGACATCTTCAACATTTAATGTGACAAACATTTTTGAATATTTTCCACCGGTGGAGTTGAAAATTAACTCAAGGATGATTTCTTTTCAAGAAGGGCAGGCTGATGTAGGACGTTAGGATTTATTAGGATTTAATTATGTCATTTCCTTATTAGGATTAGGTTTACTTTCTCTACAAGTATTTTCTTTCCTTACTAGGATTTTATTTACTTTCACTACTAGGAATAGGTTTACTTTCTCTACAAGTATTTCATTTCCTTATTAAGATTATGTTTACTTTCATTACTAGGAATAAGTATTTATAGGAAATACTATAAACAACCATTGAATTATTATCAAATATGAGAATTTCTCAAACACTCTGTGGAATTTATCTCATCCTTTAAGCCTGCGGGCTCTTCCGCTACATCACTAGTGCTTAACCAATCTCCCTTTAAAATAGGCTTATGTTTCCAAGTGAAAGTAGGACAAGGTTTCATTGTCAAAGTAGAACTTGAAAAACCTAATGCTCATCACCAATATACACAATGAAGGGGGCTCTCCTTGTGTCATTAGGTCAAGTCTGAAAAATATAAATTGACTTTTAATTATTGTGTGTGTGTGAACAGTGTGCAACAAAATATTAAATGCAAAATTTAAAGGAGACAAATATTTTGTTGATGAAGTAGAAACTCAATTAAGAGAAAAACCATTCCAGCGCAGCCAACCTAGGATATCCACTATTTAGAAGACAAAGCTAGTTACAAAGCAGTAGCACTCACATACCCCTGATGCAGTGGTCGTACCTTGAACTCTGACGTGTAACCCAACACGAACGCCTCCCAACCAGGTCTCCTACCTGAAGGGGTCTTCAATGGAATCCTTTATCTTAGAGCTTCTCCCTAAGATAGACTTCACAACTGATCAAATCACACACTGGCAACAGCTAGAGAGCTACCAGATCTTCAATATCTCCCTAAACACCCTCTCTAAGCTATAGAGAATTCAATACCTAATTCTATAAATTGTACATGCCTAGAGGCCTCTATTTATAGGCTACAAAAGACCTAAACCGAGTCTGATACAATTTTCTCTAGGCGGCGTCCGGACGGTAGCTGAGGGCGTCCGGACGGTAGCTGAGGGCGTCCGGACAGACAACTGAGCAATGGACTTTCCAAATTCGCTAATATTCTTTCCTGAATAGGGAAGCGTCTGGACGGTGTTGCCCTAGCATCCAGACGGTTGCACTTCTGCTGCACGTTATTTCCATAATAAGGACTGGGTCGTCCGAACGTTTGAACTTCTACTCCACGTCTTGCCTTATCAGGGACAGGGTCAGGACTGTGTATACCTAATGTCCGGACAGATGTAGCTGTCTTCCCATATCTATGTCTCTGAAGGAAATCCTTTTCCTTGTCAAACACTGAATGGCGTCCGAACGGTATTGCCACGTCGTCCGGACAGATGAACTTGAACGCTGGATTCTTCTAGAACTGAGAAGAGCGTCCGGACCATTTACCATTACGTCCGAACAGATGCAAGTTTGAACAATAGACACTGATGGGAGTCCAGACGATATTGCCACTTCGTCCGAACGTATGTTACTGACTGATGAGTGTTTGGATGGATGCAAGAGATCTGATTTCACTGTTTTGAAACTGCACAGAATCTTCTTGGAACTTTTGAAATAGCCTTCTTCATGCTTGTGACACTGAACTAGTCATAATAAGGCTATTTCCATCTTAGAGAAATAGTCTCTAATAAACTGAAGACTCTTGGAAAATACAGTATCCCTTTGAGAGTAGCAACATTACATACAACTGATTTTGTCAAATAGAATGCAGTTAATCACAAACTAACAAACTCCCCATTTGGCCATTCTGGGACAAAAATCACTTGACTGGTTAAAAATACAATCCCGGTCTAAAACAAAAAATACTCCCCATTTTTGTCTCAAAAGGACAAAGGGAAACAGAGTATAGAAAAACCACAGACACAAAATACTCCCCCTTAATGTCTCAACAGGATAAGGGTAAACAGAGTATATAAAATCACAGACAAAGAGTTCTAAAAACAAAAAATATCAGTGTTAGTTTTTGGCTACATTCTGTTGGACAAAATCATTTCTATGTAATGATGCTTTTTACAGGGAAGATGTTTTTATCTAAAGTCTACTCTTCAGCTATGTTCTTCAAGAAGATTCTGTGAAGTTTTCAAGATAGTTTATTTCGGTTCCCTGGCAGCCATCTGGACGACGTAATATACCGTCTGAACGCCCAACTGTCCAAAGCATCATTCGTCTGAAAGACGAAAATTTTCCGTCCGGATCTTCCTTTGTGTCGAGAACCTTCGAACTGTCCCAGCTTGCATCTTGTTGGACGTTTTAGCAGCACGTCCGAATGCCACTCAGTGTTCGATTAGCTATAGGATTTCTTTCCAAAACACAGATATGGGAAGATCGCTACAACCATCCGAACAATGTGGATTCCCGTCCGGACGCGCTCATACATAAGGCAAGTCGTGCATTCAAAATCAAGACGTCCGGACGCCGGCCTTCATGGTCCGGACACGCGAGCTATATATATGGAAATTGCGTGTATCAAAACAATCGTCCAAACGCTAGCCTTCATGGTCCGGACGCGTGAAGCCTTGATATGAAAATTGCGTGCAGCTGGAGTACGATCGTCCGGATGACAGGGCAACACCGTCCGGATGCGGCTTATATCAGGAAAGAATTTTTGCAAATTTTGGAAAGTTGATTGCACAGTTGTCGGACGCCTTATATCTACTGTCCGGACAATACCTAGGTTTATCAAGCCAGACGCTCATTTGAACCTGCAGCCTATAAATAGAGGTCCCTAGGCTTGAGAACTACAAGAATTCGGTATTGAATTCCTTAGTGCTTAGAGAGTTATATTTTAGAGTCATTGTGCTGATTTAATCTCTCTTAAGCTGTTGCCGTTGTGTGCTGTTGCTGTGCTAAAATTGAAGTCTATCTTAGGGGTTGGTCCTAAAGTAAATGATTCCATTGAAGACCCTTTCAAGTAGGTGACTTGGTTGGGAGGCGTTCGTGTTAGGTTACACGTCAGAGTTCAAGGTACGACCACTGCATAAGTGTATGTGAGTGCTACTGCTTTGTAACTAGCTTTGTCTTCTGAATAGTGGATATCCTGGGTTTGGCTGCCCCGAAGTGGTTTTTCTCTTAATTGAGTTTCCACTTCGTCAACAAAATATCTGCCTCTTTTAATTTTGCAGCTACAATATTTTGTTACACGTTGCACACACACACGGTTAAATTAGAAGTCTCTTTATTTTTCATTTGGTATCAGAGCGGGTACACTCCGTTTAAAGGATTTAATTCCTAAGTGTGATCCTTATCTTTTAGGACTTCTATTTTTTTATTACACCCTTTTATCATGAATTCTTCTCAGTTATCTATTAAGGATTTTGATATTAAGCTCTTTAAGGTTTTTGATAAATTGAAGAATACTAAAAATTCTAAAGTTTCTCATAAAGAGTTTAAAAAGGTGAAGCAAGAAAAAGAGTATTTGATTGTTCAATTATCTGAATCACATGCTTTGATTGACTCTTTGAAATCTGAGAATACCATTCTATTTGACATTATTGATTCACTTGAGAATAAATTGAAAAAATTCTCTAGTGATAATTTAAAGAGCATGCTTTGTATTCATTCTGATATTTCTAACAAACCTGATTTAGTTGTTGATGATTTGAGTACTTCTACTTTACATGCTTCTGATTCTGAATTAGATTCTATTGTTATTAAGCCTGTGATAGTAGACATTGCTTGTTTGGATAATTCTGAAAATTCTTACTTGAATAATTGTGTGAAGCCAAAATCCAAAGATACAGGTACATAAGCTCATGGTAAGTTTGTCCCTACTTGTCATAATTGTGGAAAGATTGTTCATATTAGGCCAAATTGTTATTTGTTGAAATCCAACAAGCCTTGGATTAAGCAGGATGCTTTGAGGAAAAGTGAAGTTGAAGATTCTTCTTCATCAAAATATGTCCCTCCGCATAGGAGACATATAAAAGGTATGAACAATATTGTTTGTAAGGATGCTAACCATATTTTTGCAGAGAAAGTCAAGCAGCATTCCAACAAAAGAAGCCTACCCACCTGCCATCACTGTGGCATCACCAGTCACATCCGACCCAAATGTCCATATCTCCAGGCTTGGAAGCCGAAGGTTCAGAGGGAGCTCCCAGCAAGAGCTACATCAGACACTCTACCTCTGACGGCATATGATGTGGTCTTTTGTTTACCAAAATATATCAATAATAAATAACCATTCGCAATAGGAAGAATCCTTGTAGGATAAGACTATAGAGAGGGTGTCGAACCTCAAGGGCTGCAGGGGTATTGCTATCAAGTTTATGAAGATTAAAAATAACTAAAGAAAAGATTGTTGAATTTGTAATTAACTAAAGTGCATAAAATAAACGTAAAAGAGAATTGAAATATAAGAGAGAGAAATAGTAGAGTATTGACTTCACCGCTATCCACACATCAATGGTTAATCATATTTAATTAGAGAAATTCAATCTATGCATGTTATAAATAAACAAGAAATTACCTTATTAAAGCATAAGTATAATCCATCTTCAGTTGGCACGGATCGTCCACCTAACCACTAAGATGCGGTACGACCCGTCTTCCCTAGGGATGGATGAGCTACGTCTTTAATAAGATACATACAATCAATATAAAAGTATAACCCATCTTCGGTTGGTACGAATCGTCTACCTAAATTACACTAAACTAGGGTGTAGTACGATTCGTCTTCCCTAGGCATGGCCTATCTAATCCTCTCGATCATATGTCAATTAAACCCGTTGTATAATTATCATTCTCATAATCACAGAAAATAAGAATAATTTGAGTTCAATAAAGGTAAAAGGCTTTCTAAGACAAGAGAAGAATTCTACCAATATTGATTATGAATTGAAGAACAATTGCATTAAAAGATGAAGAATAATATCAAATTGTAGCAATTCTCATAATTATACAACCAACATGCATAAACCAAAATTCTCTAAATTAAAATACAATCAAACCATTGTGCTTGGATATGGCTACATCAATACCCTACAAAGGTTTTTAGCCGCTCATGAAGTTGCTGCAATGGCCTCCTGCCATGATTACTTCTCTTCAACTGTTCAAGCCTTCAAGAAGTTTTTCTCTGAATTTGCTCTAGGTAGCAGTGTGTCTTTCTTCAATGTTTAGAGGCCTATTTATAGAGATTAGGAGAGGCCTAGAAGCTCTTGTAATTCCAGAAAAATCGTCTCTTGAGTCTTCTTATCCAAGTAGGAGATTGAAACTTCAATCCAAGTAGGAAAAGGATTCCAAATTCGTCCAGAATTGCAGTCTTTTATTGCGGGGCAATTTTGGCATAGTAAACTTCCGAATTTGGGAAAATATATTCCTGATATATTTGTTTAATTTTTTATTAGCTTTCCAATGCCATCTGACGCAAAATTTATGATCAAAACACTGACATGTGCAGAATCCAAATTTAAACCCAATCCGATTTTGACTCTTAGTAGAGAAATTCCGATTTAATCCTTCACTTGATTTGATTAAACTTAACCACATCATATATGTATTCTAATATGATTGGTTAAGCTTAAACATATCTTCTAGGTCTTCTCAAAGTGTGCTTTAAGCCCAAAATTAATGGAATTAATTGCATATTCATTTAAAACCTGAAAACATTAAAACAACACAAAATCAAACAAATAACAATGCTAAGGAATTAACGTATGCAAGTTAAGGGGCTTGAATGTGCAACATTCGACGCTTATCACACCCCCAAACTTACATATTGCTAGTCCCTTAGCAATACAAAACAAGAAATAAAACTTAAAAACAAGAAGATAAATCCTTCTTTCGTGGGATGTACGATTGCATTTAGCGTATGCAACAAGCCTTTTAAACCCCTAGGACTCCCTAGTAGACGAGTGAAGTCTTGTGAGGGTTTGCCAGTAATGATACCCACAAACATTGTTCCTACCATGTTATCCCAAAGAATGCAGCATCATAAAAATAATGGTTCTCATTCATTGGCAAGCTTAAGAAAATAAACTTCATTTTCACAATTTCAGGGAATTAAAAATTAAGCTACTAACATGGCATTATGAGATATCACAAGATTCAATTAGTGTAAAGTGAACTTAACACATAGTCATGGGGTTTCAAAAACTAATCTCAATCATGAATGGTTCAACACTCAAAATTTGCTGGACTCCCCATTAGATAAAACAACCAAGGCATATATTATTATTATTATTATATATGTGCAGGTTGTGCAATGCTTAGCTCCCTTAAGCTTTCTAATTGACCCATGTAACGAGTGTTAGGTCAATGACTCCCAAACCAGATGGTTTTAGGGCACTAGGTGTAAAATACCCTTAAGACTTACTAACTCGAGTCAAAAAGGTTATGAAGCTAAACTTAGCCATTTTATCAATCAAAGAGACATGTGCAGAATCCAAATTTGAACCCAATCCGATTTTGACTCTTAGTAGAGAAATTATGATTTAATCCTTCACTTGATTTGATTAAACTTAACCACATCATATAAGTATTCTATTAATTATGATTGGTTAAGCTTAAACATATCTTCTAGGTCTTCTCAAAGTGTGCTTTAAGCCCAAAATTAATGGAATCAATTGCATCTTCATTTAAAACCTGAAAACATTAAAGCAACACAAAATCAAACAAATAACAATGCTAAGGAATTAACATATGCAAGTTAAGGGGCTTGAATGTGCAACATTCGACGCTTATCAGCATATCATGCTCCACGGCATCAGCAGCAGTTTGTTCCTGCCAATCAGAGTGGTAAATCAAAGAAGAACAAATCAAGACGCTACAAGAGAAAGCCGCAAAAGCCCATTAGCAACCATGGCTATGAAGGGTGTTGTTGAGCCTAATGCAAGGTATGCTAAGAAAAATAGACAACATGGACAAGACCTGCAAGCCACCGCCACGGGTCAAGCAGGTATGGGTCAAGATTGATGAGACATTCACCCCTTAAGGGAGAGTGGACTCACCTAGTAAAGGTGAAGTCTTACTATGCATAGGATTTTGGTTCCTAAATCCTAGTGCATGTCAGGTATGTTTGCATTGCATAGTTTATCTTGTCTTATTCATGCCTTGCATTCTATTTGAGGAACTATTTATTTTATCCCCATATTTTTTCTTGTTATCTTGAGAAACACCTGCAGATATTTTTTGGGATGACAGTTAAAGCACGTCGGGTGGCTGCTTTTCTGTCTTAGTATTTCTAAACCTCTCTCGTTGAGGAAAGGTTTGATTTTACCTTACATGCTCGGACTAGATGTTATTTCCTTTTTCATAAGCATGTCCTTGTTGTTTTCTATTTTATTATTTTCAACATACATACATACATACATACATACATACATACATACATACATACATACATACATACATACATACATATATATATATAGGGGTGAAGATGCAGAATTTTATTTTTTCTTTTGATAGCTTTTCAGATATTGTATGTGTTTTTGCCTGATATCTTAGTTCATTTTGCATTAATTAAATATGCTTATATATGATTGAGAGTTTATGTCTGATATCTGCTAAGTTTTCCTGTTGTATCTTAATGATAGATAGTTACCTTCCTCATGTGATGAAAATGTGCACTATCCAAGGCTCCCCTAAGGTATATTTTTTCCTCTCTGACTTCTTGCTTCTGAAAATTCTAAATAAGAGAGATGTTTTTGATAAGATGGCAAATTGACCAACATGCTAGTTGAACCTAGAGCCTAAAAATTCTAGCATTCTCTCTAGGTTGCAACACCAAAAAGAAACAAGCAGTTATTCTTATGAATTTATTGTTATATGCTTACATTCACTGCTTATGTAATGAATTACCTTTATATCTTGTCCTTCATGGTGCAAGTAAAATTTTTATCTTGTCCTTTATGGTACAAGTAAAACAATTAGGTGCTCCATCTTAGGGGGAGTGTATTAGATAAGGGTGGCTAGGCCCTAGTAAATAATAAGGTTTGACTTTTGACTGATCTTTCTTTGATTTTCTCTCTTGTTTAGAAAATTCAGTTGCTTCAAGTCATATCAGTGAACTTCATACCTTATTAAGAAAGCTTTCACACACACACGCATTACATGAGTTGAGTAATCTATTTAAAATTTCTATCTACAGGGAAATTTGTGCTTATTGAATACTTAACTCTCATTTATATCTTTGCATATTTTTGCAATGTTATTTGACTGCTTTATCAGTTGATTATATATGCTTGTTTAGAAGCTAACTTTAGGGAAAAATATATTTTTTGCAATTTTTTCTCCAGTTTCAATTTTTTAGTGTGAAGCGTCCGGACGGACCTATTCTTACGTCCGGACGAGATCAGTCTTGCCGTACGCTGTCCTAGCAGTAGTCGTACGAACGGTAAAGTGACACGTCCGGACGGGATCTCTACAGGTTTAAGACTTGCATCTCTTTCTCTGCCTTACGCACATCTTTGCATTTTTATTGATTTATCATGCCATGTTGTGTGTTTTTCTCACGGATTTCTCCCGAGATTTTGGCATTCTTTGCACATCTCTTCTCATTCCATGGTATTTGATGTGTCTTCCTTTGTTCTTTTAAAGTTTTGTGCTTTTAAGAATATTGGAATATTTGTTGATTGGAATACTCTCTTGAGATATTGTGCATGAAAATCCTATCATGTCTGTGTGTTGGGTGGATATTGTTATATTCGTGCTATTTGGATTGCTATATTTGCTTTCATAATTCAGGCGCATCCAAATTGCAAGTTGTCATAATATCACATTCTTTTTGGAACTAACAGGAACTAATATTTCTTTGTGGTGTTATTTTTGGAGATATTTCTATTTAATTTTGTTTCAGGATTATGTCTTCCAGCGGCTCCCAGCACAGTGTTTGACAGATGCATCATTTGGAAAATTAATTTTGTTTGAGGTCATACGCTCAATATTTCCAAGGGTCTTAGGATTTAAGATGAGCTTTTTCCCCCCAGCTCATGCAGAGCCTTCCGTAGCATCTCCCTCAAATCTGCATCAGTTAGAGGTTCAGTGTGAATCTTCTCATTTATCTTGCAGACCAATTGCTTAGAGGATGTCAATCTGCAGATAACCAGTTTCGGGCTTTGTAAAATCAAGCGACTGAAGGTTTTTCAGTCTATGGTTCCCGGCTTCCAGAGCTAGAAGCAAAAGTAGCACAAATCCAGCTTTTGTACAGATTTCTCTCTGGCACTTGTTTTCAGTGGATCAGCAGGATTTGGTACTTGGAGGATTTTTGTTCATCTCTTTTGGGCCACTTGCAGACTCTTCTCTAGTTTCCTATTATTTAGGATTTTAGAACGTTTTTTGTTTGTGGATATTTTATTACTCTGTTTACCCTTGTCCTTCTGAGACATTTAGGGGGAGTAATTTATTGTGTTTTTTCTTATTCCTCTGTTTTACCCTTTGTCCATTTGTGTAAAAAAGGGGGAGTAATTTTTATCTAGACCGGGATTATAATTTTAATCGGTCAAGTGATTTTTGTCCTAGAATGGCCAAAGGGGGAGTTTGTTAGTTTTTGGCTACATTATGTTGGAAAAAATCACTTCTATGTAATGATGCTTTTTATAAGGAAGATGTTTTATCCAGAGTCTACTCTTCAGCTATGTTCATCAAGAAGATTCTGTGAAGGTTTTAAGACAGTTTATTTCGGTTCCCTGGTAGCCGTCCAAATGACGTGATATACCGTCCGGACCCCCAACTGTCCAAAGCATCATTCGTCCGGACGACGAAAACTTTCTGTCCGGACCTTTCTCTGTGTCGAGAACCTTCGAACTGTTCCAGCTTGCATTCGTCCGGACGTTTCAGCAGCACGTCCGAACGCCACTCAGTGTTCGATAAGCTATAAGATTTCTTTCCAAAACATACATATGGGAAGATCGCTGCAACCGTCTGGACGATGTGGATTTTCATCCGGACGCGCTCATACATAAGGCAAGTCGGGCATTCAAAATCAAGACCTCCGGACGCCAACTTTCGTGGTCCGAACGCGTGAGCTACATAAATGGAAATTACGTGCATCAGAACAACTGTCTGGACTCCAGCCTTCATGGTTTGGACGCGCGAAGCCTTGATATGGAAATTGCGTGCAGCTGGAGTGCAACCGTCCGGACGACAGGACAACACTGTCCGAACATGGCTTATATCAGGAAAGAATTTCTGCGAATTTTGGAAAGCTGATCGCACAGTTGTCCGTCCGGACACCTTATGTCCACCATCCGGACGACGCCTAGGTTTATCAAGCCAGACGCTCATTTGAACCTGCAGCCTATAAATAGAGGTCCCTAGGCTTGAGAACTGCAAGAATTCGATATTTAATTTCTTAGTGCTTAGAGAGTTATATTTTAGAGTCATTGTGCTGAGTTAATCTCTCTTAGGTCATTGCCGTTGTGTGTTGTTGCTACGCTAAAATTGAAATCTATCTTAGGGGTTGGCCCTAAGGTAAATGATTTCATTGAAGACCCCATCAAGTAGGTGACTTGGTTGGGAGGCATTCGTGTTGGGTTACACGTCAGAGTTCAAGGTACTGTTACTGCTTTGCAACTAGCTTTGTCTTCTGAATAGTGGATATCCTGGGTTTGGCTGCCCCGGAGTGATTTTTCTCTTAATTGAGTTTCCACTTCGTCAACAAAATATCTGTCTCTTTTAATTCCGCAATTACAATATTTTGTTACACGTTGCACACGCACACGGTTAAATTAGAAGTCTCTTTATTTTTCAAATAGGGATGAAGAGAAGTGTTTGCAAGTAGCCCAAAAAAAAGGAACAAAAATCCTCCAAGTACCAAATCCTGCTAATCTATTGAAAGCAAGGCTTGGAAATTTTGGTGCTGCCTAGGCCACCTTTTGGAGAGAATCACGCGCGTCTTGGTTTGGCCAGTTATGGAAAGAATATCAGTGCTTGACCTTAATGCGACGTGCATTCCACTTTGTCAACTTGTGATGCATGTGTGTCTTCCACTAGACAAAACACAAAATATAATTCTCTTCAAATTTGCAAATTTCACATAGAAACCGCTATTTTCTCTCAAAGTCCTGCAAGATACTAAAATACCAAAACTAACAAAAAAAATCATAAAATAACAAAACTAAGGTTTAACAAATGCAAATTAAAGGGTCCATACATGCAATATTTGGCACTCATCAAATACCCCCACACTTATATTTTGCTAGTCCCTTAGCAAAACAAAAAAAAAAAAAAAAATCAAAGCAAGAAACATAAATCCGCTGTTATGGGAGAGACGATTGCATTTAGCATATGCAACAAGCCTTTTAAACTCCTAAGACTTCCTAGTGGACGAGTGAAGTCTCGTGAGAGTTTGTTACGAATGATACCCACAAACATTTTAAAACACTATGTTGTTGACAAACAATGACTTCCACACAAACACATGGTTCATACATCATGAGCAAGTTTAACAAAATGAACATTACACTTATTTCATTAGGACATCAAAAATCATTCAACTCATAGCTGGAAAATTGAGACAATTCAGGTTCAAAAGAGTGCAAAGTGAGACTAACATAGACTCATGAGGTTTTAATTTTCCTCAAAGTTTGTGTCCCCCAAAATTCATAGGAATCTCATCAGATGAAAATAACCAAGGCTTAAATCAAAATGTGCAATTTTTTTTTTTTTTTTATAGGCTGTGAAATGTCTGACTCCCTTAAGCTTTCTAATTGACCTATGTAACGAGTGTTGGGCCAAAGACTCCCAAACCAGATGGTTTTAGAGCACTAGATGAAGAAACATCCCTAAGGGCTTAATTACTCAAGTCAAAAAGGCTACGAAGTCAAACTAGCCATATGATCAACCAAATTGAATTTTTCATCTTGTTACGCGAACACTCAATGCTTAGTGAGGCAAGAGGCCCGGTTACTCAATGAGAACTCAAACTAATGATATTGTTTTTTTTTTCTTTCCTTTTTTACTTTTTTTTTGTGAATTTAAGCCAAGGATTTATCAACAAATCATCCTACAAATCTCAAGACACATTCCTTAATTCAAATCTCATACATCACAGAAACAATGCTAGTGTGTTTGTGATAATCAATTCAACAAGTGATGTCTCTCAAATCCAACAGATGAGTCAAAAGATTCAGATTTCTAAAGATATGCAGTGTTCAACATGTTAAACAAACCAATGATATGCAAACCACAGTTGCGATGTAATCATGCTCAAACAACAAGATAACACAATTTTTTTTTCTTCAAAAGCAATAAAAATAACAACAAAAATAAAAAAGATAACAAACAGAAATGTCTTCCCCACCCCCAAACTAAAATGACACATTGTCCCCAATGTCACTAGAAATACAATACCAAATGGGCAATGCCAGCCGAGTGTACAGTAGAAGAATGCTCCCCCCAACTTGAATGGTAGACACTTGTCTTGAAAAACACAACAAAAGCAAAACAAAACAAACGAAAACAAATGCTGAAGATAATAATGAGGGTTACCTCCCACAAGCGCTAAGTTTACCGTCTTTAGCCAGACACACCACAGCAGGCAAGAGTTATGGTGGATAAGTGGGTTTCAATCATTGACCATTTACCTTAAAAGTATTGCCATTCTTTGGATCCTCTATCTCAATGGCTCCATGAGTGGAAACTGCACGAACTATGAATGGACCAGTCCATCGAGATTTAAGCTTGCCTGGGAATAGATGTAGACGGGAATTGTATAGAAGGACTTTCGAGTCATAAGCATCATTTCGCAGCTCCTCTAATTCATTGAGCTAGAGCTTCCTTTGAGAGCTAGCCTTGGTGAGATCAAAATTCACCTGCTTGATGGCCTAATATGCTCGATGCTCCAATTCTACAGGTAGATGACAAGCCTTCCCATACACAAGTCGGTAAGGAGACATGCCAATCGGAGTCTTGAATGCTATCCGGTATGCCCACAGTGCATCATTGACTCGTAGAAACCAATCCTTTCTTGTCGCGTTCACTGTCTTCTCTAGTATCCTCTTGATTTCTCTGCTAGATAGCTCAACTTGACCACTTGTCTGAGGATGGTAGGGAGTTGAAACTTTATGAGTGATACTTCTTCATGAGTTGCTCAAAAAATTTATTGCAGAAGTGCTTCCCCCCGGAAGGCAAGGAGACAACCATGTAGATAAAACAAGAAGGCAAAGTCTCCCAGATTAGTCCTCACTGGGAGTCAGGGAGACAACCCTGCAGAGAAAACAAGAAGGCAAGTCTCCCAGTTAGTCCTACACTGGGAGCCAGGGAGACAACCCTGGAAAGAAAACAAAAAGAAATGGGGGGTCGGGTTTAACCCTCAGTTTTGCAGGATTTCAGCAAGCAAGACTCCCGTGTAGTCCTATCCCGAGGGATAGGGAGCCGATCCTCGGGTTTACAGTTTTCAAGTTTCAGGAACCACAAGGGCATCATACAATTTCAGAAGGAGCTAAGGCTCGGATTTTTCAAGACATAGAATTCTCATTGTCCGAAAAAGCCTCGAACAATGGAATTGGGGAGTAACTATTGGGAATAATCCCACTCAGACAGGCCCATCCAGAGAGTCATGGGCCTTCAAGTCAGAATTGGCCCAAGGAGAGTTGGCGGTTGTAAAGCCAAGACAGTTGTACTCTCGGGTAGTCCTATCCCAAAAGGTACGCATCGAGTTAGGAAGGCTTATGACAAGCATGTCCCGAAAGCTCAGTTATTCAGCCATTGTGGTACTGAAATGCATGCGCCGCAATGCATCGTGTAGAGCGCCGAAAATATTACCTATAGTGTGGGCGCCGATATTCCCCTACAGGTGCAGAAGGATGACAGGGCACTAAGATGCCTTCCTTAGCAGGGAAGGAAGGTCAGAAACAAGGAGCCATCCCCGGGCATGGATCCCAAGGGATTTCTTACTTACTAAGTAAACTCAAGACTATAAATACATCTCATACCCCAGGTATAAGGCGGATTGAATTTTTTGATTAGAAGGAGTAGACAATTTTTTCTCAAACACTTACTTAAGCATCAGAGTGAGATCCCCGGAAGGGTCTCCTGATTCTATTTGTTTTCTAGAATTCTTGGGGAAAGTTTGAAGAACATAAAAGGACGTGCTGATTCACACCGTAATAGAAATTGTACCAACAGACATTATGACAGTGCCGACGTATTTTCATTTATTAGGGATGTGAACGAATGCATGTTATGGCCGGTGACCATGACTGAAGTTTATGTACGATCATGACCATGATGGTTGTTTATGATCGTTAACTTGTGTATATCAGGTTTTGGTTTTGGTTGTGTATGATCATATGATTTATGTATGAATTAAGTTTGTTGTCTATGAGGTTGTGTATCATATCTATGGTTTTGGTTGTCATATATGAATCTATGGTTTTGGTTGTCTATCAGGTTGTATAAAAAAAAATTAAATAAATAATTTTTTCTGGTATTAAATTTTAATGTCATTTGAACAGTAAACGATACTAAAACAGTAATGTCGTTTACTGTTCAAACGACGTTATTTGGCATCGTTTTAAAAGTAAACGACACAAATCAGAATTTTCAACCCTGTGTTTAACGTCGTTTAGCAAGCAATGTCATACAAACAAAGAGAACCAAAGTTTTTTGGGCATTAAGCGTCACTATTCAAACGTCACAATCTGCGGTGTTTTTTCTAGTGCTAAGAATAGAAGATATTACATCAAAACTCGTAATATATAAGATTATTTTAGAAATATATAGTTGAATGTAGGTATATTTGGACCCAACCCCAACAGAGCAAAAGTTCAAAACAAGCTTAAATTAACATACCTGATTTTTGTTGCTGATAAAATTGAGATTGTAAGAAAGTAGAGGTTAGCTATTCGCCTGAACTGTCCAGTGTCAGGAAAAAGAGAAATCTCCGGAACATAACCCAAAAAAAAAGTCATGGGAGATGGCAATGAACTAACCTTAACCCATTCATGTGATATGCATAAATCATTGCACAATCAGCATATATCAATAATTTTTAAAAATTCCAAAACCCAATTCCAAACATTCAACATGAAAGCCAACTATTATTAATCGTTCGCTACAGAGATCTGAAAATTAGAGGCAGTAGAAAAGAAACCAATACCTGAATTCAATATGAAAGTAATGGAACCCAACGCAACATGAGAGAGAGAGAGAGAATTTCTGACTTGCTGCCACCATTTTTTGAGCTCTCTCATTCCACGACCCTTTAAATAACATCCAGCTAGCGCACTCTCTTCGTTAAGAGATGCTTTGAATTTTACTTTGATATTGATTTAAAAAAAGAAAAAAAGAAAAATAGGAGAATGGGGTGGCCTGCGAGCCACCCCCAGAGGTGGCGCCGGCCACCTCTAGTGGTGGCTCGCGTCCACACCAAGGGTCGGGGGGTGGCCGTGCGCCACCCCACAACCCCCTGGGGGTGGCTTTTGAGCCACCACGCGTGGATTTTCGGGGTGGCCCAGAAGCCACCCCTAAGCCTTAAGGGTGGCCGGAAGGCCACCCCTGGAGCCGGGGGTGGCCGCGTGCCACCCCCTGAGCCCTAGGGGTGACTTTCGGGCCACCGCAAATGGATCCACGGGTGGCCTAAAAGCCACCTGAAAGCCTTAGGGGTGGCTTTCGGGCCACCCCAAATGGATCCACGGGTGGCCCGAAAGCCACCTGAAAGCCTTAGGGGTGGCTTTTCAGGCCACCCTTGAAGCCAGGGGTGGCCGCGCGTCACCCCTTGAGCCCTAGTGTGGCTTTTGGGCCACTCCAAATGGATCCAGGGGTGACCCGAAAGCCGTAGGGGTGGCTGTCGGGCTACCCCTGGGGCCGAGGGTGGCCGCGCGGCTACCTCGAGTGGCCTGGGGGTGGCTTTCGGGCCACCCCAAATAGATTTCGGGGTGGCCCGAAAGCCACCCCTAGGGGGTGGGGGGGTGGCGGCCAGGGTCTCCACCTCTGGGGGTGGCTCACAGGCCACCCCCCCCCCCCCAAGGGGTGGCTACCGGTTCTCTCCTTTATTTTATTTTTTTGTTTTTTAAATAAAAATATATTTTTTTTGTTTTTAATTTTTAATTTTTTTTGTTATTTTTTTTATTATTAATTTTATTATTTTTTAACATACCAATCATTATACACAACTTTTCATACAATTCAATCACTTTATATCATTATAAAACACTTTTTTTCAATCTCAGAAATTCAACACCCAAACACATATTCGAAAAGAATATGAATTATATTCAACATCCAAATACATTTTCATTGCCTTGAAATTCGCAATCAGATTCAGAATATTATTCATATTCGAAATATTCAATACCCAAACGCACCATAAAATTTTGTAACCTTACTTAATTTAGTAACTTTTTGCTCAAGTTACTAAACACTTTGTTACTAAAATAATTTTAGTAAAATTTACCACGTTACTGAATATTTAAAATTATATTATTTAAAAAAAAATTATATTGACATAATATTTAGTAACTTGCTAGATTTTGCATGTTACTAAATTAGTAACGTGTGAAATTGTGCACGTTACTAATTTAGTAACGTGTAAAATTTAACACGTTATTAATTATTTAAAATTATATTATTTTTTAAAAAATTATATTGACTAATTTTAGTAACGCGCAAAAATTAGGATGTTACTAAATCTTCAATTTTTTGTAGTGTATATTGGGAAGAGATGAATAGCCCATATAAAGTGAGTGATTTATAGGAGATAATAATGAGTGCTAAGTCTCATATTGCCTAATTATCTTTTAGGGTGATAATCCTGATACGATTAACATTTTTTCCTGAATCGTTAGATAAACCAACACCTAAATTCAAGATGAAAGTAATGGAACCCAACACAACATGATTAAAGTAAGAGGAGAGAGAGAGAGAGAGAGAGAGAGAGAGAGAGAGAAATTACCTTAAGCAGCACTAGAAAATTAGAAATCCTCTTGGCTGTTTGGAGAAGGGGATTTTGCTCAAAAATGACTGCTGGGTAACAAAAGGAACCCTCTCACTTCTGCAACTCTCTTAAGCCCTAGCATCTGAGAAGCCGAGACTGAGAGATCCAAGCCTTTCCCTTCTTCGCCAACGACTTCAGAACTTATTGAACACTTCACGATCCGGTTTGAGATCCTGAGAGCGAAAGCAAAGCCGAAGAGAGAGCGGTGGCAATACAGACGGAGAGAAGATTTCAATACATAGACGAAAAATTATGGTGAAGTAGGGGGGGAGTTTTGGATTTTCGTGGGAAATTTTGTTACAGTGGGCCAAAGTCTCCCTCTTGTCTTCTAAACTAATTAAAAAAACGACAGTGTTTTTCGATTTCATACTAATTAATCAGCGTTGCTCTATAAAATTCCTAAAAAAATGATAATTAGCGATGACTATTGTGGTCGCTATTATGACTTTTAATTTGTTAATTTCCAACTTTATATTAATTATTTAGCAACGAGAATTTAATAAATTTCATAAAAAATCATTGGCAATGACGACTGATTTGTGTAAAGCTTTTAATTATTTATACTATTTGAAACGACATTTTATGTTGGCACTAATAATCTAATATTAGCGACGAAAATTGTTGTCACTAATAAGAATTCTTATTGGTGACGACCATTGTCGTCAGAAACAAGCTAGATCCCATCACAAATACTTTTGTGTGGCTTTTTGTGCGTGAAAAAAATTCTTCTGCCGGTATTTATATAGGGATGACATATCCACGACCACAAGGTGTCGTTGTTTATATTAATTTTAATTTATTTTTGTGAAATTAGCGACATCTTGAAATTGTAGTCGATAATAGGTGATTTATAGCAATTACTGACGACAATTTCTAGTTGTTGATAAGAATGTTGTCGCTAAAGACCATTTTTCCTGTAGAATGCTTCAATTAAATGTTTTGGCAATGTAACCCCAAAATATTGAACCAACTCCCAAACATCGATCCTACAATGACAACCAACAGAGCATAATGAAAAAATCGTCTCTTACAACTTATTTGATATAGTGTCCACGATGCATAGAAGCACTGACACATCATTTTGTATGAACCATTTGTATGGCACTACTCAAATTAATAACTGATGCATGGATTAGAAAAACACTTTCATGTCAACCAATAAATAATGGATTAGAACAACATTATTAGCTGGATAAGAGCTCCCAAACTCAAGCATGCGAATGGTTGAGAATGAAACACAAGAATCGTCTCCGGCCAGGGATGTTACCACAAGGAATATCGCAACCAATAATCAGAACGTTGTTAACACCCATCTCCGACTTAATAGGAAAACGTGTCACGCTAGCCCCTTCATTTGTCAAGTACACGAAATCCCACCATGCACAATGTACCATCGACTGATGTCTCTTTCTGCAGGATCTCACCTTTTGAGAATGCCATGCTGATTTAGATTTGAGTAACAGCTAGAGATAGATAAACATTTACGTTCAATTTTTATATTGGATTATCTTTTGGGATCGATCAACATATCAATTTATTTTGACAATTAAGTTATTTTTAGGCTTGGCAATTTTGACACGATCCGCGAATTCGACACGAACACGACACGAATATATAAGGTTTGAGTTTAGGATATAACTCGTTTATGACCCGTCAACCCGTTTATGACCCATTAATGACTCGTTTATGACCCGACAACCTGTTTATGACACGTTATTAACTCGTTTATGACCCATTAACCTATTTATGGCATAATTATGATGCGTTAATGACACATTTTTTACCAAATTAGTTAAACGGGTTGACACGCTAACCCGACGGGTTGACACGACAACCCTAATTGCCAAGCCTAGTTATTTTACTTATTGTAGGTAGACTAGCACCAATAAAATCTTTAGACTTTTTAATGGACTATATGTGATCAAAGTTGGACATGAATGACATGATTTCTTCACAAATAACATTTGATACTGGCTCTTAATTTGAAAGGCTATTAATTAACTAGCTATTATATTACAAGAGACAAAATATCAATGCTTTTTTTTGTTTTCTCTATTTTGTGTAGAAATATTTTTAGAAAAATAATGATATATATTCAATAACCTAACAATAAATGGGAAAAAAAATTACAAACGCATTTAAAGTACCCAACACTTTTGTTAGAATATATGGAAGATATATTATATTTTCCATATATTCCTATTTGTTTAATATTGAATTTTTTTCTATTTACGGGTTAATTGTAATCAAATATTTAGATTTGATTATCATTCTTGTATTTACTCTAAACCCTATAATAGAAACATTAGTATTGTATACAAACAATAACTCGTAAATCGAGAATATTTCAATATCAATCAAATAGGAATATACGGAAAATATAATATATTTTTCATATATTCTAACATCCCTCTCAAACAACTCAAGGCGAAAGATTGTGGAAGCTTGAGTTTGAAAATAGAAACAGATTTAAATGCCGCCAAAGTTGGTGGTTGGATCAAAGCAATGCCGACAAGAAATGCTAAAAGTGATGGCCGGAGAACAGAGACTATTCATTAAAAGGATCTCGTGAGGGGCCAAATTACAACTGAAAATAATGGTCGGAGAATAGTAACTAGCTGTTACAATCTGGTGATGGGCCAAACCACATTTCCCATGATTCGCCAAGCCAGAGGGGTGCCCCCCCTCAACCCCAAAAAAGAAATTTTTTTTCCGGTAGAAGTTTTCCTCCGCCCTTGGTTGCCTACCCTCAGATTTACCAAAAAAAAATTTCTAAGAGGACTGACATTTTGTAAGTGAGTTCGTGATGTCTTTGGTTTCATGTTTCATCACTGTTTGTGCCTTCTGGTTTCATCACAAATTCTGAATTCAAATAATTAGGGATTAGAGCACAACTACTACTCAAGGAAGAAGACGAGTACATACATGTATTACCAAAATGCTGCATCTTATTTAAGACAAACCCTGCGTTTTACATTCCCAAATTGTGTCTAATTTAAGCATTATATGACACTATGACACACTTATCCGTACATGCGACAAGCTCAAAGTCTAACACCATGACAGTAAGTTTGATATTCTGAGAGACTTAAAAGTTAAGTGTTACCTAGGTCCTAGACTATTACCTGTACAGACCAACTTAAAAGACAAAAAGTTAAGCATTAAAGAAAGAAAAAGAAAAAAAGTGAAGCATTACTACGGCTGAGGGGCAACAAAATCAAATTTTGGGCTTTTTAGCTTGTAACATCACTACAAAAAACAGTGTAAATCGCCGTGTGTCTACAGTAACTGTTACTGTAGACACGCGGCCATTTGGCAGCGTGTGTCTCTGGCCACGTGGCCAGATGGGGCGTAGAAACATATGGCCGCGTGTAATTTATACACGCGGCCATATGGCCGCGTGTACGTATACACGCGGCCAGATGGCCGCGTGTATAAATTACACGTGTCAAACAGAATGCCACGTGTATAAAAATACACGTGGCTAACTGGTGTATTCCAGAAAAATATTTTTGGAATTCCTTTTTTTTTTAAAAAAAAAAAAAAAAAAACAAACAAATAGTATGTACATGATAATATTACTATGTACCCTATACCAAATTAGAGTTTATAAACTAATTAGTTTTGTACAGTACTTGTAGTTAAATATTTTTGCATTTATTTATATTAAAAATTCTTATTATATACCCCAACAATAAATTTGTGCTATATTTAGTATGTATTGTACTTATAGTTATGTTTTAGGGTTTACATGCAGGTTGAGTTTCTTGAATATGGTTTATGCGTTAGGACTTAATTTATTGTATGTGTAGTACATACTCTCAGGGTTAGGGTTCGTAGAACATCCATTTGAATGTGTTCGCCTTGTGGTCCCGATCATTATAACATACCTTACACAAGTATAAAATTGCATGCCTCTATCATTTGATCTAGTTCAATGTTCAAAACTTGATCGAACTATCATTTGATCCTAGAGTTAGGGTTTATCACTATATATATAGTATATATATTTAGGGTTTATGGCTTATACATATAGTACATACACTTAATATTAGGGTTAAGGTTAGGGTTTATGGCTTATACATATAGTACATACACTTAATATTAGGGTTAAGGTTAGGGTTTATGGCTTACATATAGTACATACACTTAATATTAGGGTTAAGGTTAGGGTTTATGGCTTACATATATATCGTACATACACTTAAGATTATGGTTAAGATTATGGGTTTTAGGGTTCAATTTTATGGTCAGGGTTTAGTATAGTATATATATATATATACTTAGGGTTAAGATTTAGTTTTAATTTATAGTTTATGGCTTAGGGTTTAGCAATTTCTACAGTTCATACACTTAGGGTTTAACAATTTGTACAGTACATACACTTAGGGTTGCATGTGTTTGTGTTTGTATTTGTATTTGTATTTCAAATCTATCTTGTCATATTATGTATATACATATATATATAATATATGCATGCATGCATGCATGCATATATTATGTATATACATATATATAATATATGCATGCATGCATGTAAACGGCGTGCCGAAACTATATACCTTTATAGTTACTTGTATATACCCTAACATTGGTGTTTATGGCTATATATATATATATATATATATATATATATATATATATATATATATATATATATATATATATAGTATACTTATATAGCTATATATAGTATATATATACACTTAGGGTTAGGGTTTATAGATATATATAATAACGTTGTATATACACTTAGTGTTAAGGTTTATGTTTATATAGAGTACTACATGCATAAATAACCCAAATTTGTGCTATATATATATGCATAATTATACGGCGAGGAACAAAAAAACAATATGCAACATAACAAAGTACATACACTTAGGGTTAGGGTTTATGACTATATATAGTATATAAACATAGGGTTAGGGGTTATGGGTTACGTGCAATATGTTTATAGTATATTTACGTTTTACGTGTTGAGTACTTTACATATATATGGTATACTTATAAGTAAACCCTAACTCTAATTAGGATTTACGTTAATGGAATACTAATCTAATAAAACCCTAACCCTATATATATATATGAAACTTAACAGAGACTTAGGGTTTAAGAATTAGTTTTAGGGTTATCGTTTAGGGTTTAGTTTTATGGGTTAGAGTTTACGTAAACGTTAACACTATATATATTACATACACTTAGGGTCGGATTAGGGTTTGTGTTTACAAATACAAATATATTTATATATATATAATTTTTCGTTTTTTTTTTTTTAAAAAAAAAAAAATATTAAAAAACAGATAGAGACGTGTATAATAATACACGTCTCTAATTGGCCGCGTGGCATTACGCCACGCGGCCAATTTTTGGCCAGGTGACCTGCGTGGGACAATTCCCGCGCGCCACCTGGCCTCGTTTTAAATTAATAATAATAATAAAAAAAAACAGGGTAGCTTCCAGAGGAAGCTACCCCATCCGAGCCACACGTACATTTCCCTCCCTCACCTCTCTCTCTCTCCCTCTCCGTCCACCGACCACCGACCACCGCCCTCCAGTGTCTTCTCCGGCCAGCTCCCTCTCCGGCCGTCACTGCACCACGCGGGTTGGCCCAATAGGTGCATGCTCTCTCTCTCTCTCTCTCTCTCTCTAGCTCTCTCTCTCTCTCTCTAACCGAACCCTAAACTCTATCTCTCTCTAGCTCTCTCTCTCTCTAGCTCTCTCTCTCTAACCGAACCCTAAACCCTATCTCTCTCTAGCTCTCTCTCTCTCTAGCTCTCTCTCTCTCTCTCTCTCTCTTTCTCTCTGTCTCTCTCTAGCTCTCTCTCTCTAGGTCTCTCTCTCTCTCTCTAACCGAACCAGGTCCTATCTCTCTCTACATCTCCCTCTCTCTCTCTCTCTCTCTCTTTCTCTCTGTCTCTCTCTCTATCTCTCTGTCTCTCTCTAGCTCTCTCTCTCTCTAGCTCTCTCTCTCTCTCTCTCTCTAACCGAACCACAGTAGGTCCGGACCTCTCTCTCTCTACACCCATCTCTCTGACTCTCTCTCTCTCTCTGAAACCTCTCTCTCTCTCTCTCTCTCTCTCTCTCTCTGCCTTGTACGTGAATATTATTTTGGGACTAATATGTTTTAATGCAGGTACATTTTGGCTAAGGAGCATACAAATCACTCAAAAAAAAAATATTTGTGAGTAATTTTAGCATTAATTTTTTTTCTTTATTTTTGGCTATAATAAACTTGGTGCATTTAGATTAATTTGTTTAAAATCTGTTTATAATTTTTTTAATAGTTTCATATAATAATTGTGGATTTAGCAATTAATAATGGTCTATGCAATGCTGTTAATTTTGTTGGGTTTGAATATCTATTGTTGTGTAATTTTATGTATTTTGATGTGGTTGGTCGTTATGCATGAAAAATATTCGTACAGTTGTGGTAATTTTTTTTTTTTTTTGTAATATGTTTTACTGTACTACGAATTGGTGTGTGGATTATTATTTGTGGTAATTATTTTATTAACTTCATCATAAAATCAATGATCCAAACCAATAAAATATAAATAACTATGCGGTACTATTTCAACAATTTTTGGGTTTTTTAAGAACAAAGAAAAAAAGTTTAATTGTTCATTTTCAGGTAATTTTTTTACAAACAAAAAAAAAACATTTCAAAGTAAACTCGCTATCATTTTAGAATAAAATGATCGTATCCAACGATTATTGGATAGATACAGAAAATTAAATTTGGCCACCGTCTACCATTTATAATAATTCTTTTTATTATTCAATTTATAACAAACGTGTAAACAATAAACCCTAAACCCTAAATCAAAACCAATATAAAAATCCCTATGATCAAATCTCAAAACCAAACCCCTAAGCTTTATACTCTAAAAAACAAGCAAAAACCATAAACCCTAAACCCTAGCCCAAAATACCGTTCACCCTAAAAACCCTAAACCCTACAAAAGAGTGAAATTTTTTTGTTACTTTTTTATTTTAGTTAAACCCTAAACCCTAACCCTAAAAACTAAACCCTAAAACCCTAAACCCTAGCCCAAAATACCGTTCACCCTAAAAACCCTAAACCCTACAAAAGAGTGAAATTTTTTTGTTACTTTTTTATTTTAGTTAAACCCTAAACCCTAAACCCTAAAATTTTTTTTTATACTCTAACCTTAAAACCCTAACCCTAAAAACTAAACCGTAAAAACTAAACCCTAAAAACCTAAACCCTAACCTTAAAACCCTAACCCTAAAAATCTAAACCCTAACCTTTTTAACCTTAACCCTAAAAACTAAACCTTCAAAACCTAAACCCTAATCCTAAAAACTAAACCCTAACAACCTAAACCCTAAACCCTAAACCCTAAAACCTAAACCCTAACTTTAAAACCCTAACCCTAAAAACTAAACCTTCAAAACCTAAACCCTAACCTTTTTAACCCTAACCCTAAAAACTAAACCCTAAAAATCTAAATCATAACCATAAAACCCTAACAACCCTAAACCCTAACCCTAAAAACTAAACCCTAACCTTTTTAACCCTAACCCTAAAAAAAGAAACCTTAACACTCTAAACCATAAATAAAGAAAGGCGAATATTAAAAAAGAAAAAATTAATAAAGGGAGAGATCTCTTTTTTTTTAATTACTTTTTATGGTGAGGTAAACCCAAACCCTAACCCTACAAACTAAACCCTAAGCACATAAAACCCTAAACCCAACAAATATTTTTACCTAAACCCTAAACCCTAACCCTAAAAACTAAACCCTAACCTTAAAAACTAAACCCTAAACCCTAAACCCTAAACCCTAAACCTAAACCCTAACCTTAAAAACTAAACCCTTAAAACCGAAACCCTAAAAACTAAACCCTAAAATCCTAAACCCTAACCTTAAAAACTAAACCCTAAACCCTAATCCCTAAACCCTAAACCTAAACCCTAACCTTAAAAACTAAACCCTTAAAACCGAAACCCTAAAAACTAAACCCTAAAAACCTAAACCCTAACCTTAAAACCTAAACCCTAATCCCTAAACCCTAAACCTAAACCCTAACCTTAAAAACTAAACCCTTAAAACCGAAACCCTAAAAACTAAACCCTAAAAACCTAAACCCTAACCTTAAAAACTAAACCCTTAAAACCGAAACCCTAAAAACTAAACCCTAAAAACCTAAACCCTAACCTTAAAACCGAAACCCTAAAAACTAAACCCTTAAAACCTAAACCCTAACCTTTTTAACCCTAACCCTAAAAACTAAACCCTAACAACCTAACAAACCTAAACCCTAAAAACTAAACCCTAAAAAATTAACAAACCTAAACCCTAAAAACTAAACCCTAAAAACCTAAACCCTAACCTTAAAAACTAAACCCTTAAAACCGAAACCCTAAAAACTAAACCCTTAAAACCTAAACCCTAACCTTTTTAACCCTAACCCTAAAAACTAAACCCTAACAACCTAACAAACCTAAACCCTAAAAACTAAACCCTAAAAACTAAACCCTAAAAACCTAAACCCTAACCTTAAAAACTAAACCCTTAAAACCGAAACCCTAAAAACTAAACCCTTAAAACCTAAACCCTAACCTTTTTAACCCTAACCCTAAAAACTAAACCCTAACAACCGAAGCCCTAACCTTTAAACCCAAACCCTAAAACCCTACACCCTAAAAACCTAAACCCTAACCTTAAAATCTAAACCCTTAAAACCGAAACCCTAAAAACTAAACCCTTAAAACCTAAACCCTAACCTTTTTAACCCTAACCCTAAAAACTAAACCCTAACAACCTAAGCCCTAACCTTTAAACCCAAACCCTAAAAACTAGAACCCTAAAAACCTAAACCCTAACCTTAAAAACTAAACCCTTAAAACCCTAACCCTACAAACTAAACCCTTAAAACCTAAACTCTAACCTTTTTAACCCTAACCCTAAAAACTAAACCCTAACAACCTAAGCCCTAACCTTTAAACCCAAACCCTAAAAACTAGAACCCTAAAAACCTAAACCCTAACCTTAAAAACTAAACCCTTAAAACCCTAACCCTACAAACTAAACCCTTCAAACCTAAACTCTAACCTTTTTAACCCTAACCCTAAAAACTAAACTCTAACAACCTAAGCCCTAACCTTTAAACCCAAACCCTAAAAACTAAACCCTAAAAACCTAAAACCCTAAACCCTAAAAAAAAAAATAACAAAACCCTAAACCCTAAAAAAAGAAAGAAGAATATATATAAAAATATAAAAGAAAAAGGTTCGAGATCTCTCTTTTTTTTTTTCTTTTTTTTTTTATTACTATTTTATTTTAGTTAAACCCTAAACCCTAAAACCCTACACCCTAAAAAACCCTAAACCCTACAAATATTAAAACATAAACCCTAAACCCTAATCCTAAAAACTAAACCCTTAAAAACCTAAACCCTAACCTTAAAACCTAAAAAGAAACAACCCTAACCCCTAAAAAAAGTATGAAAAAATGATACTTTCAGTTAACTGTTTAAAACAAACATTAAACAAACAAGCACTTTATTTGCTGTAATCAAATAACATATTTCGTTTCAGACTGTTAACTCGCGTACAGAGGAATATGGACAAGTCGTGGATGTCAGCACTTAGAGGTACGACACAGTATAACGACGGGTGTAGAGCGTTCGTGGCATTCGTCGTTCGTAACTGTAGGTCTGCTGATGGCAAAATTTACTGCCCATGTAAGTATTGCCGGAATAACCAGCGGCACCCCCTAGATTACATTCTTGCCCACCTGACAGGGGGGAAGGGAATGTGCACGGGATACGGTTTCTGGTATATGCACGGTGAGACAACCCTAAACCCTGCTGTTCCTGTTCGGGGTCACGACCATCCCAGTGTCACAGATACGGCTGCATGTGGCATTGAACATGTAGAAGTCACAGAACAAGGCGGAGACCTGGAATAAGGTGGTGACATGCACGCCATGTTGCATGACGCCTTCGGCGTGCACGATGCATCAGATACCGATCATGTTGGCCAGCCCGGAGAAGTAAATGAAGGAACCTCTGCAAGGGACACATTGAAGTACCTTGAGTTGTTGAAGACTGCCGACAAGCCACTTCACCCCGGGACAAAGCACTGTAAATTGAGTGCTACTGTACATTTCTACAACTTGAAGTGCATTGGAGGTATTAGTAACAAGATTTTTTCTGATATTCTTGAGCTTGTCAGTCAGTTATTGCCTCCTTGCGATGAGGCATTGCCGGTGAATACGTACGAGGCGAAGAAATTCCTCATCTCCATGGGTCTCGGGTATGAGAAGATTCCGGCGTGCCGTAATGACTGTATGCTATTCTGGAAAGACAATAGAGATCTAGATACCTGCACCGTATGTGGAGAATCTAAGTGGATGGCTGATATACATTTCGATCAGGATGGTGAGGTAATATCGTCGAGGAAAAAACGTCCAGTGAAGGTGTTGAGATGGTTTCCACTCATCCCACGGTTACAGAGGTTATTCATGTCGGAGCACACGGCGCACAATATGAGATGGCATGCAGATGGCCGCACTAGGGACGGCGTATTGAGGCACCCCGCGGACGGTGAGGTATGGAGATCGTTCGACTCTCTACATCCGGATTTTATGGCTGACAGTAGGAACGTGCGGCTTGGACTGACAGCAGATGGATTCAATCCATTTGGGAACATGAGTACATCCCACAGCACATGGCCCATATTGCTTGTACCGTACAATTTGCCTCCTTGGATGTGCATGAAACAGACGTCGTTCATCCTGTCACTGGTTATCCCCGGACCGAGCTCACTTGGTATGGATATCGACGTCTACCTTCAGCCACTGATTGATGAGCTGTTGGAGCTGTGGGATGTAGGGGTACGAACACTAGATGCTGCGAAAATGGAGAATTTCAATATGCGTGCTCAGTTGATGTGGACAATAAACGACTTCCCGGCGTATGCAGATTTATCCTGTTGGCCTAACAAAGGTGTGAAGGCATGTCCTTGTTGCATGCATTCGACACGTTCTAAATATCTGAAGAACGGTTGTAAATTTTGTTACATGGGACACAGGAGGTACTTGCCAACCGAACATCTGTGGCGGCTGAACAGAAGAACGTTTGATGGGACTGAGGAGTTAGAATGTGCTCCTGATGTGCCTTGCGGGGTCGAGATCCTCCAACAGTTGGACGGAGTTGCGTTTGGGGATGAGACCGCGGGTAAGACGAGACGGAAGAAGCGGAAGACGGGTGCACGGGGTGCTGATGATGTTGTGTGGAAGAAGAAAAGTATTTTCTTCAGATTGCCGTACTGGAAGGACAATTTGCTTAGACACAATCTTGATGTCATGCACATAGAGAAAAATGTCATGGACAATATACTTGGCACTATTTTGGACATCAAAGGGAAAACGAAGGACAACTTGGCAGCTCGGCTGGATTTGCAGGAGATGGGGTTGAGACCTAAATTGCATCCGTTCACCGCCGCAAATGGTAAAACATTTATACCCGCGGCTTGTCACACGATGTCCAGGGAGGATAAAGAAAGCTTTTTAAAGGTGCTTCGAAATGTGAGAGTTCCAGACGGATATGCGTCTAACATTTCACGGTGTGTTCGGATGAAGGACCGTACAATTTCAGGGTTAAAAAGTCATGACAGCCACATACTGATGCAGCAGCTTCTACCAATGGCATTGCGTCAGTCATTGCCAGACAAAGTGGTCAGACCTATCATTGAGATGTCAGCATTTTTCAGAGGCATATGCTCAACCAAGCTAACCCAAGCTGAGATGGACCGACTGCAGGGTGACGTCTGTATCACACTGTGCAAGCTGGAACAGGTATTTCCTCCTGGGTTTTTTACTAGCATGGTCCACTTGGTCGTGCATCTTGTGCGCTAGTGTAGACTCGGCAGACCCGTGCAATATAGGTGGATGTACCCGGCAGAGAGGTAAAATACAGCAGAATATATATAAAAATAAAAATAAAAATATAAAAATATATATATTTATATTTTTATTAATTTTTTTTTTTTTTTTTTTTTTTTTTTTTTTTTTTCATGTAACTCGTGGCATTAAACGGGGACAAGCCCTTAATGTTTGTGTGTGCACCAGGAGTCTTGGGGGTTTCAAGTCGAATGTCTACAACAAAGCGGCTACTGAGGGGTTCATTGCGGAAGGTTACATAGCGACCGAGCTAGTAACGTTCTGTTCGAGATATCTAGAAAATGCACCAAACTTCCACAACAAACCTTTGAGAAACCCTGATGGTTCCAAGGGGGCGGGAACGCGAGTTAGTTTGAACCGGTTGACGATGCATCAGATCCATCGTTATATTGTGTTCAACTCTGAAGAGTTTCTCAATTTGCGGATGTAAGTAGTGTTTACATATTGAACCGGATTCAAATGATATAATTGATAATAACTAGTTTTTTAATTATATCCGATGAATGTAGGATGCACAAAGATGCTATTAGGCGATCATGCGTTAGGGGTCGCATCACAGACGCTCTAATTGAAGCCCAACATCACGAGAAGTTCTGCGAGTGGTACCGCGCATATGTAAGGAAATAGTGGTATTTTCGTATATAATATTTACCTATTTTCATTGTCAATTTAAGATAGGGTTCGACAATATGCCGCTATTAACCGATGTATTCTTCTAATATATGAAATGATAACATAGGTTGATGGTCTTGACGATCAAGGTAGGGAGGAATTGGGGATGAAATTGGTTATGCGCAGTAGAGGATTGAAGGAGACAGCAGTGAAGTATAACAGGTACGTGGTAAACGGGAAACTGTTCCGCACGCTAACCCATGATGTGGGAAGGAGGACTCAGAACAGCGGCGTATGTGTGCCAACCGTTGAATGCGAAACCTACTACGGGCAGTTAACCGATGTGGTTGAGGTCGAGTACTACGATAGGACTACGTACGTCCTATTTAAGTGCAATTGGGCGGACCCCACGATGGACAGAGGATTTAGAGTCGACCAGTATGGTCTAGCGTTTGTCAACTTCACTCACCTCGTCCACAGGGGAGAACTGCTTACTGACGAGCCTTACGTTCTTACATCTCAGGTAGACCAAGTGTTTTATGTCGAGGATGAAAGGAACCCAAACTGGGTTTGTGCCGTGAGGACTAAACCGCGCACTGTGTACGATGTTGGTCAGGGGGAAGGGAGTAGTGATGCAGATAATGCATATCACGAGTGTGTACCGATCATATTACCCACTGATGACCTGCATGATATGAATGATGAATTCGATCACGACAGGCCCGACATTGATCCGATTGAAGCTCCTGTTATAGAATGATTGCTATATTTATTATTGGTACAATTTGCTTAAACTCAAAGTACTTTCTTAGTTTGCATAGAGCTCATTCTATATTATGCATATTCTTTTCTAATATTAAAATTAAAACGAATTTCAAATAATTTGTCTCACATTTGTTCGCAGGTTTCGATGGACCAGAGACCCCCTACTTGCACACATCGTGCACCACGCCTACCCGTGCCTTGCACGACTACATCCACACCGGCGATGTCAACGGCACTACATACCACACCGTGGGCACACCACCCGGACGCCGTTTACAGACCATTGCCCCCGGGTACGGCGGGGATGAGCAGGTCAGATCCCGGGCAGACGAGCACAGCTGGATATTCTCCTTCTCTATACCCGCCTACGTCCACACCGGCGATGTCAGCAGCACTACATACTACACCGTGGCCACACCACCCGGACGCCGTTTATAGACCATTGCCCCCGGGTACGGCGGGGATGAGCAAATCAGATCCTATCCAGACGAGCTCAGCTGGATATTCTCCTTCTCCTTCTCCATACACGACGTTCTCGCAGTTGGGGCTGACCTCACCGGGTCATATTGATCGATGGTGGGCGCGAGAATGTCATGATCTGAGCAGATTTCCGTTGTACTATCCACACCCCCTTACACCACCTATGCCAGTCAACCCTGATAGTGAGACTCAGGATGACAGATTCCCGCTGCCACAGCGGGGGGGGATGCCTATGCCGGGTATGCGGTCGGGACAGCTGTCGGCACTGGTGGGGGGCCAGGGCCCGGCACCTGGGGAGAGCCAGATGCATGCTTATGGACAGAGCCAGTTGCCGCTTCCTGGGGAGAGTCAGGACCCAGATGTGGGGGAGAGCCAGCTGCCCCGCGAGGGGGACCCTGTGATGTTGGGTATTGATCAGTTAGCCCATGATGTCCCCCAGGATATGGCTTCGGATGACGATCATGATGATGAGCATCACCCAGAAGATGAGGTAGGCGAGGAGCATGCTGGTGACCCAGCGACCGAGCACATAGCGTTCGACCATATTCGGCTGATGGGTAAGTACATTTTTATACATCATTATATATTAATTTAGCAAGTTCGTGTAATATTTAAATTGAATTCTTAATTTATTAATATAATTAAGTTATTTAGTGTTAATATATTAACGTTTATTATTTATTGACTAGGGTATAACCCAGACGGGAGCATCTATTTTGAGGTAATTAAGGACCCAGAGAGAAATTGGGTGCTCCCGAGGGGTAAGAAAGTTGTGTTGCAGTACAATGCTGCAACACAACCCGTGGGACGAGCATGCAATCGTTATAGACGGGCTGCGGGTAAGATGTTACGGAGCGGGTCCCACATTCACTTGCGGGACAAATGGAGAAAGGTAGATAAACAGATTAAGCAGGCGATGTGGGATGCCATAATGGTATGTGTATGAAACTAATATATGTATTTTGTGAAATTAAAGTTAAGATGATTTTTTTATTGAACTGCTAAAATTAATCATTAGATTGAATGTGCAGCAAGAATTTTATGTACCCGTATCCGTCGATCAGCGTCTGGCACAGAATGAATTCTGGGGTGATATGGGCCGTAAGCACCGTTCGTGGAAGTCGAAGTTGAGGACCCAGCTAAATATTCGAGACGATGACACGCCATTGACAATACGTGCGAGAATGCCAGATACGTTTTTGATAAGTATGACCGAACGGATGTGGAGGACGTACTGCACGAGTGGTGCACAAAAATAAATGTGGTATGTAGGTCTTTAAATGTATTACTAAAATGTTGTGTTTTTTTAATAAACAGTTCATTCAATCATAGCACATAAGTAATTAAGTGTATCAATTCTTACATTTTTTTGGGAATGTTCAATGTAAAGGAGAGGTCTGAACGAATGAAGCGGCTGCGGGAGCAGAATGACATCCCCCATAGTCTGGGGTCCAAAAGTTATGCCAGATTTAATCACGATGAGGTATGGAACAATATGTAAAAACCCTAATTCTTATTTGTACATAATTGTTCTTTCTTAACATTAAATGAATATCCAATGTTTGTTATATATTTATACTGTATGGCGACAGGCATCTATATCTGGCACGCCTCCCACTCGCGCCGAGTCGTTTGTGAAGACGCACACAAGGAAAGACGGCACTTACCTGAACGAGCGGACACGGGACCTATGCGTATGCTACTGTTAAAGGTTATCGATTATTATTAGTTATGCGTGTGATAAAGTATTTATTAATTACCAGTGTTTTGTATGTTGACGACGTACAGGAGCGGATGACACAGAGTTTGTCCACTGATCCTGCTGCCTCGGACCCCGTCTCATCAGATACGGTGCGTTGGGCACCTGGCGACGCGTACGAGCAAGCGGTTGGGCGACCCGAGTATGCGGGTAGGGTTCGGCAGGTTGGCCCGAACGTTACTTCTGTTTGCGGGACTTGATTCTCGTATAGGGACCGCACACGGGGGGGGCCGGCCGAGGGCACGTCTCAGGATTGGGCTCTTCAGAAAATTGCGGCGTTGGAGGGCATAGTGCAGGCCGAGAGAGAGCGGGCTGACAGCATGGAGCAGCGCATACGACAGTTTGATGCTATGGAGCAGCGCATGCGACATTTTGAGGCATTCATGTCCTCTACAGGATTATCGTTCGTATGCCCTGGTGCTCAGCAGTCTTCACCTGCACACGTAGGTAGTACGTCATCTGTTAGTAGTGCGCCTGCAGGTATGGTTCATATTATGTATACATTTAGGTTTATTTTTAATTTGTTCTCATTACTTGTTTAAATTTGCATATAATATTATGTAGGTTAATTATTTTTATTACTTGCAGGTAATGCGACAACGGTTGGTCCGTTGTCGCCTTCTGGACAATTGCTGAGCCAACAATCCCCTCTCAGGACTCCATCGCCCGTTACACCATCTCTTGCGGGACAATCGACAGTTGGCGAGGTCACGCCAGGGACTGCACCTCGTGATCCGCAGCGACGTCATCCAGATTTGTAGATATTTTGTATATTTTTTTTTTGTTAGTAACAAATAACTTTATTAAATCAAGATTTTCAAATTTGTTGATATTGTTGTGTAAGTAGTTATTGTTAGTAATGAATATATTTATTAGTACATGGTATTCGAATTTTTAAATATTGTTGTTTTGATTAATTTGTGCAATTTGATTTTGTGATATTTTGGGATGAAATAAATTTGGAGAATTTTAGTAAAAAAAATATATATATAAAATAATATATAAAAAGAATATATAAAATATATATATATATAAAGAATATTTATATAAAATATATATATATATATATATATATATATATATATATATATATATATATATATATATATATATATATATATATATTATAATACTGCGGCCAGTTGGCCGAGTGTATTATTGTACACGCGGCCAGATGGCCGCGTGTATTAATGTACACGCGGCCAGATGTTGGCCGCGTGTACAATAATACGCACGGCCAACTGGCCGCGCTTATTAATGTACACGAGGCAAATTGGCCGCGTGTATTAAAATACACGCGGCCAATTGTGCATTTAGCACTACCAAGTCCACCGCGTGTATGTACGCGGCTAATTACACGCGGCTAACAGTTCGCCGCGTGTACAGTCACTAACAGTTCGCCACGTGTACAGTCACTAACAGTTGCACTACAAAAAACACTACTTTTCGCCACTAACAGTTCGCCACGTGTACAGTGACTGTACACGCGGCGAACTGCAAGTGGCGAAAAGTAGTGTTTTTTGTAGTGCATGTAAGAACCATTCACATTTAACCTATATATAAATACTGTGAGGTGTGTCATACGTGTGAGTAACTTGCAATTTGCTATAGTTTGAAAATAAAAATCATAGAAAAAAAAAGTTTTGACCCCCCGACCAAAAATCTTGGCTCCACCACTAGTAAGAAAGGCTAAAAGTGACGGTCAAAGAATGAAGACTATCCGTTAAAAGAATCTCATAAGGGGGCTAAGCCGCAACTTACAATGATGGTCGAAGAACGGAAACTAGCTGTTAAAAATCATGTGAAGGGTCAAACCACATTGTGACAAGATTTACCAATGAATTGAGCCGCAAAAGGGCCAAACCAAAATCCAAAAGGGCCGACTATGGGACTGAAATCCAAACAAGGTTTTTTATTTTTTTGTTTGGAGCCCATTAGATGAGTTCGAATCTAGTGCTTGCAGGTACACCATAAATCTTGTGAGCTTAGCTGAATGATACGATCTAGTATGGGTGAGTGCATAAAAAGGAGAGTCGGACCTTAGCTCTGAAACCATGTAAAATATTTGAAGAATTATAAAAAATGGAGAAAATTAAATATATAATGGAAGCAAGAAAGAGAAATGGACACAAGGAATTATGGGTGGTTTGATGTTAGACACTTACGTTCATCACTATGAATTAGTGCCAAAGACTAAATTGTGCTCAATGACTTGTTTGTCTATAGTATAAAGGTCCATTTTGATAGGGTTTAACGTAAATACAAGTATGATAATCAAATCCCAATATTTAATTACAATTAACCCATACATAGAGAATATTTCAATATCAACCAAATAAGAATATACGAAACTAATTAACAACTTTGATGTCAACCAATCAATTCATAACATGCATTTAATGAAACACAATTAGAATCCTCTCCAAGGATCTTACAACAACACTTTGGGTACGACTGTACGAGTGAATCACCTGCTACATCAAAGTCTATACTAATTGACAATTTCACTACAATCAACGCAGTTGTGGATTCACAAAGCAAAAAACAATGCGAATATGTATAAACCACAGTAAATCATGGTGGAAATAGTTAGAAGAACATCAATATGCAAAGTCTTTATTTGCTCAATTCTTTCCTCGGCCTTCTTGTTCCAACATCGATCCCTTAACCTTCAACAGCTGTCCTTGCTTTTCTTTTGACTTGCATTTCATATTTTCTACTTTTCAATTCCCCAATCCGCATCTTCGATCAGCTAGAAAAGTCTATGTTTATATGGCCGAAAAAGAAACCTAGACTTGTATGTAGAGAGGAATGTATCGACCCAAAGTGTAAGATGTAGCCAAACAAACAAAGCAACTGGGATGCTAGCCAAAGTGATGACAAAAAATGGAACCCATGCCCCTGCACTACTAAATACCAAAAAGGAAGTTGCGATGAAGGCTACCATCATGCCCACCATGGAGATAAAGAGTGTTATAAATCCAAACACCAACTTTGAAGGTAATGACTGGAAGAAATCTTCTTCTATGTAACGTGATGTGAGAATTGACAAAAAAATAACTATCGAAGTCGAAGAGGAACACAGTGCTATTGCATCTGATATGAAAAATACCATAAACCAGTTTCTTCTATAAAAAATAGGAGTGCCTGTTTGTTGATTGCTGCCACCTGGTATACTGAATGCTGCAGCAAAAATCACAGTGGCAATCAATGTTGCCACGATCATGCATTTGTCTGCTGTGTTCTTCATCCACTTTTCACCATCTTTCTGCAAATGTGCATGTGTCTTTATAAATATCTCCTTAGGTGTTTGCCCTTCGGAATTCCTTCTGTTTACATATGCTTGCGGCACGATCTTTTCTATCTCCTACAGTTGACCAATTATAAATTGACAAGTAACAGTTAACCATTACATATGCAACCAGAAGAAGAAAAAAAAATATATTATCACTCACCTTAAACCACAACAACTCCCGTTGCATTTGAAGGGCTGTTCCTGATACGATATTTAGTCGATCTAAAGGAGCCAATTTTCCAGCTAAATGCAGCATGTTCTCTTTAGTTTCTAAAGTAGCATAGGATGCAAGGCTATCCTTGTCACCACCTATCTCAAATATTAAATTGAACACACTCTCCTGCCGACATAAAATAGCGATGTGAAATATACTCATTTTATCTTCGTCTTGTTGCCATATCAGGTCAGGATAAGAGCGAGCAAGTATAATTAGGAATTCAACATTTCCAACTTTTGCAGCTTCAAAAATTAAATCCATACTATTTTTAACCAAGTTTGATGAGAACTGTTGGTATGGAATTCCAACCCTTTTCCAAAGTTTGTCAACTAATTGATGGGCTAATGTCTTCATCAAAGCTTTGTTATAGATCCATTTGAACCCTGTGGTTGAGAAAAGAATCTATTCAGAAATCAGAGATGGTTTGATAATGAAGAAATATTAAATCTATATAATTATTTTTCCAATATCCATATTAAGAAACTATATATATATATTCAAAGCTTTATAATATAAAAACGCTAAGATAACTAAAGTATTAGATGTGGCTACTTGCATCCTAATTATTGACTTCTTAAGATAAGTTTTGTCTTTGCATAACTCGGACACTTTAAATCTCTTCTATCTTTTGAATTTAAGTAAAAAGAAATGCTATCTTTTGCCAAAATAGAAAAACATTACTACCCATTTTCTTGTGCATGTGTGTAGAAACTAAACGGTTACAAGTACTATTACAATAGATTGAGACATATGGAGTAGAAAATAACTTATTCAATAGATTTTTTTATAGTTTAGAAGTAGATATCATCTAATGATTTGATGAAATCAAATAAGAGCATTTTCCCATGCCAAGGTAATTTGTGTAAAATTGTCATCAATTTGTGATTAATGTAATAAAAGAACTACTTGGGTTGGTGGCAGACTAACAAGAGTACTTTAAGAGGCTTTTCCAGAATGATAGCTGACTTTCGCTGCCAATTGCAAAAGGTTTCCTTGCCAACATTTTCAACGCTCTCAACCAGCATTCAGTGCCGGCACTTGCTATGTTTGGATCCATATCCAAAATTTTCAATGCTACATCTGTCCATAATTTGATGATTGTCAAAAGGTTGGTTAAGAAATGCTTATAATATGATCGCTAATATTGCAATAATTAAAAGTGGTAACTTCATCAAACAACAGTTATAGTCAGAATATATTAAGGGCTTACCATACATATCATTGTAAATAGTATACTCAAGGAGCTCAGTGCGTTTTCCATGACTCAAATGTTCAAGACCAGTCAGAGCGAATAGATAGGAGACCATGTTCGTATGTCCTTGATAAGCTGCAACAATGAGTGGAATGTCTTCATTGACATCCTGGATCGATAGCAGTTTATTGTTCATTTCCACCAGCTGCTTGGCAATTCTGACGCTTCCTGATTGAGCAGCAGAGTGAAGGGCCGTAAATCCAGATGTTGTTTTCATTAATTCCAAGTCCTTCGGAGTACTCACGATCAATTTCAACATTTCTGTTATAAAAGCGGTGTGTTGTGCAGCCGCCGCAATGTGAAGTGTTGTCGCTTTCTCTTTCGTTATGGGAGCTCGAACATAGTCTCGGTTTTCCTTAAGAAATGCCTTAGCAGCCGGCCAATCACCTTTTATGGCAGCTTGAAGGAGGGGACGACACGGGCCACGACATTCATCTAATGTCCTTTTCCCTGGAATTTTATTTTTATTTTTCAAAAAAAGACCAAACGTATTAATTACAACTTGTGGTGAAAAATCATGCCACTTGGATGCATGCTAGCTAAGATGTTGACGAACTAATTTATCTCATGACCTTACATGTATTCTGGAGCAAGTGAAATCTTGTCTTCTTCTTCTTTTATTTGTGTTAGCACGCGTGTTTGTAATTTTTCTTTTGTTTCATGATTTGTTATTCTTGTTTTGGCCTACAGAAAGTGCTTAACACAACATTTTGGCTCATTTCACAATGCAATTTTTGCAAGGTAGAATGGAAATGAGACAAAGGACAAAGTTTTCCTTTAAACTCAGTTTACAGTCTATGAAATTGTAAGATGTTCCTTAAAGATGTAAGAGAAACATGCTTTTTTTAATAACAATGACAAAGTTAAAAGAAATTTTACTTAAAAATTATGTGTTTCTCGTATGCTATTTAAAAAGCATGTACTTCTAAGATGCAAATGAACACATGATATTTTTATAGACTATGTTGAAAAAAGGAAATCAAACACATTCATAACATTTTTCCTGAAGATAATTCGAAATTAAACTAGGTCACATGTCTATTTAATTGACTGCATGTGAGAAAAAGAGAGGAGTAATTATATGTACCATCCTTTTATGTTCCCAAAGTAGATGTATTATAAAATTACTATTTTATCAAAATTTAATACTGATTCATCGTAATTAAATTTAAGGGGAAACTTTATTTAACCTCTCTGAATTGTTATTGCTTTTGCAACTACTCCTCATAAAATTAAAAAACGGTCAATTTAGTATATCAATCTTTCAATTAGTTTTTTTTTGTTAAATCCTGTCAAAATTTTCAAAATATCATTTTTTTGAAAAAAATAAATAAATAAATAAATAAATAGTCAGGTGTAGGTATTTTTGTAAATTCCGTTAAATCCTACATAACATCTCATTCTTGCAATTTTTGTTTTCTTTTTTCTCCTTAAAAAATAGGAATGTTTTTAAAATTTTGACATCCCTCCGCCGAGAATAAATTAAAATAATATTAAATAAATAAATAACTTGAAAGATTAATATATATACTAAATTGAGAATTTTGAAATTTAGGAAAGTAATTACAAATATGAGTAAAGTTCAAGAAAATTAAGTAAATTTTTTTTTAAATTTAATAATGACTTTAAAAGGCACATCAAATTAAATGAAAAGAATATAAAGTTGCATGGTAGGTATAATTATTCCAAGAAGAGAGATCTAGGTACTTACTTGGGCTTTGCTCCAATATATGTATCCGCAAGGATTCTTCTTGGCACGTGCCAGCATTTAAGGTAGTCGAGGTATCTCTGGCAAGATCCGCTGCCTGATATTTCAACGATGGAACGGAAGAGCTTCCATCTTGTTGGATTTCATTAACAACAGAAGACGATGTTATAGAGCTAAGACTAGAACTGCAGGGGGAATACACCTTTGCCTTTTGTCTTCCACTATCAGGCGTGTTGATAGCACCTTCTTCCATTTTTCTTTTCTGGTTTGATAAAAATATAACTAATAGAAAATTAGCATATGAGCATTTTTAGATAAGTAATGCATTGAGTACCTAGAAGTTAAAGATTTAGAGAGAGGAATGATTCCAGAGTAAACGCTTTTGTAAATTTTTTCATTCTTCTTGCGCATTATTTCAAGTTTTGCTCCTTGAACTTACACAACCCAAACTGATATATCACCTAGTTGCAGTTTGGGCCGTAACTACAAATTTAGAGGGCGAGACTGGTTTGACCTTTTCTTTTTTTTTTTCTTTTTTTTTTTTTAAGAGGGTAAGGAAAAAAAATATATTTTTGAACAAATTTAAAGACTAATTTTTTGTAACAATTCCCCCTAGTCTGTCACTGGTTGAAGTCTATTTTTATCATGATTTGCGATCCAATTTTAGCACGACAATAACATTGCATTAAGCGATCCCTCACAACAAACTTATTGATCGATCCTTTTCTTCTTTTCTCTTCTGGTTTTTCATAAACTTTTCTTCAACCGGATTTGCAAAATAGTAAATATTATAAGAACCACCATGACAGAAGTACCAAGATTTTGATTTACGGATTCGGAAAGAAGAAGAAAAAGGTATGATGCTTGTTAGTGTTAACAAAATATACAGGTATTGACAATATTATTACTTACTATTCGAATTCTAGCCGTTATAGATTGGGCTTCAGAGCCTCTTGGGCAGTCCAAACAAATGGGGGAGTCTATTGATACTCAACCTAGCTTGCACGAGTTTTGGCCAGAAGTCGGGTAGATTTATAGGATGATATTCATCATTATATTGAGACAAAAACAGATGGACAAAACACTATTGCTCGGGTAGTCGACAGCATATACTTTTGAAAGTTGTTTTCTTCCCAAAAGAAACGTTTTCTATAATAATTAAATAAAGGCACTACAAAAAAAATAAGCTCATTAGCCACTAATGAGTACTTTATCGTCGCTAATAATCAAATGCAAATGATCTGGGTCGCTGCAAATGTTCGATAAATAGCGACGAGGGTCACTGCTAAAATCTTTCCAAAACAGCCTGCTTATTAAAAAAAAACTCCCACCAAGTTATTAACGGTGACTGTCAAAGGTGACCGCTAATAATCGACTATTAGTGGTGTCTTTTAATAGTTGCCGCTAATATCTTTCCACAACAGCCCGCAAATAGAAAAAAATTCCCTCCAAATTATTAGCGGCGACGTATTAGCGTCGATCAAAAAATCGAGACTAATATTAATGTTTTTGTAAATTAGCGTCGACTAGTAACAGAGACAATTTTGTCACCACTAATAGTTGATTATTAGCGGCAACGCCGCTGATATAAGGCATTATCAGTAGCCACTTTGACGTCGCCACTAAAAAGTTGGACGCTAATAAAGCATATTTTTGTAGTGAGGGAATTAAAATTGAATATAATCTTCTTAAACAACTAGTTTATTGTCGATATATATTCCCTCAAACTACCAATTGTGTTAATGTCTAGAGTAATGTTAAAAGTCAAAAGTTCTTCTTATGTCCCTAAAAAAAATAAGGTGGTTATTAAAAATCAATTATGAGAGTAGTTCAAGAATGAATGATGCTGCTTCTGTTTTTCATAAGTGAATCACCGTTAGTTTTTGTATTTCTTTTAGTGAATGTTTTTTAAAAATTTATTTATTTTAATATAAACGAATCATTGTTACTTTCGGCTTCGATTTTTTTAAATGAAACATCATAAGACGCGTTTTGCTTTTGTGCTTTTTGCTTTTGCGATGGTACTTAATTCTTGCTCTAGGAGACTAAGACTAGCTAGGACGACTAGGAGGAGTCTACGACACTTTCTGATTTTTTAACGCCAGATCACATGCAAGCAACTGTGTCGATTTCTGTTTTTTTTCTTCGAGGCCTCCCCGGCCAACTCCAAGTGAAGCCCCAGTCTCAAAATGCGCTAGTAAATAATTAAATGAAAAAAAAAATGAAACAATTGAATAAGAGTAAAGCACAAAGTAATAAAAAAGAAACAACAAACGAAAGGAATTCATGTGTTGTGAGACTTGTACAGGACAAAGTAATCAAAATGCATGAAAGGAAGACTCCAAATCATAGAGAGACGTTGGATCTCTAGCTCCATCACCATATGTATAATATGACCGATTTATGTTTTTTTTAAAAGTATTGATTAAATTTTTTTATAAGCTTAAGCATTTATAATAATTCGTGATTTAATATAGTATCATAATAGAAGTCTTAAGTTTGAACTATGCCTTCTTTATTTACCTCTTATTTCAATTAAGTATTCAATGTGTTAGGTTTCATTCATTAGAAACAAAGTTAAAGTAAATACGTGAAAATGAATGTTAAAGTTTTAAGGCTAAATGTAACTCTTTCTATAAATGGTGAGTTAACATGAATCACATTGTTTAGAGTTCTTTGTCTCTAAGTTAATTACACTAGCTCATAACTCGTTTTATGCGTGAAATTTTTCATTATAATTTAATTTTAAAATTTAAATACATCTTCATCGTACTTTTCATTATGGGTTAAAAAAGGCGTGTAAAATATATATATATCACAACTCTCTCAATATGCAAAAAAACTAGGATTTATGTGTTGTTCAGAATTTAATGGAATTTGTAAAAATATCAATGCCCGAATCTTTGAAAAAATTTATTATTTATTATTTTTAAAAAATAAATACAGGGGTATTTTATTTCGGTCTCATAAAGATTCACACCCATGACATTTCATTAAAGCACAATAAATTTATTCAAATCATGACAAAATCGATTCAACCTTTAAAAGTTATTGGTTTTTTACTTAATTAAAAGACCATATTAGTGTTTAAATTTATAGGTTTAAGGATTATATATATATATATATATATATCCTTTGAAGTTCTCAATCATCTGACACTAAAATGTATTTACCGCAAAGAAAACAGCTTCAATAGTAAAACAAGAGAAATGTGAAAAATAAATGATTAAGGTTCATTTGGGTTGCGATTTCAAAAAGTGCAATTTAAAATAATAATTTTAAAATATGCTTTTTGAAAAAATAATTTTTAAAATCGCAGTTAAGCATTTGACAAAATCACAGTTTAGCCTTTAAAATCTCAAATTAACTTTTAAAATTCTGTATTTTTTTTAAAAAAACTATTTTACCTGCGATTTGAAAAAACAAATTTTCTGCGTTTCATATCGCAATTTTTAAAACGCAGTTTTCAAACGATTTATATTCTGCGCTTTGATTTAAAATTGCACATATTATCTATGAAATCGCAATCTCAAACGCATCTTAATATGTTCAACATTTTGTCCATGTGCTTTGTGGGTCTCACCTCGAAAGCATAATCAGAAGAAAAGAGTGAAAGACATTCCTCTTGTCTGAGAATCCCAAATAAAAAACCTATACTCTGTTTTTAATATATATTCTAACTTGATTTGTATATCATATTGTCTTGTCTAGTGTTCGTGATTATTCTTTTTGAGAGATGGATCGCGTGCATTCAAACTTGATTAATAAGGGTGACTAATCAAGGTGAGAGAATTGTCAAAGGAATTAGTTGGAATACAAAAATGGTCCATCACGGAGATGTCCTGCTTGTCAGACTGTCGCATTCTTGGATCTTGCATTTTTCACCAATAAACGCCGGAGCTTTGAATACGAGAAATGTTAGTGTCCCACCCTTATATCACCTTCGTCCTACCAATCTTAAGTGCAAAAATTTGAAAATAAACTTATTAAATAAAAAAATAAAATCACTTAGGGTTGGTGGGATGGGGTGGGATAGGGGTGGGAACTCTAGCATTTCCTTTTGAATATATATATATATATATATATATATATATATATATATATATATATGAAAGACCTTTGTACTCGATTTTTTTTTTTTTAATTATTTGTCTAAACTTGAAAAAAATTTAAATAAGTGATTATGAAATATCACTTATAAGACTCACATAATTAAATAAAAATTCGAACAGGTAATTATGTGAGACCAAATGATTGGGCCAACAAGGACTAAAAAATGGAGTATATAACCTACTTGGCATTTTTTTTTTCTTTTTCCTTTGAGTTTCTCCCTTTTTAATTTTTATTTTTATTTTTGAAGAGGGACTAAAAAACTTGAAAATCTATGGACTAAACGATATAATCCTTTGCTCTTTTGAGAAGAGAAGCCTTGTCTCGCTTCATGCACAAACAATAAAACATTTGGGCTATGACACAATTTTCTGGCTTCCAAGGTGTTGGAAAGTGATTAGATCCTTTCAAATTATTTAGATTCTTTCAAATTATTTGTCTAAATTTGAGATAATTTGAGAATGTAATTATGAGAAACTATTTATGAAATTTATTTAACTAAATAAAAATTGAACTGCAATAATTAAGAAGGAATTGTGGACCATTGCATCGAAGTTGATTTTCATTGAATTTGGAGGTAGAGTAGTTTTCCATACTATGTATCTTCCCCATAAGCAATTTAAGTTGCTAATGGATTTTCTTTCTCTTGAACGTTCAAAATGATAAGTTTTAATTTGAAGAAATCAGAGAAAAGTTCCAGGAAAAAAAAATCTCTAGGTGGTAGGTGAAGGTAATGTTGTCTCAAGCTAGCAGGGAGAACTATACTCAGATGTGTTGCTTAAAATGTTTTGGTACGGTTTCAAAGAAAACAAAAAGAAGTTCATCTCACTCCAAAATTTTTGAATTCAATTTTAACCTTTAAACCCTGAGCGGGACTGTGATTTAAAAAAAAAAACTGTATGATTTCAATAGGCCAGGAGACTTTTATAACACAAATGGGATGAAAAATTCAACTGAATTCTAATCATTTCTATGCGCATATGCAAGTCCTTAGAGGTAGATATATACCTTCAGAACAACTCAATACCCACATACAAAAAAAAAAAAGAAAAAAAAAAGAAAAAAAAGAAAAGAAAAAAAGAAGAAGCATGGAACTTGTTTTGAATTTGGAAATGAATTCTAAGACCAGATCCTCCGTGAGTAAGGTACCCTACTTTTACGTCAACTAGCCTATATCTCTTGTTATGTGTGGATTTGTCTTAAATTTTTTGTAAGAGAAATCCTAAGCCGTCGAAGTTTGCAAAGTAAGTATTTTATTAGAAAAATGAATAGTTATTACATATTGAAAATGAAAGAGAGCAAGTTGAACAATTATACTCATTCCTTAATTTGGTGATAAAAGATATGCCCTAATTGAAGTTGAATAAAAATTACTAAAAACACCACATGATTTTTTTTTTTTTTTTTCCCCAATTGGGTGGCCGGCCACCCATAAAAGAACCTGGGGTGGCTGCACCCGGTGAACCCATGAGGTGATCCGAGGGTGGCCGCGACTTCAGGGGTGGTCGAGTCCACCCCTAAAAGGCTCCGAGAGTGTTATCAACCAACCTTGATGCCAATTGAAAGTGGTCAGACCACCTCAAGTGACTACCGAGGGTGGTCACACCACCCTCAAAGTACATCAAGGGTCCACCACGAGGTACTCCGAGGGTGTTGCGGCCACCCACAATCTTTCTTTCTTTCTTTTTTCTTTTTTGTTTCCTCTATAGTGTTGAAGGGTTAAAAAAAAAAAATTGGTTTCTTTTTTTTTTGGGGGGGGGGGGGAAATGTTGTAGCTATTCCTCACTTTTTCGAAGAATGAGTATTTATCTTTGTAAGGGATTATTCCAAAGAATAGGTCCCTACAAGATATATATATATATATATATATATATATAGATAGATAGTTATTCCTTATGACTACTACTCATTCCATTTCGTGCTAGGGGCATAAGTCCATTCTGCAAATAAGACGAAGCCTACATCATAAAACATATTACAAATAGGAAAAAGCATAACCTTTTCAAAAAAAAAAAATTATACTATCAAATTATAAAAACTAAAATTAAATTTAAACCAAGGAAACTGTTTCTACAACCTCTATGAATTGATTTGCTCTCTTTGATTTTTTTCATCTCATATTTGGATACAAAAAAATAATATCTTAATAAAATTCTTGTTCACGTACCCCATTATGTTTTGTGATGACAAAACCTCATTGATTGGGAATGATATGATACCTGCCTGTGTAAATATAGACGTGTGGCCATGTGAAGCATTATTCGACGGTGAGAAAGGTGTTAATAAGAAAATCAAAAAGATTATTTTAAGTATCAGAAAAACGTCCATATTGTTGAAGAGCTTTGAAGAACATGATGTTTATCCAAACATGACTTGTCAAAATATGGGACAAGATTATCAACCTTGTGTCCAGTAAACGACAGAAGAGAACGGGCCATAGAAGAAGAGAACGGGTCATATAAAAGTATTAATTAGTCATTAAGTAATGTTTCATAAACATTGTTAGTATAAAAGAATTTGGAGTTTAATTAGCATATCATGATTATTCGATCTTCACCAGGGTTCTCAAGTGACTTGGAATAATTTCCACTATGCGTATGTGTTTATGGGTAATGTTTTCTGTGCCACTGACGGGCACGCACATGATCTAGTAAAAGCTTTTCGTTGACAGATTGGTTACCACCGTTTCTATAGGAGTATCTTTAACAATATATAGTGACTACTTTAACTATTCAAAACACATATTATTTTTTATTATTTTAATCACTATATTTTTAATACAAACTTTAATAAACTATTTATTTTAATCTCTATATAATTTTTCAATGTTTTGGGAGAGAAAGAAACGACCAATAATAATTAAAAAGTAACCTATTCCCCCTCAATAATATCTTTACTCAATGCGCTGCAATTGCTAAATCATTATTTATCCTAAAATCTTAAACTGATAGGAAGAGGGTAAGGCTCAACACGTAGAATATTTATTTGAAATGAATGGTGAATTAACGGATATAAGGTTCAACCTAATCATGTACCACTTATTCCAAAAGTTTAACTAAAATGAGAAAGAGAAACTAATAAAAACCAAAAAGTAAATCGTTGCCCTCAATATTATAATTACTGAATGTGCTACAATTGTTAAATCACAATTTATCTCAAAATCTTAAAGTAATAGGAAGAAGATGAAACGTAACACATGAAATATTTAATTGAAATGGTGGTGAAATAATAGAGACATGGTTCGAATTAAATCAATACTTATCCCAAAAGCTTAAGCTAGTAAGATTGAATAAATTTAATCATTTAATCTTACTTTGTGTGGAATATTAAATTAAATTGAGATGTAAATGATGGAATCCACCGGTTATTAAACAATGTTTTTGAGACTTACTCGATCTTATGAGAATGCTGCATGCAGTCTCATAATGTTTTTCTTATACACTTAGAGCCTATATGAAATTGTCTTAATGAGCTTAAAATTTTATTTTGTTTCTTAGAAGTTATTTCAGGCAAAAAAAAAAAAAAATGTTGCTTTGATAAAAAATTAAAAAGTTTTTTTTTTTTTTTTTTTTTTTTTTGTTCTAAAAAGGCCCAAAAATGCATGGTTAGTTTTTCAAGCTTTTCCCGTAGATAGGATGACATTTGAGTTTCTATAGACATTAGGATCAATTATTTAGAGTGTGGACTGTGTGGGCATGAAGAATGATCAGTAGTATAAGAAGGAGCCAGAAACTGGCGTCCCCATTGCTACTTCAATGTCGTAATCATAATTATTTGGTCTTACAATTACAAGAGTCGTGCTTTGCGTTTTGTCTATCTTTACGATCCCACCAATATTTAACCTCGATCTCCTAACTTCATTAACCCATTCAAAATCAAATATTCAGTTACAGGAGTCGTTCTAGGTTTTAATGGAAGCTTGATACAAAAATGACGAAAGTTTTAGAGTTACTATGGTAGAATACATTTTGTGAGAAGTTAAAAGAACAAAGTGCATTGTGAAAAGAGCGTCGGTCTCACGTACACCTCGAAAGCATGAGAAGAAAAGAGCTAAAGACATTCTTCTTGACTGACCATCCCAAAATAAAAACAACCTGTACTGTACTCTGATTTGATTATATATATTCTAACTTGATTTGAATATTTTATTGTCTAGGGTGGTGCTCATTCTCTTTTGTGTCGATCCAAACTAATGCAGACGATATTCTTTTGGAGATGGATCGCATATATTCCCCGACCCAGTGGGTGTGCTAATTAATTAAGATGAAAAGAATTGTGGAAGGAATTAATTGGAATACAAAAATGGTCGAATCACGTGGTACATCTCGCTTGTCGTCGGAGTCTGTCATTCGAATTAGATCTTGTATAATTTCAAAAAGAAATTTAAAATTTTCAAATTACGTGAATTTAAACAGTTTTTTTGGTTGAATGACATAAAAAAATGCTTCATATTAGATATATAACATGTTATTGAGGTCACAACTTTTGAAGAGACGCTTATTTTTTATTGAATCAAAATATAATTTTTTTGTTTAAAATTTTTATACAACATAAAAGATAAGAACCAGTTAAAAATATATATATTTAATTTTCATTGGTAACATGTCAAGAATGAGTCGTAAAAAGACCCAGAAAATGGCATCCCAAGTTATAGTTCAAGGATGTAATCATATTATTTGGTCTTGCAAGAGTTGTGTCGTGTTACGTTGGAAGAGTTGTGGTCTGTGTTTTGTCTGTCTTTACGATCCCACTTCGTCATACTGCATCTTTTTACCTCTTCTAGACTTCATTAACCCAACCAAAATCAAATATTTAGCCACCGAAGTTCTGGTGATAGTGGAAGCTTGATATAAGAATGACAAGCTAGGTTTAAAATTACTGTGGTAGAATAAAAATCGTTTGATTTCGTCACGAAATTTTTTGTGTTTATTTTATTTTATACTTTGCTTGAGTTGGTGAAATTGTGTGCATGGCGTTGTTAAATTTGATTTGGTTGGGATTATTGCAAAAACTTCTAGGTGTAATTTGGATGAATGATTGCTAGTTCTGTTTTTCATGAGTGGATCACTGTTACTTGTGGTATTTCTTTTAGTGAATCATTTTTTAAAAATTTTATTTATTTTAATATAAACGAATCATTGTTACTTTTGGCTTTTCGTTTTTCTCAAATGAAACATCATAAGACGTGTTTTGCTTTTGTGCTTTTGTGCTTTTGGCTTTGTTTCACTTGCATGTATGTGACCTTAATTGTTGCTCTAGGAGACTAGGACTAGCTAGGACTAGGAGTCTACAACACTTTCTGATTTTTTTAACGCCAGATCACTTGCAAGCAACTGTCTCGATTTCTGTTTTTTTCTTCGACGGCTCCCCGGCCAACGTACTCCAACGCCAAGTGAAGCCCAGTCTCAAAATGCGCAGCACAAAGTAACAAAAAAATGAAACAATTGAATAAATGAAAAAAATAAAACAATGAATAAGAGTGCAGCACAAAGAAACAAAAAAAAAGAAACAACAATCGAAAGGATCGGAATTCATGTGTTGTGAGACTTGTACGGCACAAAGTAATATGTGTTCGACATATATACGTAAAGCACAAAGTAATCAAAATGAAAGACTCCAAATCATAAAGAGACGTTGGATCTCTAGCTCCATCACCGTATGTATAATATGACTATGGTTAAAGTATTAATTAAATGATTAAATTTTTTTATTAGCTTAAATTGTCGTGATTTAATATGATATCATAGCAAAAGTCTTAAGTTTGAACCATGTCTTATTTATTTACCACTTATTTCAATTAAATATTCAATGCTTTGGCTTCACCCATTAAAAATAGAGTTTGAACCAATACGTGAAAATGAATGTCAAAGTTTTAAGGCTAAATTTAACTCTTTCTATAAATGGTGAGTTAATATGGATGAACATTTGAGATATTCTTATTTCTTTGCTAATTAAGGATCACATTGTTTAGAGTTATTTGTCTCCAAATTAATTACACTAGCTCATAACCAGCGCCATGTGTGAAATTTTTCATTATAATTTAATTTCAAAATTTAAATGCATCTTCATTGTACTTTCAATATTATAGGTTAAAAAAGACGTGTAATATATATCTATCACAGTAGTACTCTTTCAATATGCAAGAACATTAGGATTTATGTGTTCTTTAGAATTTAACAGAATTTACAAAAATACTTATGCATGAATTTTTGAAAATTTATATATATATATATATATTTTTTTAAAAAAATAAACACAGAGATATTTTGCAAATTTTAATAGGATTTAACGGAAAATTCTAACGGATGATTGAAATTGAAAAAAAAAAACTGATAGATGGATTCATTAAATTAACACTTTTTAAAGTTTGGGTACCTTTTTTCAAAAGTGATGAAAGATCATGGTACGTAATTATAACTTAATACTAATCGGCTGGGACCACACCTCATAAAGCGGAGGTCACTAATTTGAATATCCCATCTCCCATCTTGTGTGGACATGTACGTAAAAAATAATAATAATAATAACTTATAAGTGAAGTTCTCCCTTAGGTTTTGTCTCTATAGTTTTGGAGAGTAGTAATTCTTAGACTAGAATATCGTACATTAAATTTACTAAATAAAAGAATGACCGAAGTTCTAAAGTTATTGTGGTAGAAAAAAAAGCCAATACACTTCATCACCAAAGTTCTTGTGTACTCTATTTTATTCTTTGCTTGATTTGGTGAAATCGTGTGTGGTTGTTAAATTTGAGAATAGATTTCTCTATATTCTAGAAAATAGGTTTTGGCGGAAAGTGCATAGTTTGAAGCTTAGGTGATTGTGGTTTTTTATGGGGTCCATAGTTCAGGAAGTTGAAAAGTATAGGACTTTCATTCGAGATCTTATAATTGCGGCGTTGATTTTGAAAAAACTTCATAATTTCTGGTTTTTTTTTTTTTTTTTTTTTTTTTGGGGTCTTTCCTCATACTACTATAAGACTACTAGTAAGGCTTGTAATTTTTAAAAAGAATGTGACTTTTAAAATTATAATTTAATTTGTAATAAATTATTATTGAATTTTATTTAATGATGATTTTAAAAGACAAATTATTATTATTGAAAAAAAAAAAAAAAAAAAAAAAACACAAAAATAACTTCTAGAATTACTCTTAAGACTACCGTGAAAATGTGTTGCCAAAGTATGAGATTTCCGAGTACGTATATACGACATGCATATATGTTAAGTTGATCGGGATTGTACCATACTCTAAATTAAATTCCTTGATACCCTATTGCATATTTAATATGGTACATGCATGATGGGAATACTCAATGAGCGTGCTTGGATGCTTTATGATGACCTGATCTTCACAATAAAATAATGATTACCTACATTTTGGAACTAAGTATTCTTTCATGGAAGGTGTACGTTTGATCTATTCACTTTTTGGAACAAATTAATTTCGATTTAAGAATTTTATAAAGATTAATGCTAGAACTATTCTACAAAGTTAACATGCATGACTATCCTAACCAATTCTTAAATCAATAATTGTTAACAAAAGAAATTGGTCGTCACAATTGCACCCCAAGAATTTCATGGAGGGTTGTTTTTTCAATTGAAAACTAATAACCAAGACTCCAAATAACATCTAGAAGGGGGATTGAATAGGTATATATCAGCCAAATTCAAGAAATCAATTCATTATAGAAGAATAAAAAATTACAAGATGTTCATACTTACAAAACATTTGCAATTGACACACCCTTGTACTAGCCAAGCGACCCACTTACCTTCTACTGCAGCAGTTCTCCCAAAACCTCTGAATAATTCTTCCACTTGATCTTATTTATTAGAACTCCGATAAGCTTAAGTTGTTGTTGATGAAAGACTCTAAGAGATGTGCACTTTTCTCATGAAATATATAATGCTTAAAATCCTTACAAAATTTGTGCTCAAAAAACCCTTAAATAGACTCGAGAAAGTATCCCTAAAATCATAAGTCGGTTCCCAAAAAATACAGATTTTAGGGCCTCGTTCGTATATATGATTTTAGACGTTGTGGAGGCATTTTGCCCGAAACTCATCTGTAGCCGAGCAATTTGTCATCTCTTGTCTTATGTAAGAGAGTGTCAACTTTAAAAAATTTGTAAGTGTGAACTCTTTGTAATATTTATTCTTTTATAGTGGATTGATTTTTAGGTTGGCCAACTATTCCGGAGTGATTTTTCTCTTTGAGGTTAAAAAGTTTTCACTTCGTCACAAAATTAATTCTTTGTGCTTATTGTTTTAATGTTTTCATTATATTTGGTGGCTAAGTTTTAAATTTCTCATATTACTGGAATATACTTATATATTCAACCCCTTTTCTAGACGTTTAAAATCTTGGTCTATTATTTCATTTACAATCAAGTTTTTTGAACGTCCTCCCACATGGATATACAACTAAAAGGGAGAATTACCTCATTGTCCAATACGAGCAATATTAATAGAAAAGGAAAACAACACAGAAAGAGTTGATCCTAAATATAAATTAATGTGTACCATATATACAGTGACGATAAACAAATTAAACCTCAAGACCATGCAACTATTTTCCCAAAGAAACAAAGCAAACTCCACTATCTCCAACCCACAAAACAGATTCTGGCGTGCATGCACTAGCCACTTATAATAATCCTCCCTTTCCACGAACCGAGGCACCCTAGCTCGCCTGTGTAAAGACATGTGGCCATGTGAAGCATTATTCGACGGTGAGAAAGGTGTTAATAAGAAAATCAAAAAGATAATTTATGTATCAGGAAAACGTCCATATTGTTGAAGAGCTTTGAAGAACATGATGCTTATCCAAACATGACTCGTCAAAATATGAGACAAGATTATCAACCTTGTGTCCAGTAAACGACAGAAGAGAACGGGCCATAGCATTGTTTAATAACCGGTGGGTTCCCAAGGGCCAATACCAGTTAGTATACAAGAATTTGGAGTTTAATTAGCATATCATGATTATTCGATCTTCACCAGGGTTCTCAAGTGACATGGAATAATTTCCACTATGCGTATGTGTTTATGAGTAATGTTTTCTGTGCCACTGACGGGCACGTACATGATCTAGTAAAAGCTTTTCGTTGACAGATTGGTTGCCACCGTTTCTATAGGAGTATCTTTAACAATATATAGCGACTACTTTAACTATTCAAAACACATATTTTTTTATTATTTTAATTACTATATTTTTAATACAAACTTTAATAAACTATTTATTTTAATCTCTATATAATTTTTCAATGTTTTGAGAGAGAAAGAAACGACCAATAATAATTAAAAAGTAACCTATTGCCCCTCGATAATATCTTTACTCAATGCGCTGCAATTGCTAAATCATTATTTATCCTAAAATCTTAAACTGATAGGAAGAGGGTAAGGCTCAACACGTAGAATATTTATTTGAAATGAGTGGTGAATTAACGGATATAAGGTTCAAACTAAATCATGTACCACTTATTCCAAAAGTTTAACTAAAATAAGGAAGAGAACTAATAAAAACCAAAAAGTAAATCATTGCCCTCAATATTATAATTACTGAATATGCTAAAATTGTTAAATCGCAATTATCTCAAAATCTTAAACTAATAGAAAGAGGATGAAGCGTAACACATGAAATATTTAATTGAAATGGTGGTGAAATAATGGAGACATGGTTCGAATTAAATCAATACTTCTCCAAAAAGCTTAAGCTAGCTGGTAGGATTGAATAAATTTAATTATTTAATCTTACTTTGTGTGAAATATTAAATTAAATTGAGATGTAAATGATGGAATCCATGAAGAAAATAAGAGCTATTGGTTTAGGAATGACAAAGAGCTACTCAAAAACATGAGTTGCTCCAACCGTGTAATTCTTCTATTTATTGAACAAGAATACAAAGGGAAATCTACAATAGGCATTAGCCTACAACGGGTGACTTTTCACCCATATGGTAAGTTTCATAATGATACAAAAGCCCACCAAGGTCCATTCAACAGTTACTTCCTAAACTAAAGAGGTCACAACAATATTTTCCTAAACAATAAGCCACAACGGTAACAGTAAACAAGGATCCACAAAGGCAATATTCTAGAAATATTCTAGATTTAATTTCTTCCTAAAATAAAGCCACAACGGTAACAAGATCATATTCTCGATCTTATGAGAATGCTGCATGCAGTCTCAGAATGTTTTTCTTATACACTTAGAGCCTATATTAAATTGTCTTAATGAGCTTAAAATTTTATTTTATTTCTTAGAAGTTATTTCAGGCAAAAAAAAAAAAAAATGTTGGTTTGGTAAAAAATTAAAAAGATTTTTTTATTTATTTTTTTTTTTTTGTTCTAAAAAGGCTCAAACTTCCAAGCTTTTCCTGTAGATAAGAGCTTTATTTTTCAACGTATTCCCAAACATACCCTTATACCGCGGCCGTCAACCTCAGGTTTCTTAAGACCTATATATATATAAAACATCATAAGGCCAAATTTTCAAAAGGCCCTGATCGATAGGCTGAGACCATTGTTTTGTGTTCTTGAAGAGTGTTTTTATATCCCTATACCTTCAATCTTTAATGATGTAGATAGGACGACATTTGAGTTTCTGTAGACGTACATTAGGACCAAATTACAGTGTGGACTGTGTGGGCATGAAGGAGTAGTATAAGAAGGAGCCAGAAACTGGCGTCCCCATTGCTAGTTCAATGTCGTAATCATAATTATTTGGTCTTACAATTACAAGAGTTGTGCTTTGAGTTTTGTCTGTCTTTACGATCCCACCATTATTTAACCTCGATCTCCTAACTTCATTAACCCATACAAAATCAAATATTCAGTTACAGGAGTCGTTCTAGGTTTTAATGGAAGCTTGATACAAAAATGACGAAAGTTTTAGAGTTACTATGGTAGAATACATTTTGTGAGAAGTTAAAGAACAAAGTGCATTGTGAAGAGTGTCGGTCTCACGTACACCTCGAAAACATGAGAAGAAAAGAGCTAAAGATATTCTTCTTGACTGAGCATCCCAAATTAAAAACAACCTGTACTGTACTCTGTTTTGATTATATATATTCTAACTTGATTTGAATACTTTATTGTCTAGGGTGGTGCTCATTCTCGATCTTTTGTGTTGATCCAAACTAATGCAGATCGACGATATTCTTTTGGAGATGGATCGCATATATTCCCCGACCAAGTGGGTGTGCTAATTAATTAAGATGAAAAGAATTGTGGAAGGGATTAATTGGAATACAAAAATGGTCGATCACGTGGTACATCTCGCTTGTCGTCAGAGTCTGCCATTCTAATTAGGATCCTCTACAATTTTAAAATGAAATTTAAAATTCTCAAATTATGTGAATTCAAACTGTTTTTTACATCGAATGACATAAAAAATACTACATATTAGAGATATGACATGTTATCGAGACGATAAAAAAAAAAAAAAAAAAAATCATTTAAAAGGTTTTTTCTTTACTACTTTTGAAGAGACGCTTCTTATTGAACCAAAATATGATTTTTTTTTTCTCGAAACTTTTATACAACATAAAGTGTAAGAACCTGATAAAAACATATATACTCAATTCTCATTGTTAATATATCATATTTTTAATATGTATTTAGCATTTTATTTTAGTTTAGTTTATTTTATTTTTATTTATGAATGAGTAACTTTCATTATCAACAAAGTATTTAATTAGAAAGAAACTTTAGCAAAAGCTAAAGCAAAAGACAACCCCCCTAAAGAGAACAACGGGGAAAAAAATACAATTAAAATCAAACTAAAATCCCATCGAAACCCCAATTCCTGTAAATGATAACATTTCCTTTAGTGGCCTTAAACTTATCTTTAGAGAGAATCCTAGTTTTAACATCCCATATAGTTTGTTTGAGCACTTGTTCTTCAGCTCTTGGATGATTAACATAACGGATAGCATTATAGTTTCTCCAAAGGTTGTAAATAACATAACCATATACCAACCGAAAAAAGATAATCTTTCAACTTAGCACCCTTTTGATTCTGCATCCCCAAATCAACAATATCATCCCAACTTGTTTGGGGGGGGGGGGGGGGGGGGGGGTCAAGACATTACAAAGACCCATAGCATGTTTTCAAACTCGACCTCTAAACCCTTCTAAAGATAATAACTAGTCTCTGTCCTCAATGCCATACCGACAAAACACACATTTCACCTCACCTTTATATCCCCAATTTAAAAGCCTTCTACTGGTGGCTAAAGCATCCTTCATCACCAACCAAGTCACAAAAGCTTGTTTTGGGATGGAGAGAGAAAACCAAACTAAATCTCACAACCCCACTTGGTTGTGTGTTGTTACGAATTGCATTCCAAGTATCCAAGCAAGAGAACTTACCAAATTTTGAAACAGTCCATTGAGGTATATCCTGATCACCAACCGGAACCAAACACAGCTTACTCTGAATCTCAACAAGTATATCAGACTTTGTAGCCCTCCCTACCCACTGCCCATCCTTGATCGATGACTGTAGAAAGCCGAGCATCAAGCTTGCTTTGGGCATCATAAACTACACGAGGCCCATAATTAGAATGAAGAACCCCATTATGATGCCAATCACCAAATCACAAATGAATCTTAGAGCCATCTCCAACAGAAAACTTAATGAAATGCCTAGCTTCATCTCTTAATTTCAAAAGTTTACGCCAACTCCATGTGCAGACGTAGGGGATGCTTACATACCAAAAGCTTCTCCTCTTCAATAAAATAGCCTCCACTAGGCTGTGACGACCCGTTTTTTTTTTTTTTTGAAAACATACAAACGGATCATCACAATGGCACGACTACTTATCGCTTAGCCAACAAATGGCACTTGCCCCATAACATTTACCTTTTAATCAAAGTTATACCTATGCGGTGGATAACAACAATCAGTGTGCGAAACATATATCATAAGTTGAAATATATCTATATAACACAACTGTTATTACAACAAGAGAGCCATAAATGAGTCTATCGATTTAAGGCTTCTAAAACATATTACTTTAATTACATACTAAAAGACCGGCTCTACAAAATACCAAGTGTCACGCAAGACACGAGCCAACAATAAAAGACTATCAAAATAGGACATCCATGTCCAACACAACTACGACTCCAGCGAAATGCCTAAGTCGTATTACCCCAAGTACAGAACTACAAGGTCGTCCTCTAGATTCGCTGAACCTGCAGCCAAAGCATCAGAGTTTGCATGGTTGTAGGGTTAACCACATTTGCACATGTGAAAGAATGAGTTCTCCGTCTCAGTATAAAACATACCGAGACCTTAATGATATTAAACTGATCGACTGAGTTTTTGCAAAGAATCGACTTTTCGCTTTAGCCTTACATACACTATAACAGCTACCCATTTTTACAAACTTTTGTCTTTTAAGAACACCTGTAGTTGATACAGTAAACACTAGCTATTAAGAAAAAATTAAAGCATATTATGTAGCTGAGAACATATATAAAAGCTCCAATTTCTTGGATACATCTACATATAGACTTAACTACAATAATACTTTTTAAAACAAATATAGTAAAACTTGTAAAAGCAAACACTATAATGCATCCAAGTTATGCCAAAAAGAACATCGGACCCAAGATTTAAACAAACAACGCCCCAGGGAACACTAGCCCACAAGTCTTTAACAATGATGCCACAGAGAACACTGGCCCAAAGATCTTTCAAGCCCTGCCAAAGGGACCGTCGGCCTAAAGGTATTACTAAGCTCTATGCCCAAGGGAACACCGGCCCTAAGATCTTTAGCAACCAATACTAAAGGGAACATTGGCCCAAAGTTCTTCAACAATCAACGTCATAGGGAACATCGGCCCTCAAGCCTTTAACACTCAATGCTAAATGGAGCACTAGTCCAAAGGTCTATTCCTAGCTAATACATTATGCTCAAAACTCTATTTATTTCAGTTTCATGCTCAATGCTTTAAACAACAATACTTTCTTAAAACAGTTAGCAATCCAATATATCTTTTCTAAATCACAGCTTTGCACTATTTAAATCCCAACAACATGCAACACTAAATAAAACTCCTTAAATCAACATTCAAATCATTCTTCTCAATCAAATCTAATTACTCATCAAATCATTGACATATATCTCAACACAATGAGAAACTACTTAAAACATCTAAAAAGCATACAATTAACATATGTCGGTTCGATTATGTAAAACAATATATTATTTGCAATTCTATAAATGTATAAAAAATATATTTTCTCAGTGAGTTGAATACTCACCTTGGCAACATGGATATTAGTCTTTTCAAGGTTTCCTAAATAATCCCTTGCAATGCGCCACTGTAAAATTACACGTTGCACATTACTTAACATTTTTCTAATATTAGACACAAATTTAGCTCTTAAATTGTCCAAGAGCTAACCCATGAAAACTCATAGAATTTTTTAGGGTTCCAAACACATACTCATAGACCATAGACACTAACTAAATCGAAATAACAGTAACCCAAAATATTTGCTTAGGGTTAGACATTAAAAATCACTACCTAAATAAATACCCATAACAATAAAAACTAACCCATAAATTATATTCACTAACCTAATCACAATAGGCATTAACCCATTAACACAGAACACTAATATAATCATAATAACATTAACTCCTAAGAAAATCTTAGGCTTAAACTCACAAAATACCATTTAAACTAAATACTCATAAATTAGAGTTTGAAGAAACTTACCAAAAAATTGACCCAAACAATATCCTATGTTTTGAGAATCTCAAGCAAACTCCAAATAGCACAACACCTAAAGAAAATACTAAATGAAACCCACATTTTGCTAGATTGAAACAAAAATCCCAAAATATGAACTTAACGATTTACTTCAAAATGATCAATGGAAACGTAAATTAGATTTCATAGATTACATTCCCAAAATCGAATTTGAGTTTGGACGGTTAGATCTTTGTAGATTAAGAATATTTCCCTCAAAAACTAAGAGGGGAGTGAGAAAAATATCACCCCTTTTCTTTTTTGCTCAGGTCAGACAGGTTTGCTTGAAAATAGACCTACTGCCCCTTTTCTTTTAGTGAGATGCGCCTCACTAAGTGAGGCATGCCTCACTTGCTGATGTGCCCTATTTTTGGGCGCATTGGCCCTTAATGTGTGTGGGACGCAAGTCGCCCCACACCACTTATTTTATTTTATTTTATTCTTTTTTAATTTTTTTTTCTAATTTCTTTGGACTTTAAAATATTTTCTTGCTTTTTAAATACACCTAATTAAGCTTAATCAATTATTTACTCAGTTTCGTATTTTAATACTACAAAATGTCTTGTACATTACATAGGCTACCCAAAGAGAGCCAGCTTTAACAAAAAGACCCCAAATATGCAGCATTATAGCCGCACGATTCCACTCTTCAAGCTTTTAAATTCCCACCCCACCTTCTTTCTTAGGTAAACAAAGCATGTTCACGCAACCTTTGCTCTAACTATCTATTCATTTGTACTAGTCCAAAGAAATCTATTGAATTTTTGTTCAATAGCTTGAATAATTTTCTTTGGTAATATGTAGCATATTTCATGCCGTTCAATGCATGAAACGATTAAATTTACATATTTTGAGAATCTCAAATTTCTTTCAAATTGTAGGGGATCATGATCCCTGTCATTCTTGGATCTTGCATTTTCCACTAACAACTACTGAAGCTTTGAATATGTAAAGAAGACCTTTGCACTTCGATCAGTGTTGGAAGCCAAAAAATTGTTTGGCCACCTAGATGTTTGATTGTTTGTGCATGAAGCGTGTCAAGTTGCCACATGCCTTGCTTTCTCAAAAGAACAAAGGACGGTATCGTTTAGTATTTGGTTTTAAACATCTCTCAAAGCACAGTTAGATCTTCAAGTTGTTTAATTAGTCACTCCTCAAAAAATTAAAAAACAAAAAAAATAAAATAAAAAAAAAAATAAAAAGAAAAAGAAATAAGAAAGAGATAAAGCAAGAAAAAAAGAATGGGTGAAAAAAAAAAAAAAAAAAAAAGCTAAGTGGCCCATCTAATTCATTTTTTGTCGTTGTTCTCCTAATCATTTGGTCTTTGTTAGTCTTGTTTGATGACCCAAACTCATTTAAACCCCACAGTTGACCTCATTTTCCTCCTATTGTTGGCATATTTTAGGCTAAAGTTGGCTCTTATATTTGGCCCATTATTTTGCTTATTATTGTTAAAGACCCATATCCGATCATCGTCCCTAGCCGCTACCATCTCCAGCTATTGCCACCGACTACTACCAACTCTTGCGAGTTTTCGCCATTATCTTTGGCCATAGCCCCTTGCCATAGTCATTGGCCGCATCAAACCCTAATTCGAACCATTTAATTAAACGTGTCAAACTCTTCAACTCTAATCATCGAATTTTGTATTGAGTTCGTATCGGGTTCACGGGTCATGTCAAACAATATGTCGTGTGTAGGATTCAAATCGTGAGACATATATATATATAGGTCAACCCTAATCCAACCCATTTAATTAAATGAGTCAGACTCCTCAATCATAATCATTTAATTTCGTGTCAAGTTTGAGAGTTGTATAAAAAATTGCCAGCCTTAATTAAGATATGTAATCAGATTGTAATTGATTCTGGATTTGATTGTAATCCCCTACCTTTTAGGTAATCAAATTTGATTATATTTAAATGTGATTTGATATTTATCTCCCCTAACACACTTTAGTTATCTTTACCTACCCCAACTCTCTTTTAAATATGAGCATTTTTTTTCTTGTCCATATTTTCTCATTAAACATAAGCTCGATCGAGTCATTTATAAGTGGCTCAATGCTCTAGTCCTATTTGAGATGATGGTTCAAAAATGACATGGGTTGTAAAGACCAAGAAAATAAATAGGAAGTTTAGCAATTAATAAATTATATTTATTAAATTAAACGATACTAATAATTAGATTCTAAGTGATGATATTTATATTATCGAAATAAAATGAGTCTAAGATAAACAATGAAAATTGGAAAAATAAAACACTAGTAATGGGTCTTTAGGAAATAATAATAATAATAATAATGGATCTTAGTGAATAAATAATTATTTGTATTAGTAAAAATATAGTTTGATTAAATGTGGGTTAAATATTAGTTGTTAAAAGATATGGTTTTAATAAAATGGGGGTTCAGATGTAATTAATAAAAGTTGGGGTTTAAAAATAAAGAGAATCCTATCTTGCTACGTGTCATCACTTGAATGGCCAAGAGAAGATTACTCTATCTTCTCCCTACTACTCACAAGGCGACACATGCCCACCTTATCTTTTCTCTTCCTTCTCCATCCCGCACAGCAACCCATCTCTCCCCATTTCTCCTTCAACTCGCCACACACGCACACCCATTCAGCCGTGAGAGATCGAGACGTGGAGGTAGAGAGACATAGAGACCCAGACGAGAACGGTACAGCCCGTGAGAGGAGGAGATGGAACGATCGATGGGTTTTTCGTCCTTGGATGTCAAGAGGTATAATCCCTAGCTTTTCCCTATATTTTCCATAACCCATTGCTTATATAACACGAATTTTAGTTTAGATTTACAACGATTGAGTTGAGTTTTGCCGATTGGGTATTGCTTTTCTTTGGGTCTTTTAGCTTCGGTTTTGGTAGTTTCTTGCCACTGCTCTGTTTTGGTTTGGGTAGAAGTTCTTGGGTTGTTTGTGGTGGATTTTGGAAGTGTTGGTGATGGTTGGGTTTTGGGTATTGGAAATTTTGGTTTATGGCCAAATTGGGGACTGGATTTGTTGTGGCCAATTGAGTGTTTTGTTGTTGATTTTCTTGGTGTTGTTTCAGTAGTGAATGATTGTGGTTTGAGAATTTTTCTGTTTTGGTGGGCTTTGGGCAAACCCGTGTGATGGGTTGATAAATCCTTGAAGCCCGATTCTTTGTATTATTTGCAATATCCCTTGTTTTGATTGGGTAGTGTCTAAGCCATGTTTTGAGTTTGCTGATTTAGGATGTAGGTTTGGAGTTATTTGGTTAAAGTTGTTTGGTATTTTGGAAGATGACCTCTGTTAGGCCGTGTAGTGTTAAGCCATGTATTGATTTTGAGTTTTCTCTTTAAGTTTTGTAGACGGCCGAGCGGAACTATGGGCTGATTTGAAGTGGTTTTATGTTAGTGAAATCATTCTTTTGGTTTTGATGAATGGAATGATAAATGGTGAGTTCTTAATGAAATATGCTTGGTTTGATTTACTTGGTAATGGTTGATTGAAGCTTTGGGTGTTTATTGAATGTTGGAATTGGCCAATAGATGTTTGATTTTGGTTCAATTTCTTAGTGATAGTAGAATTGTTGATGGCCGTTAGGCTTGAATTTTGAAGGGCTAGTTGTCTCTTTATTGTGGCTGAGTGAGTTGAAATGCTAGGTTTGTAGAATGTTGATAAAGTGTTGGCTTGATGATGTAGAGCTTGAATTGAGTTTACGGGGATTGTGGAAGAGTTCCTAAGTGAATGGCCGTACGATATTGTGTTAGATTATTGATGATTGTTTGTGTTGGCTAATTAGAGATGCTTAGGTGAGAAGGATGTGGTTTTGGAAATTGATCTTTCGGTTTTTTGCTATATGTTCATGGTCATTTAAAGGGAGTCAATTAGTTAGTTTTGATGTTATAAGTCATGAAAATAAGTCACTAAGTAAATAAACAAGTATAGGAGTTCAATAAATAAAGTGAATAACTAAATATAAAATATATGCGAGAATGATATTGAACAAACATGGATAATAGTTTGATATTGAAATAGACATAATAAGATCCATAAGAGTGATAGACTAATAGCAAATTGATCCAAAGTATAATGCTTGGCTTTGAGATTTATGTATATGCCTCAACTTTAATAAATAGATATATTGCGATACGTGATTGTAACCTAATCCAATAACTAATATGTTAAACAAGATTAAAGTTCTATAATCTAAACTACTTATATAAGTAGTAATCAAATAACTAATGCACTTATTCATGTATATTAAAAGTACTCAAGTGTATTGTTGAAGTAGGCTTAAGTGTATATGTATATGTATATATGTATACATATGCATATACATGTATATGGCTTATATATATATTTTGCTAACTTGGTAAATAAACAAGAAGCTATAAAAAGGATTAACGATGATGATGTGACTTAATAACAATAAGTAGACTAATAAAATAGTAAGCGTAACTCAGATTATAAGATAAATAAAATATGAGCTAAACCTAAATGACAACTTATAATAGTTTAGGATACTTAACTAGACTTAGACACAGGTAATGCGACGTGTGAGCACACGGTAGTCTATGTGTCATAGAGTGTAGAATTCAATAGTGTAGTCTAACGATACCAATGTTTGCAGGATAGTGTCCGATTGGAGACTTCAATGGTTCTCCAATGTAGAGTTCGAGTCATGAGTCCAATGCAGCCCGAGTAAGTATTCCACTCACTGAGAAGTAATATTTTGATATATGATGAATTGCAAAATATATATTGTTTTACAAACTTGAACCAACTGTATGTTGATTATGATCTGTTTTGGATGATTTGAGTACTTTTAAGTATATTGAAATTATGATAATGCTTTGAAGTATGAATATGATATGTGATTTTAGAGTGAGTGTAAGTTGAAGATTTAAGTTTTGCAAATTGTCTAAGAAATGATATGTTGGATTGTTTATGTTTTTATAATGAAAGTATATGATAAAGGCATGATTCATGAAATGAAATGTACATTGTTTTAGGGCATGAGGCATAAGCATATGAACACTAAACGTGCATTGAAGTGAAGTTCATAGCCCACGAGAAATTATCCATGGGTTAGATTCCATGAGGTGCCTACTTGAGTTAGATTCCCTTGGGTACTAGTACTTGCTTGGTTAGATTCCCTTGAAGTATTCACGAGGTACTTGCTTGGGTTAGATTCCCTTGAAGTCCTCGTCCATGGGTTAGATTCCATGAGGTCTGCTTGGGTTAGATTTCCTTGAGATACTAGTGCTTGCTTGGGTTAGATTCCCTTGAAGCACTACGCTTGGGTTAAATTTTCAAGGCATAAAACAATAAGCATGAGCATGCATAACATTGTTTTTATGAGTGATGTTTTTATACTGTAAGTAGTTTTACTAGACGTATTAGTATGCATAAGAATCTCAATGGAAAAGAATTTATGTATATTTTTATCGGATGGTTGCATGATTTAAATGCTATTGTTTTCTAAGTCTCACTGCATCAAAAGTATTATAGTAGGGGAGATGTATATAGTTGTTTCCAACAATGGAACTTCTGCGTATATGCTCAGCTGCGTAGTATGTTTTAAATGTTTTCTATTAGTCGGTGTTTGCTATATCAGCTATGGAGGTTTTCAAACAAAAGTTGGTTATTTGTGAAAACTCAGTGAATAGTATACCTCTGAAGTCTTAGTATATTTATTTATGTTAAGTCGGTGGGCTCATAATTCACCTATACGGATGTGGCAAACCCCACAACCGTATAGATGTTCCTTTGGCTGCAAGTATTCCGGTCATAGTTGACGGTGTTGTAGAAGTATGCATGTGATATTATGACTGAAGCAAGCCGCGCGGTTGTAATTGTCGGACCATGGGTTGTCAACTATTTTATAGGTTTATTTATAGCTTGTGATACTTGTTAATGTATAAAGTCATTTATGTTATATATTTAACTTGAGGAAAGATTTAATCATATAGTTATTTAATGGCTCTTTGTTGTAAATATTTGTTATAGTATTTTAAGAGGTGATTTTCGTTATTAGGTTTATATTTTCTGCTGCATAGTAAACATATATTATACTCTGATTTACCATGTACATATTATGGGGTATGTACCATATGTTAGCTTTGCGACATATCGTCGTGCCACTGTGAAGATCCGTTTGTATTTTTAAGGAATTAATGTTTATGAAATGTTTTGTATAAAAAAAAAAAAAAAAAAAACAGGTCGTCACATGGGTGACTATTACGTCCTGGCCCCCGATCCAAGCCCAATTAAAGGGGCTCTCCAATTGTCATTAGTGCTACTTTCGTTTCTCCTACTGCATGCATGATGAATATATATTTGCTCTGAACTACGTACAATAATTAAGAAGGAATTGCGGAGTGTTGCTTCGAAGTTGATTTTCATTGAATTTAAGTTGCTAATGGATTTTCTTTCTTGAGCGTTCAGTTTTGAAGAAATCAGACAAAAATTTCAGAGAGAGAAAAAATAAATAAAAATAAAAATAAAAATCTCTAAGTGGAAGGTGAAGGCAACTATTGTCCCAACCAGGGAGAACTACGTATGCTCATAAGATCTTTTTTGTGCATGTGTTGCTTAAAATGTTTTGGTAGGGTTTCAAAGAAAACATGCAAAAAGAAGAAGTTCACTCCAAAATCTTGGAACTCAATTTAAACCTTTAAACCCTAGTGCTTGAGGGTGAATGTGATTAAGAAAAATGTATGATATCAATGGGATGACAAATTCAACTGAATTCTAATCATATCTATAGCACATGTAAGTCCTTGGAGGTACATATCTTCAAAACAACTCACTCTCCTTTAGACCCAAATAAATAAATAAAGCATAAAACTTGTTTTGAATTTGGAAAGGAATTCTAAGACTAGGATCCTCCTTGAGGGTGGTACCCTACTTTTAAGTCAACTAGTCTAGAACTCATGTTATGTGCGGATTTGTCTCAAATTATTCCTAAGATAAATCTTAAGCTGCCAAAGCTGCGTTTTCAGAAATAAAATAAATAACACAAAAAATTACATCTTAAAACATATTACACATAGGAAAAAACATAACTTTTCAAAAACAATTATACGTACAAATTATAAAAAATAAAATTATATTTAAACCAAGGAAAATATGTTTCTACCTCTATGAGTTGATTTGCACTCTCCCATTTTTTCATCGCTCGTATTTGCATACAAAAATATATATATATATATATCTTAGAAAAAATCTTGTATAATTAAAAATAATAATCCTCATAAATTGTTTTTACAGAAAAAGACAGACCATTTTGAATTGAGGCTTTGCTGAGATTTGGTCAATTCATTCCAATGCCTAGACACAAACCAAGAGAAAGAGGAGAAAAACAAGAATCGAAGGATATCCATTGGGGTAGAAAATCCTGGAAAGTGAGGCACAGCAAGACCTTCAAGGAAAAGCTTATTTCCCGCGAGTTTTTTTCAATACTGAGAAGTTCATTGAAAATCCACAATGTTTTTGTTCCAACTTACAACAGTGAAAACCAAAAGGGCAAATTTTTACCACAAGCAGCAAGAAAATACCAAAGTGCTCTGGAAGAAAAAAAAAAAAAAATACGGGTGAACTGAGAATGCTGCTTGACTTGCATAATGCATATTGATTGTGTGTACCCTAAATGAAGACTTCTAATCAACCTTAAAACCATCCAGGTAAGCTGGAAATAAAAATGATCAAAGAGCACCAGAATTGAATGTCTCCGTTTTTGGCACAGAGCTTACTAATAACAGTCCTCTTGTAATAAGCAGAAATATGTTTTCTAAAAGAAACATTATAGTTAGCTTCATTTCATGTTTTACAAAAGGAGAAACCTTTATCAATAATACATGTTCCCCCATCCATGAAGACTCCACTCAAAGTAGAGATTGGGCAATTAAGTGATCTTTATCTTATGGTAACATAGAGAAAGATGCTGGCATAGGAAAGATACAAGGCTCTATGAAAAAAAGCATCAAGACTTGCAATACAAGATAGCTGGGGTAACACACACCAAAAAAAAAAAAATTCAAGCAATTGAAGCATAAATTATTAAATACTTCTAGGAAGCAGATCGACAGGGAAAGAAACCCCTTTGTGTTAAGAAATCAATTATGGTCCATAGAGCCACGTGGATAACAGAAACTATATGAACTATTTCTAAAACAATCCCAGATGATAAAACATACCCATTTCACTCAGAGAGAGAGAGTTCTGGTATTGCTTGAGAATTAACTTTCTTCTTCTTCTTCTTCTTCTTCCTCCTGATATTTGAAGTGGAGGAGTAAATATAGACCACACACTCTTAACAGTCACTTTTTGACTGTTACTTCTAGAATCAGCTGTGCACGTACTGTATACTGTATAGCGTAGAACCGCTTCATTTCACATAATATTTTTCTTCATAATTGCGTTTTAATCTTTTCTTAATTAGAAAAGCAAAAAAGAATTAATACAACATTTAGTGAAAATAATTTTAAGGAAAAATTACAATTTAGGCCCCATTTAATAATCCCCTCCCTTCTCCTTATAGGGAAATTTTTTTATTGAGTGAAAGTAAAAAGTGATTGATGTGATATAAAGTAGAAAAAATTATATGAAAAAGTGAAAATAAAAAAAATTGTATTGTAATGAGTTTTTTTATTTAATAAAAAATTTTGAGGAATTAAACTATAATTTTTTCTAATTTCAAGTATTTAATGTGTATAAAGAAATTGAATTTATTTGTAAATGCTTTTACTTTTCCAGAAGCAATAAAGCATTATCAAATGAGGCTGTAGTGTATGACAGGGTGTACAAGTGGATATTATTTCTAACCGTAACCATAATTGCAATTTTATTTTGTATTATATTATTATCTGTTTATATATTTAATATATATTATATATAAAATAGGCTGTTAATAACCGCCCATTTGTAGAATTGTATAACTTATAGATGAAGTTGATTATAGGGAGCAATTTGGGAAATGGGGTAAGTAACTAGCAAAAATTTGCTTTGGGCACACATTGGTCAAGGCAAGAAGATGAGATGGGTTGGGCTATGAGGCTAACTTAATTGGTTGGCCCAGTGAAGAGTTATGTAATGCTCATAGTGATGTACAATTGTTTGGAGATCTAGTGAATCATATTATTTATGCATAGTAGTTTAAAAATACATATAGCACTTTTGTTGCCATTTTTTTTTATTATTGCAATGTTATAAGGTAATAGTAGTAGCTCCACGTAGTAAATGCTTTAATTTGATAATGCATTTATTAATTCAAGGCATTACATAATTAATAGTGAAGAATTTAATGTGATGATCTTAGAGAGAAATTAATAGACAAAAATTAACTACAAATTAGTTTGTAGCAATTAACTACAAACCAAATCAATAAAGTGAGACATGTCTTTTAACATGTGAGAAACACATGTTTTTTTAATAGCATGTACTTTTCACATATTTTTTTAATAACATTAATAAGAAAGCACGTGTTTCTCACATGTTTTAAGAACACATATTACTTTATTAGACTGCTTTGTAGCTAATTTTTTCCATAATTAATATTTTATAGGCTAGGATTAGAATATTCCTGAAGTACCCACTAGATAAATTTATAATTAAACAATCTACTTTCCTTCCAAAATTATCATCTTTCTTTATCATCTTTTTCTCCCTCGATTTTTTTTTTTTAAAATCAAATTAGGAATAGGTACATGCAGGAACTGGTTTTATGGTATTTCATGCTGTACTAGCTAACTTAATTCCCATTGCAGAGTTGACATGCAATAACATCTATGTGATCGACCAGCATTAGGTTCATCTATAAAATCCTCATCTGGGATATTGTCTATGATTTAATGGCAGTGAGACGTACACGTACTTCTTGATCGTTATCTTGTCCACTACTAGCCAGCCAGAAGCCTAGCTAGCTCTGAGGTCTACTCAGTTTTGGAAACTGATCAGCTGACATATTGTACCCAGTTGTCGTAATTTAATACTAAAATGAAAATTACAGAAGTTCCTCTCCATAATATACTATACCTAAGCAATATGCTTTCGTGTAACCTTGAGTCACTGATGATCAAGCTATGCATTAATATTTTAAGATTAGTTTAACTACGTACACAAGTTTAAAATGCTAGCCAGTTACCAAATACTTAGCGAAAAAAGCGTAGATCACTAAATAAATATTAGAAGTTCTATATAGTTTGAGGGCAAAGAGGGAGATAAATTGATTTAATAGGAGAATCAATTTATCTTTTTCTTCCAAGTATTTTGCTTGTAGAGCACTAAGAATAATTAAGTCCCCTACCACTACCACCAAAAAAAAAAAAAACCTGGTTATTGTCAGGTTTAAAACGCCACAAATCATTAAGAAAACGATGCTAATTAATTTTTAGCGTCATATGTTCTTGTTATTTTTTTTTTTTCCACCTTTAGTAATAGCGTTGAGAATGTTAATTTCCGTGACCATATATTAGAAAAGTGAAGAGAATTTTATACAAGTTCATGTTGTTTGTTTAAACAAACGTGCAAATTTTATGTCATGAAATAATAATAAAAAAAAACGACGTTAAATATGAAATATAATTCTCACGTCAAATATTGAATATAATTGGCAGCATTTTTATACATACAATGAGAATTGTCTATACGTAGTTTTAACGTCAATTTTAATAAATGACGTATTTCTTTTTCCTAAGAATTTAGCGGCATTTTAAGGAAAACGCCCAACCCAAATCCATATCCTCTATATAGATTGTATTTCACAATTCAAATACCATTAAATCCAAAAATTAAATAAAACTCCTTCAACTACTTTCATATATATATATATATATAGCCTCAATTTGACTTCTTGACATTTTGTAGTAGTGTGGATCAGAAAGCATATATAAAATCCAAACTTTGACAGCGAGAGAGATTTAAAATAGGAGTAGTTGTACTTCCCCTCATTTAGAATTATGTTTATTTTCAATTATTATTTAAATATAATGTGTAAAAAATTAACAAATATTCTAGACATCAATATAATGCATGTCGCATCATCTTTCTTAAACTCAAACCCTTTGGTGTAAAATAAGGTCTCCTTGTACGTGTGGTAAGCTAGGAACCAGTAGTACGTACTGGTCAGTCCATTTGAAAATTTAAGGTAGGTATGTAGGGTGGTCTTGGTGCATGGTGTTCCCTCAAGAAAACCTTAACCCATCCGAGTGTCTAGAGACTAGAATCTTGTGAGTTGTCTCTTTAGGAATTCATCATTAGATCCCAGATGTGTACCCAAATTAGTGAAATTATATGTCAATAGTGAATAATTTATTATTGTCATGATGAACTTAGAAAGAAATCTACAAGATTTAGAATATATATAATTCCCCGGCCAAGTGCCCATTGGACAAATGTATAAATAATCTAATTTCTTTTCAAAATTATCCTCCATCTTTAACCGATTATATAATTAAAATTGTCCAAATAAAAGAACATTATTTTTAATTAGTGCCCATTGTACCTGTTACTGTGAACCTTTAACCAAGCAAGGAGTAGAACTAAGTGCTATATGGTGTTTTTTGTTGTGTTTAATTAATTAAGAGATATGGCAGACATTAGTATTAATTTTCATGATAGGAATATGGTTGAATCAATTTGTACGAAAGACCCATTTATTTCAAGGAAGACTAGTTTCTCATTCGAAGTCGATCTCAGTAAATCTGTCCCGGCCAATTATATGTGTGATTAATTAGAGCAAACAAAATAATAATAATAAAAAAAAAAGTTGGGAAGACGTAAGGTGTTTGATATAATTAATATTTCATGAAATATTAAATATATTTCATATTTCGAAGCAGACATATGAACTCCTATATTTCAGTGATAAATCATACCGTTTAATTTATATATACTAAAGAAGCAGGAAGAAGCTAGGCAACAAATGAAAACTTTCTTCTTCTATAATTTAATTTGTGTGTACGTACTATGTGCGTCATTCTTTCTCTTGTCCTATATAGAAATCCTTAACAGATCGATCATCAATTTTAGCCTAATTGACTATTTTAAAAATAAAATTATGTTTCATTTTTGTTTTTTTGTGGAATAAATTTGAATTTAAACTATGCAAAGACAATTAAGTACAATTTTCGAGTTCATTTTTTAAACCAGTTTAGTTAGCGGAATCTTCTTGCTAGTTTGTGGATAGACTCGTACGTATGGCAAAGACAAAAAAAAAAAAAAAAAAAAAAAAAAAAAAAAAAAAAAAAAAAAAAATTAAATGATCAATACATCACTTTTTTTTTTTTTTTTTCATTAGTCTTTCTTTATAATTTTTTTTCTCCCACGTTTATGGTATCGATCTAAATACGTGAATATATAAGAATCTATCACGTACATATCTGTACGTGTGACTGCATATGGACCACAAAGAAGGAGATCTACAATCTACATGAGCACTCATCTATAACATGCATCCTCATCTAGCTGGGGGAGGCTGTCAAGGGATTGACTTAGTATATATGATTAGAATAATAAATATAAAAACCAAATAGTTTACTACAAATTCAGAACTACTGCTAGCTAGCCCTGCATGTGAGGTATTGACCATGTCTGCGAATCTTACCAAATCCTTACCCTAGACTAAGTAAAAGCTCTATTGGTTGATTTAAATAAATAAATAAAAAAAGAAAAGAAGAAGAAGCTCTATTGGTTGAAGGCAGAAAAGGAGATAAATAAATATTATGGGTATGGTTGCTAATTTTTGTCTCCTTTTTTCTTTTTTGTCCAAAACACACACAAAAAAAAAAAAAAAAAAAAAAAAAAAAAAAAACAAAATATTAACAAATAACTTTCATCACACAACGCTAACAAACACTCAAAGATCTTTTTACGTAGCTTTATGTCATATCACACCAAAATTCAAACTTTTAACCGTAAGAGAGATTTAAAACAAGATCGAGTAGTTGGCCTCTCATTTAGAATTATGTTATTTTCAATCACTTTTATTTGAATATAATATATGTGTATAAACAAATCTAAAATGAATATAACGTCGACATATTATCACCACTCTTTTAACCTTTAAAATGCCAGTATAATTATTTTAATAATAACATAAAATAACATGGATCCTTAAACAGTAACCTTAAAAAAACAAAATTGAAAGGCATATTTGTAAAAGACTATATTAATTGACGGAATTCCCTTCGTATGCGTGCTTTTATGACATCAGGTTGCGTAATGTCAATTGGTTTAATATATTTAGAAGTAGAATTAATATTTCAAAAATAATATAATAAGGAAAATAGGGAATATAAAGTTCAAGAAAATTTACATAATACAATATTATTAAACTTTTAAAAGAATATATATACACAACTTCTAAAAGATCACTATTAACAGCTTTATCGAACGCTTCTTCTTTTTTCTTTTTCTTTTTAAATATAGATACATGAAAATAAAATTACATAAAATTAGGGCTAGACAACCCAAAAATAAACATTAAGAATGCAAGTACGCGGAGGCAATACATCAAATTAAGATGCGGGCCTATTGATTCTTAGCACGGATGCCAAGAACCCAAGCCACTAGTAAAGTGGTTAAAGGTATATATAAAGTCCAGAGGACCCAAACATCGGTTGCGTAACAATTACAAAAAACACAGGGAAGATATAGAAAACAAAATGCCCGAAAATACAAAAAGTGGGAAAATAAAAGCAACACAACATGCATCTGTAGGGAGGAGGCGGTGGGGCTGGGAGTTGCTGGTGTTGCGCCTGTAGACCACGCGCCAACACTGAAAGACCTCTCTCCAGCAGTGAACACCCTTAGATCCAAACCAAACCCGGCGGAAGACACGGTGGAGACCCATGAAAGTCGTGTTGACTGTAGAAAAGTAGATAAAATACCTCCAAATAAGACATGGGTAGGGTTAGAGTAAACTCTAATAGGATAGGAGCCTTCAAGGAGGAGGAGGGGTGTAACGACCTACCCCCAATGATACAATATTTTTCGCTTTTGCCTCCTCTAAACCAAACTTTCCAAGGGGTCACCCATCTTGGTACTTCGCAGAAGCACGCTTAACTGCAGATTTTTGATAGATTCATGACCATCACAGGTTTAAAATGCGTTGTGTAAAAAGGATGTGAATATACATATAAGCACATACACATTCACATACTCAGGCAATGTAGAACGTCACAATCACCAGCTCTTAGGACCCAGCGTCCCCGCTGATGACCTTCATGGGGTCCCCCCATTCCTGGCGAAACGAGTGCCCGCTGGCGACCCTCATGGGCTTGTATACGCTCTTAGCTCCCATCTCAGGCTGAACAATGACTCTAATACTATTTGTAACGACCCACCCCAATGATACAATAGTGTTCGCTTTTATCACTCCCGCACCAAATTTCCCAAGAGGTCACCCATTCTGGTACTACTCTCGCAAATGCATGTTTAATTGCGAAGTTTCGACAGATTCATGGCCATTATGACTTTAAAATGCGCTATGTTAAGAAGGGTGCGAATATACATATAAGCACATGCCCATTCCTAGGCGATGTGGGATGTCACAATCACCCCCTCTTGGGATATAGTGTCTCCGCTGGCGACTTTCATGAGATTTTTTTCATTCTTGGCGTCTCAACGAGTGTCCGCTGGCAACCCTTATGGGCTTGTGCACGCTTCCCCATCTCAAGCTGGACAATAGCTCTGATATCATTTGTAATGACACACCCAATGACACAATATTGTCCGCTTTTGGCTCCCCCAAACTAGACTTTTCAAGAAATCACTCATCCTGGTATTACTCTCGCAGAAGCACGCTTAACTACAAAGTTTTGATGAGTTCATGACCATCCACTACAAAAAATCATCTATTTTCGAACAGTTTTGAACCGTCCAGAACATGTGAAAAACCGTCAGGAATCAATTCCTGACAGTTTATTCTGGACCGTTTGAAATCGTTTGGAATCTAGCATCGAGAAATTTAATTCTTGACGGTTTGGGCAAAAGCGTTAGGAATTGATTCCTGACACTTTTTCCCAAACCGTCAGGAATAAATTCCTAACTCTTTGGGCAAAACCGTTCAGAATTAATAATAATTATTTTTTATATTAATACCATTCATAATTCCTCGCTAGAGACATTTTTGAGAAATACTGCCCAGAATTTTTTCGTCAACAAATTACTTTGAATTTCCATCATAGTTCAGTTCTGTCTTCTTTCCGTTCAACGATTTGGGTTTTTTGGGTTACTAGGCAGATCCTTCGGACAGGATGAAATAGATCAATCATGGTCTTCTTTGTTTCTTTGCTCGTCAACCGCCTCTTCTTATCCTGGCAGCTCCCATTTCGTGCCCTGAGTCCGGCCACCATTGTCGGGTGCTTCACCTCCATTCCTGAAGAAGAAAAAAAAAAAAGCAAATTAAATGTTTGCGACCTAGGAAGCTGAAAATAATGCTTTGCTTGCATGCCCATATTTAAGAAACTCAGAATTTGAAGTAATTAAGGTAAAACTACTATAGTGAAAAGTCAAAGAAACAAAGAAGACCATGATTGATCTATTTCATCTAAACCGAAGGATCTACCCAGTAACCCAAAACGCAACAATGAAGACTCAAATATTTCACCCTATTTCAGTAACCCAAAAGAAGACCCAAAAAAGAAACAACGAAATCCCATCCAGAAAGCAAACCCACGCTAAAAATAAGACCCAAAAATCAACAACAAGAATAAGGGAAAGATTTGGGGGAACCGGAAATATATGGTACCTTTTTTGCCGGAGATGGTCGACTGTACCGGTGGCGGTGGTCATGGGTGGCGGTCGGTGGGGTAGAGGGAGGAGATGGAGAGAGGGAGGGAAAGATTGGGGGAAAAAAAATTTGGGCAAGAAAGAATGGCTGAAGCTAGCGTTCATGATACACTGGTTTTCAATTTATTTTATTTTATTTTTTTACAGACGGTTTGGTCCCAAACCGTTTGAAAATTTAACTTTCGAGACGGTTTGGGATCAAACCGTCAACAAATTTCACAACAGTTTTAAAACAAACCGTTGTAATTTTTTTTTTACTGACGGTTTTGATCAAAAAATCGTTTGTAAAATTTTTAATTCATGACACTTTTTAGAAAAGCGTCATTAAAAATTTAATTCTAGACGGTTTCTAAAACAGTCAAGAATTGGTTCTTTTTTTTTTTGGTAGTGATCATGGCTTTAAAACACGTTGTGTCAAGAAGGATGCGAATATACATATAAGCACATTCACATTCTCATACTCAGGCGATGTGGGACGTCACAAGGGGAGGAGGAGGTAGTGGGTTTATATGCCTAGAGGCCTCTATTTATAGGCTAAGTAAACCTAAATCGAGTATGTCTCTGATTTCTCTAGGCGGTGTCCGGATAGTAGCTGAGTGCGTCTGGACAGATAACTATGCAACCGGCTTTCCATAAAGCGCTAAAAATCTTTACTGAATAAGGCCGCGTCCGGACGGTTGCACCTCTACTGCACGCAATTACCATAATAAGGACTAGCGTATGGACAATGTTGCCTTGACGTCCGAACGGTTGCAATTCATCTTCACGTCTTGCCTTATTAAGGATGATGTCCGGACGGTGTAGACCTGTCGTCCGACATATGCAGCTGTCTTCCCATATTAGTGTCTGAGAAGGAAAACCTAATTCTCCTCGAACTCTGATTGGCATCCGGACGGTATTGCCATGTTGTCCGGACGGATGCAATCTTGAACTGTATGAAGCTTCTCGACACTGATGGGCGTTCGGATACATGACTGGGCCGTCCAGATAAAACTTGGGATCCAACTTTTCTGACTTGGAATTTGCACAGAATCTTCTTTGACTTTCTTTGAAGCACATTTTTAAAATTAAGACTCTGAAATAAATGGATCTCTAATTATGTAGCAACAATACATAAAAGTGATTTTGTCAGACAGAATGCAGCCAATCACAAACTAACAGGTTTCTTCATGAGGAGAGAGAATAGAGCGAAATACCTGAGAAAGTTTTTTTTTGTAGGTATTCCGTTTGTTTTATTTGAATTTGTTGGTTGTTCAGGATGTTTGGAGGGTTATGATGTTGTCTTCTTGTGCATGTGGTTATGGTGGTTGGAGTTTGACAGTTTGAGGTGATAAATATTAGTGTGTTAGGCCGTGAGCGCCATTTCGTAACGGTTATTGGATTTTCTAGCGACTTTGGGAAGTAGAACATTTTCCTTAAAGATAAGATGAGATGTGCCAAAGCTCGCCTTTTGGGGTGGTGATTCCCATGGTTTTGATATTGAGTTGTGTGGTCTGTTGGCAAGCGAAGGTTGCGATTGTCATTTCTTGTTACAAATTCTCTTGGTTGCAATGTCTTTTCCGCACCCAAATATAAAACAAACATTCATAAAAAAATTTAGAAAAAGAAAAAGAAAATAAAAATAATTTTTCCTAATATTTATGTTTTTTATATTTATATTTTTTTTTCCAAATTCTTAGTCAATTTTTTTTTTAATTTTTAATTTTTAATTTTTTTAATTTTTTTTTTATTACAACCCAATGATAGATTGGAAAAACTTACGGAGCAAATTTGTTCGTAGGATGGGGTGGGGTAAATGTTTTCCCAATTCTCTTTCTACTCCAAAATAAAAATAAAAAATAAAAAATCAATCAATATGTTGAGAGCCACAAAATTAAAAACAACTTTGTTACGGTCTTGAAAAATGAAAAATCAAAGGGAGGCTTACAGATGTATTTTACTGGGACTATGGCTTCATATTTTCGCTTGTGAATTGTGATAATTCTATTGATGATGCAAGAGACGAGGCAGAGGAGACGACATGAATTAATCTGGCTTAGGTTACTATGAATGAGGTGGTTTGTAGCCTCGATTTTTTCACAGACTACCTTGACTTAGAATTTCTTTTAGTTTGTAATTTTAAAAAAGACGATTTAAAAATAACGATTTTAAAATGTGTTATTTGAAAATTTGGTTTTTTAAAACGTTGTTAAATGTTTGGCAAAATTGTAGTTTGACCTTTATTCATTCGTTTTCAAATTGCAATTTTTAAAAATGCAATTATCAAACGATTTATTTTTTGTAATTTGGTTTAAAATTGTACATTTTTGTCTACGAAATCGTAATTTCAAATACTCCCCTAGTTTATTTTATATGTATATATTCTGATGTGTCGCTTGTAGCACTTATTCTAAACAAATGATATACTGTGTGTCTAATATATTAACTGACAATGTTAATATTTATTCAAATAGAAGTTTTTACAGTAACTTTGGTATGTGTATTCAGACATGAAATAGAAAGAAAAAAAATATTTGGCTACAAGATTTCTGATGTAATATTATATTATTATAGTGGTGTCACATTGCTTACGATCGACTTGATCATAATTAAGTCTGGGCATTACATAGACAACTCTATACCATAGATCCTTCTCCGTATCCATGTGAGGAAAAATGGCCCTTTTTCCAATGACTTTGTTAGATGATTTAGATGAGATAGGATTCTTTATTTGTGGCATTTTTTATTTTTCTTCAGCATAGCAGCCCTTGAGACTACGTTTATTTTTATTTTTATTTTTAGTTGAGATATTATTAATGCTCAAATAGAGGCTTGTTGTTCATCAAATACAATTTGCTGGATAGGAGGACGGACCTCCATCCAGACTGTATTATTAGGAATTGACGAGAAAATTTTGCTAGAGAGTGAGTGAGCAGCATGGTTGGCTTCTCGGCGTATGTGCCGAGACTACGTTGTCACAAACAGCACTTTGACAATTTTTTTGGGCAAATTTATTTGTTTCAATTTAAAAAAAAAAAAAAAAAATTGGTCAAAAGAGTACACTTTTTTTTTTCTTAAAGAAAAAAAGAGTACACTCTTACTCCCATACTGTCTGCATAACTTTTAAAATTATTTTTAAATCCAAATTTAATAGTAATTTATCTTAAATTTAATTATAATTTTAAAAATTTAAAAATTACGTGAGAATGTAAAAGTGTGCTTATCTTTCTTTTCTTTTTTATTATTTTTTAAGTATCATTTCTCTTGTTAAAATGTTCTTGGTTTCGCAACGGGGACTGATTTGACAATAAATTGGAGGATATTAATTCTTTGTCCTAAAACATAAAGAAATAAATTGGACAACTACACAAAATTCAAAAAGAAAAATGCGGCATTTTTTATAAACTTTTGTAAAACCCTATTCCTTTTTCGAATGAGGAAATTTTTTCTCAAAATATCGATCAATTAGCCCAACAGATTTAGGTGTGACCTCACTACTACAACATTTTTCAAAATAACCTATAAAATTATTTTCAAATTAAAAAATTATTTATTTTTTTTTTATGAATTTCATATATAGCACTGTTTTCAAACATAGCCTCACCAAAACAATTCTCTTACTTTTATCCTTTTTCAAAGCTCTTTTAATCTACTGTTTTTTTTTTTTTAGTATATCAAAGAAACCAAAAAAAGCTATCCATGTGACCAATTTGTTTTGTGTTGGACCACAAAAAAAAGTCCATGTCTCTAGGAGAGAGATCGACGATTTGGACAGTAAATGAAAAGAGTCGCTCAATCGCCAACAAGTTCGGGCTCGATTTATATAAGATTGGCTCGAGATTGGTTCGTTTATTAAACAAATAGAGCTTAAACAAAAATTTAGATTCGATTAAATAAACGAGATCATATAAACTAGGTTTGGTTTGTATAAGTTTGTATAACTTTATTTTAATTATTTTTGTAATATTATTCTTAACTTTATTATAAGAACATCATGTTAAGTATTTAAAAAGATAAAAATGAACTCCATCTTTTCGTAATATGATAAATATAATTTGAATTATTGTAATTGTGAGTCTTGATATAGATATATGTGTATATATTTGACAACGTATTTGTATGTATGAGTGGATTTATATGTATTTATATATGTGTGTATGGTGAATGTATATATATGCATACCAAACAATTAAACGAACTGAACTTGAAGATTCAATATGCAGATTGACTCAACTTGATTACAACCCTAGCTAGACTACAATGAAAAATTAAGAAACTATATTTTATATTTTATATTCTTTGTCTTAGTTTGATTTTAATGTTTATTTATTTCAATGTAATTTTTAAAAAATATTTTTAGCAGCATAGAAGAGTCCTAGACGACGCTGATTGATCGAAGTCCAACTAAACCATAGTCTGACCGAGTTTAACCAAAGTTTTTTACACTAATCAAGCATAAAGATTCCCACTGAGCACCTATTAACTGAAGAAACATCGAATACCATCTTGTTTATATATATATATATATTAAGGCATAAAATATATTTTATCCATAATTTATCCTTTTAAATCCCTTTGTCGGCAGCATAACCCTTCCTCCAAACGCAGCATAGATGCACGCACCCGCATCTCGATCACTATTAATATTATCCGGCATGAGCGGAGGTTTGAATATTGAAGTCTCTGGGGGTTACAAACATCGAAAAAAGAAAAAGAAAAAAGAAATGAAAAGCCAGCTCATTAATTAATTACCATTGACTTTGTGATAATGATGCTCTCTAATTAGGTTTAATTGTGCTATAAATCCTCATGAAGGCCAGGGCTGACAGAAACTCCATTGCACTCCTCGGCCTTCAGGGTGGATTGATTTGTTGAGGGAGAGTGATTCGATCTTCTCTCGACAGGTATTTGTTTGTCTCATATTATACTTTTGTACATTTGTCTCAAATATATTATACGTACTCTTGTAAATTTGAAGCATTCATGATCAAGATACCCATCGAATACCTAGCTAGCTTACATTATCTGTCATGATTAGATAGATATGAGTTTGAGTTAATTACTTGGAATTTGCTTTCATTTCTGATAAAGATCATTACTAATCAATCAAATTCCTTTTGGAAATTAACCGTGAAACAAAGAAAAGGACGTGAAGATATTCCTTTTGGGTTGCAGATATTTTTTTTCAGGGCCGGAGCTAGTTATGGAATTATAAGAATCCCCCAACAGAGTTTTTGGTTGTAAACTTGCATGTTGAAATTTGTCCAAGGATTATATATGTTTGGTAAAGAATAGTTTATCTATTGCATGCGCAGGTGAAGCTTTTCACATGATGAAATTTCATTTTCTTAATTAAACGGCTAAAAAGTATAAAAAGAACCAGAAAATTAATAGTCAAAATTATAAAAATAACTTCTGTGATAAATACTAGTATTTCACGCCTGAAACCTAGTTTCCGTATATAGTATGTCATCTAACTTAGTGATGTGAAAACAGAGGTTCAGTGAGATCCTGTGTACTTAATTTAGCGTCGGCTGTGACGAAAGGATTTCATATTTTGGATTTTATGTTGTGTCTTCCATCTTTAATCTTTAATTTTTATATTATCATACTATTTATAGAGCAGTAAATTAGATGGTAATGCTATTTAGTGGACTCTTATGTGAATATGATACAACTTGATGATACAGTAATGCAAATTAGCTATTCGATCAGCATTTGCACAAAAAAAAAAAAATTAAAAATTAAAAATTAATTTTTACTATCACGTCATCTTAATTATCATATGACAATCGAGTTTTAGTTATTTTTCCCATAGTATTATCTTTTTATTTTAACAAGAATATAAAAAGGAAGTATTCTCAATAGATTTCAGGACTTTTATCATAAAAGTCTTTGGGGAGTACTTTTCGTTAGGATAATATATATTATTTATTGACATTCAAATAACTATTTTTAACGTTTCTTGCCCTTTTTTCAGTATATGCATGTTTGATTAAATAGTGTGATTGAATTCAGACGGTTTGTGATCTGGCCAAGAAAAATTAGGGAATTTATGAGAATTGCAAACCAAAAATATAACTTGAAGGATCTGGATGCTTAGGGTTTGTAATATTTTAAAATGTATAACTCCAAAACGAAAATTTTGAAAGCACAGTTAAGCATATGTTAAAATTGCAGTTTGATCTTTCAAATCCTATATTTTTAATAACTCATGTCCCCTTAATTCTTTGTAATTTTAAAACATATATTTTTTCATATTTTCAAACCACTACTTTTAAAAGCGCAATTCCAAACAAGATACACACATCCGCAATTTGTTTAAAAATGCACTTATATGCCTATAAAATTATAAGGTTAAATATACTCTTAAAAGAAGTTGCTGCATGAAATTTAAGCAACTTAGGTATACAAGTAAATTGATGCACAAGCTAGTTTGTTTATCATTGGCTGGCATCAAAGGCAGAGCTAGTAGGGGCCGAGAAAGGGCAAATGCCCCCGGGGCTGATAGCGCCAAAATTTTTATTTAACTTGGTTAATTATCAAATGGCTAATGCTACATATATACCATATTTTTATCTTAATTTCTTTTATTTTCCGAAGTTGATTTAACTTTTAAAATTACTGTTGAATTTAAGATGAATCACTATTTTTTTTTTTTTGGATGAATTAAACGCTTTATAAAGCTCAAACACACCAATACAACCACTCCATTAAAAAACTGGATCAAACTCCTGCAAATGGACATATCCCCTAAGCAGAGGAACACAACAAAAAAACCATTGAACAGTTCACATCAAACTGCATCAGCAAAAAAGAATCAATACTGAAAACACAAAAAATCCATAGGCAGGACAAGCCCAGACTAGGATCAACAAACTACCAACAAACGACCAAGCAAAAGCCGAACTCAAACAACAAGAATTAAATCCGAATCAGAGTTTGCAGATTCCAGAGATGAACTAGTCCAATTTTATCCCCTATCAGTTTCACAAAGCCTTTGGCTAACATCCTTGACCATACTTGCCATTTGATATGCAAAACTATAGCTTCTTTTGATCTAGGAGGGTTGCCATGGAGAAGATCGTTTCTCTGCTTCCAGAGATGATACACTGCATGCCGCCCCTAAACTTAGCCCACAAAGAGCTGATTTCAAGCTTTTGTTATTCATCCCCCTTTAAACCAGTTAACCACATTATTCCAAAAGATAGGAGGATCATCAACACCACAATCTATCAAAATCACCCTCCAAATTCTGCGGCTAAAACTACAGTTGAAGAAAAGATGCTCCATGGTCTCGATATGTCCATGACAGAAAAGACATACCGTAGACCTAGTATGGCCCCCACAAACTCATCCTATATTTGGTAGTTAAGTCATCCCTAAACACCAACTAAAGAATGAAGGAGTACGTGCCTTGGTATGGCTAAGGGAAACCAAACAATATTGTACCAATACACCTTCGGGAACTTCACCCTCAACTGGTTCCAAGTCTCAGAGCAGGAATACTTCCCATTATTGGACTTCCAAATAGGTGTATCCTCATTACCAATAGAGATTTCAGGTAATCTACACTGAATTTTCACCAAATTTTCAACGAGCAGATTTCCAATGCCATTCTCCATTTTTTATAATAGAAGACAGCATGGGTCCAATGTTATGCCCTGCATCATAAGAGGTTCTGAATCCATAATTCTCAAGACATCCATTAGGGTGCCAAGAGTCATACCACAAGAAAATCCGACTGCCAGCGCCAATCTTGAAGCTAAGAAAAGCCCTAGCAATGGGCCTAAGCTTCAAGATCTTCCTCCAACTCCAAGAGCACATATGTGGTATAGGGATTTGCCAAAAGCTCTTCCCTCTCAACCACACTATTTCCACCCATGCAACCTAAAGGGAACCAGCCTTAGCAAACAAGTTCCGGATGTGGACCATCATAGAAGCTTGGTTCCAAGTTTCCAGCTTCTTGATTCCTAAACCCACTTCTCTCTTGGGAGCACACACCCTTTCCCAAGCCACTTTAGCCCTAGCTTTAACATCTTGCACACACCAAAGGAACCGATTGAATTTTTGTTCATTCAATTTGATAACCTTCTTGGAATAATAAAGATACGGGACCAATACACTTGAAGGTAGTAAATGACTGAAGAAATGAGCTGAAGGAAACCAGCAAAAGATAAGTTTTTCACCAGCCAAGAGTCTATACGAGCTGTGATCTTAGAAACCAGCATCTTACAGTCAACAGCTGTCAACCTCTTGGTGATGAGGGGAACTCCCAAATAACGAATCGGGAAAGAGCCTCCACTTATCTGGAGAAGGGACACCACTTCTCCCTTAATCTGATCTGAAATACCAGCACAAAAGCAAGTGCTTTTAGCCGGATTGGCCCTTAACCCCGAAAGAGCTTCAAACTCCCCCAACACTTCTTTAACAACCTGGACAAAATTGGTAGAAGCAGTAGAAAATATCAATAAATCATCAGCAAAACACAGATGATTTAGTCTAAGATCAACACACCTAGGATGGAATTCAAACAAGGGGTTGATGCTGGTTTCTTCTTCCAAAAGCAAACACAGCACCTCCATGGCTATAACAAAGAGATAAGGTGACATGGGATCGCCTTGCCTACGCCCCTTCCTCCCTTTATATCCAACAAGAGTACCATTGAGAGCAATGGAGTAACTAGGGTGAGTAGTACATTCTCGAGTCCAAGCTACTATATAATTGTAGTTAATTAATGTGTTGATGATCATATAGAAAATTCAAAATATAAGAAAATGTCTAAAACAACTAAATAAATAATAATTAAAAAAAAACACATTATAAGTTAGGTTTATATATTTTAAATGGTAATTAAATAATTTTAATTATTCATTAATTTATTTTTACTTATATTATTTAATACTTTTAATATTTAATTTTGTTTCAATTCTTTTTAAAAAAAAAAAAAATTGTCTTCCTAATTAAACCAAAATTCTAGCTTCACCAGTTGCTGACATATATACTTTATAGACATGTCATTGACCTGTCGAGCATTAATTCTTTGGTGCCATTCACTAATTAGGCTTTTTTCCTGAGACTTTTTTCTTTTCTTTTTCTTCTGAGCGCTAGACTAAATATCAGACTTACTGGGTTTGTTTGTTAAGCTCAGGGAGAATACAGAATAGTGCTGGTCACTATTCATTTTTTTTTTTTTTTTTAACATTTTTCAATAACAATCAATATCAAAATATTTTTACTTTTTTCACTTTTTATATCACATTAATAATTTTTTTATTATTATTCAAATAAAAAAATTTACTACAATACAAAACTTTTTCACATTTTTATACAGATTCTTTTTATTTTATATCACATCATCACTTTTTACTAATTTTAAAACTAACAATCCACTACTCTGTTCTTTGCCAAACAAGCCCATTAATTCTAGAAGGGCAAAATGTCTGTACCCCTTCGAAGACTGACAGAGTACCACAGAAAGAGGAGGGTAAAATGTCTGTACCCCCTCCGAAGACTGACAGAGTACCACTGAAAGATAACCCCCCTGCCCCGCACCCGCCAAGTACAGCACCGAAGGACACCCAAGCAAAAGGTTTTTCTTCCTATCGTCAGCTATTTGTCATATATATTGAAACTTCAGATATATATGTGTTCGTGTGTTTGCACTTATCATATTGAAAATTTTCATGTACGTTATGTCATTCATAATTAATTATAATGTTATATATGTTGGGTACAACATGGTATCATGATATCAGAGGTATCATAATAGAGGTCTCGAATTCGAATTCTGTGTCTTTTATTTATCTTCTATTTCAATAAATATTTCACGTATTGAACTTCACTTATTAAAGGGAGTTTGAGTCCACACGTGAGGAGAATGTTAAAGTATTAATTAAAAGATTAATTAAATTTACCTCTTTTTATTAGTTTAAACTTTTAATATAAGTGATGATTTAACAAAAATTTCCAAATTTTTGCAAGATAATTTATTAGGCACATGGTTGGGGATGGCCAAAATTTCTTCATTTGGTATGATAATTGGCATCTGGAAAGTGCTTATTTGATGTTTGTGGACCTAGGACTGGCATGCATGCTATAGGTCCTAAACTTATTGAATTATTAAGGAGGTTCATAGTATTGGCCTAGTGCAAGATCAGAAGCTCTTGTGATATACAGAGTCGTCTGCTTCTTGAGGTTGAATTGGGAGAAACTGATAAAGTGATTTGGGACTCGAAAAGTGGCAGATTTTTGAGTGCAGAAACCATGGAAAAGCTTAGGAATAAGTTTTTTATACGTTGTTTCTTGGTATAAGATTGTTTAGTTTTCTTCTGCTATCCCTATACACTCATTTTTTCTTCTGCCATCACAGCTGGGACTGCGAAGACTTGCCTTCTGCATCTAAGGATAAGTAAGGAAACCACCTACTGATGAGGGTTAGACTTGGATAATCTATTTCTACATGAACATCTTTAATTTGGTGCAGTACTGTTTTATAACCAAACTATTCTATCCTGTTTATTTTAGTTTCTACGTTATGAATTTAATTTGTTTTGGATTTTAATCCCTTATCTTTATTAATACGTTTCCTATTTTTGTTTGCCTGTTGACCGCACCTTCTCCCTTGCACTATCCTGTTACGAAACAAAAGGAAGACTAGCCATGATCGAGGGGACGGAGTCAGCATCTCTTGCAGTACTATCTGGCCTGTTACGTGACATGTGTGTTTGTGTTTATGTATGTATGTGTCTGCATTTTATTTTTAAAATAAGACTCCATCTACATTCTGGTGTCAAATGTGGTGGAAGAGAAGTGTGCTGTTGCCAAGCTTCTATATGAGACTCCTGAACAACTCACAGTGGGTGTTGAATGTTTTATTATTTATGTCGTTATATCATAACTTTGCATAACAACTCACAGTGGGCGTTACGTGGCTTTTTTCTTATATCTGTATTCTTGGTAAAAGATATTATTGGTTTGTTTGATAAAACTTTTTAGAGGGAGTACTTTTATATTTTTCGGTTGAAAGTGTTTTGATTTGATATAAAGGTGAAAGTAATTTTGAAGTGTTTTGTTTTGTCTATTAAACCTCCCTTGACATGTTTATCAAGGTTAAAAAACTTTGAATAAACAATGCAAGGGAATAAAAATGTATAACACAATTTTTTTTTTTTTTTTTTTTTCAGTGCACGCAGAATGACGAGCAATCTGCTTTGAGCATGAAGACATTGAGAGTAGTCAGGTAAGTAACGAACCCAGGTCCAAAATGAGTGCTGGCATCATGTACGTAGATCGGGCTCATTTGTTGGAAGGTGTAACGATCCAAAACAGAATAAATTAGGTTTTTAGGGGGAAAAGAAAGATTTTAATCGCTCCAAAGAAGCAAATAGAGAATAATCTAAAAGCCTTAAATTTGATTGATACTCCAAGACTGAATTTTCAAAATAATACAAATCTTTAAGTTTGAGTACTTTCCAAGCATTTTTGCTTGGAGAAAACTAAAGAAATAAAAATATAAAAATAACCATAGACTTGTACATAAAGAAAAATATATTATTCTAAAATAGATATGTTTGGTGTCATTTTTTTACAATACTCTTGTCCATCTTTTTTTTTCTTTTTTCTTTTTTTCATTATATAATTGAATTTGTGGATCCCAAAGATTCAAGGGTGGATTTGCACATCTCTTGCACAGAGGTAAACAAGAGATGTGTTGAGAGAATAAAACTAAACATTCTGATCATTCTAAAAGTAATGGTCAATATTTTATACGATTATTTTCATTCTTGTACTAATATGATCTTATTCCAAAAATAATCTTCAAATGTTACACTTATTCTGCTCACCTATTAATGTTTGCTTTGAAAACATTTAATATTTTTAATGTTCAACATAAACTTATCATGAGGGTCAATTTTTCGAGAATTGTAAAACCACATGAAGTAAACTTGTAAAATTAATCCTTTTGAGTTTCCAATACATTATAACACTTTACAACATATTCCATTATCAAATGAATCAAATTTCTTTGATAATCAAACAAAACAAGATTTACAATTTCAACATGCTGCAAGAATTCTGAATTTTAGATTCGTTGACTAACAGTAATTAGACCAGAACAGGTTCGTAACAATTCCTAAACACCGAAATGATTTTTCTATTAAGTCAACCACAATTTTTCATGCGAAAACAAGTTTTCAAACAATTTTAGGGCTTGTCTAAGACATAATTAAAAATTGGAATCCAAGCAGCATTTGCTGTAATAAATAAATAAAATACAATGACATTGTTTCAATTGCAAAATTTAATTAAAATAGCAAACGACCTTGAAACTACTTAAATTTTCTAGTCAAGATCCTAACATGTTAAAGAACATGTTGCAGGTCATAAAATAACTTTTCAGTCCAAGAGGCACTCGGAAAAGTTTCTAGATTAGAAAAATAGTAAAATAGATTTTCTACGAGTCTACCATCTTCATAATGATTTATAGTCTGACCATGCTGATAGAGGAGCAGTTTTTAGCAATGTGGGATTAAGCTTCAAATATATAGTACGTGGACGGTTGGGGTACGTAGTTGAAGTCGATTACCTAGTCAAGGGCTACAGTTGAAGTGTATCATCTAGTCAACAGCTACAATTGAAGTCTATCACCTAGTCACAATTGAAGACTATGATCACCTAGTTATAGTTGAAGCCTATTTGTATTATTCTCATCTACCTTAATCGTTCTATAAATCGGAGCATGTTATATTGTAAACATTTCCAAAGAAATAAAAGTAAAATGTAGCCCTTTAGGCTTTATCTGTGGACGTAGGTCATAGACCGAACCACATAATTCTTTGTGTCTTTATTTATTTCGCTTTATATTTATTTGTCGATTGAATTATATTATCTTTAATGGTATATATATATAAATATGGTTTTGAGTTTGAACCCTGTTTCAACCATTCAACTCCGATTTCAATTAAATATTTCACATGTTAGCTCTACCTATTAAAAGTGAGTTTAAACCCACACGTGAAGGAGAGTCTTCAAGTATTGATTAAATGATTAAATTTACTTCTTTCTAAGCTTAAGCTTTTAGGATAAATGCTGATTTGCAACAAGAAACACAGCCAGGGTTGGGATTTTACTCCTAGCCCATGCGCCTCTTCTAGTGCAGTTGGGCTTAGGTTTTATCCCAAGCCCAGTCTCCTCTTCATGCATCTCTATGTATTATTTCACTCTAGCCTATGTTTTAAAAACTTTAAACTAAATAGAAGTATGAACTTTGTTAATTTACATTAGCTCAGTGAGGACCTAAAGGGAAAAATAAAAATTAACTTAAATAGGCATGTGACCTTGTCATCTCAAGACTGTCACAATGTTACTAATTTAATCAAATTGATTCTACTAGAAAAATGTAATTGAACTCTAGTTTATATTTTTTATTAATACAATTAATCCCTTAGACAATTCTTAATATTGATTTTTGATTCTTTCATGAATTTTTTCCGTAGAGAATTAAGTCAATAATTATGTCATATTAATTATCTACCTATTTATTTTGAGTATCCAATTTAGTCACATTATTATTCCCGAACATGTGAAATTCTTTTCACTATGTATAATATTTATAACACTTTACCAAAATACTCTAGCTAGAGACTGAGAATAATTACTCTATTAAATCTATCTCGAGCGAAAATTTTTATCATTTAAATTAGGACTTGGATTTCTTTTTAAGAAATTTGTTATCACAATGCTACATGTGATCACTAAATGCACTAAGAATTTTGACCACAATAAAGGTATTACTCCTAAATGCATAAAAGTGGCATCGATTTGATATAGGAGTTTACAATCCTCTAAGGATTTAGAATCAATATATATCATAAGAAGTGATCAGGGAGTTCAATCATTCATTTTTTACAGAGTTCATAAGGGATGAAAACTCTCATGTTTCATTCAATGCATTGCATCCCTATGCTTATGAACCAACACTTTAACCCAAAGTCTCTACTTCCCTCAATGAAAATAAATCATCAAGGTATATGTATTATAGTCATAACAAATGGAATGCTCAGTTCCATTGAATGGAATCAATAAATTATGAACTTGTAAGGTTTATGCCTTTATGGTTTAAGATCTTGTGTGATAATCTAATTACTTATACCATAAACCACAAACAATAGATTGTGAACTTGTAAGGTTTATGGTTTAAGATCTTGTGTGATAATCTAATTACACACACCATAAACCATATTCTATACAATTCTTTTTTTTTTGTTTTGTTTATTTTTTTTTTTTTTTATGAATTAGTAGATTGATTTCATTCAACAACTAAACCAAACTTACAACTCGGACAAATAAACCTAGATAAATTGGGAACAAAACAAAGACCTACATCTCTGTTTCAGAAATTTTAACCCCATAAACCAGAAAAAAAGAGAGAGAGAGAGAGAGAAAGAAAACTAACTTCATATCAGAACATTAACATTGAGATTCCAGTTTTGACAGAAGCTGAAATTTTTCCTAGACTTCTTGAATCTTCCTTTTCCTAAAATTCTGGAACAGACTTCCCCAAAAATCGATCATCTTTAAAATATGTTCATCTGGTTTTGGTTGGCCACTATGCTTAATCTCATTTATAGCACGCCAAAGGTTATAGACATCAGCCATGGACTTCAACTTCGACTTCCTACACCCCACACCAATCACATCCTGCCAAGAGAAAGGAGGGGAAGACATAATGTAACGAAGCATTCTTGCCTTCCAGATACGGCAAGAGAAACCACACTTGAAAAAACTATGATCTCAACTTTCAATACCACTTGCGCAAAATAGGCATAAAACATCACACTTATACGATCACACGTGGAAAGGATATTCCTTATAGCCAACCAACAGACAAAAGCTTGCGTGGGAATAACATATGGAAACCAGACAAGCTATCACCAATCCACCTACATTTTCCTTCTTCTTAGAGCATCCCAAGTATCATAACTGGCATAATAGTCTTTCCTAGAGGCCTACCAAACAAGCTTATCACAATCACCTATTTTGATCTCCGAGAGTCTACTTTGAATTTCCACAAGGGCATTTGACCTTGCAGGACGCTAGCACAAATCACCATTGATTAGGACAATAGAGAGTTTAGCCTCAAACCTACTTTGAGCATCATACACAGCCCGAAATCCATACTACTCCAACAGAACTCCATCAGGATGCCAATTGTCCACCCACATATGAATACTTGTCCCATCTCCAACCTTAAATTTGCGGAAGAGCTTAGCAATATCGCGCAACTTCAGGAGCTTCCGCCAGCTCCAAGAGCAATCTTGAGAAATATTCAATACAATTTATGGATAATTTACATGTAGATGGTAAGATATCAATAAAGATAAGCATGTAAATAGGTTATATGCTATTAACAGGAACGGATCTATTTAACGGCCAGGGGTGGCCTGGCACACCCCTGCCCCCCCCCGTCCCAGATTTTTTCTCCAAAAAAAAGAAAAGAAAAGAAAATCTAAAAAAAATTCTAAAAAAATTAAAATTTTACCCTTAATTTTTTTTTTTTAGTTTTGCCCCCTAATTTTATTTTATTTTCAATTTGGCCCCCCCAATTGTCAATGTTGGCTCCGCCAATGATGCTATATATTTATGCTCAATTAAATAAATAAGTGAATAACAACTTTATTTAATATAAACTAAAATGTCTTACATTAACCATAAATTTTAAGGCGCTATCCCAACATTATATTGAAGGACTCTCGAGCTCAAGGCCAAATGGAATCTCATGTACAACGTGGCTCACGTCAATTATGGTTACGTAAATGCAAAAAGTAGGTGGATAGGTCACATGTAGTAAGGGAGAGGTTAGCGGTAAATAGTCAAAAAATTTCCAACTTCATACTTGGTATATATGTTAAATAGCTGTGCAAAAAATTCACTAACATTTAATGGTTAATAAAAATTATGAAAAACTTCACTTACACTACTCCTAATCTTTCATCACTTTTGCAATCATATCTTTAAACTTTAAAAATGTTCAATTTAAGGTCATCAACTTTCAATTTTTTGCAATATCAACCATCCCATCTAAATTTAGCGTTAAATTCTAACAGAGAAAGTGAAATCCCCAAAATACCCCGCCTTTCTAAAAAAATAAAAAAGGAAATCTGACCCATAATGGGTCACGTTTTGTGACCCGTCGGTGGGTCACTTTTGTGACCTATCGGTCGGTCACCATTGTGACACACGATGTGTAATGTTTGTGACTCGCCTTGGATCGTCTTTGACACACGGTGGGTCAGTCACGATTGTGACTCGTCGTGGGTCAGGTTTTGTGATCCATGATCTGTAATGTCTGTGACCCGCCATGGATTAGTTTTTGACCAACAGTGGGTCAAACTTTTGGTGACAGATATTTATTATACTCATAACAGGTGAATCACTACAAAGTACTTCTCGGGCATTTTCTCAAATAGCAATTGTGCAACTTCCAAACTACCCAACTGTTGAAACTAGTGTGTAAAACTTCAATTGCATTAAGTTGTTTTTGCTAAATTGTATCTTATTGAACATTGGATATATATATATATATATATTATTGCTTTACATGTACATATATTTTGAGTATTTCATATGATATATTGTTTTACTGAAACTATACCAAGCTCAGTAGCATGTATGAGACACATGGGCTAGGGACCTTATCCCTAGCCCATGCATCACATTGAAGTGATGAAAGGCTAGGATGAACCCTAGGATGAACCCTAGTCTTAGCCGTCCACCACTTGGAGTTCTAGTCTATCTAGAACTTCATTTAACAGTTTGTCCTACATTGCTTGTATCTCCCAGTCTCCTAGTATTCTGAGCCAATAAATAGATATGCATGTAGCTCTTCAAAGGTAAGTAATTTTGCTATAATTCTTTAGTTTTTACTAAGAACTAATATTCTTGAGTTAACTCTTGAAAATAGTTTAAATTTTGAAGATCAAGTTTAGAGCCCACTCTCTTGGTTATCATCAGTCATTGGTGAGAAGATCTAGAAGTTGAGTCAAAAACACGAAAAACAAGTTTTTCATCATTCAACATGAAAGATTCAAAGTCCATTGGCCCATAAGCAAATGAGTGACATTTTATTATTAAACACGTTCAAGTAAGTACTCTAAACATGTTTGTTTGAATTATATAGCCTTGTTTATCTTGAAGAAAAATTTTCTGGGATCGATATTCCGCTGCTTCTAATTGGATTAGCACATGATCCCCACCACCAACTTAATTGGTATACATGGACAATCGTGCGGTATTCACTGCTAAATCCTTACATAAGTTGCTCACAACAACTAAATAGTACGTGATCCTTCTTTGCCTCTACCCTCTCCCGATTTTCCCTTCGGTAATGCAAGGTTTGGTTCGGTTTTCGCTCCCAATCGACAGACGAACCCTTTGTTCTTTGTTCTAGCAAGTAATCTTTTTCCGGGCGTAGGGTAATTGAAGGTGTGGATGAGAAGCCACAAATTTTCATTCCCCATATGATAATGAACCAGAATCAAGCTCAGTATGCTAAAAACCTGGCTTTGTTTATGCCTCTGACGTATGCCCAGTTGCAAGAGCACCACCTTCTTTCACCGCCGCCGACAAAAAGGCTCAATCCTAAGGCTATTGGTTCAAACTATCAGGTTCCTAAGGTGCCATTTTCAGATTATGGGCAAGAATTATTTCTCCGGCGACAACAAAGTCAAATGGCACCGGTAGCCACCCCCAAATCTTTATATATATATATATATTTAAAAATAAAAATAAAAATTTAATTACAAAAAAAAAATATATATATTTTAAGATGATGCGGCGAAAAGGGTGGCGTGGCACTAGCAGAGGTTGTGAAAATGGATGGAAAACTCACAGAGGGACTGGTGTCAAATTCGCGAAAAACAAAAGGATCCAATGTATAAAAAAAAAGTGAGGGGTTTGTCAAAAAATATATTTACCCTTTTTAAAAATATAATTATGAAATCAAGGTATTTTTGTAATTTTATAAACATCTTAAGGGTATAATGGACATTTTAGTCGTCAACCGTTTGATTTAACGCTGAATTTGGATGGGAGGGTTGACATTGCAAAATTTAAAAGAGGGTGACCCAAAATTGATATTTTTTATAGTTTAAGGGTAAGATTACAAAAGTGATGAAAGATCAAGGGTGGTGAGTGAAGTTTTCCCTAAAAGATTTGTTGAAAAAGAACCAAATTTTAAGGGTAAGATTGCTTTTTGTTGTTTAATGTTCATTTAATTCAATCCACCCAACCATGACCATAAGGCAGAAATCAAAAATTGTTTGAATTTAATGAATACCTCTATAACGTTTATTTAGGGGAAACTTTATAAACCTTCCCTGAACTTTCACTCTATTTTAAATGACCCCCATAAAGTCAAAAAACCCTCAATTTCACTCATCGAACTTCTAATTTGATACAATGTCCCCCGTCTATTAGAATTTGGCATTAAATCAAATGGAAAAAGTGGTAAAATGACCTTTATGCCCCTAAATTTTTTATAAAATTCTAAATTTATGCTTACTTTCAAATTAAAAAGGAAAAAAAAATAATTTTTTGTTAGAAAAAAGAAGTTAAAAAAGAAAAAGAAAAAAACTCACACTGTGACACAACGTGGGTCATGTCAACACCAGACCCACGACTGTGGGTCTGTTGACCTAAAGCAAGGTGAGCCACGTAGGTCAACACCAGACCCACAGCTAGGTCACCACCAGACCCACGGCAAGGTGATGGTGGTTACCCCGCCGTGGGTCAGCAGACCCAGAGTCGTGGGTTTGGCTGTGGTCACCTTGTTACCCACGGGTACCTATACCCTATTTTTTTTTTTTTTTTAAAAAAAAAAAAAAAGAATAAAAAGAAAAAGAATAAAAATTTTGAGGGAAATTTCATCATTTTCAAGGGTGCCGTTAGGATTGAACGCCAAATCCTAACTGAGAGAGGGGACATTGCATTGACTTAGATGTTCAAGGGTTGAAATTGAGAGTTTTTGAACTTTAGGGGGGTCATTTCTAAACAAGCGGAAGTTCATTGGTTTTGTGAAATTTTCCCTTTATTTTATTTTATTTTCCTTTTTATTAGTATTGATATGTTTTGCTATTCTTTTCTAAGAAGTGTACCTCTTTTTTGTTAAAATTGGGTTTAAATTAGTTAAGTGAGAAAGTTAGGGGTACTAAATCTTTTACTAAAACATGGGTACCAATATTATGTGAAGCTTATTCATTGGAGATAATCAAAACAATTAATAAAAAAAAATGCTACCAGTACCAATAAATAGAAAGAAACTGGAAGACTGGAAAGGCAAATTTCTGTCACAGGCTGGTAGAGAAATTCTCCTCAAAGCAGTAGTTCAAGCAATTCCAGCATACTGTATGAGCGTTTCCCAGCTCCCCAAGTTACTATGCTCGCAAATCCATTCCTTAATGAACCGGTTCTGGTGGGGAAGCAATTCGAATTCCAAAGGGGAGCATTGGATGAGCTGGTCGCGCTTGGGTCTCCCTAAACAGCTGGGCGGTCTTGGCTTTCGGGATCTAGAGGTTTTTAATTTAGCTCTCCTAGCAAAACAAGATTGGAGGTTGATCCAGCAACCCAACTCTTTGCTGGCTCAAGTTCTTAAAGGGATGTACTTCCCTGGGGCCACCATTCTGCAGGCAAAAATCGGAGCAAACCCCTCCTTCACGTGGCGAAGCATGCTTAATGTTAGACCCCTACTGGAGGAAGGGCTGATGTGGAGGATCGGGAACGGAAAGCAGGTTCGGATTTGGGGTGATAAGTGGATTCCTTCTTCCACAGACCACCGTGTTCACTCCCTGGTCTAGCTCCTGTCTCCCGATGAGAAGGTGGCTAAACTGTTGGATCCAAGTACGGGCTGGTGGAACTATGAGTTACTCAATGCTATCTTTACTCCCATAGAGACAGAAAAGGTGTGTAGTGTGGTGCCAAGTCCCATGAATCAAGAGGATAAGCTGGTCTGGCAAGGATCTAAAAATGGATGCTTTTCAGTGAGAAGTGCCTATCACCTTGAAATGGACAGAAGGGTCCAGGACACAGGGGAGGCTTCAAACTCGGGCGAAATAAAAAAAATTTAGAAGACCATGTGGAGCTGGAAATACCTGCCAATGCTGAAAAACTTCCTATGGAAACTGGGTAGCAATATTCTTGCCACACGGGAGAGCTTGTTCTGCAAAGGTATAGTTCAAGACCCTTTTTGCCCTTTTTGTCTTACACATGTAGAATCAGCCTTTCATGCATTGTGGAGTTGTCCTGCTTCTGTTGCTGTTTGGCAAGAGTGTGGATGCAGTTTACAGAAAATGGCCTTAGTTGACTGTGACGGAATGCAACTCATCAATTTGCTCAAGGAGAGGCTGGACAGGGACGAGTTTATAGTAGCCATGTTGGTGATGCGCTCAATTTGGTTTCGAAGGAACGAATATGTGTTTCAAGGGAAGTTCACCCCGCCCTGTCAGGTCATCTTGAAGGCGAAGTCTTGGCTGCTATGTGTGAAGAGTCTCGGTAGGAGGTACTCCCAGACAACTTGGCAGTGAAAAATTCCCCTTCTCAGTGGCGGGCTCCAGGGGGTGGTTAGCTCAAACTTAATTGGGATGCGGCTATACATAGTCAAACAATGAAAATGGGCGTTGGAGTAGTAGTCCGGAATCAAACAGGAGAGGTGGTAGCAGCATTAGCAAAAGTCCTTCCATTGGTAGATGACCCCACAGTGGCTGAAGCTATAGCAGCTTGGTTTGCAGTGAAGTTATGCGTGGACTGCAGGTTTCAATAGGTTGTGCTGGAGGGGGACTCTATGACAGTAGTTTCGGCACTAAATCAGGCCTCGCCAAATTGGAGCTCCTATGGTCAATTGATAGAGGATACAAAAGTGTTGGCTCGAAGTGTGCATCGGGTGGAAATAAAATTTGCTAGCAGAGTTGTCAACTCTACAGCACATTCACTAGCCAAAAGTGCTATTTTGCATTTATTAGATGAATTGTGGAGGGAGAAATGTCATTCCTACATCCGGTCTATTGTACTTGTTGAGCAAGTTTCATCTTTATGATTTATGAGAATCACTATTTCCTCAAAAAAAAAAAAAAATAGTTCCTCATCATTTTGGTACATATTTCTTGGTAAAAGATTTGATACCTGTAGTATTTCTCTAGATAAATTATTTTGGACAGAAATTTTCTACAAAACCCACATATAAGATTGACATGTGTCCCTTGGTATGTAAGAAGCACATGTTATTTAAATAACATGTGCTTCTTACATGCTTTTTTAATAGCATTAATAAAAAAATATGTGATTCTCACATATTTAAAGGACTTGTGTCCTTTTTATATGTGGGTTGTAGGAAATTTCCTACAAACCAGTTTGTATGAAATTTCTGTCACTTGAAAATTTAATGGGCTACTATAAAATCGGTTGTTAGTTCAGACGGCTTTTTTATATTTTCCCAAAAAAAAATGCTTGAAAATCCAATTAAATCACATAAACAAAAAAACAAATTCCTTCAGAAATTCAAATGAATTTTAAAAAATATAAGAACCTTGATTTTAGTGTAATCCCTATAAATTAAAATATGTTAAAATCTTTTTTTTTATTAGAACAGTTTCCGTTGCTGTGTGAACGACACGCTCTTCGATGTTCTTTACACTCTCAAGATCACTGCAAGCTAAATAAAATTAAGAGACCCTTCCAGGGATTTCGCTCGGATGCCTAAGTCAGTTTCTGAAAGAAAAGTAAGTTTAGGCATAAAATATTCAGCCTTTCGCTTATAAATGTGGTATGGGCCTATTTATAGGCAAAGATGTGGAGTCAAACTTGAATTTGGTTTACTAGCCTCACTTAAACTAGGAGTGTTTGGTATTTGATTTGTTCTGTGAGTCATATTCCCTTTCAACTTGTTGACCAGATTTTTTAAAGAGCTCTTATTGGACTCAGATTGGGACTATTACCCCAATTTGACTTAGAGTAATATTATTCCCAACAGTTAGGCCCAAATTCCCTTATCCGAGGCATGCTCAGATAATGAGAATTTTATGTCTCGAAAAATTCGAGCCTTGGCTTGTTTTAAAGCTTGAACAATCTTTAGCTTCCTACATTCGAATGACTTGGGTTTAACTGTTGCACTTCCTGGGAACACCTAGCGTGTGATCACACTCGAAACACGCCTTTCTATCCTGATGGATATGGACCTACCCCTTTGGCTTCGGATTTTGAAGGTAGTGCTCACTACCAAAAAAAAAAAAAAAAAGGAGGGGGGGATTTTTTGACGTTACTACAGTAAATAGCAACATGTCAAAGATTGCCACTTTACTAAATTTAAAGTCAATTTAATTTTAATATATATATATTGAAATTAAAATTCATTAGTGATGTGTCAAATTTCCACGCGTCAATAAGTATTGATGTGACAAAATGCCACGTCAATGATTATTGATGTGTCAAAATGACACATCAAGAGCGAGTAACGTGTTATTTTGACACCTCAATACTTATTGAGGTGTTATTATTTCACACATCAAAAATTAATTAATTAATAATATTAATTATGTGTTTAAAAAAATATATTAGGTGACAAAATTTAATTGGTATACCCTTATAATTATATCATTGTAGTTTAGGGATTTTTTCACTCCATATATAATGATGGATAGAAATTTCCTACAAATCAGTTTGTAGGAAATTTTTTACAACCCATATATAAAAGTGACACGTATCCTTTAAACATGTGAGAAGCACGAACATAAATTTTCTACAAACTGGTTTGTAGGAAATTTCATACAACCTACATATAAAAAAGACACATGTCCTTTCTCACATGTTTTTTAATTAATGCTATTAAAAAGCATGTAAGAAGCACATGCTATTTAAATAACATGTGCTTCTTACATGCCAAGGGACATATGTCAATCTTATATGTGGATTGTAGAAAATTTCCTGCAAACCGGTTTGTAAGAAATTTTTGTCAATTTCCAAGTGTACTAATATGACCCATCAAACAACTAAAATGTGCCAAAAATGCCACTTTTGTCGAAATATTCCTATAATACCCCAATTTCCAACTAAAAAAACAAAAGAAAAGAAAACTAAACTAAACTATTTTTTTATTTTTTATTTAAAAAAAAGATAAATGCAAATTAATCCATGTGGTTGGCTTAAATTACAATTCTCTCACTACGGAATAAAAAATAATTCAAAAGTCTTCAAGGTAGGCAAAAAATAATAATTTAGTCATTGTAGTCAAATTCCGTCAAAATACTTGACGGATTCTGTTAGTGTCTACGTCAACACCAAAAAAATGATGATATGTATCACTCTTTGTAAAAAAATATTAAGGGTAAAATATAATTTTGCCCCCCCCCCAAAACTACCACACTTTCTCCGGATGGTACCTCAAACTAGTTTGGTAGTACTACCAAGGCTTGCACTCTAACCCCCAAACTACCAAAACTTTTAAAAAATGCCCATTTTGGGGAAATGTCCTCATAACATCTCTACCACATGTCATTTTTCAATTAAAAAAAAAAAAAAAAAAAAAAAAAAAAAAAAAAAACTAAAATTTCTTTCTTATTTTTATTTTTTAAAAAAGATGGGTGTTTGGGGTGGCATTTATTCCAAACCGCGACCCGATCTTCCCGACATCCCTCCGGTTACCGTTCATTTGTAACGCCGTGATGGTCGATTTTATAGCCTGACTCAGTGAGTTCCGATTCACAATCATCAACTCACTGATCTCGGCCGAGCTCAACCTCGCCTCGCTCTGGAAAATATCCTCCATCTGAGAGAAAAGATTGTGATCCTTGATCCCCAGGTAGCTATTGGTCAACGTTTTGAATGCCAAAAAATAAAGAGAGGAAAATGGATATGAACATCAACGAACAAGCTCACGACCGTTGATTTTTCAGTCAGAAACCAATCGAGATCTTCCACAATGATGACAGACTTGCTCGTCATTTGTAAAAAAACAAAATTTAGATTGAAATCATTCATAACCTTCGAAAGATTAATATCATAGACATCAAATAATAGGAAATTAGCCATGTTCGTGTTCAGAAAGGCAGGAACGAGTTTGCCGAGCTACACGCTTGCATCGTGCCCAACGACGATGCTGGAAAGAAGCAGTACGTCCTTTGGTCAATTGTAATATATTTTTTTTAAAATAAAAAAATAATTTGTTTTTTTTTAGTTTTTAACTTTTTTTTTTCAATTTGTCTAATTTCTTTTCTAAGTTTTTTTAATTTTTTAATTTTTTGAATTTTGTGATTTTCTTTAAAATTTAAAAATGACATGTGGCATGGGTATTATGGGGATATTTTGCCAAAATAGGCATCTTTCAAAGGCTTTGGTAGTTTGGGGGCCATCCAAAGAAAGGATGGTAATTTGGGGAATAAATTGTATTTTTTTTTTCCAAATATTAATATATTAAAAATATATATTTATAAAACTAAATCACTCATTGCAGTCAAATTCTGTCAAAACTCTTGACAGATTGGGTTATTGTGCCACATTAGCATCAATAAAATGACGACACATGTTACTGTTAATAAATAGGAAAAAAATACAATTTAGCCCATAAACTACCATCATTTCTTCGGATGGCCCCCCCAAACTACCAAAACCTTTGAAAAAGACCAATTTTGACGAAATATTCCCAAAATACCACTGTCACATATCATTTTTCAATTAAAAAAATTAAAAATAAAAATAAATTTATAAAAACCAAAAAAACTAAAATTTTATTTTATTTTTTAAAAAAAATATTGCGATGGACCGGAGGATGTACTGCTTCTTTCCAGCATCGTCGTTGGGCACAATGCACGCCTGCAACTCGGCAAACTCGTCCTCGCCTCTTCGAACGCAGACATGGCTAATTTTCTATCATTTGATGTCTATGATATTGATCTTTCGAAGGTTATGAATTATTCTAATTTGAATTTTGGTTTATTACAAACGACGAGCAAGTCTATCATCGTTCTGGAAGATCTCGATTGATTTTTGACGGAGAGACCATGAGCTTGTTCGTTGATGTTCATATCCATTTTTCTCTCTGTGATTGTTTGGCATTCAAAATGTTGGACAATAGCTACCTGAGGCTCAAGGATCAAAAGGCTTTTCTTTCAGGTGGAGGATATTTTTCAGAGCGGGGCGAGCTTGAGTTCGGTCAAGATCAACGAGATGTTGATTGCGAATCGGAACACACCGAGCATAGCTATAAAATTGGTCATCACGGCGTTGCCAACGGACGGTAACTGGAGGGATGTCGGAAAGATCGGGTAATGGTTGGGAAATAACGCCACCCCAAACACCCATCATTTTTTTATTTTTTTTTTAAAATAATAATAAGAAATAAATTTTTGTTTATTTATTTTTTTAATTTGTTTTTGAATTTTTTTTTTAAAAAAATTTTAATTGAAAAATGAAACGTGACAGGAGTACATGAGGATATTTCGCCAAAAGGGGCCTTTTTCAAAAGCTTTTGTAGTTTGGAGGGTCATCCAGATAAAGTGTGGTAGTTTGGGGGACTAAATTGTATTTTTTTCCTAATAAATATATATATAAAATATATAAAGCTAAAAGATTAAAAAATTAAAATTTATTAATTGAGGTGGCTGCTAGACACCCCTTTTCTTCTTCTTCTTTTTTTCCTTTTTTTTTTAATTAAAAAATTAAGTTCTAGATTTCTTTAACTTTTTAGTTTTATATTAATAGTTTTTTAAAATATTTATTTATTTATTTTAAAAATATTTTTTATTTTATTTTTGAAGAGAATAAGATTATTATAGGAATATTTCGATAAAAGTGGTCTTTTTGGCACATTTTGGTAGTTTGATGGGTCACATTGGTGCACTTGAAAATTCAGGTGAATATTCTAAATCTGTTAGTTCAGGGGCTTTTTTATATTTTTCTCCATTTTTTGGAAGTGCTTTCTCTACTTTTGAAAGCAAAATAAGACAAAAATTTAGTTGATTGTTGAGCATGAACAAAAAATAAACACACATCTAAAACACCAAAGAGGTAATTAAGCATTAAATCTGATGTGAGATGATTTATTTGATTGCATCAGAGATTATTGCTAATTTTCTATCAATGCTTTTATAATTAGAATCCAAGTTTTCGTATTGTGCTTTATTTATTTATTTATTATTATTCTTTATATTTTTCATTTTAAACTCTCCCTATGGGAACAATATTTTAGCATGTTTCAATTTATAGGGATTAAATTCAAATTAAGGATCTTATGTTATACTTTCTTTTTCTTTTCTTTTTTTTTTTTTTTTTTTTTTTTTTTCGTTTGTGTGATTTACCAAGATTTTTAGCCATTTTTTAAAGTGATTTTTTATCTTTGAAAAGCAAAAGAAGGGAAAATTTATTTGATTGTTGTGCAGAAAATGAATAGAAATGCTTTTAAAACACCGAAAAATTAATTAATCATTGAACCTGATGTGGGATTTATTTGATTGAATTAAAGGTTGAGTGAAATATTTTGTTTTATTTTGTATTCATAAAAAAAAATAAAAATTGTTTAATTTTGTTCTGTATTTTTTTTTTTTTTTGAATGTTTAGAATTATAAAAGTAGATTTATTCGACTATTGTGCAGAAAATGAATAGAAACGCTTTCAAAACATCGAAGAAATAATTAAGCATTGAACTTGATATGAGATGAGTTATTTACTTACATTAATTCCACAAAGCCTGCACCACCTGAAGAGTGTCGCCTTCCAGCCCCACCCGTTGGTGGCCCAACTCTCTACAAAAATTAGCCGCCCTCAATGCTTCTATAGCTTCTGCAATACAAGGATTGATGATATGACCCTATGGAGCAGACCAGGTAGCTAAAACTTCGCCCTTGCAATCCCGGATGATGACTATGATACTCATCTTCCATGTATGCCTATCCACAACTGCATCCTAATTGACCTTGACAGAATTTCCAATCAGGACTTGCCATATGAGATATATAGTATGATCCACTGTTGTGTTTGTCTTCAGACGAGAGTTTGCATTTCATTGACCTGGATGTTTCTTTATGTTTTTATGTATAAAATTTCCATGGTTGTAAATTGATTATTTTTATGTTTGTTTGTTGAGAAAGTTTCTTTGTACCAAACACTGATCTGAATCTAGTTTTTGAATGAGATATGAATCTGTTTTGTTGTGAAATTTTTGGTTGAACTGTTCTTCATTTAGAAGTGTTTTTTTCTAGTTTTGAAAAAAAAAAAATAAGGCAAAAACTTATTTTCTTGTTGTGCAGAAAAGGAAGAGAAATTTTTTCTGAAACAGTAAAGATATAATTAAGCAATGAACCTGATATGAAGATGATTTATTTGATTGCATTAAATATTGAATGAAAGATTTTGTTTTATTTTGTATTTATAAAAAAATTGTTTGTTTTGCTCTATTTTTTTTTCAAGAGATATGATACGTTTACAATTTTCGTACAGCTTATATACAACTCAAACATTTTTTATTTTTTTTAAATTAACCATTGGATGTGTAGGACCTATATGTAGAAAAATATATCCAATAGTTAATTTGAAAAAAAAAATTGTTAGAATTGTGTCAAGAGTTGTACAACAATCATTATTTCTTTTTTTTCAATGCTCATAATCATATGCATGGGTTTTACTTGTATTGAAATATAATAAGCATCACACCAACAATATCAAAGATTCCTACTAATTTTCTATTGATGCTTTGATAAACAGAATTCAATGAGATGATTGTTGTGCAAAAAAGAAATAGAAACTCTTTCGCAACACTAAATAGATAATTAAGCATTGAACCTAATGTGAGATGATTTATTTGATTGTTTTAAATGTTGAGCGAAAGATTTTGTATTACTTTGTATTCATAAAAAAGATTTTGTTTATTTTGCTTTATTTATATTAACATATAATAGGTACGACATCAACAATATTTATATTAAAATATAATAGGTATTACATGTTTTAATTTATATGAATTAAACTAAAATTAATGTTCTTACTTTTTAATTCATTTGAATGTTTTATGAGTTTTTTTTTTTGTGTGTATTTTTTACACAGATTTTCTGGCATTTTCTGCATTCACTTTTTCTACTTTAAAAAGCAAAAGAAGGTAAAAACTTCTTTGATTGCTATGTAGAAAAGGAACATGAACGCCTTCGAAACACCAAATAGATAATGAAACATTAAACTTTAGGCAAGAGGATTTATTTGATTGCATTAAATTAAAGATGGAATTGCATTTTTAAACTTACAATGAAAAGTACAATAAATGTGTTTAAATTGTTCGGGTTATGGTCTAGTATGTATAAACCACAACAAGTCTTGATGGAATAGTTTAGCCAAACATCAACATAAAGTCTTTAGTTTCCATAAATTCTTCCTTGGCCTTCCTTGTTCAATCTCTCGTGAATCTCCAACAACTTTCCTTCCTATTCGTTTGCCTTTTTTTTTTTTTTTTTGGATGAATCAAATCTCTTATAACCAAACAATGAGTCAACATACACTTCCTAGCAAAAAAATTGGAAAAAAACAGAGATACTCACAGTAGCTACAAACAAAAGTAAAGCCAGCAACATGCTGAACAAGCTGATATACCCCCACTAAGCAATAGAAACAGAAAAATACATCAAAGCTTCAACAACAAAACCATCGCATACAATCTGTATCCCCTGAACCAACTAAACACAAAGCAAGGGTTGTAAACTCCATTTCTGAACCAGAAGAAAACTATTCACTATCTTCTTGGCCGAGCACCTAGTAAGTAACCTCGACCGGATCTCCCATTTCACTTGCTTAATCAATGCCTCCTCAGTATGAGGGAAATTGCCATGTAATAAGTCATTTCAATGCCTCCAAAGGTGATAAATGGTGGTGCCAAAATAGAGCCTACAGATAGTAGCATGTAAGCTTTTACCCTTCAAACGAGCTGCACACCAACTGCCCACAGAGTCCCAGTCCACAAGAGGATCATACACTAAACAATCAGCCATAAATTCATAATACTCTTCCAAACTCGACAGCTAAAACTACAACTGAAGAAAAGATGATCACGACTCTCTTGACAAGCAAACCAAGAAAGGCACAAAGTGGAACCCGTGAACCCCCAAGTGCACATTTTCTCCTTGGTAATGAGGGCATCCCTAAACACCAACCACAAAATGAAAGCATGTTTAGGGATAGCCAGTGCATACCAAACAACCTTATGCCATACTACCTCCTCAGATCTGGGTCTAATCTGCTCCCAAGTTTGAGAACAAGAATAATTCCCAGTAGAGGACTTCCAAATAGGAGTGTCATCTCTTCCAATCTCAACTTCCGGTATTCGTTTGCCTTTCATTTCGTATTTTCAGTTGATCAATTTCCCAATCGGCATCTTCCGCTAGAAAAGCCTATTTTTATATGGCCGAAAAATAAATTTAGACTTGTATGTTGAGAGGAATGTATCAATCCAAAGTTGACCATGTAGTAGAACAAATGAAATAATCGGGATAATAGCTGAAGTGATGACAACAACCGGAGCCCATGCCCTTGCGCTTGTATACACCAAAAAGAAAGTTACGCTGAAGGCTACCATCATGCCCGCCATGGAGATGAAGAGTGTAGCAAGTCCAATCATCAACTTTGAAGGTAATGACTTTAAGAAATCATCTTCTGTGTAACGTGACATGAGAATTGACAAGAATATTACTATTGAAGTTGAAGAGGAACACAGTGTTATTGCATCTGAAATGAAGAATACCATAAACCAGTTACTTTTCACAAAAATAGGAGTCCCTGTTTCTTGTTTGCTGACACCTGCTACAGTGAAGGTTGCAACAAAAATCACAATCGCAATCAATGATGCCACGAGCATGCAATACTTTGATGTGTCCTTCATCCACTTTTCACCATCTTTCTGCAAATTTTTATGTGCCTTTATAAAGATCTCCTTAGGTGTTTGGCCTTTTGAATTCTTCCTGTTCACGTATGACCGCGGCACAATTTTTTCTATCTCCTACAATTGACCAAGTATAAATTGGCAGGTTACAATTGAACCATTATATATGCAACCAGAAGAGAAAAAAATATATATATTATTACTCACCTTAAACCACAACAACTCTCGTTGCATTTGAAGGGCCGCTCCTGATACGATATTTAGTCGATCTGAAGGAGCCAATTTTCCAGCTAAATGCAACATGTTCTCTTTGGTTTTTAAAGTAGCATAGGATGCAAGACTATCCTTGTCGGCACCTATCTCAAATATTAGATTGAACACACTTTCGTGTCGATATAAAATAGCAATGTGAAATATACTCATTTTATTTTTGTCTTGTTGCCATATAAGGTCAGGATAAGAGCGTGCAAGTATAACTAGAAATTCAACATTTCCAACTTTTGCAGCTTCAAAAATTAAAGCCATATTATTGTTAACCAAGTTTGATGAGAACTGTTTGTCTGGAATTCCAACCTTCTCCCAAAGTTCTTCAACTAATTGATGGGCTAATGTCTTCATCAAAGCTTTGTTATAGATCCCTTTGAACCCTATGGTTGAGAAAAGAATCTATTCAGAACTCAGAGATGGTTTGGTAATAAAGAAATATTAAATTTATATACTTATTTTACCAATATCCATAATAAGAAACTATACTGAAAGCTTTATAAAATAAAAATGCAAAGATAACTAAAGCATTAGATGCGGGTACTTGCGTCCTAATTATATATTGACTTCTTAAGATAAGTTTTGTCTTTGCATAACTAGACACTTTAAATCTCTTCTATCTTTTGAATTTTAGTAAACAGAAATGCTACCTTTTGCCAATATAGAAAAATATTACTCCCGATGGTCATGTTCTTGTGTGTGTGTGTATAAAAGAAATGGTACAACTATTACAGTAGATTGAGACATATAGACTAGAAAAAAACTTATTTCATAGTTTAGAAGTAGATATCATCTAAAGATTTGATAAAATCGATTTAGAACATCTCCAACAAATTATGTAAACCCCTCATATAAGTAGAATACATTAATTTTTTGCTATTTACTGTACCACACAATAAAAGTAAAATATTGTTTCTCTTATTGGAGAAAGAACCATCGGGTTTTGTGCTTTCTGTATCTTTACTTTTGTCTTTACTAGCTCATAACCTGCTCAATGCGAGGAATTATTAATTATAATTTAATTTTAAAACTTAAAAAACATCTTCATTGCACATAGAACATTGCTTGAATATATAAATATCATAAAATTTTACAATTAAAATAACTATAATTTTAGTTTTAATTCATATAAATTAAAACATTTAAAATATTCCTAGATGAGTAGTTTAAAATGGAAAGAAGTGTAAAGAAAAAAAAGAATAGCGAGAGAAAAACTTGGATTCTGATTATCAAAGCATTAATAGTAGGATTAATAGTAGGAATCTCTGATATTGTTAGTGTGATACCTATTATGTTTTAATAAAAATAAAATCCATATAATTTTTGAACATAAAAAAAAAAGAGCAAAATAAATATTTTTTTTAATGAATACAAAATAAAACAAAATCTTTCACTCAACATTTAATGCAATAAATTAAATCATCTCACATATTGTTGATGTGATACTTATTATATTTCAATCCTATATAGTTCCAAACATTCAAAAAAGAAAATGAACGAAAAATAAAAATAAAAATGAGGGGTTCACGCCACGTGTCACAATTCTAGGCCAACTATAAGTTATAACTCGCCTTTTATATAAATATATGATATATGATAATGAAAAGTTTTTAATTTTAGATTTTTTTAAAAAATTCTCACTACTTAATATATACTATAATGATACTTAATGCTATAATGAGAAAAAATCTTTTTTTGCCTCATGAAGATTCACACCCATGATCTTTTCATTAAAGTACAGTAAATTTATTAAAATCATGACAAAACCGGTTCAACCTTTAAAATTCACCGGTTTTTTACTTAAAAGACCAGTTCAATGTTTAAAAATGATGGATTCACGCCACGTGTCACGATTCTAGGCCACCTCAAAGTTGGAACTCGGTTTTATATATATATATATATAATATGATAAGAAAAGGTTTTTAATTTTAGATTTTTTAAAAAATTCTCACCACTTAAAGCTATAATGACACTTAGTATTATAATGCGAAAAAAAATCTTTATTTTGGTCTCATATGAAAATTCACACCTATGATCTTTTCATTAAAACACAATAAATTTATTAAAATAATGACAAAACCGGTTCAACCTTTAAAATTCACCTGTTCAATTTTTCATAAATGACTGGTTTTCTACTTAAAAAACCGGTTCAATGTTTTAAAATTATCGGTTCACGCCACATGTTATAATTCTATATTAATTATAAGTTGGAACTCGGCTTTTATATAAATTCACCGGTTTTTTACTTAAAAGATCAGTTCAGTGTTTAAAAATGATGGATTTACGCCATGTGTCACAATTCTAGGCCAACTCAAAATTGGAACTTGGCTTTTACATATATATATATGGGATTTGATTCATACACAACACCATCACAACAACCACACAACAATCCCTCACATGAGTGTGGCCCCAGTGTGTGGGGTCCACCCTCATGTGAAGGGTTGTTGTGTGGTTGTTGTGTTGGTGATGTAAATTTAACATTTTCCTATATATATATGATATATGATAAGGAAAAAAAATTTAATTTTAGATTTTTTAAAAGAAATTCAAACACTTAATGCTATAATGACACTTAATGTTATAATACGAAAAAATCTTTATTTTGGTCTCATATGAAGATTCACACCCATGATCTTTTCAGTAAAACATAATAAATTTATTAAAATAATGATAAAACCGGTTCAACCTTAAAAATTCACCGGCTCAATTTTACATAAATGACCAGTTTTCTACTTAAATGATCGGTTCAGTGTTTAAAAATTATGGGTTCACGCCACGTGTTATAATTCTATGTCAATTCTAAGTTGGAACTCGATCGGCTTATATATATATGGTTCTCAAAACATTGAAGAATAATATTTAAATAAAGTAAAGAAATGAATAGAAAATATGTTAGATCGAGTTTGTATTGAAAATGTAGTAGCTAAAATAATAATAATAAAAAAAATGTATTTTGATTAGTTAAAATAGCTAGTATTGCTGGAGATCGATGTTCTTAGGTAATTTGAGTAAAATTGACAAGTTGTGATTAATGTAATAAAAGAACTACTTTGGAAATGTAGTATATATCTTTTCCATTAAAGAAGTTTGAGTTGGAGGCAAACTAACATGAATACTTTAAGAGACATTTCCAAGATGATAGCTGACTTTCGCTGCCAATTGCTAAAGGTTTTCGGGCCAACATTTTCAACGCTCCCAACCAGCATTCAGTGCTGGCACTTGCTATGTTTGGATCCATATGCAAAATTTTCAATGCTACATCTGTTCATAAAAACGGTACATTAATTTGATGATTGTCAAAAGGTTGGTTAAGAAATGCTTATAATATGATCGCTAATATTGCAATAATTAAAAGTGGTAACTTCATCTAACAAAAGTTAATTATAGTCAGAATATGTAAGGGCTTACCAAACATATCATTGTAAATAGTATACTCAAGGAGCTCAGTGCGTTTTCCATCAGTCAAATGTTCAAGACCAGTCAGAGCGAATAGATACGAGACCATGTTCGTATGTCCTAGATAAGCTGCAACAATGAGTGGTGTGTCTTCATTGACATCCTTGATCGATAGCAGTTTATTGTTCATTTCCACCAGCTGCTCAGCAATTCTGACGTTTCCTGATTGAGCAGCAGAGTGAAGGGCCGTAAATCCAGATGTTGTTTTCATTAATTCCAAGTCCTTCGGAGTACTCACGATCAATTTCAACATTTCTGTTATAAAAGCGGTGTGTTGTGCAGCCGCCGCAATGTGAAGTGTTGTCGCTTTCTCTTTCGTTATGGGAGCTCGAACATAGTCTCGGTTTTCCTTAAGAAAAGCCTCAGCAGCCGACCAATCACCTTTTATGGCAGCTTGAAGGAGTGGACGACACGGGCCACGACATTCATCTAATGTCCTTTTCACTGGAATTTTTTTTTATTTTTCAAAAAAGACCAAACGTATTAATTACAACTTGTGGTGAAAAATCATGCCACTTGGATGCATACAGGAAGAACACAAAGCTCTAATATATGTAAGAACACATAATCTAGCAAAGAGATGAGAATAAGAAAAAAGAGACACATAGAATTAAGGTGGTTTGGTTTATGGCCTAAGTACACACGTCAAAGCTTTTTCTTAGCTACATCTTTTATTGATTTATTTGATTGTATACAAGATTCTATTTATAGAGAAAGAGTCTGAACGTTACAAATCTCTTCTATTTCTACACTAAAAATAATAAATCTAATTTATCATCTTATGACTCTTGTCTCTAGAGTTCTCATAACTCTTGTCTCTTGAGTGCTTGTAACTCTTGTCTCTTGAATGTTTGTAACTCTTGTCTCTTGAGTTCTTGTAACTCTTGTCTCAATACGTCCCCGTAAACCTAATGATAGATCACGTATGTTAAGATTTGATCTTGAACATCAAAGGGTTGAAAAAAAAATTGCTACTATTGCCTGAATTGGAACATCAGTTTTTATGACCGAAATTTGGACTTCGGTGAGTCTGGCCGACATTGACTACTATTTCAGGGACTTGGACATTTGCGACTTTGGATGACATCGGCTATTATGGCCGGAAGCGGCTACTATGGCCAGAATTGGGTCGACTATGAGCATGAAACCTCTTTGGGCAGATTTTTTTTCAACAAGAGAGAATTAGGTGGGTGGTACTTGCTAGTAGAGGAAACAATGGCAGTGCGACATGTCATCTTGACATAAAGAGAGACTGACATGGGTGTGAGAAGAGAAATAGGTCGGGCACAAAATGAGAAAATGTGGAAGGATGAGAAAATCCAAGAAAAAAAATTGGCATGCGATAGATAATTGTGGGCATTTTTATTTTGGTTATGATGGAAGATGCAAAAGGATTGATGAGTGAACAAAAAAAAAAAAAAGATTGGCACATGATTGAATATGGGCGTTAACATATGGCTCTGATACCATAAAAGAACACAAAGCTCTGATACCATGTAAGAACACATAATAATTTAAAGAGAGATAAATGAATTAATGAGAGGAAACATAGATTTTAGGTTGTTTGGCCTATGGCCTACATCCGCATGTCAAAACCTTTTTGTTGGCTACATCTTTCATTGATTTGTTTGATTGTATACACGACTTTACTTATAGAGAAAGAGTATGAACGTTACAAGTCTCTTTTACTTCTACATTAAAAACAATAAATTTAATTTATCATTTTATAACTCTTGTCTCTTGAGTATTTGTAACTCTTATCTCTTGAATGCTTGTAATTCTAATCTCTTAAGTTTTTGTAATTCTTGTCTCAATACATGCTAAGATGTTGAATGAACTAATTTATCTCATGACCTTACATATCTGGGGCAAGGGAAATCTTGTGTTAGCACGCGTGTTTGTAATTTTTCTTTTGTTTCATGATTTGTTATTCTTGTTTTGGCCTACAGAAGGTGCTTAACACTAGGGTTGGCAATCCGAGTCAGCGGGTCGGGTTCGTGTCGACCCGGTTGACCCGATTACATATTCGGGTTCAACACGAACCCGACCCGATTATTAATCGGGTTGAATATCCAAACCCGAACACGACCCTATTGTTAAAAGAGTTACCCGAACACGACCCGGGTAACCCGTTGTGCCTTGTGACTTCGTCTTCTTCCTCGTCTCAACGCTGCTGCTCCTCCTCCTCTGTCTCTGTCCTGTACACGTGCCTCTCTCACACCCCATCTCAAAGATCCACAAAGAAGATCATCAAAGAAGATCCACAACAACAAAACAAATCAGAGGAAGGAGATGCAGAAGGCGACCGTTCGGATTGGACTTGGATTTCGAGCAACTTCTAACATCTTCAACCATCTCAGCGAGGCCATCAGGAGGGCGTTCCGGTTCAACCAGCGCTCGATCGACGACGACGACGAGTGGGTCGACGATAGCTTAGGGAGTCAGGGTCTGGGGATCGGAGCTTCGGAGGAGGAGGACTAGAGGAGGCATGATTTCGGAGGAGGAGGAGGCATGATTTCGGAGGAGTCAGTGAAAGTTGAAACGGCTGATTCAGACCGTAGGAGAGGAGAGGAGGCGTGAAACTAATTAGGGAAAGAAAGTGAAAAGGAAAACCGAAAAGAAAATATGCGGCCTGCGGCTGCTAGGTTTGTTCTTTGTTTCAGTTTTTTTTTTTTTTTTTTTTTACAAACGGGTTGTAGTCGTGTTTGGCAGGTCAACCCGCGGGTTGACCCGCCAGACACGAATATAATCGTGTCATAATCGGGTTGACCTGATTATGACCCGAACCCGATTACTATAAACCCAAACCCGAAATTTTCGTGTCGTGTTCGTGTCGGATTCGCGGGTCGTGTCAAAAATTGCCAACCCTACTTAACACAACATGCATTTTGGCTCATTTCAAAATGCAGCTTATGCAAGCTGGTGGAATGGAAATGGAACAAAGGACAGTTTTCCTTTAAACTCAATTTACAGTCTATAAAAATACTACAAAAATACCACTTGTCCTTTGAACGTGTGAAAAACAAATATTTTCTAATAAAAGGGACAAAGATTAAATTTTATTAAAAAATTATGTACTTTTCATATGCTATTTAAAACATGTCGATTTAATTGACTGCATATGAGAGAAAGAGATGACTAATGATACATTCTATCATTTTATCTTCTCAAAATTGATGTTGCATTTTAAAATCATCAGTAAATTTTAGATAAATAACTATTAAATTTTGATCCAATAGTAATTTTAAAAGGCAAAATCAAAGTTAAAAAAATAAAAAGATTGTAAGTACGTAGCATATATATATATATATATATATATATATATATATATATTGGATGAATAAAATGGTAGGTAGCACTACTCGAAAGAGAGAGGTACTTACTTGGGCTTAGCTCCCCTATATATATCTGCACAGATTCAGGTTCATAATCTTCACTTGGGGTTGGCTCCCCTGCATTTGTCTGCACGAATTCTGGTTGGGACGAGGCAGCATCTAATGACGCAAATGCGTCCGATGTTGTTGAACGAAGACTGGAGCTGTAGGGGGAACACTCTGTTGTAGAAGATAATCTTGGTTGATCGATGGAAGAAGTCCTTTCACTCGCAATTCTCACCTTTGCCTTCTGTCTTCCATAATCAGGCGTGTTGATGGCACCTTCTTCCATTTTCCTTTTCTGGTTTTATAAAAATAAATCTAATAGAAAATTAACATATGATCAATATTTATAGAAGTAATGTATTGAGATAGAAAATTGACATATGAACATTTTTCTTGCTCATTTGAAGTTTTCTTTCTTGTACTTACACGACCCAAACTGATAGATAGAGACACCTAGTTGCAATTTAATTGGGACATAACTACAAATTTAGAGAGCGAGACTGATCGATTTGAAATTTTTTTTTTTTTAAGAGGACAAAGTTGAAAAAAAAAAAAAAAAAAAAAAAAGGACTTGAAATTGCATTAAGCGATCCCTCACAACTAACTTATTGATCCTTTTCTTCTGGTTTTTCATAAAATAGCTAGTACATAAGAACCACCATGACAAAAGTAAGAAGAAGAAAAACTGATCGATCAAAAAGGTATGATGCCTGGTTAGTGTTAAAAAATGAAAGAATATGCTGATACAAAGGTAAGAATAAAAGAAAAATGGTCAGGAGAAAGAGAAAAATGCTCAAGTCATGAGGATAACAACAAGAGGTTAAGATTTATTACAGGTACGTACTTGACGATATTACTTACTACTCCAATTCTAGCCGTTACAGATTGAGCTTCAGAGGCGCCTGTTCAGTAGTCCAAAGAAACCGGGATTCTTTTGATGTTCAACCTTGGAGGAGATTTGGTCAAAAAGTCGGGTATATTTATAAGAAAATATATAAGGCGAGCTTTAGAGCATGGTTTTTTTTTTTAAAAAATTTTATTTATTTATTTATTTATTTATTTTAACGAAGTAGTTGATCGTATTGATAATGAAGAGAACATGATGATCTAAATTACGACTTAATTAGGGACAACAAGTTTTTTAATTAGTTATAATATCACAAATTTTTTTTAAGAATTTCACTACAAAAATGATAATGGATGAATTTTATTTCATGATCGAAAAGACTGTTGTTGAGCACAATTACAAAGAGATACAAAGTTTTGTTTTGGTTTTTTTTTTTTTTTTTTTTTTTTTTGTTTATATGTTTATAACAAAAATAAAACACTTTTATATTCGAAAGAAAATTATTTGTAAAGATGATTTTATAGACAACTTTTATACATTACTTATTACTTATGACTTTTATTTTACACGTACAAATATAAAAAGACATATATATATATTGGAATCCTCCAAAAAATTCCAAATCCAGCCCCTCGTATTCATCATTTAATAGGACAAAACACTATTGTTCGGTAGTACGTAGCTAGACTACGTATATGAAAGTCGTTTTCTTTTCAAAGCATACGTTTTCTATAATAATTAAATAAGATGGAGAGCCTCTCCAATTGAGTAATAATTGAAAAGGAAGACTTATCTCTTTCTTGAATTCTCTCAAGATAACAAATGGTATATTTACAACTCTTGTCTAATTTTTATACATTTTTAACAATTTATTATTTTTTTTCTTTTTAAACTAACTATTAGATTTATTTTCCTAAATGCGAGCTCTACATATCTAATAGTTGATTTTAAAAAATTATTCTAATTATGTAGAAGTTGTAAACGTATTATATATATCTCCACACCAAATTATTCTAAATTAAATAGTCATTTTGGAGTGATAGTAAAGATATAGCTAGAATTTTTTCCTAGGACGTTACAACAGATGTCGAGGAGAGTAAGTTTGTTTTTATTCCAACGGAATTCTTCTACACCAAATCCTACATGGCGTCCCTTTTTTGTTTTTTTTTTTAAGAAATATGCTATTTGTAAGTCAAGTGGGAGTGCATCAAATGTACACTCAATACATTTGACAGTATAGGACTCACATCACATGCATGAGACCTGTCAAATATATGCATTGGGTATACACCCAATTTATGTAAAAATAACATATTTCCTTTTCTTTTTTTTTTTCTTTTTTATCAATCAAGTTTAGTGACAGCTTTAAAATGACAATTTATGTAGGACTGAGTTCAACACATGCACCAAAATAACCCATAAAATATCGCTTGAAATCTCCCATTAATTTTGACAGCAATAAGGTCTTTGTTTTTGCTGAGATCTGCCAAAGAAACCACTATTCCCTTCTTTTTGAATATAATCTGGATGCTAAATTTATGATGTTTGAGATTCGTGTCTTCTGTTCTCAGTGGAATCCTCTGTACGTTCCTGGTTAATGATCAATTCCTCACTAGCTCAGACGCATGACCGACTTAGTTCAATCTTTCTCCGTTGTGTTCCTCTACTGGTTCTATGCAGTAATCTTTCATCGCTGCTTGAGTTCTATATAACAAAATAGTAGTTTCATATTTAATTATCTGAATTAGCTAAATATTAATATAATATTTTTATTTGGGTCTAGGGTTTTTAATTCCCTAAGGTTTCTTGAATCTTAATATCTTCTTTTTTCTGGATAGGTACTAGGTAGTACTCTCGATCTTTGGCCTGAAAAGAAAATTAAATAAATAAATAAATAAATTATGTCTTCCTCTAGTGGAAATTCCTCAGTCCACGCCAACTCATAACTCTGCGTCGGAGGAAGACTTGCAGCTCTGGAATCTGGATAGATGAGAGAAAAGGGAAATCCATAAAGCGAAAACGTACAGAAGGTTGGACGATCTGATGGCCCTAGTGGCACTGCTCAGGATCGGAAGGAGCTGGTGTTTTGTCAATATCTTGTAATTTGATGAAGACAATAGACTAATTGATCTAGTGTTTTTTGTATTCTATACTGAGGTGTTTATCTTTTATTTTGAAGGGCACAAAAAACTTGTTTATATTACTTCTTTATAGGAGTTATCCTCAATTAAACAAATATCCATACACTTGCAATATATATATACTTTCAAAAAAAAATATCCATATAAAAAACAAAATGAGACAGAAATCTTACAAATCTGAGAGAAGAGAGGATCTAGTACTAGTCGAGGAAAAAGATTCGGTATTTTCGTGTTTATAATATTTGGTATTCCAATGTGGTGTGTTAATCTGTTATTGTAGACTGTAAATAAGTGAATTTAGCCTAAAACTTGATTGAAGTTATTCTCATTGAATAAATCTACAAGAAATTTCTTGCCATAATAAGGCATGCAAGTAATGCTTTCGTAGGAGCTGAAAGTGACCATGAATTTCTTCTCTATTTAATTGGTGGCAAATTTCATAACGTTTAAAATTAGTGTTTCTTAATTTGTTTATTTTAGTCAGATTGGCATCCCAGAATTTTTATTTTTAAAATAGTTGTCAAATTTTACATAGGAGACAACTTGAAATAGTTTGGTAATTTAAATCATTCTTATCAGATTTCATTGTGGAAGGCATAAATTTTTCTTTTCCCCACAAGAATTCGCAATGATATATCTTATCTATTAAAGTGTCCTACATTGTTAAGATTTTATTGACCTTGACATTTCATAAGTCATGGTATCCCCTCATTTTTCAAGGTATCTTTTGAGAGTGTCAATGGGCCATTGGACTTTTCACATGGTATCAGAGCCGGTGTTTAAGTGTTTCATATCGCTAAGATTTTCTTCATTTGTGCACTTTATAAGCCATAGTGTCCCCTCCTCTTTCAATGCGTTTTTTGAGAGGCTCAATGAGCTCATAAACTTTCTAGAAGCGATTCATGTTTTTTATATTCTTTTTAAAATTGAAGTGATTTTTATAATTGTCATTAGATTAAAATTCAATAATGATCTATCACACTTCTAATGGTAATTTTAAAAACATCAATTTTGAAAAGACCCAAAGAAAACATGCCTTTTAATGGTCCTTTTAAAAAAGCATGTTGTCAAATATTCTCCCGAAAATTTAAGGATAACTAAGGTCTTTCCATAGAAAACCTTTTCAGGCAACCGCACAGCTGGGGCGGAATTATTGACAAGTTCGTTCTTCATTTCTCGTTTTAGGATCCGTTTGGGTTTGTAGTTTCAAAATAGCGATTTTCAAATGTACAATTTGAAAAAATAATTTTTAAAAACGTAGTAAAGCATTTGGCAAAATCACAGTTTAACTTTTAAAATTATAATTTAGTCTTTAAAATACAGTAATTTCAAAAGAAGAAAAAAAATACCCTTTACATGCAATTTGACAAAGCAATTTTATATATTTTTAAATCTAAAATATTTTTAAAATATATATATATATCAAACTAGTCATTTTTTAAGATCTTACAAAGTTTTCAAACTAGTCATTTTTTAAGATTTTTGTTGAAAATCGTACTTTATTCACGAAAGAGGGGAAGGATGGTCCTCTGGCTGGCATCTTGTGGTCGCTAGGAGTGAAACCCAGTTTACGAGGTGATAAGCGATAACTTAATTGCCCTTAGCATTAATTACTCTAATATTTGCACCACGCGTGGACGTAAGTTAAATCTTAGCATTACTCTAATATTTGCACCACGGGCGAATATAAGTTTTTTTTTTTTTTTTTAATTTTATTTTATTTTGAATGACGTGCAAATATGAGTTTTCTTTTTTAAACGACACGTGAATATAATTTTTTTTTTTTTGAACGAAGCTCGAATATAAGTTAAAAGCTCAACATATGCAACCTATGATAATCAAATATTGTATATGATATTAGAATATTCTTTAAAAAAAAAAAATTAACAATCTTAAAAGATGCATGAAGACATATCTACAAAACAGAGCTACAGTGTAGGAGTTGGATGAGGTTGATCAATGAGACAGATGATTGATTATACAAATAAATATGACAGAGCTCATGTACGTGTCAATAATTGTTTTCTTGTCCCAATTATTGACTAATTAGACCTATCTCGTGCATGAATCACTGCCAAACCCAATTTTGAATCTTATCATGTAGCACGCCCAATATTATAATTAACGAGACTCTTGGCACATTTGATCGAATCGAGATTCTGCCAGCTGTTCAAGGAATCTATTTTTTGTTCTCCACTACGCTAAAGGTTTTGTTAACTGCAAAACTACAAGTTACCTCTTGAACCTGTACACTTAATTGGCACAAGCCATGCACTTCTCAGCCATTTTTATATTCTATACATTTTTTATACGTCAATTTCAAATTTATCATTAAATTTGTGGAACTCACAATTTAATAGGCTCATTGTGAGCCCCATAAATTCAAAGTTAAATTTAAAAATTAGATATACAATAGATGTATAAAAGATGCAAAAATATCATTTTGTTATGAATGCATTCATCCATTTGGTGGATGACCATAATTAGTTCCATTTCTTGGAATGCTACACATTCATGTCACCTTTTAGAATCCTTATAACATTCATGTAATACATTGATGTAGCATTTTGATTTATGTTCTACCCTTTTATATTATTGAACCTCCCATTATGATTCTATGTCTATAAAGGAGAGTATTGAGTAGTATGTAGAACACACAATAATAGAGAAAAATCATAAATAATTCCTCAAAAACTAGTTTTACATATTGCAATCTTTTTATCTTGTCTTGTTATTTTCTTTGATTTTATAATACGTTATCAGCATGAAGCTCTAACCAATTGTTGTGTTCTTTTGATCCTTAACATCAAAAGCTATCCGTGAGATATTCTCAATTTATTGTAAGTCTTTTTAAGATTTAGTTATCTTATTATCTATTTTGTTAATTAACGTTCTAACATATGCTTAGAAATTTTTAGTATTTTAAGAATCATGTTATAACATAAGAATCTTATGATCCATATGAGATTAATATGAACTAAAATGTTATTATTATAACGCTATGAATATTGATGTTATGAATCTTGGAAATATTATTAAGAAAGAAAATCAAGCATCCCAACAAGATCGCGCTAAAACAATGATTTTTTTTTCGCCATCATCTGCATGATAATTTTTTTTTTTTTTCTAAAAAAAAAAAATAAAAAAAAAATGAGCACCTTATAGTAAAAGATCCATTGACCTTGTGGAATAGTTTAAGGGAGAGATACGAGCACCAAAAGACAACTATCATTCCAAAAGCTCATTATGGTTGGATGCACTTGATGTTGCATTCTTTAAAATCGACTAACAATTAAAATTGTGTGGTGAAAAAGTCACTTATAATGATATATAACTGTATTTCATGCCTCGAATGTGCTCCTACATCAGCAATATCGAGATTGTAATTTCACAAGATATTCTGAATTAATATATTGTCTGCTAATAGCTGACCAAAACAACGAGTTCTTAATGAAAAATCATCAATCTCGTCCAATGGATTATATACCATTTCCTGAAGTAAAACGAAACTTCATTTCATTGTAATAAAGGAAACAGTGGACGTGGTAGAAAAAGTTATAGAGGTCAATGGGAACGTTCTCATAATTCTTACAAAAGAAATGTTTCATACCACCAGAAGTGAAACCACACTGAGGTGAAACAAAATGAAAAAAAAAAAAGGTTTACAGAATAAACCTAAAAAGAACTATGAAGATAAATATTACAGGTGTAATATGAAAGGACATTGGTCACATACCTGTCGTACGCCTAAACATTTTGTAGACATATATCAAGCCTCCACAAAAGAGAAAAAAAAATGGGGAATCGAAATGAATTTTACTAATCACAGTGATCCTGTAGATCTTCTGGTTTTTCTTAATATTCTAAATGGAGAGGGTATCACTCATCTTGATGTTTCTAATTTCTTTGTAGACTCTAACAAAAAAAAAAACTGATCTTTTGATTGGTGATTAATATGTCTACAACAATTAATATTTTTCCATTATGTCTTAATCACATCATGTTTACATTGTCAACTTTATTTGTATTTTGTTCTTTTCTTTTTTAGTAATGAAATTTAATATATATATTTTGTTTATATATGGAGGCATGAGTCATACTGATAGAATGATTCAAGATAAAAAAATATTTTCAATATTAAATATTAAACAAAGCTAGTGTCAATACAATATTAGGTTCATCAAACCTAATTGAAGGCTCTCGAAGAACAAATATCATATTGTCAAAAGAAAAAAAAACAATTGTATTGATGATGTTTTGTATTCTTATAAATCTAGAAGAAATTTAATTAGTTTTAAAGATATTTGTCTAAATAGTTATCATGTTGAAACCACTAATGATCGAAGGTAGTGACGAATATCTTTATATTACTTCAATAATTTTGGTCTAGAAGCTCATATTAGAAAAACGGTCTACTTTCTCTTCCGGGTTGTATTATACTACAATTAGAACAATTGAATCACATGTTGTGATGCACCAGAAGTGCTCTGATCCAAAGATATTTATGTTTTGGCATGATCTTCTTGGACAACCGTGAACAATTATGATGTGTTGAATAATTGATAACTCACATGGATGTCCCTTAGAGAACTAGAAGATTCTTTTACTAAGTGATTATCCTTGTGCTGCATTTTCTCAAAGTAAACTTGTTATCAAATCATCCTTTCTAAGGTAATTGTTGAATTTCCATCATTTTTACAAAGAATTTGAGGGGATATGTGGGCCATTTCGATATTTTATGGTTTTAATAGATACACCAACTAGATGGTCACATGTTTCCATGCTTTTCTACTCGTAGTATTGCATTTTTTAGACTTCTTGGCAAAATAATTAGATTACAGGCACAATTTTCTGATTATCCAATTCAATCTATTCGGATAGATAAGGCGAGTAAATTTTTATTTCAAACATTTTTATGACTATTGCATGTCAATCGGAATTAATATTGAACATCATGTTGCTCATACTCATACTCAAAATGGTTTAGTTTAATCGTTTATTAAACAACTTCTGTTAATTGCTCCATATTTGTTTATGAAAACAAAATTTATTGTTTCTGCTTGGAGACATGCAATATTACATGCTGCATTATTAGTTGAGATCAACCACAAAATATTTTGCATTTTTGCATTTTTTTGTTGTGCTGTATATGTTCCAATTGCTCCACCTCAGCGCACTAAGATGGCACCTCAACATAGACTTGAGATTTATATTGGTTTTGATTTTCCCTCTACTATTAGATACCTTAAGACTTTAACTGGTGATATTTTTAAAGCACTTTTTGAATCATTTTGAAAAAAATATATTCCCATCACTAGGGAATGAAAAGTTGTTGATAGATGATGTGAATTTTAATTGTACTTGCAACTGCATGAATCGTTTGCAGTTAATGGATTGCAAGTGCAGGGTCGATCCCACAGGCAATTGTGTTTTTAAAAACAAATTTATGACTAAATTAATCAAATCCTAATCTAGTTCCAAAAATTGAGAAATTGTTTTTGTGAATAAAAAGATCAAAAGCATAATCAAATTTAAAGTGAATTTAATCAAGTAAAACAAAGCACTAAGGTATCGGAATTCGCAACAAATTCATAGCAACTAACATATATTCCCACGATCAATAATAACACAATTAAAATCTTATGTATATTTTACTATGCTTTAAATATTTAAGCAAAACCATTCCATGTATCCATTCTTTACACAAATCACAAAAGAAATCCAATTTAAATTAAATCATCAAGTGTATCCGTAAATCACAATAAGATATCCAATTTTAATCAAAACATCAATTGTATCCCTAGAATAAATCACAAGGGATATCCAATTGTTTTATAAATAAAAACCAAGCAATAAATTATGTGAAATTATTGAAAATCAATTGTTGAAAATTATTGAAAATCATTCCTTTGCAAAATATTGAAAATCAATTGTTGGATGCATTTACTGACAACAAGAAAATAGTTAAGTCTCAAATTCCAGCTGCTAATACTCCGTCGAAGATAGAAGTCCCTATAGGACAATCAATTAATATAGCAACAAACGAGTCTAAGACACGCCTAAAGCGTGGAAGACCAATCGATGCAAATGATAAGATTCACAGGAAGAGAAAAGCACAAGGAAATGAAATCGACGCTATGGAAGAGGCCATACGCATAAAACATTCAACAAAAATTGATCAATCCAAACTTTCTGTACAAAATTTTCTTGGAAAAGAATCCCTCGAAGAGGAATCTCCTGAAGAGTTACCCCCCTGAAGAGAAATAGGTACTCGAAAATGGGGATTTCTCAATAAATTATATAAATACATGAGAAATATTGAATAGAAACAAAACTGTTGTCAACAATATATTTTCATTTAAAATTGCATTTAACATTACCAAAAGTAATGATGATATTGAACTACATTCCATCGAAGAATGTAGACGTAGAAATTATTGGCCAATATGGAAGGAAGCAATTCAGGCAGAATTGAACTCACTAGCAAAACATGAAGTATTTGGACCTGTAGTCCAAACGAAAAACTTAATGAGATAAATGGAATTGTGAGATACAAAGCAAGACTTGTTGCAAAAGGTTTCCTGCAGAAACCTGATATTGATTATGAAGAAACATATTTCCTTATAGTGGATGCAATTATATTTAGATTTTTTATTAGATTGGTAGTTACAGAAAGTTTGGATATGCGTTTAATGGATGTTGTTACAACATATTTATATGGATCTTTTGATAATGATATATAAATGAAAATCACAGAAGGATACAAAATGTCTGAAGCATATAATTCCAAAACTCGAATATTTATTCTATCAAGCTACAAAGATCTTTATAAGGGTTAAAGTTGTTAGTATTTTATGTTGGCTACATTCTGGATGACAAAAACAGCATGATCGGTTCTTCTTCAGAGTCTTCATTTATTCGGACAATGCTCATTTCAAAACATGTGACTGATCACAAGCTTCTAGAAGATCTCCATGAAGAGTACTTGCAAATTCCAAGTCAAATCAACCGGTTCCTGTGCAACCGTCCGGACACCCCGCAGTGTCTACCAGATTACGTTGAAGACGTCCGGACGTCAGAGCAGCACCGTCCAGACGCTTGGTCAATCATTATTCAACACAGAGTTGGATTTCAGAAGTTGACACTGTTAGGGAAGTCTCTGCAAGCCTCTCGGACTACGTGGCAACATGTCCGGACGCTATGCAGCATTTCAAAATATTCCAGTGTTCTATTCGAACAGGAAAGGAGTTAGAGAGAAGGCCATCCGGAGGCTCGGCCAAGCCGTCCGAACGTGGACCTAATAAGGATAGAATTGCGCTGTTTCTAAAAGGCTATCACAGAAAACTGTCTGGACGTAGCTATCTTCCATCCGGATGCTCGACAACCAGAGCCCGGATTTCAGCAGATTTAGGTTTTCTTTAAGCCTATAAATAGAGGGCCCTAGGCTTGTAAATTGTATAAATTTTGTATCGAATTCCGTAGTGCTTTGAAAGGGTGTTTAGGGAGAATCGAAGATCCGCTAGCTCTCAAGCTGTTGCCGGTGTGTGCTCAACAGTTTGTGTGAAGTCTATCATAGGGGTCGGTCCTAAGGTAAATGAATCCATTGAAAACCCCTTCAAATAGGAGACTTGGTTGGGAGGCGTTCACGATAGGCTTCGTGTCAGGGTTAAAGGTATGACCACTGCATAAGGGTATGTGAGTACGAGTGTCTTGTAACTAGTTTTGTTTTCAGTATAGTGGATTTCTTGGGTTTGGTTGCTACAGAGTGATTTTTCTCTTCATAGAGTTTCCACTTTGTAACAAATATCTTGTCTTCTTTAAATTCCGCATTTAAGATATTTTGTTGCACACAAACACACACACTTGGTTGTTAGAAGTCAATATTTAATTATCATTTGGTATCAGAGCTTGGTACACTCTGTTTAAGATTTATTTCTTGAGTGTATTCTCTTAACTTCTATTTTGATTATTTTTTTAATGTCTCAAAATCTTAATTAAGTTCCGCCCTTTGATGGGACGAACTATAGCTATTGGAAAGCCCGCATGCGTTTCTTTTTAAAATTAATTGACGTCTGAAAAATTGTTGAAACTGGTTGGATAAAATCAGAAGAAACAAACGAAATTATTGTCACTCATAAGCAATTTAAGTTGCTAATGGATTTTCTTTTTTGAATGTTCAAAAAGATAAGTTTTATTTTGAAGAAATCAGAGAAAAGGTCCAAGAAAAAAAAAAAAAATCTAGGTGGAAGGTGAAGGTACTGTTGTCTTAAGCAGGGAGAACTACGCTAAGATGTGTTGCTTAAAATGTTTTGGTAGGGTTTCAAAGAAAACAAACAGAAGAAGTTCAATTCACTCCAAAATCTTTGAATTCAATTTTAACCTTTAAACCCTGGGGGGGACTGTGATTAATTAAGAAAAATGTATGATATCAATAGGAGACTTTTATAACACAAATGGGATGATAAATTCAACTGAATTCTAATCATTTCTATGCGCACGTGCAAGTCCTTAGAGGTAGATATATATCTTCAGAACAACTCACTCCTCACATACAAAAAAAAAAAAAAAAAAATCATGAAACTTGTTTTGAATTTGGAAAGGAATTCTAAGACTAGACCCTCCTTGAGGGAGGTACCCTACTTTTAAGTCAACTAGCCTATATCTCGTGTTATGTGCAGATTTGTCTTAAATTTTTCTTAAGAGAAATCTTAAGCCGCCAAAGCTTGCAGAATAAGTATTTTATTGGGAAATTTCTCTCTCATCTGGGTCTTCCGTCTTCTTCCTTGAGTGAGAGCGCGGTGAAAGTCTGTAGCTCTGGGAGGGGGGAGGCCTCACACTTCACTACTCCCAGTTGGTCCCTGGCTCCTTTCGAGCCAAGGGCTCTTTTGGTTCCCCCTGGCTTGTTCCAGTGGGGATAGTTGTGCTCCCAGCCACTAAGGCTGTGGAGTTTTTTGTTCCTCCCGGTTAGATCTGGTGGGGCTATGGGAGCTTTGTTTATTTGTTTGCTTTTTGTGTTTTTCTTTTGGCAGAAGCACTTCGGTGGAGACGTTCATGGGAGTGACCGTTTCGTTTTTTTCTGGCCTCCTTTTGAGCTAGATCTACGTTGATAAGCCGGAAATCTTGTGACACGTCCCTTTCAAAGTTGCTCGCCGTCAACTTCCGTTTTAGTAGCTACAACTTTTGGCCGCGTCAGAACTCCACGCTCGGAGCGTGGCTTGCACGCACCGGGGATGGAACTGCGTGTGAGGGCCATGCTCCATTTCTTCCGGCCTGGTTGTTGGTGCTTTCGGGTTGGTCGGCGTTTGACAGCAAAAGGGGAGTCCGGGGGGTGGCTCGTGTAAGCCACACGCCGGTGCTAGGATGTTGTCTTCTCTGTGCGTGCTCTGAAGATGTGTTTTTTCTGCTTGTGTTTTTTACAGTTTATCTTTTGTAATTTTCAGACATTATAAGGATCTGTCTGATGGTGACGCCGGAACAGAATAGTGATTATTCTGCAGGCTAATCAACAAGTAGATTGCAAGAAATAAAACAGGAAATTCACCCCAAAAACATAGAGAAAACTCTGAATTCGATAAATTATCAATAATAACAAAACTGTTCGAAAACGCTCACAAGCCGGGCTTAAATAGCTGAAAATTAGGTCTTTAAAAGAATTTTGCCAAAAATAGCAAAATCCCAAAAACCCTAATAAAACGAAATACGAAATAAAATAAATAGTCTGCCGAAAATCTGGCCCAAATCTGGCTCAGAATCACCTCATAAACAATAAACGAAAAGTTACCATAAATGGTAAAAAAAATCTAAAATTAGGGTTTTGACAAGGAAAACAGCGGATTTTGGGGCTTGAAACGAGGCGCACCGAGCGTAGCTCGATAGCCACGGCGTGCGCGCCGAAGAGAGCTTTTCGAATTGGGGTCATACGCGCGAATCGGATACTCGTAGTCAAAGTTATGGCCAAATCACTGCAGCGCATTCGGAAATTGCCCCAATTAGGCCAGATTATGATTTCTTGCCAATTTTGCGCTGATCCGCCTGCTCCAGGTATCTCAGCGCCATTAATGTGCAATCTGACAGTTCAGCGTCATCTGACTCGGATCCTCCTGCATCAGATGGCCTGATGCTAAATCTGCTTCTCTTTATTTGTTTTGGTTGTGCTTCACTGTCAAGAGAGGCTTAACATGTCTACACCTTGTAATGTTTGTTTATTATTTGGATAGCTGTAGTTTTTGTATATTCTTGATCTTGGTCACAGTCTACCCTTGGTAGCTGCTTCAAGTTGAGACTTTCTTGACTTAGTGGGTAGAGATTCTTCATCTCTAGTCACTGTGATGGTTTTCGGGCAGTGATTTAGCTTTCGAGATTTGTTGTTAGCCTTCTGAACTGATGTATGTCCTTTGGTTATTTGTATTCCCTCTGGGACTTGTTTCCATAGTAATGAAGGTGCTATTATCTTGTGTTAAAAAAAAAAAAAAGTATTTTATTGGGAAAATGAAAAAGTGTAGAATAAAATGATTATATTCATTCCTTCCTAAGAGACTGTGTTTCTAATTCATTAAATTTTCTCGACTACTTTATATTGAGTTTTGGACTCTCTTATATGTAATTCTTTGCGTAGATATATTATATTAGATGCAAGATCTGGTTCTTATCTAATTAGTTCGCAACATTATTTTTGTGATGACAAAACATCATTAACTACAAGAAATTTGATCATTAGCGGCCACATTATTAGCGGCCAACGCATAGTGGCCGCTAATGATCATATTATTAGCGGCCACTTTTAAAAGTGGCCGCTAATAATACACTATTAGCGGCCAAACACAATTGGCCGCTAATAGTCGCCGTTATTTGTAAACTATTAGCGGCCACCATTAGGTGGCTGCTAATAACTTGGCGGGGGAGTTGCAGAAAATTCCGGGAAACTATTAGCAGCGACATTAATAAAACTATTAGCGGCCACTTTTTTGGCCGCTAATAATCCATTCCCCGCCAAGTTATTAGCGGCCACTTTTTTATATGGCCGCTAATAATATTTAGCCTTTTTTTTATGTTTTCAAAATAATATGTGCAAACTTTTTTCCTTTTTTTTTTTTTTTTTTAAATGTTTTCAAAATTTTCATTTTTTTTTGTTTTTATTTTAAATATATATTTTTCATTCTTAATTTTTTTTTTTTTCTTTAATTTTTTTTGTAAAAAATATGTTTTTAAAAAAAAATTGGTTTTTCTTTAAAATAATAAAAAGAAAAGTTAATTTTTGGTTTTTCTATCAACAAAAAAAAAATCGTTCTTTTTCCTTTTTTTTTTTTTTGAAAAAAAAAGATTAATAGAAAGCTAGTTTTTCTTTTTATTTTTTCGTTTGTTTTTTTTAAAAAAAAAAAAATTGTTTTCCATAACTATTAGCGGCCACTTTTTTGGCCACTAATAATCCATTATGGCCGCTAATAATATTTACCATTTTTTTTATGTTTTCAAAATAATATGTGCTAACTTTTTTCCTTTTTTTTTTTTAATGTTTTCAAAATTTTCATTTTTTTTGTTGTTTATTTTTATTTTAAATATATATTTTTCATTCTTAATTTTTTTTTCTTTAATTTTTTTAATTTGTTTGTAAAAAATATTTTTTTAAAAAAATTGGTTTTTTTAAAATAATAAAAAGAAAATTTAATTTTTGGTTTTTCTATCAACAAAAAAAAAATCGTTCTTTTTCCTTTTTTTTTTTTAAAAAAAAAAGATTAATAGAAAGCTAGTTTTCCTTTTTCTTTTTCGTTTGTTTTTTTTTTATATAAGAAAAAAATTGTTTTCCAGAACTATTAGCGGCCACTTTATTTGTGGCCGCTAATAACTTGGCGGGAGTTGCGGTAAATTCCGGGAAGCTTTAGCTACTAATAAAATTATTAGCGGCCACTTTTATGGCCGCTAATAGTTGATTATTAGTGGCCACATAACATTTTTACTTTTTTCAAAAAAAAATTAATAATAACAATAATATATTTTTTTTAATGTTTTCAAAATTTTCAGTTTTTTTTTTTTTGGTTTTTTTTTTTTTAAAAAAAATCTTTTGTTTTTTTTTTTTTTTTTTTAAAAAAAAAAAAATTAATTTTTGGTTTTTCTTTCAACAAACAAAAAAAAAATCGTTCTTTTTTTTTTTTAAAATAATAGAAAACTAGTTTTTCTTTTTTATTTTTCGTTTTTTTTTTTTTAAAAAAAAATTATTTTCATAATTAATGCACTATGGTCAATCAGAAGATTTATCAATCATATTAATCGATCAAACCTTTATTGTGTGAAGTCTGATCAGTCGAACTCTATCACGATCGATCAAATGATCTATCGATCCTATTGGTTTATCAAGATCGATCGAATGATCTATTGATCCTATTGATTGATTAGGATTGATCGGATGATCTATCGATCCTATTGATCGATCACGATCGATCGGATGATCTATCGGTCCTATTGACCAGTCATGATCGATCGGATGATCTATCGGTCCAATTAATCGATCACGATCGATCGGATGATCTATCGGTCTTATCGATCGATTGGATGATCTATCGATCCTATTGGTCTATCAAGATCAATCGAATGATCTATCAATCCTATTGATCGATCACAATCGATCAGATGATCCATCGATCCTATTGATCGATCACGATCGATCGGATGATCTATCGGTCCTATGATCTATTGATCCTATTAATTGATTATGATCGATCGGATGATCTATCAGTCTTATCGATCGATTGGATGATCTATCGATCCTATTGGTCTATCAATATCAATCAAATGATCTATCAATCCTATTGATTGATCACGATCGATCGGATGATCTATCGGTCCTATTGATCGGTCACGATCGATCGGATAATTTATCGATCCTTTTGATCGGTCACGATCGATTGGATGATCTATCGATCCTATTGATCGATCACGATCGATCGGATGATCTATCGGTCCTATTGATCAGTCACGATCGATCGGATCATCTATCGGTCCTATTAATCGATCACGATCGATCGGATGATCTATCGGTCTTATCGATCGATTGGATGATCTATCGATCCTATTGGTCTATCAAGATCAATCGAATGATCTATCAATCCTGTTGATCAATCACGATCGATCGGATGATCCATCGATCCTATTGATCGATCACGATCGATCGGATGATCTATCGGTCCTATGATCTACTGATCCTATTGATTGATTATGATCGATCAGATGATCTATCAGTCTTATCGATCGATTGGATGATCTATCGATCCCATTGGTCTGTCAATATCAATCAAATGATCTATCAATCCTATTGATTGATCACGATCGATCGGATGATCTATCGGTCCTATTGATCGGTCACGATCAATCGGATAATTTATCGATCCTTTTGATCAGTCACGATCGATCGGATGATCTATCGATCCTATTGATCAATCACGATCGATCGGATGATCTATCGGTCCTATTGATCAGTCACGATCGATCAGATAATCTATCGGTCCTATTAATCGATCACGATCGATCAGATGATCTATCGGTCTTATCGATCGATTGGATGATCTATCAATCCTATTGGTCTATCAAGATCAATCGAATGATCTATCAATCCTATTGATCGATCACGATCGATCGGATGATCCATCGATCCTATTGATTGATCACGATCGATCGGATGATCTATCGGTCCTATGATCTATTGATTGATTATGATCGATCAGATGATCTATCAGTCTTATCGATCGATTGGATGATCTATTGATCCTATTGGTCTATCAATATCAATCAAATGATCTATCAATCCTATTGATTGATCACGATAGATCGGATGATCTATCGGTCCTATTGATCGGTTACGATCTATCGGTCCTATTGATCGGTTACGATCTATCGGTCCTATTGATCGGTCACGATCGATCGGATAATTTATCTATCCTTTTGATCGGTCACAATCGATCGAATGATCTATCGATCCTATTGATCGATCACGATCGATCGGATGATCTATCGGTCCTATTGATCAGTCACGATCGATCAGATGATCTATCGGTCCTATTAATTGATCACGATCGATCGGATGATCTATCGGTCTTATCAATCGATTGGATGATCTATCAATCCTATTGGTCTATCAAGATCAATCGAATGATCTATCAATTCTATTGATCGATCACGATCGATCGGATGATCCATCGATCCTATTGATCGATCACGATCGATCGGATGATCTATCGGTCCTATGATCTATTGATCCTATTGATTGATTATGATCGATCGGATGATCTATCAGTCTTATCGATCGATTGGATGATCTATCGATCCTATTGGTCTATCAATATCAATCAAATGATCTATCAATCCTATTGATTGATCACGATCGATCGGATGATCTATCGGTCCTATTGATCGGTCACGATCTATCAGTCCTATTGATCGGTCACGATCGATCGGATAATTTATCGATCCTTTTGATCGGTCACGATCGATCGGATGATCTATCGATCCTATTCATCGATCACGATCGATCGGATGATCTATCGGTCCTATTGATCAGTCACGATCGATCGGATGATCTATCGGTCTTATCGATCGATTGGATGATCTATCGATCCTATTGGTCTATCAAGATCAATCGAATGATCTATCAATCCTATTGATCGATCACGATCGATCGGATGATCCATCGATCCTATTGATCGATCACGATCGATCGGATGATCCATCGGTCCTATTGATCAGTCACGATCGATCGGATCATCTATCGGTCCTATTAATCGATCACGATCGATCGGATGATCTATCGGTCTTATCGATCGATTGGATGATTTATCGATCCTATTGGTCTATCAAGATCAATCGAATGATCTATCAATCCTGTTGATCGATCACGATCGATCGGATGATCCATCGATCCTATTGATCGATCACGATCGATCGGATGATCTATCGGTCCTATGATCTACTGATCCTATTGATTGATTATGATCGATCAGATGATCTATCAGTCTTATCGATCGATTGGATGATCTATCGATCCCATTGGTCTGTCAATATCAATCAAATGATCTATCAATCCTATTGATTGATCACGATCGATCGGATGATCTATCGGTCCTATTGATCGGTCACGATCAATCGGATAATTTATCGATCCTTTTGATCAGTCACGATCGATCGGATGATCTATCGGTCCTATTGATCAGTCACGATCTATCAGATAATCTATCGGTCCTATTAATCGATCACGATCGATCAGATGATCTATCGGTCTTATCGATCGATTGGATGATCTATCAATCCTATTGGTCTATCAAGATCAATCGAATGATCTATCAATCCTATTGATCGATCACGATCGATCGGATGATCCATCGATCCTATTGATTGATCACGATCGATCGGATGATCTATCGGTCCTATGATCTATTGATTGATTATGATCGATCAGATGATCTATCAGTCTTATCGATCGATTGGATGATCTATTGATCCTATTGGTCTATCAATATCAATCAAATGATCTATCAATCCTATTGATTGATCACGATAGATCGGATGATCTATCGGTCCTATTGATCGGTTACGATCTATCGGTCCTATTGATCGGTTACGATCTATCGGTCCTATTGATCGGTCACGATCGATCGGATAATTTATCTATCCTTTTGATCGGTCACAATCGATCGAATGATCTATCGATCCTATTGATCGATCACGATCGATCGGATGATCTATCGGTCCTATTGATCAGTCACGATCGATCAGATGATCTATCGGTCCTATTAATTGATCACGATCGATCGGATGATCTATCGGTCTTATCAATCGATTGGATGATCTATCAATCCTATTGGTCTATCAAGATCAATCGAATGATCTATCAATTCTATTGATCGATCACGATCGATCGGATGATCCATCGATCCTATTGATCGATCACGATCGATCGGATGATCTATCGGTCCTATGATCTATTGATCCTATTGATTGATTATGATCGATCGGATGATCTATCAGTCTTATCGATCGATTGGATGATCTATCGATCCTATTGGTCTATCAATATCAATCAAATGATCTATCAATCCTATTGATTGATCACGATCGATCGGATGATCTATCGGTCCTATTGATCGGTCACGATCTATCAGTCCTATTGATCGGTCACGATCGATCGGATAATTTATCGATCCTTTTGATCGGTCACAATCGATCGGATGATCTATCGATCCTATTCATCGATCACGATCGATCGGATGATCTATCGGTCCTATTGATCAGTCACGATCGATCGGATGATCTATCGGTCTTATCGATCGATTGGATGATCTATCGATCCTATTGGTCTATCAAGATCAATCGAATGATCTATCAATCCTATTGATCGATCACGATCGATCGGATGATCCATCGATCCTATTGATCGATCACGATCGATCGGATGATCCATCGGTCCTATTGATCGATCACGATCGATCGGATGATCTATCGGTCCTATGATCTATTGATCCTATTGATTGATTATGATCGATCGGATGATCTATCAGTCTTATCGATCGATTGGATGATCTATCGATCCTATTGGTCTGTCAATATCAATCAAATGATCTATCAATCCTGTTGATTGATCACGATCGATCGGATGATCTATCGGTCCTATTGATCGGTCTTGATCGATCGGATAATTTATCGATCCTTTTGATCGGTCACGATCGATCGGATGATCTATCAATTCTATTGATCGATCACGATCGATCGGATGATCTATCGGTCCTATTGATCAGTCACGATCGATCGGATGATCTATTGGTCCTATTAATCAATCACGATCGATCGGATGATCTATCGGTCTTATCGATCGATTGGATGATCTATCGATCCTATTGGTCTATCAAGATCAATCGAATGATCCGTCAATCCTATTGATCGATCACGATCGATCGGATGATCCATCGATCCTATTGATCGATCACGATCGATCGGATGATCCATCGATCCTATTGATCGATCAAGATCGATCGGATGATCCATCGATCCTATTGATCGATCACGATCGATCGGATGATCCATCGATCCTATTGATCGATCACGATCGATCGGATGATCTATCGGTCCTATGATCTATTGATCCTATTGATTGATTATGATCGATCGGATGATCTATCAGTCTTATCGATCGATTGGATGATCTATCGATCCTATTGGTCTATCAATATCAATCAAATGATCTATCATTCCTATTGATTGATCACGATCGATCGGATGATCTATCGGTCCTATTGATCGATCACGATCGATCGGATGATCTATCGGTCCTATTGATCGATCACGATCGATCGGATGAATCAATAGGATCTATTGATTAATCACGATCGATCGGATGATCTATCAATCCTATTGGTCTATCAAGATCGATCGGATGATCTATCGATCATATAGGTCTATCAAGATCGATCGGATGATCTATCGATCATATAGGTCTATCAAGATCGATCGGATGATCTATTGATCCTATTGATCGATCGCGATCGGATGATCTATCGATCATATAGGTCTATCAAGATCGATCGGATGATCTATCGATCATATATGTCTATCAAGATCGATCGGATGATCTATTGATCCTATTGATCGATCGCGATTGATCTATAGGATCAATAGATCATCCGATCGATCTTGATAGACCTATAGGATCGATCGATCTTGGATGATTTAACGATCCTATAGGTCTCTCAAGATCGATCAGATGATCTATCGATTGATCACGATTGATCAGATGATCTATCGATCCTATTGGTCTATCAAGATCGATCGGATGATCTATCGATCCTATGATCTATTGATCCTATTGATTGATTATGATCGATCAGATGATCTATCAGTCTTATCGATCAATATAATTGATTGATCATCCGATCGATCTTGATAGACCAATAGGACCGATTGATCATCCGATCGATTGTGATCGATCAATAGGACCGATAGATCATCCGATCGATCGTGATCGATCAATATGACCGATAGATCATCATCGATTGTGATCGATCAATAGGATCGATAGATCATTCGATCGATCTTGATAGACTAATTTTTCGAAGAAATTTTTTTTTTTTTTACAAACAATTTAAAAAAATTAAATAAAACAAAAAAAAAAAAAAATGAAAAAGATATATATATATATATATATATATATATATATATATATATATATATATATATATATATATATATATATATATTTTAAAAAAAACAAAAAAAAAAAACTGAAAATTTTGATTTTTTAAAAAAGTAAAAATATTATTAGTGGCCGCTAATAATATTTTTTTTTTCGTTGCGCACGGAAACAAAATTTTTTGCGTCCCGCGCACCCCCTGTTTTTTGGATAAAAATTTCAAACTCCTTTTTTTTTTTTTTTCCTGGCCTGCCCTTTCTTTCTTCAATTCTTTTTTGTTCTTCTTTTCTTTTCTTCTTCACTTTTCTTTCTCCCGGCTTCACATAGAGTGGGTTTGAGAGAGAGAGAGTGAAACAGAGAATGAGAGGGATCGAGAGAGTGAGAGATTGGAAGAGAGAGAGATGCTAAGAGAGGGAGAGTGACAGATCGGGAGACAGAGAGAGATTGACGGAAGATGAGAGAACCAGGGGCGATCCGGCGACCTGGGGCCCGACTTCCGGCGATGCAGGACGGTCCGGCGGTTCCTGTGGAGCGGGGTTGACGCCGGAGGAGCAGGAGGCTCGACGATCGGTGCTGGGTCGTCGGTCGGGGGCTAGAGACGCTGGATTTTCCGGTGGGTCGACGGAGGTACGATTTCCGGTGGCCAGAACAGAGATCCGGCGAGCCAGGGAGCGATTTCCGGCCGTTCCAGAGGTGATTTCCGGCGGGATGGCTGTGGGTCTGGCAGTTTGAGAGATGATTTTAGGTGGAATTTTCTGTGATTAAACAGAAAATTCTTAAGGTAAATTCTAGACAATTTCTTGTAATTTCTATTGGGTTTACTATGGATTTCTGCTGGGTGTTTGAATGGGTAGAACCCGTGCAGTGAGTACGTGTGTGTTCGGCCCAGTGGAGCCGTGGCTTGTTTGTGATGTGTTGAGGGATTTTTATGGGTATTTTTCTGGTTGTTAAAAACTGTGTTTGGCCATGTGATCCTCTCTTTATGCTTGGGTTCCTTGTTGGACAATTGGTGTATGGTGTGGGTTGTTCTTAGCCGGTTACTGTGAAGATTTGATGATGGGTATTGTTCTTATTTTGGCCTTGTTCATCCTCTGTTCAGGGGTGTGTGTGTGGTCTTGAGGAACTTAGATCAAATACCCCATGCTTAGCCGAATATCCTACCATTGACTGTGAAGCTTTTCTACCACTTAGCACTTACATACGTTTATAAAATGTTAAAAAAAGTGTAATATTTCTTTGCAAGCTTGTGTCATTTGGTATGATGATTATAATTTGTGAATTACCAGGAAGAGTAAGATAAGAAATAAGTGAAAAGGTTGGCCACATTATATTTTTATGAGCTTCATTAGTTATCTATGCGGAAACATCCTTTTCTAATTATTGTCGTGATATTGAAAAATTAATAAAATGCTTTTCACTTACTTGCTTTATAATGTTTTCCAAATTTATCTTCTTTTTTTAAAAAAAAAAAAAAAATTAGAAGTGGAAAAGCACGTTTAGGCATTTGTAATTAATGTGAAAGCAAAAGTTTAATTTAGGAAATATATGAAATATATCTTTGACTTTGGAAGCATGGACAAAGATTTTGGGACGTCTAAGAAAGGAAATGTGGTCTACCTGTATGGGACAGAGGAAGGATTTTTTTGGTGCTAACAATATATATCCTTCTTTTTGTTTGTTTTTGGGAAAAGATGTAATGAATATTTAATGTTCAGTCAACTGTCTTGAGTGTTTTTAATCCAGTTTAATGGCTTGATGTTTCAAGTGCACTATCTGTAATATAGATTCAGATTATAAAAATGACAACAATCTTGGTTTCCAACATTTATGTGTTTTTGACTCTTTAAATGTATGGTACATGAATTGGTTTGCATATAGAAGCCAATTTTCATAAGATATTGTTCTGCTGTACTCCTAACTGGCATGTTTTGGTTATGTAGATTATAGTTGGTAATGTTTTCATGCATCAAAGTTTGTAAATTTGTTCTATTTTCTCCTATCAAGGTTCTGTTGTACATATGCCGGCATTAGTCAAAGCTTCTATTTGTTGATATATTATAATCTGGTTGGTCTCCTTGGGCATGGTAAAGTAGGACTCGGAAATATGGTTCATGCAGAGCATTATAGTGTCAGATGGCCAAAAACCTATACTCTGTAATTAAAAGAACTTCAATTTACTCCCTTAAGAAACTAAAAGAATGCTGTTCATACCTTTTTTTTTTTTTGTAATATGTTCATGCTTTGTTAGTTTGCTACAAGAAGGTGATTTTTTTGGTTTATTGTTTGTTTCGAATGTTATAATCTCCCTTTGAATATTCCATATGCTCTTTAAGAATTGAAAAGAGATAAAAATAAATTTATAGTTTCTCTTGCATCTGAGTTTGATCCCTTGATTCGTCGCACTAGGTATGATGACACAAATCCCCAAGCCGAAAAGAAAGAGTACATTGATCATATTGAAAAAATTGTCCAGTGGATGGGTTGGGAGCCCTTAAAGGTATAGTGGTTTCTCTCCATTGATGGTGTATCCTCTATTGTGCTGCCCTTAGTTTTGGCAACTGTTGGATTTGCTGAATTTTGCAGATCACTTACACCAATGATTACTTCCAAGATTTGTATGATTTAGCAGTGGAGCTCATACGAAGAGGTCATGCATATGTTGATCATCAGGTTGTTGTTTGATAATTGGACAAAATACTTGTAATCTAGAAATTTAGAACATTATTTTCTTATTCTATTTGCTGTGAATTAGTTCTTGCTGCTAGGGTGTGGTGCAGTGCCACTTCCAGCTAGGATTTGACTCATCCAAGCCAAACTATCAATTTTATGGCAAAGTTGATTGCATGACTTGATGTTATCAAGTTATGTAGTTATGTGTAGTAACATGGGCTTTTGACTGTAATCTTTTTGTCCCATTCCTCTCTGCTCTATTCTTCCTTTCTTTGGTGAATGAAGGGCTGTAGCTGAGGCTGCTGTTGAGTTCTAGTGTTTTGTATTTTCTTTAATGGAATTTGATTAGGAAAAAAGGAAAAGGAAAAGAAGAGTCTATGCTTGGCACTTGTACATTGCTTTCGTGGGATTATTTTCTTAATCAATCTTGATAAAGTTCCTGACTCTCTGAATATTTGTTTTAGAAATTTAATTAATGCAGTGAGGATGGGTGTATCTGATATTTTTTTTTTTAAAAAATACACACACACACACACACACATATATATCTATATATATATATTTTCATTTTTTAATAATATTAGTTGCATATAGAGATTTAATTAATGCAGTGAAGATGAATGGATCTGAATTTTTTTTATATATATATATATTTTTTTTCTTTCTATTTTTTAATAGTATTAGCGGCCACAAATGTGGCCGCTAATAGTTAAAACACTCGGTTATTATTAGCGGCCACATACGTGTGGCCGCTAATACTAGACTATTAGCGGCCATACATGTGGCCGCTAATAATATCCGACTGTTTTAACTATTAGCGGCACCTTTAGACTCAGTTAACAATTATTAGCGGCGGATAAAATTATTTTTAGCGGCGAACTTGGTGGTCGCTATAAAACAATTATTAGCGGCGAGCAAAAAAAGTGGCCGCTAATAGTCTTTAGAGTCGGACTATTAGCGGCCACTTTTTAGCGGCCAAATTTGGCTGCTATTTATTAATAGCGGCCAAAATAACATCATTAGCGGCCAAATTTGTTGGCCGCTAATGAACAAATTTTTTGTAGTGATTATACATAATCTAAATGTTGAAGTCTAGCGAAATAATGACTATAAGTTGACGGACATTGACGGTTGATGTTGACTTTATAGTGCTGGATACTTGGCAAAGTATCAAAGATTTTACGTTGATAAATTACAGTTTATTAAAATTACAATGCCTGAGTTTTCTTTCTTAATTCTCTTTTGATAACAGATAGGTTATGCAATTTGTCTTCTGGTCTATTTCTTCTCTTTAACCGTTCTCTTTTTGGTTTATGTATATTTTGCCCAAGTACTTACTGTTTGTGAAACTTGGAAGCAATTACCCTTTTCCATTTACTCGTTTCTTTGTAGGCTTGAAACAATATTCATTAGATGAACTACAGAGATTTGAAGATTGTTTGTTTATACTTGTTCCACCCATGCATAGGCATCAAAACCAAAATGTTCCTTAGAACACATAGACAAATTAAAACGCTTACAATGGTTGTATGAGATAAAGATATTGTCTATATATGTTAAGTTTGATGTGCGATCCTAGTTGTAATGTTTTGACTACTAGTACTAATTTATTTGACTATTATATGGATGATCCTAGCATTTTGTTCCCCTGATTGTATGATTTAGAGCAGCTGGTGAATTTCATTGGTGCAGAACAAGGCTGATATATATACAACTAGATGTCAAGCAGAACATGCAATATGATGTTTTGGTCTTTTTTTTTTTTTATAAGTTTTTTGTAATTAAGGAATTAAATCAATGGTATTATGAGTACATTGCTTTTAGCTATTTGCTTATTTTGAAACAATGGTACTATGAGTACATTGCTTTTAGTTGTTTGCTTATTTTGAAACAATGATGCAATTTATATATGACTACATTGTTGGCAATCTAATGATATATACTATTTTGTCCATATGATTTTGTTTTCGATTAAGTAATTTTGCAGATGTTTTATGAGGTAAAAACATATTTAAAAAATGAGGAAATTTCATATGATAACCAATTTGTTTTTATTTTTTAAAAAATAATTAGTTTGTAGAATGTTTATAACGTTTATTGAGTAAACGACATAATTTTGTGATACTTACACAAAAAATGTTATAAAATTTTAACATCTTTTATATATTAGTCACCAAATAATGATGTGTAAGCGTCACAAAAAAAAAAAGAAAAAGAACAAAGAAAAAGCATCCTTTACAAAAAAAAAGCGACATTATTTATAATTTATGATGTTTATAGAAAAAGTACAATTAAAAAAATAATTTATGATACTCGTGGAAGAAGCCTTACAAAAGAAGCGTGGTGAAAAAAAATTTCAGACTTGTGAGCAGACCACACTTAGTAAACTACGCAGAATATATGACACCAAGTGATTAGTGATGTTTTTTAGTGAATAGTAATGTTTAAAAAGCGTCACCAAATTAAAGGCCGGTAAACTGCAAGCAATTCAAGCTTCATGAATCCACGTAAATTTAATTTACAAGAAAGTCAGTAAATTCAGAACTAGCTACTAGCCCCCATGCAGTGACGTTAATTTTGACCTTGTCTGAACGTAAATCACCAAATCCCTAGCGAAAAAAGCGCAGATCACTAAATAAATATTAGAAGTTCTTTTTGGTTTGAGGGAAAAGAGGTAGATAAAATTGATTTATAGGAGAAGTTGTCAAATACCGTCTACCGAATTAATGAATGGCGCTTGAATTTCTTGACAAAGAAGATCACGACAAGCATGGCAATAATCGGGCATAGGTTTTGAGGATTAGTTGTGGAATAATCTTTTTTTGCATATATCATCACCGATCATCAATCATACAATTAATGTTCACTTTAAAGTACAATATTCTTTTCTTGTCAAATTATCAGTCCCAAGAAAACATATACTTTCCTTTTCTTTTTCCTTTTAAGAAACATATATTTAGCCAGGTTTTTTAGAGTTAACCTAGCTAATGCTTTGGCGGCACAAAACTTGGTGACCCATTTGCGATATTGACAATAGTACAATTTAAAATCCAGTTTCTAGAACCCTTATCACAATTCTGTATTGATTTGGGAACAACGTGATCGGAATAGAAGACATGGAAACTTAGGCTTAAGATTTGAGCATCCAAATTTTATTAGCATTCTTACAGCCTTGATTGTTGCTAATTAGCAAGCTTCAAGCACACCTACCAAATCCATCTCATATGATGGTGGGAGATAAATTTTTCCGAGAGAGATTCTTTAGTAAATTGAGATTTTCCACCGATTTACGACATCCATCCTAACAAAGAGTATCTATTGGAGGATATAAACTTTTTGGTTGATATCATAAAAGTTGTTGAAGTGAATGATGTTCACTGTATGTTTGAAGAAAGTTCAAAGACTGAAAAATCCTAATGGGGTATTGAGAAAATTAATTATGTTGATTTTTTTTTTTGTTAAATTGAAATATTTTATGTCAAATTTTCCTAAATAAAACTTTGATATTGGTTTTGGCATGTTGGAGGATTTTTTATTTATTTTTTAATGATCAGAAAGAATTGATATATTTTTAAAAAGTTTTGCAAATAGTAAATTTAAGACAATAAATCAAGAGCTTATAAAGATTAATTTATCTCAAGTTGGTGTAACAAACTTTAAATATAGTCTTTAGAGTCCTCATGTTGTGATGGGTTTCAAATTGTTTCTCTTCTGATATTAAGTTTTTTGGTGTTAAGAAGTACGGGATGTAAGAGATTGATTGGACATCAGAAAGATCAAGACAAAGATGATTTGAATTCAATGACAAATTCTTTTCAACCCAAGGAGTCTAAAGCACGAGAATCAATATTTGAGTTGTCAAATGCAGAATAAGTAACGATTCATCACCACTTAAATATACAACTTTTCACCACCTTGTCTATGTGGCAAGGTGGTCCCCCACTTTATTTTATTTCTAAAAAATAAAATAAAAAAACTCAAAAAGTAGTAGGGGACCACCTTGTCACATAGACAAGGAGGTGAAAAGCTGTATATTTAGGTGGTGATGAATCATTACTCATACCGAATTGATGGCACACGAATCTTTTCAGAGAAAAGATCGGCACAAGCATGGCAATAATCGGGTATAAGTTTTGAGGATTACTTTTGGAGGAATATCTTTATGCTTTGTCTATAAGTATTTTGCTTTGTCTTCAAATATTTTGCTTCGTCTCCAAGTTTCAGGGTTATCTTTGTATTTTTGTTTTTTGTTTTTCTCTAAGTATTTTGCTTGGAGAGCACTAAAAATTACCCTAAATAAAGGCATATGGTTTGTGTTATTTTTCAATTTAGTTTTGAAGTATTAATTAAATTTCAATCTTTTAAAATTATTCTCTATTTTCTTTGAAGCAACAAGGGTCTTTCTCTTCTTTAATTGTTATTTTTCTCTCTTCCAAAGTTTCGTTTATAACCTTCAAATCTTTCACATATTTATTTTTTCTGCCATGCGTTATCAGTAGTACAATTTTAATTATGTTCGGCGTCATAAATAAATATAACTGCTAACTAGCGTCAATTTTTTACAGAATAAGATCCTCTCCATTTCAAATGAAATAAATACTCTCTATTTTATGGTCAAAATTTAAAGTTATGCATTTAATGGTATACATAATTTTATATTATTTAAATTTTTAAAAGACGTATTAACATTGACTTCATATACACCATTAAATATATCGACGTTAAATTCCAACCTTTCATTTGAAATAAATAATATTCATTTCATGAAGATAATTCTATTCCCAACTCGACCGCAAGATTGATTTGAAATAGGAGTAGTTATCCTCACATTTAGAATTATGTTTATTTTCAATTATTATTTAAATATAATGTGTCAAAAACAAATCTAGACATCAATATAATGTCACATCATCTTTCTTAAATTCAAAACCTTTGGTGTAATAAGGTCTCTTGTGGTGGCAAGCTAGTGAACCACGGTCCACGTACTACTGCTAGCCGGCCTGCATGTGAGCTTTTGAAATTGTCTGCGAATCTCACCAAATGCTTACCCTAAAGCAAGTAAAATCTTTATAGTTTGAGGGCAGAGAAGGAGATAAATAAAAAATATGGGTATGGTTGCTAATTTTTTTTTCCTTTCTTTTTTATTTTTTATCCAAAAAATAAAATAAAATAGTAACAAATAACTTTCTTCGGACAACACTAACAAATAACTCAAAGATCTTTTTACCTTTACGTCATATCACACGAAAATCCAAACTTTTAACTATAAGAGAGATTTAAAACAACATGAGTAGTTGCCCTCTCATTTAGAATTATGTTATTTTCAATCACTTTCATATGAATATAATATATATAAAAGATAAAACATTGATATATATGTTTTGTAACTCTGTCATTTTCTGTGTGAATATTATTAACAGTGCTTGAAGTAATTTATACACAAGTCATTTTGCCTTTACAGATCGAACAAACTCATGTATTATGTAATTGTTTTAATTATAGATATGGTAAACTTGACTATTAATCCTTATGTTGTGGACTGGCAACTTCCTTGTAGGGATGCATTCCTTTTCTATTTGGAGTGATTGGAGATTCTGCATAATTGATTTCTTTATCTGCATAATGTAACATTGTAGAATCATCTCTTGCATGGCAGGCTAGTAATAAGGCAAGATCTTAATTTTCTTGTTGAGTGTCTATCGTGAGTTGACTTTTTGGCTGTCATTACCTTGTTTACAATGTGTGAGTTACTATCAACGAGATTGATAGATATGGTCTTAATATGGAGATGATGGCGCTGAGTACTAGTTGATCTTATTGAACCCAGAGTAGGAAGTCTGGATTTGCAACTTAGAGTAGTAGGTGCGTCAGTGGTTGGAGTGGGGTTGGGAATGGGGATGATTTGGGTAGGTGGAACTACCGTGCCATCAACAAGCCTATACGCGTTATGACCACGTAGATAGGTAGACATTTGAAAATGCACCCATGAATTTGATTGTGAGGTACATTGTGAGAGATGTTGATAAAGGAGGCAAAGGAAGGCATGATTTCATGTGAAGTGGTTAACGATGTGTTTGAGGTTGAAGAATCCATAGCATCAGAAAATATATATATATATATATATATATATATATATATAAATTAGACTTAGTTCTTGATCAACTCTGATATCATAAAAGATAAAACACTGATATGCTTTGTAACTCTCTCACTTTCTGTATGAATATTATTAACGTACAGAGCATGAAAACAATTCATACACAAGTCATTTTTACAGAACAATCCCGTATATATGTTGTCATTGTTGTAGAATTATTTTAATTACAGATATGGTAAACTTAACTGTTATTCTTTATGTAGTGAATTGGCAACTTCCTTGCAGGGATGCATTTATTTTCTATTTGGAGTGATTAAGGATTTTGCATAATTAATTTATTTATCTGCATAAGGTAACATTGCAGAATTTTCTTTTGCAGGGCTAGCTAGTACTAAGGCAAGATCTTTCCTTGTTGAGTGTTCGGCCATCGTGAGTTGGCTCTTTGGTTGTCATTAATTATCTTGTTTATAAGGTGTGAATTACTGTCAACGGGATTGACATATATGGTCTTAATAATATGTATCATAAACAAATCTAAATATGAATATTATATATAACGTCATATCATCACCCCTCTTTTAATCTTTAAAATGGCATTATAATTAACTTAATAATAACATAAAATCACCATGGATCCTTAAACAGTAACCTTAAAAAAAAAATAAAAAAATTTGAAAAGGCATATTTGTAAAAGATTATATTAATTGACGGAATTCCCTATGTGTTTAATTTTATTTTTAAATCGTTCATGGTATATGTGTGCTTGATTATGCGCGCGCTTTTATGACATCAAGTTGCGTAATGTCAATTGGTTTAGTATATTTAGGAGTAGAATTAATATTTCAAAAAATAATATAATAAGGAAAATAGGGAATATAAATTAAGTTCAAAGAAAATTTACATAATACAATATTATTAAACTTTTAAAAGAATATACACAACTTCTAAAAGATCACCATTAACATCTTTATCAAGCTTGTTTTATTTGAATTTGTTGGTTGTTCAGGATGTTTGGAGGGTTACGGTGTTGTCTCTTCTTGTGCATGTGGTTAATTAATTATGGTGGTTGGAGTTTGAGAATTTGAGGCACTGAATGTTAGTGTGTTAGGCCGTGAGCGCCATGTCGTTGCAATTATTGGGTTATGATCCGGCGATTTTAATGAGTTGATGCGAGTAATTTGTGTCGTAGGAGATCGAGTTTGCATAATTAGCTCTATTGAGACAACTTTAAATACTCAAGATAATGACCCACCTAATCCGATGCACAGGAGCAATAAGTGTAACAAAATAATGGAAGTTGAAGATGAGCAGCCAAACAAGATAATGGAATCTACAAGTGAGACCCTTGAAGAGAAAAATAAAAATGACTGAAAGCTAGAGATGAAACGCTTGGGTACATGTAACTGTGAAGACTTTTGAAGTTTTCTGCTGGAATTATTTTCAATAAATTCAGGTTATGCTACCATAGTTTTTAAGCTCCAACACATTTTATAAGATGGGTTCGTTTGGATGTGTTTTCTGGCGTAGGAAAAGAATGGATGATGGTTAGAGATTTTTTATTTTTTTTAAAAAAATACAAAATTGTTAAAAAGAATAATATATATATAAAAGAATAACGTTTATAAGGTTTTGATACAAACCAAGATATTTGTTCCCTCCAAAGAGAGAGGTTGACACATCATTTTTTAGATGGGCTTGTGATCATATGAAAGACACAATTAGAATAAGGATAAAAATTAAAGGTTATAGAGAATAAATCAAGTTCTCATGATCTATCAATTCATTAGAAAACAATCCTTGAATTGACAAAATTACTCCGGGAACCTTCAAAATATTTAGACAAATTTTGTAAAAATATTTGAACCTAAACTTTTGTAAAGAGAAATTAGTCCTAGATTGATTGATTGATTGGACCGATCTAAAAATTCCAAAATAATGGATTTTTAAATGATTTAACTGAAGATTCAAGCTCATTCTGGTCCTAATAATATTGCCAGCAATAAATGTTATGTTAGTGTAATAGTTAAAAGAAGGGACCAAATGTTGGATTCAGCCGAAGCCTAATGTTAGATTATGCGAGGCCTAGTGTAATAAGAGCTTGGATAAGTGCTAAACTTTGTGCATTATAAGAATGGACCGATCGAGCTGATCGAGGTGCGCTAAAGCTAGCTAGCCCGCCTTTTGGGGTCTCGTTGGCGGCTGAAGGTTGGGATTGTCATTTCCTGTTACAAATTCTCTTGGGTGGCAGTGTCTCCGCCGCACCCAAAATATAAAACTAACATTCATAAAAATTTTATAAAAATAAAAACAAAATAAAAATCATTTTTCCTAATATTTATGTATGTTTTTATATTTACGTAATTTTTCTAATTTTTTTTTTAAATTTAATTATTATTATTTTTTTTATCACAACCACAATGATAAATTGGAAAAACATTGCAAATTTGTTCATAGGGTGGGGACCGTGGGGTAAATGTTTCCCCAATTGATTCTCTTTCTACTAAAAAATAAATCAATCTGTTGAAAGCCACAAAATGAAAAACAACTTTTTTTATTTTTCTCCAGCATAGCAGCCTTTGAGATCGACTGCGCTGTCACAATTACAGCACGCGGCCATTTTTTTTGGGCAAATTTATTTGTTTTAATTTCAAAAAAAAAAAAAAATTGTCAAAAGAGTACAGTACTCTTACTCGATCCCATACTCTCTTGCATAATTTTTAAAATTATTTTTAAATTAAAATTTAATAGTAATTTATTCTAAATTTAATTGTAATTTATTCTACCAACATTTTTCAAAATAGACTATAAAATGATTTTCAAAATTAAAAAAATTTCAAGAAGAACTAAAAATTAAACATTTTCCAAAACACTCTTTAACACTATCAAATTATTTCAATTTTTTTATTTTTTTTAATGAATTTCATGTATAACACCGTTTTCAAACATAGCCTCCACCAAAACAATTCACTTACTTTTATCCTTTTTCAAAGCTCTTTTAATCTACGGTTTTTTTTTTTTTTTTTTTAAGAATATCAAAGAAACCAAAAAAGCTATTCACGTGACCAATTTGTTTTGTGTTGGACCACAAAACAAAAGTCTATGTTTCTAGGAGAGAGATCGACAATTTGGACAATAAATGAAAAGAGTAGCTCCCCAACACGTTTGGGTTCGGTTTAGATAAGATTGGCTTAAGAATGGCTCGTTTATTAAACAAATAGAGCTTAAACAAAAATTTAAATTCGATTAAATAAACGAGATCATATAAACTCAATTTGGCTTGTATAACTTTGTATAACTTCATTTTAATTATTTTCATAATATTCTTAACTTTATTATAAGAACATGTTAAGTATTTAAAAAGATAAAAATGAACTCCATCTCTTCATAATATAATAAATATAACTTAAAGTATTGTAACTGTGAGTCTTGATATAGATATATGTTTATTTGTGTGTGTGTATATATATATATATACATATTTGACAACGTCTTTGCATGTATATGAGTGGATTTATGTGTATTAATATATATGTGTGTGTGATGAATGTATATATATATACTAAACAATTAAACAAACCGAGCTTAAAGATTCAATACGCGGTTCGACTCAACTTGATTACAACCCTATCTACAATGAAAAATTAAGAAACTATATTTAATATTTTTTATACATTGTCTCCGTATGATTTTAAAATGTTTATTTATTTCGATGTAATTTTTTTAAAATATCTTTAGCCATACATAAGGGTGGTAGGAATTGCAAGCGTTGATTTAAGTACGATTAAATCATAGCCTGATTCAATCTAACTAAAACATTAATGAAAGTTAAAGTTGTTTAAGTACGTGCAAAATACCATCGAAAGAAAATGAAAGAAATGAAAAGCCAGCTCATTAATTACCATTGACTTTGTGATAATATGATCATGCTCTCTTAATTAGGTTTGTGCTATAAATCCTCATGAACGGCTGACAGAAACTTCATTGCACTCATAGGCCTTTATGGTGGATTGATTTGTTGAGGGAGAGTGATTAGACTTGCTGATTCTAGAAGGGCAAAATGCTTCAACCTGAGAAGGATGACAGGAGGAACCGGAAAAGTGAAGCACCGGACACTCAAACAAAAGGTTTTTCCTTCCGATCATTAGCTATATTTTGTCATATTGAAACTTGGGATATATCTGTGTTTGTGTGTTTGCATATATCATATTGAAATTTTCATGTTATGTCATTCGTAATTAATTATACTTATCTTATAAAAGTGAGCAGTAGTACCCCACAATTAAGCACCGGCACCTAAAAATGTTCTATGTTGGGTATTTGTTATATTAAAATTCTGAAAGTATTGATTAAATGATTAAATTTATCTATTTCTATCAGTTTAAGCTTTTGAGACAAGTGACGATTTAACATAGTATCAGAGCAGAGGTCTTGATTTTGAACCCTATCTCCTTATATTTATCTTCAATTTTAATTAAATATTTCACGTGTTAGACCTCACTTATTAAAATGAGTGTGAGCCTACACGTAAGGGGAAGTATTAAAGTATTGATTAAAAAATTAAATTTATTTCTTTTTATCGGTTTAAACTTTTGATACAATTGGTGATTTAACAAAAATTTCTAAATCCGTACATGTGTGCGTGTTTGCATGTATCATCATTATCTGGTTAATAAATTTGTTAGGTTATGTTATGTCGTTTAAGGTGTCAGTCAAAGAAAGAATGCTAAGATTAATTTGTTATATATTGAATATACCAGACGAGACTCCGCCAGCTTGGGCTAAGGAGATGATGGCGTATATTCAGACTCAGTTCGAAGAGTTAAAGACTCAGTTAGCAGCAATGAAAACCCAGATGGATGCCATCACAGCTGGGACTACGAAGAACTTGCCTTCTGCATCCAAGGATAAGTAAGGAAACAACCTACTGATGAGGCTTAGACTTGGATAATCTATTTCTAGATGAACATCTTTGGTGCAGTACTGTTTTATAACCAAACTATTCTATCCTGTTTATTTTAGTTTCTACGTTATGAATTTAATTTGTTAGATTTTAATCCCTTATCTTTATTAATACGCTTCCTATTTTCTTTTGCATGTTGGCCGCACCTTCTCCCTTGCACTATCCTGTTACGTAACAAAAAGGAATATTCATAAGAAATGAGGGGACTGACTGAGCAATGAGGGGACGGAGTCAGCATACCTTGCACTATCCTGTTACGTAAACATGTGTTTGTGTTGGTGTTTGTGTTTAAGTACTATTTATGTGTGTGGATTTTATTTTTAAAATAAAACTCCGTCTACATTCTGGTGTCAACTGCGGTGGAAGACCAGAAGTGTCCTGTTGCTAAGCTTCTATATATATATATGAGACTTGATCCCGAACAACTCATATATAGTGGGTGCTGAATGTTTTATTATTTATGTCGTTATATGCATTACGTGGCTATTTTCTTATATCTGTATTGTTGGTAAAAGATATATATATTATAGGTTTGTTTGATAAAACTTCTTACCGGGGTTTTATATTTTTCGGTTTAAAGTGTTCTGGTTTGATATAAAGGTGAAAATAATTTTGAGGTATTTTGTTTTATTTATTAAACCTATCTCGACATGTTTATTAAGGTTAAAGAACTTTGAGTAAACAATACATTGGAGTAAAAATGTACAACACACAATTTATTTATTTATTTATTTTTTCAGTGTGGTCAGGTAAGTTGCAGCTACATATCAAGTTTTAGAAAAATGAGTGCCGGAGCTGGTAGCATCATGTAGAGCTAGCTCATTTGTTGGGAGGTGTTATGAACCTGGGTCCAAAATAGAACAAATTAGGTTTTAGAGGGAAGAGAAAGACTTTAGGGGCCCAAAGAAGCAAATAGAGAATAATCTGAAAGCCTTAAATTTTATTGATACTCCAAAACTTAATTTTCAAAATATATAATACAAACCTCTAAGTTTGAGTACTTTCCAAGCAAAATGCTTGGAGAAAAATAAAAAAAATAAAAACACAAAAATAACCCTAAGCTTGTAGACAAAGAACAATATATTATTCTAAAATATATAGATGTGTTTTGTGTCATTCTCTTACATATATATCTCTTGTCCATCATATCCCTTTTTCTTTTCTTTTTTTTCATTTCACCATTAAATTTATGGGTCCTATAGATTCAATGGTAGATTTGCAAATCTCTTGTATAAAGATGAACACGAGATGTGTGAGAGAATGAAACTAAATATTTCTCATTGTAAAAGTAATCGTTAAATATTTTATACGATTATTTCCATTCTTGTGCTGATATGATTTTATTCCAAAAATAATCTTCAAATCTTATCCTTGATTTTCCTGCATCACCTATTAATGTTTGCTTTGAAAATGTTAAATACTTATAATGTTCAACATAAACTTATAATGAGGGTCACAATATTGTAGCTAGCATTTCAAAAAATCTAGCACTATACTAGGCAACATTGCATCTACGAATTAAATTCATCAATGTCCCTCAATTATGAGTTAATTAAGCATACGGTTAATATTTTGTGTGGTATTTTGGTTCCCAACCATAGTTCCACAATTACCCATAACAAACTTTTGTGTTTTTACACTATGCTCCAAAGATGAAAACTCCTTTCGAATAATTGGACATCAAGAGAACAACAAAATAATTTTGCAAACGATCATGTCTAGTAAACATAAATTTGAAAACAATTTTTCGAGAATTGTAAAACCACATGAACTAAACTTGTAAAATTAATCCTTTTGAGTTAATTTCCTATACATTATAATACTTTACAACATATTCCATTATCAAAGGAATCAAATTTATTTGATAATCAAACAAAACAAGATTTTACAATTTCAACATGCTGCAGGAATTCTGAATTTTAGATTCATTGACTAATTAACGGTAATTAGACCAGAACGGGTTCGTGACAATTCCTAAACACCGAAATGATTCTTCTATTACGTCAACCATAATTTTTTCATGTGAAAACAAGTTTCCAAGCAATTTTAAGGCTTATCTAAGGCATAACTAAAAATTGGAATCTAAACAGCATTGGCTGTAAAGAAAAAAAATACAGCGACACTGTTTCAAATGCAAAAATTAATTAAAATAGCAAACAACGTGGAAACAACTTGAAACTTTCTAGTCAAGATCCTAACATGTTAGAGAACATGTTCCAGGTCTTAAAATAACTTTTCTGTCGCAAGAGGCACTCGGAAAAGTTTATAGTTTCTGGATTAGGAAAATAGTAAAATATATTTTCTACAATGCTACTATCTTCATAATGGTTAATTTATAGTCTGAGCATGCTAATCGAGGAGGTAGTTTTTAGCAATGTGGGATTAAGCTTCAAATATATAGTGGGCGACTAGGATAGTTGAAGTCTATCACCTAGTCAATAGCTACAGTTGAAATCTATCACTTAGTTGTAGTTAAAGTCTATTGGTATTATTCTGATCATCTACTCTAATTCTTTTATAAATAGGAGCATTTTGTATTGTATATAGTGGCCAAATAAATAAGAGCAAAATATAGACATTTGGGCTTTATCCTGTAGACATAGGTCATAGACTGAACCACTTAATTCTTTGTGTCTTTATTATTCCATGCACTTTATATTTATTTGTCAATTGAACTATATTATCTTTAATGGAATCAAAACAAAAGTTTTTGAGTTTGAACCCTGTTTCCATCATTCATCTCTGATTTTAATTAAATATTTCACATGTTGAGTCTCACCTATTAAGAGGGAGTTTGAGGCCACATGTGAGGGGGAATCTTCAAGTATTGATTAAATGATTAAATTTATCTTTTTTCAAGCTTAAGATTCTAGGATAAGTGTTGATTTAACAACAAGAAACACGGCCAAGGTTGAGATTTTACTCCTAGCCTAGGCGTCAATTCTTGTGCAATTGCGCTTAGGTTTTATCCCAAGCCCAATTTTGTCTTCATGCATCTCTATGCATTTTTTCTCTCTAACATATGTTTTAAAAACTTTAAAACAAGCCCAATAAATAAAAGCTTGAACTTTGTTAATTTACATTAGCTCAGTGAGGGACCCAAAGGGAATAAAATGAAAATTAGTTTAAATAGGCACGTGACCATTATCATCTCATGACTATCACAATGTTACTAATTTAATTACAATTGATTCATCTAAAAAAATGTAATTGAATTGTAGTTTATATTTTTTTATTAATACAATTAATTCTTTAGAAAATTCTTAATATTGATTTTTTATTCTTCCATGAATTTTTTCCATAGAGATTTAAGTCAATAATTCAGTCAATTAATTCTCTACCTATTTATCCTTTTGTACCCAATTTAATCACATAATTATTCCCGAATATGTAAAATTCTTTTCACTATGTATAAATATTTTAGTAACACTTTATCAAAATACTCTGGCTAGAGACTGGGAAAAATTACTCTATTAAATCTATCTCGTGTGAAAATTTATTATCCTTAAAATAAAGGGCTTGGATTCATTCTTAAGAAAGTTGTTCTCACAATGTTACATGTAATCATCAAACGCACCAAGAATTTTGACCACAATAAATGTCTTACTCCTAAGTGCATAAAAGTAGCATCCACTTGACATATGAGTTCAGAATCCTCTAAGGATTTAGAATCAATATCATAAGAAGTCACGGAGTTACAATCATTCCATTTTGACAGAGTTGATAAGGAATGACAACTCTCATGGTTCATTCAGTGCATTGCATTCCTATGCTTTTGGACCAACACTTCAACCCGAAATCCCTACTTCCCTCAATGAAGATAAATCATCGAGGTTTATGTATTATAGTCTTAACAAATGGAATGCCAGTTCCATTGACTGCAAACAATAGATTGTGAACCTATAAGGTTTATGATTTAAGATCTTGTGTGATAATCTCAATACTCACACCATAAACCTTATTCAGTATAATATATTTTTATTTTTTATTTTGTAGGCATTAGTAGATCGATTTCATTCAACAACTAAACCAAAATTACAACTCACAAACAAAGCCATAGAAACATGGCACAAAACATAGACCTATGTCCCTGTTTCAGAAATCTCAACCCCATCAACCAGAAAAAAAACTGACTTCACATCACCACATTAACATTGAGATTACAGTTTTGACAGAGGCTGAAATTTTCCCTAGACTTCATGAATCTCCCTTTTCTTGAAATTCTGGAACGAACTTTCCAAAAAATCGTCTTTAAAATATGTTTATCTGTTTTTGATTGGCCACTATGCTTAATATCCTTTCTAGCACGCCAAAGGTTATAGACATCAACCATGGACTTCAACTTTGACTTCCTACACCCCACACCAATCACATCCTGTCAAGAGGAAGGAGGGGAAGACATAATGCAACGAAGCATATCCTTCCTTCCAAATACGGGAAGAGAATCCACACTTGAAAAAAAATATGATCTCGACTTTCAATACCACTTTTGCAAAATAGGTACAGAACATCACACTTATACCCCCATTTGGACAAATGATCACAAGTGGAAAGGCTATATATATATATATACACATATACTACAAGAAACTTGGTCTTTAGCAACAACAATTTGTCGTTGCTAATAGTGTACAAGTCGTCGCTAAAAGTTATTAGCGATGACACATCGTTGCCGATATGTCCTTGTAAAAAGATGGACATTCTTGCTCATTAGCGACGACTCTGCGTTGTCGCTGATAACACCTTATCCGCAACGACTTTTTGTCATTGTTGGTAAGCTTAGTGTCGTCACTATAGTGTACTAATCAGCAAAATGGGTATTGTAATTGATAGTGTACTTATCAGCAACGAATGAAACACCGTAAGTCGTTGTTGATAGTTGCTTATTAATTAGCAATGACTCCAATGTCGTTGGAGATAGTTACTTATTAGCAATGACCAGAATTCGTTGCTAATAGCTATTGATAGTTTGGATTATCAGCCTGATTACAACTTATTAGCAACAATCTCAAGTCGTTGCTAATAATATATATATATTTTTTTTAAAAATAAATAAATAAATTGATTTATATTATTATTAATGCTAAATTTACCATTAAATTCCTACATCATACAAATATTCCACTCTTTTGGGTAAAATATGATTTACATTTAATTAAAAATATGAATTTCAAGAGTTATATATATGTTCAAGCCTAGCAACTAAAGTTCACATTGGACATAAATTACACTCAATCATTAAATCTTATTCCACATTATTTGATACACAGTTGCTTCTTCTTTTTCTTATTCATCTTCTTGGATCCATATACTTGCTTTCTTGCCGTTGAAAGTTTTCTATAAATTTGAAGAAAGCACACTTTATATATAACTAGAATATAGATTGCCAAACATATAACAAATTATTATGATACAAAATAAATAAATAAATAAAACACAAAACATTTATATAAACAAAACTCAAGAAATGGTGATGACCCATTCTAAATATTTCAAAAAGCATTAATTAGTCTGTGCAAAGCTAAATAGAAACTAAAAGAGAGGCTCATTAATTAGATAGCCTTACATACCTTTCTAGAGAAAACTGTAAGAATATCCAAACTATCAAGCGAAGATGGAAAATCGCAAAATAGAAGGCGATCTAGCCTACCAGGTCTCAATAGTGCAGCGTCAAGTAAATCTGGTCTACTGCTTGACATGAAAAATGTATGTGAATTTTCTATCGTAATAATAAATAAAAAAGCAATTTTGGGAACAAGATAGGGTAAAGATGATAGAGACATTCCACGATGGTCACCTCGTTTTGCACGTAAGTATGGGAAACTATGAAATAAATCTAAGGAAGCAATATGCATTAGCTTTCATCAAAACCTCACCAGCCATTTTCAAATTTCTGTGGAGACAACTGCCAAATTGTCCATGCCAATACTGTATATACAACCTATTTCACGAAACCATTTGGACGAGATACCATCTATAGCGCAGAAAGAACTTAAACAATATCTATCACTTAACATTATTGCAACATCTATCACTTGCCTTAAACGTAATTCAGAGAGTTATCTATAAATAAATAACACAGCCAATGTTAATCCAGTTTCTCTAAGCAAGCTACACTCTGGAATTCCAATTAACAAAGCAAATATGTTGAATTGAGCAAGTTTCTCAAACCTCTAAAGTTTAACCACTAGAAAGCAATCCTAGTAAGAAACATCATAACCATAAAAATATATGGTAGTATTCTTAGACCTTGACATTAGAGAAACCGTATCTGACCTCAACTACAAAAAATTGCTCAAAACATAACATGTTTCTAACAAATAATTGGACCGCTATGAAGCATTCTTTGTCAAATTGAGGACAACCTATTCTCTAAAAATCATGAAAAATATGACAATTGTCTCTAACAGACCAAAACCACAGAACCATCTGGTTGACTGTAGCAAGCAAAAATACACCAAGCCCTTTACAAACCAACAAACCAAAAATGTAGAAAACTACAGGGCAAGCCAAACAAACATGCCTGCAGAAACTACTAAACAAAAGAAATTTTGACTCTATTTACAGAATTCTATCAAACCACACTCTGCAGGTTTCAAAGCTGGACTAGGAGCATATTCTTAGATTTCTTTCTGGAGATACCCTTCCACGAAACAACATAGTGAAGATTTCTAAAAGCATGTCGATTTCCTCTTAGCACATGTGGGATCATGATTAACTTTCACAGTAATACTCAGCCACACATCTGTTCAATCTCAGCATTCAGAGAACTTAATAATAAGTGACAGAATCATGCATATGCCGACGCTAGTGTATAAGTGTAAATGTATAAGTGCAAATGCAAAATGGCCACACAAATATATGACTTCCAGAACAAGCTTTTTTGTTGTCATTAACACTATTATCCTTCACTAAAATATGTGATATCCAAATATTTCACAAAATAAATGTATGAGCACAATTTAGATGATAAAAACTTCCTTGTTTACCAGAGAGGACAAATATAGCATACCATCAACAAGAAGCAAGTCACCCACTTCTACGTCATTAACAAAATCATCATAGTTCACACTAACATAACTCTGAATTGTAAAAGTAAATTCTTGCCCTCTCATTAATGTGATTGGTTGTGGCAGATCCCCAGACCTAACTTCATTACCCTGATGAAAACCAAAGGAAAAAGGATAAATTATTTACAAATTAGATAAAAGAGGATATTGATCGAGCCAAAAAAAAATCAATATACATATACTTGACTAGGAAATAAAATACAATAATATGAACTAGCAGGTTACAATATTGCTCCTTACAATGCCCATGTAGCAATAAATTAGTTCCATTTTAGCATCTCCAAGGCTAAGAGACTGCATATTTTTAGCTAAATCAACAATAACATCCTAAGCCTAGTCACCATATGAATGGCACACAACATGCATCCTGCTTGCTTCCCACACGCAGAAAATGCAATGCCCTAATTATCAACTCTGCCTCCTCAAAGTGGAGAGGTCAAATACCTACTTCAATATCTCTCCATGACTATGATGCATAAAAACTCTAGAAGGAACCTAGTAAACTTACGGTAGTTCCTGTAATAAGCCATTTCAGCAGTCACCAGTCTGTAAATCAGTGGAAGAAACTCACAAGTAAACAACATTAATCACAAAATCAACGAAAGTTACGCCTCCAGCAAAAACTTTGTAATCTGACTTGATTCTTAATGCTTTGAATTGTCAACGTACCTTAGCCATAAAACCGATCACACTAGACAATCCATGTGCATGCATAAATGCCACCCTTGGTTCATAAACTGTTATACTACATAATATGTGGGAAGGGGGGGGGGGGGGGAAGCGAATATTTAAAACTAAATAGAAAACTAGAGGCTAACAGATACACAAAGGTTCATAATTAAATAAAATACAAAAAAGTAACAATTATATGAGCTTAATAGTATGGGGAAAGATGTACAAAAGACAAACTACTACAACAGGTGTTAATGAGTTTTGTTTTTTTTCTATCACAAACTCATGTCTCTCTCATCACTAATCTTTCCAATTGCAACAGCTCATATTTTAACATTGGGCAACTATGCACAAGTCCACTATCACCATCAATCCGATAGACACCTTCAGTTGAACTATGTCAAGAGAGGTTGTCCTAGCTTGAATCACCTTCCACGCTCCGTCCAGGCCTAAGAAGAAGAGAATTTCATATCATAATCATGTCCATTATAACAATTAGTGAGTGTGTGTAAAAATAAATTATATTGTAAATATTCTCTAACAACACAATTTCCATTAGCATATCTATCTTCTCCTGCATCGCCTCCATTTTTTTGTGACACTCTTCATGGTTGTTGATATGGATTGCGTCACGGAACCAAGATGAGGATGAGGTAGGTATGACACCATACCCCATGCCTCTAACGTGGCCAGATCGTGGCCCCTCTATTACTTGTGTCATTATGGAAGCTTCCTTTGTGTTATCAATGCCTTCTTCAGCTAATTTCTCCATCATTTGATTCTGCATACTCAATATAAATTATGATTAAATAGTTTATGCAAGCTAATTATATAAAACACATTATAAGAAATCATAATTATCAAATAAACGTTTCATTTACTTACATATAAAGTCTCACAATGTGAGTTTACAAAAGAACCATTTTTCTTTGTGTGGTCTTCTTAAAAAACTCTACCCAACGGGGCTCCACTATAATTTTCTTTGTCTACAAATAATACTCATATAATAAACGTATACTTCCAACAAAGTTGTTATGATAACATAATAATTTAAAATTCTTATATCTTCATTGTGATGACTTATGAATGGTTTGGAGCCAGCCGTGTGATTTGTTAACAATTTATGTCTATTCTTCTTATTCCATCTAGACTTATCCTGTCGAATGGTGTTCAAAAAAATAGTACTCATTAAATTAAAAACATGTGTACAAAGAATATAGATAACAACCTTGTAAATTTAGATTAATAAGATTTACCTTCCATGTTTTCTCATCAAATAAATCACATATCATAAGCCATGCATTGACTGCGATACCTTCGGGGACAATGACCCTTGCCTCAGCTTTACCCTCATCGTCACCCTGCTCATCATCTTTGAGAAATGGTTTATAGTGTTTGTTGTAAAATCTGTTGCGAATTCCTGTATAGCTACGCTGAAGTGCTCCATCAAGTGTCAAGATCTCCTCCACACAATCCATGTTTAAGGTGACATAAGACTGAGACATAATAATAAAGAAAATAATGTTCAAAATTTCATCACATAATTTGCATCAAGTAACTTTATCTCAAACAATGAGAGACATACCTTTATACAGTTTCCTAACATTGACTTTTGTTCAGATGGGACCTTGCACTAAGAAGCATGATGTAGCTCGCAATGGTCGTGAACAATTTTGCTTACCATCCTCCTAAATTGCCCACCACTTTGCCTACAACTCCTCGAGTCCCATCCTTGATTTCTAGTCGAATGGGATCACTTTCACACAATTCCACAAACTCTATGCACTTATTCCTACCCCTTTTTTGTCTAATTAATGTGCTCGTTGTTAGGCAAAACATGGAAACGTAGTCAATTATATCTAGTAAAGTAGTATGTTCATAGTCTATAACACAAAGAAAAAAAAAATCCCTTCAAAAATCAAAAGACGACTACACAAATAATATATGAGCACTTACATGATGCAGTTAGGACAGATCCTTGTGAACTCGAGTGAGCCGTTGATTGCACTGCATTTGCCATCAGTAAGTCTATTCCCAGATCTTCACCTTCATCAATGAGAGATTGTGAGCCATGATGATTAATATGGTCTTGGCCTCAGCCTGGGCCTCCCCCTGCTTTCATTTCTCTTGCCACCATTTCTATTAGGGTAACAACAGCCTGCCAACATGCCAAAGAAACACATCAGTCATATAATGATATTATATCATACTAGGTCATTGTGAAACAGGTTCATACAAATAATTTAGTTAACTATACATTATGATACATCAAACAATATATTCATTAAATGCTTACACCAAAATGAAATATATTTAACACATATCATGATCAGAATCTGTATCTGTCTTGCCCGAAAACTCCTCTTCATGTTCAAAGTTTGTGTTTTCATTAGACAACTCTTCTTTATCATCAGAGTTTGTATCATGTTCTTCATTATACAAGATATCATCAATGCACGTATTTTCATCAAATTGCATAAATACTTCATTAACAGCTATTGGGGTAGGTTCCGCGTCATCTCTGAATAACAAATTTGAGTCTTCATCATTGTTTTCTACATTAATGGTGTTACTCCCAACACATTCACGTTCTTGGTGTACCTCACCACTGACTCCTTGATCATCTTCTTCATTATCTCTATCTAGTATTGTTGGAATATCATATATGTTTCTATGGGTCATCTTTTGCACCACTTTCCAACTTCCACTCAATTTGATATCATTCAAGTAAAATACTTGTGAAACTTGAGATGCTAAGATAAACGGATCAGATTCATACCATGTACGAGAAGTATTCACAGTTGTAAAGTATTGGTCCATTTGCATTCCCGTTCTACTCCCAGTGTTCCACCAATCACGCTCAAGCAAATACACGTGATTTGAGCCTGGGTAACGTAACTCCAAAATGTTCCTCAACACACCATAGAACTCAATATTCGACGTGTCATACTCACCTCGAACAACAATACCATTGTTTTGGGTAATACGAGTTTGTTCACATTTTTTTGTGTGGAACCTAACTCCATTTACAATACAATCTCTGTCTGACCTAACTAGATGATCAGCCTTGCATGCAAGATCATATAATTGTTTCGAAAACATTTCCCGCATCGCTCCCATATATTCGATTTTGAAACCAACATTCAAATTCAGCTTCATACCTTTTCTCAATGTCAAGGTCGCATTCTCCACCAATCTTTTAATGGTTGTTCACTGCATAAAAAATACATATAAGTACTCATCTTAATTATCAAGTACATTGAACATAAAGGAAAAATAAAATCAATGTTACACTTACTCCATGTACGAAGCAGTTTCCTAATAATTGTTAAGCACATACCATCGAGTCCTTGTGAAAACCTTCTCTTCAAGTGTTACAAATTTTGCTACTCCCAAGGGTCGAACTCATTGAAAGAACACATCTAAGCCTATACTCCTTTCCTCTAACCATCCGTCAGCATTTCTCTCTTCACAATTCCATCTTGTCTTAATCACACGAAGATACGAGGAGCAAAATGTCAAACACTCATCAGATAAATAACCTTCGGCAATTGACCCCTCTGTGCATCCTCTATTTCGCACAAACCGCTTAAATTTACCAAGTGTTCTTTCCACTGGATACATCCAACTGTATTGTACTGGTCCCACAAGCTCAGCCTCTCGAGGTAAATGAACAGCTAGATGAACCATAATATCAAAAAAGGCAGGTGGAAAAATCTTTTCCAACTTGCATAGAATCACGACAATATCGTCCTTCATTTGCTTCAAGACATCTAATTTCAATGTTCATGCACACAGTTGCTTAAAAAAGTTACTCAACTCCAATGTTGTACGTATTTCGGTTGTTAAATATCCACGAATTGCAACAGGGAGTAAACGCTGTAAGAAGATATGACAATCGTGGCCTTTCATTCCCGAAATCTTACTAGGAAGCTTGTTCACACACCGCCAATGTTATATGCATACCTATCAGGAAACTTCACAACTTTCAGCCAATCACAAAAAAATTTCTTCTCGTCTCCTGTCAAGGTGTACTTCGCAGGTGGCATTGATCGAGCTGCATCATTTGTTTGCAAGTGCAATTCTCTGCGTATACCCATATCACATAAATCCATTCGTGCCTTGGCCGTGTCCTTTGTTTTCCCATCAATATTCATCAATGTACCCAATACACTATCACACATGTTCTTCTCAATATGCATGACATCTAAATTGTGTCTTAGTTTCAGTGTTGACCAGTAAGGTAACTTAAAAAAAAACACTTTTCTTTGTCCAATTCAACTCATTATCAGTGCGCTTCCTCTTTGTTCCACATACGTTTCCAAACTGCACTTCTGTAACATGCATTAGTTGTTGTAACAGTTGATCTCTAGACAATTCCTTAGGTTTCATTCTATGCTCCTCAGTACCGTCAAACAATGATTTTTTTTTTATTTTTTTTCCGCCATACATGGCCTTGAGGTAAGAAACGACAATGACCCATGAAACACACCTTTCCACCATACTTCAACCATTTGTATGTTGTATCCTTGTTACATACTAGACACCCAAGCTTTCCCTTGGTAGACCACCTAGATAAATTTGCATATGCATGAAAATCGTTTACAGTCCATAATAATGCCTCATGCAACTTAAATGTTTGTTGACTCAACGCATCATATGTGATTACACTTTCATGCCATAATTCATGCAAATCATCCACCAATGGTTGCAAATATACATCAATTTCGTTTCCAGGTGCCATAGGCCCATGGATAAGTAATGACAACATCATATATGGATCTTTCATGCACCTCCAGTTTTTTTTAATGCATACGACACTTGTCAACACCTGAGAGTAGATACGTAGACAATCGTTAGTTTTTTGAAGAAAATTTGGACGGAGGTACCATCTCCGTCTTTTCCGATAGCTTAGGTATCATTTATGATAGAAATTGAAGCACAGGAAGCAAAAAATAAAAACTTTAAACCATAGGTACTAAAAGGGTCTTTAGCCCTAAAAGTTAAGTGCTACCTAGGTCTTAGACTTTTACCAGTACACATCAAGTTAAAAGACAAAAAGTGAAGCATTAAAGAAAGAAAAAAAAAAGGTGAAGCATTACTATAACTGTGAGGGGCAACAAAATCAGATTTTGGGCTTTTTAGATTGTAACATGTAAGAATCATTCACATTTAACCTATATATAAATATTGTGAGGTGTGCTGTCTGAGTAACTTGCGATTTGCCATAGTTTGAAAAAAAAATTCATCGAAAAAAAAAGTTTTGACCCCATGACTCAAAATCTTGGCTTCGCTGTTGGCAATAAAGGTTGAAAGTGACGGCTGGAAAACATAGACTATCCGTTAAAAGAATCACATGAGGAGCCAAGCTACAATTTACAATGATGATCGGAGAACATAAACTAGCCATTAAAAATCATGTGAAGGGCCAAACCACATTGTGCCAAAATTTACCAATGAATTGAGCTGCAAAAGGGCCGACTATAGGACTAAAATCCAAACAAGTTTTTTTTTTTTTGGCCTGGAGCCCACTAGATGAGTTCGGGTCTAGTGCATGCTAGTACACTATAAATCTTGGAGCTTAGTTGAAGAATATGATATGGTGTGGTTAAGTGCGTCAAAAGGAGAGTAGGACTACAACACTGATACCATGTAAAATATGGAGAAAAATAGCGGAAGTAAGAAAGAGAAATGAACAAAAGGAATTATGGATGGTTCGGTGTTACACACCTACGTCCAAGACTACGAATTAGCGTTAAGGACTACATTGTGCTCATTAACTTGTTTGTCTACAGTACAAAGTTCCATTTTTTATAGGGTTTAGCATAAAAACAAGTATGGTTATCAAATCCCAATATTTTGATTAGGGAAAATTACATTTAAGCTCCTCCAAACTACCAGTCGTTTCGGAAGTGACCCTTAAACTACCAACTCTTGAATTCTGCCCCCAAAACTACCAAAAAGTGCCAAAAAGACCCCATTTATCGAAATATTCCCATAATAACGTACCTTGCCATGTGTCATTTTTTCAACTTAAAAATAATAAAATTTCAAACAATTTAAAAAACAGAGAAAATTTTAAAATAGAAAATAAAAAAAAATTTAAATAAAGAGGGTGGCCGGCCACCGCCATTTTGGCCAAGAGGGTGGCTGAAGGCCGGTTTGGGGGTGGCTAAACCACCCTCATGGCCCATGGGGTGGCCGACCCCCAAGGGCAAAAAAAAAAAGCAAAAAAATAGAAAAGGTTAGGGTTTGGTCATTGGGGTGGTCAAACCACCCCCAAGGGCCATGGGGGTGGTTCGGCCACCCCCAAACAGACCGAGCCACCCCAAACAGACCTTGGGGGTGGCTCGGCCACAACCTTGGCCAAAATGGGAGTGTGTATATATATATGGGTTAATTGTAATCAAATGAGAAAATTACATTTAAGCCCCCCAAATTACTAGCCGTTTTGGAAGTAATCCCAAACTATCAACCCTTGGATTTTGGCCCTCCAAACTATTTTAAAGTGCCAAAAAGACCCTATTTGTCGAAATATTCCCATAGAACCCTTGCCATGTGTCATTTTTTCAATTAAAAATTAAAAAAGAAACTATATATATAAGACATAAATTTCCTACAAACCAGTTCGTAAAGAATTCTACAAATCTATCTAATAAGCTGCCAAGTATCCTTTACCATGTGCCTCTCACATGGCTTTTTTTAATTCACTCAACTCTTCAAACGGACATTAGATAGCTTCCTAAAAAAAAAAGATCCACGTCACTTTTCGTCATTCTCTTTTTTAATTGACTTAAGTGAATATCTCGTTCTTGTTCTTGTTCATAATAATGGACAGATACTATATAGATACAAAAGACCATGTCTTCTTGTTCTTGTTCTCTTCCTAAAAGAAGACCCATGTCAACGAGTGTCTCTAATCCTAGTTTTCATCTCTCAAAGACTCAAACTTACGTGGGACTCCAAGAATCTACAGGGACAACCTTTGCGTTTGCATGGATTTAACACAGGTTTGGGTTTGCATTTGTTTTTTCACACAGGTTCTTGACAAAAAAAAAAAAAAAAGTTTTAGGCGCTTTTTTTTTTTTTATCTGAAAAGTAAAAAATTGTCTTAAAGGGCGTTAACAAGTATTATTAATAAACAAACCTATAAGATGATGAGGCTTTAGTTTTTTTTTTTTTTTTTTTTTCACACAAGTTCGGCTTTATTTTTTTGTGGTTTATTTTTTCTCCGTGGTTTTTCTTGACTTTGTCGTGTTTAATTGCCACTTTTTGTGTCGTAAGAGAATAAAAACTATTGAACTGTGGAAGTATGGGATCGAGTGACTTAAATGCCAACTTTTGAATTGTGGATGTATCCTACCATTGTCGCGTACTACTTGTAAAAATGGGAGAATGATTTCTGGAGGCCTTTCTATTGCTAATTGACACATATATGCCTAGGATACATGCCTAAGAACCAATTTGTGAAAAATGTATTGGATTTTGTCCGTAGGCAATAAAATAAAGCCCAGGCTTAATCATGAATTCATGATCCTATAACTTACCTAGCAAAAGTTAAATGTATGGAAATAAAAGAACAAATTGTTACTTCCTTTTTTTTTTTGGGGGGGGGGGGGGGGGGGGGGCTGGCTAGGACCTATAACTTTACTGTATAAGTATTCTAATGTGCCATCTAAAAAAATAAAGGTTCCTCATTTATGGCCAGTGTTCCTATTTAGAGCCACCCAAAGCACGAGTAAATGATCCTAATTTTTCGATTGCAGGGTGACATAATTGAGTGTTAAGCCTCCGATTCCATAGTCTATCAAGCCACTGGATCTTAATTGAATCATCTAATTTATTAGAGTAGTGATGGCGAGAGAATCAAATGTAGAGGTACATGGTTTCAAGCAAATAAATCTTTGTGATTTGTATTTATTTACATATTTATAGCATACTTTCCCAATAAATATTTTGTACTAAATAATGAATGCCTTATTTTTACTGTAGATTTTGGATATTGGTGAAAGATGGATATTGGACAATGAATCGAATGAACAAGAACCTCCTCATGGCACTACAACAAAAAAAGAAAAAGAAAAAAAGAAGGCTTTTTCAGCCATTTTTGTTAGAACGGCTCTAATTAGAGCCGTTTTTACTTAAACGGCTCCGATTAGAGCTGTTTTCGTTGTAACAAGTCAAATTAGTTTGAGCCATTTTAACAAAAGCGGCTCTAATTAGAGGCGTTTTTTTTAAAACGGCTCTAATTTGAACCATTTTAACAAAATGGTTCGAAATGGAGTCGTTTTGATCAAAACGGCTCTAATTGCAGTCGTTTAAACAAAAAAATGTCTCAAATTAGAGCCGTTTATAAAAAAAAAAAAAAAAAAAGTCTCACATTGATCATATCACAATCGATCACATGATCGTACCACATTCCATAACTTAGATAATACCACGATCGATCATAGATCGTACCCCGATCGATCACATTGATCGTATCACGTTTGATCACATAGATTGTACCACGTTCGATCACATAGATCGTACCACAAACAATTACATAGATCGTACTATGATCGATCATATGATCGTACCATGTTCCATTACATTGATCATACCACAATTGATCACATAGATCGTACCACGACCGATCATATTGATTGTATCACGATCGATCACACTTATATCGTACCACGATCGATCATATTGATCGTACCATGATCGATCACACTTAGATCGTACCATGATTGATTACAGTTAGATCCTACCACGATCGATTACATAAATTGTACCATGATCAATCACACATGATCGTACCACGTTCCATCACATAGATCGTACCACGACCTATCACATAGATCGTACCACGACCTATCACATAGATCTTACCACAATCCATCACACATGATCATACCACGATCCATCACATAGATCGTACTACGATCCATCACATTGATCGTATCACGATTGATCACATTTAATTTTTTTTTTAATAATTTTCAATTTTTTAAATAAAAAATTATTTTTTATTTGTTTTTTCCTTTTTTCTTTAATTTGTTTTTAAAAAAATATTTTTTATGTGTACTTTTCACTATAATTAATATGTAATACATTGGGAGGCTTACCCTCTCTTTCGTTATTATGAGGCTTACCCTCTCTTTTGTTATTATAAGGCTTACCCTCTCTTTCATTATTATGTCCATGCTTAATGCTTTACAATTCAAACTATATAACCTACTCTTTGCAAATTATGTTTTCTTCAAAACAATAAATCAATCAACATGCATTGTTATCATTCTACTTTACATAATTTAAATCTCAATCGTAACACACATTCAAACACTTTAAATCAATTCAACACCTTTCATTCATGCATCATTTCATAACATCATTGGTATTATTTGAACATAATTGAAACTACTCAAATCAACAAAAATAGATATATTCAATATACAGTTGGTTCGGATTTATAAAACGCATATATATATTTTGCAAATCCATAATACATAAAAATAATAGTTTCTCAGTTAGTAGAATACTCACCTTGGCTACATTGGACTCATGACTCCAACATTTACCACGTGTTCTAGTTACTTGAACTCAACATTGGAGAACGAACCGAGGTCTCCAATCATGACACAAGCCTGCAAACATTGGTAACATTAGACCAAGCTATTGAACTCTATACTTTATGCCACGAATACTACTCGCATGCTCACACATCGCATTACTTACTTCTAAAGCTAGTTAAGTATCCTAAACTATTATTAGGTTAACATTTAGGTTTAGGTTCATATTTATCTTGTTTATTATCCTTAAGACACGTTTACTATTTCATTAGCTTATTTATTATTATTATGTCACATTATCATTGTTAATCCTTTAATGGCTTATTACTAATTTACTAAGTTAACAATATATATTTAACTCATATATATATATATATATATATATATATATATATATATATATATATATATATATATATTTATATACATGTATACATGAATATATACGATGCTTAAACCCCATCCAAAGATACACTAAAATACTTAGTGTATATGAATAGGTGGATTAGTTAATTAGTTACCAAATTATCAGTATTAACAATTAAGTCTTATCGCTTGTTTATCCAATTAAGCTAACTAAATACACTTGATCCATATATGTATACATAAATATATATCAAATGCTTATTAAGCTTAAGTCTAATTCAATAATGCACTAGAGCACTTTTAATATACATGAATAAGCGTGTTAGTTATTTACTTACTACTCTAAACAAATTTAAAGCCTATATATATATATATATATTTCCTTAATTTATTTCTAATTAAGTAATCATTCCGATAATTAACCCATAGAGCCTATTGCTTAACACTTACTCTTTATTAATTACTAACCATCTAGGTAATTTAGATTATGGAACTTATCCTATTTAATCTACTAATTTAACAGCTCCTTATCATGAACTATGATGTCCATACTATAATCCTTACGTATTTCATTTTTATTCTATTGGACTCTTCCTTGAGTTCACCTCAAAGCATTTGCCATGAGCTACCATAATTAACCTTCAATTTACATAGCCCAATCAACAATAACTTCTACCAACATCTTATAACAATTATCATTGCTAAACCACCATTCACTTTCTAGGTCCCACATGCCTCATAATCCAATTTCACCAAAGCCTAACACATACTCATCAATTTTCTATGAAAATCAATCCTCAACCAATCTACACAATTCAATCCATGCATCCCTTAGCCATATAAATCAAGAGTTACTAAATCAACACCACATAAACTCCATTCAGCTACCACATAGAAGGTATTCCCCGAATCAACTCCAATGAAGGGCCTAGGCACCCACTAGCATCAAAGACCTCTAACCAACTCCAATGTCATTCAAACAACTCTATAGGAACTTAATCAAAAATCCAACATCATCAAATTATCAATCCAAAAATCTAGATTTGAATCCTATCAAGAACACCCATTAAAACCACTCTCTCCATACATGGCCACTACAAGAAACTAACCAAACCATTCAACCATTCTCAATTAGCATTAACCCCAACAACACAAACCCAAACAACAATACAACACAATTAAATTTAATCTCGAATAATAAAATATAAACCAACATCATCACCCAATTTACAAGTCCTAAAACCAAATTCAGATTTCCATCAAAATACCCATTAGAATCAATTTCCAATCAAACATTAACAACCTATTAATAGAGCATTAATCATAGGCTAACATATTCAAGAACTAAAACCTGAAGAGAACAACAACTCAATTGATCCGGCCACCATGTAAGCCCATTCAAAATTCCAATAACCTAACTAAAATCCTCAATCACATTTACAAATCCACACCAAATATCATATGGCCATTCACCTAGAATCAAACATCAAAGACTCATTCGGCCAACAACAAATTCAGAAAATTTCACCAACAAACCCAATCAATTTTGGCTTCAAAAATTTAGAATTTCTAAACTAAATTAATCCCATAAAATCACACCTCAATCGGTAGCCACAAAGACCAAAAGGAAAGACCCATTCAGCCAAACCACCACCCAAAACAATAAAAATCCAGAATTTACAACCCAAAGAGACCCATTAAGTTTCACCCCAAAAATCTCAACAAGAGTCAAGCTCAAACAAAACCCTAACAATGTAATGTCATTTTCATGCTATTTAGGCAATATTGGGTAATACGAAAAATACAAGGAAATGTTAGGGATTTTACCTCATGAGAACCCATGGCCGGAAACGCACCAGAAAATCACTACTTGAAACCCCACGAAGTCGCTGGCGTCGATTTGGTACCATCAACCAACGATCGAACCCACTCCAAAAATCGCACCTCAGGGTCTCTCTCAGGTTTAGTCTCTCGGCTAGAGGGCTGTGTGGGTGTGTGACGGGTTGAAGGAGAAGAGAGAAGAGAGAAATGGAGAGGAGCTGCGTGTGTGGAGAAGAAGATAGGAGGAAGAGAGAAAATGGGAAGTGCTGTGCGTGTGATCGAGTGAGAGGGGGAAGGAGAAAGAAAAGAAAGAGAGGGAGAGATATTGTACGGGTGAGAGGAAGAGGGGATCCGAAAAGAAAAAGAAAAGAAGGGAAAAAGGAAAGAGAAAACGAAGAGAGAGAAGTGGGAAACGTGTCTAGCTTTGGGTGGTTGGGAGGAGATAATGTCATCTCCTCCTAGCCAACCATGTGCTGACATGTGGCAAGGGGGGAGATTTCCTTATTTTAAAAAACCCCTACTTTTATTAATTCCATCATGACCCCCACTTTATACTATTTCTATCATTTATAAATTGTTATTTAACCCATCATTTTTAATTCCATTAAAACTTACACTTATAATTAATTATTTATTTAACTAGGACTTATCGTTACTATTTATTTTAACTCCATTATTTTATCTTAGACTTAGTATATTTATATTTACATAATATTAATATGATCACTTAGAATGTAATTATTAGTCTCATTTACTTAATAGATATAATTCATTGATTACTAAACTCCCTATTTATTTTCTTAGTCTTTACACAAGTTCAAACTATGTAGACAGAAGGATAAGTTTTGGTCAATAGAGAGGAAGTACTAAATTGCAGTAAATGGGCATAAGCAAATATGGTACCAAATTTCGTTGCATCTTTGGTCACAACTTGGTACCAAATTTGGTACCAAATTTGCCGATGGGTAGTAAATAGGCATAACCAAAATTGTTACAAAATTTTGTTTCAAATTTGGTCCCAAATTTGCAAATAGGCACTAAATAACATAACCAAAATTGGTACCAGATGCATTGCTTGAACCCTCTTCTCTTCTCCTCTTTTGACCCCTACTCCCTGTTGGGTGAGTAGGATTACCAATACATGGGAAACTGGATGAGGCACCGGATGGGGCATTGGCATTGATGCAGTAGATTGAACCACGGATGGGGCGCTGGATGAACCATCCAACTACAAAAAAAAAAAAAAAAAAAAACAAATAAACTAGTTAGTAAACAACATTGAATAACATATAAGTTTGCAGTCATAAATAGAAGACATGAAACACATACCATGTCAAGATTGCAATCAAGATCTGCTGCATGTTTTCTATAGAAATTCTGCCTACGTTCTTATCTTTCATCATGCCGCATCCTCGCAGTGCATGTTCTAGTATTGTGACCATATTTTTTGCACATCATACATTGGTTTTTCGTACCACCTTTTCTAATTGTGTGGCGATTTGAGGTTGATGTGCAAATTTATTTAACTTGCAAGCGCATGAATCGTTTGCAATGTAGTGTATGTGCAAGTGCGAGGTCGAATCCGCAGGGAAGGATGTGTAAAAAAGAAAAAAATCAATTTCTATTTAAATTAACTTTATTTTAACCTAGAGCCAAATATTTGAAATTTTTGTCAAGCAAAATAATAAACAAAAATAAAACTGAATAAGAATAATTTATAAAAACACTAAGGTATCAGAATTCCCCAAATCAACTCAAACACCCTACTCTTACATTTTATTCACAAATTCAATTCAATAAGCTCAATATTCAAATTCTTAAATAACAAAGCATGAACACATTTGAAGAATTCAACTTAAACAAATCACAACGATTATCCCTTTAGAGTCGAAATCATCTATTGTATCCGAAAATCACAATAGATACCCCAATCTCAAATAAATTAATCGATGTATCCATCGATTGAATTGCAACAAAGATCTAATAAAATCATCAATCTAAAGAATATAATTCAATAAATTGACATGAAATTTGAATATACATAAGAACATTGAATCTATGAATATCATGACAAGAGTATAGGTGTTATCATTGATGAGGTTTCATCATCAACCTTAGTTGAGGAATTTAGCCTCTCATGACTAAAAACACCAAAAAACTCTTAAAATGAAAATATAAAATAATAAAAGCAAAGAATAGAAAGAACATAAATTTAATAAAAGTAAAAAGAAAACAATAAATTAAAATAATGGGAAAGAAAGGAAAAACGGAAACTAACTAACAATAAACAAAAAGTAAGCAATAATTAAAATTGAAAAGAAAGAAGAAGAACTGGAAATTAAATAACTTTAAATTAAAGTGATTAATGAAAATAGCAAAGAAAATAAAGAAGAATGAAAAATTGAATAACTTTAAATTAAAAGAAATAAGAATGAAGTAACAACTTACAAAAGAAAAGATAAGAGCTAAGACAAGTGCTCTGAAGAGAAAGTGGTATGTACACTGTATAGGATGTCTAAAGTGGTGCCTAGCATGGGGTATTTATAGCAAAAAATTAGGTTAAACTCAATTTTTACAAAATGACACCTCTACTCCTTTAAACCCTAATAGTAGAAAAGAACGCTAGGGTTTAGGCAAACCTTTACAAAATGGTGCCTTTACCCCTAGAAAACCCTAATAGGCTTGTTAGCAGTCGTCAGAGCATTGGAATATGCGCACGGCACGTCAACTCTGATTGCGACAATGGGATCAATCGACTTTCTGGGTCGCTTGATCGACATCGTTTTTCTCTGTGCTACGCCATCCAGGTGCTTGATTCTCTTGTTTCTTTGCAAGTTCCACAGAATACTGCATTTTATCTCAATGTCCTGCAAAACACTAAAACACCAAAACTAACAAAAAAATCAGAAAATAACAAAGCTAAAGGTTTAACAAATGCAAATTAAGGGGTCCAAATATACAATATTTGGCACTTATCAGAGGTCTCATCAACCCTTCTATTCCTCAATTTTTTAGGTCTTCCTGAAGATGCATTTGCCTTAGGTGGTTCAATGATGGGTTTATTTGTCCTGACACACTACTCCTCACTAGGTACAGGGTAGATGATGGGTGTATATACCTTTAGGTACATCTCCTTACCAAAGTATGGGTTCAGATGATCCTCAGGGTTGCCTCCACCATGCTATATTGATGAGATGGCATGAGCACATAGGATATATTTACAATTCTTGTCTCCACACATTGCAATTACTTTCGATCTAGAATTCTTTTGGTAAACTAAGTCCTTCCCCTTCAATAAATTGGCCTGTTTAATGGCTTTTCTAAAATCATAAACACTCTCAAAAGCATTACCTAGCTGCAAAGTCGGCTTCTCAAAATCAGATTTCGTAAATGCCACCCTCTTGGTGACACACGGTCTTTTTGAAGAATCAGGCTCATCCTCTTCACTAGTATTACAAGGAATGACCAATATATCACTCCAAGACATATCGGAAACAGGCACATCCTCACCCACACCCACACCCTTACCCACACCCTTACCCACACCCTCACCTTCTGCAGCCTCATCTTCAGTTGCAGCTAAAGCAACTGCTACTTCTACTTCCAACTCTTCTTCTATTGCATGTGATGGTTCTCCTACAAACGCTTGATCCACTTCTACATCTTCTCCTTTGACAAAAACTCCTGCCTCTCCATACTCCGTATGATCAGCAACATCTATTTCTAAGGCGTCAGAGTCATCATTTAGAACTTTATTCCAAAATGGATCACTCCTATAAACAGTATTTCTCTCATATTCTTCTTCATATTCCTCATCAACATTTTCCTCTCCTCCAGGTACATCAACAGCTACATCATACAAAATAAACCTAACCACATATAACTCTATTATTCCATGGCCATTATGGTGCCCAACTATTTTAAGGACATCATGGTCAAAAGACAGAACTCGTACCCTTTCATCTAGACTCTTGTTAGGTATTCTGTGACAAATTAGGTCACTGGGACTATACCCATAACATTTAACTACAATCTCTACCTCAAAAAATGACAGCTCATATCTGTCATACAGGTCAAGGTAATTTGTAACATTCCCACCAACATAGGCTACCCCATTTTCCCTATTAAACCGACCTCTGTGGTGCCCTCAAACATAAGATATTCATTAAACATTATGTGTCCTACAAATTGACAAAAAAAAAAAATTAATTGAAATTGAAAATTCAATGAGCAAACAAAAAGAAACGGATACAACACATTGGAACCACAAGAGTAAAGATTTTATTCCAAATAAAACACTACAATATTGCAGTCACTAGATGAAGTCATTGGAACCATTTCATCACAGAAAAAACAAAAAAAAACAAACCAACACATTACACAGTCATCAAAAAAACCCACAGGACCACAAGAGTATAAAAAAAAAAAAATCAAACCATTGTGCTACATCATCCTGACCCATATGCTTGCAGCACCAATCACAACACACCCCAAACAAGATACTCACAACAAACCAGCAACATGAGGGACCACAAGACGTAAAAAATATACATTTTTCACTAACATAAAAACACAACCAGATGTTGATAGTGGCGCTAAACATGGTACCCAAACAAAATCAACCCATAATCGAAAAAGTATGTGAAAACCCTATCAACTACAAACATGATGTTATTAACATGCAAAAATCACATAAATGAACCGGATTCCACAAACCCATTAACAAAATAGTAAACTTTAACAGATGAGGGTTAAATAAATAAACTAAAACACTGAAATAATTCATTACCTTTCTCAACCCTTTGTGTATTTCTCTTGTGTATACAATCGAAAGCCTAATCGATTTAGAACGGAATGCACCAGATTAGGGTTCTAAGTCACAAGAAGCAGTTGGGTGAGTTGAGTTCGAGGGTCTAGATACTTCCAAAGAATGGACTGAATGGTTATTTTTTTCGGCCAGTTGTTTTTAAATTTAAAAAATCCGAACGTTTAGATGAAGGGAAAAAGTGGTAGTTCGAGGCTAAAATATCACATGAAACACACGTGTTTTGGGTTCCATCATCGATTTAGAACGGAGGTTGACGGAATACCCGACATTGAATGGTTTTGATAAATGCATACACTCAATCGAAAGCTTTGCTACATCAGTACCCTTAATTGAAAACCCGCGATAGTTGATACTCTTTTGTGAAGTTATCCCAATTTATGATTCACTAATGTATTTTGGCTTATGTTAATATTATGTACAAGATTCCTATGTTGACATCAATACTCAGCAAGAGCATGGTAATGTCAAACAAGAATTCCAATTGCTGGATAACTTGACTCAGGTATAATTCTAGCAATTAACTATTTTTTCTTTTTGTTTCTAATTTCCTCTCGGTCAATTACTCCTTTTACATCAAATTAAAATGTAAATTTGCTTAAATATCATATGTAGGAATCTTTTATTAGTAGAAACTTGGTTAGAGAATAATCTGAAGACTACATTGTTGGGCTTAACTTTCAGAGGAGCAGCCTCCAACAGGGTGAGAGGGGAGTACAGTTCTTTATTGGCGCAATCTAATGATCATCTTTGATGCATAATCAAGAGAGTGCAATCAGGCTGATATTGACCTGAGCAATTACTTGCTTGACACAAATAATAACTTTTATTTTTATTATTATTATTATTATTATTATTGATTTAGCTTACCATTATTAATATTGTTTACATCATTGACACATCATTTCCGGTTTATAATAAACTTATGTCCTTTTTATGTGGAATTGCAATCATGTCATTCTAGGTGACTTGTCTTATTTGATGAAATGGCATGTATATTTTTCTAAATATTCTTTTCTATTTAGAAATGGCAAATAAACTGTTGGCAATATTATGATGGTGATCAATTCAGCCCATGTGTTATTGGCTAACCACTTCCAGCAACAAAATGATAGAATCCAAGCACCAAAAAGAAGCCACAAATTGTCAAAAGCAAGCAAAGGTAACGGACACAAATGGTGATGTGATCAATTCAGCCCATATGCTCTGCCGTCGTATAGTCCTCTTTAGTCTTTAGAGTTTGGTCTTTAAATATTGGTCTTTGAGTGTCCCACAACCATGACCCCCTAGAGATTGGTTTTCTGTAATGCGTTCTGTGGTTGTCACAGGTAAAGGACACAAATTTTCAAAACCAAAAGCAACAGCTCGGCAAAGGCATTCTTTAGCAGCACCACTGACCACTAAACTAATTCACAAATCAAAGATACAAAACTCCAAAATCAGGAGCTCTACTGTTCAGAGAAGAGAAAACCAAACAAACACTAACAACAAGCTAGGAAAACCAACAAAACGCCTAAACCAACTCAAACAAATCAGAGAACAAACTACAACAAAGGGCTGTACAGATACATAATTCACGAAATGATAAACATCAAGCCTAAGCATGTTAAATCTTGTCCAGGATAATGAAAATGTAAAGTGAACTGCTCCTCACCCTTGGCTCAGCAGATTGTTCAAGCTCGTCGGCATATTTTGTCACACTTTGCAAGAAAACCATGTATGTGATGGTTCGAGCCAACAGAGAATCGATGCTACACTGTTACATCACAGCACTTGTAAGTAAGATATAACAACAAGGCAGATAATTTAGAATGGGAAATGGTTATAGAAGTCCCAATTATAAGAAAAACTAGTACCATCCTCTGATGGTATAAGGATATCTTTTCTTTCTTCTAAATATTGGACACCGTACAATTTTTTATGTGTCACTGTGTCAGAGCTGAGATTAAATGTTTGAAGTACCTTTCCACCATGAGGGATGATCAGTGATCCCTCTCAACTCTTTGATACAGTCTTGGATCCGCTGCGGTCTTTGGGCCTTGGTCGAGTACTCTCCCCAGGCCTAGCCCTTTTTCTGGTGGCCTTTGCAGGTTCCTCAGGCTTCTGAGGTCGTGCTAGACCAGCATTTCCCTCATTGATGCTGTTACTGCTGTAGCTATCATCAATCCATATACCACTCTGTTAGAAAAACAAAAGGAAGGCAGAAAACAGAGAAGGGAAGAAGGAGAAGAGAAGAACACAATGTAAGTAAAGACTACATCTTGCTAATTTCATTACTTAGTTTGGTTACAAATACACTAATATATAGACTTAAGAAATGGTAAAGACCAGAGTACAAAGGGAGAAACTAAAGGCTGATTACATGGAAATATGGGTTGAAGGTATGCTAAGAAATCAGAGGAGAATGGCTTGCTGTGCAGACTGGCGTGGGAATGGCTGATGACTTGTTGCAAAGAGGCTGGTGTGTTGCAGAGAGATCTTCTTGAAGTGGTGCTGCTGATCTGGCGAGGTGCAGTGGTGCAGAGTGCTGATCTTATTCTCTAACATCTCCCCGCAAACTGATGGGAGGAACTTCTTTCAATTTGTCTTTCGCTTCTTATCATCAATTTTTTTTTTTTTTTGAATTGGCTTGGGTTTGCAAATTGTACCTCAAAGCCAGAATTAAGGTCAATTATGGGCCAAGAAAAGAGCCTCCAAAGGGCTGTAGTGAGCTTGGGTCTTAAACATTACCTCAAGCAAGAAATTAGGCCAACAATTGACCAAAAGAGCCAACAAATAGCATAAATGAGCTTGAGTTTTCAAACTGTACGTCAAAGCCAAAATTAGGGCCATCAATGGGCCAAGAAAAGAGCCTCCAATAGGCTTAAATGAGCTTAAGTCTTAAACATTGCTTCAAGCAAGAAATTGAGCCAACAATGGGCCAAGAGAAAAGAGCCAATAAATGACTTAAATGAGTTAGGGCGTTTGAACATTTGCCACAAGCTAGAAATTGGGCCAACAATGGGCCAAAGAGAAGAGGGTCAACGATGGGCAAGAGAGATTTTTTTTTTTTTGCACTTTTCTTTCATTTTTTTTCTTTTATTTTCTTTTCACTGATTTCTTCTTCTTTTTTTTCTTTTTTTTTCATGCTCAACTAACCTTAACAAATACAACTGAAACACACCTTACAAAAAGTGAAATGTAAGGTTAGGTAAACCACACAAAAGAGACCATCAATAAAATAAAAGAACAGTGAAAACATAAGAAGAAGCCAGATAACAGAAGAGTATAGAAAATAAGTGAAAGTAAAATATAATAGACAATATTGTGAAACATAGACTATACTATGATGACTTGGAATGCAACGGAAGAGGGTAGAAAACTAAAAAGGAAGAGATGATATGACAAACTTACAAAAGAGAGTATTTGAAGGTATGGAACGTGTGGCAGGTGGAGATGAAAAGGGATATATTTTTTTTTTTTTTTAGTTGATAAACTTCTAGCATTTTCGATACACAGTAGACAAAACAAAGCAAAAGAAATTGTAACTTGGATGACGTGTGTGATGGGAAAAAAAAAGAGAATGAGACTGACATGTAGTAAATAAATCATGAGAGAAAAACTCAAGAGAATGAGACGTGGGTATTTTTTTTTAGAACTGATTTCCGTACATCACTTTTACAACAAATTTACAACAGCCATTTCACATGGGGTGAGTCCCACAGTGTAAGGGACTCACCCCATATGAGAAGGCTGTTGTAAACTTGTTGTAAAAGTGATGTATTTCTATCGTTTTTCATTTTTTTTTACTCAATCTTCTAGCATATTCTGAGTGTATACACTAAATAGACGTATTGACCAGTAGATCAAAAGGAATTAAACAAGGAAACTGCAGTCTGCAGCGTGAGACTAAGAAGAAACTGCAACGGTATGGTATAGAGATGTACCATCAACGGTATGGTGCGTTCTGGGCGTGGACAACTGAAGAAGGAGGCGCGGGATCTGAGACATGGACGGCTGGAGCAGTGCGCGAAGGTGGAGCTGAGGCGGCAGGGCCTTGTATGGTGGACTGACAGAAGAGAAGGATACACGAGGGGGATAGGAGACGAGGTTGGGTGGTTTCCGGCGAGAAAATACGGGCACCCAAAGGGAGGATTATGTGAGGCAGGACGAGAAAACGATGCTGATGACGAAGGCGAGGACATTGGTTGGATGAGGCGCTAGGCGTGGACTGCAGGGTACGAGCATTTCAGAAACTAGAGGATCAAAGAGAAGTTGAACGGTGGGCCGGTTGTGTTGCATTCGGCGGAGGAACAGGGGCAGTGGCATCGCTGTGTTTGTTTTGGTTCTTGGGCTTTGGAGATTGGTCTGTGTTTCTCTTAAGAGAAATAGACACGATCGTGTGGGATTTGGGTGGAGAAGGTGATAGATGATGTGTTTGATGAAAGGTCCGAAAGGGCAAAGGGTTTTTTTTTTTGGATTGAGTGGATGTAGGATTGAAAATGATGATGTTAAGAAGATGTTGAGAAGGCTGAAGAAGAAAAGGAGATAAGGGAAAGGACAGTTTTGTATGGGTATGGTCGGAGTTTTGGAGGTGCTGACAGAAGCTCACGGGAGGACGAGAAGGTTGATTTTGGGAATGGAGGTGGAGCCTGACGAAGTTTTGTTTGGGGCCTTGCTGGGGGCTTGTAAGATTCATGGGAAGGTGGATGTAGCTTAGAGGGTGGCAGAGAAGGTTTGACTGAGGCGCAAAGCAGATTGAGAACGCAGGTACAGGAATGGAGGGCTTGCTGGGCATGTGCAGCAACGAAGTCTGGGTAATGTTGTGGTTTTAGGGGCTGGGCATCTCGTTGAAGGGAAGGGAGATTTTGGGAGAACTGGTTCTGTGGTTGTCATGTGAAGGATCGAAGAGACTAAGGCGTTGGCCTATTCGTGCTTTGATACCATGTTAGAAAAACAAAAGGAAGGCAGAAAACAGAGAAGGGAAGAAGGAGAAGAGAAAAATGGTAAAGACCAGATTACAGAGGGAGAAACTAAAGGCTGATTACATGGAAATATGGGTTGAAGGTATGGTAAGAAATCAGAGGAGAATGGCTTGCTGAGCAGACTGGCGTGGGAATGGCTGATGACTTGTTGCAGAGAGGCTGGCGTGTTGCAGAGAGATCTTCTTGAAGTGGTGCTGCTGATCTGGCGTGGTGCAGTGGTGCAGAGTGCTGATCTTATTCTCTAACACACTCCAAAACATCTTCCCATTTCACAAGAGGGGAAACTTCCATGCATCTACCCAGAATCTTGCTACCCAGCATGAAACCCATTATTGGTAGGGAAAATCTCCACCTTTTATCATATCCAAGTGCGTAATTTGTTGGTAATCTAGTGAAAATCTCACCGCTTGGTTGGTGAGGCAGCTAGGTGGAGAGCTCAAATTCCGCACTGAAGGGCAGATCTCGGCAACAAGAGAAACTGGTAATCTGGTAGATCCTCATCGAATTCTGGTACTCGCTCTCAGTCTCTGAGAGCTATCTTCAAATCTGCATCTATTACGAAGAGAACGAGAAGACGTGGTCTTTTGTATCTGTCCATTATTATGAATGAAAACAAGAACAAAAAGTGAGATATTCACTTAGAAGAGAAAGAAAAGTGACGTGAGTCTTTTTTTTAGGAATTTATCTAAAGTCCGTTTGAAGAGTGAAGTCAATTAAAAAAAGCCATGTGAGGCACATGGTAAAGGACATTTGGCAGCTTATTAAATAGGTTCGTAGGAATTTTCTAAAAACCAGTTTATAAGAAATTTATGTCCTATGTATATATATAGTTTTTTTTTTAATTGTTTTAATTTTGTTAATTTTTTAATTGAAAAAATGACACATGACAAGGGTTCTATGGGAATATTTCAACAAATTGAGTCTTTTTGGCACTTTTTGGTGGTTTGGAGGGCCAAAATCCAAGGGTTAATAGCTGAGAGTTACTTTTAAAATGACTAGTAGTTTGAGGGACTTAAATATAATTTTCTTGTTTGAGTACGATTAACCCATATATAGAAAATATTTCAATATATATCAATCAAGTAGGAATATACAGAACTAACAACTTCGATATCAACCAATCAACTGATAACATGCGTTTAATGAAACACAAGAATCCTCTCCAAGGATCTTACAACAACAATTTGGGTACGACTGTATGAGTGAATCACATGCTAAATCGAAGTCTATACGAATAGACAATTTGACTACAATCAACACAGTAGTGGATTCACAAAGCAAAAAACTAAGCGAATATGTAAAAACCACAGTAAACCTTGGTGGAAATAGTTAGAAGAACGACATCAATATGCAATGTCTTTATTTGCTCAATTCTTTCCTCTGCCTTCTTGTTCCAACATCGATCCCTTAACCTCCAACGGCTTTCCTTGCTTTTCGTTTGACTTGCATTTCATATTTTGTACTTATCAATTCCCCAATCGGCATCTTCAGCTAGAAAAGTCTATATTTATATGGCCGAAAGAGAAATCTAGACTTGCATGTTGAGAGCAATGTATCAACCCAAAGTGTAAGATGTAGCTTAACAAACAAAGCAACTGGGATACTAGCCAAAGTGATGACCACAAAAGGAACCCATGCCCCTGCACTACTAAACACCAAAAAGGAAGTTGCGATGAAGGCTACCATCATGCCCGCCATGGAGAAAAAGAGTGTTACAAGTCCAAACACCAGCTTTGAAGGTAATAACTTGAAGAAATCTTCTTCTATGTAACGTGACGTGAGAATTGACAAAAAAAATACTATTGAAGTCGAAGAGAAACACAACGTTATTGCATCTGATATGACGAATACCATAAACCATTGACTTCTAAAAAAAATAGGAATTCCTGTTTCTTGATTGCTGCCACCTGGTACAGTGAATGATGCAGCAAAAATCACAGTGGCAATCAATGTTGCAACAATCATGCAATAGTTTGCTGTGTCCTTCATCCACTTTTCACCATCTTTCTGCAAATGTTCATGTGTCTTTATAAATATCTCCTTAGGTGTTTGCTCTTTAGAATTCCTTCTGTTTACATATGATTGCGGCACGATCTTTTCTATCTCCTACAGTTGACCAAGTATAAATTGACAAGTATCAGTTAACCATTACATATGCAACCAGAAGAAGAAAAAAAATATATATATTATCACTCACCTTAAACCACAACAACTCTCGTTGCATTTGAAGGGCTGCTCCTGATACGATATTTAGTCGATCTAAAGGAGGCAATTTTCCGGCTAAATGCAACATGTTCTCTTTAGTTCTTGAAGTAACACAGGATGCAAGGGTATCCTTGTCAGCACCTATCTCAAATATTAAATTGAACACACTCTCCTGCCGATATAAAATAGCAATGTGAAATATACTCATTTTATCTTCGTCTCGTTCACATATAAGCTCAGGATAAGAGCGTGCAAGTATAATTAGGAATTCAACATTTCCAACTTTTGCAGCTTCAAAAATTAAATCCCTACTAATGTTACCCAAGTTTGATGGGAACTGTTCTGGAGTTCCAACCCTTTCCCAAAGTTTGTCAACTAATTGATGGGCTAATGTCTTCATCAAAGCTTTGTTATAGATCGATTTGAACCCTGTGGTTGAGAAAAGAATCTATTCAGAAATCAGAGATGATTTGGTAATGAAGAAATATTAAATCTATATAATTAATTTTCCAATATACGTAATAAGAAACTATACTGAAAGCTTTATAAAATAAAAACGCTAAGATAACTAAAGTATTAGATGCGGCTACTTGCATCCTAATTATTGACTTCTTAAGATAAGTTTTGTCTTTGCATAACTCGGAAACTTTAAATCTCTTCTATCTTTTGAATTTAAGTAAAAAAGAAATGTTCTTGTGCATGTGTGTATAAAATAAACGGTTACAAGTACTATTACAATAGATTGAGACATATGGAGTAGAAAATAACTTATTTCATAGAATTTTTTATAGTTTAGAAGTAGATATCATCTAAGGATTTGATGAAATCAAATAAGAGCATTTTCCCATGCCAAGGTAATTTGTGTAAAATTGTCATCAAGTCGTGATTAATGTAATAAAAGAACTTCTTGAGTTGGAGGCAGACTAACAAGAGTACTTTAAGAGGCTTTTCCAGAATGATAGCTGACTTTCGCTGCCAATTGCAAAAGGTTTCCTTGCCAACTTTTTCAACGATCCCAACCAGCATTCAGTTCCGACAGTTGCTATGTTTTGATCCTCATTCAAAATTTTCAACGCTACATCTGTCCATAAAAACGGCACATTAATTTGATCATTATCTAAAGGTTGGTTAAGAAATTGTTATATAATATGGTCGCTAATATTGCAATAAAACTGGTAACTCCATATATCCAACTTGTGTAACTGCCTCAACTTCATCAAATGTAGGGCTTACCAAACATATCATTGTCAATAGTATCCTCGAGGAGCTCAATGCGTTTTGCATCAGTCAAACGGTCAAGACCAGTCTGATCGAATAGATACGAGACCATATTCGTATGTCCATGATAAGCTGCAACAATGAGTGGTGTGTCTCCCCTGTTATCCTGGATCGATAGCAGTTCCTTGTTCATTTTCACCAGCTGCTCAGCAATTCTAACGTTTCCTGATTGAGCAGCAGAGTGAAGGGCCGTAAATCCGAATGTTGTTTTCAATTCTTCTAAGACCCTCGGAGTTTTCTCGATCAATTTCAACATTTGTGTTATAAAAGTGGTGTGTTGTGCAGCCGCCGCAATGTGAAATGCTGTCGCTTGCTCTTCCGTTATGGGAGTTCGAACATGGTGTCGGTAATTCTTAAGAAAATCCTTAGCAGCCGGCCAATCACCTTTTATGGCAGCATAAAAGAGGGGACGACACTCCCCTGGATTTTTTTTTTTTTTTTTTTTTAAAAAAAAAAAAAGAAAAAAAAAGCAAACGTATTAATTGCAAGTTGTGGTGAAAAATCAAGCCACTTGGATCCATGCTAAGACCAAACGTAGCTGCAGGTAGCAAGTGAAATCTTTTCTTCTTCTTTTTTTTTTTTTTTCTTTGTGCGTGTTTGTAATTGTTCTTTTGTTTCATGATTTGTTATTCTTGTTTTGGCCTAAAGAAAGTGCTTAAGAGAACATTTTTGGCTCCTGTCACAATGCAGTTTTTGCAAGGTAGAACGGAAATGAAACAAAGGACGACAAAGTTTTTCCTTTAAACTCAGTTTATTGTCTATAAAATTGTCAGGTGTTCTTTGAACATGCATGTGAGAAATATGTTTTTTTAATAGTAATGACAAAGTTAGAAAAAATTTTATTAAAAAATTATGTACTTCTCATATGCTATGTAAAAAGTATGTACGTGTTTCTTACATGCAAATGATCACATGATATTTTTATAGACTATATATGTTGAAGAAAGAAAATGAAACACATTCATAACATTTTTCCTTAAGATAATTCGAAATTGAACTTTGTCACATGTCTATTTAATTGACTGGATGTTAGAGAAAGAGAAGAGTAATGCTAGGTACTATCATTTTATCCTCCCATAGTCTATGTATTTTTAAAATTACTATTTGATCAAAATTTAATTGTGATTCATCCTAATTAAATTTAAGGAGAAACTTCACTTAACATCTCTAAATTGTTGTTACTTTTGCAACTACCCTTTTAAACTTAAAAAACTAGCAATTTAGTGTATCCATCTTTCAATTTTTTATTTTTTATTTTTAAAAAAATCAACAATCAATTAGGATTTTCTGTTAAATCATGTCAAAATTTTGGAAATACAACTATTTTTTTTTAAAAAAAAAAAAAAAAAAATCAAATATTCAGGCGTGGGTATTTTTACAAATTCTGTTAAATCCTAACCAACGCCTCATTCTTGCAATTTTTTTCTTTTTTATCCTTAAAAAAATGGGTATTTTTAAAATTTTGACTCCACTCCATTAGGATTTAAAGGAAAAATCTAACGAAAGAGATAAATTGAAAAAAATAGAAAGATTGATATACTAAATTGAGAGTTTTTTAAGTTTAGGATGGTAATTACAAATATGAAAAAAGTTCAGTGAGTTAAGTGAAATTTTTTCTAAGTTCAATGAAGATTTTAAAAATCACATCAAATTCAATTAAAATGATAAAAAGATGGTATGTATTATTATTCCAAAAAGAGAGAGGTACTTACTTGGGCATGGCTCCGGCATATTTATCTGCACGGATTCTCCTTGGGACGTGCCAGTATTTAAGGTAGTCGAGGTATCTCCGGCTACTTGAAATTCCAACGATGGAACGGTAGAGCTTCCTTCTTGTTGGTGGATTGCATTAATATCAAAATGCGGTATTATAGAGCTAGGACTAGAGTTGCAGGGGGAATCCACCTTTGCCTTTTGTCTTCCACTGTCAGGCGTGTTGGTAGCACCTTCTTCCATTTTTCTGCTCTGGTTTTATAAAAATATAACTAATAGAAAATTGGCATATGAACAATTTTAGATAAGTAATGAATTAAGATACCTACAAATTAAAGATTTAAAGAGAGGAATAATTCAAGAGTAAATACTTTTTGTAAATTTTTTTCATTTTTCTTGATCATTTCAAGTTTTCTTCCTTCAACTTACACAACCCAAATTGATAGATAGAGACACCTAGTTGCAGTTTGGGCCATAATGGTGTGAATTAAACACCAGAAGAACAAGGGAAAAAGATTGGGCTATTTTGAGGGAGCCTTAACCTCCAAAATACCATGAGATGTATTAGGTTTGATAATATTCAAGTATCCGTCTTATTGATTGTGACTACTCTTAAATAGGATAATATGGTTAATACGGTCATAAGACATAACCCATTAGGTTTAACTGTTTACAGCATTCAAGAACTCTAGTAAGGAAAGATCCATACTAGAGGAATTCTATTCCTTATTAGCTAAGACAAATAGGGAAATAATAAATGGAAATTGCAATCCTTATTCAATGCCAACGTGAGTCGTCCCATGGTATTGCCACGTAGTCCTCTACTTGAACTCCAAGGCATGTTCACATCATCCCTCTCCCTTAACAACTTCCTTGGTCCTAAGGAAAAACTCAGGAAATTGAGCATGGACCATAACCTGATCTTCCCGGCCACATTGCCTTTGTAGGAGAAAGACCTTGCCATTGAATCAAAAACTTTGTTTTTTTGTTCTTGGTCCTGGTTTCCAGCACCACTTGTGGCTTTGGAGTCATTTGGCCATCTTCTAACACTTCAGGGAGGTGCAGGCAGGCTATGTGTTTGCTGGCAAGATACCTTTTGAGCAAGCTAATATGAAAAACTGGAGGATGCGAGATCCTTGAGGTATTCCCAGCTTATATGCAACTGGACTAATTTTCTTGATAATTTGAAATGGATCATAGAAACGGGCTGATAGTTTGGCATTCTTGCGCATATAGACTGAAAGTTGTCGGTAAGGATGCAATTTCAAGAACACCCAATCTCTTTCTGTGAATTCTTCCTCCTAGTGCTTACTATCATACAGCCGCTTCATGCATTCTTGAGCCGCTTGGATGTTGTTCTTCAGCTCCTTCAATGTTTGATCTCGTGCAATTAATTCATTTCCTACGGTCGGCCTCCACTTTAGCCGTGCCAGGGAGATATGTTAATAAAATTGGAGGGTCCCTACCATATACCACTGCAAAGGGAGCGTTCTTGATAGTAGAATGCCTACTGGTGTTGTAACTATATTCCGCCCAAGCCAGCCATTTTCCCCACTCCTTCGGTTGGGTACTTGTGAAGCATTGCAAGTACATCTCCAATGTACGGTTCACTACCTCAGTTTGCCCATCTGTTTAGGGGTGATAGGCGGAGATAAAATTGAAACAAGCTCCATGTAGCCTAAATAGTTCTATCCAAAAGTGACTTGTGAATGCAGGACCCCGTCGCATACTATGGATTTGAGCATCCCATGGAGCTTAAAAATGTTTTCAAAGAAAACTTGTGCGATGCTCACTGCTGTGTAGGGATGACTAATGGCTACAAAATGAGCATGTGGACAGCCGGTCTACCACCACAAAAATGGTTGTCTTACCTCTTGCATTTGGCAAGCCTTCGATGAATTGGGAGAGGTTGCAACAGCCCCCTTGGCATGAGATTCTCACTTTTATGGCATTGGCATACGTCACAATGCTTGATAAATTCCTTTGCTCGACTTCTCATTCCCTTCCAATAGAAATTTGCTCAGACCTTTTGGAAGGTTTTGTGGTACCCCTCATGAAAACCTCCATGCATTTGTTCTAGGATTGTGGCAAGAAGCACTGAATTTTCTAGTAGATAAATTCGGTCCTTGTAGAACAAGATGACATCTTTGTAGTTCCATGGGCCCAATGCTTCCCCTTCTTCAACCTTCTTGATGAGCTCTTGAAGGGATGAATCCTTCCCCACCTCTTCCTTGATTACCTCAAGCCAATTTGGAAGCGGGCCTGATATTGCCACTAGCTCTGCTTCCTGTAATTTCTTTCCCCCTTCAGAGCTTGAGTGCGTCGTATCTGGTTGGTCTCCAAGCCCTAATTTACCATCCCTTCATGATAGCGCATCTGCCACAATATTCACCTTACCCTTCTTGTACTCAATTGAGAAGTTAAACCCCATTAACTTGTACAGCTACCTTTGTTGTGCTGTGGTAGACATTTTTTAGGACCACAAGTATTTAAGATTGTTGATCGGATCTTACCACAAAGTGCCGCTTGAGGAGGTACGATTGCCATTTTTGGACTGTCATCACCAATGCTAACATCTCTTTTTCGTACGTGGATAGCAATTGCTAGGTTGACTGCAGTGCTTGGCTCAAAAAAGCTACAGGTGGCTCCTAGTGTAAGACGATGCTTGGATCATAGCTTGTTTGAAGTTCTCAAAGGCACTTTCTACGGCAGCTGTCCAAGCAAAATTATTTTTCTTTTACATTCGATTCAATGGGGCTGCTATCTTTCCATTATCTTGTATATATAAAACGCTTATAGTACCCTGTGAGTCCTAGAAACCCACGCATGGCTTTGAGTGTTTCTAGTTTGGGCCACTTTTTCATTGCTTCCACCTTCCCAAAGTCAACCCCCATGCCTTCGGGGGAGATCACATGCCCTAAGTATTGGACTTCTTGTTGCCTAAAACTGCATTTGGTTTTTTTTTTAACACATTCGATTCAATGGGACTGCTATCTTTCCATTAGCTTGTATAAAACGCTTATAGTACCCCGTGAGTCCCAGAAACCCATGCATGGCTTTGAGTGTTTCTAGTTTGGGCCACTTCTTCATTGCTTCCACCATCCCAAAGTCAACCCTCATGCCTTCGGGGGAGATCACATGCCCCAAGTATTGGACTTCTTGTTTCCCAAAACTGCATTTGGTTTTTTTTTTTTTTTTTTTTTACATAGAGTTGCTATTTCTCCAGAAGTTCCAAAGCAGTCTTCACATGCTCCATGTGTTGTGCCCACTTGCTACTATATACTAATATGTTATCAAAAAAAACCAAAACAAATTTGCGAAGGTAATTATGGAATACCTCATTCATGAGGGACTAAAATGTGGAAGGAGCATTCATCAATCCAAACGGCATAACAAGGAATTCGTAGTGTCTGTGATTAGTTCGGAAGGCAGTTTTCTCAATATTTTCCTTAACTACCTGCACTTAATGATACCCAGAGCTCGAGTCCAGTTTGGTGAAATATTTAGCTGCATTTATCATCCAAAAGTTCATCTATCACAGGTATCAGGAACTTGTCCTTTACCGTAATCCTATTTAATTCCCAGTAGTCTACACACATCTTCCATGTGACATCCCCTTTCTTGACTCTGAGCACAGGTGATGAATATGGGTTATCGGAGGGGCAAATTATTCCCCTTTCCAGCATATCCTTTACTTACTCCTCGATGTCAGCATATCGGAGGGGCATATCCTAATCCTTTCTGCAAAATGATGCAGTGATCGTAGCTGGGAGGTGGAGGTAGCTCCCTGGGTTTCGCAAAAATCACCTCATGCTCTTCCAATATTTGTTCCATGCCCTCTTCCCTCTCTTTCCCACTATGTTTCATCACCTCCCTTTCATTCTCTGCTCCTGCTGGAAAGAGGGACAGAAACTCTCTTGACCTTCTTGCTTGATTTTTAGTTCCATGTAATACGACTTACTCCCTATTCCAAACAAACTGCAATTCTAGTGTCTCAAAATTCCATTGTATGGACCTCAAAACTCATAACCATTGAGTGCCTAGCACAACCCCAAAACATTCCAATTGGAGAATATAAAAGTCTATTGAGAAAATCCAGCCCTGTAATACTAGGATTTGAACACATTTGCCTGGGATTCGTATTTTTTCCCCTGAGGCGACGATCATGTCCATCCCTCCATCCTCTATAGGTTGTAGCCTTAACAATCGGGCAAGAGCTAAACTCATAAAATTATGAGTGCTTCCCGAATCAATGAGCACTAGGAAAATTGATTGCTGAATCCTCCCATAAATCTTCATGGTTTCAAGTGTGCCCTTACTAGTAATGGCATGTAAGGAAATGCCTGGGGTGTCATCCTCCTCCTCGTCATGCATCATCACGTCCCTATCTTCATCTTCCCCCAAATAAGCCTTAATCATGAAAAGCTTTTTGCAGCAATACCTCGTTCCATATTTATCATTGCATTTGAAACATAGACCCTTCTCTTGCCTCTCCTTGAGTTCTACTGGTGTTAACCTTTTTATGGAAAGGGGTGGCTGACCTGTGGTACTCCGATGGTTTAAGGGCGGTTTCTGTGCGTTTGAGAAAGAGTTTTTTTCTAAGAGCCATGTTGCGGGCCTCATGGAGCTGAGCTAAGCCAATGGCCGAAGTGAAAGTAAAGGGTCGTCCCACCGTGATGTCCGCCTTGATTACTTCTTTTAGGCCGCTTACAGAACAACTAACTTATTAACTTTGTGATAAACTCTTGATCTTTGAGAGTAGGGATTCAAACCTTGACTGAAAGTCCTTGATGCTTCCTTCTTGTTGCAGTTTTGTTAGTTCTCCATAAGGGTCAAGGAATTGAGTAGGCCCAAAGCGAGCAAATAGCCCCTACTTAAACTTTGTCCATCTTATCTCCCATCTTTCTTGTAGCAATATCTAATACCACAGTTGGGCTTCTCCTTCTAGGTAGAAGGAAGCCAATGTGGCCTTATCTTATTTGTTGGTTCCTCGAAACCTAAAAAACTGTTCTGCCCTACAGACCCAACTAGTTGACGATGGCCAGGGAAAAACTAGTCTTCTTCCCCATTGAACCGGGGAAATTCTAGCTTGAGGTGGCGATGGTCGAAAAGAGGTCTTTCCCCAGTGTGGGAATTCTCTCCGTCTACCTCGAGATGTTTCCCTTGTGATTTCTCCCCTTCTTCACGTCGGTTCTTGCCTTTGGTGGACAGCATTTCAAAAATATCAATTATTCGAGCCATGAGTTGTTGTTGTCCCTCTGTCAGAGAGTGTACCGACTGCTCCAAACTGCCCATTCTTCCTTCCATGAGTTGGTGATACTTTTGTTTCAGGAACTGCCTATGTTGACTGTGTCACTTTTCTCTCAATTTTCTGGTTTCGTTTGAGGAAAATCGGGGTTCTAGGTTTAACAATTCCTTGCTAAAAAGTGGAACCCTAGCTCTGATACCACTTGGTGTGAATCAAACAGCACAAGAACAAGGGAAAAAGATTGGGCTACTTCGAGGGAACCTTGACCTCTAAAACACCATGAGATGTATTTGGTTTGATAATATTCAAGCATCCTTCTTATTCATTGCGACTACTCTTAAATAAGATAATACAACTAGGTCATAAGACATAACTCATTAGGTCTAGCCGTTTACAGCATGCAAGGACTCTAGTAAGGAAAGATCCATACAAGAGGAATTCTATTCCGTATTAGCTAAGTCAAATAGGGAAATAATAAATGGAGATTGCATTAATCCTTATTCAATGCTAGCGTGAGTCCCACGGTATTGCCATGTAGTCCTCTGCTTGAGCTCCGAGGCATGTTCACATCACATAACTAGAAATTTAGAGGGCAAGACTGATTTGAATTTTTTTTTATTTTGTTTAAGAGGGTAACGAAAAAAGAAATTAATTAAGACTTAAATATGTTATTTTAACAAATTTAAAGACTAAATGTTTTTAACAATTCCCCCCTAGCAGTCCGTCACTGGTTGTAGTCTATTTTTATCATGATTTGCGATCCAATTTTAGCGCGCAGGACAATAACATTGCATTAAGCGATCCCTCACAACAAACTTACTGCATGATCCTGTTCTTCTTTTTTCTTCTGGTTTTCCATAAACTTTTCTTCTACCAGATTTGCAAAATAGTAAATATTATAAGAACCACCATGACAAAAGTACCAAGCTTTTGAATTACGGATTCGGAAAGAAGAAGAAAAAGGTATGATGCTTGTTAGTGTTAATAAAATAAAATAAATAAATATACAGGTATTGACAAGATTATTACTTACAGATTGGGCTTCTGAGCCTCTTGAGCAGTCCCGAACAAACGAGGAGTCTTTTGATACTCAAGCTAGCTTGCAGGAGTTTAATTTGGCCAGAAAGTCGGGTAGATTTATAAGATGATATTGATCATTACATTGAGACAAAAACAGGTGGACAAAATAAGCACTACTGTTCGGTAGTCGACTACATATACTATTTGGAAGTTGTTTTCTTCTCAAAAGAAACGTTCTCTAATAATAATTAAATAACAAAAAAAAAAATACACATAATTCGTTCAAACTATCACTTCATTGTCAATGTCTCCTCAAACTATCAATTGTGTCAATATCCCGAGTAATGGTAGAAGTCCAAAAAGTCATGGTCATGTAAAAGTACTATTAGTCATGCATTAAATAATGTTTCATAAACTTATTTAATAACCCATGAGTTCTCATGGGCCAATATCAGTTAGTATACAACAATTTGGAATTTAATTAGCATATCTTGATCATATATTCTTCATCAGGGTTCCCAAGGGCCCGGGGAAAGTGGCTTGGAATAATAACCCATGAGTTCTCAAGGGCCAATATCGATCAGTTAGTATACATGAATTTGGAATTCAATTAGCATATCTTGATCATATATTCTTCATTTGGGTTCCCATGCAAGGGCCCGGCGAAAGTGACATGGAATAATTTCCACCATGCATATATGTTTATGGGTAATGTTTTCTATGCCACTAACGGCACGTAATCTAGAGCTTGTTTGGCAAGGGAGAGAAAATTCTTCCTTCCCCTCTTCACTTTTTCAAAAAACAATTAACTTCAAAACATTCTAACTTTATATCACATCAATAATTTTTATTACTATTTAAATAAAAAAAATTATTACAATATAAAACTTTTTCACTTTTCTATACAAATTCTTTTTACTTTATATCACATCTATCACTTCTTACTACTACTCCAAACTCACACTCCCTTACTTTCATAGATTATCTATTCTAATCTTTACTTTTTTTAGTTATAATTTTTTAATGTTTTGAGGGAGAAAGAAACCATATCAGTGTTTTAAATTTATGGCTTTAAAAACTGTTTTAGTGTTTAAAAATTATAAGTTCACACAACATGAATGTCAGAATTCTAAACCAATTCAAATTTGGAATTCAACTTTTATATATATATATTTGAAATTAACAATCAAGCAACTCTAAAATGTATTTACCACAAAGAAAACAGCTTCAATAGTAAAAAAGAAAAAGAGAAACGTAAAAAATAAATTACTAAGATATTCAACATTTTGCCCAAGTGCATGCATGCTTTGTGAAAAAAGTGATCAAAAGATAAGGAGAAGGATAGGACGCCCGCAGACAAAAGCTGTTGGTACTGCTCATCCCAAAAATGTAATTAGTTGGAATACAAAAATGTTTGATCACGTGGATGGCCTGCTTGTCCCAAAGAACTCCACATCTCGCTTGTCCTCAGACTAACAGAGTAGTGCTTGTGTCAGTAATAAATAATAATGGATGGTAAATTAATATTAGAGTAACTCAGCCCAATTTAATTCAGATCAAGTTAAAGTTAAGTATTGAATGCTTTAACGAAGATTTCTTCTTTAAGGCCCACTAATGAATGCATGCCATTGCTCGTGTCCGGTCTGAAATAGGATCCTCTTTCAATTTCAATATAAAGATGATATTGAGAATTACATTAATTTTGAAGGATATAAAAAACAAAATACAAAGGTGATATGTAATATTACTCAACCATTTTTACAAATCGATTTGTAAAATAATTATATCATTTGATAAATCTAACTAACAAAAATTTATAATTTCTGTATGACTTTTTTTTAGACTAAAAAAAAATTAATTATTGAATTTATTTTTGTACATGTAAATTCTATCAGTATAATAATTGATTTTTTTTTAAAAAAAAAATATTAAAATTTAATAAAAATTATAAACATTTCATACCTATGTAAATAACCCTGGATAGATATCTTTTTCATGCATGTGAAAACCACTGCAAACTGATTATCTTGAACTACCAAATTACTGAAGAAATGATTGCAAAATGACAAAATATGCTGAAAAGGAACCCCAATAATTCCCAACTCATCGGATTTCGTTCCTTTCTTTTCTTTCTCACCCCCTGTTCCTTTTTTAAAGTTATGCCGACAAATGCTATCATATTTCATTTTTAAATAAATAAATAAAAGTATTATTTTGTCGTGGTAAAGTTATATTATAAGTGCCCACGTGAAATTACTGTTATTTTCATTTTTATTTTGTTCGTTTCCTTTTGAAAGCCGGCTGCCCCACCTTGGTCCTTGACAAATGCCGTACAATTGGACGTAGTGGTCTCTGTCATGCTAAGGCATGCACCAATCAATTCCAAGTCCTCCAGCTTTAATCGATACCAACGAGTCGTCCACGTTTCATATATATCATGCTGCCATTGATGACATCACGAACCGAACATCATCATCCATCATCCATTTAATCCGACAAAACCCGGGACGAGGACAACTACCAGCTGGCAGCTACTCACAAACCAACGCCGGTTCAAGATATTTTAAGATATAGGGTATGTTTGGAAATGCCCATGAGACTTTTTACATTTTTTTATTTTATTTTTACATTTTTCAATAACAATTGACATCAAAATTAACAATTCATTATTCTATTATGTACAACGCATTACCCATAAGCTTTGTTTGGTAAGTACTTGTGCAGAACAGAGTAAAAGTTGTTAATTTTAAAATTAGTAAAAAGTGATAGATTTGATATAAAAAAAAAAAAAAAATTAACAACTCATTATTCTGTTCTGTACAGTGCATTACCCATAAACTTTGTTTGGTAAGTACTTGTGCAGAACAGAGTAAAAGTTGTTAATTTTAAAATTAGTAAAAAGTGATAGATTTGATATAAAGTAAAAAAAAAAATTAACTCATTATTCTGTTCTGTACAGTGCATTACCCATAAGCTTTGTTTGGTAAGTACTTGTGCAGAACAGAGTAAAAGTTGTTAATTTTAAAATTAGTAAAAAATGATAGATTTGATATAAAGTAAAAAAAAAAATTAACAACTCATTATTCTGTTCTGTACAGTGCATTACCAAACATACCCATAAGCTTTGTTTGGTAAGTACGTACTTGTGCATAACAGAGTAAATGTTGTTAATTTTAGAATTAGTAAAAAGTGATAAATGTGATATAAAGTAAAAAAAAAAAATTGTATAAAAAAATAAAAAAAAATTGTATTGTAGTGAATTTTTTAATTTAAATAGTAATAAAAAATTATAAATATGATATAAAAAGTGAAAAAAAATTGGTATATTTTGATGTTGATTGTTATTAAAAAATTTAAAAATACATTTCCTGATACATGCACTAGTACTCTATCATGTTCAAACACAAACCAAACGTTGCCATAAGGTTTGAACATATATTCACAGCTTTGAATATATATGAAAGACCTTTGCACTCGATTATAAGGAATACAGTAATAATGGAGTATTTAAATTGCAAAAATGGTGAGAGTTTGATGAAGAAGAAGATGAATGTAGATGGAATTCTGGAATTTAGTAGATAAGAGCTCTTCAACAGGCTCAACTCTCCAGGAAATAACTCATCATCAATATTCTTTTTCTTGCCTTTTCACGATTGCAATTCCCCCTAAATAACCAATTCTGTTAGAACATATTCTAGTAGAATCCTACAGCTGTATGATTCCTTAAACGCAAACAAAGCTGAATAAAACGCAACATGGGTGCATGTTGTACATGATATCAAAAGCCCAACTCTACAACATAAACACAAGCTTGAATAACGCATACTAAAGTAACATAAAACGCAGATGGTGGGCACTCCATATATACAAGCTTCCTGCTTGGGATGACACTCCATACAACCTCTTCCTCTGCCATTGTCAAGCGCCCAATGCTAAACAACGATTTTCTCAAATTATGTTTTTGAATTTAAGAGAATTTGAACTGATAATTATGAGAGTACTTATTCATGCTCATTTATTTTTTTTTACCAGTATTTCCAGGAACGGGTGACGGATGCACGGTGGGCGCAAAAAAACCTGCAAATGATTAAACAAACACAGTAAATAAATAATTTCAAAAATAAAAGTACTTATTCATGCTTGTTGATTTTTTTTTACCAGTACCTCCAGGAACGGGTGACGGATGCACAGTAGGTGTGGAAATACCTGCGAATGATAAAACAAACACAGTCAATAAATAATTTCAAAAATAAAAGTACTTATTCATGCTCGTTTTTTTTTTACCAGTATTTCCAGGAATGGGTGATGGATGCACGGTGGGCGCGGAAAAACCTGGGAAAGATAAAACAAACACAATAAATAAATAATTTCAAAAATAAAAGTACTTATTCATGCTCGTTATTTTTTCTACCAGTACCTCCAGGAATGGGTGACGGATGCACGATGAGAGTGGAAATACCTGCGAATGATAAAACAAACACAGTTAATAAATAATTAATATGATGGAATGCATATAAAGTCCAAAGCACCAAACAACAAGAGAATGTACACAAACGTAATCATACCTACTAGACCACTACCAGTAAACGATTTCACACCCACAAGCGGCCCACTACCTCTGTTTGGCGCTGGAGACTATGGATTTGTAGGTGTCACTATGGTCATTGAGGTAATGTTTGACTCAAGCTGCTGAAGTATATACACAAACGTAGTTAATACATAAATGTAAACCCTATCCATACATATATACTTTATATAGCACTTATCTAGGATTACGTGGATGAAAAAAATTAGAGATATTGTATATAATTGTTCCTAGCAAAATAGAAAATAACCGGAAAGAAGGGTCTGAAGGTAGCTTAATTGTCAATGTTCAAAACTTGGTTGAATTGTGACTTGCTAATGACTTCATCCATATAAGTAACCCTACTAAAAAGAAAAATGTTTTGACATCGAAGGAAAAAAAAGCGGTCGTTTTATCTGATGAGGTGAATGGACTTGAATTTGTGAATGCTGAACCTGCAATTGAAATATGAGATCGATCACAATCATTCCAACATGAACACAAATTAAAGATAGAAATCGAGATTACGTGGATGAAAAAAATTATAGATATTGTATATAATCGTTACTGGCAAAATAGAAAATAATCGGAAAGAGGGGTATGAAGGTAACTTAATTGTCAATGTTCAAAACTTGTTTGAATTGTGACTTGCTGATGACTCCATCCATATAAGTAAACCTACTAAAAAAGATGTTTTGACATTAAAGGAAGAAAAAATGGTCGTTTCATCTGATGAGGTGAATGGACTTGAATTTTTGTTAGCTGAACCTGCACTATATTAGTGTTATATAGAGTATATTATATAAACCCTAAGCCTATATACTATATATAGTACTAATATATATATAAACCAAAATACATAAGTTATATTTAGTATACTATATATATATATATATATATATATATATATATATATGTGTGTGTGTGTGTATAAACCCTAACCTTATATACTATATATAGCACTAAACCAAAATATAAAATTTATATTTATAGTATACTATGTGTGTGTGTGTGTGTGTGTGTGCTCGCGCGCGCGCGTCACCATTTGTTCAAAATATATTATCTAATTCAAGGAGAGAATACAAACCTCAACAAAAAAAGATGGAGTTGCACACATTCTCCTGCAATCTAGGCAGTTGCAAAATCCTAACTCTACGTATACTATATATAGCATTAATCTAGGGTTAGGGTATAGGAAAAATAATATATAAATATATTTAGTATTGAAAGTTGTTAAATTTCAACTATATAAATATATAATATACAAATGTAAATTCTAACCCTACATATACTATATATAGCACTTATAATCTAGGGATAGGGTACATAAAAAGAATATATATATTTATTCAATAACTAATTAATGGTATATGTTTTTTCTTGGCAGGCACAAACTTCTGACGGCACTCCTCCAACCAGTGCAAGTTTTTTTGTTAAATCACAAAAATAAAAGGATGGAACCTATCAAAACGACATAACGCGGGAGAGCTGTGTATGTAAAATGCTCTTTTGTTTATTAATTATTTATTTACAATTGACATTTGCATGACGTCACTAATTTAATACAGCAAAGAATGGAGCAGCTAATGCCAAATGACCCTGCCACATCGGATATCGTCACTGAAAGGACGGTGTGCTGGCTTCCGAGCGATGCTGTGGCGTTTGGGAATAAGCCCGAGTGGAAGAATGTTTGGCCTGTCCCGAGGACCACACAAACATACTATACCCCCACACTGGGACGATCTCAGTGTGCTAGGCACTCCACCCCAGTCTCGCAAGAAGAAATCAACCAAACTTGCGCTTTAATATTGGAGGCTGAAAGGGAAGCATGCGCAGTTGAGATTGAGGTTATTTTAGAGAGAGAGCGCAAGGAGGCAGAGGAGCATTCAATGTTTTGTGGGCGAGGTGTGAGGCTAAGTTATTGTCTCGTTTGAGCCACAACACGTCATTTTCCCAGCCTCTTAGCATACCCTCCCGCCTGTCACAGGTGATGCACCTCGCCAGCTTGTGAGATTGTCTATGGGTATTATATCATATTGTTTGTTAACCCTTTTTTTTTTTTTTTTTTTTTTATCATTTGTAGGTGCTGTGGTTCAGGCAGATACGGTTCAAGACCATGGTGCTGCCCATACGGATCGGACAACAACTGCTAATGTAGATAGTCGTGACAAATCCGCCCCTCTAGAATAGTTGCATTTTTTTTTCTTCACAAAAACAATAGTTTTATCTTTTGAGTGGAGACTGAATGATTATATATATGACAAAGGCTGATTGTATTTTATTATTATAATTAGTGTTTTGATTTTTAATGATTATGCTTGTTGATAATCAATGGAAATATATCAACCGCGAAATATAAATATGGGATAACAAATAGTTAAAAATTATTTGTAGGCTTAAATATATACTTTAAATTTACCAACTTAAACACTAAATACATATGAATAATATATATACAATATTACTAATACGTAGGGTATAAATGGTTAATTAAGGAGGTTTAGGGTTTATATGCATACAAATATACAATTTTAACACGTGTCAAATACAGTAACATGATAAAATTACACGTTACTATAATTGTAACGTGATATATGTGCACCTTACTATTTATTGAGTAACGTGCACAATACCACATTACTATGTAGTAATGTGTATATATTTGTGTTATTGTCTAGTAACGCATAAAATGTTTCAGGTTACAATTGAGTTACGAAGTAAATTTTACACGTTACTATATCTTTCAGTAACGCGAAAAGTATTATCACGTTACTGTACTCATTCACGTGTAAAATTTTACAAGTTAGTATTCTCATGTTTTTTTGTAGTGGATTTTAGGTTTATCCAAAACTGTTTGGTTGTACGATGTTTGTTGGACTACCCCACCTCCCAAAAAAACATAAATGAACAATAGCGAGTAAGTTAGGAAACTATTATAACTCGAATGCTTAAAAAATGAAAGGGGGAAAAGTTTCAAATTGCCTAAGAAATTAATTAACCTCTTTATTCAACGCTGATGGGAAAAGTTTCAAACGGATGCACTGGAATGTTGAAATATTCTCGAACTCTGAAGAGTGTCCGGACGTGTTGCCATGACGTCCGGACAGATGCAATCGTGAACTGTTCGAAGCTTCTTGACATTGATGGGAATCCAAACGGTATAACCACGTTGTCCTGACAGATGTTGCTTGACTGATGAGCGTCTAGACGCTAGACAGGGACGTCCGAACGAATACTTGGGATCCGGCTTCTCTGACTTGAAAACTGCATAGAATCTTCTAAGAGTATCTTGAAGCACATATCTGAATTGAAGACTCTGAAATTAACAGTATCCCTAATTAAGAAGCAACATTACATACAAGTGATTTTGTCAAACAGAATGCAACCAACTACAAAGTAACAGATGGTAAATTAATATTAGAGTAACTCAGCCCAATTTAATTGAGATCAAGTTAAAGTTAAGTATTGAATGCTTTAATGAAGATTTCTTCTTTAGAGTCCACTAATGAGGCATGCCATTACCCTTGTCTTGCCCGGAATAGGATCCTCTTTCAATTTCAATCTAATGATGATTTTGAGAGCCACATCAATTTTGGAAAAGAAAAAGCGGACACAAAGGTGATATGTAGCATTACTCGAAATTCTCTTACAAACTGATTTGTAAAAAATTTCTATCATTTGAGAAATCTAACTAACAAAATAATAGCACAATCACGTACATTGCATATGCTAATATGCAACTTATGAGTTAAAAGTGAATATGGGTATTCAATTGATTTTGAGGGCCATTTCCATTAATTGCAAAGCATGCAAGAATTTCAATGACTCACACACAAACACAGCAAATACACGTGAGTACCTTCCATGGATTCTTAATTGAATCTTTTTACTTAAATCCATCAATACCCTATTTTTCTTTTTTATTTATCTTTTAATATATATATAAAGCAAGCGAAAAAAACTATGTGTAGATGTTCTAGTTGAGCATGGCTATAATAACACCTCGATTAGAGGCACATGAGGGGCCTATATGGTGGAAACTGTAAGTGCTTTCTTAATTCTAATTGAACCATAACTTAACCCAGCTCTATCAAAACATCAATGTAACCCACCGACCTAAAACAGTTAATACTAATAAGATTGAAAATTTACTTGAAGCCATTGAGCTACAATGACTAATGGTAAATCCATCAACTCATAAACACCTTTTGAGAAGCAACTAAGCCTACCATGTAACTGTAAGCATTGTGATACAATATGATTGGCAACTTCAATAGCTGGTATGCTTTTGAGTTAGAAATTTGATACGCTTTATAATTTTTGTATAACTTTTGTTTAGATTAAAAATAATAATTATTATTAAATTTATTTTTGTACATGTAAATCCTACATGTATAATAATTGATTATTTTTTAAAAAATTATTAAAAATTATAAACATTTCATACCTCTGTAAATAACCCTGGATCGGTATCTTTTTCATGCATGTGAAAACCACTGCAAACTGATTATCTTGTACTACCAAATTACTGAAGAAATGATTGCAAAATGACAAAATATGCTGAAAAGGAAGCCCAATAATTCCCAACTTATCGGATTTCGTTCCTTTCTTTTCTTTCTCACCCCTGTTCCTTTTTTTAAGTTATGCCGACAAATGCTATCATATTTCATTTTTAAATAAATAATAATAAAAGTATTATTTTGTCGTGGTAAAGTTATATTATAAGTGCCCACGTGAAATTACTGTTATTTTCATTTTTATTTTGTTCGTTTCCTTTTGAAAGCTGGCTGCCCCACCTTGGTCCTTGACAAATGCCGTACAATTGGACGTAGTGGTCTCTGTCATGCTAATGCATGCACCATCAATTCCAGGTCCTCTAGCTTTAATCGATACCAACGAGTCGTCCACGTTTCATATATATCATGCTGCCATTGATGACGCAAGATCATCTTCCATCATCCATTTAATCCGACAAAACCCGGGACGAGGACAACTACCAGCTGGCAGCTACTCACAAACCAGCGCCGGTTCAACATATTTTAAGATATGGGGTATGTTTGGAAACGCCCAGGGAGAAACTTTTTACATTTTTTCATTTTATTTTTATATTTTTCAATAACACTTGATGTTAAAATTAATAACTTATTATTATGTTCTGTACATTACATTACCAAATATACCCGTAAGCCTTGTTTGGCAAGTACTTATACAGAACAGAGTAAAGATTGTTAATTTTAAAATTAGTAAAAAGTGTGGATATGATATAAAGTAAAAAAAGTTCGTATAAAAAAAAAAAATTTGTATTGTAGTAAATTTTTTTTATTTAAATAGTAATAAAAAATTATAAATGTGATATAAAAAGTGAAAAAAGTTAATATATTTTGTTGTTGATTGTTATTAAAAACTCTATCATGTTCAAACACAACCCAAACGCTGCCATAAGGTTTGAACTTTGAATATATATTCACAGCTTTGAATATATATGAAAGACCTTTGCACTCGATTATAAGGAATACAGTAATAATGGAGTATATAAATTGCAAAAATGGTGAGAGTTTGATGAAGAAGAAGAAGAAGAAGATGAATGTAGATGGAATTCTAAAATATAGTAGATAAGAGCTCTTCAACAGGCTCAACTCTCCAGGAAATAACTCATCATTAACATTCTTTTTCTTGCCTTTTCACGATTGCAATTCCCCCTAAATAACCAATTCTGTTAGAACGTATTCTAATAGAATTCTACAGCTGTATGATTCCTTAAACGCAAACAAAGCTGAATAAAACGCAACATGGGCGCATGTTGTTCTTGATATCAAATGCCCAACTCTACGACATAAACACAAGCTGGAATTGAAATAAAAACGCATACTAATTAAAGTAACATAAAACGCAGATGGTGGGCATTCCATACAAGCTTCCTGATTGGGATGACAATCCATACAGCCTCTCCCTATGCCAAACAAAGGACAAAGTTTTCCTTTAAACTCAGTTTAGAGTCAATAAAAATATCAGGTGTTTCTTAAACATGTAAAAAAACATGTTTTTTTAATAACAATGACAAAGTTAGAATAAATTTTATTAAAAAATGATGTGATTCTTATATTCAATTTAAAAAGCACGTGTTTCTCGCATAAAAATGAACGCATGACATTTTTATAGACTATATTGGATAAATGAAATCGAACACATTCATAACAATTTTCTTGAAGATAATTCGAAATTAAACTAGCTAGGTCACATGTCAATTTAATTGATTGCATGTGAGAGAAAGAGATGAGTAATACTAGGTACCATCCTGTTATCCTTTCAAAGTTAATGTATTTTTAAAATTACTATTTGATCAAAATTTAATAGTGATTCATCTTAATTAAATTCAAGGGAAAACTTTACTTAACCTCTTTGAATTTTTGTTGCTTTTGCAACTATCTATCTAAACTTAAAAAACTGTCAAATTAGTGTATCAATCTTTCAATTTTTTTTTTTTCAAAAAAGCTTTTACCAATCTGTTAGGATTTTCTGTTAAATCCTATCAAAATTCTCAAAATACTCATATTTTTTTTAAAAAAAAAAAATTAAATATTTAGGTGTGGGTAATTTTATAAATTCTGTTAAATTCTGATCAATGCCTCATTCTTGCAAGTTGTTTTTTTTTTTTCCTTTAAAAAATAGCCCTTCCGTTATCATTTTAAAGGAAAATCCTAACCGATGGGAAATTTTTTTTTTAAAAAAAATAAAAGATTAATATACTAAATTGAGAGTTTTTTAAGTTTAGGAAGATAATTATAAATATGAAGAAAGTTTGAAAGGATTAAGTAAAGCTTTTGTTAAATTTGATGACAATTTTAAAATGTCTTGTCAAATTGGATGAAAAGAATAAAGTGTTGGTATGCGTCATTATTCAAAAAAGAGAGAGGTACTTACTTGGGCTTGGCTCCGGTATATGTATTTGTACAGATTCTCCTTAGGAAGCTACCAGCATTTATGGTAGTCGAGGTATCTCCGGCGAGAGCCGCTGCCTTAAAATAATTTGAAGAACAGAGGAAAATTTTCCTTATTACAAAAAGTAGTGAATGTCGTAGCATTATATACAAGGCTGCAGTGTTCTGCAAGGTATGAACAGCTGGACAATCCCACAAAATATGGGATTGTCAATTACATGAGTATTAGACAAGTATATTGACTACTTATGAGAATTACGATTTTGTATTCAAATAAGGTTGAATATCTTTCCCTGTTTGCACAGATTTAGTGTAAGCTCCAACACCTTCCTTTTCTACTTCACCTTGGTCTGCTATTCTTTCCTTTTTCGCTGCTGTATTACCATGGTTGTCTGGACTGAATATGGCACAATCTTCTCTTGCTGTTTTGAGTATTATTCCAGGATCATCATTACTTGTGACAGTTGTGCGTGATCCTATATGGGCTGTATCACTTTCCTTAACAGTCCCCCGCAAGCTGATGATGGGTAGCACCATAAGCTTGGATTTCAAGAAGACAAACCGAGGAGAGGAGAGGCTCTTAGTGAAGATATCTGCAACTTGATCATGAGTGGAAATAAACTTGACAGTAATATCATGATTAACAACTTTTTCCCTTACAAAATGGTAATCCACTTCAATATGTTTAGTTCTAGCATGAAAAACTGGATTGGAGGCTAGAGCAAGGGCACTAATATTATCACACCAAATTACTGGCACTGAGGGGAGAGGGATACATAGCTCTTTGAAAAGCATTCTTAACCAATATAATTCAGCAGTTGTGATAGCTAGGGAGCGGTACTCAGCTTCAGTACTTGATCGAGACACGATTGATTGTTTCTTGGCACTCCAAGAGACAAGAGATTGACCGAGATAAACAGCAAAGCCTGAGGTAGATCTTCTATCATCTGGACTTCCTGCCCAGTCAGAATCACAGTACGCTTGGAGCTGAAGACTACCCTTGGTATAGAACAAACCATCCTCCACTGTACCCTTGAGATAGCGTAAGACCCGTTTTGCAAAGGCCCGATGAGTGGAAGTAGGAGAGCGGAGATGTTGGCATAATTGATTTACGGAGAAGCCAATTTCAGGTCTAGTAAGAGTGCAATATTGAAGTGCACCCACCACATGTCGATAAAGGCTAGGATCTGATAACTGTTCACCATCAAATTGGGACAACTTCGCACCACTACCACATGGGGATTTAGCAGGCTTGGCACCATCCATATGAACCCGTGACAGCAGGTCTGCAATGTACTTGGATTGACTGAGATGTAGTCCTTGAGAGGTTCGTGTGACCTGAATACCCAAGAAGTAGGATAGACATCCCAAATCCTTGAGAGGAAACTCTTGCTGCAAGTGATAAATTAGTGCACTAATAACATTGGAGTGGGTGCCTGTCACAATTATATCATCAACATAGATGAGCACGAACAATTTAATAGCACCACAATGATATAGGAACAAAGATGTATCAACTAGAGATGCGATGAAGCCTAGTTCCAATAGAAAAACAGAAAGTCGATGAAACCACGCTCTAGGAGCTTGTTTCAAGCCATAGATAGCTTTGTGTAGCTTACATACAAAATCAGGATGCTGCTTGTCAATGAAACCTGGTGGTTGCTCCATGAAAACTTCTTCTACCAAAAAACCATGTAAGAAGGCATTGGAAACATCCAATTGCCTTATTGGCCAATCGAAGTGGACAGCCAATGCCAATATAATACGGATAGTAGAAGGTTTGATGACTGGACTGAAAGTTTCCGTGTAATCTAGCCCACTTAACTGCTCAAACCCTTTTGCCACCAACCGAGCTTTGAATCTCTCAACCGATCCATCAGGTTTTTGTTTAATCTTGTAGACCCATTTGTTATGAATAACATTATGGGACGAAGGTCTAGGACAAAGAGACCATGTGTGGTTGGAGATCAATGCATCAAATTCCTGTTGCATAGCATCCTGCCACCGAGGATCAGTGGCAGCCTGGCGATATGAATTGGGTTCAACCTCTCTAAGGACAGTGTGCAGAACAGTGAGAGGGTATTTGGTGGAAGAGAACATCTTATAATCAGGGAAGGACTTTGGCTGAAGTGAACCAGTTTGTGACCGAGTTATCATATGATGAGAGGGAGCAACTGAAATTTGGCTTGGATTATCGGCAGGGGCGAGGGAAGGCTCAGTATGAGGTACAGAGGGAAATTCTGTAGAAACTGGTGCATCAAAGTTTAATCTAGGTGCAGCTGAATTGGACTCTGCCAGAATTGTGTCTTGAGGAGTTGCAGAAATAAATTCTGCAGATAGAGGGCTACCAAAATCTTCATGTGGAGAGGGAGTAATGGTATGTGATGTTGGGGATGAGGGGACAATGTGAGATTGTGTGTTGGTTTCAGTAGTAGACCCAGAAACAGAATTTGTATTAGGAGGAATGACAGCAATATGAGGGAAAGAATGACTTACGGGTATGGTCAAGGAAGCCTCATTGCAAGTAGGCAGTTTGGAGGACATTGTGGAAGCAGCTTTCTCCTTGGCTGGAAAGGAATTCTCATCAAATATGACATGTCGAGATAGGTAGACCTTGTTGGTAAGAGGATCGAGGCACTTGTACCCTGCATAATGATACCCTAAGAAAATGCATGGCTTGGATCGATATTCCAATTTATGTTTGTTGTAAGGCCTAAGCAAGGGATAACACTTGCAGCCAAAGACACGCATAGATTGGTAATTAGGATCCTTGCCATGGAGTTTAGTAAAGGGGGAGACATTATCAAGGGTAGGAGTAGGAAGCCTATTGATTATATGGACAGCAGTTAAGAAAGCATCTACCCAAAACCTGTTTGATAGATGGGAGTGAGCCAAAAGGGTGAGACCGGTCTCTAAAATATGTCTTAATTTTCTTTCAGCCAAACCGTTTTGTTGAGAAGTGTATGGACATGATTTTCTATGTATTATCCCATGTTTATTAAGAAAAGCTTGGAACTGCAGTGAAGTGTATTCCCCTCCTCCATCAGATTGGAGTTGTTTGATGTTAGAGGAAAATTGATTTTCAGCAAGCTGTTTGAACTTAATAAAACTGTTAAAGACTTCAGATTTATGAACCAGGGGATAAAACCAAGTGTATCGCGAGTAATCGTCTATGAATATTACATAAAATTTGTAGCCACTCACGGATTGCACAGGGGATGTCCATACATCACTATGAATTAACTGCAGAGGTTGGGTAGAGACACGAGTGGACAAAGAAAATGGCTGCCTCTTACTTTTACCAAGTTGACATGAATTGCAAATAACTTCTTTATTGAAATTTTGACAAGAAACAGGAAGTTGAAATTCTTGAATAACTCTAGAAACAACATCAGTCCTAGGGTGACCTAATCTAAAGTGCCATCCCAAAGTAGATGTTTTTATTCCAAACATAGCAGAAAAAGCTTGGAGATATTTGGGAGAATTCCTTGGCAGCCTTATTGGATAGAGCCCATTCTCACTTCTGCCCTCCAGTAGGGTGACATGAGTCTTGAGGTCCTTGATAAAGAAATGAGTAGATGTCAGTATAAAGTAACAGAAATTGTCTGCACAAAATTTCTGAATGGATAACAAATTGGCTGAAGCTGTAGGACAATGCAAAACATTATGAAGATGAAATTTATAATGAAGAGTAGAGAGAGTAGTTGAACCCGTGTTTTCTATAGCAAGACCAGCACCATTGCCAACAGCCACTGTGTCCTCTTGGTGGAAAGGTTGCTTAATTGATAGGTTTTCGAGTTCATTGGTGATATGCACATTTGCTCCACTATCAGCATACCACTGGTCATCATACACAGCATTGCTTTGTGCCACCATAGCTGCAAGTTGAGGTGGAGGGTGGCGTCCTTGATAGGAGTAGTCCATGCGATGGAAGCAATCAAGTGCCTGGTGACTAGTTTTTCCGCAAATCTGACATGGAGGACGAGTTTCAGAATTATTAAAGAAATTACTAGGTGATATGGCCTCAGACCTGTTGTTGACATTAGTGCTGAAATTCTGTCTTGGTGCAGCAGATCGGAAAGGAGCACGTTGGCCAGAAAAGCCAGAGGATGGCTTTGAGTTGAACGGCCGAGAAGTGGGCTTCCATTGCTGCTTGTTCTTTGGATGAGATTGTTGTGGTGTTTTCTGTGCGACTAGTGCAAAGCTAGAGATATCCGTTGCAGCAGATTGGTGTTGGCTTGCATCAGATTGTTGTTGATTAATCAACATTTCATGATTCAAAAGCTCATTTTGGAAATCATCAAATGTTAGTGGCTTGATTTGAGTAGTAAAGGAGACAACAGTGACAAAAGCATTGAAAGAAGAATTCAAACCACCAATGACATATGAGATGAGATCATCATCATCAATAGTTTTACCTACAGCAGCCAGTTGATCCGCCAATGATTTAGCAAATTGGAGATACTCAGTACATGTCTTAGAACCTTGACTAAGACTCTGCAGTTGACGCTTGATATGAGCTATGCGAGATGTTGACTGAGAGGCAAAGCGATTCGAGAGAGCAGACCAAACCTGCTTTGATGTGTTGAGTCCATACACAGTGGACAACACTTTATCTGTGAGTGTGACATTAATCCAACTCAACAGAAACTGATCTCTCTTAGTCCAGAGAACATAGTCTGGATTGAGGGTTTTCTGGTCTTTATCATCAACCAGAAATTGTGGTGGACATGGCTCAGAGCCATCCACAATACCCATTAAATCATAGGTACGTAATGCTGGCATAAATTGAGTTTGCCATTGTAAATAATTGGAGCTACCTTCGAGCTTGGTAAAGCTACCTTGGGAGATATTGGGGAGAGCAAAACAAGGAAGAGCAGAGGAAGAGCTTGAAGCCATAGGATCGAATTTAGGCGTAGGCCTTTGAGGCTCTGATACCATAAAATAATTTGAAGAACAGAGGAAAATTTTCCTTATTACAAAAAGTAGTGAATGCCGTAGCATTATATACAAGGCTGCAGTGTTCTGCAAGGTATGAACAGCTGGACAATCCCACAAAATATGGGATTGTCAATTACATGAGTATTAGACAAGTATATTGACTACTTATGAGAATTACGATTTTGTATTCAAATAAGGTTGAATATCTTTCCCTGTTTGCACAGATTTAGTGTAAGCTCCAGCACCTTCCTTTTCTACTTCACCTTGGTCTGCTATTCTTTCCTTTTTCGCTGCTGTATTACCATGGTTGTCTGGACTGAATATGGCACAATCTTCTCTTGCTGTTTTGAGTATTATTCCAGGATCATCATTACTTGTGACAGTTGTGCGTGATCCTATATGGGCTGTATCACTTTCCTTAACATGCCTGACATTCCAACGAAGGAACGGTAGATCTTCCTTCTTGTTGGATTGCATTAATATCATAATACGATATTATAGAGCTAAGTCTAGAGCTGCCGGGAGAATCCACCTTTGCCTTTTGTCTTCCACTATCAGGCGCGTTGATATATAGCACCTTCTTCCATTTTTTCTTTTCAGGTTTGATAAAAATATCACTAATAGAAAATTGGCATATGAACATTTTTAGATAAGTAATGTATTGAGATACGTACTCTACAAGTTAAAGATTTAGAGAGAGGAATGATTCGAGAGTAAATGCTTTTTGTAAATATTTTAATTTCTCTTGCTCGTTTCAAGTTTTCTTCCTTAAACTTACACAACCCAAACTGATAGATAGAGGTACACCTAGTTGCAGTTTGGGCCATAACTACAAATTTAGAGGGCGAGACAGATTTGATTACGACTTAAATATGTTTTTTTTCAACAAATTTAAAGACTAAATTTTTGTAACAATTCCCCCCTAGTCCGTCCCTGCTTGTAGTCTATTTTTATCATGATTTGCTATTAGTAAACATTATAAGAACCACAATGACAAATGTACCAAGATTTTTGTTGGGGATAAATCCCACTCAACCCGATCCAAAGAGGAGTCAAATAAGGTCCAAACAGATAAGAAGATATCAGATCAGAAGTCTAAGAAGATATCCAATTAGAAGTCTAGTAAAGGATTAAAGTCCAATTAGAACTCGGACAGCAGTTCTAAATCAACAAGGAACAGGAGTCCTAATCCAGGTTTGACTCCACCTCTATGCCTATAAATAGGCCCATACCCCAGGTATAAACGAAGACTCAATTTTTTATGCATAAAGCATTATTTTCTCACAAAATCTAACTTAGGCATCGGAGCGGGACCCTCGGAAGGGTCCCTAGGTTTTGTTGTTTTGCAGAGTTATTGAGAAGCGTGAAGAACATCAAAGGAACGTGCAGATTCACACCATACCGGAAACTGTACCAACAGTTTGGCGCCGTCTGTGGGAAACGATTTTTCGTTCCTCATAAAAAAAAAAAGATCCAGCATGGTGATGAACACACGTTCCGGAAGCCAGACCAATCGACAGCCCGTGGCCCCACAGGAACCGGCTATTCAGAATAATTTGCAGCCTCCACCGAACCCTCCCCCGGGGGGTGGAGATCAAGATCGCATAGCAGCATTGGAAGCCCAGATTGAAGACTTAAATGCAGAATTGTTACGCATGAGGCAGAGACAGCCCAATCCCGAGATGAACAGGGATGAGCGTGAGGAAGAAGATCACAATAGCAACATTAATCCTCGGAGGGAGGATGACCGCCAAGGAGATCTGAGCAGAATTATTGCCGAGCTGGAGAGAAGGTGCACGTACATGGAGATGGAAAGAAAGGACAAAGGCAGATCCGTAATGGTGGACAAGCTCCTAATGGGTACAAACTCACCCTTCACCAGACGGGTGGCAGACTATCAGCTTCCCGATAAGTTTAAGGTACCCCAAATTCTAAGTTATGCAGGAGACAGAGATCCCTTGGATCACCTAGAGAATTTCAAAGCTCATCTAGACCTTCACGGGACACCCGATGAAGTAGCATGTCGGGCCTTCCCTCTTACTCTTTCGGGGAATGCCCGAGACTGGTTCAGGAAGCTGCCCCCGAATTCTGTTGATCAGTTCAAAGAATTGTCCAAGATATTCCTAACGGAGTTCTTGGCTTTCCGGACAAGGAAGAAGCCTTCGGGATATTTGCTATCATTGCACCAGCAGGGCAATGAGAGTCTTAAGGAGTTTATGGCTCGGTTCAACCGAGAGAAGGCTACGGTCGAAGATCTGACCGAGGATATGATCTTTGCTGCCATTTATCAGGGAATTTCACCCGAGGAGCCTTTGATGAAGAAGTTGATCCGGAAGCAACCGAGTACCTTGCAGGGCCTCATGGATAAGGTAGAAGAATTCATTAATCAGGAAGAGACGCTGAAGTCTATGGCCAGTTCTAGACTACCCCGAGAGACAGCCCGAGAAAAGAAAAGGAAAGAATTCAGGAAAGCTGATTGGGAAGAGCAGAGGCGGGTAAAGAAGTTCAAAGATTACAACTTTACACCTCTCAATGCCGAGATATCAGAAGTCCTCATGGAGATCAAGAGAGATCCGGCGTTTCGGGAACCACAAAAGATACCAGGTAATCCTCCTTATAAGAATGCAGGGAAGTATTGTGATTTCCATAAACAAGCAGGTCATTACACCGAGGGGTGCGTAACCCTAAGGTTGTTAATAGAAGAATTCATAAAGAATGGCAAGCTAGTTCGGTTCTTGGGAGAGCGACGGAACCATCCAGGAAATAACATGCCTCGGAATCATCAGGACTATCAGCCCCGAGATCAACAGCCACGGGATTACTATCCCCGAGACCGTCCTCAGCTAGACGAAAGGCATCAAGAGAATGCTCCCCGAGATGACATAGAAAGAAGAGAGGACCGAAGAAGCAGAAGCCCACAGCATAGAGAGCCGAGGCAACAGCAGTATCTGCCCGTGATCCCATAAAAAGGACTCTCAGGAATTTCAGGCTTGCTTTTATTTTTCAGTATTTATATTTGCAAAGAACTAGACTTTTATTTTTAATTCAGACTAGACAGAAAATTCCCCAGATTTTGGGAATAAGTATTTTCAGAATAAATGAATAAAGCTGACTTAAGCATCGGAGTGTTCCCGGTCTAGGGACCCGGAACCCGTTGATGTTGCTTCTTTTGCAGGCAAAAACAACTTCTCGGATCAGTCCTTGCCGAGAAGGAGCCTCTCGGATCAGTCCTAGCCGAGAGCAAAACAACTTCTCGGATCAGTCCTTGCCGAGAAGGAGCCTCTCGGATCAGTCCTAGCCGAGAGCAAGAACAACTTCTCGGATCAGTCCTTGCCGAGAAGGAGCCTCTCGGATCAGTCCTAGCCGAGAGCAAGAACAACTTCTCGGATCAGTCCTTGCCGAGAAGGAGCCTCTCGGATCAGTCTTTGCCGAGAGCAAAAACAACTTCTCGGATCAGTCCTTGCCGAGAAGGAGCCTCTCGGATCAGTCCTTGCGAGAGCAAAAACAACTTCTCGGATCAGTCCTTGCCGAGAAGGAGCCTCTCGGATCAGTCCTAGCCGAGAGCAAGAACAACTTCTCGGATCATTCATTGCCGAGAAGGAGCCTCTCGGATCAGTCCTTGCCGAGAGCAAAAACAACTTCTCGGATCAGTCCTTGCCGAGAAGGAGCCTCTCGGATCAGTCCTAGCCGAGAGCAAGAACAACTTCTCGGATCAGTCCTTGCCGAGAAGGAGCCTCTCGGATCAGTCCTAGCCGAGAGCAAGAACAACTTCTCGGATCAGTCCTAGCCGAGAAGGAGCCTCTCGGATCAGTCCTAGCCGAGAGCAAGAAGAAACTTCTCGGGGGGTCGGATTTAACCCTCGGGTTTTGCAGGTTTTTCAAGAGGCAGGGAGAAAACCCTAAGGAAAAACAAGAAGGTAATGGGGGGGGTAAGATTTAACCCTCAGGTTTTGCAGGTTAGCAGGTTTTCAGAAGGAGACAAAGATCGGGTTTCCTTAGACATGGAATTCCCATTATTCAAGCAAGCTTCGGATAAGGGAATTGGGGGGTAACTGTTGGGGATAAATCCCACTCAACCCGATCCAAAGAGGAGTCAAATAAGGTCCAAACAGATAAGAAGATATCGGATCAGAAGTCTAAGAAGATATCCAATTAGAAGTCTAGTAAAGGATTAAAGTCCAATTAGAACTCGGACAGCAGTTCTAAATCAACAAGGAACAGGAGTCCTAATCCAGGTTTGACTCCACCTCTATGCCTATAAATAGGCCCATACCCCAGGTATAAACGAAGACTCAATTTTTTATGCATAAAGAATTATTTTCTCACAGAATCTAACTTAGGCATCGGAGCGGGACCCCCGGAAGGGTCCCTAGGTTTTGTTGTTTTGCAGAGTTATTGAGAAGCGTGAAGAACATCAAAGGAACATGCAGATTCACACCATACCGGAAACTGTACCAACAATTTTGATTCTTTGTTACATTTTTATACAATTTTTTACTATCTTGTTTATGTGGCATGGTGGTCCTCCACCTTATTTTATTTTTAAAACTCAAAAAGTAGTAGGAGACCACCTTGCCACATAGGCAAGGTGGTGAGAAATTGTATAAAAATGTGGCAATGAATCTTTACTCAAATCAATAAAAACTAGAAAAGTAAATCATTGCCCTCAATATTATTTTCACCCAATTTGCTATATTTATTAAATCACCACTTATCTCAAAAGCTTAAGCTAGTAAGAATGGATCAATTCAATCATTTAATCTTAATTTGTGGGAAATATTAATTAAATTAGAAGATAAATGACCGAGACAAGATTCAAACTAAATACATCTACTTTGATATTATGTTAAATCACCAACTATCCAAAAAATTTAATTTGATAGAAATATGTAAATTTAATAATTAAATCAATAATTTAACATATTAAAGTACCCACTTATCCCAAAATCTTAACCTTATATGAATTGATAAATTTAATCATTTAATTTATATTCTAACAATTCTCCTCACGCATGGGCTTAAACTTTTCTTTAATATGTGAGGCCCAACATGTTAAATATTTAATTGAAATTAGAGATGAATTGACGGAGACAAGATTTGAACTCAAAAAATCTACTTTGATACAATGTTAAATTATCACTTATACTAAAAATTTAAGTTGATAGAAATGGATAAATTTAATAATTTAATCTTACTTTAATAACAATAAATTTTCATATGTAAAAGATCATTATAACAAACATTTTACTTTGAAGCATATACCGAAGAGCCAATATAACTAATATAATTTTCTTAAATAAATAAATCAATAATATGAGTCCTTAAAAGTATATGCTTGAGATGCTCTAAGCGACTCATTGTTACTTTTTTTTAATAGATAAATAATTTAGGATCAAAACAGAGGGGATCAGAGAGACCACTAGAGCGAATCAGAGCCAGAGAAGGCAGAGATCGAGCACAATTGAAAATGAAGCGTTTTTTCACTTATCCGGGTCGGATCGGGCTTCAGTGCTGTAAATAAAAGAACAGTAGATATGCTGTTAAAAAATAGACGATCTAGATTTGATGGCAGAAATTTTAAAAGGACGACGTCGTCATTTGAATATCATATAACGTCAAACTCTGACGTCTAATTTTAAACTAACGTAAGTTTTCCTACCCGTCAGAACACGAAGCAAAAAACTAACGTCTTCTTGTAAGATTCGGTGGCATATTAGTTTTATCAGATTCTTTTTTTGAGTTGGGGTTTTTGTAAAGTTGTGATTTTCTATTCATTTTCCTACGTTTTCTCAACAACCAAACTGAAAAGAAAAAAGAAAAAGAAAAACAAGTTTATCATGACCATATTCCGATATGGATATCAGGTCACGGCGATTCCAATGGAAGAAGAACCAGGGCATCATCAAGATAATGAGAGCACCACTTTCTTTTATTTTTTATTTTTTTGGAGTAGGAGGTTTGTTGGAGTAGGTTGATGATAAGGGCATAAATGGTGGATGAGTAGGAGATTTTTGGGAGTACGTGTCTGGGGGCTGGGGGCATGGGCTAACCTGAGGCGGATAAACTACGTACGCTATGGTGGGTGGCTTTGAGTTGGGGTGGATTGTGGAGGATGAGCTTACCAAGCTCAAACCATGGAGATCGTGTGGCCAAATGCCTGGAGCTGGGGTCTGTTTTTTTGCTTCGTGTTCTGATCGGTGGGAAAACGTTAGATTTAAGATTAGACGTTAGAGTTAAACGTTAGATGATTTTTAAAAGACGACGTCGTCCTTTTAAAATTTCTGCCATCAAATCAAGACCGTCTATTTTTGAACAGCATATCTGCTGTTATTTTATTCACAGCACTGAAGCCGGATCTGGGTTATTTATGTGCATGACTTGAATGAGTACTGTAGCGTCGTGCAGATGCAATGAAAAAGAAAAAAAAAAATCAAAGAAAAGTCAGTTAAAAAAAAAAGGAAAGAAAGAACTGAGAAAAAAAATAAAAAATGAAGAGGCCAAAGTTGCCCATATTATTTTCAGTCCATAGTTGGCTCATTTTCTTTGGCCCATAGATGGCCCCACCTTTCTTTTGGTATTTGAGGTTTTCTCTAAAATTCATGCTCATTTCAGTACATAGTTGGCTCATTTTCTTTGGCCCATAAATAGCCCTACCTTTCTTTTGGCATTTGAGGTATTCTCTAAAACTTATGCCTATTTCAACTCAAAGTTGGCTCATTTTCTTTGGCCCATAAATGACCCATTGTCTGTTTAGCCTTTGAGGTACTACTCAAAACCTCGCTACCCAGGCTCATTTAGCCCATAGTTGGCTCGAAGAAGATGAAGAAGAAGGAGGAGGAAGAAGAAGAAAAAGAAGAAGAAGAAGAAGAAGAAGAAGAAGAAATATGTTTTTTAAACTGGGCTATATTCGACCCAACATAAAAAAATAAAAATATAAACTCAAAATTTCAAAATCTTCTACCTTGAGTTTGCAGGGAGATGTTAGAGAATATATTAATTTCGTATATCACGGTACTCTCTATATATATAGATGTTAGATAATATATTGATACCGTATATTAGAGTACTCTCCATATATTGAAGGATTTTATTTAATCTTCATTAATTGTAATTGATTATAATCAAATCAGATTTGAATACATTCAATTCTGATTTGATTATATTCTCTCTACATACCATTTTGTATTATCTCTATATCCCTATAAATCGAGATCATTTGCATTGTAAATAATCAAGAAATAAAAGTAATAATGTAATTCTTTGGACTTTACCATGTGGATGTAGTTTATAGACCAAAATCTCTTATCTTTTCTATTATTCTACTTTATTTTATTTTATTTTAGCTTTTATGTTTTCTTTCATAGAACAGAGGATATATGGATAGAAAAACATTCCATTGTTCTTCAGAGAGATCGAGTTCTGGTATTGCTTGAGAGTTAACTTTCTTCTTCTTCTTGCTGATATTTGAAGTGGAGGAGTAAATATAGACCACATACTCTAAGAGCATTACTAGCAGCTTCCCTACATGGGTTCTCTTCCCTACATTTTAGGGAAAATTTTAAAAAAGTCATAAAAACTACACCACAGCAGCTTCCCTTCCCTTTTCCATTCCCTGGAAAGTGAACAGTTCTTCCCAATGCATTGGGAACTACTGTTCACCTCCCATTCAATATTATACTCATAAATTTTTTTTCTCTCTCCTCCCACAATCCTCGACAAGAGCTGCTGACTTGCTTCGTCTTCTTCCGTCTTCATCTTCTTCCATGAAAATTGTTCAACCCTGCCACAGACAAACGTAGATTGAACCCTGTCCACACAGATCTTCACCGTAGGCTGGAGATCTTCCGGCGAAATGCTCTCAATTTATCTCCGTCAAGAAGCTCTCCCTCCGTTGAACACGGCTCGGCCGCCTCCAGCTCTAGCAACCCAGAGCTAGCCTCAGACAGAGGAGGATCCCCACCCGGAGCTGTACTCACCAAGGCAGGGACATCCGGTCACAACCAGCACTGCCGCCCCTGGAAGGAAACCGGAAAAAGCTGGAGAAGAAGCTGAACCAGAAGCCTCCACCGAAACCATCCCAGACCCTGCCGAAATCAAATAAGCCTTGAAAGCCTGACCTGCGGAACTCCCGGAATCAACCGCAGAGGCCGTACTGGACAGAGTAGAAAAGCACGCCGGAAAAGGAGTAGACGAGAAGCCCAACGATTCCGGTGCCGAAAAACCCAACCTGAAAGTACAGAACCAATACCCACAGCGGACGGCTTGGTGGATGGCTCAGCTGCGTGGAAGGCAGAGATGCGAGTGGGTTGGTGGTGGTTTCGGTGTGACAGAGCTTGGGTGAGAACGGAGAAGATGAGACAGGGAGAGAGAGAAGAAAAGAGATGAATAAAAAAAACAAAGTAAAAAGTAAAAAGTAAAAATAATATTTTAAGGATATAGGGAAAAATTATGGGAAGCTGCTGTGGAGTATTTTTGATAGGGAAGCAAAAAGTAATTTTGTTCCCTATATCTAGGAAAAATTGATGAGAAGGGAAGGGAAGCTGCTAGGAATGCTCTAACAGTCACTTTTAACTGTTACTTCTAGGATCAGTTGTGCACTGTATCTGTATAGCGTTGAACCGCTTCATTTCACACAATATTTTTCTTCATTATTGCAGTTTTATCTTTTCTTAATTAAAAAAGGAAAAAAAAAAAAAAGTCAGATATGTATGGCTTTTTTTAACATCCCTTTTTAAAATGTATTTTTTGTTTTTTTTTTTTGTTTTTTTTAAAATATTTTAATACAACATAAACATAAAAATAATTTTAAATATTTTGTATGTATAGAATAATTAAATTTATTTGTTAATGCTTTCACTTTTTCGAAAGCAATAAAGCATCATCAAATGAGCCGGTAGTGTATGTCAGGGTGTGTATGTGGGTATTGATTTTAACCGTAACTGTAATTGCAATTTTGTTTTGTATTATATTATTATTATTTTTTTATATATTTAATATATATTATATATAAGCAACTTTATTCTTGTCACCTTTTGATACAACTTTTCACCAATTTACTTATGTAGCAAGGTGGTCTCTTATCTTATTTTTTTTTTTAAAACTCAAAAAGTAGTAAGGGACCGCTTTACCACATAAAGTGATAAAAAATTGTATCAAAAGGTGACAATAAATCATTATTCTTTAAAAAATGAGATACGTAACTAGCAAAAATTTGCTTTGGATACACATTGGTCAAAGCAAGAAGATGAGATGGGTCGGGCTACAAGGCTAACTTAATTGGTTGGCCCAATGAGATTCTGATGTGTATAGAGTCTTAATCATATGATTTGGAAATTATTAGGTGATCTCAATTGATTAGGATAGGAGTTCCTAGTTATTTTAGACTTTTTGAATGGTAAAAATATATTTTTGGATATGGAAAAATTAATATCGATGCACCACTTTGTTCCTATGAAATCAAATGCCATATATCCACTGACATAGGTGCACAAAAAACAAAAAGAAAAAAGAAAGAAAGAAGGAAAGTCAAGAAATAACTCAATCGATCGAAAATCACAATTCATAAAACGAAAGTCACTTATTCATATCCGTCTTTTCCCTCTTCCTCCCCTTCATTGGTAATATATATATATATATATATATATATATATATATATATATAAAATAACTGGAAGAAAAGAGTGAGCTTCATTGGAATTAATAGCAAGCCGGAGAATGTCAAGTACTGGCCAGGACGACTTCTTCCGTACAATGAAGGGGCAATTAAGATAGTCTTTTTGGAGATGTAAATAATTTCCCATATTTTCTCCCACAGAGTGGGGTCTCCATGCTATATATGTTCCAGTTAGGCAATTGAAGTTTCTAATGGATTTTCTTTCTTTCTTCTTTTTATTTTATTTTATTATTACTTTTTTTTTTTTTGATATTGGATTTTATTTCGTGATCATTCAAAAAGAGAAGTTACGAAGAAATCAGAGAAAAATTTCAGAAAATATCTCTAGGTGGTAGGTAAAGGTGTTGTGTCAAGCAGGAGAACTATATATGCCCATAAGTGAAAGGAAACATAAACGTAATAAAAGTAAAAGAAATTTAGAGAAGAAGAAGAAGAGAGATAAAATATTTTATGCTGTTTGGTCTATCACTTACCGGATAAAGTTCTAACGGCTATATTCTGCCCTTATTCACTTGGTGATGTTTAAAATACAAAAAGTTTCTATTTATAAAGAGGTAAAGAGAATACAATAAAACAATTTATTGGCGCTTGTCTTTTACGCCTAAACAACCTTTTCTTGACACATCACTAGAAGGTGCATTTTATGCATCGGAAAATAAGCGACGTGATTTTCTTACCAGCGCTTTTTTCCCTTATTTTCTAGCGCTTTATCAGCCCCGAAATAGGGTGAATTTTTTGTAGTGTGACGTCACACGCTAGCACAGTTTGCTTGCTTATTGAGCTGTTGACTTATCATTCCACTTGTAAACATCGTTTACAAAGGCGGCACAGGTCAATATCAATTGACAAACGAGATCATGAGCGAGCTAATTAAGAATTGCAAGCCTAAAGGAATAAGACATCGATCGTATGATCGTAGATTCGTAAGAGATCGAGCAATTACTTTTGAATAGTTGATAGGGTGAGAAATATTATATGGAAAATGTTAGATTTACAACACCAATACAACAACTGTACAACAACCCCTCACATGAGGGTGGGTCCCAGTATTAACGTTACGTGAAAAGTTATGTTTTTGCTGCAACGTTATAATTAAGTAATAATAGTAGCTCCACGTAGTAAATGCTTTAATTTGATAATGCATTTATTAATTCGGGCCATTACATTATTAATAGTGAAGAATTTAATGTGATGATCTTCGAAGAAATTTACAGGAGTAGAATATTTCTCAAGTATCCACTAGATAAATTTATAAACAATCTATTTTCTTTTCAAAATTATCAGTTTTAACCGATTCTATACAATTAAAATTGTCGAAAGAATATTATCATTAAACAATGAGTATGAATCTTTACATTTTTATTTTTTATGGCTCTTGGTCTGCCTTTCTAATTGACTGCCATGCAAATATAATTGTGTTCTTCAGATCACCTGTCCTAGTAGTCCATATTGTCCTCTCCCGTAAATGAATGCATAAATTTTATGCTTTTTTCCCTTTCACTCTTTCCTTATCATTTTCTTTTCTCCCTCGGTTTTTTTTTTTTTTTTTTTTTAAGCAAATTAGGAATAGGTACAGGAACTGATTTTATGTTATTTCAAGTTGTATTAATTAATTAACACTTCCCTTCGCAGAGTTGACATGCTATAGCATCTATATATGTGACAAAAAAGAATTAATGAGAGAGCACTCACCAGCATTTGGTTCATCTCTATAAAATCCTCATCTGCAGGGATGTCTATCATTTAACGGCAGCGAATCCTTCTTGACCGTTATCTTGTCCACTACTAGCTAGCCAGCCATGCAGACGCCTAGCTCCGAGGTCTACTCATTTTTGTAAACTGATCAGCTCACATATTAAATAGGGTACTATATGAATACTACACTCTCAAATTAAAAGATTTGAATCTATAAGGACTCAATTAAAGATTGCACTTAAATAATCGGGTATAAGTTTTGAGGATTAGTTTTGGAATAATATTTTTTTGCTTTGTTTATAAGCATTTTGCTTTATCTGAAAGTTTTAGTGTTATTTATTTATTTTTCTTTTTCTCCAACTATTTTTGCTTGTAGAGCACTAAGAATCTAGCCTGTATAAAGGCATATGACCTGTATTATTTTTCAATTCAGTTTAAAAATATTAATTTAATTTAATTTTTTTTAGAGCTATTTTCTATTTTTTTGGGGCGACTTGAGTCTTTCTCATCTCTAATAATTATTATTTTTCTCTTCATAAGTTCCATTTATATCTTTCAAATTCTAGTTATGTTTACTGTCATACGCTGTCAGGATAATTTCACTTCTATTTAGCGTCAATTGGTATATATTAATTAAATCCTAGGCGCATGTGCTGCATCAACTAGTATCAAAGCCTAGTTACGCTGCATCATTTGGTATCATAGCATCTTTTTTATAAGTTTTTGTGGCTGGTAGTCGTCGTCATCACTACAAAAAATCATGATTTTAGTAACGTGTGAATTTTCGTGTAGTAACGCACGAAAATTCGCACGTTACTAAAGTATTTAGTAACATGGAAAAGTTTTCACTTTACTAAATTCTATGTCAATATAATTTTTTTTTAAAAAATAATATAATTTTAAATATTTAGTAACATGGTAAATGTTGCAGGTTACTAATTTAGTAACGTGCAAAATTTACCACGTTACTAAATATTATGTCAATATGATTTTTTTAAAAAAAAAAAATTATAATTTTAAATACTTAGTAACATACAAAATTTACCACGTTACTAAATATTATGTCAATATAATTTTTTTAAAAATAATATAATTTTATATAATTAGTGACATGGTAAATTTAAATAATTAGTGACATGTGAAATTTAACCTGTCACTAAATATTAAGTTGGTATAATTTTTTAAAAAATAATAATTGAAAATTTTAAAATATTATTGACATGCCAAATTTGACACCTCACTAAATATTAAGTTGATATAATTTTTTAAAAATAATTTTAAATTTTAAATTATTATTGACATCCCAAATTTGACACCTCACTAAATATTGATCTATCACGACCGATCGGATGATCTATCAATCCAATTGATCCATCATGATTGATCGGATGATCTATCGATCTTATAGATTTATCACAATCGATCGAATGATCTATCGATCCTATTGATCTATCGATCCATTGAATGATCTATCGATCCTATTGATCTATCACAATATCTTGGATGATTTATCGATCCTATTGATCTATCGATCCATTGAATGATCTATCGATCCTATTGATCTATCACAATATCTCGGATGATTTATCGATCCTATTGATCTATCGATCCTATTGATCTATCACAATATCTCGGATGATTTATCGATCCTATTGATCTACCATGATCTATCGATCCTATTGATTGATCACGATCGATCGGATCATCTATTGATCCTATTGATCTATCACGATCGATCGCATGATCTATCAATCTTATTGATCGATCACAATCGATCGGATCATCTATCAATCCTATTGATCTATCACTATCGATCGGATGATCTATCAATCCTATTGATCGATCACAATCGATCGGATCATCTATCAATCCTATTGATCGATCACGATCGATCGGATCGGATGATCTATCGATCCTATTGATAGATCACGATCAATGGATGATCTATCGATCTTATTGATCTATCACTATCGATCGGATGATCTATCGATCCTATTGATCTATCCGGATTGATCGGATGATCTATCGATCCTATTGATCTATCCGGATTGATCGGATGATCTATCGATCACGATCGATCGGATGATCTATCGATCCTATTGATCGATCAGATAATATATTGATCCTTCGATCAGATGATCTATCGCGATCGATCAGATGATCTATCGATCCGATTGATCTATCACGATCGATCGGATGATCTATTGATCCTATTGATAGTTGGGTTGATCTATCGATTGAATGTATGATCGATTCTAGTGACTGTGACATGTCAAATGTAAAACGTTTAAAACATTTATACTAATTAAGTATTAATAACTAATTACTATGTTAGTTTCGCTGAGAGGAGCAGAGATCTGGAATCGGAATGGACGGCGGGGTCACGATCAACGGCGACGCTTGGGTGCGATGTGCCGGCGCCGGAATCCCACCCGGCGAGCCAGCTCCTAGCAGAGTGGTTCTCTCTTTCTCTCTCTATCTCTCTCATCATTTCTTGATCGGTTTTCATCTGGGTAAATCTCACTTTAATTCTTTGGTTTTATTTTGAGACGTTGGTCACCTAAATCTCACTTCAATTCGCTTGGAAATATTCAGTTTCTTCCTAAAAAAAAACAGAGCAGCATTTATGGTTTTTCTTTTTTCAGTTTCTCAGAGCAGCGTTTTTCTTTTTGGTAAATTTTGTGGTGAATGGGTTAGGTGAATCTGGAAAGAATGTGCTTGACTTGGTTCATTTTTTGGTTTTTCCGCATGAATATATCAGAAATTGAGTGGTAGCTAGTGTATTTCATGTTTTGCTCAAGTTGTTTATTTTGGTTGATTTGGGCTGCAGACATGGCTCTTTACGGTGAAAAGGAATTAATGATCATTATCATTTTTTTTTTTACATAATTTTAGTAACGTGTGAACACACGTTACTAAAAATAATATATATAAATATATATATATATATATATATATTAGTAACGTTTTATTTTTTCAAATTTTCATTAAATAATTTTAGTAACGTGCAAAAGTGTTGAACGTTACTAAAATTAGTAACATGATATTTATCACATTACTAAACTCAGTAACGTACAACGTGAATTATCACGTTACTATGTTTACTGGTGTCTCATTTTCACGTTACTATATATTTACTAACGTACAATTTTTTTTTTTGAGTTATTATGCAATAACATGGTGTCCATTTAAACGTTACTAAAATTATATTACTAACAGAGGGATTAGGAACGTGAAAATCATGCCACTGATTTCACGTTACTGTAGTTCACTAACGTGCAAAAGGGTTTTACACGTTAGTAAACCCAGGTTACTAAAACCGAAATTTTTTTGTAGTGCATAGTCAACATGGACGGGTTTTGAATGAGTAAGTCCCATACTACTACTACTACTACTATTACTACTACTACTAAAAAAAAAAAAAAACCGATTAGCGTCATTTTTAAAGTGCCACAAATCATTAAGAAAAAATGCTAATTTTTTTTATGTCGTCATTTGTTGTCTTTTTTTTCCCACCTTTCGTAATAGCATTGAGAATCTTAGGCCTCATTTGGTTTGTGGAATAAGTCATTGAAATGGAATGATTATTCCATTAGAATAACTATTCTTTTATTTGGTAGGGACCTATTCCTAATTGGAATAACTATTACATGGGAATAACTATTCCCTTAGAAAGGAATAGCTATTGCTTTCATTTTTTAGAGGAATAGTTATTCCTGAGGTAATAAACAACCTTTCTTTTTTTTTTAAAAAAAAAAAAAACCATATTTTTCTTTAATTTTTTCAAACTAAACTTAAAAAAAATTTAAAAATTAAAAATTAAAAATTAAAATAATAAAAAAAAAATTAAAAAAATTAAAAATTAAAAATAAACAAAGAATTCAGATCAAATCTGTGGCCGGTCGGCCACCCACAGATCTAATGTCTAATATGTATTTTTATTTTTAATATTTATTTCTTTTAAAAAATAAGAAATTATGTGAGTTTTTTTGGTAATTTTCGGTCTATTCTAATTGTGGTATATGAGTTGTTACCAAATTAAGGAATTAGAATAATTATTTCATTTAACTTTTCCTTATTTCCAGTAATAATTATTCATTTTCCTAATGAAATGCCTATTCCACGAACCAAACAAGACCTTAATTTCCATGACCGTTAGAAAAATGAAGAGAATTTTATACAAGTTCACGTCGTTTATAAACAAATGTGCAAACTTTAATGCCGTTTTTTTAAAAATAAAAATAAAAATGATGTTAATATGAAAAGATAATTCGAGGCACTTTTTATTCAAAGAAGGAGAATATCACCAATTTTTTTTAACGTTGTTTATTTAAAATGATGTAAATAAATGACTTCAAATATTGAAGATAATTAGCAGTGTTTTTATACATACAACGAGAATTGTCTGTAATTTTTAACTTCAATTTTAATAAACGACCTATTTCTTTTTCCTAAAAAATTAGCGGCATTTTTTTTAGGAAAACGCTGCTAATTTATTATATAAAAAAAATTTGTACCCATTTTTTTTGGCACCTGTTAATTTATCAACCCAAATCCATATCCTCAGACATTTATTTCACAATTCAAATACCATTAAATCCACAAATCAAATAAAACTCCAACTACTTTCATATATATATATATATTGATTCTCAATATAAGCTATATAATGTACGCCAAAAAATATAAAAACATAATTATTATCTGAAAACACTATGACACGGAAATAAAACATAACATAAATTTGTCAAAACATCATTCACTACGATTCTAAATATCCAGAAGATCGATTGGTCTACTATATATATATAAAGCGGCCAAAACAAATAACAAATACGGTCCCGTGTCAATTTATTTCAAAGAAAAAAAGCAAAGACATGTATCTGCAGCTTAATCTGGCACAATAACCTTTACTTATATATCATCACTGATCATCAATCATACAATTAATTAATGTTCACTTTAAAGTGCAATCTTTTTTGTCCAATTATCGGTCCCAATAAAACATAGACTCTCCTTTTCTTCTATTTTTTGTAGAGCTAATTAATGCTTGGCGGCACAAAACTTCGAGACCAATGCATTTGCGAGATTGACAATCACAATTTAGAATTTAGTTTCTAAAATCCGTATCACAATTCTGTACTAATTTGGGAACAACGTGGTCAAAAGACATTGAGACTTAGGCTTAAGATTTGAGCATCTAAAATTTTTTGCCACTCTTACCACCTTGACTGTTGTTTATTGTCAAGCTTCAAGGACTCTACCAAATTCATCTCAGATGGTGGTGGGAGATAAATTTTTTGAGAGAGAAAATTTAGTAGATTGGGACTTCACACCGATTTACGAAGATTATCGATCTATTGGATGATATAAAATTTTTGGTTGATACCATAAAAATTGTTGAAATGAATGATGCATGTCCACTGTATGTTTAATGAAAGTCCAAAGAGTGAAATATTCCAATGAGGTCTTGAGAAAATTAATTATCTTGATTTTTTTTAAAAAAAAAAAAGAAAATTGAAAAATTTTATGTCAAATTTTCCTAAATAAAATTTTGATATTGGTTTTGGCATGTTGGAGGAAAATTTGAATTATTATTATTATTATTATTATTATTTTATTTTTTTTTTATGGTAAAAAAGAATTGATATATTTTAAAAAAGTTTTACAAAGAGTGAATTTAAGGCAATAAATCAAGAGCCTATAAAGATTAATTTATCTCAAGCTGGTGCAACAAACTTCAGATCTAGTATTTACAATACTCATGTTGAGATGGGTTGCAAATTGTTTCTCTCCTGATATTAAGTTTTTTGTGTGTTAAGAAGTATGGGATGGAAATGATTGATTGGACATAAAAAAGATCAAGGCAAAGATGATTCAAATTCAATGACAAATTCTTTTCAACCTAGAGAGACTAATGCAGGAGAATTAATATTTGAGTTGATAGATACCGAATTGATGGCAAACGAATCTCTTGAGAGAAAAGATAAGCACAAGCATGGCAATAATCAGGTATGAGTTTTGAAGATTATTTTTGGAAGAATATCATTTTGCTTTATCTACAAGTATTTTGCTTGGAGAGCACTAAAAATTACCCTAAATAAAGGCATATGGTTTGTGTTATTTTCAATTTAGTTTTGAAGTATTAATTAAAGGGATAAATACACTATTGGTCCATGGGGTATGCCATAATTACAAATCACTCCCTATGGTTTAAAAAGTTCATGGAAGATCCTTGTGGTAAACTATAATTATTACAAATCAATCACTGGAGTCAAATTCCGTTAAAAAATTTGACAGATTCTGTTAAATGCAACATTAGCACCACATCAATCCAATAAGATGGTGACACGTGTTCATTTGAATAAAAAAATATAAATTTATTAATAAATAAATAAACTTATTTAAAAAAAAAAAAACAAAAAAGGGAAGGTGTGGTTGGGCCACCTCCAATGGCCGAGGGTGGCTGCGGCCTAGGGGTGGCCCAATGGCCGAGGGTGGCTGCGGCCAATGGCCACCCCTGGACTGGCTGCGCACCACCCTTGGCCACTGGGGGTGGTCGCGCGCCACCCACGGCGGCCAACCCCACTGGCTGGGGGTGGCCCAGCCACCCCTTCCTTTTCTTTTTTTTTTTAATAATAATAATAATAATAAGTTTATTTATTTCGCTTTTTAATAAATTTTTATTTTTTATTCAGATGGACACGTGTCGCAATCTTATTAGTTTGATGTGGCGCTGACATGACATTTAACAAAATCTGTCAAATTTTTTTAAGGAATTGGACTCCAGAGATCGATTTATAATTATAATTTACCACAATGACCTCCCATTAACTTTTAAACCATAAGGAGTGATTTGTAATTATGGCATACCCTAGGGATCAATGATGTATTTATCCCTTAATTAAATTTCAGTCTCTTAAAGTTACTCTATATTTTCTTTAAGGTAACAAGGATCTTTCTCTTCTATAATTGTTTTTTTTTTTTTTTTTTTTTTTTTTTTTTTTTTTTTTTCTCTTTTCCTAAGTTTCCTTTATAACCTTCAAATCTTTCACATAATTATTTTTTCTGCCATGTGTTACAAAAGTACAATTTCAATTTTGTTCTGTATCATAAATAAATATAACCACTAGCTAGCTAGTGTCAATTTGACGGAATAGGATTCTCTTAATTTAAAATGAAATGGATACTATCCATTTTATGATCAAGATTTAAAGTTATATATACATTTAATGGTGTACGTACAAGATTTTACATTATTTAAATTGTTAAAAGACGTGTTAACATTGACTTCATATACACTATTAAATGCATCAACTTTAAACTCCGACCTTTAATTTGAAATGGTTCTTCTCCATTTCGTGGAATCTATTTCCCAACTGGATCGCGAGAGAGATTTAAAGTAGGAGTAGTTGTTCCCTCTTTTAGAATTATGTTTATTTTCAATTATTCTTTAAATATAATGTGTCAAAAACAAATCTAGACATCAATATAATGTCACATCATCTTTCTTAAATTCAAAACCTTTGGGGTAATAAGGTCTCATGGGTTGGTAAGCTAGTGAACCACTACTGCTAGCTAGGCGGCCTGCATGTGAGGTTTTGACCTTGTCTGCAAATCTCACCAAATACTTACCCTAAAGCAAGTAAAAGCTTTATAGTTTGAGGGTAGAGAGGAGATAAATAAATATTATGGGTATGGTTGCTAATTTGTTTCTCCTTTTTATCCAAAAAAAATAAAATAAAATAAAATATTAACAAATAACTTTCTTCACACAACACTAACAAACAACTCAAAGATCTTTTTACCTTTATGTCATATCCAACCAAAACCCAAACTTTTAACCATAAGAGAGATTTAAAACAAGATCGAGTAGTTGCCCTCTCATTTAGAATTATGTTATTTTCAATCACTTTTATTTGAATATAATATATGTAAAAGATACAACATTGATATGCATTGTAACTCTCTCACTTTCTATGTGAATACTATTAATAGTGTATGAAGCAATTTATACACATGTCATTCGTGACTTTACATAACAATTCCATGTATTGTGAAATTGTTTTAATTATAGATATGGTAGACTTGACTATTATTTCTTATGTTGTGGATTGACAACTTCGAATGCATTCCTTTTCTGTTTGGAGTGATTGAGGATTTTGCATAATTGATTTCCTTATCGCATAATGTAACGTTGAAGATTCTTCTCTTGCAGGGCCAACAAGTAATAAGGCAGTATCTTTCCTTCTTGAGTGTCCATCGTAGTTGACTCATTGGCTATAATTACCTTGTTTACAAGGTGTGAGTTATTGTCAATGGGATTGACAGATATGGTCTTCATATGGACATGATGGCACTAAGTACTAACTAATCTTGTTGAACCCAGAGTAAGAAGTCCGGATTTGCAATAGTAGTAAGTGCTTTAGTGGTTGGAGTGGGGTTGGGGATGGTTTGGATAGGTGGAACATACTACCGTGCCATCAATAACCTCGTACGCGTTATGACCACGTAGATAGGTAGACATTTGAAAATGCCAAGTAATATAGTTGTCAAGCACCAATGAGTTTCATTGTGACATTGTGAGAGATTTTGTTGACAAATGAGGTATGGGAAGACATGATTGCAGGTAAAGTGGTTGAGGATGTGTTTGAGGCGAAAGAATCCATAGGATTGAAGAAAAATAAAATAAAATAAAATAAAAAATTAGACTTAGGTCTTGAACAGCTCTGATACCATCAAAGATAAAACACTGATATGCTTTGTAACTTTCTCACTTTTTGTTTGAATATTATTAACAATGCATGAAGCAATTTATACACAATTCATTTTTACAGAACAATCTCATATATTGTGGAATTGTTTTAATTACAGATATGGCACACTTGATTGTTATTCCTTATGTGGTGGATTGTCAACTTCCTTGCACGATGTAACGTTGCAGAATCTTCTCCTGTAGGGCTAGCTAGTAATAAGGCAAGATATTTCCTTGTTAAGTGTCCATCGTGAGTTGGCTTCTTGGCTGTCATTACCTTGTTTACAAGGTGTGAGTTCCTGTCAACGAGATTGATAGATATGGTCTTAATAATATAAAATAACCATGGATCCTTAAACAGTAACCTTAAAAAACAAAAATTGAAAAGGCATATAAACTGACGGAATTCCCTATGTGTCTTTATTTTTAAATGCTTCAAAGTCTGTGTGCTTAATTTTGCGCGCTTTTATGACATCATGCAAGTTGCGTAATGTCAATTGGTTTAATATATTTAGAAGTAGAATTAATATTTCAAAAATAAAATAATAAGGAAAATAGGGAATATAAAGTTCAAGAAAATTTACATAACACAATATTATTAAACTTTTAAAAGAATATATACACAACTTCTAAAAGATCACTATTAACAGCTTTATCAAGCTTGTTTTTATTTGATTTTGTTGGTTTGTTCAGGATGTTTGGAGGGTTACGGTGTTGTCTTCTTGCATGTGGTTATGGTGGTTGAAGTTTGAGCATTTGAGGCACGTACTGAATATTAGTGTGTTAGGCCGTGAGCGCCATGTCGAAGCAGTTATTGGATTTTCCCTTGTCCGAGGTAATTGTTTACTTGGTCGCTGCTGATCTATTCGTTAGAGCAATATATGGCATCCGTCTGATCTACGTACCCACTTTTTGAAATACGTATCCATATTTGACTGCCTATTTTAACTTTATAAGTACCCTATTTTATTTAAATATTTTTAGTTATTTGTTAATATTTTTGTTGTTTTGAAAAGAGAAAACAAAATGAATGAAAAAGGAAAAAGTGTTATCAGATGGATAAACTGCCAAAACTATTAATTATAAGCATAAATTGATGCCCTGTTGAAGGTGAAGAGTGAGAAAGAAGTTGTGTAAGAAATTTTTACAATAGAGATACACTACGTACACCAAAACCAGCCATGAAAACCCTATCCGAGCTTGGCATTTTGCATTGGTAGCCACAAAGCGAGTCCTATTTAAATAAAATATAGTGTACTTAAAAAAGAAGCAGCAGACATATGAACTCCTATATTTCAGTGATAAATCATACCATTTAATTTATAGACTAAAGAAACTAGCAGGAAGATAATAATAATAATATATCTAACAAGGCAACAAATGAAAACTTTCTTCTTCTTTTGTATGTACTATGTGCGTCATTCTTTCTCTTTTCGTTTCGGGGGTCTCTCTTGTCCTATATAGAAATTCTTAACATATTTCTAATTAGAAAATAAAATTATGTTTCATTTTTGTTTTTTTGTGCAATAAATTTGAATTTAAACCATGCAAGACATTTAAGTACAATTTTCAAGTTGATTTTTTAAACCGGCCAGTTTAGTTAGTGGAATCTTCTTGCTAGTTGTGGATTTCAAATTAAGGGTGGGATGTACTGCAAAAAGTTGTGTTATTTGCACACGCTCATTTTATACACATATTGTACACACACTCACAATTAAAAAAAAATGATATTTTTACACATATATCTTGTATACATATTATACACACATTAACAATGGGTGTGTGTACAATATGTGTACATGATGAGTGTGTGTAAATTAACACAACTCCTCCTAATAGATGTGAGACCCATACATGTGTGACTCATCTCACTTATTGTGAATATGTGTGGTATAGCTCGGGACTCGCCGGCTACACGTGGATTTTAAATTTATATATGTTTTACCACTCGCAATAGTACGTATCGATTGTACTATAGTAAGGGTGATCGAACCACAAAGATTATTGGTTGTTTTGCATAATAGAATATGAAAAGGAACGCATTTAACTTAACTTAAAAACAAAATCAAAAATAAAAGTAAAGGTTGTAGAATTGAAGCTACAACGACAAGGTGAAGAAATAAAAGCGGGAAATGAAAACAAACGTAAAGAAAACTTAGGGTGTTGATCCTATCCAATCCTCCACCAATGCAATGCTTAAAGTCTATATGGACCTTCCTAACATGCTTGATATGAGCGCGTAATGGGCGTCAACCATTACGACGATCTCGACGTGAAAACACTCTAGTTAAAACGTAATCATGAAGCACCTAGGTTTACATTAATCTACTCCACGTAAAGACTAAACTATAATTGAAAAACATTTACTCTACCAAAGGTGTGGAGTGACTAATGTTCCCTAACTTACTATTCTATAACACATCCTAATGAGTATACACAATACATGAAAACCCTAATTAGGCCACAATGATAAGATATCTAGTTTCACACCAAACCATTCCACATAAAGACTAAACTACAATTGAAAAACGATTTAAACTACCAAAGGTGTGAAACGACCGATATTCCCTAGTATACCCTATAAGGTGACTTTAATGAGAAATCATACATCATGTCAAATAGCTTCATTGCAAAAGACATCATTCTTGTTTCCAAGAATGTTGGTTTTACTCAAGACTTCAAGAAAAACTCAAAGACAAGTTAATCTATTTTTCATGAATAATGATACCAAAACCTTTTAGCATGGGGTTTGATATCCTCTAGCCCTCAACAATCATCAAACATCTAAAGAAAATCTTAAGAACCTCAAGAACACTACATGGTTTTGGATAGGACTTGGATCAAACCCTAAGACTTAAATTAGCTAGACATGAATTTAAACTAATCTAGGCATGAAAATGAATGAAAACAGTAAAGGAACAAAGGAGAAATGAATTGAAATCAACTATATTAAACTTAAAGAAATTCGGATTACAAAAGAGGAAGAAGAAAACTAACTAGAATATGAAGAACAAAGGAAAAACAACAAGGAAACAAACTCTCTGGATTTCGGTCCAGAGAGTAGCATCTATGTAAATGAAAATACAAGAAATTGAAGTGATACACCTGAGCAAATCCGAATAAACCCCAAAAGATGCATGTTCTAACCTAAAACCCTAATCTCATATATATAGAGAATTGGATTCACAAAAGACCATCAAGGATTAATCCTAGCCGCACAAACAGAGCTGGTCGGCGTCCATTTCTGTCCACAAAATCCAACTTATGATTTGAATTGCATAAAGAATGCAAAGATCTGGAAATATCTGATTTTCTGGAGGATGCGAAGTCGATCGATCGAAAATATGTCGATCGATCGAATTACTGGCTGTACAAATAGTAGATCGATCGAATTGCCTTGGACAATTCTTCAACTTGCAGGAAAATGACTAAAGTACTCTTGATGTATTTTCAGGTCTAATTCAAGTGTTTTGAATTAGATTTCAACTAAGACCTGAAAATAAGATAAAACACAAAAATTACGACAAAACGTTATATATACAATACGAACTAGGTCTAACAAATGCAAATAAATGGGTCTTGAATCAAACAATTCAAGACTTATCAATGTGTACAAATATTATTTTCTGTACTGCAAATTGTCTCGTATGGCAAAGACAAAAAAAAACTTCTATTGTCCTATTCCTTAAATGATCAATACATCAAATTTTATGCTTTTTTTTTTTTTCAATAAAAATGATAAAGAAAATTGTATGTCTTTCTTTATCATTTCTTTTTCTCCCACGTATTCACCTACTAAGTGAATAGAAATCTATCATATGGACCACAAAGAAGGAGATCTACAGCACTACTCATCTATAAAATCCTCATCTAGGAGAGGCGGCTGTCAAGGGATAAATATCGACTTTATAAGATTATAATTAGAATAATAAATATAAAAACAACATATTTTTCTACAAAGTCAATAAATTTATAACTACTGCGAGCCCGCATGCATGTGGGGTTTTGATCTTGTCTGCGAATCTCACCAAATCCTTACCCTAAAGCAAGTAAAAGTTCTATAGTTTGTGGACATGTGGTGGAATGTGGATGAAGGGTCAGTCTTAAAAGATCCATTCCTACTCAATAAAAAATTTATTATTATCATCATTATTAAAAAAAAAAAAAAAAATCCTTATACGTTGAATAAGAATAGTCGTCCATGCAAAAGCAAAACACTTGTTTCTAGAATAAGTTCCCACTTTCTCATCATTTGTCTCATTCTGCCTCAACAGTTTAACTTTTAGACGAAGGTTCCTGCGAAACATGCATCAACCTTATCCAACTCCTACTGTACCTCTGTTTGGTAGAAGAGAAATGATTTTTTAATACATTTTCATGAATTTTGTCTCATTCGGCATGCCTTAACAGTTTTTAGAGGGAGGTTCCTGCATGCGAAACCTCAACCTTATCCAACTCCTACTGTAGCTCTGTTTGGTAATTAAGAAATTATTGTTTTTTAATAAATTTTCACGTATTTTTTTAAGATATATTGCTTCATTTTTTTTTTCAAAAAAGATTATTCTAATATTATATATATACAATATTTGATGATCATATGTGGCGCTTTTAACTTATATTTGTGATGCTAATATTATAGGGGAATGATCCTAGTGCACAACAAGTGTACAATAATTGGAAAGAATATTTTGAGCATTTCTCAATATTATATAACTCCCCGTAAAGTACTATCTCAATTTTACTAGTATTTTTAAATCATAATTTAAATTTAACTATTATGAGTCATTTTATCTTTCGAGCAGATGCTTCAAAATAAACCATATTCATCCATGTTGCTAAAGTGAACTTTGATATTACTCTTTTATTTTTATTTTTTTTCACCGCTTTCTTCCTCTTTCTTGTTAAAGTATTAATTTAATGATTAAATTTACCTCTTCCAATTAGCTTAAGCTTTTAGGACAAGTGGTGATTTAACATGTTATCAGAGTATAAAAGACCTAAGTTTAAACTATGTATCCTTCATTTATCTCTCATTTTAATTAAATAAAAAAATATATATATTTTAAGTAGCTAAAATAACTATTACTACGGGAGATAACAATTCCGACCAATATCTTCAGTGTATGTGCAAATAAAACTCTGTCAGATGGAGAGATTTTGGGAGGCATCACAAACCCTATACTTTTCTTTACAAAACAAACAAACTCATATGAGTTTTCTTACGAAAGCATTGCTTGCTGGAGGAATGCTAGAACTCCTTCCAGTTTTCTTCTGATGGTTTTTTAGAATGACATAAATATAATAAAAAAATTACATCTATGTTCTTCTGGATGACATGAATGCAATTTTTTAATTTTTTATTACATTTATGTCCTTCCAGAAGGACACTAGAATGAGTTCCAGTATTCTTCTTCACTTATTTACAGTCTTCAATAAAAGATTATCACGTCATATTGGAATACCAAATATTATAAACACAAAAACACCGAATCTTTTTCCTCAGCTAGAGCCATGATCTCTTCTATCACATTTGTAAGATTTCTTTCTCCTTTAATTTGTTTTTTATTTGGCTATATTTTTTTCTTGCAAGTATATGGATAGTTTTTTGATTGAGAATAACTGCTGTAAAGAAGTAATATGAACAAGGTTTTTTTGTGCCCTCCAAATAAAAGATAAACACGTCGGTATAGAATAAATAAATATATATATATATATATATATATATATATATATATATATATATATATATATAACACACTACATCTTATTTAGTCTATATATTGTCTTCATCAAATTACAAGCTATCGACAAAACACCAGCTCCTACCCGAGAAGTGCCATCAGATCGTCATCAGATCCTCCAACTGCTTCTGTTTTTGCATTATGGATGGATTTCGTTTTTCTCTCATCCATCAAAAACTGCAAGTCTTACGCCGACCGAGAGTTCTGAGTTGGCGTGGATCGGAGTCTGAGGAATTTCTACTAGAGGAAGACATCAAATTTTATTTTATTTTTTATTTCTTTTTTCAGACCAAAGAGAGTACGCATATATCTAGAAAAAAAGATATTATGATTCTAGAAACCTTAGGGAATTAAAAACATTAGACCCGAATAAATGTTAAAGTATTAATTAAATGATTATAGTTATTAAGTTAAACTTTTGGGACAAGTGGTGATTTAATATAGTATCACAGCAAGATGTCATGAGTTCGACCTCACCTATAACTCCGACATTCACTCCATTTCAATTTAATATTCCACGTGTTTGACCTCATCCGTGAGAGAGTATTAAAGTGGTGGTTTATCATCTCTCATTTCAATTAATTTACTTCTTCTTATCAGTTTGTGTGACAACTAGTGATTGAACAATAAAATAGTATTAGTATTTAGCTAATTCAAATAATTATATATGAAACTACTATTTGGTTAGATCATATAACTCAAGCTGGGATGAAAGATTATGTTAAAGCATTTTCAAAATTAATATGTATAAAGTACAATTTTTAACTAAATCGTAGAAGATTAATCGATTGAAAATTACGTTTTAAAATCTGCGATTTGAAAATGTAGAAAGCTGCCGTGTCAAATCGCAGGTAAGGGAGTTTTTTTTTTTTTTTTTAAATTGTAGATTTTTAAATCACTATTTTTAAATCACACTTTTTGAAATCTCAAATCCAAACGAATCTTAAAGTGGGAAGGAAGAATGAACTCGTCGATACTTCCATCCCAACTGCGCGGTTGCCCGAAAAGGCTTTCTATGGAAAGACCTTATTTATCCTTGAATTTCTGGGTGAATATTTGATAGACAGACTTTTTTAAAAGGATCATTAAAAAAAATAAAAATAAAAATTGGGATGCATTTCTTTTCAGTTTGGAGTGATTGAGGATTTTGCATAATTGATTTCCTTATCGCTTAATGTAACGTTGCAGAATCTTCTCTTGCAAGGCTAACTAGTAATAAGGCAGGATCTTTCCTTGTTGAGTGTCCATCGTGAGTTGACTCATTGGCTGTAATTATCCTGTTTACAAGGTGTGAGTTATTGTCAACATGATTGACAGATATGGTCTTAATATGGAGATGATGGAATTGATTACTAGCTAATCTTGTTGAACCCAGAGTAGGAAGTCCGGATTTGCAATAGTAGTAGGTGCGTCAGTGGTTGGAGTGGGGTTGGGATGGTTTGGGTAGGTGGAACGTACTACCGTGTCATCAATAAGCACATACGCGTTATGACCACGTAGATAGGTAGACATTTGAAAATGCCAAGTAATGTAGTTGTCATGCACCCATGAGTATGGTTGTGACATTGTGAGAGATGTTGTTTGACAAAGGAGGCATGGGAAGGCATGATTGCAGGTAAAGTGGTTGAGGATGTGTTTGAGGTGAAAGAATCCATAGGATCGAAGAAAGAAAGAGAAAAAAAAAAAAAAAAAAAAATTAGACTTGGGTCTTGAACAGCTGTGATACTACAAAAGATAAAACACTGATATACATTGTAACTCTCTCACTTTCTGTGTGAATATTATTAACAATGCATGAAGCAATTTATACACAAGTCATTTTTACATAACAATCTCATATATTGTGGAATTGTTTTAATTAATGATATGGTAGACTTGATTGTTATTCTTATTCCTTATGTGGCCGTTTGACAACTTCCTTCCAGGATGTATTTCTTTTCTATTTGGAGTGATTGAGGATATATTCTGAATAATTGATTTCTTTATCTGCATAATGTAACGTTATAGAATCTTCTCTTGTAGGGCTAGCTAGTAATAAGGCAATATATTTCCTTATTGAGTGTCCATCATGAGTTGGCTTCTTGGCTATCATTACCTTGTTTACAATGTGTGAGTTACCGTCAACGAGATCAACAGATATGGTCTTAATAATATGTGTCATAAACAAATCTAAATAAGAATATAACGTCATTTCATCATTACTCTTTTAACCTTTAAAATGCTATTATAATTAACATAATAATAACATAAAATAACCATGGATCCTTAAACGGTAACCTTAAAGAACAAAAATTGAAAAGGCATATTTGTAAAAGACTATTACTTGACGGAATTCCCCATGTGTTTTTATTTTTAAATCCTTCATATTGTGTGCATGTGCTTAATTATGCGCGCTTTTATGACATCAAGTACTTGCGTAATGTCAATTGGTTTAATATATATATATATATATAATTGGTATAATATATTTAGAAGTAGAATTAATATTTCAAAAAATAATATAATAAGGAAAATAGGGAATATTAAGTTCAAGAAAATTTACACAGTACAATATTATTAAAGGAATATACACAACTGACAACTTCTAAAAGATCACTATTAACATCTTTATCGTGCAAGCTTGTTTTATTTGAAATTGTTGATTGTTCAGGATTTTTCGAATATATTATATAATATTATATTATATTAATATATGATATAGTACAATATTATATGTTACGGTGTTGTCTTTGATCTTGTGCATGTGGTTATGGTACGTGGTTGGAGTTTGAGAATTTGAGGCATTGAATATATATTAGTGTATTAGGCCGTGAGCGCCATGTCGTAGCGGTTATTGGATTTTCTAGCAACTTTGAAATGTAGAACATTTTCCTTAAAGATGAGCCGAGGTAAGCTAATGTGCTCTCCTTTTGGGGTGGTGATTCCCACACTTTTGATACTGAGCTGCATGTGTGCAGGTCTCGTTGGCCGGCCAGCCAAGGTTGGGATTGTCATTTCTTGTTACAAATTCTCTTGGGTCGCAATGTCCCTCAACCAAAATATAAAACTATTATTCATAAAAAGAAAAACAAAATAAAAATCATTTTTCCAAATATTTATATTCTCTTTTCTAAATTTTTAGTCATTTTTTTTAATTTTTATCACAACCTCAATGATATATATATACCATTCATGCATGATTTGAGAGAGCAGTATCACAAGAGGGAGACCTTGCATGATCTGCGCATGCATGGTCTGAGAGAGGTGTGTCTTCTAGAATCTTAACAAGCTAGATCCTCCTCCGTAATGTTTGGTAGCAAGCTACATGATAAGATTAAAAATTGGGAAATTAAAAGCCAAAATATTTTAAAAATTGTGGCAGTTGCAATGTTTGGTAGTGATTCATGCACGAGGCAGGTAAAATTAGTCAATAATTGGAACAAGAGACAAAATTATTCCACGTGATCAGTCATTTGTCGCGAGATTGACTTATTTATTAAAGGAGTTAATTTGGGTCAACTTGATTAATTATACAAAATTCTTAACATGTTAATTTTATGTTTAGTTCGTATTAAATTCGTAAGTTGTGTAAAAAATTATCAACCCTATATAATAATCTATTAAATAACATTTTTATTTTCAAAATTGGTAAAAAAAAATTTCAGAAAACTAAAAGGTCTGTTAGGCACGGTGAAAATTGAGGCAGGGTGGAATATTGTGATTGAAGAGTCAGTCTTAAAATATCCATTCCTAATTAATAAAAAATTTATTATTATTATTATTATTATTAAAAGAAAAGTCCATGCGAAAACTTGTTTCTAGAATAAGTTCCCACTCTCTCATCATTTGTATAATCAAACCATTGTCTCATTCTGCCTCAACAGTTTTTAGAGGAAGGTTCCTGCGAAACATGCATCAACCTTATCCAACTCCTACTGTACCTCCGTTTGGTAGAAGAGAAATGATTTTTTAATACATTTTCATGAATTTTGTCTCATTCGGCATGCCTTAACAGTTTTTAGAGGGAGGTTCCTGCATGCGAAACCTCAACCTTATCCAACTCCTACTGTAGCTCTGTTTGGTAGATGACAAATTATTTTTTCTATACATTTTCATGAATTTTGTCTCATTCTGTATGCCTTTACAGTTTTTAGAGGGAGAAGCGTTCCTGCATGCGAAACATCAACCTTATCCAACTCTTACTGTAGCTCTGTTTGGTAGATGAGAAATTGGTTTTTTTTTTAGGGATAATTGCACCGTTGGTCCCTGTGGTATACCATAATTATTTTTCACTCCCTATGGTTTAAAAAGTTCACTGGAGGTCCTCGTGATATGCAATAATTACAAATCGATCCCTGGCGTCAAATTCTGTTAAAATTTTTAACGGATTCCGTCAAATGCCACATCAGCGCCACGTGTCGCCAATAAGATGGCGACAAGTGTCTATCGTAATAAAAAATATAAATTTATTAAAAAATAAATAAAAATACTTATTTTTTTATAAAAAAATTCAAAAAAAATTCAAAAAAAAACAAAAAAAAAAAAAAGCTGAAGGGGTGGCCCAGCCACCCCTTTGGGGGTGGCCTGGCCGCCCCCAGCCACTGGGGGTGGCCGCGCGCCACCCCCAGTGGCTGCAGGGGGTGGCGCGCGGCCACCCCCAAGGCCCAGGGGGTGGCCTTCGGGCCACCCCTAGATCTACTAAGGGTGGCCCGAGGGCCACCCCCAGTGGCCGGGGGTGGCCATCGGGCCACCCTTAGAAGATCTAGGGGTGGCCGCGCGTCACCCCCGGCGGCCTCTGGGGGTGGCGCGCGGCCACCCCCATGGGCTGTGGATGGCCTGGCCACCCCCTTTCCCATTTTTGTTTTTTTCTTTTTTTTTTTTTTTAAAAAAATAAGTATTTTTTATTTATTTTTTAATAAATTTATATTATTTTATTAAAATTAGACATGTCAGCGCCACGTGTCACCAATAAGATGACGACACGTGGCGCTGACGTGGCATTGACGGAATCTGTTAAAAATTTTAACAGAATTTGACGCCAGGGATCGATTTGTAATTATTGCATATCACGAGGACCTCCCATGAACTTTTTAAACCATAGGGAGTGAAAAATAATTATGGTATACCACAGGGACCAACGGTGCAATTATCCCTTTTTTTTAAGATATATTGCTTCATATTTTTTAAAGATTATTCTAATATTATATATATACAATATTTGATGATCATATGTGGCGCTTTTAACTTATATTCGTGATGCTAATATTATATACCTCGTGAAGTACTATCTCAATTTTACTTGTATTTTTAAATCATAATTTAAATTTAACTATTATGAGTCATTTTGTCTTTCGAGCAGATACTTCAAAATAAACTGTCTTCATCCATGTTGCTAAAGTGAAGTTTGATATTACTCTTTTTTATTGTTTCTTTTCTCACCGCTTTCTTCATCTTTTTTGTTAAAGTATTGATTAAATGAATAAATTCACCTCTTCCAATCAACTTAAGTTTTTAAGACAAGTGGTGATTTAACATGTTATCAAAATATAAGACCTAAGTTTGAACTATGTATCATTCATTTATCTCTCATTTCAATTAAATAATAATAATAATAAATGTATTTTAAGTAGATAAAATAACTACTATTGCGGGAGATAACAATTCTGACCAATATCTTAAGTGTATGTGCAAATAAAACTCTATCCGATGGAGAGATTTTGGGAGGCATCACAAACCCCTATACTTTTCTTTACAAAACAAACAAAACATAGAAAGATGAATTATTTTGTGATTAGAGAAGACCCCAAATTTGTTCCCATTTTTCATGATATTATGCATGGATAAGATATATCCTTGTGGATTCTTCTTCTTCTTCAAAAAAAAAAAATGCTTTCCACAATGAAATCTGATCATAATTAAGTAAGATTTAAATTACCAAAATATTTCAAGTTGCCTCCCTACGTAAAATTTGACCACTATTTTAAATATAAAAATTATGGGATACCAATCTGATTAAAATAAGAAAAAAAAAATAGGAAATGACAACTAATTTTTAAAATTATGACATTTGCCACCGTTAAATAGAGAAGAAATTCATGGTCACTTTCAACTCCTACGAAGGCATTGCTTGGTTATTATGGCAAGAAATTTCTTGTAGATTTATTCAATGAGAATAACTTCAATCAAGTTTTCCGGTAATTAAATTCACTTATTTAATTATAGCCTTCAATAAGAGATTAGCACGTCATATTGGAATACCAAATATTATAAACACGAAAACACCGAATCTTTTTCCTCAGCTAGAGCCTCGATCTCTTCTATCACGTACATTTGTAAGATTTCTTTCTCATTTACTTTGTTTTTTATATGGATATATTTTTTTCTTGTAAGTATATGGATAGTTTTTTGATTGAGAATAACTGCTATAAAGAAGTAATATAAACAAGGTTTTTTTGTGCCCTCCAAATAAAAGATAAACACGTCAGTTTAGAATTAATAACCAATAAAAAATAAATCAATCTGTTGAAAGCCACAAAATGAAAAACAACTTTGTTACGGTCATGAAAAATGAAAAATAAAAGGGAGGTTTATATCATATATTCGCTTGTAGTTTTTAATATAATTACTGCGACTATGACTTCATATATTCGCTTGTGAAATTGTGATAATTTTACAATTTTATAGGTTATGATGCAAGAGACGTCGAGGCAGAGGTAGAGGAGAGGACCTGTATTCTTGCTTAGGTTACTATAGAGGAGGCCGGCCTGTAGCCTCGATTTTTTCATAGAATAATTTAACTAAGGGTCCGTTTGGGTATGCAATTTCAAAAATTGCGATTTAAAATTAACAATTTTAAAATATGATTTTTAAAAATACAATTAAGTATTTGACAAAATCACAGTTTGACATTTAAAACCACAGGTTAACCTTTAAAATTCTGCGTTTTTAAAATAGCATTAATTTACGTGTGATTTGAAAAAGAAGTTTTATTTGTTTTCAAATTGCAATTTTTGAAAAACCCAATTTTCAAATGATTCATTTTCTGCGATTTAATTAGTTTAAAATCACACTTTTTGTCTACGAAATCGCAATTTTAAAAGCACCCTTAGTTTATTTTAGATGTATATATTTTGATGTGCCGCTTGTAGCACTTTATATAAACAAATGATATACTGTTTATCTATTGTATTCACTGACAATGTTAATATTTATTCAATTAAATAGATGGAAGTTTATACAACAGCTTTGATATTTGTATTCAGACATGAAATAGAAAGAAAAATTATTTTGCTACAAGATTTTTGATGTAGTATTATATTACATATTATAGTGATGTCACAAGAAAAATAAAATATTTTTCGCTTTCGACTTGGTTATTAAGTCTGGGCATTACATAGATAGACAACTCTATCCCATAGATCCTCCTTTATCTATCTATCTATATATATATATATATATATATATATATATACCATAGATCCTCCTCGGTAATGTTTGGTTGCGAGCTTCATGATAAGATTAAGGGTGTGTTTGGAAACACCCATGACTGTGCAGAGTAGTGGGAGAGACTTTTCACATATTTTTATTTTATTTCTACATTTTTCGATAACAATCAACATCAAAACATTTTAACTTATTCTATTTTTTATATCACATCAATAATTTTTTATTACTATTCAAATAAAAATTTATTACAATACAAAAACTTTTTCACTTTTCTATATAAACACTTTTTACCTTATATCATATCTATCACTTTTTATAATTTCAACATTAATAATTCACTACTCTGTAAAGGCATGTCAATTACCAAACAAGGCCTAAAAATTGGGAAAAAGCCAAAATATTTTAAAGGCTAATACAAATTAAGATATTTTAATGAATTCATGACACTGGCCAACAAAAAGTTGGAGGACTTGGTACCTGCTACGGTGGAATCAGAAGAAAGAGTTAGTCAATGTTATGCATATATAGACTATTCCACTCACATTTCATTCATTTCGTGTATTTGTTTAATTATAATAATAATAATAAAATAAATAAATAAATAAAAGATTCATGGAACTTTCTATCTGGTTATCCTCATAAAAAGACATTTAAAGGGGCTTATGGAGTCAATGATACGCGTTCCATCTTATTCTTCCATAATCCAGTCTTTTCAGGTGTTTTCTGAGCCTTTGCTACTAATAAAGCATTAACTCGCATTTTAAACTCTTCATAATCTCTCTGTAACAAAACAGAGGCCAACCTTGAGAGCTGTTTGCTTTCAGAAACACATTAATACATGACTAACTGCAGCCAGAAATTATCCCTTTATAATTACTGCAAAAGAAATGTCACACTTCCTAATTTTTTTTTTTTAAAAAAATTAGTCCTCATATGATATTACAACTCATACGAAATATGTGTAAATTTACCATTAAATATATGAAACAACATATAAGTTTAACAAATTCAAAGATAAATTTGCAAAATAAATATATAAAAACTCAAAAAAAAAAAAATGTAAAAATAAATAACACCAAATACATGTCTTATAAAAATTGCTGAGAAGTGGCTCGTGCCAAACATGAATAGCTTTTAGCATTACTCCTAATATTATATACCTCATCAAGTACCAGATCAATTTCAATTTTATTTTTAAATCACGGCTAATAACAATTCCGACCAATATCTTAAGTGCATGGGCATGCAAATAACTGTACGTACTAAACTTCACAAAACTAACAAAATTAACATGACAAAGATGAATTGTTTCGTGATAAGTAAGAAGACCCCAAATTTGTTCACATTTTTCATGATCATGTTATGCATAGATAAGATATATCATTGCGAATTCTTGAGGAAAAAAAAAAAACAAATTTATGCCTCCCACAATGAAATCTGATAGGTAAGATTTAAGTTACCAAACTATTTCAAGTTGTCTCCTATGTAAAATTTGACAACTATTTTAAAATAAAAATTCTGGGATGCCAATCTGATTATAATAAACAAATTAGGAAACAGCACTAATTTTAAAAATTAAGAAATTTGCCACCAATCAAATAGAGAAGAAATTCATGGTCACTTTCAGCTCCTCTATAAGGCTAGCTAGGTCATTGCCACCAATATATATATATATGAAGAGAGAAACACTAGATCTTAGTCTATTCTCTTCATGATCAAATTACAAGCCGCTATGTACAAAACGTAACACCAGCTCCTTCCGATCCTGAGCAGTACTGCCACTAGGGCCATCAGATCGTCCAACCTTCTGTTTTCGCATTATGAATTTCCTTTTTCTCTCATCCATCCAGAGTTATGAGTTGGCGAGGACTCTGAGGAAGACATAATTTATTTATTTATTTTTTTAATTTTCTTTTCAGGCCAAAGAGGGTACTACCTATCCAGAAAAAAGAACATATTGAAAAAAAAAAAAAAAAAAAAAAAAAAAAAGTGAAATTTAAAGAAGTACTGGTGATTAGCGCTCTTAGTCCTAAAAATTTCGTTTTTCTTAAAACGGCCAAACTGTATAAAATTAGGAACCAGAAAATTGTAACAAAGAGCAGTTACAGCATGTAGGTGACCATTCTTTTTCTTTTCTTTTTTTGTCAATTTTTTTTGTTTTTTCTTCGGCTTGTACAGCAGCCATTGAGACTACGTACGTTGTCACAAACAGTATATGACCATTTTTTTTTTGGCAAATATATTTGTTTCAATTTGGTGATTCAATAGTGCTCATTATTGTTGGTGAATACTATTGATTCACTCATCAAATTTTTTTTACCAATTTAGTGAGGCTGCTGGAAAGCCATTTTAGAAACTTTCACCAAATTGGCTCATCAGGTTATTTTGGTGAGTCTTCTAATGTATGTAATAAATATAGCTTTACGAGTTTTGATATAAATATATAGGTGTTTTTGTGTGTATATCATGAGTGGGTTTATGTTTATGTATATTATATACATAATATAAGATAAACATATAAACTCTTAGATTGTTTAAGATTCGAGTTAATTTATTTATATAATTACTCAAATAATAAATGTTAGCAATAAATAATTAATAATTAATATGAATTTACAAAAAAATAAAAATAAAAATAAAAATTAAATAATCACAACATTTAGTTTATAAATAGAACAAATAAGTTAATTGAGTAATTCATAAACAAGTTCGAGCTCGTTAAAACAAAAATAAATAAATAAACAAATAGATAAATTAAATGAATCGAACTTCAACATTCAATACTCGGCTCGGCTAAGCTCGATTACAATCATATTGAAAATAATTTTTTTTAAAAAAAAAGAAACTGTAATTAATATTTTTTATGCATTGTCTCAGTTTGATTTTAAGGTTTGTTTATTTCAATGCAAAATATTTTTAAATACTTTGTGTTTGGGAAATTTGGCCAACCTATAAACATTTTCAGTTAAGTGCAAAATGAAAATAAAAACAAAATGAAAATAAAAGCGAGCTCATTGACAGTGACTTTGTCATAATGATGGTCGATCACAGCTCTTAGGTTTTTGCTATAAATCCTCAAGGGCTGACAAAAAGAAACTGCACTGCACTCCTTCAGGTTGGATTGATTTCTTGAGCGATTGTCTTCTCTATACAGGTATTTGTTTGTCTCATATTACATATACTCTTGTCATGTCTTCTTCATTGCGTGGTTTCATTTCTGATAAATATCATTTCTAGTTAATCAAATTCCTTTTGGAGACCGTGAAACAAAAAAAGATGTGGATTGTTGGGTTGCAGTTATTTTATTCAGGGAGCTATTTATGGAAAACGTGCCCATGCAACAGGTTTTTTTGGGGGGTAAAATTGCATGTTGAAATTTGTCCACAAGGATTATATAATATTTGTTTGATAGAGAATAGTTTATCTATTGCAGGTGAAGCATTATATTTCACATGAGGAAATCCTTAGACATAGAAATTTCGTTTTTCTTATACGGCCAGAAACTATAAAAAGATCGAACCAGAAAATAACTTTTCTATAGAAATTAAAGGAAAAAAAAAAAAATTGGGACGTAAATAGTTGGGGACAGACAAGAATGCTAAATAGAAGTTGTCTTTTTATATTTTCTTAGCTGTTTTAGCATATATATTCATTTCAGTACATAGCCTGAAACCTAGTTCCGTACATAGTATGTCATATAATTTTGTTAGTAATGTGAAATAAAAGTTACCTACAAAAAAAAGAAAAAAAGAAGTGAAATAAATTAAGGTTCAGTGAGGTCTCTGTGATGAAAGGGTTTCATATTTTTATATTTTATGTTGTATCTTTTATCTTTAAATTTTATGTTATACTATCTATAGAGTATTTAATTAGATTGAGCTAGAGTTTCAAGCTTCAACCGAATTGACCATTTTGTGGAGAGTATCAAACAAGAGTTGAGTTTTTCCAGATTCTCACGTGTTGTCCATGTTCCTAGGGAAGCTAGCTAATTCAGTTACTCATACACTTACAAAGGAGCCAGTCCCTCATAGTATAGAATCTGTCTGGTTAGAGGACAATCCGATCTTAGGAGTATCTATGGTATTATAATTAGGGAACTAATTGTCCCTAGATCCTGATTTTGGGTCAGTATGATTGATATGAAGTATGGTTTTGATTTGTAAAATATATATATATATATATATATATATATAGAGAGAGAGAGAGAGAGAGAGAAGAAAAGTATAGGACTTCACTTTTTTTTTTTTTTTTTCCTTTCCTTCTCAATAGATTTCAAGACTTTTATCAGATAATTAAGGCTTTTATAATTATTATATTCCCTCCACTCGTACTTTACAATCTTCCCTTTTTATAAAGAGTAGCTATGTTTATTTGTTTGTTGATCTTCAAATAATTATTTTTAACGTTTTTTGCCCTCTCTTTTTTCAATGTAAGTTTGATTAAATAGTTAGTATGATCATTGAATTCAGAAAGTTAGTGATCGATCTGGCCAAGAAAACATAGGGAGCTCATGACATTTGCAAACCAAAAATATAAATCGACGAATCCAGATATATATATTTGGGGTATATTTGATTTTACGATTTTAAAATAAAATTTTTAAAAATACGATTAAACATATTTGTTAAAATTATAATTTGACATTTCAAATCGTGCGTTGCTACTAACTCGCCCCATGCTAGTAATTTGAAAATGTATATTTTTCACCTTTTTCAAACCACTATATTTTAAAACCACAATTTTAAACTAGATACTTTGCGATTTATTTAAAATACACTTTTATCCTGTAAAATTGTAAAGCCAAATTAGCTATTAAAAAAAGTCATCACATGAAATTTAGACAACTTAAGCATACAAGGCAGTTTGCTACACAGTTAATTAGTTCGTTTATCAGTATTGGCTGCCATTAGGGGCAAAGCCCGTATAGGTGGCAGCGAGAAGAAAATAAATTAGTTATAAATTGGTTTGTATTTAATTCTTATAAATCAATCTAATAAATTATTAAATATTTTTTATTATGTGAGAAGTATATATTTTTTTTAATAGAATTAATAAAAAAAAATGATATGTTTCTCCATATTTTAGAAATATGTACAACTTTTTTAGGAAATAAAAAAAAAAAAAAAAAAAAAAAAAAAAAAAAAAAACTTTTTTAGACCGGTATATTAAGTACAACCCAATTTATAGAATTAGCGCCAAAAATGTTATTTAACACGTGTTAAAATGGCTTTTTGTCCTCTTGCCCACCCTTAACAATTCCCAACCTATCTCAACGTACATATATAAATACCCAATACCAATAGAAGTTGTCCCACCAACATCATGGTCAAATAAATAACGGTAAAACAGCAAATAGCCGTTGATGTTTCTCAAAATAAAGTCTACAGTTAAAAAGAAATAATGGCTGCCACATCAACACAATTGTCATGTCAGCTAAAAAAATAAAAAAAAAAATCTACATTTTTCTCTATACAGAATATTAATAATTGAGAAGGTAAACTAGCTAGGAAAAAAAAATAGAAAACCAGATATTAATTATAATATATTTTTTTAAAGAAATTAAGGTACACATCGTATTTCTTGAAAAAAAATTAAATATGTTATAAAACTTTCACGAGGATTTATTTTCACAATTTACACTTAAGTAATCAAATTATCTTTGTAAATTTGTATATTTGAATTGTTTTTTTAAGTTAATGTGTTGATAAGTATATACAAATTCTTTCTATTTTTTAATTTTGTAAACTATATAATTGTAGTTAATGTGTTGATGATTATATAGAAATTCCAAAATATAAAAAATTGTAGAAAACAACCAAATAAATTAACATAAAAAATAGATTACAAGGCACATGCATTTTTTTTTTTGCCAAAAAATAAATTTTTGATTATTCATTTATTTTTTTTTACTTGTGTTATTTAATCATTTCAACAATCAATTTGTTTCAGTTCTTTTTCTTTTTAATTTTACCCCAAAAAATCTGTCTCCGTCACATGCTGACGTATGTACTTTATAGACATATGTCATTGACTTGTTGAGCATTCGTTGGTGTCATTCGTTGGGTGTTTGTACAGATTTTGGAAGGACAAAATGGCTGGAAATAAACCTAACACTGCGGACCTTTCTGCGCACTTGAAAGCAGCGGTGAAACCGATCGGTAAATATGGCTGTGATTTGAAATTTTTGTTTGAATATTAGCAAAATGTGATTAATGTGATATAAAGTTTAAAATTGTATATTTTATAAAACAATAAAAAGATTTTATTTTATAGTGAGTTTTTTTTTTTTTTATTTGAATAGTAATAAAAAAAAAAACTCTTAAATAACCAACCCCAACCAAGCATGCAACTAAAATACAAAAGTAGTAAAGAGATAGATACATATATTTTGGTTATGAAATGAAAATTCTTTGCACTAAAAAAAAATTTACTTCAAGACAGCCAAACTCAAAAAACCAACTAACAAAAGAAATAGTTAGTTATAAGACAAATCACACACTAGTTCATATATATGCTATATGGCGTGAATAAGTTTTAATAGATTGAGATCAACTTTTAGTTTTTAATTTTTTAATTTTTGACAAAAAAAAAAAATTAAAGCCTAAACCTTAAATTTTTATTTTACAAACACAAGATTTAATATTAATTATGTATACTCTTTATTAATTGATCATCTTTTAAATAGAAAATATAAGATGACTTGAACTTGGAGTAAAACTTCTACAATCGTTGGAGATAAACTCCTACTCAAACAAGTGCTATATATGGACCTCTGCATGCGGAACATAAGCACTCCAAAATATCCTGAATATAAAACAAAAAAACAAATAAAAAAGAAGAAAAATGTGTACGCCTAGTGCATGCGACGCATCACTAACTCTAACATATGCGTATAATTACTGCAATATATATTAACTCTAAAGTAAATAACTAGATAACGACTACTCCTATACATCTTATGGAGATGCAATTTATTATTACCACTACAAGACAACAACGAAAAGATAAATACTAAAGGACCAACATAAGAAAGACAACTAGATATATAATCCGTAAGATTATATATTTTCTTCAAATCACAATTATATATGGTAACGAAAAATTATTATTGTACAACTTCCATACAATTTTTATATATTTATAATAATTTTTTTTAAGACCAATTAGTAGATTTATTTTTCTTTATGTAAACTCTAAATATTTAATTATTGATCGATCTTAACAAAAAAATTATTAAAGTTATATAAAAATTATACAAAAATTATGCAAGAAACGTTACTTTATGGTAACATATGCAACACCAAAACATGCACTTCTCCCTATCTGTACAGAGCAAGGAAAATAACATTTACATCACCATATAATCGGCAACCCTATAAAACTGAAACAAACCGTTTTCTGTAGAAAAAGAACAGAAAACAAAGAATCAATTTCCAACTCCCAGTATTTTCAGCGGTTAGTAAATTGTTATGTTATGTCGTTTAAGGTGTCAGTCAAAATAAAGAATGCTAAGATCGATTAGATTGTTATTGAATATACCAGAGAAAGGCGAAATTCCTTCTGAGGCTCAGAAGAGTCAGTTGGAAAAAATGATCGAACTGATAGAGGCCGCCATCAAAGTGATAGACGAGGCCCACATCGAAGAGATGCCGGACGGCAAGTAAGTTGCGCATGCTGTATTATATCCAAACAATTCTATCCTGTTTATTTTCGTTTCTACGTTATGTGATCTGTGGGTTTTTAATCATGTCTCTTATCTTTACTAATACATTTCGTAAAAAAAAATTTCTACATTTTTCTCTATACAGAATATTAATAATTGAGAAGGTAAATTACTAGGGAAAAAAAAAATATAAAACCAGATATTATAATTTTTTTTATTATTATTTAAAAAAAAAAAAAGGAAATTAAGGCACACATCGTACTTCTTGAAAGATTTTAAATATGTTATAAAACTTTCGCATGGATTTATTTTCGCAATTTATACTTGAATTTATATATTTGAATTATTCTTTTAAGTTAATGTGTTGATAAGTATATATAAATTCTTTCTATATTTTTTAATTTTGTACACTATATGATTGTATAGTTAATGTGTTGATGATTATATAGAAATTTCAAAATATAAAAAATTGTAGAAAACAACCAAATAAATTAACATAAAAATTAGATTACAAGTTACATGCATTTATATGTTTTAAATGATAATTAAATAAATTTTTAATTATTCATTTATTTTTTTTACTTATGTTATTTAATAATTTCAACAATTTATTTTGTTTCAGTTCTTTTTCTTTTTCTTTTTCTTTTTAATTTTACGCCTAAAATTCTGTCTCCGTCTCATGCTGACGTATGTACTTTATAGACATATATATCGTTGGTGTCATTCGTGACGTTGGGCGTTTGTACAGATCATCGGGCAAACCTGCAGCTGCAATTACTTCTGCTCAAAAAACTTCACCTGATATAGGAAATAACTGTAGCAGAGCAGCAAAACTAAGCAAAGGAGGCACTGCAGAAACAGGTGGGCAAGGTTTTTTCTTCCAATCATGTGTTTGTATATATATATCATCGGGTTAGCAAGTTTTCATGTTATGTGATTTGGGGTGTTTTAAGGCTTTTGACATACTAAAACTACTTGGGACTTGTTGTGCATTAATGAATAATTTTTATAAATGACAACACAAATGTACGAAACTCGATCGCCAGCAAACAAAAGCTGGATCAACACAAATCACACACCAGTTCATATGCTACGTGGCGTGAATAATTTTTAAATACTTAATGAGATATAGATTGAGATAAATTTTTAGGGTTTTTTTTTTCTTTATTTTCTTTTTTTTTATATTTTATATTTTATTATTTTTTGCATTTTTGACAAAAAAAAGCTTACACCTTAAATTTTGATTTCGTTCAAACCGTTTTCTGCAACCCTATAAAACTGAAACAAACCGTTTTCTGCAGAAAAAAGAAAAAGAAAAAAAGAAAAAAAAAACATAAAACAAAGAATCAATTCCCAACTGCCAGTAAATTGTTATGTTATGTCGTTTAAGGTGTCAGTCAAAATAAAGATTGCTAAGATCGATTAGATTGTTATTGAATATACCAGAGACGTACAAGCAGTGGAAGTCTCAGTTGGAAACGATCAGAAATGCCGCCAAAGCTAAGCTGAGCAGGTAAGTTGCGCAGTACTGTTTTATAACCAAACAATTCGATCCTGTTTATTTTCGTTTCTACGTTATGTGATCTGTTGGTTTTTAATCATGTCTCTTATCTTTACTAATACATTTCATATTTTCTTTTACCTGTTGGCGGCACATTCTCGATCTCTTGCACTATCCTGTTACGTAACAAAAGGAATGCAAAGGCATGAGGACTATCTCCAAGAGTCCTAGGAACAAACAAGCAACGGCTAGCTGGAGGATGATTCCTATATATTTCTATTAGTAAAGAATAAAGAGATACTATGTTATCTCAAACTCGTTTTATCTTTCATTTTATCGTTATCAGAATCATGCACGTATTAATTGTAAGCCCGCTATAAAGCTTGTTGCTTGAGGAATAAAGATCATTGGAGAATTATGTTGGATTTTAATGTCTTATGAGTCTTTATCTTTATTAGTACATTTCATATTTTCTTTTACCTGTTGGCCGCACATTCTCTTTTGCCCTATCTTTTTCTTTTTTCTTTTTTGAAACGTTTTGCACTATCTTTTGCTGCAATTGTTTTGTGTATTTTCTTTTATCTATATTATGTTAGACCATATTATGCTTAACAAACATGCACAGCCGAAATAATAAAGACTGGATCAGGCTTACTTCTAGCCATCTTTACTCAAGTACTTTCACAAAGATCTGAAGAAAACAAAAATACTATTTGAGATATTTTTTAACCTATGCCTATGACTGGATTGTCGTATTGATGGTGTACACAGGCTGTTTATTTATAGGTTAAGTCAGGGACCCTCAAATATGGTAAATACTGTATTGTTCCTCCTATCAAGGAAACAATATTATTAATTGATTTTAAATCAATTAAACGATTCCATTACTGTAATCTAAAGTAATAGAAATTACCATAACCGTAATACCGTATATTATATTAAAATAAATATAATAAACACAATATATGTTGCATATAGGCCATATATGAAGATAATATCTTACATTCTCTCACTTGACCTTTATGACACATGACCTTATGGTATTAGGTTTTTTAGTTTGGCTAATCACTTATGGAATCCTCCCACTCAGATAAAATTAGGTCGTCACTTCCATGTATAACAATGTAAAACACTCCTTACATAAGCATCAAACTTTATGAATGAACTTCCTATAAGTCATTCGGGTCCAACTTTATTTATCCCCATAGATAAAATAACAAATGTGCACAAAATCTTTATTATAGTAACTTTATGTCTATAGACCAAAAAGAGATAAACCAAGCAAAAATGAATTAATGAGTCTCGTATACTCCGCATGACTTTATACTTTCTTTATCAGTAAACTTTTAGTCATGGGATCCGTAATCATTAATTCAGCACTTATATGCTCAATAAACCCTTTATATCTCTTAATGTTATCTCTCGTACTGAGATACTTGATGTTAATTTAATTCTACTTCTTCTCTTTATTTTTATAAAAAGAAAGTTATAGTAGAATTACCGCAGAGTATCTTTATGGTATAATTGTAAAATCGACAATATTGAGACTTTCAATAAAATGTCTCATCCACCATGTTTGTGTACTAAATTCATAGCATGTAAGAATTTTAGCTTTCTTAGTAGACGTAGCAATTATAGTCTGCTTACTGCATCTCTAAGATATATCTCTCAATAAGAAAATATAAACCATAAAGTAGACTTTCTACTATCTACACAATTAGCAAAACTTAAATTTGAACAACTAACCACTTCTAAATAGAAAGTGTATCTTTAGGTTAAGTTAAATTGTACTTCTCGGTTCTTTGCATATACCGCAAGACTTTATTTGCAGTACTTTATTAATCCAGTATTCTTATTGTCAGTCTAATGCAAGCGTATAGGTTGCATAATGCAGATGCTTTACCAAATACTTTTCATCTGCCTTTGTTCCAATACATTTTGGGACATTAATCTGTATTGAATTTGTCCATCTTAGTTGCTACTGAAGGTAAAAAAATCATTCATTCTAAATCTTTCCAAAACTTTTTTAATGTAGGCCTTCTGAGACAATTATGTTAATGCGTGTTCTTTATGTCTCAGTGAATCGTTATGTCAAAAGACATAAGAGGTTTCACCCAAATCCTTTATTTTAAAGTTTTGTGAAAGGAACTTCATGTAGCAAACCTAAATCACCACTTGCAAAAAATAATATTTACATATGAGTCTAGAAAGATTACTTTACTCCTACTGACCTTAAGGTATATATACTAATTAACAAGGTTTTCAATAAACAATGAAGCAATAACCTAGTAAAAAATATACCACCAATGAGAGATCTGTCACAGCCTATAAAATAGAATTCTTTAATTTTTAAGCATTCTGACTGTTATTTATAAAACCGTTAGGTTGTGTTATGTAAACCTCATCTTTAAGATCCCCATCTTGGAAAGTTGTTTTCACATCCATTTGATGTAACTCTAGATCAAAATGAGTAACTGTATCAAAATGTTGAATTATCTCTACTCATGGCTTGTGAAAGCAATTTTTGGATCATCTTTAGGTCTGACGTCAAAATCAAACTCTTGAGGTATATAACATAATCATTAGAGATTGTTGATCTCCTTATTTTATAGGATTTTCTTAATTCTACTTCATCTGCATTTCGCAAAGTTTAAGTATATATATTCAAACTGAACCTATTCTTCATGAGTTGACAATTCTAAGACTGATTGTAGCTCAAGGTAATCAATTTGATTTTCCATAAGTACAATCAAACATCCTTCATATGAAGGAGCTTCAGTCAATTCTCGTGTTTCCTCTGAGTAAAACCTTTAAGGATAAACACTCTCACTAGGTTCAACATCCTCTATAAATTTTACAATGAACAACTTTAAAATTATATGAAGAATAATAAAACTTAAAACCCCTTCGAGTTTACTGGATAGCCTATAAAAGATTCGCTGGTTGTCCTTGAATCTAATTTCCTTAGGCAAGGATTATAAATCCCCTCTTTAGTAAGGCAACCCCATATGTGTAAATAATTTAAACTTGGTTTCCATCTATTTCATACTTTAAAAGGTGTCTTAATGACAACCTTAGATGAAATTCTGTTTAATACACAACGTTCTTCAAAACTTTACTCTATAAGGATAATAGAAGATTAGTATTACTAATCATTTCTCTTTTGTGTGTACCTATCATAATACTCTTTGCCTATATCAGATCTTATGATCTTCATGTTGTTTCTCTTCTTCTACCTTATATAGGTATTGAAAGCATTCAATACCTCAGACTTATCATTTAGAAGATAGAGATACATAAACCTTATATGGTCATGACTAAAAGAGATAAAAATATATCTGACCATTTAGGCAATGAGTGTAAAAAAGTCAACACCTTTCTATGTACATGATCTAAAAAATCTCAAAAGACTCTCTTTTGGCACTTTTAATGGTCTTGTTGATATGCTTTCCCTTATGCAGTTCATACAAGTACCAAAGTCAGTAAATTTTCGACTTTTATTTTCTGTATAGCGATATATTTCAATCTCCAAAGCCATAACAAGAGCATTTTTAAATTCACAAAGACTCTATTTTACGTCAACATCAGTATGCACAAATAAACAAATAATTTTGTTTTAAAAGTTGGGACACAGGTCAATTTTAAATAGACTTTAAATAAACCATCAACCAATATTCCACCAAAAATAAGAAAAATTTCAAGTTTAAAATAAAATTGAAATTTTTAACAAACCAAACCAGAAAATAAATTTCTAAAAAAAACCTATAGATCCCAACAACTTCTCCAAGTATGAAAAACACGTGTTCTGCATTTGTTGATAATGTGGATTGTTAAATCATAATCAATCCATAACATATTTGAATGAGTCACTAAAAGAGATTCACGACATACTAGATATATGAGATTATCTTTATTTTAAGTCATTTCTCATACTTCATGCAATCTTTCTTTATATGCCCTTAATTTTCCTTATTGCATAAGAAATAGATATTTTGATTGCCATAATATTTTATTGGCACCTTATTCTCATACTTTAATTGTTGGGCATGATTGCATTTATCGATCTTTCCCTTAACATGAGTAACCATGTGAACACTTTATAGATTCTCTCATATATTTTTTAACATACATGGTCAGAAGTTTATTTACTAACCAATTATCCTTATGTGTACTTCAAGACAAAATTCTACACTTAGAAGAGAGAATTCAAAAAAATGAAATAGACCAATAATGACTCAAAAAAATCTCAACATTTAGGGACTTAAGCTAAACTATAATATCCTTCATTCTCATAATAGGATTAGAAACACTTTAAAAACTGTAAAAGGTTTATCTTTAAAACTTTTTCTATTAGGGTGCTGGCCAAGTTTTGTTTGAACTTACTAAATGTTCATAAATAACCTTTAAACTTTGGCCCTAAAACATTCAGAAATAAATCCCTGATAACTTTAGTAACATAAAATTTCATGAACATCTAACTTAGGTGATTAAATCACTCCCACTGTTCATACTTAATAATCACACGTGGCGTACTTAATTTCGCGGGAGTAGGTGGTTTGTTCATATGGAGCACCAAATTTTTAACACCCCAAGTGAAAAAAACATATTAATATATATTTGTTTTAGTAAAAAAAATATTACCTTAAAGTATTGGAACATAAAATTACCAAAAGTAGAGTAATATAAATAGCTACAATAACCAAGAAAATAAAATAAATACTTTAATACTATGAAGTAACTTTATATTAAATTAGCCAATGCCAATTTAAATAGTAAATTTTAACATATCTGTAGGTAAAGGTTGCATCACGCATGAAATTTACTTTTTATTAATAAGACTAATAAATTTAAATATTAATAAATAAAATTTTCCGTACTTGTGGGCAATTGAGAGAAATTTTACTTTTAATACTAAATTTGTTATTTTATTTTAGTTAAGTCATAAAAATAAAAACTTCATTGTGGGGATAAGTAATTAAATTTATAAATTAATTACAAGACGATATTAATTTTTTCATAGGAAGTTCACGTGTATGATTTTTATGCAATTATTATAAAATCTTGATGTTGTGGCTCTCCCAAAATCATAATAATCACGCTGCAATTTATGAACATCTAATAAATTATTTATGAAGTTCATACGTGGAATCTTGATGTAATTATCATATAAATAGGATGTTGTGGCTCTCCTAAAATTATTATGATAATTACGTGTGTGTAATCCTGGTGCAATTATCATTAAAAAATTAGAATGTTGTGGTTCTCCCAAAATTATTATGATAATTGCGATTTCATTAATATTTAACAATTTTATAGATGTCCCATAAATGGCCCTAAGAAACATCATTTTTCATGGTGCAACCGGTGAGTTCTCAAGAAATTGAGGGGGGTCCCTTGGACACACTTAAATCCCAAGACTTTCCTAACCAAAACTTTTCTAGACATTGAATTCTTGGATATTACTGTAAATATGCCAGCATATATGGTATTGTTAATTATTCTTAGGCCTAGGCATCAAACAATTTATATTTAAACAATATAAATACAAATATAAATCTATGCATTTAAATAAAGTAATTTATTTACAACAATGTAAATAATAAAAGCATTAAGAAAACATAATTGCCCAATGATTCAGACCCTTTATACTTGGTGAATCCAAGTTTTAAGCTCCACTAAGACTTGAGTGTTCTTTTAAAAGACTTGATAGGTTGCTGCATTTGGGCCAGCCCACTTACACTACAAAAAATTCAGATTTTAGTAACCTTGCTTTAGTAACGTGCAAAACCCTTTTTCACGTTACTAAAGTGTAGTAACCTTACTTTAGTAACGTGATTTTCACGTTACTAATCCCATAGTTACTAAAATAATTTTAGTAATGTGTAAATCATCACCACGTTACAATTTAGTAATATAAAAAAATTTGCACGTTACTAAAATTTTAGAAACGTGCAAAAGTGTTGCACATTACTAAATAGTAACGTGCTACATTTGCGAGTTACTAAATTTTAGTAACGTGCACAAGTGTTGCATGTTACTAATTTTAGTAATGTGTAACACTTTTGAACGTTACTAACTTTTAATAAAAAAAAATTAAAAACAAAAAAATCACACGTTACTAAAGTATATTTAAATATATATATATATATATATATATATATATATATATATATATATATATATATATATAGTAACGTGTGTTCGCACGTTACTAAAATTAAAAAAAAAAAAAAAATGTTTACCCCCAACGCACCCCCTCTCCTCATCTCTCCTACTAGCTCAAATCCGACAATTTTTTCAGATCCGGCCATTTTTTCAGTGCCCCTCACCAAGCAAACCACTTGCAAGTCCACCGGAGGCAAGGTTCTGACGAAGCATTTGGCCACAAAGACTGTCCGGAAGTCCACTCTTGTTTCTCAATAATTGCAATAAATAAACCAAAATCTGAAACAAAGACAAGAGAGACAGAGCTGAGATATGTCACAAAATTTGCAAAAAAAAAAAAACAGAAAAGAAAAGAAATAGAAACCACAAAGACGAAGAAGAAGAAAATGGAGAAGAGTAAGGTACCTTTTTCTTCTTGTTTCTCTTTAAAATTGTAGCAGATTTTAATAAATCAAATATCTGAAACAAAGACCAGAGAGAGAGAGAGAGAAGAGACGAGAGTTCTGAGAAATGAGAAATGAATCGAATGAAGTTGAGAGAGAGAGAGTAAAGAGAGTACAGGCTATTTAGAAAGAAACAAAAAAAACATTGAAAAAATAAAAAAAAATAAAAAAATTAACTTTTGGGGGTGAGGCGCGCGCGGGACACAAAAATTTTCGTGTCCCGCGTGCACCCCTGCACCCCCTCCCCCCCTTCACCCAAAAGGCTCAATCATGAGCTTTTTGATTTTTTAATTCATTTTTTGAATATATATTGGTTTTTTTTTCTTAATTTTCATATATATTTTTTTTGTTTTTTTTTTTTAAAGAAAAATTATTTTTCGTTTTTTTAATTTAATAAAAAACAGGTTTTTCTTTTTTATTTTTCGTTTGTTTTCTTTTTTCTAAAAAAAATTGTGTTCATAATTATTATGTATTTTTCGGTTTTTTTTTAAATAAATTATTTTTTGTTTTCTATTTTTTTTTTCATTTTTCTTTAATTTTTTTAATTCCTTTTTTTAAATAACTTTTTTTTTTGAAAAATTGGTTTTTTATTTTTAATTTTAAGTAAATTTTGAGTTTAAAAGAAATCTTTCTTTTTCTTCTTCTTTTTTTTTAATTTTAATTTTGTTAATTTGTTTTTAAAAAAGTTATTATTATTTTTTTTTTTCAAATTTATAGACATTTTTGTCTTATTAAAAAAAAAAATCCATTTTTGCCTTATATAGTATGTTAAACTAACATATTAGATCATCCGATCAATCATGGTAGATCATCCGATCAAGATAGATCAATAGGATCGATAGATCATGGTAGATCATCTAATCAATCATGATAGATCAATAGGATCGATAGATCATCCGATCGATCATGGTAGATCATCCAATCGATCATGATAGATCAATAGGATCGATAAATCATTCGATCGATCATGATAGATCATCCGATCAATCATGGTAGATCATCCCATCGATCATGATAAATTAATAGGATCGATAGATCATCCGATCAATCATAGTAGATCATCCAATCGATCATAATACTTCAATAGGATCAATCGGATGAACCATGATTGATCGGATGATCTATCGATCCTATTGATCTATCATGATCTATCGATCCTATTGATTTATCATGATTGATCGGATGATCTATCGATCCTATTGATCTATCATGATCGATTTGATGATCTACCATGATTGATTGGATGATCTATCGATCCAATTGATCTATCATGATCGATCGGATGATCTATCGATCATATTGATCTATCATGATCGATTGGATGATCTACCATGATCCATAAGATAATCTATCGATCCTATTGATATATTATAATCAATTGGATGATCTACCATGATTGATCGGATGATCTATTGATCTTATTGATCTATCATGATCGATCGGATGATCTACCATGATTGATCGGATGATCTATTGATCATATTGATCTATCATGATTGATCGGATGATCTACCATTATTGATCGGATGATCTATCGATCCTATTGATCTATCATGATCGATCGGATGATCTACCATGATTGATCGGATGATCTATCGATCCTATTGATCTACACGATCGATCGGATGATCTATTGATCTATCATGATCGGTCGGATGATCTATCGATCATATTGATCTATCATGATCTATCGGATGATCTATCAATCCTATTGATCTATCATGATCGATTAGATGATCTACCATGATTAATTGGACGATCTATCGATCCTATTGATCGACAATGATCAATCGGATAATCTACCAAGATTGATCGGATGACCTATCGATCATATTGATCTATCATGATCGATCGGATGATCTATCGATCCTATTGATCTATCATGATCGATTAGATGATCTACCATGATTGATTGGATGATCTATCGATCCTATTGATCGACAATGATCGATCGGATAATCTACCATGATTGATCGGATGATCTATCGATCCTACTGATTTATCATGATCAATCGGATAATCTATCGATCCTATTGATCTATCATGATGGATCGGATAGATTATCCGATCAATCATGATAAATCATTCGATCGATCATGATAAATCAATAGGATCAATAGATCTTCCGATCAATCATGGTAAATCATGATCGATCACGATAGATAATTATTATTTAGTGAGGTGTTAAATTGACACGTCATTAATAATTTAATTTTTTTTTTTATACCAACTTAGTAACATGCAAGAATTTTGCATGTTACTATTTTTGTAATGTGCAAGAATTTGCACATTACTAATTTTGCACGTTACTAATTCAATAACGTGCAAACAATTTGCGTGTTACTAAATTTGGTAACGTGCAAAATTAGTCAGGTTACTAATTATTTAAAATTTTATTATTTTTAAATAAATTATATTGACATAATATTTAGTAATGTGTAAATTTTCGCAGGTTACTAAATAGTAACGTGCAAAATTTGCACGTTACTAATGTAGTAACATGCAAAATTTTAGGGTTACTACTTAAGTACGTACCAAATTTAGTAACGTGCAAATGTTCGCATGTTACTAAATAGCAACGTGCATATTTTCGCACGTTACTAAATAATAACGTGTTAAAATTATCAGGTTACTAAAGTTTTTAGTAACGTGCGGATTGTTAGCATGTTACTAATATTAGTAACCCATGAAAATTTTTACGTTACTAAAATCTAAATTTTTTGTAGTGTTAAATGCTCCATTTTTTTATTTTTTTTTGAATAAACTGAATAGGGCCTCTTGGGCTGACCCAAATGGGTCAGTTCCTAGATTGGGCTGACCCAAATGGGTCAACCCACTTGATATCGGGTTGGACTCATGGGTTGTAAACCCTACCCGATCCCCTAATCCGACCCGACCCGTATGTTTCTCAAAATTTGGAACCCTAAATTTGAACCCAGCCGCCACCCCTACCGCCACCGCCTTCTCTTCCTCCCCATCTGCCAACTGCCAATCCCACTGTTTCCTCATGCGACGGCCACGAGGGCCACCGCTCAGCAGGTCACGGCGACCCACAAGGGTCGTTGTTCACCCAACTACTAGGCGGCCCGCCGATACTGTCACAGTCGACCCTTGGGGGCCGCCCGTCATAGTGACGGGTAGAGGTCGCTTCCAAGCGGCCTCTCCTCTTTGGGCAACAACGCCGTTGTGCCCAGCGGCATCTTTGGATGTCGTTCGTGATGACGTCTACAGCGGTTTCAGAATTGCCTAAATGGTCTGAAACGATGCCGACCACAAAAAGGGCTAGCACCAACTTCATGCAACGAGAAACCGCTAAAACCACAGGTGAATGGCCTGTGTTGAGGAGCAATCCGTTGGTGGATATCACACTGTGTTCGGCCATGGATCCGGGCAGCCCGGCTACAGTGCTGGGGAGGCCTCTTCTCGCAGGACGGCGACGACGCCGCTGCTACCCAGCTGCGTCGCCTCTATAGGTGGAAAAATGGCTTGCATTCGGGATTCTTCACGGTGGTTTCAGGGGAAAAATCGTAATTTTACAGCAATTCAAAATAGACAGATCAAGTATATCACAATATACAGAATAGTGATAATCAAAAAATACTCATATCAAAATTTACGATTTTTCAACCGTACATGAACAACAATATATTGAAAAACTAATACCCATATGTTTTTCAAAAGCATGTGAACAATAAGGAGAGACTAACTTTAAACATAGATAATCTATTGGATTCAACCAAAATTTGATACTGAGCAAGTTGTCATAGAAGCAGGCTTTGATACCACATGTTAGAACATATTATGCTTAATAAGCATGTGCAGCGGAAATAATAAAGACATCATTCAGGCTTACCTCTAGCCATATTTATTCCAAGTACTTCCATGAATATTTGAAGAAAACAAAAATACTATTTGAGAGATCTTCTAACTTATGCCTATGACTGTATGGCCGTACTGATGGTGTACACATGCTGTTTATTTATAGGTTAGGTCAGGGGCCTCAAATATGGTAAATACCATATTATTTCTTCTATCAATAAAACAATATTATTAAATGATTTTAAATCAATTAAACAATTCTATTACGGTAATCTAAATTAATAGAAATTACTATAACCGTAATACCGTATATTATATTAAAATAAATATAATAAACACCGTATATATGGCATATAGGCCATATATGGAGATAATATCTTACATATTACTGGTAAAAGATATTATAAGTTCATTTGATAAAAATTTTTAGAGGGTGAATTATACTTTTCGGTTGAAAAAGGTTTTTAATAAGACATAAAGATGAAAATAATTTCAAGTGTTTTGCGTTTAGAATTGTTTATTAAGCTTTAATTTTATCTATTAAAAAAGCATTTCAAAAACATGTACGCGCGTTTTCAAACCAAACCTATATCATCGACATTGACGTACATCTCATATTTCAAAGAAGAGAAAATTTTCAATCCGGATTTGGTGTAAGATCCCTCTTTTACAGTCTTTAATAAAAAATTTACACATTAGCTAAAAAGTTAAAAATATCAAATTAAATAGAGATGAAGGGTCTGTTTGGGTCGATTTCAAAAAGTACAATTTAAAAATAACGATTTTTAAAAAGTTATTTTTAAAAACGTAGTTAAGTGTTTGGCAAAATCGCAATTTGATCTTTAAAATCGCAAATTAGCCTTTTAAAATACTGCGTTTTTAAAAAAGCACCTCATTGCGTGAGATTTGAATAAACACTTTTCTGTGTTTTCAAATCGCAATTTTTTAAAAACGCAGTTCCAAACGATTCATTTTTTGCGATTTGGTTTAAAATTACATTTTTTCTTTCCGAAATCACAACCCCAAACGCACTCGAAAACACTGAATCTTTAAACCCAAACCAACTATCGAGAAAAATTCCTTTTTCTGCCATTCATTCTAACCCCATTGTATGCACCCCCAAACGCCCCTGCTGAAATTTGCCGAAAGCTACCTTCCAAAGCCAATGTCTTTCGGGTTGTGATTCTTTGTCGGCTTGGTTTGTTCCTTCAAGCAAGGTGAGATTCTTGCAATTTTTTTTTTGGATTCTTGAGAGCTAAAAGATTCTTTCTTTTTTTGCTTTATTAGAAAAGCATTTCAAAAAAATGTTTTCAAACGAGACCTATATCATCGACATTGACATCTCATATTTCTTAGAAGAGAAAACATTCAATCAAGATTTAATGTAAAATCCCCGGCCCTTTTACAGCCTCTAATTAAAATTTTACGCATCAACTAAAAAGCTAAATATATCATATTGAATAGAGATGAAAACACCGGATGTTTAAACCCAAACCAACGATCGAGAAAAATTCATTTTTCTACCATTCATTCTAACCCTACCGTATCCACCGCCAAACGCCGCTGCCGGAATCTGTCAAAAGCCACCTCCCAAAGCCAATGTCTTTCGGGTTGTGATTCTTTATCGGTTTGGTTTGTTCCTTCAAAAGTAAGGTGAGATTCTTGCAATTTTTTTTTCGGATTCTTGAGAGTTCGTTTAATTCAAAGCTTTGTTTTTGCGATTTTGACTTTCTAGGTTGGGGGCCGCGAAATTGCTTGTGGGTTTTTTTTTTTTTTTTTTGTGGTTGCTTTGAATGAAGTTCGGTACTTGGCCATGCCAGGAACACAAAATAAAACGGTGGCGTACGTTTGTTTTGAGAACCCGAGAGAAAAGACAAGTGCGATTTAGCAATAGAAAATTGAAAGTTCTCTTTGGTTTTGGGTGTGTTAATTGTAATATATCACGCTATGAAGTAGTTTCCCTATTGATATTTTGTCTTGATTTTGCTATTAATTTGCTATTTGCTGATAGTTTTGCAACATAATAGTTAGCTTCAATTGTATTGGTATCACAATAGCTGGTATAGAAATGATTGATTGTAATTTTGCTCTTTAGATAGAGTTGTTGGCATGTTGCGGTATATTGGCAGCACAGGCTGGTCTTGCATGCAGCTGCATATATTGGTTCAGTTCTATTGTTGCAGTATGTTGGCTTGAGGGTGTGGCATGTCAGCTGGGTTCTCAGGTTAAGTCGAGAGAGTGAGAGACAGAGACAAAATCACCATCAGGGGGCTTTAGGTGGAGGAGGAGGCGAATTGATGGCTCTGGCTGATTTCGGCGGCAGCATTCAATGGAGGAGACCGGTGTAGGTGGGTCTGGTGGTTTCTGAAGACTGAAGAGGAAGAGCAACGGTGCCCATTTTGTTTTAGTTTGGGTGATCCGGTGTTTCCATGTCTAATTTATCTGGTGAGATTTTTTGCTTTTAGCCGACTTGTTTTAAGTTTTATTGGAAGGTTTTATGTTGGAAAAAGAGTCTTATTATTGTTGTGGCTTGTATGTATTTAGTTTGAGTCATTTAAAGTAAGAACTTAATTAATGGTCTATCACGAAATCCTCAAAAGAGGAGATTAAGTTTTTGTTTTATTAACATATTCAGCAAGACAAAAACACTAAGAAAGAGATTTTTTTTTTAGAAAAAACCCTTATTTTTAAGCTTTTTTTCAAAACGCAATTTTGGAGTACTCTTTTAGCTTAAAACAGTCAAAGGAGGTTTTTTTTTTTTTTTTTTTTTTTTTTTTTTTTTTACCATACATACATAGCTATTTTTTTCCTGGCATATCTTTTATGTAGTGAAAGTGTTTTTAAGTTGCTTAACGCAATTTCAAATTGACTCTAAATCTATGTGATGCCTGAGTCATATTTAAAGTGTTGAAGGTGAAGAATAACACAACGTTTTTTTTTTTTTTTTTTTTGTCGATGAATAAAAGCTTTCATCGAACAACAAACAAAACTACACTCCAATAAGCCTGGAACACAATCCCAACCGGAATACAACAAAATCTTTGGCCACAAACAAGCCTAAACACCAACAAACAAATTGCAACCTTAAAGGAGCAGAAAACAAAGCCAAACAGACCAAAAACCAACACACAACCAAGAGCCCGAGTCTCTGCAGAAAAACAAAGCACTCGAACACTTAACACCTACTGCAAACAGCAACACAGAACACATTACATCAAAGTATGCAGATTCCATCGATCTTTTTACAAGGGACAAACTATTTCAGAGGCTATTGAAATGCCTTTTAGCCAAGATTTTAGCACGGATTTCCCATTTTATATGAGCCAGAATTGGTTCTTCCGTACGTGGAGTGTTGTTATGCATAAGATCATTTTTTTGCCTCCATAGATTGTAGACTGTAGCCCCAAGACACAAACTTCCCAAACAAGCCTGAATGTTTTTACCATGCAACACAGTCAAACTCCGTTCTTCAATATTTTCCCAATCCAAAGGCACATTCAAAATGGAACAATTAGCCATGATTTTTGTCTAAATTCGACGACTAAAACTACACTTAAAGAAAAAGTGATCTCTGCTCTCTTGGCATCCGTAGCAAAACAGGTACAAGGTCTTTCCAGAGTAGCCCCAACCACATTCTCTGTTTGGTAACCATGGCATCTCGAAAAACAAGCCAAAGAAGGAAGGAGTGACGGGGGATTGAGTTCGAAAACCAAATCAACCTCATCCAATTGACAACCGGGTGCTCCTCTCTTAGCCTTTTTCCAAGTATCCGCACAATTATACTTTCCACTTCTAGAATTTCACACAGGTAAATTAGCATCCCCAATCTCAACTTCTTAAAGCGTGCTTTGCACCTCTACAAGAGCATCAAAATGAGCGTGAGGTCATAACCAATCTCTATTTTTAATAATAACATCAAGCTTGGACTGCAGAGAAAAGGCAGAATCATGAACAATCCAATAACCAAATGTGTCCAGGAGGTAGCCTGCAGGGTGCCAATGGTAATACAAAAAAACTGTTAATTGGCCTTTACATGGTCTCTAAATGGTCCAAAAACATCGCTAATTAACGAGCGACGTTTGCTTTCAGACACGAGAGTTTAGTCGAGAAAATAAACTCACGACGCCAACCTTTTGGTGTGGCTTGTTTAATTTACTATAGAAATGACGCTAATAACAAGCATCTCTAATTGTCTGCAAATAGATACATCACATGCAATATTGTGGCTTCCTTTTTTCTTTTTTTCATACAAATGATTAATTACTCGGCCACAGCAAGCAAATATATATAGTTCAAGAAGCAAAGGAATACATAGTGAAAAGTACCTTAATTAAGACAGTAACATGAATATTTTTTACACATGCAAGAGTAAAAAGGAGGCAAAATCCTTAAGAGTACATAGTCTCTACTCTTGAACAGAACATAAAAAGCAAATATAACTAGCTAGATTCTTTCTCTCTTGCCCTACTATTGGCGGATTTCGACTTTCTTTTGCCACAGTCTGTCCAATCCACTGTCAGCATCTCCCTGGAAAAGAAAATAAAAGAAAGCAGAAGAAAAAATAAAGACAGTTAAATCCATAAATTTTTGAATAAAACTCTAAGAAATCAGAGTCAAAGATGGACAAGGAAAGAAACATGTACAGACAATTTTGAAAAGCTATTATTAACTTGGCACTTGTCACATGAAAGTATCCTCCAAACAAAGACGCTTGAAAAATCCAGTCAGTAGAAATAAACATATCTAAAATCTACAATCACCACAACAACATATCTAAAATCTATCAAGTGGAATCATACAAAGCTTGGATAACTTTTCCTGCAACACCACCGTGACCACAAAAAGAAACTTTCCACCAATATATCATAAGCACTCCAACACATTCATATGAGGATTAAGATATGAGAAAGAAAACAAGATAGAAAAATAGAAAAACAGATTTACCTGGCAAACTTGTATCAGTTGGTAGTATGTGATGATCCCGACACTCATTTTAATCTTTCCAACTTCTTTCACTGCTAAATATCTTTTTATGGTTACTCCAATGTACATCCTCAATCCTCCCACCAGTTTTAAAAGTAGCAAATACCAGCTAAAAGAATTTGTTCAAACACCACGTACAGTTCACCTATAGAAATCAGGGAAAACCAGAGTAAGCTCATCAGCTAAAAGAACAAGAGCAACATGAAACAAACATTCAATCAACAGTTGATACAAAACTAATAGCGTTCGACATAAAGCACAACATTCAAATTTAAGCTTTCAATTATTTCCACAGCTTATTTAGCAGCAAATAGAATCGTATAAAATAAAATAAATTGATTCAAAGAAACAAACTCTAATTGCCAAAATCCAGAGAGAGAAAAGATAAAGTCTCACCGAAACGAAACAGAATTACAGAATGACACGAAAGAACACCACCAAATGAACGCAGTTCATGTTGTAATTAACAAATGACGAAGCCCACAGCATCTTGATTTCGCTCCTTCAATCCCAATCCTACACCAAAATCCAACCCAGGCTTCTACTGCAAAGGTCACAGAAAAACCAACAGTAAAATCGCAAGTCCACCTGAAGGGAAACAGAACAGAAGCAAACTCCATTCGATTGCTGAGAAATTTCAAAGAAAATAAAAGAAAAATCAATAAACTAACACTACAATACATATCTCCATCAACCAAACAGACAATTAAGCAAAAATTTGAAAACGAAACCAAAATCAAATCCATTAACATACAAAACAAGTTCTGATAGTAGATCGCAATCAAACCTAGGGATCTTTTCTTCAGTTATAAGAATCAAACCAGGCCCCACCTAACCCTAAATTACCATTCCATTTGCACATACACCCTTAAATTACAGACCAATCACATTGTCATAGTCACTCCGGTTGAATGGATGCTGTGCATGACAATAAATCAAAAGCGTAAAGGTTGTTTACTTCTAAGCAGCAATTTATCAAACACCGTGCATACAAGAAACTGCAGAGCGACAAACCCCAAAAAAAAAAAAAAAAAACCACCCAAACAAAAATCAAAACAACTACAAACAACAAACAAAAAGAAATACCTAGACCTCTGTACAAAACAGAGGCCCATTGACAAAAATCAAACGTTTAAACATAGGAAAAAGAAGAAAAGGGAACAAAAGAACTTGTATAAAAAAAATTTTATACATATTATCCTATTATAAAGAAAAACAAAATCCTTTTGGAACTGGACAATCAGACTTTTAGGAGATTAGAGAAGCTACTGTTACAAGGGAAGGTTACCTGAGAGAGATGGAGAGAAGCGCCGTTCGTTGGAGGAGCCGTACGTAATTTGTGAGAGAGAATAGAGAAGCTGCAGAGAATAGAGGAGGAAGAGGGTAAAGGGAAAGGTGGGAAATAGCCAGGGCGCGGGGTTTCTAACGCGCTGCTGAAATACTAGGAAAAATACAATTTAACCTTTAAAATTATTAGTCATTTTTTAGATAGCCCCATAATTAAGGCTTGATTTTAATTTCTTAAATTATCAAAACCTTTAAAAAATATATCTTTTGACGAAATATTTCAATAATACTCCTGTTACATATTATTTTTTAATTAAATAATAAATTGTTTTAAAAAAAAAACTAAAAAATAAATAAACTAAAATTTTATTTCTTATTTTACTTTTTTTTTTTTTAAAAATGATGGGTGTTTGGGGTGACGTTATTTCTCAACTGCCACCCGATCTTCCCGACACCTCTCAAGTCATTGTCCGTTTGCAACGCTGTAATGACCGATTTTACAGCTCGGCTTGGCAAGTTTCAGTTCGCAATCATCAGTTTGCTGATCTCGGCCGAGCTCAAGCTCGCCCTACTCTGAAAAATATCATCCACCTGAGAGAAAAGTTTGTGATCCTTGATCCCCAAGTAATTAACTATTAGCCAACATTTTGAATGCCAAAAAATCACATAGAAGAAAATGGATATGAAAATTGACGAACAAGCTTATGATCGTTGATTTCTCCATCAGAAATTGATCGAGGTCTTCCACAACGATGATAGACTTAATCCTCATTTATAATAAAACAAAATTCAGATTGAAATTATTCATAATCTTCGAAAGATCAATATCATAGACATCGAATGATAAAAAATTAGCCATGTCCACGTTTGAATAGGCGGGGACGAGTTTCTCGAGTTGCAAGCGTATATTGTACCCAACCACAGAAACACCCGAGCACCATTCCCAGCCTTATACTGAATGAAACCCTTTGCTATATGTCGAAGCTTTAGAATTTTCTTAATTAGATCTTGCTACTCCCGATCTGGTCCGTTAATCTTTTAACAGCATATATGATGTGATTTGTTCACCAGCATGCAAGCCGGATCCTAGTCTTTCCTCTCTCTTTTTCTCCTATTTTATAATATATATATATATATATAAAAGATTCTCTTCTTTTCCTTTTAAAAAGGCATCCTTATGAATCGGCTTTTCTTTTTTCTTCTTTATTCAAGCACTCGCTTATTAAAGGAAAAAGAAAAAAGAAGGGGTTTGTCCCATATCAGCTTTTATGGCTTAAGGAGTAGTTAAAACATCTTTTTTTCTTTTTCTTTTGCCCTTTCTCTTACATGTATGGTTGTGACTTATTTTTCTTCCTACGTAATTATTACTAGATAATAAGGCAATTATACCCACAAGGGAAAACTAATCATGTTTGGCATTATGTAGTCAAAGAGATAATAACAAAGAACCAGAAATGTGCAAGAAAAAGTTACACATCTCGTCCGTTAATCTTTTAACAGCATATGTGATTTTTTTAATGGCATGCAAGCCGGATCCTTCGATAAATATCTCTCTCTTTCTCGGCCTCGCAGAAGTCTTCGTTAACTCACAAAGTTTAGTACTTGTCGAAGACAAAGAACAAAGAGAGAGAGACAGAGAGAAACCAAACCATGGCGGATCCAAGATCATCTGCCCCAAATCAAAGACAGGCTTCGTCCTCCTCGGACCAGTACGTATAATTTACTCTTTCTTTTTGCGCTTTCCGTTTGGTTGCCCCAAAAAATAGTTATTGGGGGACTCCAAAATTTTAATTTACGACAAGATTGTGTGGTTGGAATATCTTAAAATATTTGATGGTCTTTGTATTGTATTGTGTCCTGCATGGTTTCGTATGTGTGTACGTATATTTATTTTTGACATGTGTATATAGGCCTCTTTTTTACCCATCTGATCGACGTAAGGTTTCTGTGGCTCTTGGTGTTAGAACGCCAAGGTGACGCCTGGCACTAGCAGGGCTTCAAATACTTTTAAGGCATAGTCGTTAACATTATGGCTAAGTGATGCTATAGTAACGCCAAAACACTTAAAAGCCCTTTAATCCAACTTTCTCACTCCAAACACACAGGTCGATTAGGAATATATGAAAATCACAATCAAAGTTTTGGTCATCGAATGAAGCCAATTTCTAAGACCAAACAATCTCACTTTAGCCATTTATTAACAAAATACAAGTATGCATTTATAAAAAAATAATCATATGTAGTGAAAATGTCTCGGTAAGTATTATACTTTCAATCTCTTCCTTTATTGCTGAGTGGACTCCAACCACTGGCCCTTACGACACTGATCATATTTGCATCACTACAAAAATAACAGTATTTTTGGACAGTTTTAACTTTTTTAACTTTTTATATTACATCGATCAATTTTATTACTATTCAAATTAAAAAAACCACTACAAAACAAAACTATTTTACTTTTCCATACAAAAAAATATAATTTTTTTTTCTACTTTATATCACATCAATCACTTCTTATTATTATTTAAAAAAAAAAAAAAAACTCTCAATAACTTTTACCAAACACACCCGCAATTACTGAAAAGAAGCGTAAGAATTGGAAAATTAATTGTTAATTAGCTTGAAGCTAAAACAACTTTCTTAAGTCAAAATATTTCAATAACTTGCAATAATAGGAATTGGTACTTTAAAAAAAAATATATACAAATATTGTTTAATAATGCACTATAAGTAATAATATAACGTCCCCAATAACCAAAATTTAAATTTTAAATAGTTTCAGAGTAGCTAAAATTGTTAAATAGGCTAAAACTTTCCAATAGCTTCACACTTGGTATATAGGTTTAATAGCTATGCAAAAAGTTCACTAACAATAGTTAATAAAAAGTATGTGAAAAAGAACTAAAATTTAATATATAAAATGGTTTTATGGTGGCTAAATGTGTTACAAGTCGTATTTTATGACTGCTTTTCGCTTTTTAATGTTGGTTTAATTCAATTCACCCAATTGGCCCCATATGACATAAATTAACAATTGTTTGAATTTAATGAATTCACCTATAACTTTTAATAATTTTCTTTTCTTTTTTTTTTCTTTTTAATTATTTATTTATATTTTTGGCTATTATTTTCTAAAATATTTTCACAAAAATATTTTTAAAATTAAATTATAATAAAAAAAACTCACGCATAGCGCAAGTTATAGGCTAGTATGTATAAACCACAATAAATCTTGATGGAATAGTTAAGCTGACATCATTCCAAAGTCTTTATTTGCGATCAATTCTTTCCTTGACCTCCCTTGTTCAACAACCCGTGAATCTCCAACAAATTTCCTTCCTTTTTGTTTGCCTTGAACTTCATATTTTCTGTTGATCAATTCCCCAATCGGCATCTTCCATTAGAAAAGTCTGTGTTTATTTGGCCGAAAAAGAAATCTAGACTTGTATGTTGAGGAGAGCGTATCAACCCAAAGTTTATGATGTAGCAGAACAAACAAGGTAATTGGGATACTAGCCGAAGTGATTACAACTGCAGCCGAAATCCGTGCACTTGCGCTTGTATACACCAAAAAACAAGTTGCGATAAAGGCTACCATCATGCCTACCATGGAGATGAAGAGTGTGACAAGTCCAAACACCAACTTTGAAGGTAATGACTTTAAGAAATCAACTTCTGTGTAACGTGACGTGAGAATTGACAAGAAAATTACTATTGAAGTCGAAGATGAACACAGTGCCATTGCATCTGATATGAAGAATACTTTCAACAAGGTTTTTCTCAAAAAAATAGGAATGCCAGTTTCTTGATTGTTGCCACCTGGTACAGTGAAAGCTGCAGCAAAAATCACTGTGGTAATCAATGTTGCCACGAGCATACAATAGTTTGCTGTATCCTTCATCCACTTTTCACCACTTTCTAGCAAAACTTCATGTGTCTTTGTAAACATCTCCTTAGGTGTTTTGCCTTCTTTATCCCTCAGTTTCACAAATGACTTTGGCACAATCTTTTCTATCTCCTACAGTTGGCCGCATATAAATTGACATGTAATAGTTGAACCATTAATATATATCCAAGGAGAAGAAAAAAATAAATAAATAATATTATTAGTCACCTTAAACCACAACAACTCTCGTTGCATTTGAAGGGCTGCTCCTGATACAATATTTAGTCGATCTAAATCAGGCAATTGTCCAGCTAAATGCAACATGTTCTCTTTGGTTTCTGAATTAGAATAGGTTGCAAGGCTATCCTTGGTACCACCTATCTCATATATTAGATTGAAGACATTCTCGTGCCGATGTTTAATAGCAAAGTGAAATATACTCATTCCCTTTTTATCTTGTTGGCATAAAAGCTCAGGATAAGAGCGTGCAATTATAATTATAAATTCAACATTTCCAACTTTTGCAGCTTCAAAAAGTAAAGTACTGTAAGAGGGAATCAATTCTGATGAGAAGTACTGTGGCTCTTGATCATTTATAACCTTTTTCCAAAGTTCGTCAACTAATCGATGGGCATTAGCCTTCATCAAAGCTTTGTGATGGATCCCTTTGAACCCTATGGTTGAAAAAAGAATCTATTCAGAAAATAGACATGGTTTGGTAATAAAGAAATATTAAATCTATATAGTTATTTTACCAATATCAATAATAAGAAATTATATTGAAAGCTTTATGAATAAATAATAATGCAAAGATAACTAAAGCATTAAATGCAGCTAGTTGTGTCCTAATTATTGACTTCTTCTTAAGATATGTTTTGTCTTTTGCATAACCCGGGCACTTCAAATCTAGACTATCTTTTGAATTCAAGTAAAAATAAAAAGATGTGTTTAGTATCATTTTCTTACACATTTTTTTTTTTTTTTTTTATAAATCTATCATTAAATCTGTGAATTTGTGCATCTCTTGTATGGAGTTGTGCAAGAGAATGAAATCAATAACATTTCTAAAAAATAAATGCTAGCTTTGGCAAAAATATAAAAAAACAAAACCTCATGTTCTTGTGTGTGTATAAAAGAAACAGACATAAATTTCTTATAAGTCAGTTTGTAGAAAATTTTCTACAACCCACATATAAAAGTGACATGTGTTATTTAAGTATGTAGGAAGCACATACTATTAAAACAATATGTAGTTTTCACATACCAAGGGACAAATGTCAATCTTAGATATGGTTTGTAGGAAATTTATGTAAAAAAAAAAACCGTTACAAGTGTTACAATTGATGGAGATCGATATATAAAATAGAAAATAACTTATAGAATTTTCAAGTAGATGTCATCTAAAGATTTGATGAAATAAAAAAAAAAAAAATTAAAAATTAAAAAAAAAAAAAAAAAAAAAAAGCATTAACTTCCCGTGCCAAGGTAATTTGAATAAAATTGTCATTAAGTTGTACGTGATTAATGTAATAAAAGAACTACTTGGGAAATGTCGTGTATATATATATATATCTTTTTAATTAAAGAAGTTTGGGTAGGAGGTAAACTAACAGGAGTTTTTTAAGAGAGTTTTCCAGAATGGTAGCTGATCACTACTTTCGCTGCCAATTGCAAAAGGTTTCCCGGCCAACAGGTTCAACGCTCCCTTCCAGCAGTCAGTGCCGGCAGTTGCTATGTCTTGATACATTTCCAGAATATCCAATGCTATATCTGTCCATAAAAAACGATCGACAAATTAATTTGATCACTGTCAGAAGGTTACGTTGGTTAAGAAATGCTTATAATATGCATGGTCGCTAATTAATATTGCAAGAGAAGTGGTAACTCCATCCAACTTGGCTAACTGCCTCAAATTTATCAAACAAAGTTATAACCAGATGTGGACTTAATTACCATACAAATCATTGTAAATGGTAAGATGAAGGAGCGCAGTTCTTTTTTCAGGAGTTAAGCATTCAAGACGAGTCCTAGATAGCAGATATGAGATCATGTTTGCATGTCCTAGACATGCTGCAACGTTTAGTGGCATGTCTCCCTGGTCGTTTGCATCTGGGATCAGTAGCAGTCTATGGTTGTGGTCCACCAGCTTCTCAGCAATTCTGACGATTCCTGATTGAGCAGCATGGTGAAGGGCAGTATATCCATATGTTGTTTGCAATTCCAAGTCCTCCCGAGTAGTCACCATCAATCTCAACAATTCTTCTATAAAAGTGGTGCGTTGTGCAATCACGGCAATGTGAAGTGCTGTCGCTTTCTCATTCGTTATGGGAGCTCGAACACAATCTGGGTGTTCATTAAGAAAAGCCTCAGCAGCCGGCCAATCACCTTTTAAGACAGCTCGATGGAGGGGACGACACAGGGCACGGTTTTCATCTAGTGTTCTTTCCCCTGGGAAATTTTGTTTTTTCAGAAAAAAAAAAAAAAAAAAAAGAAACAAACAAACAAACAAACAAACAAATGTATTAATTACAACTTTTGGTAAAAAAATCATGACATGCACTTGGATGCATGCAAGCTAGCTAAGATGTTGCGAGAACTAATTTATCTCATGACCTAGCTTACGTATCTGCAGCACTAAAATTGTCTTATTCTTTGTTTTTTTCAAAACTCTCAAGCCATTTAGTGTGTCAAACTTTCATTTTTTGTAATGTCTCCCTCCAATTAAGGTTTAAAGTTAAATTAGATAATTAAAGGTGAAATGACTTCTATACTCCTGCAAACTTTATAAAATTAATTACAACCCACGGCCAAGCTTAGTCCGTGGTCTGCAGACCCATGCACGGCTAAGTAGGCAAGAATATTTTTGGTAATTTTCACATTATTCGTTAGGATTTTATAAAAAATCTTAACGAATGGAGGACATTGAAAATAATTGAAAGTTATATAAACTAAATTCAAAATTTTTAAACTTTGAAGGAGTAATTACTTACAAATATAATGAAAGTTCAAGAAATCTACTTAATTAAGTGGAGTCTCCCTAGCTAGCTTGTTGTTTATTTCCTTATTTATTATTATTGTTTGGCCCATAGAAGGTGCTTAAAAGAACATTTTGGCCTAACATAAATCATAATATATGTAGAAGGTACTTAAGTGGAGTCTCCCTAGCTTGTTGTTTATTTCCTTATTTGTTATTATTGTTTGGCCTATAGAAGGTGCTTAAAAGAACATTTTGGCCTAACATAAATCATAATATATGTAGAAGGTGCTTAACAGAACATTTACAATGGAGCTTTTGCAAGATGTAATGGAACGGATAACAAGGAATATATAATAAACGCATTCGCAACACTTTTCTCAAAGATAAATCGAAATTAATTAAACTCGGTCACCTGTTATGTGACTGCATATGACCAGAGAGAAAGAGATCGAGATGCACTTACTCCCATTAAATTCACTGCTCGGGTCCTCTCCACGTGTCTGCCCCAATTCTACCATTTCTACGTCGTCCATTTTTCTAATTTTCTGGTTTTATAAAATAAAAGTACTGATCATAGAAAATTGACATATGAACATTTTTAGATACAAGTTAAAGAATTAGAGAGGGAGAGAGAGAGAGAGAGAGAGAGAGAGAGAGAGAGGAAAGATTCAAGAGAGAGTTCATTTTTCTTGCTCATTATTTCCAGTGTTCTAATAAATAAGAACCACCAACACAAAAGTACCCAAGATTTTGATTTACGGATTCGGAAAGAAGAAAAAAAGGTATGATGCTTCGTTAGTGTTAGAAAATGAAACAAAATACTAATACAAAGGTAAGAATATATAAAAGAATTCTTGTTGCCCTAATAATAATTGGATTATGCTCAAACGGTTTGCAGGAAAAGGTCAGACAAAGTAAACACCGGCCACACAAAGAAGATTAGAAACATAAATAAATTTGAACTTTAATTGGACAAGAAGGACATCCATGTTCCTTACCAGATAAAGTATCTTCGCTAATTTACAAATAAAACCAAAGCAAGGAGAGATTGTTTTAAAGAAAGAGTCACTCATCTGGGGAGGTTGTTGTACCGTCTATAAGCAGAAAGAAGTGCAAGTTCATGTATTTATAGGAACTCTCTGCTTTGAAGTTCTCTCTCAATCGCTGGAAAAGCAAGATTTTAATCATTGGAGGGACCAAATACATAGCGGAGGCAAGCGCAAAAGCTGGATACTCCACTTTTGCATGTTAAATCACTACTTATCTTAAAAGCTTAAGCTGATCATACAAAGAGGTAAATTTAATTATTTAATTAATGTTTTAATATTCTCTCTCACATGTGGACTCAAATTCATTTTTAATAGGTGAAGCCTAACACGTTGAATATTTAATTGAAATGAGAAGTAAATGAATGAGACAGAATTCGAACTTAAGTCCTCTACTCTGATACCATGTTAAATTACTACTTGTCCCAAAAGTTTAAACTGATAAAAAGAAGTAAATTCAATTATTTAATCAATATTTTAACATTTGATTGGTCAGAGAAAGCATAGCTTTTAATCCCTAGAAGTCTATATCAGAGAGCCACAGAGAGAGAGAGGAATCATTCTAAGTAAAATGCATTTTGTAACTTTTTCTTTTTTCTTGCTCATGACCATAATGCATGCCTAATTGCCTATCAAGTTTCCTTCCTGGAACTTACACAACAAAGTGATAGATCGATAGAGACGTACAACTAGTAATTGTAGTTGATTATTTTTATCATGATTTGCGAGCCCAGTTTAGCAGGACAATCGCATTGCATGCACTAAGCCATCACCATGAACAACAAATTTATTGATACCTTTCTTTTCTTTTTTTTTCTTTTCTTTTTTTTTTTTCATAAACTTTTCTCTACTACAAAAAATTTGATCATTAGCGGCCAACAAATTTGGCCGCTAATGATGTTAAATTAAAGAGTGGCCGCTAATAGTCCGACGCTAAAGACTATTAGCGGCCACTTTTTTTGGTCGCCGCTAATAATTGTTTTATAGCGGCCACCAAGTTCGCCGCTAAAAGTAATTTTATCCGCCGCTAATAATTGTTAACTGAGTCTAAAATCGCCGCTAATACTAGACTATTAGCGGCGACACGTATGTGGCCGCTAATAGTTAAAATAGTCTAGTATTAGCGGCCACACATGTGGCCGCTAATAATACCCGACTGATTTAACTATTAGCGGCCACATTTGTGGCCGCTAATACTATTAAAAAATTGAAAAAAAAAAATAAATATATATATACAAAAAAAAAAAAAAAAAATAGATCCATTTAACTTCACTGCATTAATTAAACCTCTATATACAATTAATACTACTAAAAATGAAAAAAAAAATACAAATACAAATAAAACTAAATACAAATACATCATTAAAAAAAAAAAAAAAATACAAAGAAGAAAGTGATGCCGGCTCCTTGCAGTATACCTGAAAACCAAAAAAAAAAAAACAGAAGTAGAAGAAAGTGCTGCACAACTATAGAAGAAGAAAATTCTATCACCAGTTCATGCCCAAATACAAAGTGACACACATATATTTGAAATCAGATAAAAAAACACATTTGCTTAAAAAAATAAAAAAAATAAAAAAAGAAATGAACTTACTCAAGGGCAGAAGAAGGTTTGTCATTCTGCTCATACAATGCAACCTTCATAACTGAAAAATAAAACAAAAAAACAAACCAAACAAAGAAAAGAAAGAAAAAAAACAGATAAATATTAAATATATTAATTAGCAAACAAAACAAAGTCAGACAAAAATTAAATACCCAACTCAACTAAAAAATCATAAGAAGTATTCTGGAAGAGACCTTTGGTGAGAGCATGAAGAACCCCATTTGAGGCTTCTTGGAAGGCTGAAGAGATTTTAGATCTGAGAAAAAGAGATCAGAGAGAGTGAGAGAGCTAGAGAGAGGACCTACCGGTGACGGAGAGCGGTGGCCGACGGTGTCTGTGATAGAGCAAGAGAGAGAGATGAGAGATTTGAGAATGGAGATGAGAGGGAGAGAGTAACGAAAGAGAGAAAGCTGAGAGAGATTCTGTCCACAAAAAAAGAAAAAAATGACAGAAGAGATAGAAAGGAGAGATAGTGAGACTTCTAGAAAGAAACAAAAATTAAGTAAATAAAAATAAATAAAACCAAAAGTATCTTAAGTCTTGGATATGGCGCGCGCGGGACACGAAACTTTCGTGTCCCGCCTAGCCCCCACCCCCCAAGCTCATTCATGAGCCATTTTACTTTGAATATATATTTGTTTACTTTTCTTAATTTTTCAGTTTTTTTTTTCGTTTGCTTTTTCTAAAAGACAAAAATATATATATATATATATATATATATATATATATATATATATATATATATATATATATTATTTTTCGTTTTTTTAATTTAATAGAAAACAGGTTTTTCTTTTATCCTTTTTGTTAAATTGTTTTCAATTTTCAGTTTTTTTTTTTTAACAAAAAAAAAACATCTTTTTTCGTTTTTTAATTTTTATTCTTTATTCTTTAATTTTTTTTCAAAAAAATTGGTTTTTTTCATTTTCAGTTAATTTTTTTAAAAAAAAAAAAAAATCGTTTTTTTCTTGTTTTTTTAATTTAATAGAAAACAGGTTTTTCTTTTCTTTTTTTTTCTTTTTCGTTTGTTTTAAAAAAAAAAAAATTGTTTACATAATTTCCAGCTTTTTTTTTGTTTTTTTGTTTTTAAAAAAAAAAAATCTTTTTTCGTTTTTCTTTAATGTTTTTAATTTGTTCTTAAAAAATAACTTCTTTTTTTTTTTTTTTTCAAAAAATTGGTTTTTTTGACCAAAGTAATACACCAAGATCGATTGGATGATTCTATCGATCATGTCATGATCAACTGCACGTTAAATCGAACTGATAATTGTGTCAAGTTTGATTGATCGGACATTCATGTCACAATAGATCGGACCGATGCCTCAGTACAGAAAGTACCGCAATTGTTAGTGGACTCGTACTTATTAGGATTGATTGGACATTCGATCGAACTAATTAATGCATTATGATTGATCAGATGGTCTATTGATCCTATTATTTTATCACAATCGATCAGACTACTCCATTAGGATCGATAGATCATCCGATCGATCGTGATCGATCGACAGGATCGATAGATCATCCGATCGATCGATAGATCATCTGATCGATCGTGATCGATCCTATGGATTGATAGATCATCTGATCGATCATGATAGAGCAATAGGATCGATAGATCATCCAATCTATCGTGATCGATCGATAAGATCGATAGATCATCCGATCGATCGTGATAGATCGATAGGATCGATATATCATTCGATCGATCGTGATAGATCGATAGGATCGATAGATCATTCGATCGATCGTGATCGATCGATAGATTATCCGATCGATCGTGCTCGATCGATAGGATGGATAGATCATTCGATCGATCGTGATCGATCGATAGGATGGATAAATCATCCGATCGATCGTGATCGATCGATAGGATGGATAAATCATCCGATCGATCGTGATCGATCCATAGGATCGATAGATCATCCGATCGATCGTGATTGATCATTAGGATTAATAGATCATTCGATCAATCGTGATTGTATCGATCAATAGTATCGATAGATCATCCCATCGAAAGTGATAGATCAATAGGATCGATAGATTATCCGATCGATCGTGATCGATCAATAGGATCATTAGATCATCCGATCGATCGTGATCGATCCATAGGATCGATAAATCATCCGATTGATTGTGATCGATCCATAGGATCGATAGATCATCCGATCGATCGTGATCGAACAATATGATTGATAGATCATTCGATCCATCGTGATAGTATCAATCATATCCGATTGATCGTGATAGATCAATAGGATCGATAGATAATCTGATCGATCGATAGGATTGTTAGACCATTCGATCAATCGTTATAGTATCGATCATATCCGATCGATCATGATCGATCAATATGATCGTTAGATCATCCGATCGATCGTTATAGTATTGATCCTATCTGATCGATCGTGATCGATCAATAGGATCGATCCCATCGATCGTGATCGATCCATAGGATCGATAGATCATCCAATCGATCATGATAGATCCATAGGATCGATAGATCATCCAATCGATCATGATAGATCCATAGGATTGATTGATCATCCGATCGATTAATAGGATCGATAGATTATCCGATCTATCATGGTAGATCATCCGATCGATCATGATAGATCGATAGATCATCCGATCAATCATGGTAAATCATCCGCTTGATCTTGATAGATCCATAAGATCGATAGATCATCCGATCAATCATGGTAAATCATCCGCTTGATCTTGATAGATCCATAAGATCGATAGATCATCCGATCGATTATGATAGATCATCCAATCGATCGTGATTTATCGATAGGACCGATAGATCATCCGATCGATCCTGATCAATAAATATGACCAATAAATCATCCGATCGATCGTGATCGATAGATTATTCGATCGATCTTGATAGACCAATAGGATCGATAGATCATTTGATCGATCGTGATAGAGGTCGACTGATCAGACTTCACACAATGAAGGTTTGATCGATTAATATGATTGATAAACCATCTGATTGACCATAATGCATTAATTATGAAAACAATTTTTTTTTAAAAAAAAAATAATAATGAAAAACTAGTTTTCTATTATTTTTTTTTTAAAAAAAAAAGAAAGAAAAAAGAATGATTTTTTTTTTTGTTGAAAGAAAAACCAAAACTTAACTTTTTTTTTATTTATTTAAAAAAAAAAAAATTCTCGAAAAACAAAATTAGTTTTTACAAACAAATTAAAAAATTAAAGAAAAACAAAAAAAAATTAAAAATGAAAAATATTTAAAAAAAAAAAACGAAAAAAGAAAAAAGTAAAAATATTATTAGCGGCCATATAAAAAAGTGGCCGCTAATAATCATCCAATCGATCGTGATCGATCGATAGGACCGGTAGATCATCCGATCAATCCTGATCAATCAATAGGACCAATAGATCATCCGATCGATCAATATGATCAATAGATCATTCGATCAATCTTAATGGACCAATAGGATCGATAGATCATTTGATCGATCGTGATAGAGTTCGACTGATCAGACTTCACACAATGAAGGTTTGATCGATTAATATGATTGATAAACTATCTGATCGACCATAGTGCATTAATTATGAAAACAATTTTTTCTTTTTTAAAAAAACCTAGTTTTCTATTAATTTTTTTTTAAAAAAAAAAAGGAAAAAGAATGATTTTCTTTTTGTTTGTTTTGTTGAAAGAAAAACCAAAAATTAACTTATTTTTTTTAAAAAAAAAATAAAAAATAAAACCAATTTTTAGGAAAAAAAATAGTTTTTACAAACAAATTAAAAAAATTAAAGAAAAACAAAAAAAAAAACTGAAAATTTTGAAAATATAAAAAAAAAACCGAAAAAAGAAAAAAAGTAAAAATATTATTAGCGGCCACATAAAAAAGTGGCCGCTAATAATTGATTATTAGCGGCCAAAAAAGTGGCCGCTAATAGTTCTGGAAAACATTTTTTTTAAAAAAAAAACAAACAAAAAAATAAATAAAATAAATAAAAAAGAAAAACTAGTTTTCTATTAATCTCCTTTTTTTTTAAAAAAAAAAAAAAAAAAAAGGGAAAAAGAACGATTTTTTTTTTGATAGAAAAACCAAAAATTAAATTTTCTTTTTATTATTTTAAAAAAACCAATTTTTTTTTAAAATATTTTTTACAAACAAATTAAAAAAATTAAAGAAAAAAAATTAAGAAAGAAAAATATATATTTAAAATAAAAACAAACAAAAAAAAATGAAAATTTTGAAAACATTAAAAAAAAAAAAAAACGAAAAAAGTTATCACATATTATTTTGAAAACATAAAAAAAGGCTAAATATTATTAGCGGCCACTAATAATCAACTATTAGCGGCCAAAAAAGTGGCCGCTAATAGTTTTAGAAAACAATTTTTTTTTTTTTAAAAAAAAAAGAAACGAAAAAATAAAAAGAAAAACTAGCTTTCTATTAATCTCTTTTTTTTTTAAGAAAAAAAAAAGGAAAAAGAACGATTTTTTTTTGTTGATAGAAAAAACAAAAAATAACTTTACTTTTTATTATTTTAAAAAAATTAAAGAAAAAAAAATTAAGAATGAAAAATATATATTTAAAATAAAAACAAAAAAAAAATGAAAATTTTGAAAACATTAAAAAAAAAAAAAAAAAGGAAAAAAGTTAGCATATATTATTTTGAAAACATAACAAAAATGGTAAATATTATTAGCGGCCACATAAGTGGCCGCTAATAATCAACTATTAGCGGCCACAAATAAAGTGGCCGCTAATAATTGATTATTAGCGGCCAAAAAAGCGGCCGCTAATAGTTCTGGAAAACAATTTTTTTTTTTTTTAAAAAAAAAACGAAAAAATAAAAAGAAAAACTTGCTTTCTATTAATCTTTTTTTTTTCTAAGAAAAAAAAAGGAAAAAGAACGATTTTTTTTTTTGTTGATAGAAAAACCAAAAATTAACTTTACTTTTTATTATTTTAAAAAAATTAAAGAAAAAAAAATTAAGAATGAAAAATATATATTTAAAATAAAAACAAACAAAAAAAATGAAAATTTTGAAAACATTAAAAAAAAAAAAAAAGGAAAAAAGTTAGCACATATTATTTTGAAAACATAAAAAAAGGCTAAATATTATTAGCGGCCGCATAAGTGGCCGCTAATAATCAACTATTAGCGGCCACAAATAAAGTGGCCGCTAATAATTGATTATTAGCGGCCAAAAAAGCGGCCGCTAATAGTTATGGAAAACAATTTTTTTTTTTAAAAAAAAAAAACAAACGAAAAAATAAAAAGAAAAACTTGCTTTCTATTAATCTTTTTTTTTTCTAAGAAAAAAAAAAGGAAAAAGAACGATTTTTTTTTTTGTTGATAGAAAAACCAAAAATTAACTTTACTTTTTATTATTTTAAAAAAATTAAAGAAAAAAAATTAAGAATGAAAAATATATATTTAAAATAAAAACAAACAAAAAAAATGAAAATTTTGAAAACATTAAAAAAAAAAAAAAAAAAGGAAAAAAGTTAGCACATATTATTTTGAAAACATAAAAAAAAGGTAAATATTATTAGCGGCCACATAAAAAAGTGGCCGCTAATAATTGATTATTAGCAGCCAAAAAAGTGGCCGCTAATAGTTCTGGAAAACAATAAAAAGAAAAACTAGCTTTCTATTAATCTTTTTTTTTTAAAAAAAAAAAGGAAAAAGAACTATTTTTTTTTTTGTTGATAGAAAAACCAAAAATTAAATTTTCTTTTTATTATTTTAAAAAAACTAATTTTTTTTTAAAAACATATTTTTTACAAAAAAATTAAAAAAATTAAAGAAAAAAAAATTAAGAATGAAAAATATATATTTAAAATAAAAACAAAAAAAATGAAAATTTTGAAAACATAAAAAAAAAAAAAAAACCGGCTAAATATTATTAGCGGCCGTATATAAAAGTGGCCGCTAATAACTTGGCGGGGAATGGATTATTAGCGGCGACTAATAGTTTCCCGGAATTTTCCGCACATCCCCGCCAAGTTATTAGCGGCCATTTTTAGCGGCCACAATTAGGTGGCCGCTAATAGTTTACAAATAACGGCGACTATTAGCGGCCAATTGTTTTTGGCCGCTAATAGTGTATTATTAGCGGCCACTTTTAAAAGTGGCCGCTAATAACATGATCATTAGCGGCCACTATGCGTTGGCCGCTAATGATCAAATTTCTTGTAGTAGATCTATCAAATTTGTAAAATAGTAAATAAGAACCACCATGAGAAAAGTACAAGATTAATTATGATTTACGGACTGAAAAAGAAAAGAACAATTAAGTAGTTAATCTTGTACGTACTTTTATCATGTTGGTGTCTTTGAGTTGGACTTTCAGTTTTTCATTCTTCTTCTTCAAATCTGCTAGTTGCTCTTTAAGCTAGGAACACTCTCTGAGCTGAAAAATATTGGTTCGAATGGTTACCAACTTAAAGATAGAGTATTAAGTGATCTTAGGCGAATTTTTATTTTTATTTTTATTTTTTTTGTGATATAAGGTGAAAATTTCTTAGGATTATTATCGCTGCCTGAAATAAGTATAAGGTATTAGAGAATAATATTTCTAAATACGTGATATTATAGAAACACTTAATTAGGTTTTGAACCAACTTGCTTAAGAGATACAATATTTAAGGCATTAACTTACGCATACTAAAAGTGGTTAACGGTTTTAAGGGCTTTTTTTAGTAGAATGTGTTTAATTTAGTCAGTGTTTTAAATATATAATTTAGTTCAGGTGGGTAGCACTTGCATGCCTTAGCCGAAGAGGGGTTGTTTGCTTGTCCATAAGGATTAATTTTAAATGTCATCCCCATGTCCTATTTGTGTTCTTTAAAATTGATGTGGCTTTTAAAATTACAGTAGTGATCCCCCAAGTGCAATGATGATATTAAAAGCCACAACAGTTTTTGTTGGACATGGGACTGCCATGTAGCATTACTCAAGAAGAAAAAGATTATAAAAATTGCTATAGTATATGTATTAATGGAATATGCATGAGTTATAATATGATAAGTACAGTTTGTTGTTTAAAATATATTTTGCATTAGCATGTTATAGATGTTTATGTACTTCGATTCATATTATAGTAAAGAAAATAAGAGAACTGTTATATATATACAAACTTCTTTATTCGAGTAATTATATTGTCACTTCTCTGGTTACAATTGGTGCTTGGTGTTTGGGGGAGCGCATATATGAGCATTCCTAGGTCCTAGTGCTTATTAAACTGTGCTTATCTGATGCGGGTCAGTTTATTAGTGTTTTGTTAGACCTGTTTTACTTTAAAAAAAAAAAAAAAATCATATCTTCTGATTTTGACATTAAATTGAAACAAACTTGATGCCATTGGAAAGCTTATTTAGATGGCTACAATTGTGTATTTCATGAACATTCCGTAGTTCCACCGTTTACTAAGAAAAAGTTGTAGTTTTGTATTATTTGTATTGCTGTGTTTTTTTTTCTTTTCTTTTTTTATATTTTTTAGGGTTTCGAATTTAAGTTCTATTTTATAAGTCTATTACGATGGCTTTAGCCTCCAACTTATGTATTTTTCTCACTTTATCAATATGAAATACTCAATGAGTGATTTTCTATCCATTTTTCCTCAATTCCATGATAGAATTTTGGTTTGAGAATAGTTGTGATTCTATTGTTATTTGCTATTACGAACCCATTACGCCACCTTGCATCAATTGGTATTAGAGCTCAGCAACTTTCCTGCCATAGTGTGAAGAACACACGACAGAGGAAATAAATATGCAAGTTTTGGTGTTGTACATGAGCGCAAAGAAACATGTGATGAACGACTAGCGGTTGGTTTGCAACAAGTGGAGTAGCAATTTGTTGTGCGATCTAGGCAACTGGTGGAGCAAATCAGAGCCTTATCCGGCCAACTTGATGCCATGGATGTTCCTAATGGTCATTGCCGTCAACCAACTCCACATTTCGTGGATGAGGATGATGTGGTTACTTTTAGTGAGGCACGATCTCAATGGAGGAAGGTACATTTTGACACGCGGTCTACGCGGATTCCGCATTGGGCCACCTTGACCGTTATTTGCGAGTCTCAACTTCATCTACCAAATCCATCTTATGTGGAGGAGGAAGATGAATTTGTTGATGAAGAGTTCCAAGAAGACAAGTTTGTTGATGAGGAGTTCAAACATGGAGATGTTTATGAAGATGTTGAAGATCCTTCACAAGGATTTTTAGATTGAGATTCTCCACCAACCTATGATACCGATATCATTGATGGAGATCTTGTGGGAGATTTTTTGTCATATGATCAAGAGGAAGAATCTGTAGTAGATTGGGTCTCTCCACTAATCTTTGACATCTATCCTAAGAAAGAAGAACCACTGGAAAAAGGCAAATCTCTCAGATAATATAAAAAATTTTATTGATGAGAATTCTATACATCATGTACTTGATGAAAGCCCTAAAAGTGAAATCTTTAATTTGGATGTTAAAGAAGTTGATTTCCTTGGGGTAGAAAATATTTTATCAAAATTCATTTATGAAGATGTTTTTTATGAGAGTTTTGTACATCACATGCTTGATGAAAGCCCTAAAAGTGAAGTATTTGATTTGGATGCTAACGATGTTGATTTCCTTGGGGTAGAAAATATTTTATCAAATTCTCTTGATGTTAATGTTTTTGATGATTTTTATGCGGACAAGAATTTTATGTTTAGAAGTGAAGAGATCGTTAACCCCTTTTGGGAAATACTAATGACTCATGAAAGAGAGAAGATGTGTGACAATCATGTGAAGCTAGAGTTCTTTGAATCTAGCTAGTGAGAAAAGTTTTCAAGTTGATCATCATAGTCTTGTGGTGATTAGTGAAGTATTATTTATTGTGGGATGTTACATTATTTTGTTTTTAAAGAGAAATGGAATGGATTGATTGGGCATCTGAAGGATTCGGGGAAGAATCATCTCTCAAACCCGGTAAGAATGATGGGGGCCAGTTTTAGCAGCGTTTTGTTAGATCCGTTTTACTTTTAAAAAAAAAAAATTATATCTTTTGATTCTAATATCGGATTGAGACAAATTCGGTGCCGTTAGATAGCTTATTCGAAGGGCAACAATTTTATATTTCATGAATATTTTGTAATTCCAAATTTTACTAGGAAAAAATTGTAGTTTTGTATTATTTATATTGCAAAGTGTTTTTATTTCATTTTTTTTTATTATTATTATTTAGGCTCTATATAAGCCTATTAAGATGGCTTTAGCCTCTAACTTATGTATTTTTATCAATTTATAAATATAAAACACTGAATGAGTAATTTTCTATCATTTTTTCCTCGATTCCATGATAGAATCTTGGTTTGAGAAAAGTTGTGAGTATATTGTTTGTTATTGCGAACCCACTACGCCACCTGCATCATTATCCTACACTTTGTGGCTTCAATTTTCTATGTCACATCTCCTAAAAAGAAATTAAAGTTTTAAACTCGCTTGTTGTGAATCGATCACACACATCAGGCAAGTTGTTTAGAATTTTAAAATCATGATGGCACCATGTGTTGAAAATTGGATCAAAGTTTTTGAACATCCCTCGTGTATATTACTCATATTGGGCATCTTACTTGAAAATGAAACCATTAAGTGTCAAAGGTTGACAAATGTGCTTTAACACTTTTGATTTTGTTGAGTTAAAATAGGTATTGATTTAGGGAGGGAGTTATTGTTTTGTGCTTCCATTCACAAACATTTGTGTGTTGTGCATTTTTTTTTTTTTTTGAAGAGTTGTGTGTTATGCTTGAATTAATAGCTTGATGCATGCCATTTGGATTATGCATTTTAGACATGTGCTTTAGACTTTAGGCTTATGATGATGAAGTTGCATGGGTTTAGGTATGCATTAAATATTTTCATTTAGACATCATGATTTTGCCTTTGTGCTTGTTTTGTGACTTTATCGATCTTTGTCATTTTGGGACAAAAAAGGAAGTGAGATAGGGGGCACTACAAAAATTCACAGAAATCTGGACGATTTTGAATCGTCCAGAACTTCTTGTAAAATCATCAGGAATCAATTCCTAATGGTTTATTTTGGATGGAAATCGTTCGGAATCTAGCCTTGGGAAATTTAATTCTAGATGATTTGAGCAAAACCGTCAAGAATTCGTGATGATTTGGGCAAAAGTGTCAAGCCCAAACTGTCCAGAATTAATAATTATTTTTTTTAGGAAAAAATACAATTTTGCTCTCCCAAACTACCAACCATTTTCTGAATAGCCCTCCAAACTACCAAAGCTTGGATTTTGGCCTCCAAACTATCAAAACCTTTGAAAAATGCCACTTTTGACGTAATATTCTTATAATACCCTTGACAAGAGTCATTTTTTAATTAAAAAAATTAAAAAAACAAAAAACAAAACAAAACAATTTTTTAAAAAAAAATAAAAAAATAAACTAAATTTTATTTCTTAATTTATTTTTATTTTAAAAAAAAATGGGTGTTTGGTGTAGCGTTATTTCTTAACCGCATCCCGATTTTCCAAACACTTCTCTGTCACCGTTCGTTTGCAATGTCGTGATGACCAATTTTATAGCCTGACTTTTTTAATTTTTAACTGAAAAATGATACGTAGCAAGATATTATTAGCATATTTCGTAAAAAATAGGTATTTTTCAAAAGTTTTAGTAATTTGGGAGCTAAAATCTTAGCCTTGATAGTTCGAAGGACTATCTGAAAAAGACCCGTAGTTTAGAGAACTAAATTATATTCCCCCCACGGCCCCACCCCTCCCTCCTCTTTTTTATCCATAATCCATGCATGAGTTTTTGTCTTGCGGTTGTTCTTGGTAATTATTAATTAATTAATTTTTTTTTATCCAAACCGTCCACATGCCATGTCATAGTTTCTAGGTTCTTCCTTTCGTCCTTGTTCACGCTCAATCTCTGGCTTCGGTTCAGCTTCGTCTTTGCAAGGTTCAAAACCACACGATCGTTGCGTTACCTCTCAAAGTTAGAGCCCTGCGTTTCAAAAATGCCTTCTCAGTCTGCAAGGACAAAACAAAAAATTATTTTATCGGATAACTCCCAAAGTAAACCCTAATTTTTTGAAATGAAGAACAAAGAGTAATGTACAGAGAATCGAAATTACCCATTGTCGACTCACACACACACTGGCCAGAACAGGGGAGAGTAGGGGATCAGCTTCACAACAAATCCAAAATACTACACAATCTGATCAATACACAATAAAACCAAACAGCCAGTTATTTCTCATCGATAATAAGCTAAATAAACTGAACCAAATTACTAAATCTTGAGAGTGTCTGTTTGAGAAATTTACCGAAAATTCCCACTGATTTTCACCGGAAAAATCATCAAAGGAACGATCTGCTGCCCAGTCACCGGAAACCAGTCTCAAATCACTGGAAATTGGTTCTGGCCGACGACCCATGGAGGATCGGGTCTCATGGGTCCTTCAGGTTCATCGGCTCTTCCCTCTCCCTTCCATCTCAGTCTCCCAACGGATCTCTCTCTCTCTTTCACTCTCTCGATCTCACTTTCTGTTCTCTTTCTCTCTGCGTGTTTGAGAAAGGAAAGAAAGAGGATCGGATAGAGGAAGAAAGAAAGGAGAAGAGAAGAGGAAAGAAAAGAGAATGAAGGAGTGAGACGGTTTAAGTGAATTTGAATTTGATTTGAGTGAATTTACAGATAGTCATCTGCATATTTACATTTTCAGAGGGTTCGTCCCAAACTGTAAACGAATTTCACAACTATTTTAAAAGAAACTGTTGTAATTTAATTTTTTACTGGCGATTTTCAGAAAATTATTTGTAAATTTTTTAATTCCTAACACTTTTCTTTAAAACCGTCAAGAATTGATCTTTCTTTTTTTTTTTTTCTTTTTTTTTTTTTTTTCTTTTTTGTAGTTGGGAGTGCAGCTATTTTTAGTGTGTGTGTGTGTTTTTTTTTTTTTATCATGTTTGAGTTTATTTTGATAGTCAGATAGTTATGTTGATTATTTCATTGTCTTAAGTATTCAGTCTATTTATTTTTTACTGTTTTTTTATGCGAAAAGAGAAGGAAGGAGTGAGACGGTTTGAGTGAATTTGAATTTGATTTGAGTGAATGTACAGACTGTTTTTGGTCTAAACCGTCAACAAATTTATATTTACAGACAATTCGACCCAAACTGTCAACAAATTTTTGACGGATTTAAAAGAAACCATCGTGATTTATTTTTTTACTGCAGGTTTTCAAAAAATCGTCTGTAAATTTTTAAATTTCAGACGCTTTTCAGAAAAGTGTCATTAAAAACTTAATTAAAAAAACCTTCAAGAATTGGTCTTTTCTCGTAGTGGGGAGTACAGCTATTATTAGTGTTTTTTTTTTTTTAATCATGTTTGAGTTTATTTTGATAGTCAGATAGTTATGTTGATTATTTCATTGTCTTAATTATTAGTGTTGTGTGTGTATGCATGTTTAAAGAAGACAAGTGTTTAAATTTTTAATTCATGCTAGTCCTAGTTTAGGATTAGTTTGTTATTCTATGGGTTTTTACTTCGAGTTGTATGTAAAGTTGAGTTTTGTCGCATAATTACCAGATGTGGAGTTTGTTAGGTTTTATGTTGGCAAATTTAGTGTTGAAACTAAGTTGGTTCAAAGTCTAGGTATAGTGGTTAAGTTGGTCCCTGATTTGGTGTTCAAAAACTTGGTTCAGAATGAAGGTAAGAATAGCCGGTTTTCAAACTCGGTCAAAGACAGTTTGAATGAGTCAACATTTCATCGAAGAATGCTTGGGTCGCAAGCCCATTTGAAAGTGAATCATTGTTACCTTTTTCTTTTTTTTTTTGTCTGCCATTTACTTATAACAAATAATTCAATTTTGCTGTGCACCGGTCACTTATAAGTTATAATGATGTGGCTTTTTTTTATTTTTATCCTTTTACGTGATTTTTAAAATTATTTTTGAAACGAAAAAATAATTTAAATATAAAAAATAGTAATATTATATTTAGTAAATTGTTATGTAATTGTCTTATAATTACAATAATAGAATAGTAAAAATCAACCATTGAATCAATAATAACTTATGAAAAAAGAAAAGAGAAGAAAACCTAATTCAGACTCCCACATCATTCCTAAAAACTCTTATCAGAAAAACGTCCATGTTGAAGAGCTTTGATGAACATGATGCTCATCCAAATATGACTCGTCAAAATATGTGCCAAGGTTATCAAAGTACTATATATGGATATTAAATGAATCATTGACTCTTCTTACTTTTTTTCTTATAAATGAAATTGTTATGTTTCTTTTTCCAAGCGAATCATTGTTACTTTTTTTAAAAAAAATTATTTATTATTATTTTCACTTTTCTTTTTCTAAAAGCGAATGATTGTTTCCTTTAATCGATTTTCTTCTTTTGTGAGCTGGCACTTTAATGGTGTGTTTAGGTATTGAATTTTTAGAATTAGAATTGAATTCTTATTCTAATTGCGAATTTCGAAGTAAAAAGTTGTGTTTAAGTGTTAAATTTTTAGATTAGAAAATATTATTTTTAATGGTAAAAAATGATTGAAAGTTTGAAAAGTTGTGTATAATGAATGGTACTATGAAAAGTTGTGTAAAATAATGACTTAAATAATAAAAAATTATTTTATATTGATTGTTTACTTAAAAAATAAATAATTTTTCTTTTTAAAAGAAAAAACATAATTTAAATTAATTTTTTTTTTTCAAAAAAAAAAAAGAAGCAAGGGGTGGCCGCGCGGCCACCCCCAGTTGTCAGGGGAAGCCGCGCGGCCAACCCCAGGTTTTGAAGGTGGCCGCGCGACCACCCCCAAAGGTTGGGGGAGGCGCGCGGCCACTCCCCGCCACCTCTGGGGGGTGGCGCGGGCCAACCCCAGGTTTTGAAGGTGGCCGCGCGGCCACCCCCAAGGGTCGAGGGTGGCACCCCCGGCCACCTATGGTGGTGGTAGTGCGCCACCCCCTTTGAGGGGTGGCTGCCGGTGCCCTTTTCTTTTTTCTTTTTTTTTTAAAAAAATAATAATTTATTATTAATTTATTAATTAAATGCGGGACCCACGCATTTTATTGAGACAATGCATGGGTCCCAGTCATCATTAAATGCAAAATTGGATTCAGAATAGAATATGAATTCTATTATGAATCCAAACACACCGTGTCCCTAAAGTTTAAGTTGATAGAAATAGGTAATTACTCATTAAATCAATAATTTAACATGTTAAATAATCCACTTATCTCAAAATCTTAACCTTATATGAATTGATAAATTTAATCATTTAATTTATATTCTAACAATCTCTTTTATGCGTGGGCTCAAATTCTTCTTTAATATTTGCGGCCTAACACATGAAATATTTAATTAAAATAAGAGATGAATTGACGGAGATAAGATTTGAACTCAACACATCTGCTTTGATACAATTTTAAATCGTTACTTATACTAAAAGCTTAAGATGAGAAGAATGAGTAAATTTAATAATTTAATCTTTTTTTTTTTTGACATGTCCACATAAGAGAGGGGAGGAGGAATTCGAACTAGTGACCTCCGCTTCATAAGGCATGCTCCTTAGCTGATTGAGCTATGTATCTCTCGGGAACAATAATTTAATCTTAGTTTAACAACAATAAATTTTCATATGGAAAAGATCATTATAACAAATATTTTAGTTTGAAGCATATGCCAGAGAGCCAATATAAAGTCCTTCAAAATATATGCTCGAGATGCTCTAACTAACTGAATCATTGTTACTTTTTTTTAATAGATAAATAATTTTCACTTTTCTTTTTACAAGTGAACGCCTGATCCATTTGATCGACTTTCTTCTATTGTTTTTTTCTTTTTGCTTTAGGGACAGTGCTTCTTGCTTTAGGAGTCTACGCCACTTATTTCCGTTTCAACGCTAGTTACATATATACATTATATATGGACCTCGTGATTTCATATCACGTGCAAGAACCTGTGTCGAAATATATATATATATATATACCCCAAGTTCGAAAAATAGCTATTTAATAAATAAATAAATAAAATAATTGAATAAGAGTAGGACGATATATCTTAAACTGCTATAATTTGCAAAACCCTAACAAGAGTTCGAATGAGACTTAAAATCCGTTTGGGTTTACGATTTCAAATAGTGCGATTCAAAAAAAATAATTTTTAAAAACATAGTTAAGTGTTTGATAAAATCGTAGTTTAGCCTTTAAAATAGTAAATTAGTCTTTAAAATTCTGAGTTTTCAAAAAAACATAATTTTAACTGCGATTTAAAAAAACAGATTTTCTGCATTTTCAAATCATAATTTTTAAAAACGAAATTTTTAAACAATTTATGTTCTGTAATTTAGTTTAAAATCACGTTTATTATTTACGAAATCGCAATTTCAAATGCACATTTACCCTCAAGGGAACCTGCTTAAATTTTGTTTCATCTTTTTATTTTAATTTATTATTAGTTTTTATAGTGAGTCACTACAAGAAAGTTGATCATTAGCCACATTATTAGCGGCCAACGCATAGTGGCCGCTAATGATCATATTATTAGCGGCCAAACACAATTGGCCGCTAATAGTCGTCGTTATTTGTAAACTATTAGCGGCCACCTAATTGTGGCAGCTAATAACTTGGCGGGGAGGTGTGGAAAATTCCGGGAAACTATTAGCGGCCAAAACAGTAGCCGCTAATAATCAATTATTAGCGGCCACTTTTTTATGTGGCCGCTAATAATATTTAGCGTTTTTTTTATGTTTTCAAAATAATATGTGCTAACTTTTTTTTTTTTTTTTTTTTTTTAATGTTTTCAAAATTTTCATTTTTTTGTTTGTTTTTATTTTAAATATATATTTCTCATTCTTAATTTTTTTTTCTTTAATTTTTTTAATTTGTTTGTAAAAAATATTTTTTAAAAAAAAAATTGGTTTTTTTAAAATAATAAAAAGAAAAGTTAATTTTTGGTTTTTCTATCAACAAAAAAAAAAAAATCGTTCTTTTTCCTTTTTTTTTTTTTAAAAAAAAAATTAATAGAAAACTAGTTTTTCTTTTTTATTTTTTCATTTGTTATTATTTTTTTTTTTAAAAAAAAATTGTTTTTCAGAACTATTAGCAGCCACTTTTTTGGCCGCTAATAATACTATAGTAGTTTAACTATTAGCGGCGACACGTTTAATAGTCTCATATTAGCGGCGACTTTATACTCAATTAACAAAAAAATTGCGGTGGATAAAATTATTTTTAGCGGCCACCAAGTTCGCCGCTATAAAATAATTATTAGCGGCGAGTCAAAAAAGTGGCCGCTAATAGTCTTTAGCATCGGACTATTAGCAGCCACTTTTTAGTGGTCAAAATAACATCATTAGCCGCTAATGACGAAATTTTTTGTTGTGAGTGATCATTACCTTCTCACTATTTGATATGGGACCTTCGTCCATATCGATGTCCCTCACTTGTGGTATTTCAAGAATGGATGATTGCTACTTCCGTTTTATTATTTTTATTATTATTTAAAAAAAAAATGAAGCATCATAATTAAGGGGTGTTTTGCTTTTTACTTTTGCGATGGTGCTTAATTATTGCTCTAAGACTAGGAGTCTACCGCACTCTGAAATTTAATTAGCATATCTTGATCATTCTTCGACAACCGTGGAAAGTGATTTTGAATAATTTTCACTATGCGAAGTTATTTCTGATATGCTTTTTTAATAGGATTAAGGGTAATGTTTTCTATGGCGTGCCCGTCATCTGGTGAAAAGAGTATTTTTAGCATCCACCGTTTGTATAAGAGTATTTTAAGCAGCAGTGACTATTTTACCTATTCAAAACACATTTTTTATTTTTTTTATTTTAATTACTATATTTTCAATACAAACTTTAATAGATAAACTATTCTAATCTCTACTTTTTTTAATTCTAACTTTTCAATGTTTTGAGGGAGAAAGAGAAACCCATAAGACAGATCTGTGTTTTAAATTTAGGACAGAAATTTTTTACAATCCACATATAAAAATGATGTGTCATTTAAGCATATGATAAACACATTTTTTTTTTTTATTAATCCTATTAAAAAGACATGAAAAATATATGCTATTAAAACAATAAGTATTTCTTATATCTCAAGATACATATGTCAATTGAATATGTGGATTGTAGAAAATTTCTTGCAAACTGGTTTGTAGGAAATTTCTGTCCTTAAATTTATGAAGTTGCTTTAACAAAAACGGCTCTAATGAATTTTGGGCCGTTTTAGTAAAAACAGCTCTAATTAGAGCCATTTTTACTAAATCAGCTCCGATTGGAATTATTTTCGTTACAACAAGTCAAATTAGTTTAAGCTATTTTAACAAAAGTGGCTTTAATTAGAAGCATTTTTTTTAAAACAGCTCTAATTTGAGCCACTTTAACAAAACAGTTTGAAATAAAGTCATTTTGATCAAAACAGCTCTAATGACAGTCGTTTAAACAAAAAAAGGTTTCAAATTAGAGTCGTTTAAACAAAAAATAAAATAAAAAGATCTCCCATTGATCATACCACAATCGATCACATGATTATACCACGTTTCATCATTTAGATCGTACCACGATTGATTACATAGATCGTTCCACGATTGATCATAGATCGTTCCACGATCGATTATAAATCGTACCCCGATCAATCACATAGATCGTATCACAAACAATCACATAGATCGTACCATGATCAATCACATGATCGTACCACGTTGCATCGCATAGATTGTACCACGATCGATCATATAGATCGTACCACGATCGATCATAGATCATACCGCAATCGAACACATAGATCCTACCACGATCGATCACATAGATCGTACCACGATCAATCATAGATCATACCACAATCGAACATATAGATCCTATCACGATCGATCATATTTAGATCGTGCCACGATTGATCACACTTCGATCATACCACAATCAATCACAGTTAGATCCTGCCACAATCGATCACATAAATCGTACTACGATCGATCACACATGATTGTACCACGATCGATCACATAATTGTACCACGTTCCATCACATAGATCGTACTACGATCGATCACATGATCGTACCACATTCAATCACATAGATTGTACCACGATCGATCGCATAGATCGTACCATGACCTATCACATAGATCGTACCACGATCGATCACACATGATCGTACCACGATCCATTACATAAATTGTACCACAATCCATCACATTGATCGTATCACGATCGTTCACATTTAATTTTTTTTTTCATTTGTTTATTTATTTATTTTTTAAAACAAAAAAATTGTTTTTTATTTGTTTTTTCTTTTTTTCCTTTTTCTTTATTTTTTTAAAAATATTTTTATGTGTACTTTTCTCTATAATTTATATGTAATACTATATTTAATTAGCTAGTATACTATATGCTTAATTATCAAAAAATTAATTAAAAATAAAATAAGTGATTGGAGCTGTTCTCCAGATGAAGCTATTTTGGAATATGATTCTCTTTCAATTTTAATTTAAAGATGATTTTAAGAGTCACGTTAATTTTAAGGACAAAAATGTGACATAAAGATAATATGTAGCATTACTTGAAATTTTTTCAAACCGATTTACAAAAAATTTGAGAAACCTAATTTACAAAATAATAGCACAATCACGTACATTACATATGCTGATATGCAACTTATGAGTTAAAAGAGAATATGGGTATTCGATTGATTTTGAGGGCCATTTCCATTAATTGCAAAGCATGCAAGAATTTCAATATTGACTCGTACACATACACAGCAAATACACGTGAGTACCTTCCATGGATTCTTAATTTTTTTACTTAAATCCAACAATACTTTATCTATATATATATAGCATGCGAATGAAACTATTTGCAGGTGTGCTAGTTGAGTGTGCCTATAATAATACATCATCGATTGGAGACACGCATGAGGAGCCTATACGGTGGGAACTACTAGTGTTTCTTCAAATCTGATCAAACTATAGTTTAACTCAATCTTATTAGGACATTAATGTAACCCACCAACTTAAAACGACTAATACTAATAAAATTGAAGATTCTGATTATTTTAAAAGTTGAACTCTCATCTTAATTAATACATACTCAATTATTTTGAAAATTTATTTAAAGCCAATGAGCTACAATTAATGACTAATGGTAAATCCATCATAACTATATCATAACTATGTAAGTAATAACTCTGGATAGATATCCTTTTTATGCATGTGTAAATCACTGCAAACTGATTATCTTGAAGTACCACATTACTGAAGAAATGATTGCAAATGACAAAATATGCTGAAAAAGAAGACCAATAATTCCCAACTCATCGGATTTCGTTCCTTTCTTTTCTTTCTCACCCCCTGTTCTTTTTTTAAAAAGTTATGCCGACAAATACTGTCATATTTTATTTTATTTGTTTCCTTTTGAAAGCTAGCTACCCCACCTTGGTCCTTGACAAATGACAAATCAACTTACTGGTCTCTGTCATGCATGATGCATGCACCATCAATTAATTTCAACGAGTCGCCCCACGTTTCTTATATATCATGAAGGCATTGATGACGCAATAGCCCTCTCATTCCATGACATCACGAACCCAACATCATCATCCATCATCATGATTATTGCTCTAGGACTAGGAGTCTACGACACTTTGGAATAATTTTCCCAAGGGCCCAGAGAAAGTGACTTGGAATAATTTTCACTATGCGCATGTGTTTTTGTATGGGTAACGTTTTCTGTGCCACTGACGGGCACGCACGTGATGTAGTGAAAGACTATTTTTGGCAGCCACCGTTTGCATATATAAGAGTATTTTAAGAAGTATGGATTATTTTAACAATTCAAAATATATATATTATTTTAATTACTTATATTTTTAATACAAACTTTAATAGATTATCTTTTCTAATCTCTACTTTCTGTTATCATAATTTTTCAACATTTTGAGGGAGGAGGAAACTCATAATAAACAGGGTTAAATATCCTCTTAGTATATGAGTTTTAAAAATTTTATTTTTTGGTGCTTGATTTTTAATTTTAATCACAAATGGTATTTGAGTTTTGAAAAAAGACAAACTTGTTACTTTCATTAATTTTTCCGTCCAATAAAAATTGACACGTGCTACGATAAAAAAAATAAAAAATAATAAAAATAATAAAAATAATAAAACCTTTTTTAAAACAAAATTAATATCCACCATGAGGTGGCGGGCCACCCCATTTCATCGTTTTCACAATTGAAATCAGTGAAGTCGGTGAAGTCGGACGAGGAAGAGAAAATTGCGTCGCCTTGCTGTTTTGTGCAATGGTCGATCTTTTCAGTGTTCCTCTTTTACTTAATTAAAAACCAACAAAAAGCTAGAAGAAAAGACCCAGCCGAAACCAACCCTTAAAATACGAATCAAGGGCGTCGCAGCTCTGCCCCTCAACAGCAGCGATCTGCTGAGCAATAATGACTATAAACTCTCTTTCCAATTACTATTTGTGTAAACCAATTAATAGAAGAAGAATTCTAATTTTTTTTTTCATGAACTCCGATTTCTATAAAATTCAAATTGGATTTGTCATTACGATAATCTGTACCCAATTCCAACAGTGATTGACAATCAGAGTTGTTACTCTGATTCTTTTTTTTTTTTTTCGCCCTTTTCTTTCTGGTTTTTGTTTTTTGGTTTGGGGTTTCTCGTACAGAATAAACTATTTCCCAGAATACAATAAAGGAAAAAAAGAAAAAGTATTTTTAATAGGACAAAGTTTTCTTCTCAACTGAGTTGGAGAAACTTCTTCCAACCTAATCTATAAAAATGACATGTATTCATTATCATATGCGAATGATAAGTTTTTTTAATAGCATGTTTTAATAAAATTTCTTTGAACTTTCTCCTTACTATTAAAAAAGAATGTTATTTTTACATGCCCAATGGACACATAATTTTCACATGCCTCAATCTATATATTTTGCATGTAAAAATTAAACCAAAATATTTTGAAACAAAATCTATAAGGGATTATATATTAACTACATTTTTTGGCTTACTAATTTGACTAGCAATGGTTTGTTGTAGTTGATTTCGATCGGTTTTTCAGCTCAAGACACGGGGAATAATAACATTATGTTTATGAGGATTTTTTTTTTTTTTTTTTTGTGATAAAAACAAAAAGGAAAGCAAAGGACAGAGTCTAATTATTGATTAATTATGACATATCCTAAATAAATTTTAAGGGTAAATTATTTAACTATATATGCTCACATGTTAAGTCCAAAAGTTGTGAGCATAAAAAGGACACCCACCTATTTTAGGTCCTATTTCTTTGTTGATTAATTATGACATATCCTAAATAATTTTTAAGGGTAAATTATTTAACTATATATGCTCACAACTTTTGGACTTAACATTCGAATGTTAAGTCCAAAAGTTGAGCATAAAAAAGACACCCACCTTTTTTAGGTCCTATTTCTTTAGTCGTAGTCTTTTTGAAAATGACATAAATGCTATAATTTCTTGCACTGTTCCTACATTTTCATGCTGACCATAAGCATTAATAATCAAACTTAAGACCATAGTTTATATCCTTACATTATTGTGTTGCATAGTCAAATTAATAATGCTGGTTAGCAGATTTATATGCTATTAGAGAAAAATTGATTCGTTTTAACAAACTATCTTCTTTTGTATTTTGTTTTAATTCCCTTCTCAAAACAAATGGTTAATTACATTTCACCCCTTTAAACTACCACTCCATTTGCACTTACATCCCTAAATTACGACTCATTGCATTTCACTCCCTTAACCTACCCACTTTATTAAGAGTAGGTCAATAATTGATTGGGCATTAAAATTGACAGAATCTATGGCACATAACACTCATCCATATAATCAATAAACTAAAATATGACTAAACATACCTCCAAAGTTGTTATAGCCAAGCTGTAACTTGGTAACCATATATGGTTACGTTTTCAATTTCCAAAGAAACCTTTCCTGTGAAATTAGTATGCCTCAACAATAAAACTTACAGTTGTTTGCATTTGAACAAAGTGGATGGGATAGTCCCTATAAAACAGTGATCAATTTCGAAACACATATTAAAATGTGCTAAGTGGCTCAAGACTAAAGGAACACAAACTTGCCTTTAGAGTTGTCAATGTACGATAACTTTGTAGGAATAGTTAAGTTTTCAATTTCTGGACGTACTCTTGCTATGAACCTAATAATAAAAAATGATAAAATTTGCAGTGTTGATTGCAATTAAACAAAGTTGACTCATTGGAAGGATCATAAGAAATACGAGCCTTTAAAGCCAAGAAACAAAAACCATACGAATCCATTGTAATGCATGTTGGGAAGTATTGCATTTAGGCAATTAAGGCATTTTTAGTAAAGGTTTTTGTGGAGGATTTTTTTTTTTTTTTTAAATGGTAATAAAAAAAAGTGATTGGTGTGATATACTTAGAAAACAGTTTTAAATATATATATATATATATATATATATATTGTTAAAAAGTAATTGATACAATATACATATAAAAAATTAAAAAAATTGACTACTAAAAGTTTCTGACCGTGGACAAAGCAAAGAGTTTCATCAAGTAACCAATGAATTCCTTGTACAGATTAGGTCCAAGTCCTGTAAATCACCATCCTCCTCAAGACTTTGCTACTCCCAATTTATTGCCGGCCACTTGAGAATTCCAAGACGTGTTTTCATCTAGCAGGACTTTTTACAGCGGTGTAGAATAGCCATGAAGAAGAAATTCCAAATCAATGTCAATGGTGATGTCCAATCTGCCAATGGCATTAAGAAAATTGGTGTGAAAATACGACCAATTCAATATTTTGAGGGAGAAAGAAACCCATAATAGACAAAAATTTACTGGTTTTTTTACTTAAAATAGCATATCAATATTTTAAATTTATGGGTTTAAAGACCAGTTCAATGTCTAAAAATTATGAATTTACACCACATGTCATAGTTCTAAGCCAACTCTAAGTTGGAACTCAACTTTTATATATATATATATATATATATATATATATAAAAGATATGATTTCTTTGAAATTCTCAATCATCCAACTCTAAAGAAAACAACTTCAGTAGTCAAAAAAGAGAAACGTGAAAAATAAATTATTAAGATGTTCAACATTTTATCTAAATTTGAATCATGTCTTCTTCATTTATGTCATATTTCAATTAAATATTCAATGTGATGGGCTCCATCTATTAAAAACAGAATTTAAACCAATGTGTAAAAATGAATGTTAAAGTTTGAAAAGTAAATTAATTACCTATTTCTATAAGTGATGAGTTAACATTGATGAACATTTCAGATATTCTTATTTCCTTGCTAAGTAAAGATCACATTGTTAGAGTCTCTTTCTCTCCAAATTAATTACACTAGCTCATAACCTGTGCTATGTGTGAAATTCTTCATTATAATTTAATTTCAAAATTTAATTGCATCTTTATCATATTTTTCATTATAGGTTAAAAAAGGCGTATAAAAAAATATATCACCTTTTTCAATATGCAAAAATACTAGGATTTAGGTGTTTTCTTGAATTTAACGGAATTTGCAAATATACTCATACCTAAATATTTGAAAAAATTTATAAATTTTTTTAAAAAAATAAAAATAAAAATAGAGGTATTTTGAGAATTTCGATAGTATTTAACGGAAAATTTCTAACTAATTATTGAAATTGAAATATTGATACTCTAAATTGACACTTTTTAACGTTTCGTTACATTTTTTTTTTCTTTTTTTGTTCTTTTTTTAAAAGTGATTAAAGATTAGGGGTTATAACTTTTAAGTGAAGTTTTCCATTTAAATTTAGTCTCTATAGTTTTGGAGAGTAGTAATTCTAAGACCATGTCACATGCAAGCAAATGTGTATATATATATACCCCAAATTCCAAAAATAGCTAATTAATAAATAAATAAAACAATTGAATAAGAGTAGGACGATATATCTTAAACTACTATAATTTGCGAAACCCTATCATGCGTCCGAATTAATGAGACTTACTCTCATGGGAACGTTGCGGCCTCGGACAATGTTTTTTATTAAATTGTCTTAGAGCGTATGTAGAATTGTTTTAATAAGCTTAAAAAATTGAGTAATTATTGAATATCACCTAAAGATGCAACTTTTCACCACCTTGTCTATGTGGCAAGGTGGTCCCCTACCGTAATTTATTTTTAAAAAATAAAAAAACTCAAAAAGTAGTGGGGGACCACCTTGCCACATAGGCAAGGTGGTGAAAAGTTGTATCTTTGGGTGGTATTCAATCATTACTCTAAAAAATTAGGTAAATGTATAATAAATTCTTGGGTAAATGTCTGACTTGAAATTATTCCTTCACTTTTTAATTTTTAAAATTATTTGCTTGAGTTTTCAACTATTCTAAATAGATCTCTTTGTGCATTTATCGTCCAAGTTTACGGTAGACCGTTATTGTCGTATCAGCATTTTTGCAAAACAATTTTTAAATAACATTTTTTTAAATAATTTTATTAAAAAAAAAAATGAGGGACACCCGCCGCTGGTAGTGGCATGCGATGGGTTGCCCCCTTGGGGTGCCTCCAAGCCACCCCTGGCAATCCACTCTCTCTTTTTTATTCTCTCTCTCGCCATGGACAGGGGTTGCTTTTCACCACTATTAACCATTAAATCACCACTTATCTTAAAAGTTTAAGCTCATAAAAAGAAGTAAATTTAATAACTTAATTAATACTTTAACATTTTCCCTCAAGTCTGGGTTCCATGCGTTATATTTAATTAAAATTGGAAGTAAATAATAGAGTTAAAGTTCGAACTCAAGACCTTTAGTTTTAATATTATATTAAATCACAACTTATCCTAAAATCGTAAGTTGACAGGAAAATATAAATTTAGTAACTTAATCAATACTTTAACATTAACTTCGATCAAAGTGGCTTATGGGCAGCTTCTTGAGAAAAGATCTCGATATTTCTCCGCAGGTCACTCTCATGTCGGTAGAGATTCAGGAGCAGCATGGCTTGATGAAGACCTACGAGATCACCGTTAAGAAACTGGAGGGGGAGGTTGAGCCCAAGGACTACAATGTCGCTTCGCTCAAGAACCAGCTGCAGCTCAGCGACGTTGTTGTGTTCAAAAAGTTGTTAGAGAAGAGGCTAAACTCAAGTGGGTCTTTGTCAATGTTTGACGGTCTTCAGCTCACCATTAATATAATATTTCATCCAATTTCTTCACTACGCCCTAGATCCATTCATAGCTTGGTGAGGTTGATGATTATAGAAACTGATAATAAAATAAAGAGTTAAAGGAAAAAGATAAATACAGAGATTAAGGTGGTTTGTTTTATAGTCTAGAGGAATACTAGAGAACACTAGGAATAGCATAGATGTAATTTTTTTTAATTAAAAAATTACAACTATGCCATCCAAAATGACATAGATGTAATTTTTTAATTACATCTATGTCATTCCAAGAGAACACTAGGAGAATACTAGGAGAACACCAGAAGATGTTCTAACATTTCTCACATGTTAAAACTATATAGGTTACATGCATCTTTCTTCCTTATAAATTATAATATGATTTGAATACAATATTCTCTATTTATAAAGTTTTACATGTGTTTGCATAACTTTAAACACAAATCAAATCCTTTAATTTCAGATAATCAAATCATTTAAATTCCTTGATTTATCATTCATGGGACATAATGCACAATAAAGCACATCAAGCAGAATTAGGAAAACAATTATTTACTGTAATTAATATATAGATACCTAAGAATATGCAATAGTCTTAATGTACATGTCTTAAACGTTAGACATTCACCATGTATATATTTCCTTGAGCATTACAGCATTTTTCAGGCAATAAACATCATTCCTCAATTATTTCTCTCTTCTTTAATGGTATCAAAGCTACTCGATATCATGCGGGGAGAGAAATAGCCTTTGTGCATTTCATTTCTGTCATGATAGTAACAGCTGGATGAAAAAGGAAACGGATCATCTTCATTTCAAGTGAAATAGAGAGGAGCCGGTTAGTTATTTTATAAGGGATAAAATTGTTATTTTAATTTTTTAGATAATTTTACCCCATGTAAAACAATTAATCGGCTCCTCTCCATAAGCTACTGCACTCTTTTCCTTCTTTAGCCTTTGATTGACAGCTTCTGCAATCTGCATCCTTACTAGGCCTTGGATTAAATGTGCAATTACAGGTTGATATCTCATAATCTGTGATTGCGTGATTGGCGCACTCTTTTGTGTTGGGACATAGGCAGTGTTGACTTGATTATAAGTTTCTGCCTTGTCGCTTGTCTCAGCAGGTCTGGTTAGACCGGAGACATGATTATTACTAACAGTTTCCTCTTTTTCCTTTTATCTTTTTATTTTATTATTAGTTTTTATAGTGAGTGATCATGACCTTTTCACTGTTTGATATGTGACCTAGCTAGCTTGATCCAACAATTTTCTGATCGGGTTTATTTTGTGTTCTGGTGCAAAGAAAAATGACGAGAGAGAGAATCGCATATAGAGAGAGAGGGATGCAGGGGTGGCCCTCAGGCCACTCCCAGGCGGGGCACCCCACCGCTGGCCACTACCAACGGTGGGATGCCCCTCACTTGTGGTATTTCATGAATGAATGATTGTTACTTCTGTTTTTCATAAGTGAATCACTGTTACTTGTGGTATTTCTTTTAGTGAATCATTTTTTATAAATTTATTTATTTTAATATAAATGAATCATTTTTACTTTTGGCTTCGTTTTTTTGTTTTTTCGCTTTTGCGATGTTGCTTAATTATTGCTCTAGGACTAGGAGTCTACGACACTTTTGGAATGTAATTAGCATATCTTGATCATTCTTCATCAGGATTCCCAATGGCCCGGGGAAAGTGACATGGAATAATTTTCACTATGCGTATGTGTTTATGGGTAATGTTTTCTATGCCACAGACGGACACGTGATCTAGTGAAAGACTATTTTTTGGCTGCCACCGTTTGTTTATATAAGAGTATTTTAAGAAGTAAGTACTATTTTAACTATTCCAAATACATATTTTTATTTTATTTTAATTACTATATTTTCAATACAAACTTTAATTTATTGGTTTTTTACTTCAAAGGCCAAATTAGTATTTTAAATTTATGAGTTTAAAGACTGTTTAAGTGTTTAAAAATTATGAATTCACACTACATACATGTCACAATTTTAAACTAACTCTAATTTGAAACTTAACTTTTATATATATATATATATGATTCCTTTGAAATTCTCAATCATCCAACTCTAAAAATGTATTTAGTGCAAAGAAAATAGCTTCAATAGTACAAAAAGAGAAACGTGAATAATAAATTCTTAAGATGTTCAATATTTTGTCCAAGTGCTTTGTAAAAAATGTGACCAAAAGATAAAAGGAGACGGATGGGACGCGTGTGAACAAAATCTGTTGGTACTCATTCTCTTTTGGGAGATGGATCGCATGCATTCTAACTTGCATAGTAAGAGAGACTAATCAAGGTGAAAAGAATTGTCAAAGTAATTAGTTGGAATACAAAAATGGTTGATCACATGGATGGCCCGCTTGTCCCAAAGAATTCCACATGTCGCTTGTCCTCAAACTGTCGCATTCTTGGATCTTGCATTTTCCACCGACAAACGTTGAAGTTTTGAATATATATGAAAGACCTCACACTTGATTATAAGGAATACAGTAATAATGGAGTCTATAAATTGCAGAACCTGATCGACAGTTTGATGGAGAAGAAGATGAATGTGAAAAGAATTGTCAAAGAATACAAAAATGGTCAATCACGTGGATGGCCTGCTTGTCCCAAAGAATTCCACATCTCGCTTGTCCTCGGACTATCGCATTCTTGGTTGTTGCATTTTCCACCGACAAACACTGAATTAATATTAGAGCGAGTAACTCAGCCCAATTTAATTGAGATCAAGTTAAAGTTAAGTATTGAATGCTTTAATGAAGATTTCTTCTTTAAGGCCCACTAATGAATGCATGTCATCTCTCGTGTCCTGTTCGAAATAGGATTATCTTTCAATTTTAATTTAAAGATGATTTTAAAAGTCACATTAATTTTGAGAGACAAAAAAATGATACAAGGATGATATGTAATATTATTTAAAATTTTTTACAAACCTATTCGTAGAAAATTTGAGAAATCTAACTAGCAAAATAATAGCACAATCACTTACATTACATACGCTGATATGCAACTTATGAGTTAAAAGTGAATATGGGTATTCAATTGATTTTGAGGGCCATTTCCATTAATTGCAAAGCATGCAAGAAATTCAATATTGACTCATACACATACACAGCAAATACACGTGAGTACCTTCCATGGATTCTTAATTGAATCTTTTTACTTAAATCCATCAATACCCTATTTTTATTTTATTTTTAAAAAATATATATATATATATATATATATATATATATATATATATATATATATAAAACAGGCGAAATAAACTATCTGTAGGTGTTCTTGTTGAGCGTGGCTATAATAGCACATCCTCGATTGGAGACACACATGAGGGGTCTATACAGTGAGAACTGTAAGTGTTCTGTCAAATTTGATTAAACTATAGTTTAATCTAGCTCTATCAAGACATCAATGTGACCCACCAACCTAAAACGGCTAATACTAATAAGATTAAAAATTTTGATTATTTTAAAAGTTGAACTCTCATCTTAATTAATACATACTCAACTATTTTGAAAATTTACTTGAAGCCAATGAGTTACAATGACTAATGGTAAATCCATCAACCCATCAATACCTTTTTAGAAGCAATTAAGCCTACCATGTAACTGTAAGCACTGTGATACTAGATGATTGGCAACTTCAATGCCTGGTATACGCGGTTTTGAGCTAAAAATATGATACGATTTATAATTTTTGTATATCTTTTGGTTTAACTTTTTTTTTAAAAAAAATTAATAATTGTTAAACCTATTTTTGTACATGCAAATCTTACATGTATAATAATTGATTTTCTTTTTCTTTTTCTTTTTTTTTTTTTAAAAAAAGAACAAATTGTTATAATTTAATAAAAATTATACAAAAATTACAAACATAACATACCTATGTAAGTAATAAATTACTCTGGATAGATATCCTTTTTATGCATGTGTAAACCACTGCAAACTGTTTGCAAACTGATTATCTTGAACTACCACATTATTGAAGAAATGATTGCAAAATGACAAAATATGCTGAAAAACAAGACCAATAATTCCCAACTCATCGGATTTCGTTCCTTTTTGTTCTTTCTCAACTCCTGTTCTTTTTTAAAGTGGGTAATGTTTGAGAGAAGCAGAATTTTTGAATTTCATCTCAAAATTCTGCTTTACAATGGCATACTTGTAATTATTATAATTACAAGTATGCCAAATTCCGAAATTATGTTTCTCCGTAGCACTGCCCTTTTTAAAGTTATGCCGACAAATACTACTATATTTCATTTTTAAATAAATAAAAAAAGGTATTATTTTGTCCCGGTAAAGTTATATTATAAGTGTCCACGTGAGATTACTGTTATTTTTAGAATATTATATTAGATAATTATTTTTTGTGGATGCTCGTTTTTCATTTTTATTTTATTTGTTTCTTGTTGAAAGCTAGCTGCCCCACCTTGGTCCTTGACAAATGGCAAATGGACGTAGTGGTCTCTGTCATGCATAATCGATATCCAACGAGTCGCTCCACGTTTCTTATATATCATGCAGCCATTGATTACGCAATAGCTCTCTCATCCCATGACATCACGAACTCAACATCATCATCCATCATCCATTTAATCCGACAAGACCCGGGACGAGGACAACTACCAGCTGGCAGCTACTCACAAACCAGCGCCGGTTCAAGATATTTTAAGATGTAGGGTATGTTTGGAAACGCCCATGACTGGGCAAGAGCAGTGGGAGAGAGACCTTTTACATTTATTTTATTTTATTTTTACAATTTTCTACAACAACCGACATCAAAATTATCAACTAATTATTCTGTTATGCACAATGCATTACCAAACATACCCATATGAAAAACCTTTGCACTGTATAACAAGGTTTGAATATATATTCACAGCTTTAAATATATATGAAAGACCATTGCACTCTATTATACGGAATACAGTAATAATGGAGTATATAAATTGCAAAAACGGTGAGAGTTTGATGGAGAAGAAGATGAATGTGGATGGAATTCTGAAATTTAGTAGATAAGAGCTCTTCGACATGCTGAACTCTCCAGGAAATAACTCATCATCAATATTCTTTTTCTTGCCTTTTCACGATTGCAATTCCCCCTAAATAACCAATTCTCTTAAAACATATTCTAACAGAATCCTACAGCTGTATGATTCCTTAAACGCAAACAAAGCTGAATAAAACACAACCTGGGCGCATGTTGTATATGATATCAAAAGCCCAACTCTACAACATAAACACAAGCTGGAATTGAAATAAAAAACGCATATTAAAGTAACATAAAACGCAGTTGGTGGGCACTCCATACAAGCTTCTTGCTTGGGATGACACTCCATACAACCTCACCTCGATCTCCCTCTGCCATTGTCAAGCGCCCAAAGCTAAACATCGATTTTCTTAAATTACTTTTTTGAATTTGAGAGAATTTGAACCGGTGATTATGAGAGAACACTTATAGAACCTACCTAACTAATTAAATAAAAATTCGAACAAATAATTATAAGAGACCAAATCATTAGGCCAACAAAGACTAAAAAATTGAGTATATAGCCCACTTGCCCTTTTTTTCTTTTTTCTTTTTTTTCTTTTTTCACTACAAAAGAAAGATTTTTTTCTTACATGCCGTTCGTGACGTGTCAGAGGGTCTAACACATCACGAACGTCTACTGACTTGTCATTCCTGACATGGATGACACGTCTTGAAGCCAGCAGTCACGAACCTACCATTCCTGAAATTGTAAATTGTGCCATGTTAGCCGTTGCTGACATGGCAATTTTACCATGTTAGGAATGGATCATGACGTGGTAAAATTTACCACATCTCGATAATTATCAACATGCTAAAACTTACCACGTCATGATAATAATGACAACATGGCAGAATCGCCACGTCGCTAATTTTGGTGACATGGCAAAATTGACATGTCACCATCATTAACGACGTGGGAGTTTTACCGCATAACCAATATTAGTGACATGGCATTTTTGCCATGTCAATAAAATTAGTGACGTGGCAAACTATCACGTCATAAAATTGGTGATGTGACTGTTTTGCCACATCACCAATATTAGTGACGTGGCAAAACTGCCACATCATCTAAACCCCAAAACCCAAAACCCTAAAACTCTAAACCATAAAACCCTAAACACTAAAACTATAAAACCCTTAAACCCCACAACAATTACATTGAATCCATCAATAACCACAACAATTTACATTTGCAAAATTTATCAACAATTTCAAAAATTTGTTAGCAGTTTCAACAAACATACAATATATAAAATGTGCCATAGTTATGAATTAATTAATTATAACACTAACAATACACAAGTTATATACAAATTAAATAAAAAGAACTCAAAAAAATTACAATCTGGCCAATTCTTCATGCTCGTTCATTTTCGTTAGCACGATGTGCAGGATCAGGTGACAGATGCACGGCGGGCGTAGAAATACCTGCGAATGATAAAACAAACACAGTCAATAAATAATTTTTTCAAAACTAAAAGTACTTATTCATGCTCGTTGATTTTTTTTACCAGTACCTCCAGGAATGAGTGATGGATGCACAGTGGGTGTGGAAATACCTTGGAATGATAAAATAAACATAGTTAATAAATAATTTAAAAAATAAAAGTACTTATTCATGCTCATTTATTTTTTTTACCAGTACCTCCAGGAATGGGTAACGGATGCACGGTGGGCGTGAAAAAACCTGCGAATGATAAAACAAACACAGTCAATAAATAATTTCAAAAATAAAAATACTTATTCATGCTCATTGATTTTTTTTACCAGTACCTCCAGGAATGGGTGATGGATGCACGGTTGGCATGGAAATACCTGCGAATGATAAAACAAACACAGTAAATAAATAATTTCAAAAATAAAAGTACTTATTCATGCTCGTTATTTTTTTTTACCAGTAACTCCAGGAACGGGTGACGAATGCACGATGGGAGTGGAAATACCTACAAATGATAAAACAAATACAACTAATAAATAATTAATATGATGGAATGCATATCAAGTCCTAAGCACCGAACAACGAGAGAATGTACACAAATGTAATCATACCTACTAGACCACTACCAATAGACAATTTCACACCCACAAGCAGCCCACTACCTCTGTTTGGCACTAGAGACTGGGGATTTGTAGGTGTCACTATGGTCGTTGAGGTAATGACTAACTCAAGCTTCTGAAGTATATACACAAATGTAAACCCTATCCCTACGTATATACTATATATAACACTTATCTAGGGTTACGTGGATGAAAAAAAAAATTAGAGAAATTGTGTATAATCGTTCCTGGCAAAATAGAAAACAATCGAAAAGAAGGGTCTAAAGGTAGCTTAATTTTCAATGTTCAAAATTTGGTTGAATTGTGACTCGTTAATGACTTCATCCATATAAGTAACCCTACTAAAGAGAAAAATGTTTTGACATCGAAGGAAGAAAAAGCGGTCGTTTTATCTGATGAGGTGAATGGACTTGAATCTATGAATGTTGAACCTGCAATATGAAATATGAGATCGATCACAATCATTCCAACATGAACACAAATTAAAGATAGAAATTGGGGTTACGTGGATGAAAAAAATTATAGATATTGTATATAATTGTTACTGGCAAAATAGAAAATAATTGGAAAGAGGGGTCTGAAGGTAGCTTAATTGTCAATGTTCAAAACTTGTTTAAATTGTGACTCGCTGATGACTCCATCCATATACGTAAGCCTACTTAAAAAAATGTTTTGACATTAAAGAAAGAAAAAGCAGTCATTTCATCTGATGAGGTGAATGAACTTGAATTTTTGTTAGCTGAACCTACAATATAGTGAACCTGCACTATATTACTGCTATATAGAGTATACTATATAAACCCTAATCCTATATACTATATATAGCACTAAACCAAAATATAAAATTTATATTTATAGTATACTATATATATATATATATGTGTGTGTGTGTGTGTGTGCGCGCGCGCGCGCGTGCGCACGCGTCACCATTTGTTCAAAATATATTATCTAACTCAAGCAGAGAATACAAACCTAAAAAAAAAGATGGAGTTGCACACATTCTCCTGTAATCTAGGCAGTTGAGAAACCCTAACCCTACGTATACTATATATATCACTTATAATCTAGGGTTAGGGTACACAAAAATAATATATTATTATTATTATTTATTATTTTCTATACTTTCCCTAATTTCATGTCGTTGTGAATATTATATAACTAACATATTGGAAATGTTAATTGTGTAGGAGTACGCCGCTCATATGAAGGGTTTGCGACGTCTGAATGATACACCAAATCGTTGAAGCGCCAAAAGCTTTGCCAGGGTGTCACACGAGGATGTATGTATACCAAATTTAATTTACCCATATATATATATATATATATATATATATATATATATATATTTCAATAACTAATTAATGGTATATGTTTCTTCCTTGCAGGCACAAACGTCTGTCGGCACTCGTTCGACCCATGCAAGCTTTTTTGTTAAATCACACAACATAAATGATGGAATCTATCCAAACGACATAACACCGAAAAGATGTGTATGTAAAATGCTCTTTTGTTTATTAATTATTTATTTACAATTGACATTTGTCCGATGCTGTCACTGAAGGGACGGTGCGCTGGCTTCCGAGCGATGCGTATGCCCTGGCATTTGGGAATAAGCTCGAGTACTCGGGCAGGGTTAGAGAGGTTGAGAAGAATGTTAGGCCTGTCCCGAGGACCACACAAACATACTATACCCCCACACAGGGACGATCTCAGCATGCTAAGCACTCCACCCCGGTCTCGCAAGAAGAAATCAACCAAGCTTGCGCTTTAATATTGGAGGCTGAACGGGGAGCTCGTGTAGCTGAGGTTAAGGTTATTTTAGAGAGAGAGCGCAAGGCGGCAGAGGAACGGTTCAATGTTTTGTGGGCGAGGTGTGAGACTAAGTTACGGTCTCGTTTGAGCCACAATACGTCAACTACCCAGCCTCTCAGCATACCCTCCCGCTTGTCACAGGTGATGCACCTCACCAGCTTGTGAGATCATCTGTGGGTATTATATCACATTGTTTGTTAATTTTATTTTTATTTTTATTTTTTATTTTTTATCATTCGTAGGTTCTGCGGTTCAGGCTAATACGGTTCAAGACCATGGTGCTACCCATACGGATCAGACGACAACTACTGATGTAGATAATCGTGACAAATCTTCCCCTTCAGAATAGTTGCATTTTTTTTTTTTTTTACAAAAACAATAGTTTTATTTTTTGAGTGAGACTGAATGATTGTATATATTACAAAGGTTGATTGTATTTTGTTATTGTCATTAGTGTTTTGATTATTAATAATTATGCTTGTTGATAATCAATGGAAATATATCAACCGCGAAATATAAATATGGGATAACAAATAGTTAAAAATTATTTGTAGGCTTAAATATATACTTTAAATTTCCCAACTTAAACACTAAATACATGTGAATAATATATATACAATATTACTAATACGTAGGGTATAAATGGTTAATTAGGGAGGTTTAGGGTTTATATGCATATAAATATACAATTTTAACACGTGTCAAATACAATAACATGATAAATTTACACATTACTATAATTGTAACGTGATCTATAAATAGTAACGTGCACAATACCACGTTACTAGGTGATATATTAAATAATGGGTTAATTTACACATTATTCTAGAGTAACAAGTAAATTTACCACATTACGATGTAGTAACGCGTATATATTTGCGTTATTGTCTAGTAACGCATAAAATGTTTTAGGTTTTTGTAGTGGTTTTTAGGTTTATCCAGAACTGTTTGGTTGTACAATGTTTGTTGGACTACCCAACCTCCCAAAAACATGAATGAACAATAGCGAGTAAGTTTGGAAACTATTACAACTTGAATGCTTAAAAAATGAGAGGGGGAAAAGTTTCAAGCTGCCTAAGAAATTAATTAACTTCCTTATTCAACGTTGATGGGAAAAATTTCAAACAGATGCATTGGAACGCTGGAATCTTCTCGAACTCTGAATAGCATCCGGAGGTGTTGCTATGACGTCCGGACGGATGCAACCGTGAACTGTTCGAAGTTTCTTGACACTGATGGGAATCTAGACGGTATAACCACGTTGTCCAGACGGATGTAAATTAATTATATCTTTCAATAAGTGGTGAGTTAACATGGATGAACATTTCAGATATTCTTATTTCCTTGATAAGGAAAGATCACATTGTCAGAGTTTCTTTCTCTCCAAATTAATTACACTAGCTCATAACCTGAGCTATGAGTGAAATTCTTCATTATAATTTAAATTTCAAAATTTAAATGCATCTTTATCGTATTTTTCATTATAAGTTAAAAAAAGGCGTGTAAAAAAAATATATCACCTATTTCAATATGCAAAAATATTAGGATTTAGGTGTTGTCTTGAATTTAATGAAATTAATTTGTAAATATACCCATATTTGGATAGTAGTAATTCTGAGAACATGCATGTCACGTGCAAGCAACTATGTCGAAATAAAATATATATACCCTAAGTTCCAAACATAGCTATTTAATAAATAAATAAAACAATTGAATAAGAGTTGGACGATATATCTTAGACTCCTATAATTTGCGAAACCCTAACATGCGTCCGAATGAGACTTAGGGTCCGTTTGGGTTTGCGATTTCAAAAAGTGCGATTTAAAATCACGATTTTAAAATGTGCGATTTGAAAAAAGTGATTTTTAAAAACACAGTTAAGCGTTTGGCAAAATCGCAGTTTAGCATTTAAAATCGCAAATTAACCTTTAAAATTCTGCGTTTTCAAAAAAGCATCATCTTATCTGCGATTTGAAAAAGCAGATTTTCTGCGTTTTCAAATCGTAATTTTTAAAAACGCAGTTGCCAAACGATTTATGTTCTGCGATTTGGTTTAAAATCGCACTTATTGTCTATGAAATCGCAATCCCAAACGCACCCTTACCCTGGCCTATGGGAACGCTGCTTAATTTTCTTTTATCTTTTTATTTGATTATTAGTTTTTATAGTGAGTGATCATGACCTTTTCACTGTTTGATATGTGACCTTGATCCATATCAACGGTGGGATGCCCCTCACTTGTGGTATTTCATGAATGAATGATTGGTACTTCTGATTTTTTTTTTTTCTTATTATTATTATTATTATTTGCGATGGTGCTTAATTATTGCTCTAGGACTAGGAGTCTACGACACTTTTGGAATTTAATTAGCATATCTTGATCATTCTTCATCAGGATTCCCAAGGGCCCGGAGAAAGTGACTTGGAATAATTTTTTTTTGCGATAGTGCTTAATTATTGCTCTAGGACTAGGAGTCTATGACACTTTTGGAATTTAATTAGCATATCTTGATTATTCTTCATCGGCAAATGTTGGATGGGGACACTCATATGTCCCTCATCACCCATATATAATAAAAAAAATAAATTTTTATTAAAAAAGTTGGCTTTGATGAGACATCAAAGCCAACTTTTTAATAAAAAATTATTTTTATATTAAAAAAGGCTCACAGGGGACGGATGACCGTCCCCTGTATAGCAAGCCTCTTCTTCATCAGGATTCCCAACGGCCCGAGAAAAGTGACATGGAATAATTTTCACTATGCGTATGTGTTTATGGGTAGTGTTTTCCGTGCCACTGACGGGCACGCACATGATCTAGTGAAAGATTATGAGCTTATTTGACAAAAATATGTACAAAACATAATAGTGAGTTATAGGACCGGCTCTTCCATTAGGCGACTTAAGCGGTCGCTAAGGCCCCTAGCGAAAAAAGGCCCCCAAAAATAAGCATTAAGAGTGAAAAAAAAAGGTGCATTAAAAAAAAAAAAAAAACCCAATTATAGTGCACACTGCACAACGATTTTGCTAAAGAAAGGAAAAAAAAAAATGCATTAACTCTTCTTTGGAGACTCTAAATCGCAAGGAAAAGTCAACCATAAGCTCATAAACACAAGATTTTGCAAAGAAAAAATAAATACAGTGATTTATCTTCCTATGGATTAAAGAACTCTCACATAGAAAAACTAACCGTCAGATACATTGCATTATCTCTCCATTTGAGACTATAACTTCCGTATGAAAAAATCAATAGAAGAAGCAAATAGCACTTTTTATTTGTTTTGAAAAAAAAAAAAAATACAAAACAATCTCTCTCATCAAATTACCAAAAGTTTTTTTTTCTAGCAGCCAAGAAATAGGAGCTAGGAGGCGCAGCCCGCTTGACCTCCAGCTAACCGGCCTCTCTCCTTGACTCCTCCACTCCATTCGGCAATCTAGCACCCAGTTAAAGTGAGGTATTGAACTTATCTATGTTATATATATTTATTTATTTATTTTTGGTTTAAGAGCTCTTTACTTTGTTGTAGATCTTTTGTACAAAACTTGATCTTTTTTGATAGTCATTAAATGCCTACAGTCATTTCAAAGAAAACGTGTTGTTAGGATTCAGAGATAAGATGAAAGTAAAAAATAATTGATGTGATATAAAGTAGAGAGAATTTATATGGAAAGATGAAAAAATTTTGTATTGTAGTGAGTTTTTTTTTATTTAAATAATAATATAAAATTGTTGATGTGATATAAAAAGTAAAAAAATGTTAAGAATGTTTTGAGTTGATGTTTTTTTTGGAGAGGTGAAAATAAGGAAAGGGGGAGGGGAGGGGGTTATTAAACGGGGCCAAAATGGTATTCCTTTTTTTTTTTAACAAAAACTTATATTAATAATCTAATATTAGGAATTTGGAATTACGAAAAGATGCCAGTTTATTATTTTGTCAGTATAAATTAGTTACTAATTATTAAAAAAATGTCTTATGCAGGTTAAAAATGTTATATTATTTTATTATAGAGTAAAATGTCTTTGATAAATCAAATTCTATTGTATTATTCTTTTATGTCACCTTTTTATTTATAATATTGTTAATTATAAATGTATGCTAGAAATATATATTATTTATGCAAAGCTTTAAACAGAGAAGAATAAAAAAAATATAATTGAATCTAAAAAAAAATATGCAGACAAATTTATTACGAACATTAAAATATTAAATCTTAAAAGCAAGGAAAATAATTATTATATATATAAAGGCCTCGTCTAAAATTGTCGCCTTATGCCCCATAATATATCAAGCCGACTCTGGTGGGTTGTTAATTTTAGAATTAGTAAAAAGTGATGATGAGATATAAAATTAAAATATATATATATATATATATATATATATATATATATATATATATATATAAAAGAGTGAAAAAGTTTTAGATTGTAGTAAATAAAAAATTATTGATGTGATATAAAAAGTGAAAAAGTGGAAATGTTTTGATGTTGATTGGTATTAAAAAATATGAAAAATGAAAAAATAATTATATAAACAGTAACCTTACTATTCGGTATTGTTCAGTCCCTTTGCAAACAACCCCTATTTTTGGTGGCCACCGTTTGTATATATAAGAGTATTTTAAGAAGTACTGACTATTTTAACAATTCAAAATACATATTTATTTTTTAATTACTATATTTTCAATACAAACTTTAATAAATTATCTTTCCTAATCTCTACTTTCTGTAGTTATAATTTTTCAATGTTTTGAGGGAGAAAGAAACTCATAATAAATAGGGTTAAATATTCTTTTAGTATTTGAGTTTTAAAAATTTTAATTTTTGATACATGATTTTTAATTTTTATTGCAGATGGTATTTGGATTTTGAAAAAAACAAACTTAGTACTTCCATTAATTTTTTTTTCGTCCAATAAATATTGACATGTGCCAGAATATAAAAAAAAAATGGAAAATAAAAACTATTTTTTTTTTAAAATTAACTAAAAAAATAAAAATAATAAACTTTTTTTATAAAAATTAATGTCCACAGTGAGGTGGCTGGCCACCCCCATTTCATTGTTTTCGCATCAGAAAATACAATCGAAATCGGTGAAGTCGGACGGGGAAGAGAAAATTGTGCCGCCTTGCTGTTTTGAACAACGCTCGATCTCTTCAGTATTCCTCTTTTACTTAATTAAAAGCCGACAAAAGCTAGAAGAAAAGACCCAGCCCAAACCAAACCTTAAAATACGAATCAAGGGTGTCGCAGCTCTGCCCTTCAGCAGCAGCAATCCGCTGAGCAATAATGACTGTAAACTCTCTTTCCAATTACTATTACTCTAATTTTTTTTTTCATGAACTCCGATTTTTATAAAATTCAAATTGGATTTGTAATTACGATTCAATACTCAATTCCAACCCTGCTTGACAATTAGAGTTGTTAGTCTGATTCTTTTTTTTTTTTTTTTTCTCCCTTTTCTTTCTGGTTTTTGTTTTTTGGTTTGGGCTTTCTCATACGGAATAAACTATTTCACAGAACGCAAGAGGATGAAGACCCATATCACGTATGTTTCTTCCTACACTCTTCGATCAGTATAATTATGCATTACTTGATTATTTAGTTTTGTGTTCATCAAACTTCCTGTGGTATGTACCCGTCCGACTTCACCAATTTCGATAATGTTTTCTGATGTGATAAGGAGGAAATGGAGGTGGCCGGCCACCCCTCTATGTTGACCAAGGGGTACTGGCTAAGCCACCCATTTTCTTTTTCTTTTTCCAATTTTTTTTTCAAGTTTTTAATATTTTTATTTTGTTTTATTATTTTCAATTTTTTAATTAATTTTTGAAGTTTTTTTTTCTATTTTTTTTTATTTTATATTGTGTCATGTGTCAACCCCTGAGGGTTGACACGTGACAATCCGTTAAATATTGGACGAAAAAATTAACAGAGGTACCAAGTTCATTTTTTCCTAAAACTCAAGTACTATCTGCGATTACAAATTGAAACTCAGGTACCAAAAAATAAATTTTTTAAAACTCAAGTACTAAAAATGTATTTAACCCTAATAAATAAAAATTTACTAGTTTTTTACTTAAAAGACATATTGGTGTTCTGAATTTATGGGTTCAAAGTCTAGTTGGAACTCAACTTTTATATATATATATATATATATATATATATATAGATTCATTTGAAATTCTCAATTATCCAACTCTAAAATGTATTTACCACAAAGAAAACAGCTCCAATAGTCAAAAAAAGAAGAAGAGAAACATGAATAATAAATTATTAAGATGTTCAATATTTTGTCCAAGTGCTTTGTAAAAAATGTGATCAAAAGATAAGAGGAGACGGATGGGACGTGCGCGAACAAAATTTGTTGGTACTCATTCTCTTTTGGGAGATGGATCGCATGCATTCTAACTTGCATTAGTAAGAGTGACTAATCAAGGTGAAAAGAATTGTCAAAAGTAATTAGTTGGAATACAAAAATGGTCGATCACGTGGATGGCCCGCCTGTCCCAAAGAATTCCACATCTCGCTTGTCCTCAGACTGTCGCATTCTTGGATCTTGCATTTTCCACCGACAAATGTTGACGTTTTGAATATATATGAAAGACCTTGCACTTGATTATAAGGAATACAGTAATAATGGAGTATATAAATTGCAGAAATGGTGATCGAGAGTTTGATGGAGAAGAAGATGAATGTGGATGGAATTCTGGAATTTAGTAGATAAGAGCGCTCTTCGACAGGCTCAACTCTGCATGAAATAACTCAACATCAATATTCTTTTTCTTGCCTTTTCCCGATTGCAATTTCCCCTAAATAACAATTCTGTTAGAACATATTCCAATAGAATCCTACAACTATTGGATTCCTTAAACGCAAACAAGGCTGAATAAAACGCAGCATGGGCACATGCTGCACACGATATCAAACGCCCAACTTTACAACGTACATAAACCCAAGCTGGAATTGAAATACAAAGCACATACTAAAGTAACATAAAATGCAAATGGTCGGCGCCATACGAGCTCCATACGAGCTCTCCCTCCAGAATTTTCTAACGTCTTCCTGCTTCAGATGACACTCCATACGAGCTCTCCCTCTACCTTTGTCAAGCACCCTATGCTGCACTCGTAATAGTGATTTTCTTAAATTATTTGTTTGAATTTGAGAGAATTTGAACATGTGATTATGAGAAACCACTTATAGAATCCATCGAACTAAATAAAAATTGAGACAGAGACCAAATCATTAAGCCAACAAAGACTAAAAAAATGGAGTATATAGCCCACTTGCCTATTAATTTTTATTTTTTTTCTTTGAGTTTCTCTCTTTTTTTTATTTTCATTTTTATTTTTGAAGAGGTACTAAAAAACTTAATTGAAAAACTAAGTAATGTTCTTTGAGAGATGCTGAAAACCAAGGACTAAACGATATTGTCCTTTGTTCTTTTGAGAAGACAAGCCTTGGCAACTGCACACACTTCATGCACAAATAATTAAATATTTGGGCAGCGAGAGAATTTTCTGCGTCCAACACTGAAATGCAAAGTGATAAGTATCCTCTTAATTTATTTGTATGAATTTGAGATAATTTGAGAATATGATTATGAAATCTATTAATTTGACCAAATAAAATTGAACTGCAATAATTAAAAAGGAATATCAGAACACCGCATTAAAGTTGATTTTCATTGAATTTGAAGGTAGAGTTTTCCATACTAAGTATCTTCCCCAAAAGCAATTTAAGTTGCTAATGGATTTTCTTTCTTAACTACTTCATATTTCATGAATGAATGATTGCTACTTACGGGTTTTTTTTTTTAATTATTTTTTTTTGCGATGGTGCTTAATTATTGCTCTAGGACTAGGAGTCTACGACACTTAGGAAATTAATTAGCATATCTTGATCATTCTTCATCATGATTCCCAAGGGCCCGAGGAAAGTGACATGGAATAATTTTCACTATGCGTATGTGTTTATGGGTAGTGTTTTCTGTGCCACTGACGGGTACGCACGCGATCTAGTGAAAGACTATTTTTGGCAGCCACTGATTGTATACATAAGAGTATTTTAAGAAGTACCGACTATTATAACAATTCAAAATACATATATATATATATATATATATATATATATATATATATATATATATATATATATATATATATATATATATTTAATTTTAATTACTATATTTGTTCATGTGATTTTTAGCCTGGCGACGTGGCAGCCCCCCTTTCGTCTCTTCTCTTCGCCTGTAACCTGCAACAAAGCGAAGACTCACCGGGGGTTGGCCGGTGGAGCCTCCTTCGACGCCCAAGTCAGTTGGGAGAGTGAGAGAGAGAGAGAGTGATCATCTAAAAAAAAAAGGATGCATACCTCTTAGATGATGTATATTTATAGGCTTAATTTTACTGTTGCTGCATAGTAAAAAGTCTTGTTATTGCACAGTGTGAATAGTGACCGGTAAGGTGTGTAGATATCAGGCATGGTGCCCCATACTAATTCCAGACTTGATGTGACAAGTGCCAAGATCCTAATAAATGCTAATGATTGTGGTCATTCCCGACCAACCATATAATCCCGACTAAGCATATAATCTCGAGATCTTGGTCATTCCCGACCAACCATATAATCTAAGCACTGTACGACCCTTGTATACCCGAGTACTGTACATAGTCCGAACACCAAACAACCCGAGTGGGGGATAATAATTCCCCAAAAATATTTTCAATACAAACTTTTAATAGATTATCTTTTCTAATCTCTACTTTTTGTAGTTATAAATTTTCAATGTTTTGAGGGAGAAAGAAACTCATAATAAACAAAAATTTATTGGTTTTTTACTTCAAAGACCAGATCAGTGTTTTAAATTTATAAGTTTAAAGACTGTTTCAGTGTTTAAAAATTATGAGTTCACACTACATGCATGTCACAATTTTAAGCCAACACTAATTTGGAACTCAACTTTTATATATATATATATATATATATATATATATGAATGATATGGTTCCTTTGAAATTCTCAATCATCAAACTCTAAAATATATTTACCGCAAAGAAAACAGCTTCAATAGTAAAAAAAGAGAAACGTGAATAATAAATTATTAAGATGTTCAATATTTTGTCCAAGTGCTTTGTAAAAAATGTGATCAAAAGATAAGAGAAGACGGATGGGACGCACACGAACAAAATCTGTTGGTACTCATTCTCTTTTGGGAGATGGGTCGCATGCATTCTAACTTGATTAATAAGGGTGACTTTGTAAAAAAAAGTGATCAAAAGATAAGTAGATAGCTAGATGGGACGTGCGCAAACAAAATCTGTTGGTGCTCATTCTCTTTCGGGAGATGGATCGCATGCATTCTAACTTGCCGTAGTAAGGGTGATTGATCAAGGTGAAAAAAATTGTCGAAGTAATTAGTTTGAATACAAAAATGTTCGATCACGTGGATGGCCCGCTTATCCAAAAGAACTCCACATCTCGCTTGTCCTCGGACTATCGCATTCTTGGTTGTTGCATTTTCCACCAACAAACGCTGAAGCTTTGAATATATATATATATATATATATATATACACACGAAAGACCTTTGCGCTCGATTTTCTCAAATTATTTGTCCAAATTTGAGAGTATTTGATTTGGTGATGGATGGCCTTGATTCAAGAAGTTTCTCACTTGCACATGATGGATGACACATGTCATTCTCTCATTCTCTTAGCCTTTCCACCTTACCACCTTCTATCTTAGCCATCTAACCATCACTACTCTCATTCAACCCACTTCATCTTTTAATACAACCTTACTCCTTCCCAAGAAACATTATCATCATTTCTGATACAAATTCGTTGTTCTTCCTTGTCACATGAAAAGTTACACTTATCTTTTTAGTAAAGTGTGAGAATACTCTAGAGCACTTTTCTAACCTTTATGTATACCCTATGCATGCTTCATAGACTCTCATTTCATCATATTTCACCAAAACCTTCTTCTATCTTGTGCAAGTGTTATCCAACCCAATTTTTTTCTATTACTATATTATTTAATAAGGGATAATTGTATCGTTGGTCCTTGGAGTTGGCCTAAATTACAAATCACTCTCTATAGTAGAAAAAGTTCATGAAGGGTCCATGTGGTAAACTACAATTACGAATCACTCCCTGAACCTGTTTTCCGTCTACTAAGTTAACAGATTCTGCTAGTTTGTTACATCATACCTAATAGGAAATCAACTCGTGGCCACCCCAGGCATAGGGGAGGTCGTGCACCACCCCCAGACGTGGCCGGGCCACCCTCGACAACCACCCCTTTGCTATTTTCTATTTTTTTTTAAAATAATAATAATTTTTAAGTTTTATTTATTTATATTTTTTTTATTGTAATGGACATGTGTCGATTTCTTATTGGGTATGACGTAGCAAACTAACGGAATCTGTTAACTTGGAGAACGAAAAACAGGTTCAGGGAGTAATTTGTAATTTAGGCCAACCCCAGGGACCAATAGTGCAATTATCCAATTTAATAAATAAAAAGTACATTTTTCCATTTAGTTTTGATCTTTCTTCTACTTTTGATTGTGAGTCTTTGGGCTAGTGTAACTTTGTTGCACTACTTGAGAATATGTCGTTCATAATATTTGGACACTATATTTCTCTACATTGCAATCTTCCCACAGTAGTTAGAATAGGTCCGACCAATTCATTGGTCCGTAGGGACAAAGTCATCAAGTTGCTTAAATTGCCTATTTCTTTAGGAGTGATGCCCTTAGTATTGCAATTATCTACGTAAAGGTCTTGAATAGAAGTAGAGGGATTTCCAATAGAACTGGAAAGGATATCATTCAATAGATTATTTGACAAATCTAAAATGCTTAGATGTGCCAAATTTGACAAAGAAGAAAAAATGTTGAGCTTTGGAGAACGTTGCGGCCTTGGACAATGTTTTTCTTAAATTGTTTAAGAGCTTATATAGAATTGTTTTAATAAGTTTAAAAAATCAAGTAAAAGTATAATAAATTTTTGAATAAACGCGTGATTTGAAATTATTTTTTCACTTTTTAATTTTGAAAATTATATGCTTGAGTTTTTTTATTATTATAATAGATCTTTCTGTAAATTTACTGTCCAAGTTTACGATAGACCATTATTGCCATATTAGCATTTTTGCAAAATCATTTTAAAATAACATTTTTTAAATTATATTAATATTTTTATGTTGTGAATAAAAATTAATTTTTACAAGGTAATAGAATTGAATAAAAATAAAAAAATATATTGTTGAATTTTCGTATGCGCCAAATGCTAGAAAAATAATTTCCTTCGAAACATTTTTCGATAAAAAAACATTATTTTACTTCGACAGGGTATCTTAGACTATATATTGTACAACCCCGATTAAATTAACAAGCTGTACGTTAGTCAAAATTCTCATACTTTGGCAGCACATGCATGTTCATGGTATACGTAGTCTAAATATATGTAGTACGTAGTAAGACGGTAAGAGGAAAGATAAACAAACCAGTACGCATTATTAAGTTGATTCAGAATCAACCCCGCTATTTAAGCTCGATCTCGATCGAATGAAAGTCGTATAAGTTTCAACTTCCTGAACTGTGGACAAAAAAATAAACCACAATCAGCTACAGGGTCAAAATATGCACTTTAAGCCAAAACCTCTATTTTCTAGATTATAGATCTACACAAATATATTCTCAAATTTAAAAACCACCCACAATTTCACAAAATCAAGCAATGAATAAAAGACAGTAAACGCAAGAATTTTGGTAAATGAAGTCGACCAGTTTGTTTTCTACCAAAGTAACTCTAGAACTTCAATCATTCTTGTATCCTTTTTTTGGCGGCAAATGATAAAGAGAAATTCACAAAACAAGCACAACGGCAGAATCATGATGTCCAAATGAAAATGTTTAATGGATACCTAAACCTATGCAACTTAATCATCATAAGCCTAAAGTCTAAAAGACATGCCTAAAATGCATAATCTAGCTAAATGACATGCATCAAAGCTATATTCAAGCACAGCACACAAAAGTTTGTGAATGGAAGCACAAAACAATAACTCCCCCTAAATCAATACCTATTTTAACTCAACAAAAACAAAAATGTTAAAGCACCTTTGTCAACTTTTGACACTTAATGGTTTCATTCTCAAGATTCAAGAAGATGCACAATATGAGTAATATACACGAGGGATGTTCAAAAAATTTGATCCAATTTTCAACACATTGTGCCATCGATCGTGATTTTGAAATTCTAAACAACTTGCCCGATCGATTCACAACAAGCGAGTTGCGTTCAACAGGTTGTTAGAAAAGAAGCTAAACTCAAGAATGGTCTTTGTCAATGTTTGACAGTCTTCAGCTCACGAGACTCATTTTGACCCATTTCATCCAATTTCTTCACCATGCGCTAAGATCCATTCGTTGGTGAGGTTGATGATTATAGAAATTGATAATAAAATAAAGAAACAAAGAAATATGGAGATTAATGTGATTTGTTTTGTAGTTTATATTTACACGTTAAAGCTATATAAATTACTTATTTCCTTATAATATGATTTGAAAACAATGTTCTATTAATAGAACTTTACACATGTTTGCATAATTTTAAATAAAAATCAAATCCCTTGATTTCAAATAATCAAATCATATCACGGACAAACAACTGTGTCGATTTCTTTTTTTCTTCGACGACTCCCCGGCCAACTCTTCCAGCATAGCATCTCTCCAGCAAGAATAATTGAAGGCTTCAGCAAATAATTCAGGTTCATGAGAAGACAAGGACTCGATTCTATGTCCAAACATCATGTCAGCAGATGTAGTCACCATCATAGATACTCAAGATATTGTGTCTGGAGAGGTGGATAGATAGGACTACTAGTTGCTCAATGAGGACCCTAGCTTTATTGCCAGCCAAAAACCTTTATAGATTCCCCTAGTGAAGCCCCAGTCTCAAAATGCGCTAGTAAATAAACGAAAAAAGAAACAATTGAATAAGAGTACAGCAGAAAGTAATTAAAAAGAAACAACAAACGAAAGGAATTCATGGGTTGTGAGACTTGCATGTACAGTACAAAGTAACATATGTTCAACATTTACAGCACAAAGCATCAAATAGAAAGAAAGAAAGAAAGAATCCAAATCATAAAGAGATGTATGTACCCTATGTATGAACAACATCTATTCAATGTGTTGGGCTTCACCTATTAAAAATGAAGTTTAAGCCAACACGTAAAAATGAATGTTAAAGTTTTAAAGGTAAATTTACCTCTTTCTATATGTGGTGAGTTAACATTCACTACAAAAAATAAGCTCATTAGAGGCGACATGTGGCCGCTAATGGGGTGGTCACTAAAAGTCGAACGCTAATGATCAATAGTCGTGACCTCAAAAAGTCACCGCTAATAATAGATAAATAGCGGTGATAAATGTCGCCGCTAAAAATATTTATGTGGACACTAAAAAACTTTAAAACTTGACCCATATGTCGTCGCCAATGCTCTATCATTAGCGGCGACATACGGATTGCTGCTAATACTCTATTATTAGCGGCAACATATGAGTCGCCACTAATTATACTAAATTTCTTTTTTTTTTTTAAAATAAAACATTTTGTATGTCGCCACTAATGCTCTATTATTAGCGGCAACACCAAAGTGGCTAATAATCTTATTTCCTTGTTAAGTAACATTTCAGATATTCTTATTTCCTTGTTAAGTAAAGATCACATTGTTAGAGTTTCTTTCTCACCAAATTAATTACTCTAGCTCATAACCCATGCTATACGTGGGATTCTTCATTATAATTTAATTTCAAAATCTAAATGCATTTTCATCGTACTTTTCATTATAGGTTAAGAAAAAACGTGTAACAAAATATATCACCTCTTTCAATATGCAAAAATACTAGGATTTAGGTGTTGTCTAGAATTTAACGGAATTTGTAAAAATACCCATATTTGAATCTTTGAAAAAATTTATAATTTTTTTTTTAAAAAAAAATAAAAAAATAAACCGAGGTACTATTTTGAGACTTTTGATATTATTTAACGAAAAATTATAACTGATGGTTGAAATTGAAAGATGGATACCCTAAATTGATATTTTTTAATGTTTTAGTACATTTTTTCAAAAGTGATGAAAGATCAGGGGTTATAAGTGAAGTTTTCCATTTAAATTTTGACTCTATAGTTTTGGAGAGTAGCAATTCTAACACCATAATAGCGTACATTAAATTTACTTATGAAATCCCATATAAGGAATATTTTTGAAAATAAAATCTTGGAAAACGGTACATGGCCGTGGCTTAAAAAAAATTCAAAAATGAAAATCTCACCACCACTTAATGCTATATATATAATGCAAAAGAAGCCCTTATTTTGGTCTCATAAAGATTCACAACCATGACATTTTCATTAAAGCACAAAATTTTTATGCAAATCATAACAAAACCGATTCAACCTTTAAAATTTACTGGCTTTTTTACTTAAAAGACCAGATTAATGTTTTATATTTATGGGTTCAAAGACCGGTTCAATATTTAAAAATTATAGGTTTACACTACATGTCACAATTCTAAACCAACTCTAAGTTGGAACTCAACTTATATATATATATATATATATATATATATATATATATATATATATATATATATATATAATATGACTCTGAAATTCTCAATCATCCAACTCTACAATGTATTTACGGCAAAGAAATTAAAACAGCTTCAATAGTCAAAAAAGAGAAACGTGAAAAATAAATTATTAAAATGTTCCATAATTTGTCTAAGTGCTTTGTAAAAAATGTGATCAAAAGATAAGAGGAGACAGATGGGACGCGCGCGGACAAAATCTGTTGGTACTCATTCTCATTTGGGAGATTGATCGCATGCATTTTAACTTGATTAGCAAGGGTGACTTTGTGAAAAAAGTGATCAAAAGATAAGGAGACAGATTGGACGCGCGCGAACAAAAGCTATTGGTGTTCATTCTCTTTTGAGAGATGGATCGCATGCATTCTAACTTGTATTAGTAAGGGTGACTAATCAAGGTGAAAAGAATTGTCAAAAGTAATTACTTGGAATACAAAAATGGTCGATCACGTGGATGGCCCACTTGTCCCATTCTTAGATCTTGCATTTTCCACCGACAAACGCTGAAGTTTTGAATATATATGAAAGACCTTGCACTTGATTATAAGGAATACAGTAATAATGGAGTATATAAATTGCAGAAATGGTGATAGAGAGTTTGATGGAGAAGAAGATGAATGTGGATGGAATTCTGGAATTTAGTAGATAAGAGCGCTCTTTGACAGGCTCAACTCTGCATGAAATAACTCAACATCAATATTCTTCTTCTTGCCTTTTCCCGATTGCAATTCCCCCTAAATAACCAATTCTGTTAAAACATATTCCAATAGAATCCTACAACTGTTGGATTCCTTAAACGCAAACAAGGCTGAATAAAATGCAGAATGGGCGCATGCTGTACGTACACAATATCAAACGCCCAACTCTACAACGTACATAAACACAAGCTGGAATTGAAATACAAAATGCATACAAAAGTAACATAAAACACAGATGGTGGGTGCCAGCTCATAACTTCCTCCAGAATTTTTTAACGTCTTCCTGCTTTGGATGACACTCCATACGACCTCTCCCTCTGCCATTGTCAAGCACCCTATGCTGCACCATACGTTGCACCCGTAACAGCAATTTTCTCAAATTATTTGTTTGAATTTGAGAGAATTTGAATCGGTGATTATGAGATATTACTTATAAAACCCGCCGAGCTAAATAAAAATTCCGACAGATAATTATGAGAGACCAAATTATTAGGCCAACAAAGACTTAAAAATGGAGTATATATATAACCCACTTGCCTTTTAATTTATTTTTTTTTTCTTTGAGTTTCTCCTTTTTATTTTTATTTTTATTTTTGAAGAGGGACTAAAAAACTTGAAAAACCAAGTACTGTTCTTTGAGAGATGCTGAAACCCAAGGACTAAACGATATTGTCCTTTGTTCTTTTGAGAAGACAAACCTTGGCAACTTCACACGCTTCATGCACAAACAATTAAACATTTGGGCAGCGAGACAATTTTCTGCGTCCAACATTGAAATGCAAAGTGATTAGTATCATTTCAATTTATTTGCATGAATTTGAGATAATTTGAAAATGTGATTGTGAGAAACAATTTATGAGATCTATTTGACCAAATAAAAATTCAACTGGAATAATTAAGAAGGAATTGCACACCGCATTGAAATTGATTTTCATTGAATTTGGAGGTAGAGTTCTCCATACTAAGTATCTTCCCCATAAGCAATTTAAGTTGCTAATGGATTTTCTTTCTTGAACGTTCAAAAAGATAACTTTCGAAGAAATTAGAGAAAAGTTTCAAGAAAAAAATCTCTAGGTAGAAGGTGATCGAAGGTACTGTTGTCTCAAACAGGGAAAACTACGCTCATAAGATATTTTTGTGCTTCCACAGATGTGTTGCTTAAAATGTTTTGTTAGGGTTTCAAAAAAAAAAACAAAAGGAATAGAAGTTCAATTCACTCCAAAATCGTGGAATTCAATTTTAACCTTTAAACCCTAAGGGGGATTGTGATTAAGAAAAATGTATAATGTATGATATCAATAAGAGACTTATAACAAAAAATGGGGTGATAAATTCAATTGAATTCTAATAATTTCTACGTCGTGCAAGTCCTTAGAGGTAGATATATATCTTCAGAACAACTCACTCCCCTCATAAAATAATAATAATAAAAAAGGTATGAAACTTGTTTTGAATTTGAAAATGAATTCTAAGACTAGGATCCTCCCTGAGGGAGGTACCCTACTTTTAAGTCAACTAGCCTCTAACTTGTATTATGCACGAATTTGTCTTAACTTTTTCATAAGAGAAATCTGAAGTTGCCAAAGTTTGCGAAATAAGTATTTCATTGAAAACTAGAATAGCTACTACTAGGAATGAATGAATGTGAAATGGAATGGGTATTGGCATTCCTTAGTTTGGTTATAAAAGATATGTCCTACTTAGAATTGAATCAAAATTACTAAAAAACACCTCATGATATATATATTTTTTTTTCACTGGAGTGGCCAGCCACCAACAGAAGAACCTGGGGGTGGCCACACCTGGTGGACCCATGAGGTGATCCGGGGATGGTGCTGCCACGCTCAGTGCCATTGGAGTGGGCTTTGGCCACCCCCGAGAGGCTTCGAGTGTGGTATCGACCAACCTTGATGCCAATTAAAGGTGGCTAGATGATCCCAAGTGAGCACCGATAACGGTCGCACCACCCCCGAAGTATATAAAGGGTCCACCACGAGGTACTCCAATAGTGGTGCAGTCACCCCCAGGTTCTACTGTGGGTTGCCGACCACTCACAACCATTGAACGTTCTAATATATATCTTTTTCTTTTCTTTTCTTTTTTTTTTTTTTTTTTAATGGTTCTTTAAAACCAGAGGAGATGGGAGGAACTGAGTCGCCAGTGACGGCGCGTGTAGACCACGCCTGCACTGGAGACCTCCCTGCTACCGTGTGACACCGGGGACCACCGAAAACACCATCAGACCTAGCCAATGAGAAGCATTGGGCCGCACGCACTGGCCAGTGAGAAGCAGTCACTGGTGCATGCAGGCCACGTGCCGGTGGAGGGCGTCAGGAGAGGATGTGATTGGTGGCGGCTGAGACTGCTGGCAACGGTGAACTCAACTGAGGAGCATGTCATCCAAAAACTGGCGGAGCATAGATCTAGCTTCAAAGATGTTGGCTTGGGGAGAAAAAACCAGAAATGATAGAGGGCCGAAGATGAAGATCCGGCCTGGATCTTCGTCGACGAGATCCGGCGAGTTTGAATCTCCCTCTCTCGAATGGTTCTCTCTATTTTCTGCATAAGAAAAAATTGAAGAAGAAGATATGTAACATTGGAAGAAAAACAAAATCTGATATAAGGGCCGGTGAGACCTCATATAAGGGCAATTATATATATATATATCTGAAAAAAAAATTAGAAACGCGTTGGAAGGAATTTTCCCTCCAACGCATTTCAGATATGAGCAAATATCAAAGAAAGAACAGGAGCTACATTTGCTCCAGATGCAAGACAATACTGCTCTTCCGGATACAGAAGCCCCCATTAAGGAAGAGTTGCATGCCCTCGTGGAGTAAGAAGAGATGAAATGGAAATAAAGAGCCAAAGAAAACTGGCTCCGGTTTGGTGATTGCAACTCTAAATTCTTCCACACATGTGCTAATCAGTAGTACAAAAAAGATTTAGCAGCGGAATATATATTTTTTTTTTCAACTTAAAGCCTTATGAATTTATATCATAACACGTTGAGCTAACTGAAATACCTCATACGTTTAATATGAGTTTATTTAACTAATTACATCATAACATGTGTCATCAGTTACACATAAGCATTACATGAAAAGCATACATAAAAAACCTACAAAATACAAACATTTCTAAACATTTTACATACTAAAAGAATACAAATATTGATGATTACAAAAAAATATAATCAACTACATTATCATTAGCTCTAAATCTTTAACGTTAGCATAGTCCAATCCTTCACCTTTAGAACCTTTAGAGCCTGTACCAATAAGTATGTAATTGCGGATACTTCCACAATCACATACATGTAATTAAATTATAGTAAGTCAACCGTCTTCAATAATATGATGCTTATAAATTTATTTAGAAAGGAAAAACACAATGTAATATAACTCTATATTTATATTTATATGTATATGCAATTCATGATCCGCGGTCATGAGTTGAATATAAATATATCTATAAAGTAATGATGCAGTGATAGTTTTAATGCAAGTCTTAAAAGATCATCTTTCTTTCACTCCTCTCGTTGCAGTCTTATGCCTTTTAACTGGTTTCTAAAGTACCAGCTCCTCACACTAATAGCTTATTTGTTCACCCCGGACACCCCCGATTTTTTAATATTAATCTTTCACGTGTATCACACCCACTAGTGGCTCTGCCAGCTTTGTTGCATAACTTTATTAATTAAAATATATATATATATGCAAATTCACATGCACAAACAAATAAATAAATCCATAACCATAAAACTATTGAAAATCAACTGGTATCACACTCAGTGAGTAAGAAATACTCACAACTCTTTGGTGCAGTGCTCGTTGCTCATTATTTGCAATAACCATATATTTACGCATACATAATGTCATTATTATTACTCATAAAATCATTCTTAATTTAACATATTTAAGCCTTACACATTGATTTTTAGTGACAATTACCTATATATACGTATTTTCATAAATCATTTTAGAATCCATATCATTCCACACCTTATTTAAACATTCCAAAAATTCATTTTTCTTTAAACATTAAAATCATAATAATAAAATATACCAACAAAACAACTACCAAAATACCCAACTTAGCCGTGAACCACCCCTCAGGAAATACCATTCATCCACAAGTATTAGTCATATTCTGTTAAGTCCCAAAAGGCACGTTTAACTATTAAAAACTCCTAGGGTTTTAATTAAAACTATTTCTAATAACATATTAAAAATTCTCAAACCATTCAACCATTCGGCAATTAGCAAAACACTAATATAAAAATATCACAAATCAATCCACTCGACCAGAATGACAAAACACCCATGATCTTTATCAAAAATCAACACCAAATACTCAAATACCCATTCAGCCCATCAAACATCACACGGCCAACAAAAACAGGGAGGATTTAAGCATCAACACTTTAAGATTACTAATAACATAATTTCTAACATATTCAGTTATATCAACTACCAACTATCTCCAGAATTAATCACAACAGAAAAAAGAGATACACGGCTAAATCAGGAGAAATCCTGCTTCAAAGTAATTTCAACCATAACAGGGAAGATAACCAGAATAGGGAACACAACTAACACAAGGGAATCGGATCAAGCTTCAAAGAGTCCACTGGTTCGGTTCATCAAGGAAAAACACCCAACATCACAGTAACTGGCCGGAACAGGGCTTGGCCGTAACACCCAAATAACCCCCAAATCAGTCCATACACGGCCAACATCAAAATACCATCCAAAATCACCACATAGTTTCAATCGGCTAACATCAACCCAAAACCCATAAATTCAGTCAAAAATCAGTTCTTGCACCACTGCTTAGCTAACATACACACACACATTCAAAATTTCATACCACAACAGCCCCACTCCATACCCATGATCAGCCGAAATAGGGGAGATCACACCCCACACCAAACCGTCCGAACACACCAAAAACCAACAAGAAATTCACATTAAGTACATACCCATAAATCCATAATCAAACAACACAAAAATACTCCAGAATTTATCACTCAATCAATTACAAGAAATTACCCTTAAGAGTTTCTGAGAAGCCCATCGGAAATCATCAAAGGGATGGTTTTCTGCCCAGACGCCGGAAATCACCTTCTGCTTCGCTGGCGTTGATCCACCGGAAGGTCGGGTCCTGGTTCCCTCGGCGTCGACGGTCACCGGGTTCATCGGGTCTTCTCCTGCTTCTCCGGCTCTCCCTCCCTGTTTCATCTCTCTCTCCTGCTCGGTCCCTCTCTCTGTGTCTCTCTCGGGTTCTCTCCCTCTCGTCTGCATCTCTCCCTCAACCGATCTCTCTCTCTCATCTCTGATCTCACTCTCTCGGTCTCTCTGTGTTTCGGCCAGAGAAGAGGAAAGACAAGGAGAAAAGAAGAAGAAGAAAGAAGAGAGAGTAAAAGAAGAGAAGGGCGTGTCGGTCTCACCGGTCATTTAAAATTCGTTTTCTTCTTTATATTTAGAAAAAATTTCAAAAGAGCATAAAAAAAAAAACACTCCACGTCAGACACCTTATATTTACATAAGTTGCTTGAAAATTTACAGTAAAACTTATTATTTTAATAAAAGAAAACCATCTCTCCCTCCTCTCTCCTTCCCCCGTCCTCCATCCTCTCCGCCTCAATTCCATCGAAAATTTTCCGTTTTTCATCGGAAGTTCGCACCTCAAGCCATTGGAATCGCGCGCTCAATTTCACCGGCGTCGACCCAGCATTACCCACCGAAGATCGGACCTTCATCTCCAGTTCTCTCTGTGATTCAATCTCTCTCCCTCAAACTCTCTCTCTTGATCTCTCTCCCTTATTTGGTCTCTCTCCCGGGTTCTCTCACTCTCTTTGTATTGGGTCAGAAAGAAGAGAGGAAGGAAGGATCAGGAAGATGGAGAAAGGGAAAAGAAAAGAAGAGAGGGGGAAGAGAAGAAGGGTTGGTGGTGGGTTTTGAGAGAGAGAGGACGGAGATGACAAGAGAAGAGAGAAGAAAAAATAAAAATAAAAATAAAAAAATTAGGAAAGAGAAAAAATAATAAATTAAAAGTAAAAAAAAATGTATTTAATTTATATAGAGAAATATAAGAGAATCTATTGTGAAGTGTTTTTTTATAAGGAAGTAAAAAGTAATTTTCTTCCATAAATATAGGGAAAATAGTTGGGAGTCTATTAGGAGTGCTCTTAAGCAGAGAAGTGAGAACAAACTTGATCATCAAGTTTGTTTAAAACTAAATGATTAAGTTTTCTACTAAACTTATTGATTAAGTTATAAAATATCTTTATATATAAATATTTTTACTTTTGGTCCTTTTTTATTTAATCTATCTCACTAAAGTTATTATTTTATACTCTGCTTGTTTCGACGTAAAATGGTAAATATTTTCGATGAAATCATTTTCAGGAAAAATAATTTTCTCGAAAATATTTTCTAACGTTTGGCTCACACGAAAAAAAAGTATGAAAGCAAAAATGTAACTATCGCCGGAATCCGGCAACGTCGAGTCGCCCTGCTGGATTATGGAGAGTAGGTTTCAGATCAGGTCAGATCCGACTGGATCCTGGCCGGACTCCTCCAGATCCGGCCAAATCCTGACCATTTTGTCCAGATCCGGCCGGATACCGGCCATTTTGGCCAGATCTGGCCGGATTCTGGCACCGGCAGGATTCCAGCGGCCTGATGTAGCCAAACTCTGACGCTGACTGGATTCCAACAACTGACAATTACTGGATTCCGACAATCGGATATCAAACGTGCGTACAAGGACAAAAAGTTTAATTTCGGAAAATGATTTACAGTTTTCAAAACCGTAGATCGTTTTCTTAAAATTAAAGAAGTTTTTATAGTCAAACTAAAAATAATTTTCGTTGACCATTATTTTCATCCCTACCAAACACGGTAAAATGTCGAAATCATTTTTCAGAAATTATTTTACACCGAAACAAACGGAGCATTAAACCCATTTTGAGTCTAGTTTCTTTCATTATTAATATTATTCTCTCAATAATATTATTAAATAGATAATATTATCATACTGAATAATATTATGTCAAATAATATTTATGCACAATGATAAATATTACACATCAATTAATATTATCATATTAATATTATAATAACACCAATCGAACCAATAATATTATTATACTAATAATATTACTCTAATTTAACTACTGAATATACGAGTCTGTCTATTTAATTATTCAATGATATTATTAGAGTCCAATAATATTTCCTGTTTTATTAAATCGAATTTTATAAAGCTAATGAATATTTATTTTTCATAAATATTCATATTTATTAATTTGCCTTAATATTAGGTCTTAAATTTTATTTTAAGATATTATATTTTATATCTTAAAATCTGGGGTGTTATACTCTTGATCAAAAGGTTTCTCCACTGATGAACCAGAAACTGTTGGCAGAATTCACAATTGGGGAGAGTTTTGTTGCATTACATCAGATGCTATCACTGAAGGCCTCCGGGTCTCGATGGCTTCTCTGCATGTTTTTATTAACATAATTGGGCTACTGTGCACTATGAGGTATGTTCTGCCATCCTTCATTTTCTCAAATTTGGTGTGATAGATGCTGGGATCAATAAAACTCATATAGCCCTCATACCAAAAATATATTCACCAGGTATTGAAACTGAATTTACACCTATCAGTTTGTGTAATGTTATTTACAAGTTGATTTTTAAAGTTCTGGCTAATAAACTGAAGGTTGTGTTACCTGAAATTATTTCCTGTACACAGAGTGCATTCATCCACAAACGATTGATTACAGATAACATTCTTGCTGCCTACGAAACAATGCACACCATGCAAACAAGGATGTGGAGCAAAGTGGGGTATATGGGCATCAAACTTGACATGAGCAAGGCTTATAATTGAGTTGAATGGCCTTCTTTGGAGGCAGTAATGATTCGGTTGGGTTTTGATGAAAGATGGGTGCACTTGGTGATGACTTGTATTCGGACTGTTACATATTATGTGATAGTGAATGGAAATCCAATGGGGACTATAAGTCCTTCAAGGGGGATTTGGTAGGAGGACCTATTTCCCCATACCTGTTCCTCCTATGTGCTAAAGCTCTTAGTGCGTTACTCAACAAAGCTGAACAGAAGGGGGTCATTACTGGGGTCCTACTTTTCCTAGGGCCTCTCGGTTAAGTCACCTTTCTTTTTTTCTTTTTTTTTTTTGCAAATGATAGCATGCTTTTTTGCAAATCTAATTCAATGGAGTTGAGATGTTTGATGAGAATCCTTGGTATATACGAAGCGGGCTCGGGCAAAAACTAAACTTGAACAAGACTTCCATATACTTTAGCCAGAACACTAGCCATGAGAGAAAACAGGAAATTATGTTGTTATCAAGTTTGACAAAGGCTCATTGCATTGACACTTATCTGGGGCTGTCATCTTTTGTTGGAAAATCCAAAATGACAGCTTTTAACATCACAGAGAGGGTGTCCAAAGCCTTGGCAATTGGAAATTTAAATTTTTATCACAAGTGGGTAAGGAGGTACTTTTGAAGGTGGTTGTTCAGGCCATCCCAATATACAGCATGGGAGTGTTTCAACTCCCGGTTTCCTTGTGCAAGGAGCTGAATAACATGATGCGAAATTTTGGTGGAGACATATGTCTAAAAACTCCAATATACATTGGATGAGTTGCGAAAAAATTGGGAGATCTAAATCTATTAGAGGTCTTGGTTTTAGGAATTTATTTCTTTTTAACAAGGCCCTACTAGAAAAGCAAGGATGGAGAATTTTGTAGGAACCTTCATCTATTACAGCACAAATTCTTAAAGCCAAGTATTTTCCACACTCTTCCTTCTTGGAGGCTCCTTAGGGTCTTGGCCGTCGTTTGCATGGAGGTGCATCTTCAATTCCATGGATCTGCTTGTACAAGGCTTGATGTGGAGGGTGGGTGATGGTAGATCGATTAAGGTGTGGGGGGAAAAATGGCTGCCTACACCCACCATGTATACAATTCAATCCTCACCTAGAATCATTGCATAAAATTCTAGAGTAGCTTACTTGATTGATCAAGACTTGAAGGGATGGAAAGTAGACCACTTAAAGCAGTGTTCTCAAAGGATGAAGCTAAGGTAATTTCCAATATTCCTCTGAGTCCTCTATTAGCACAAGATAGATTGATTTGGAGGGGAAGCGTGCATGTAGACTTCATTGTTAGGAGTGCTTATCACTTGGGGAAGGAATTACAAGACCGAGCAAGGGGTAGTGTTCGAATGTGGAGAAGGGGCTGGATGTTTGGAAAGCTGTTTGGGCCTTGGAAGTTCCTAACCCTGCTAAATTGTTTATTTGGGGTCCATGCAACAACCTACTTCCTACAAGGGTTAACTTATTTAACAAGAGGGTGGTAGTTGTTAAAAATTGTCCATGCTGTAATGTAGAAGAAGAGATATCCTTCTTGCAATCTGGACATACCCGACTGCCCAGGATGTTTGGGGAGGAAGGTCTTCTTGTTTCCAAAAATGCTACTGTGAGGGTACAAATTTTCGGATGTTGTTTAAGTATTGTATGGAAAAGTTTAGTAGGGAAGATCTTGACTTCATGGCAGTGACAGCCCGCCGAATCTGGCTAAGAAGAAATGCCCTGGTGTTTGATGGAGTTTTTGCTCATTAGGATGTCGTTTTTGCAAAAGTGGCTGGTTCTTTGGATGAATTTAAAAAGGTGTAATAGGAAGGAGCAGGTTCCTCAACAGTTAGGTGAGAGTGCAACCCATAGCAGACAACTCACTTGGCAACTGATAAGTCTTGGAATATTATATTCAAGATCCCTTAATTTACATTTGTTATCCTTAGTTTATGTTGTACATATAACGTTTTATTTTATTTTAGTGTTATGTCTCATTTTTAGATCCTAATTGGAAACAAAAGCAAAATCATCAAAATTAGGCCTAAAAGATATCAAAGACAATGAAGATCAACTGAGGACATAAAGAGCCATCACAGCCACTGCCAAAATCGGATTTATCATCACTAGTAGAAAGTTGCTCGAGCGACAATGCGATCGATCAACTTTCGAAGTCGATCAATCAACCCTTGATATTTTCAAAAAAATCTGCAAATGTCTACATATTTTGTGCGATCCAGATTCATTTTCGATTTGTGCGGTTGAGAGAGGATGTTGACACCCTCTGATTGTGCGGCCACAACTCATTTTTCTTGATATTTTGTAAATCAGTTTCTCTATAAATAGAGATCCAACATAAGAGAGAGTCTTTTTATGCATTTTATTGGGTTTCAATTTCCAAGTGCATCCTTAGTGTAATTTCGGTGCTTTAGATTTCCTTTGATCATGGCATACATTGGCATATTGTTTGTGGGTATGTACTTAAGTTAATACCTTGCATATGGTTTTTAGTGTCTCGAAAAATCAAGATTACTTGTTAGATGGATAACGTGGGTATATATATATATATAAACTTTATTGAGTAACCGAACCTCTTGCCTCATTAAGCATTGAGTGTTCGGGTCAAAAGATGTAAGTTAATAATAAATGATTAGTTTGACTTCGTAGTTCTTTTTGACTTGAGTTATTAAGCCCATTGAGATGTTTTACATCTAGTACCCTAAAGCCATCTGGTTTGGGAGTCACTGGCCTAACACTTTGTACATAGGTCATTTAGAAGCTTAAATGAGTTGAGCATTGCACAACCATAATAAGTAATGTAAATAATATTAAAGTATGCATATGCCTCAATTATTCCATCTAGCGAGAGATATAAAAAATTTTGAGACATTGGAGAATGTATGTAGGTTATATTCTTTGAAAACTCCATAATTGTATGTTAATATCGAACTGCATCATTTTTAACATGTGAGATCTTAGCCGGCTATTTATAAACAAGTAGACTATGATTTTATGAACTGTGTGAAGATGGAGTTTATTAGTTTAAAATTGTTCATGAATTATGAACCATTTTTGTAATGATACTTCTTTTTATTAGGTAACATGTATATTTTGTAAAGATAATGTTTGTAGGTAGCATTTCTGTTAAACCTTCACGAGACTTCACTCGTCCACTAGGGTAGCCTAGGGGTTTAAAAGACTTGTTGCATGTGCTAAATGCAATCGCGTTTCCCACAAAAGAGGATGTAGATTAGTTGTTTATATTTTAATTTCTAGTTATAATGCTAGGGACTAGCATTATGTAAGTTTGGGGTGTGATAAGTCTTGAATTATTCAATTCAAGACCCCTTAATTTGCATTTGTTAGACCTAGTTCGTGTTGTATATATAACGTTTTGTTGTAGTTTTGTGTTATGTCTTATTTTCAGGTCTTAGTTAAAATCTAATTCAAAACATTTGAATTTGACCTGAAAATACATCAAGGGCAATTTGGTCATTTCTAGAGTTCAAGGTTGATCCTGAAAAGATGAAAAATCTTCCAAGGCAAATCGATCGATCGATTATTTCTTCAGTAAGAAATCGATCGATCGCATTATCAGTCGAAGAAAATCGATCGATCCAAAGTCGATCAATCGATTATTTATACAGCCGCGAAATCGATCGATCGAACTTGGATATTTTCCGAGAAAATCTTAGGATGTCGACATGATTTGTGTGGATGAAATTAATCCAATTTGGGCGGTTCTCTTAGGATGTCGACACTATTTTGTGCTGCCAAAAATCGATCTTTGATGTTTCATTTGTAAATTAAATCTCTATATATATGAGATTAGGTTTTAGGTTAGATTATGCATCTTTTGGAGATTTCGGATTTACTCAGGTGTATCAACTTAATTTTTAGTGCTTTTCATTTCCTTTGATACACGTTTTTTGGGCTTAGTTCCAGAGAACAACTTTCTTTGTTAAATTTCAAGTTCTTAGTTTAGTTTGCTTTTCTTTTTCTTTCTTTTCTTGTAATCCAAATTTTAGCAGTTAAATATAGTTGTTTTTTATTCATTTCCTTCTTATTTCTTTACTGTTTTTCATAGGTTTCATGCTTAGATTAGATTACATTATGCATAGCTAAATTAGTTCTTAGGGTTTGATCAAAATCCTGTCCAAATCATGAAGTGTTTTTGATGTTCTTGAGATTTTCTTGATATGTGTGATGATTGTGTAAGACTAGAGAATATCAAAACTCATGTTAAAAAGTTTTGATATCAATATTTCAATCTAATTATTCATGAAAAAATGATTTGCTTGTCTATGAGCTTTTCTTGGATTCTTGAGTAAAACCAACGTTCTTAGAAATAAGAACGATGCATTTTGCAATAGTTCTAATTTGACATGATGTATGATTACCTATTAGTGTCATCTTATAGGGTATGCTAGGGAGCACCGATCATTTCATACCTTTGGTAGTGTAAAATGTCTTTCCATTGTAGTTCAATCTTTACATGGAATAAATCAGTGCGAAACTAGATATCTTATCATTGTGGCCTAATTAGGGTTTTCATGTATTGTGTATGCTTATTAGGATGTGTTGTAGAGTAGTAAGGTAGTGAGCATTAATCACTCCACACTTTTCGTAGTGTAAACGTTTTTCAATTATAGACTAAATCTTTACGTGGAGTTGATTAATGTAAAACTAGGTGCTTTATAACTAAGTCTTAACGAAAGTGTTTTCACGTCGAGGGTCGTCGTAATGATTGACACTCATTACGCGCTCATATCATGCATGTTAGGAAGATCCATATAGACTTTAAGCATTTCATTGGTTGAGGATTGGACAAGATCAATACCCTAAGTTTCCTTCTAAGTTTGCTTTCATTTTATTGTTTTTATTACTTGATTTGTTGTAGCTTCAATTCTACAACCTTTGTTTTTACTCTTAAGTTAAGTTGAATACACTCTTTAAATATCTCGTTACGCAAAACAACCCATAATTTCTGTGGTTCGATCACCCTTACTATAGTAAAATTGATTCGTACTATTACGAGTGGTAAAACTTATAAATTTAAAATCCACGTGGTCGATTAGCACAACCATTTTTTAATCATCGGTGAAACATCTACCAGCAACCTCCTCCTAGTGGAGTAATAAAAGTCAACTGGGATACCTCTTTAAATAGTAAGGAAGTCAGGATTGGGATGGGTATGATTGCCAGAGATAGTATGAGAGTTTGTTTGGGAGCTCGTAGTGGGACTCAAGAGGGGATGGTCAATCCAAAAACAACTGAAGTGATGGCAGCCCTATGTGCTATGCAATTTAGTAAAAAAATGGGTTTCTTTGAAGTACTTTTTGAATGAAATGCAGCTCAAGTAGTTAAAGAGATCAATTTGGATCCTCATTATTTATCAAGGATTGGCCATTTCATAGATAGTATACACCAGGAAATGGGTTGTTTTCATTCTATTAGTTTTTCCTTTGTTCCGCGTGATTGTAATTCAGCTGCTCATGTGCTTGCTAAGGAGACAACTCACAATAAGGTAGATCTTAGCTGGTTGGAGGATACTCCACGGAGTGTTAGTACCATTGTAAATAGGGAACAATTGTGTCCTTAGATCCTATTTGTTGGGATCATGTTTTTTGGGATTTGAGTAATGAAAATGAGATGATTCTGTTAACAAATTAAAAAAAAAAATGTTAGGGAAAAAGAGAAAAAAGAAAAAGACATTTAAATATTCTTCCAAATAAATGCTAGAAAAAAAAAAGATAAGAAAGAGAGGAGAGAAGAGAGAGAAATATTTTTTATAATAAAATAATGTTAAAGGAAACAAATGTAGCACTCTTGATAGGGTTGTAAATTCGGCTGGTTATAACCGGCAGGGAACCCGTAACCATGTACTAACCGGCTCCGAAAAACTGGGAAACCGATTTGGTACCCGGTTATTTATAACCTGTAACAGAGTACCTGGAGTCGATTATCAGTTATTACATTCTTAAAAACCCGGTTATAATTGGGTAACCGGCTCCGAGTATATATATATATAAATTAAAAAATATAAAAAAAAAACGGAATTTACCCTGCTACCCTCCCCTTTGGACTCCATACTCCTCGAGTTTTGGTGGGATACAAAAATAATAAAAACTAAAACTATATGCATCAATCGTGGGAGTCTATCTGCACTCTAAAGGATGTACGTAGGTGGTCTTGGTCTCCGCTAAATGTATGTTAATAATATCCTAATTTTAAGGGAAACTAAACGCAGCTTTCTTGATGGTGCCTGTAAGTTTCATCACAATGTTAATACTTTAATTAGTTGGTTAATTATACTTTTGACCATTTAATAAGTTGTTCCCTAGTTACACCTCGCCTATAACCTGGTTCATAGGTTTCAACTCGTTAACCCGGGTTGCACCCAATTCATCGAGTCTAAGCCCTTTTAGGTCCAATATTCAACTCGGCCAACAGATTTCAGCCTAACTCGACCTAATCAACAACAACGACCCACGGGTCTCAGGTCAACTCAGGCCTTCCGGGCCCAGTTAGAGGCCCATAACAACCCATTCCCTCAGTGCTGGCGTCATCAGCTTCCTCTGGCAACTTCTACCGGTCACCGCCTCTGGCCACTGCCACCATTATCCATAGGCCACCACCGTCGCCGTTCACCGCTGGCAACACATTCGAGAACCACCGTTGTCGTCAGCCACTACCAACAACTTCCTCCAACCACGTCACTTGAAGCCTCCTCCGATGGTCTACTTTGGTAGCCTTATGCCGCCGTCCACCGGTCAAAGTCGGCAATCTTCTATTTGACCTCACGCTCAGATCATACTCTACGTCACACTCACTGAATCTTTTCCCATCTGAGCTCACATACATTTTTGCTCTCTTGCCGCACAGGGTCAACATCTGCTTAATCAATGGTTCTGAATTAAGGCCGAGCTCACTAGATCGATCCAGTTTCAATAAATTCCTTGCAGGTTTAATATTCCATTCCTTATTTATTGAAAGGTTTATTGTTCACCAAATTCCTAATCTTTCAATTCCATAAGTTCCATCTATTATAATACAATTTAACATACTTCAAAGACCTCTAATATCATGAACGCCCAGGTGCTTGCTGAATTACAGACGAGAGAAAGAGATCGATAGTAAAGCTAGATACTGCATAACTTATTCATTTTTCTTGCTCAGTATGCTCATTAAAATTCCTTCCATAAATTTAAACTAAGTAAACGAGAGAGAGAGAGAGAGTAAAGAGACTGCATATAACCTTTTTATTTTTCTTGCTCAGTATGCTTATCAAATTTCCTTCCATAAATTTAAGCAATGTAAACTGATCAGAGATAGAGATCCCAGTAGTAGTTGCTTAGCATGTACGTGATATTGAGCATGATTTGTTAGATAATTTAGCAAGACAATCGCACTGCACTGCTATCCTTCACAACAAATTATTTCTTAATGAAATTTGTGAAGCAGTAAATTAGTATATAGGAACCACTATGACAGTAATACGAACATATATATATATAGATGCTTTATGAATTGCAAAAATAAGCAAAACAAAATAAATATGATGTAATGGTAATCATGAAGTAGAGAAATTGCTATTGGCATGATGAGAACAACTATGATGCTGAAGATTTATTGTAGGAGGTTGACAACACTTACTATTAGAAATATAGCTAGCCGTTGCAAACTGAGCTTCAGAGTCTGCTAGCAGTCAGAGGAAACGGAGTTTTTGATACTAAACCTTGCTGGAGCGTTTGGCTACTAATTAACTCCATGCCACCAGATTTATAAAACAATCTTCAACATTATGTAGCAAGAAACATAATAAATAAGAGTAAACCCCGTATGAGTGTTAAAGTATTGATTAAGTGATTAAATTTAGCTTTTTCTATCATCTTAAGGTTTTGGAACAAGTGATAATTTAACATGATATCAGACTAGAGATACGTGTTCGAATCTTGACTTCGTTATTTACCTTTCATTTCAATTAAATATTTTACGTGTTAGACCTCACCTATTAAAAGGAAGTCTGAGCCCACACATGAAGGTAATATTAAAGTATTGACTAAATGATTAAATTTATCTCTTTCTATGATCAGCTTAAACTTTTAAAACAAATAATAATTTAAGAATGCGTGATTGCTTAGGGATGAAGAGGTCCCTTATATTCATCCATCCCATTCACTTTTTCAGCTATCTCTTTTGTTGTCTTTCATGGCAGATTTTTACAATTACATCAAAGTCTAATCATCCCCTCCCCCACGCCCAAAAAAAAAAAAAAAAAAAATTTACAATAATAAAACAAAATTACAAGAAGTTCCTAAGTAATGCTTTCGTGGGAGCTTGACGTCACCTATGAATTAATGAATTATGATCTAGAATGCGTGTTGCATGCATTGCCATTTTTTATTTTCTAAAATTTTGTAACGTATGAATGCAAGTGGTGCACTAATATTTCAAGATTAGTTTAACCATAGACCTCAAATAGAGATCCTAAAGACTAGGAAATCCTGTCCCGCTCTTGGCTGTCAAGTGACATATAAGATTATAATAATAAATATAAAAAGAATATATATTATATATATATATAAGCAAAAATTCACGTGTTTCATTTTTTAATTTAGTTTCACAATATACTTAAAATAAAATGACCGACCTCACAAGCATGAAAATGTTTAAAATCGATTTGTGTCTTTTAAAGTCAATGATTTGAGTATATTAAAATAAGACTTATATTAGAGAGACCTCTTAAAAGTTAAAATAAGATTTAAGTATATTAAATGATAATAGTACTTTTTTTTTTTCTAAGCGAATAATAATAGTACTTCAACAACCCAAAACTACATAATATATGAATATACGGTATATACCCCAAAGAAGACGAAACCCAAAAATCGCTCCATGGGATCTCTTGACTTTGTTAATGGATCTCAAATTAAAGCACTCAAAGCAAAAGCCAGAGGTCTATGCTCGATCTCTATAGTGAGAAAGAAAGAGGGAGAGAGACAAAAAAGAAATAAGGAAAAAGATTGGGAGGGACTGAAAAAAAAAAAAAAAAAAACTACAAGCGTTAGCACTCCATGTGAGCACAGTGACCTTTTGTGTAAATCATGAAATCCTTAACTATGTTTATGGAGATTGAAATCCCATGCAATATTACTTTATTGAAGGGATACAATACCTTTTTTTTTTTAGCGTTCATGATCTAAGAATGGTTCAATTTTCCTTAAATAAGCCATTTGAAGGAGGCCGAAATTTGACTTTGCAATTTAATTAGTGATTGCCGATTTGTCAATCATATACTTTTAATCATTTCACTAATCATAAACTAGAACATGAATTTGTAAGAAAATTACAAAAAATAAAATAAAATTATAGTGTACCAAACATTTTTCAAACTAAAAGCCCTCCTACGATGTTTAGACTTTTACTTATCAAAATCAACATCCCTTACAATTTTAGGATATTCTATTAACAATTTTTTTTTAAAAAAATAAAATAAAATTAATTCTTATTTTTAAATTAAATAGCAAAAATTTACCATATCAGCATTAATTTATCACTTCACTATTTACCATATTTATCACTTCAAATAATGTCTGAAAGCCAGCTGTTAGCATCTTAAGGTGCCAGAATCCACATAAAGTACAGCAAAGTCAGTTAATTAAGTCAGTTAATTCATGTCCCATTCTTGGCTGTTAAGTGAAATATAATAAGATTAGAATAATAAATATAAAAAGAACATATATTATATATGCAAACAATCACGTACGTGCATGTTTCATTTTTTAACTGAGAAAATATTACATTTCAATTAAGTTTCACAATATACGTAAAATAAAACGACCGATCGACCTCACAAGCATGAAATGTTTAAAATCTATTTGTGTTTTAAAGTCAATGATTTGACTCTTTTGAGTATATTAAAGTACTGAGACTTATATTGGAGATAACTCTTAAAAGTTAAAAAAAGATATAAGTATATATTTTTTTGGAATTAAAATTTAAGTATGTTAAATGATGAATATTCTTTGAAAAAATACACATATCACACTCAAATTACCACATAATTTTTAATGTCCCCCTTAAACTATTAATTGCGTAAATGTCCCTTCTAAACTACAAAAACTTGTCAATCTTTTCAAGACCAACAAACTGACAAAATTGACCGTAAATATTTAAGACAAAAATGTTCTTAGAAATTCGAAAAAAAATAAAAAAAAATTAAGAAAACGAAAAAAAAAATTATATAATAAAATTATATAAAATAATGAAAACAAAATTAAAATAAAAGGAAAAAAATAAAAAAATGATAAAATTAAATAAAATTAAAATTAAAATAATGAAAAACCGTTTTTTGAATTTTTTTTTCTTCTTTTTGTTTTTTTTTTCTTCTTTTTTGTTTTATTTTAAATATTTTTTATTTTATTTCTAGTTATTTATTTTATTTTAAGAATTTTTATAATTTTATAAATGATATTTTTATCATGGGAGGACATTGTCATTTTTTAACAGTTTAGAAAAAGTATTTACAAAATTAATAATTTAAAGAGAATAAATATACTTTTTCTTATTTTTTCTTCTATGCAATTAATAATTGTACTTTAACAACTCGAAACAGCATAATATATGAAAAGTACCCCAAAGAAAGACAACCGGAAAAGCCGTCCGTGGGATCGATCTCTTGACTTTGTTAATGGATCTCAAAGCACTCAAAGCCAAAGCCAAAGGTCTATTCTTTATCTCTATAGTGAGCAAGGTGGAACTAGCATTTAGAACTCGGAGGGAGCAAAACTGAAAAATAAAAACATTTGAAGGGCAAAACTAAAACTAAAAAATAAAAAATAAAAAATTAGTAGAAAAATTTTAATTTCTTAAAAATTGTAATAATATTTTTTTAAAAAAAAAAAAATTGAAGAAAACAATATTGTGGCTTAGGGAGCCCAATGGAGCTTCATGGAGCTTCACCACTTATAGTGAGAAAGAAAGACGTTGAGAGAGAATTAATATATATATATATATATATATATGAGGGATTGAAAAAACAAAAAAAACAAAAAAAATTGACCAGTGTTACCCATCCACACAAAGATGGAGGAAGGGGAGCCTGTATAGGCCATAGCCCCCCATCAATTCTTAAGAAGAAAAAAAAAATTAAGGTAAAAAATAAATTATAAGGTTTTTCGCCTACTAACCTCTAGTAGACTAGTAACAATTTTTTTTGGTCCCTTGGCCCATTTTTCCCTTTTATCATCTATTCAACTAATTTCATTTCATCTGGGACGATAGTTTCATTGTCAAAACTTTTTCCTTCAAATATTTAACGAGTAACAATGGACATGTCTAAAAAATGTAACAATAAAATGAGCTTTAAGGCTAATAGTTTCATTTTCAAAACTTTTTCTTACAATTAGGGACATTTGTATTCACTACAAAAAAAAAATAAAAAATAAAAAGATCATTAGCAACGACTTTTTGTCGCCGCTAAAAGTCTTTTTGTCGTTGCTATTGATCAATAGCGGCGATATGTCGCCGCTAATGCGGTCGCCGCAAACACTCCGCCTCTAATGATCAACAGCGGCGATATGTTGGGTCGCCGCTATTGATCACTCAATAGCGGCGACTTGTGTCGCTGCTAAAAACTATTTTTGTTGCCGCCATAAGTGAGTTTTGAACCAAAGCCATGCGTCGCCGCTATTGTGAGACCAATAGCAGCGACACATGCATCGCCGCTAATTGTGAAGTATTAGCGGCGATATAGGTGTCGTCGCTATTAGTCAAGTATTAGCGGTGACTTACTATTAAAAATTCAAAAAAATAAGTATTAGTAGTAACACTATGTCGCCGCTAATACTATTAAAAATTTAAAAAAAAAAAAAAAAATTCAAAAATATATTTTTGGGTATCATTATATATAATTACCGGTCAAAATTACCATTAAACTCCTACATTATCCAATATTTCCACACCATATCATTAAAAACCAATTGTAATAATTCTACAAAAATATTCATCACCTATGGTAGGTGAGGGAACACAACTATGGTAATTTACAATCAACCCTGTGAATATTCTAGTACATACATTCTAACAGTAAACATCTTACATAAAAAAATTCCTTGTGTTTAAAACTGTATCATTGTAATATGTATGTCAGCAAAAGGGTAACTCAGGTCTTGGGATAGGCAACAATACAAAATATTGATCCTGTTAGGCCCTGGTCAGACCTAATACCTTTGTCCTTACTGATTGTCTCATTGCAACCTCAGCATAAGCCACCATATACCTTTAAAACACTAAGTCAGATGTTTCATATAATATTCATCACCTCAGTCAATGAATGTGTTGCAGCATATATCAATTCCATTGCTTTTCAAAGACTCTGAAGAAGTTATGAAAATTCTAGAAACCCTGCTTTACCAAAGAAACAGATGTGATAAGTTGATAATCAGCTAAGTACCTAACTACAAGGTGAGAATGTTTACCAAACTACTTGTGAGACCACATTGTGAAAGGCAATAGCTTACCAATTATTAATATTGACTTGCAAAAAAAGGATACATAGTTTACACCAATAAATAAAGATATTCAAATTTTTAATCTGAAATTGTTTGGTGAATTGTTCTATCAGGTTCTTTTCTTGGTATTCCTAACAAATACAAATTATTCGTGAATTAACTATTCCACTTTAACTGGTAACAAGATAAGCATTGCATGTAGTATCCAAGTGCCCAGCCCCAACACATTCTGAAGTATCAGGTCTATATTTGAAAGGCAAGCACATACCAAATTCCTAAAATTCACTCTAAATTTTGCAATCGTCAGAAACCATTTATGTCATTTCTTACATTTTCATTTTTCCTAGAGATGTGCTCTCCTAGCAATCTCATCACTGTTTTCTTCACTCTAGGAAACAAATATTCCCAATCACCATACTGGCAATAGTCATGTCACTTTTATAGAGATACATCCTCTAAATTCAAAAAAAAAAAAATCATCTAACATCTGTGAGCACACGCGCACACAAGAAAAAGTAACAATTATTCATGACAATTGATATTAATGTTATTGCATAACCAATGCATTTATTCAGAGTAACACCTGAATGTTCATCCCTTTCAAAGCCAAATGCCCACCACTCTAGGATTCCAGTAATGACATCCCCAAAGCTACTCCTTCAAGAGACACAAGATGACAATTTCAAAATTCAAAATGATATGAACACACACACACATACAGAATCAGATTGAAAAGTCAATAATGGAGAAATCAGAACATTAATTCAATGAGCTGAGAAATGTTCTGGGAATTTTTTATTATCCTTACACTTATTCGTTTCAAGTGGCCAGAGAAGGTAGACAAAGACTGGGATAAGGACTGTTCATCCCCAGTGTCAGCAAAAAAGCATCAAACCAAGGGATTTTTAAAGATTCAGAAGCTAAAACACGAAGACCTGCAACACTAAAGAAATAATTATGATAGTGTGTTGTAGAACAAAGATTTTAAAATGACAAAAGAAAAACCTGGTACTATTCTATCCATAAAATGAGTCTACCAATATCAATCACAGCTCAGTTGTTACTCATAACTCATATCATGATCTACAGAAAATAAGTAGAAATACCTAGTAATATATCTCAGCCCAAAACAAAACAAGTAATGTGTAGGTCGAAAAAAATAGAAGACCGGGTAGTTCCATAAGAACCATCTCAACTACCTGTACCAAGATGATGGTTTAAAGGCGATGCAATCAAAATATAATTTTAGTAATGGTATGTTCCATAATAAACATTTAACGCCATTATTTTTTTTCATGAATAACAAAATCATAGAAATCATATATCAATTTCAGTACCATTGAAAGATTTAAATGTGTTATTTGCAGTCCAGTCTATTTGGTTCCCTGCCTTACCACTAACTGTTCCTGTCTGAAAGTCCAACATTAATTATGAGAAAACAAGGGAATCAAGCAATTTTTAAGGTTACTCATCATCTACAGCCTGAAAACAGATGCAGGAAAAAAAAAAAAAAAGATAAGAAATCTGAACATGGGAAACACACAGTTTGCAAACGTGAAACATAGGACAAAAAAAAATTAAGAAAAAATTTCGCCAAAATTCGTAAGTCGCTCCAATTTGAGCAAAAAATTGGACAAAAACCACATATTTTTATATTACTGTCGCCAAAATGTCGCCGCTGATAAGTAGTCAATAGCGACGACCCATTTTTGGGTCGCCACTATTGACCCCAAATCAAAAAAATAAAATAAAATTATCCATTAAAATTTAAAACTAATTTTTAATTTATTTTTCATAACACCTATTTAAAAATATATATTTTATACATATTTTTATACATAATCTTATAATATTTATATATGATGTATAAATGCATGTAATCAATATTAACATATATATGTATCACACATGATCGTACCATAATCGATCACATAGATCATACCACGATCGATTACATAGATCGTCTCACAATCGATCACATAGATCGTCTCACAATTGATCGCATTGATTGTACCACGATCGATCACATAGATCGTACCATGATCAATCACATGATCGAACCACAATCGATCACATTAATCATACCACAATCGATCACACATGATCATACCACGATCGATCACATGATCATATAGATCTACCACTATCGATCACATAGATCTTACCACGATCAATCACATAGATCGTACCATGATCGATCACACCACGATCGATCACACATGATCGTACCACGATCGATCACATGATCATATAGATCATACCACGATCGATCACATAGATCTTACCACGATCGATCACATAGATCGTACCACGATCGATCACATAGATCGTACCACGATCGATCACACATGATCTTACCACGATCGATCACATGATTGTACCACGATCGATCACATAGATCGTACCACAATCAATCACATAGATCTTACCATGATCGATCACATGATCGTACAACGATCAATCACACATAATCGTACCACAATCAATCTTACCACGATCAATCACACATGATCGTCCCACAATCGATCGCATAGATCTTACCACGATCGATTACATAGATCGTACCATGTCCTACCACATGGATCATATCACGATCGATCACATAGATCTTACCATGCACGATCGATTATATGATAATACCACGATCGATCATATAGATCTTATCGCGATCTATTACATGATCATATCACGATCAATCACATAGATCGTACCACGATCGATCACATAGATCGTACCACGATCGATCACACATAATCTTACCACGATCGATCACATGATCGTACCAAGATCGATCACATGATCGTACCACGATCGATCACACATGATCGTACTACAATCGATCCCATAGATCGTACCATGATCGATCACACATGATCGTACCACAATCGATCACAAAGATCTTACCACAATCGATCACATGATCGTACCACAATCGATCACATGATTGTACCACGATCGATCACATGATCGTACTACAATCGATCACACATGATCGTACCACAATCGATCACATAGATCTTACCACAATCAATCACATAGATCGTACCACGATCGATCACATAATCATATAGATCGTACCACGATCGTTCACATAGATCGTACCACGATCGATCACACATGATCTTATCACGATCGATCGCATAGATCGTACCACGATCGATCACATGATCGTACCACGATCGATCACACATAATCTTACCACGATCGATCACATGATCGTACATCGATCGTTCACATAGATCGTACCAAGATCGATCACATGATCATACCACGATCGATCACATGATCATACCACGATCGATCACATTGATCGTACCACGATCCATCACACATGATCATGTGATGGATCGTGGTACGATCATGCGTAATTGATCATGGTACGACAATTGGTTTCACCGCTATTGATCTAGCATTAGCGACGACTTTAGATGTCGCTGCTAATGAATGTGATTTTTTTTTATTATTATTTTTTTTTTTTATTGTCCAGGGTCAATAGCGGCGACCCCAATTGTCACCACTATTGACCCGTTATTACCGGCGACGTTTATATGTCGCTGCTATTGGTCTAGCATCAACGGCGAATTTAGATGTCATCGCTAATGAATATGATTTATTATTATTTTTATTTATTTTTGATTGTGTAGGGTCAATAGCGGCGACCCCAATTGTCGCCGCTAGTGACCCGTTATTAGCGACAACTTTTATAGGTCGCCGATATTGATCTAGCATCAGCGGCGACTATAGATGTCGCCGCTAATGAATATGATTTTTTTTTTTTTTTTTTTTATTGTGTAGGGTCAATAGCGGTGACCTCAATTGTCGCCGCTATTGACCCATTATTAGCGGCGACGTTTATAGGTCGCAGCTATTGATCTAGCATCAGCGGCGACTATAAATGTCGCCGCTAATGAATATGATGTATTATTATTATTTTATTTTATTTTTTATTGTGTAGGGTCAATGGCGGCGACTAAAAGTGGCGGCCAACAAGTGTCGCCGCTGATGAAGAATCATTAGCAGCGACAAGTGGTCGCTGTTAATGATCTAGTGAATATTTGTGGCAACTTTTTAGCGGCGAGTTTAGTGTCGCCAATAAAGATCATTCATTAGCGACGACCTCTAAATGTCGCCGCTAATGAGGTATCTTTAGCGGCGACTTTGATGTCGCCGCTAAAAAGTTGGTCGCTAATGTGCAAATTTCTTGTAGTGATTGTAGACAAATTAAGTCAATGAGAACAATGTAGCCTTTAAGGCTAATTTTTAGAAGTGAACATAGTTGTCTAACACCGAACCACTTGTAATTTCTACATTTGTTATTCTATTCTAGATTTCAACATCGAGGGTTTTAATATTTTAAGATTGTATTCAAGACCCTAAACTTTGTATTAGCTTCTATTTAAGGAAAAAAAAAATGTACATAACAACCTCCATCCATCTTTCTTTTAAATTAATCACATAAGTAATGTGAAAGTATAATTATATATTTAATCCGTGTGAGAATGCTAGCTTCAACTATGATTATAGATATACTTTAACCCCTACTTAAAACAAAAAAATTATTTGGCCCTTCCTATTAAAATGTCTCGCTTTGTTCTTGCCTCCACGTGACCTTTTGTGTAAATCATGAAATCCTTAACCATGTTTAAGGGTATTGAATCGCATGCAATATTACTTTATTGCATGGTGTACAATAGCATCATTTTTTAGCGTTCAATTGAAATGAACGATCCAGGTTATGAAAGCAAGATTTAGAAGAAAAAAGTAGCAGTTTTAGTAGGAGGTTGTTGGTGACTAAACCCCCTCAAAGCGGTGAAGCAATGGCTCGGCCACACCTAAATAGGTCGCTTGAGTGTGGCTGAAATTTGACTTCTTAATTTAATTCGTTAGGTGCCCATTTATCAACCATATATTCCTAATCATTTAATTAATTATCAATTGGCACGTGAATTTGTAAGAAAAGTACAGTAAAAAGTTACAATGCACCAAATATTTTCCAAACTAAAAAGCCCTACCGAGGATATTTAGACTTTTTCTGATCAAAATCAACTTCCCTTACCTTTTTAGGATATTCTACTAAGATTTTTTTTTTTTTTAAAAAAAAAAACAGTTATCCTTATTTTTTAATTTATTACTTTATTAAAAAATACAAGCATTATATTTAAATAGGTTCGGGCCAAAATCATCAGGAAAGGCCACAAGCATCTGCTGCATCGATCTCCTCAAATAAGGTCTGAAAGCCCGTTGTAAGCATTTTTGAAGTTCTAGAATCCGCATAAAGCACAGCAAAGTCAGTAAATTCAGATCCTAAAGACTAGGAAATCCTGTCCCATTCTTGGCTGTCAAACAATCACGTGTTTCATTTTTTAATCGAGAAGATATTACATTTCAATTAAGTTTCGCAATATATCTAAAATAAAATCACTACAAAAATAAGGGTTGATTCTAGTCTCCTTTTTTTTTAGATTTTTTTAAAATCGTCTAAAATTATAGTTGTACAATCGATTTTATAAAACCGTCTATAAATTTATATAAGTTTTGATTAAAACTGTTTCTAAATTTAGAAACGGTTTTATTGAAACCATTCGTAACTTACAAACGGTTTCAATAAAACTGTCTGTAACAATTTTTTTTTTCTCAAGTTTTTTTCTTTTTAAAACAAAAGCCATCAAACTTAAACTCTCTCTCTCTCTCTCTCTCTCTCTACTTCTTCTTCCTCTCTCTCCGGCCGGCGACTGAAGACAGGTGACAGGATCTGGACGATGGGAACATGATAATGGGATCTCGCAATTGGAGAGAGTGGGTTTTCGGTCAAATCTATCATACCTCTAGCTCTCTCTCTCTCTCTCTCTCTCTCTCTTGTTCTTCTTCCTTTCTCTCTGGTCGGCGATTAAAGACGAGCGATAGAATCTGGACAATCGTCAGGATCAGGACGACAGGATCTCGCGACTAGAGAGAGTGGGTTTTCGGCCGGATTTGTCAAACCTACGCCGATGTGTGTGGTTTGACAGATCCAGCCAAAACCCATGCTCGGCCGGATCTTTGGCTGGAATACAGAGAGAGATCCACGATTGAAAGAAGGGGTTGTGAAAATTTTAAGGTTTGATTTGTGAAAATGTTTGGGTTTGATGTGATATAGTCGTGGGTTTGTGAAGAATTTGTGCAAAAGGCTCAGTGTGGGAACTGGGAACGCTATTTCCATCCTCTCCGTCGTTGACCTGGCGGCACTGTTGACGAAAATGAATCGAGACAGAAAACAAAGAAACAAAAAAAAAATCTGGAAAAGAAATAAATAATTAAAAAAAAAAAGAAATATTAATTAATGATATATATACAAAAAAATAAATAAATTACTAATTCTGGACGATTTGCCCAAACCATCCATAATTGGTTTTGGACGGTTTGGGCCAAACCATCTGGAATTCCTGACGGTTTGACCCAAACCGTCCATAACCCAAATTCTCAACCCATATTTTTGAAACCGTCCAGAATAAACTGTCTGGAATTTGTTCCAAACGATTTTTTGCTATTTCAAATCGTCCAAAAATCTTGAATTTTTTGTAGTGAATGATTGACTGACCTCACAAGTATAAGGTGTTTAAAATTTAGGAAAAAGTATTCATATATTCCTTAAATTATATTTTTATTGTTAATGTCCCTCCCTCGAAATGACCACTTGTGTCATTGTCGACAATAAAAATCAGTGTAATTTGCCACGTGCAGTTTGACACGTGTACAGTGTCGTACACGTGTCAAACAGTTTGACACGTTCATTTTGACACGCGTGAGATGTCTCATTTTAAACTTTCAAAAAAAATATCAATATCCCCAATAATGAAAATATATTTCATAAAATTATATAGAAAAAAAATTAAAATTATATATATAAACTAAAAACTGAAATTAAAAATATATTGAAAAATTGAAAAAACCAGTTTTTCATTTTGTCCAATTTTAAAATTTTTTGTTAATTTTTATAATTTTGCAGTTTCTTTTTAGTTGTATTTGGTTTTTTTTTTTTTTTAATTTTCCAAATTTTTTGTTTGTAATTTTTTTTTTCTTTTTTCATTATTTTTTTTAACATTTTCATTTTTCATTATTTTTTTTTAAAAAAATAATTCGTGTTTTTTTTTTTTTTTTTTTTTTTTTTCCGAATTATAGGGGGGTAAAAAGTGCCCATCCATCTTCTCTCAATCGCATATATTTGTCAATCTTATATGTGGGTTGTAAAAAATTTTCTTCAAACCAGTTTATAGAAAATTTCTGTCCTTTTATTTGCTTTACTTCGTGCAACCAATCAATGAAGCCTACAGTTTGTAGAGTGTCAAAAAGTTCTAGAAGCTCAACTTTGAAGCCTAAGTCTCAATATTGCTCATCCCGACCACATTGTTCCCAATCCAAAACAAGATTATAATACAGGTTTTCAAAGCTGGAATTAGAATCATGATCATTCATCTCGTGATCTTTCTCCAAGTTTTATGCCGCTAGAAACTAGGTTAACTCCGCAACTTCCCTTTGCGAGTCTTCAATTCTCACGTCTCTTATACTACATTCATAGTAGAGAAGTTCCTCATTTGGAATCTGTCCATGCTGACCATGACCAACAGCCATGAAAACCAATGAAAAAAATTCAACCCAAGAAGACACTAAGCTCTAATGTCAACTGACGGAGAGTAGAGCTAAGATTCTTTTGACAACGTATGATAACAACAGAAATTAAGAATTAAAGATTGAAAATGAGTGAATTCAGGAAGAGGGAAAATAACAAATAGAGAAGAGAAAGACTCTAGTTACCCCAAATAAGCAAACAAATAAATAACTTCAAAATACTGAAATTTAATTGATACTTCAATACCGAATTGTTCCATTGAGTATATATCTCTTATATAGGAAAAAACTAAAAAAAAAAAATCCTAATTGAAAAAGGAAAAATATAATCCTACTTAATGGAAAAGGAAAACCCAATCTTTATTGAAATGAAAAACTAAAACACTTATGCATAATTGGAAAATAAAAACATATTTTTAATGAAAAGGAAAACGAAAACACACATAAATCCATAAATGTACAAATTATGTATAAGAGATGTAAAAATATCATTTGTTTAAATAAAATAACACTATTGTCAGTCTTCTTCTGCATTCCCATGGTTAGAGGAGAGAGATTGGAAAATTATATTTAATATATGTCGAGGATTTTAATATTTTAAGATCATATTTAAGACCCTAAACTTTGAGTTAGTTTCTGTTTAAGAAAAAAATAATAATTATGGACATAACAACCTCCATCCATCTTTCTTTTAAATTAACCACATAATGAAAGTGCAATTATGTATTTCATCCATGTGAGAATGCCAGCTTCACTGTGATTATAAAATATGGGCATGGGTGGAATTAAGTTTAATTTGACTATTACGACTTTTTTATAGGCTCAACTAATTCAGACTTTTTTTTAAAAAAAATTATTTACTAAGAAAGTCGGGCTTCAGTAGCCACTGCTTTCACACTTCCAGCTGTCACCTATTAACTTAATTACTTTCACATTACGGATAGCATATGCTACTTTTGTTTTTTATATTAATGGTATGCCTCGGGGGTTATAAATAATATTTCTAGAGGAAAAAATAAAAAATTAATAAACCAGTTCATTAATTTCCATTGACTTTGTCTTAATGCTCTCATAGTTTTTTGTTGACTTTGAATGAAGAAGTACAATATGCTGATCATTGTAAACCCTCAAAACCTGATAGAATTAAATGGCAATACTTTCCTTAAGGTTGGCTTGATTTGTTGAGGGTGTCTCTAGCCAGTAGTAGTGTATCGCTCTAATTATCGACGGATTATCCTATAATATATCTCTGCAGGTATTTGTTAGTCTCATACTCTTTTTATGTGTTATCCATTTCATCTTTGGAAGGTTGCTGCTTAATTTTATATAAAGTATATGATTAGTTATATAGATGGTTTAATTCAAATTTCAATATATGTGATCCAAGTTAAATGTCCGATTCAATTTTGAATATGTAACTTGTCATAATTTTATATAATCACTTGTCCTAATTCTAAGTAATTCCATTGAAGACTTCTGCTTTTCTAAATAAGTACATACTTATATAAAAGACCTAATTCAATTTTGAATATATGTGACTCAAGTTAAAAGGCTCAATTCAATTTTAAATTTTCATTTGATGTAATTTTAAGCTATTTTTTGAAAGGCTCTACTTTTATATATAGTATATGAGATCACTGGCTTCTTGAGCATTTCCATGGTGCACTTTGTGCAGACTAATTAGACTTGCTGATTCAACAAGAGGGCAAATGGTTAGACCTTCGAAGAGAAGTTCTTCGCGGGATATTTCGGAGGATAATCCGTTCGAGAACATATTCCCTTCCCGTGGCGAAGAAAGAAACATATACTCTACCCGTCCATCACGGGTACTGACAAATGGAGAGAGAACGATTAAACTAGTAGAACAAAAAGATCATTCCCCGAACTCAAGCAATATAGGCCCACGCATCATGAATAACACCCAGGAAGAGAAACGAAGAAGCAATATAGGTCCATCACGGGTGACAAATGCTCAGATAAGTGGACGCTCAACAACTGCGGCAGGTTTTTCCTTCCAATCATCGGGTTAGCAAATTAATTTTCATGTTGTCATTTAGGGTGTTTTAGAGATCAACTTCCTGAGCATATATTCTCTGGTGCCATTCGTCGTGTTGGGCGTCTGTGCGACACTAATTATACTTACTGATTCTAGTTGGGCAAACAAGGCTATATACATCGGAAATGCGGGAGAAGATACACCGTTCGATAATTAATGGAGACAGAATGGAAGCCAGCCAAGATCATTCCCCCAAGTCAAGCAATTCAGGTCCAAGAACCATGAGTAACGCCGAGAAAAAAAACACAACTAGCAAGAATACCCACCTGTTAGCTACTGGTAAGACAAGTGCATGCGCGCGCAGTGCCCAACAAGCGTTAGCTATTGTTGGCTATTTGAGTGCGTGTTTGCATGTATCATCTGGTTAATAAATTGCATGTTATGTTATGTCGTTTAAGGTGTCAGTGTAAAGAAAGAATATTGTTAAGATTATTTTGTGATTGAATATACCAGAGTCGTCCATACAACGACAGAAGAAGCAGAGTTTGTCGTCCGCATTACAGGACATTCCTCCAGCTTGGGCTAGGCTAATGACGGCTCGTTTTGACAATCATTTCAAACTGTTGGAGAATCAGTTTACACAAATGCAAATTCAGATCGAGACCCTCACTAACAATATGAAGGATTTGCGTTCTGCATTTAATGATGAGCAAGGGATACCACCTACTGATGAGGATCAGACTTGGATGTCATTTGTAGATGATCGTTGAATCTCCCTTGTTTTGAATTCAGAATCCTTTTTCATTTATGAATAAAATGATCCATTGTGATTCTTGCCAACCGAGAAAGGGCAAAAGGCAGCCATTTTCTTTCATATTAAATTCTTATCTTTATATTAAATTCTTTCATACTTTCTTTCTTTTACCTGTTGGTCGCACATCGATTTGTGAAGAAAAAAACAAAGGACGTTTTATGTAGGAACTAGCGTCATATTTTGTTGTGGCGTGTATTTAATTTGAGTAATGTAATTAAATCAGGTACTTAATGGTGGATTTCGAAATTGCCAAAGGAAAAGATTAAGAGGCTGATTCGGATTGCGTTATGAAACTTCAAAAATAATTTTAGAATTTAAAATGCCGTATGTTTAATAAAAGATTATAAAATTATCTTTTACTTTATAACTCTAAGAAAATATCAAATCACACTTTCAGAAAAAGCTTGAAAATGTTTTTTTTTTTTTATTATTTTTTTTAAAAAAAAAAATTGACTTTAAAAGCTTTTCTCTCCAACGTAATCCAAATAATGCTCTAACTCTAATGTTTTATTAATTAGCATATTTAGTAAGACCAAAACACTGAGAATGGTGGTTGGGAAATAGAGGGTTTTTAAAGTTATATAAAAAAATGTTTTTTAGTTTGGTAAAACAACGAATGATCCAGATTTAACAAAACATTTTTTTTAACCAAACGACGACTGATACTTCATTGTGTGCAAATGGCTGCCCTGCGGGTGCTATCGCTGCCACAAGAAGTCCAAAGTCGCCGCTGGAGTACATTTACATGGGATTCACCGTACGTGAAATGGCTAAAGGTTCAAGGGTACCGGGAAACATCCACCCTGTCTGCAATCACAAAACTAAAATTTTTCAGGAGACGCAAAATTTTAAAGAATGTTAAAGTGTCCCACGTTGTTAAGAAATACATAATCTGAAGACTTTATAAACTATGTACACCCTTCATATCTTAAGGTGTCTTTTGAGAGTAAAGAAGGCCCATAGATTTTTACAAGGAACTAAAACAAAATTAACTGTCAAAACTATTAAATAAAAGTAATACTATATGTAAGAGTAATCTCATCATCTTTTATCCCATTTTAAAATTACTATTTGGTCAAAATACAATAATAACTAGATGTAAGAATTTATTCCGAACAAGAATATGTAAGAATTTAATCTATAAATTGGTTATATATATATATATATATATATATATATATATATATATATATATATATATATATATATATATATATATATATATATATATATATATATATATCGGCCAAATAAGAGAAAGTGTTTTCTATTGAGTTGAACTAAGAAACCAGTCATCTTTCTACCCTATAAATATACACATACAATATCCATCAGTTGTAGTGCAATTTAGGCTAAAGTGGGAAAAACCATTTTCTAGTGTTTACGCTCCAAATCAAGATTCAAAGAAGATTTGTTGTCATGGATTCATGTATGTTCTTTTATCAGTTTATTGTAAAAATCATGATGGTTAAGATCTCGACATTTATTGCATGTTATTTAAATTTATATTACAGAATAACCAACGTTAGCAATTGCTAAGAAAATTTATTTTTAGTACCGTTTTTTGTATGTATCATCTTGGTAATAAATTGTTATGTTATCTCGTTTAAGATGTCACTTTAAAGAAAGAATCTTAAGATTAATTTGTTATCGAATATACCAGAGTCGTCCATACAACGACAGAAGAAGCAGAGATTGTCGTCCCCATTACAGGACACTCCGGCTTGGGCGAAGCTGATGACGGCGCGTTTTGACAATCAATTGAAACTGTTGGAGACTCCGTTAACACAAATGCATATTCAGATCAAGACCCTCACAAACTGACACACCTACTGATGTCAAGCTAGGTATACCACCTACTGATGTCTGATGAGGATCAGACTTGGATGCTCTATTTGTAGATGATCGTGCTGTATTTGCTGTTTTACATATAACCAAACAATTCTATCCTTTACTTTTCATTTCTTTTTTTTTCTTTTTTTCTTTTCTTTTCTTTTTCTTTTTTTTTTTGTTCTTTTTTTTTTTTTTTTTTTGAGTTTTTACTTTTCGTATTTTGTTGGATTTTAATGTCTTATCTTTAATTATAGAAAAAATATATATTAGCCCCCCAAACTACCACCCATTCTCCGGATGGCCCCTCAAACTACCAATGCTTAAATTCTGACCCCCCAAACTTTTACTTTCTGATTTTTTGTCCCCATCCGTCTATTTATGCCGTTAATTTTAACAAAAATTAGCCAAAAACTCGAAAATACCCCTCCCTTAACCGTGAGAATATCAAAGTGTAGGAGGGGTATTTTCAGAATTTTGTTTAAAATTAACGGCATAAATGGACGGATGGAGCCAAAAAATCAGAAAATAGTAATTTGGGGGCCATCCAGAGAAAGGGTGGTAGTTTGAAGAGCTAAAATATATTTTTCCCTTTAATTATTAACACATTTAGTATTTTCTTTTACCGGTTGGTCGCACATTCTCTCTTGCACTATCCATAATTATTTGGTTATCAAATAGCTGTCATTCCCTCTTTTTACGCGATGGAAATGATTATTTCAAGTGATAGAGTATATATATCTTTATCATATAATGCCCTTGTTTTATTTCATATTTTTTTCATTCTTATTAAAAGCTATTTATTTTTCTTAATAGAATAATCATTTTACGTACCAAATATACCCTAAATTTATACAATGCTGGGTTATGTTAGTGTTGAAGGTGAGAATCAACAGTCTCAAAGTTTATTAATAGCAATTTCAAGGCAAAAGATGATGAACTTAAGCTTCAAGACTCGCTCGTTAGGATGGTAAGTGATCGACTAACATAGTTAGATGAATGACCCTTAGTAATAAGTTTTAGGGTTCTTCATGGTCGTGATTAAGTTAGATTTGGACTTTAAAATAACAAAATAGAAATATTGAAAAACCTAAAGCCTCTATTGAATGAGCTATTTTGCGATGAACCAATCGACTCGTAAATGTGTACTTACATATTGCACTGGTCGAAGCTTGACTTTCCTACTTGGTTGATCCCTTTGACTGTGGAGATCGAATGTTCTTTCTTTGTCTTTATCCTCGTTTAATCACTTATTAACAATTTTGTTGTTCGAATTGTCAGTAATTTGAACAATAAATGTGATAAGGGTTCCCTTACATGAGTAATGTTACACACATTCCCACTCTACTACAAAAAAAAAAAAAAAAAAGCATTTTGAGCCATTTTTTTTTTAGCCATTTTAAAGCCTAAAAACGACTCAAAATGGTTTGAGCTGTTCTTTTTCAGCCTTTTGAAAACGGCTCAGAACATGGAGTATGAAAATCAGGTTTTTGAGCTGTTTTTTACTAAAACGACTCTAATTAGAGCCATTTTGGTTAAAACGGCTCAAAGCGATTTGAAACACTTTGGTTGGAGTCGTTTTAAGAACCCTAAAACGGCTCAATTTTTTTATTTTTTTTTTTAAAAAAATCATTATTTTTTTTAGTCGTTTTAGGGACCCTAAAATGACTCTCTAAAAAAGATTTTAAAAAAAAAATCATTTTTTTGAGTCGTTTTAGGGACCCTAAAACAACTCAATCTAAATTAAAAAAATAATAATAATAAAATATATATATTGACACAGCAAAAAATGTTGCTTGTTTAAGCTCGGTTTAACAAATTATATAATTAACACATTAGGTATGACATATATACCAAAAATGAATTGCATATAGTCTATATATATAGATCCAGCTTACACAATGTGGGGGCTTTTCCTTATTAATAATAAAGAGATTGTCCACATAACGATGGAGGCTTTTCCTTATTGCATATTACCACACTTTATAGTGACTAATATACATGACTATGATAGTCGACATAAGACAAACTTCTTTTCAAAGGATATAGTTTGATTACCTTAATGCTGAGATCAGTATGGTGTGAATATGAGATGTGAAGCTTGCAAAACCCTCCATCGTAGATGCAGTGTCCTTCCAAGGCTTCCTTAGCAACAACAGCAGTCTGAACAACTGCAACCACCATAGGCACCAATAACACTTTCTAACTGTTATATAAAAGGTTGCAATCATTTCTGACTAGATATGGAGGAACAGAAGAAGTAGAAAGAAAATGAAAGCAATGAGACCAAAGTAGAAGCAAAAACCGAATCCAATACCTTTAAATGCCATTGGTGTCGAAGAATCTAAAGAAACCTCTGACTGTAGACCCTTTCAATTACTTGAAACCTTAACAAAATACCCCTCTCTCTCTCTCTCTCCCTCTATCGTCTCTCTGTCTCTCTCTTGATTTCAGACTCTCTTTCTCTCTTCCTTTCTCTCACTCTCTGGATCTCTCTCTGCTCAGTCTCTAGATATTTCAGCCTTCTAGATATTTCAGCCTTCCTGCCGCTTTGGCCAGATGAAAAAATTTCAGTCTCCCGCTTTAATTTCAGCCTCCCGCCTAAGATGTTTGGACCCCCCCTCCCCCCCCCCCCAAAAAAAAAATACAATTTGGAGTTGTCTTGATTATAAAACGACTCAAAATCGAGCCGTTTTTTCCAAAACGGCTCCAATTGTTTTTTTTTTATTTTTACTCAATTTAATTATTAATATAATTTTTACTCAGTTTATTAATATATGTTACATATGTTACTTAATATTTATATGTGTATTAGTTAACATATATACTAACTAGTTAGCTCATAAACTAACATATTATCTAGTTAATTAACATATATTAATTATACGTTACTCAATATTTCTATGTATATTATATATGTCATAGTTAACTATATATAGTCTATAGGACTACTACACTGTAATCCTATCATGATCGATCGAACTAGTACTTAGGATCAATCACACATTAGATCGAACTTTCACTTTGTCAAGTTTGACGGATCGAACTCTATCACGATTGATCAGACTAATGCACTATGATTGATCAGACTAATGCACTACGATTGATTGGATGTTCGATTGATCAAAGTAATACACTTGAATCAATCAAATATTTTATCGATCCTATGATCCTATCATGATTGATCGGACTAATACTTAAGATCAATTGTCCGTTCGATCGAATTCTATCACGATCGATTTGACTAATGCAATAGATTTGATCGGATATTTGATTGATCGGAGTAATACACCAGGATCGACTCTAATTTGAGTTGTTTGGGGAAAAGGGCTCAAATTTGTAGTGCTCCTACAACACTCATATTCCCACAATCTCTGATTGAATTTAGGGTGGATAACTATTGAATTTTAATCTAATGATTATTTTAAAATTCACGTCAAGAAATGTGAGAGTGAAAGTGTGTGTATCATTTATCTTAATATATTTGTTGTCTAAATTATTAATAATTGATCATATAGCAAATTGTTAAGAATACAAAGCTCTTGCCTACTGCCAAATTTGATCAATGTCCTTATTTGCTTATGGTCATTTTTTTTTTTACTTATATCAAGACTTGAAGGGTAGGGATCTTACATCAAGATTATTTTCATTTTTTTATTTTTGGATTCGAGGGCTTATAATTTGTCATGGTACGGTGACAGTAGTGGTGCTATTAATGTCAAGAGTAATGATGTTGGTAGGACTTATATATTGAAACAATTTTCCATATAATTTCAATGTTTCAGTTCCAATTTTCCAAAGGATTTTTTTTTTGTTAAGCGTAATTCGTAATTCACAAGGATGTCGTTTAAACAAATTTGAATTATATATATTGATGGATGAAAGCCCATAGGATGATTACATGTCCAAACATAAGGATGTAATTTCAATATACCTTAAAATTAATTAATATTGATACAATGATACGTAATTCTGGACTAAACCTAGCATCTGTAAAATTATAATGCCTGCCTTGATGATGCCAATTATTGCTTTTGACATGATTTTTGAAACAACAAACAAAAAAAAAACAATCTAAATTGAGGTTGATAACTTCTGTCTGGAAATATTGAAAAAATTTGATGACTTCTATTAACTTACTTTAAACGATGGATTTTAATTTTTTACCGATTAAGTTGAGTCGCCAGTAAGAGAAATCTAAAAAATTGAGTCTTGAATATTGTTAAACAGATTGCCGTCAAATCCAATTATGATTGCCGACATAAGTTTATATAAAGTGTACTCTATATACAGGCTGTCGTCCAATCCAATTTTAAATATTCAAAGTTTTACCACATACCCCAAGTCCCAAGAATCACATTCAATTTCCGAGCAGCTACCAATTGTCCTTTTATTTGTCAAAAATCTCCTCAATTTGTCAAAAAAAAATTGTCATGCAGCCAAATTTCTCAAAGAAGTCGATCAAATCAATTTCTCATTTTTAAATTTTTACTATAATTTATTTTTAAATAGTAAAAATATTTAGTTAAACTTTTATATTTAGATTATTCTTTTAAATTAGTTGTTTAAATATTATAATATTTTTCTTACATATTTTAACTATGTAAAATATATAATTAAAGTTATTTGATACTGTAGAGACCAACAAAGATTTTATTAAGTTCTAATTAAATTTTATATGAGTTCGTGTCGAAGTTACAATTATATGTTTTAAATAATAATTAAATTTTTTTAAATTGTTTATTTATTTTGTTAGTTATATTTTTTAATAATTTTTGTTTAATTTTATCTTTTTAATTTTGACTCCTGTGAAGCAAAATGCTGGCGTTGTTATTGTGCAAGATGGTTAGACGGTGGGCAAATATGCCGCCAAAATAACTCAATTGGCGAAAACGGAATCTACGGTTTAACCTAAGTCTTTAAATAAGACACTCTCCACACAACATTTTTGAAATAATCTAAAAAAACATATAGGTGGGACACCAATTGATCAATCAAGTCATCAATAATTTAATGGGTGCTACGAGCATCGATCGACCAGTAGGTACGGCATTAAATACACCATTTGGCATTAAAGGTTGGGAAGATAAATTTTTTTTTTTTTAACAAAGAACATCTTCTCATTAAAAAAGATGATCATTACAGTCTCGAGGCCAAAAGGTCTCTAAAAGAAGTAGAAGAAATAAAAAAAGGCAAGTCCTCAACTCAAACATGAGATAAGCATTTTGAGGAAGCCTTTCTAGCTAAAATATGAGCCACTTCATTTGCTTCTCTACAACAATAACTCCATTTATAAACAGAAAAACAAGAAACTTTCTGTTTAATAGCATCCATAAAGTGCCCAATTCTGTCAAGGGAGAATTCTGGACTACATAAACCTTTGATGACTTGCAGAAAATCACCCTCACTTTCAATGTTAACAAAACCCATTTCACAACAAAATTTCAGAGCAAATAGGGCAGCCATAGCTTCTGCACATAAAGGATCCACAAGAGCCTTACAAGCACTGCATTTCGCACCAATAACAGAACCATCCTCATTTCTAATCACACAACCCAAACCAACCATGCCAGATTTTAAGTTCAAAGATGCATCCCAATTAACTTTCACAAAACCAGCATTTGGAGGTTTCCAAAACTTATATATATTTGACCCTTCAGCATTGGAGACCTTTAACAAATGCTCCCTCAAATTATACATTTTAAAGTCTTCAAAAAACTGAGAAGCTTCGCTGAACACCTTCTTGGAAGAAGAAAACTGTTCCTCAAAGGTCAGCTTTGTTCTTTCACAACCAGATTATATGAAAAACAACCACAGTTAAACTCATCAAATCATCATTCAATCTAGTAAATAAATAAGAAAACAAGTTCTGCCATGTCCGAAAAAATTGACAGAGGGAATTAAATCATGTGGCCCACAAAAGAGAGGTAATACTAAATACACGGCACACCGACAACAAAACAAGTAGGTTTAATTCATGCAGTGCCAATGCATGTGCCAACAGAAAATAGGCCAGGTCGAATTCAAGGCATTTCCCACCGCAACATGAATTATATCGATCAAGCAATCTTAAGTATTTAATTAGTTGAAATCAGGATGATGGATTTGACGCGATGATGCAGCCAATTAAGCATAAAAAGGACCATACCCAACAACACTACAAGATACATCGTCATATATATATATATAGGAAAAATACCTTGTGCCATTAACCACTGCCAATGATCTTCTCTAGACAGGTCGTATTTGTTTGTCATATACTGATTATGTGATCATGTCTTCTTCGTTGTGTCCATCATCACCATCATCTATCTGAAATTGTCTGATCAGTCCAAGTTCAGTCGTTGAGGATGATGCGCAAACAACTCCTGCGGATTAGGAGGGATCTGTTAATAAAGAATCAAGGACGACAACTCAATTGAGGTCTGGAAGCCAAAGCAGCTGTTGTGGTGTTATTTGATTATTCAAACAGAAAAACATGTGGATTTTTGGGTTGCACAAATTGCAAAATTTGTTTTTTAAAAAAACCACCACTGGCCTGGCCACCCTTAGCTTGGGGGTAGCTATGGGGTGCTATCAGTGTTTTTTTTTTTATTGAAAAAATTGTTCTATTTTTTAAGTTTTGATTTCTTAATAATATTATTAAAAATTATTATTTTAATGTGATGTACGTGAAAAAAAAATGTTAACATAACACTAACGAAAGACGTATTTTGGACAGAAAACCAATGGAATTATTCATTAACTTCAAATCCGCAAACGAGTACGTCGTGCATTTAAATTGAAGAAAGAAGAAAAATACTTCAAATATAATGTTCATTGTTTTGGTGCATTCACGCAAGGATTTATCTCGAAAATACCATAAAAGAACCAGAAAATAGTCAAAACAAAAGTAAGATTTCTATATTTTCGATCTTAACGTAGAAAATATCCAAAGAGTATAAAAAGAAGATGAAAATTTTAGAATACATATTTCAGTATTTCACGTGAAACCCTTCCCTAGTATATATATCATCTTCTTGTGTTGGTGATGCCAAACAAAGGTTCAGTGAGGTCATGTATGAAAGTACTTTACGTCATGTTAGTGATGAAAGGATTTCATATTTTCCATTTTATTTTATGTTGCAAGGAAAAAATATAAAGTAAAACAGATGCATGCACCTCTTTATAGTGGCTGTACAATGGCAGAAGCCTGTATTTATAATGGCTGTATAATGCCAGATGGCTCAAAGATATATCGGCCAACTTAATTTATCTAGAGCTAGCTGGCTATATAGCATGGAAAAACTGACTCACTGGGACGACAAAAAATGACATGGGCATTAAATACACCATGTGGTGATGAAGACAGGCAATACAACAGCACAAAAAAACTTCGTTGAATTGAAGGGGCCTACACCACAAATTTGGACGTACCTAAATGTAATAATTTTATAATGTGACTGCTAATCAAGTTGTAAGCATTTGCATATATAGCGTGCTTTCCACGCACCGAATGCTTATTAATTGGCGCGTGGAGCTCACGCTTGCATTCTTCTCTACCTTCCACTTCAGCCTCTAGTAGGTACAATTGATTCTGTTTTTTCCTGTTGTTAGAAGCCGCCTTTGGGTGGCGCGTGTTTCTCAAACGCCTCCAGGAACGACTCCCACCAAACTTCCTATTCAACCCATACAAGTGCTGTTGTTTGTGTTTTCTTTAATGAATTTTTAGATTTTTTGTTGTACATCTCTCCTCATGTTTACTCTTATTTTTGTGTTTGGGTCATTGTGACTCAATACATTTGTCAAATCACCTTTAATAGTGATCCCGGCTTTGTCGCATCCATGCCTCGAGGCAAAGGGCTCGTATCTTCGAAAGCATTGCCCCCGCGTTCTTACATTCATAGTTTAAATTTTAGATTGCCTAGACCCTACTGTGTTTGTGTTTTTTATTTCTTCTTGTTATTGGTTTCTGTTGTATCTAAAAAAAAAAAAAAAAAAATCTTAAGCATAAGTTTTTTAAATTATTAAACTTTTCAAAATTTAAAAAACTTCTCTAAAAGTTAAAAAAAAAAAAAAAAATTTCAAAACACTCTTTAAAAATATAACACTTTTTTTTTTTTAAATATAGCATCCACCAAAACGATTCTCTATTTTTACCTTTTCAAAACTCCTTTAAATTTTTACTCTAGAGTTTTCTTAAGAATGTCAAAAAAACCAATAAAAAGGCTATCAGGCCACGTGACCAATTTGTTTTTATGTAATTGGAACACAAAATAAAAGACCACGCCTCTAGATAGCTAGCTAGGGGTGTAGATGAGGCGGATATTAGTCTCTTACATACGCTATCTAATATATGCGAATGCGATTAAAAAAAATTATTATCCGCGTATTCATATGTGGATGCAGTTAATAAATGGATCCGTGTATATATATATATAATGAATTTTTAAAAAATGACGTTGTTTTGGTGTTTAATATTAAAATGACTTTGTTTTAGATTAAGTATAAGTTATGTTTACATTGTTTTAAGTTCTTTTCTTCACTGTTCACTCATTCACTTCACCAGTTTACTGTGACGTCGCCAGAGCCCGAAGCCACCATCTTTTACTTGAAAAAGGTTCCATATTGGTCATCTCTCAAAAAAACTTGAAACTTTTCATTGGGAGTGGAAAGTGTAGACCTATATATGACCAAGGTTTGTAACTGTTTATGGTCATGTTCGATAACAGATTTACAGCTTTTGGAGTATATCTGCTTATGTTCTTTTAGATAGATAACTATGTTTTGTGGTATTCACTCCTAGTCTTGTTGCGTATCAAGTGTTGTAAATAGTTTGGTTGGCTGTATATGTTGCTTTATCGTGAAACACTTGCGTATAAGACAAAATTAATGTGAAATTAATATATTTTTAAAACATTAGGGTTAAAAAAAAAAAAAAAAGCCTAATACACTAAATACCAGCCCAAATTAAATCTTATAAAATAGGCATTAATAAAGACTGAAAAGGGCCCAAAAGTCTAAATAGGCCCAATATCTAATTTTTGGATAACATAATAACCGCAATAACCGCGTGAATGCGATTAGTAAAAACATGATGCGGATGCAGTTGCATACGTTGCAAATGATTACATCCGCATCCGCATATATATACAACCCCGCTTCTAGGAGATCAAAGATCTATAATTAGGGTTCTAAATGAATGGAGCTACTCACGAACAAGTTCGAGTTCGACTTAAGATTGGTTCATTTATTAAATGAACAGGGATTAAATGAAAATTTAGGCTCGTAATGTATGTAATAAATATAGCTTTGTGAGTCTTGGTATAAATATAGGTGTATTTGTGTGTATATCATGAGTAGGTTTATGTGTATGTATATATGTGTGTTTGTTTGTGTGTGTAATGAATGTATATACCTAATATAAGATAAACATATAAATTAGATATTAGATTCTTTAAGATTCGAGTTAATTTATTTATATAATTACTCAAATAATAAATTTTAACAATAAATAATTAATAATTAGTATGAATTTACAAAACAAAGCAAAAAAATTAGGAATCACAACATTTACTTTATAAATAGAACTAATAAGTTAATTGAGTAATTCATAAATAAGCTCGAGCTTGTTAAAAAAATTAAAATTAAATGAATCAAGTTTCAACATTCAATACTCGGCTTGGCTTAGTTCGATTACAGTCATATTAGCAATAATTAAAAAAAAAATTAAGAAACTATATTTAATATTTTAAGGTTTATTTATTTTGATGTAAAATATTTTTAAATACTTTATGTTTGGGAAATTTGGCCAACCTATAAACATTTTCAGTTAAGTGCAAAATAGAAATAAAAACAAAATGAAAATAAAAGCCAGCTCATTGACATTGACTGTCTGATTACGATGGTCTCTTAGGTTTTTGCTATATATAAATCCTCAAGGGTTGACAGAAACTGCACTGCACTGCACTGCACTCTGGCCTTCAGATTGGATCGAATTCTCGAGTGATTGTCTTCTCTATACAGGTATTTGTTTGTCTCATATTATATATATATACTCTTGTCATGTCTTCTTCATTGTACATGTGGTTTAATTCATTTATGATAATTAAATATCATTACTAATCATATTCCTTTTGGAGACCGTGAAACAAAAAAAGGATTATATATGTTTGATAGAGAATATATAGTCTATCTATTAATTGCAGGTGAAGCATTTTACATGAGGAGATCCTTAGACATAGAAATTTCGTTCTTATTATGTTTGATAGAGAATAGTTTATCTATTGTTAGGGTTTTATTATTACATTAATATACATAGATTTATATTGGAAATACTGTTGTTCAGGTCCTCCACTCGTATTTTACAATCTTCTCTCTTTTTAAAGAGCAGTTATGTTTATTTGTTGACCTTCAAATAACTATTTTTAAAACAATTCTTGCCCTTTTTTTCAAAGTAAGTTTGATTAAATAGTCTGATTGAATTCAGAAAGTTAGTGATATGATCGATTTGGCCAAGAAAACCTAGCTAGGGAGCTCATGATATTTAGGGTTTATTTGGTTTTGAGATTTTAAAATGAAATTTTAATGCAATTAAGTATTTGTTAAAATTATAGTTTGACCTTTCAAATCGTGCATTGCTAATAACTCGCCCCATGCTAGTAATTTGAAAATGTAAATTTTTTACGTTTTTCGAACAACTATTTTAAAATCACAATTTTAAATTAGATACTTCTACTATTTGTTTAAATTAAAATACACTTTTAGCCTGAAAAATTATAGAGCCAAATAAACTCTTAAAAAAAGCTGCCACATGGAATATATATTGGGAATACTGCGGTTCCGGTCATCCATTCGTACTTTACAATCTTCTCTCTTTATAAAGAGCAACTATGTTTATTTGTTGACCTTCAAATAACTATTTTAAAAACGTTTCTTGCCCTTTTTTTTTTCCATTTAAGTTTGATTAAATAGTCTGATTGAATTTAGAAAGTTAGTGTGATATGATCGATCTGGCCAAGAAAACCTAGCTAGGGAGCTCATGATATTTAGGGTTTATTTGGTTTTGAAATTTTAAAACGAAATTTTAATTCAATTAAGTCTTTGTTAAAATTATAGTTTAACCTTTCAAATCGTGCGTCGCTAATAACTCGCCCCAACCTAGTAATTTGAAAATGTACATTTTTTACGTTTTTTGAACCACTATATTTTAAAATCACAATTTCAAACTAGATACTTCTACTATTTGTTTAAAATACACTTTTAACTTATAAAATTATAGAGCCAAATAAACTCTTAAAAAAATCGCCACATGGAATTTAAACAATTTAAGCATATATTCCAGGCAGGTTGCTACACTAGCTAGTTGGTTTATCAATATTGGCTGCCATTAAGGGCAAAGCCAGTAGGGGGCGGCGAGAGGAAAAAAAATTAGCTTCTAATTCGTTGTAGCTAATTCTTATAAATTGCTAAGTATTTCTTAGCATGTAAGAGCACATTTTTTTTTTCTTAATAAAATTAATAAAAAATGATGTATTTCTCCATATTTTAGAAATATATATAACTTTTAATTTTAGACTGAGATGTAAGAATTAAGCAAACCAATTTATAGAATTAACTCTAGCGCCAAAAATGTTATTTAACACGGAATACCTTCTATTAGGTTGGACTATAAAACCATCCTTTTACTACATCCATTTATAAGAGGACAGTTCATTAAAACTCACAAAAATGCAATAAACATGGAATCAGCCAATTCTTTTCGAAACAAATTAAAAACTCATGTACCTGATTTAAGCGTTGCCCTGCCGGCCTTTGAAACAAGCCACCTACAGCTGCCTCCTCAGCCTTTCAAACTTTTATCAAATCTCTCTCTGAATCTCCAAAGTGTTTAGTCCATGTGAAAACAAATGAGAGAGAAATAATTTATTTTAAAAAAATACCTATTTGACAAAGCTCCACCCACACCTTCAAAAAGCCAAGATTTTTTTTTGTCTTTACTATGAAAGCTTCAGCGGATTAAAACCTTCAGCACTAAAACCTTTGGCAGATTTTTTTTGTCACCACCCACTAAAACCTGCGGCAGATTCACAGCTTCGGCGCAGATTCACTAGCCAGCGTCGTGGGTCTTCTTTGTAAAATATAAAATTCAAAAAATTCTATTTTGTCCTTGGCTTTGTTTCTGTTTAAAAAATTTGATGTTTTTATGTTTAATATGTATTTAAGTGATGTGTCAATTTATTATTGGAGGCAGTAAAACTTCCCATCCTTATCAAAAGGCTCTCATTTAACGCATGTTAAAATGGCTTTTTGTCCTCTTGCCCACCCTTAACCATTAATCCCAACCTACCTCAACGTACATAATAGCAATACAAGTTGTCCCACCAACATCATGGTCAAATAAATAATGGTAAAACAGCAAATAGCCGTAGATGTTAAAAAGCAATAAAGGCTGCCCCATCAACATAATTGTCAAATAGTGCAATACGTTTCCGAAAGGTTCCTTCACAATTTCAAAGGAGTTTGAGCTTCTCAAATTTATTTGAAATTAAATCATTTTTTATATGAAAATTATGTAAAAAATATTATATATATATTAAAGATATGATATGTTAAAAAAAAAAGAATTATTTCAAAATGCTTTTTATTCACTTTTGAAAATTAAATATGCTTATTTTTTACTAAATCGAAAAATAATTTTTTATTCCAAGCTTTTATACGACATAAAGTGTAAAAAAAAATATTTTTTTGAATGATTTATTTTTTTGGTTTCATTGTTAACATGCCATATCTTTAATATGTAATATTTATCACGTCATTTCGATGTAAAAAACGGCTTGATTTCCAAAAAAATTGAGAATTTCAATTTTTTTTTTTTAAAATTTTAGGGGATTCAAATCCTTCCTAAAGCCCCAACATAAGATTAAAATACTTTTCTGCACCCTCAATAGAAAAGCTTACACATTTTTTTTTTTAGCACTCCCGGCCCATAGTATTATTCTACTTATATAACCTTCTGAATTTATGTTTAGATTAATCTTAATTAAAAATAAGTAAATTTTATGAGTGAATTGAACATATTATTATGTCAGGTAAATATATTTAAAAAAATACAAAATAACATTTTTTTAATTTTTTATTGGGATGATTCCACCAAGAAAGATAAAGGGCGGTGGATGTTTGTTTGTTTTTTTTTTTTTTATTTGGATGATGCTGCCAAAATAGTATTTATCTTTTTTAAAAATAAAAATAAAAATGAAAAATCTCTCTAGAACGTACGTGATCATCACGTACAAAAAAAAAAGAAAGAATTCTACATTTTTCTCTATACAGAATATTAATAATTGAGAAGGTAAACTAGGGAAAAAAATAGAAAACCAGATATTAATTATAATCTTTTTTTTAAAAAAAAAAAAAAGAAAAAAAAGAAATTAAGGCACACATCGTACTTCTTGAAAAAAATTTAAATATGTTATAAAAGTTTCACATGGATTTACTTTTGCATTTTACACTTAAGTAATCAAATTATCTTTCTAAATTTGTATATTTGAATTGTTCTTTTAAGTTAATGTGTTGATAAGTATATATACACTCTTTCTATATTTTAATTTTGTAAACTATATAATTGTAGTTAATGTGTTGATGATTATATGGAAATTTCAAAATATAAAAGAAATTGTAGAAAACAACCAAATAAATTAATTTTAATAATTTCAACAATCAATTTTGTTTCAGTTCTTTTTCCTTTTAATTTTACCCTTAAAATTCTGTCTCCGTCACATGCATGCTGACGTATGTACTTTATAGACTTTATATATCATTGACTTTATAGACGTTATTAATTCGTGACGTTGGGCGTTTGCACAGATTCTGGAAGGGCAAAAATGGATCCTAACACTCGGGGACTTAATGAGGCTTTGAATGCGAAACCTACAGAAACAATAATAGGAAAAACAGGTGGGCAAGGTTTTTTCTTCCAATCATGCATGTGTTTGCATTTACATATATAAACTAATTCTATAGGTCATATTCGTGTTTTTTTTTTTTTTTTTGTATTTTTCTAGAATTTATGTCTTTCAAAATTATTATTTAATTTATGATAAGTTACTATTAAATTTTGATCAAATAATAATTTAAAAGCAACATTAATATTAGATGGACAAAAATAAAAAAATTAGTATTACATTTGAATTATATATATATATAACATTTAGATGATTTTATTACCCTTGATTTATGGGATAGAAATCCTTTGACACACAACTCTCTCTCTCTCTCACACACACTATATATAATTTTCTTATAACTCTTGTACAACTTTTTTTTAAGATAAATCATTGGATATATAGGACTCATATGTAGGAAAAGTTTTACAACAATCATTTTTCATTGAGAAATTATATTTTGAGATATGATACATTGCTATCCCAAAACAAAACTTCTAACCACCTTTGCCCACGTGATAAGTTTTATTTTTACTTCTTTCTTTTTTTAGAAAAAAAAAATCCTAAAGTTAGGTAGGGGACCACCTTGCCACATGGGTAAGGTGGTTAAAAATTGTGTCTTGGGGGTGACAAAACATCGTATCTCTTATATTTTTACATTTCCTATACATCTTTTGTACATAATTTACGTTTGAATTTATGCGACCTACATTGGGCTTGGATTTGAAATTTAGTTGTATGTAGATGTACAAGAGATATATAAGAAGTGTAAGTATATCATTTCTCTATGAGATTTGGATCAGGATCCCTTACAATTTTTTTAAAATTATAAATTCTCAAATTATGTAAATTTAGGTTGTTTCATGCGTCAACTGGCATGAAAAATGCTACATACTAACAATGAAAATTGAGTATATTTTTATCAGGTTCAATATTTTATGTCGTATAAAAGTTTTCAGTGAAAAAATATATGTTAGTTTAGTAAAGAAAAAACGTCTTTTTAAAAGTAAAAAAAAAAAAAAAAGCTTTTTTGAATGATTTTTTTTTAATTTTTTTGTTGCCTCAATAACATGTCCAATTGATCTTTATTATGTAGCATTTTTCATGTCATTCGATATAAAAAAAGGGTTTGAATTCATATAATTTAAGAATCTTAATTTTTTTAAAAAATTATAGAGAATCCTAATATGATTTGGGGTGTTTTAAGACGGCTTTGGCATATTAAAACTACTTTGGGACTTATTTTGCATTAATGAATCATTTTTATAAATGGCAACACAAATGTACGAAACTCGCCAGCAAACAAAATCCGGATCAACACAAATCACACGCCAGTTCATATGCTATGTGGCGTGAATAATTTTTAAATACGTAATGAGATAGATTGAAATAAATTTTTAGGTTTTTTTTTTTTATTATTTTTATTTTGAATTTTGACAAAAAAAGCTTAGACCTTAAATTTTTATTTTACAAACACAAAGTTTGATATTAATCATGCTTATTCTTTATTAATTGATCATCCTTTAAATAGAAAATATACAATAACGACTTGAATTTAGAGTAAAACTTCTACAATCATTGGAGATAAACTCCTACTTAAACAAGTGCACCATAGTGCTACGCATCACTTGCTAACTCTAACACATGCGTATAATTACTGCAATATTAGCTTTAAAGTAAATAACTAGATAACTAGTCGTATACATCTTATGGAGATGCAAAGATGCACTCCTTATTTACTATTACCACTAAAAGACAACAACGAAAAGATAAATACTAATTAGACGACCAATATAATAAAGATAACTAGATATATATATAATCTGTAAGATAATATATTTCCTTCAAATCACAATTATCGTAACATGCAACACCAAAACATGCACTGCTCCCTATCTGTACAGAGCAAACAACATTTTCAACACAAACAAAATAACATTTACATCACCCTATAAAACTGAAACAAACCGTTTTCTGCAGAAAAAGAACAGAAAACAAAGAATCAATTCCCAACTCCCAGTAAATTGTTATGTTATGTCGTTTAAGGTGTCAGTCAAAACAAAGAATGCTAAGATCGATTAGATTGTTATTGACTATACCAGAGAAAGACATTCCTCCTTGGGCTCAGGAGATGATTACGGGGTTCAACGATTGGAAGGCTAAGTTGGAAGAGCTGATCAAAAAGATAGATAAGCTGACTTCTGAACTTGAGGCCAAGTAAGTAGTAGACTAGGCCAAGTAATTAAGGTGCGAGGTGCGCACTGTTTTATAACCAAACAATTCTATATGTCCCGTTTAATTATTTTCGTTTCTCTACGTTATGTGATCTGTTGGTTTTTAATCATGTCTCTTATCTTTACTAATACATTTCATATTTTCTTTTACCTGTTGGCTGCACATCCTGGATCTCTTGCACTATCCTGTTACGTAACAAAAGGAATGCAAAGGCATAGATCAGGACTATCTCCAAGAGTCCTAGGAACAAACAAGCAACGGCTAGCTAGGTGGAGGATGTTTCGTATATATTTCTATGAGTAAAGAATAAAGAGATAATATGTTATCTCAAGCTCATTTTATCTTTATCAGTATCAGTGTATCACGTATTAATTGTAAGCCCACTATATAGCTTGTTGCTTGAGGAATATATAAAAATAATTGGAGAATTATATTGGGTTCTAGTGTCTTACCTTCATTAATACATTTCATATTTTCTTTTACCTGTTGGCCGCACATTCTCTTTTGCACTATCCATCCTTCGATTCGTGACAAAGAAGGGGGAAGAGATTAAAAGTACTTATACTAGCATGCTTTTGCTGCAATTGTTTTGTATATTTTCTTTTAAAAAGAACTTCATAAAATGGTATCGAACTATCATGCATTTTGATGGAACGATACTAAACTATCATTTGTGTCGAACTCGAGATTTAAACAAAATGAGTCACAGAATGACATTCCGTCTGAATTCGACTTTAAAACATGATGGAAGTCAAGTCACCTGACTTTTTTAATGTGTTCTACCCGTTTTGCCCCACTTAAACAAATAAATTATGTCTCTTCCCACCTTCTCTGTTTACTCTCTCCCTCTCAGTTATACGCACGTAAACCACAAATATATAACCTAGATGAAAGGAACGGAATGGTGAGCTCGAGGATGAAGAGCTCGCAGGCCTTGGCAAAGTGGATAATGCTAGTGTTTCTCCAACCACCACTGCCCACAATAGCACAGAGATTCTGCCCCACTCACAGCCCATATTACCACAATCCCACAAAAGTCAACCCCCACAAAGCCCATTCTTTTGACAAATCTTGCAAACTGTTCATCTCAAGCAGTGATTTTGGTTTCAACTTCACTGGCGCGGCTTTCCCTCTACTTTTAGAATCCGAGCTTCTTTGATCTTCTGATTCGGCTTCTCGCAGTGGTTAAGAAAATAGAAATATGGTGCAGTTTCATATTCTCACCATTTTCGGGATTGTCGTTTTCTCGCTATGGTTCTCTCAATCAACAGAGTACGAGGACGACTTGACACACGCAGCAGGGAACTTCCAGCTGATCCTTTTCCTCTTGCCCTTATATTGATACTGATCTTCGTGGTTGTATATTCTTATGGTGGATTTCTGGGTTGGTTGTGATGGGTGGATGGATTTGTGGTTAGGCCGGATTTCTGGCAACAAAACATGTTAAAAGTATAACAATCCTATACAAAAGAATAAGCCAATAAGAAAACATAAGAATAAGCAGATCTCTTGCAAAAGAACTTCTTACAGAAAGTGAATAGAAATAAATGTGATAAGCGCAGTCAATGAAACAACTGTAATTTCAAAGCCTCCAAAAGTTTCCCTATCTTTTTACTTGCCAAATTCAGTGGGTGTTCTGTCCATGCTCAACACCTCACTACTGAGAACTATCTATAGCTCAATGTACAGAATACCTACTCAACCTCATCAGATGATTCGTGCTTAATATTGCAAGGATTTAGATGTGAAATTATTAAAAAAAAAAATATACATTCTATCTATCTAGAATTGTTCAAGAAGCTTCCTGCATATACATCCTTATCGATTCCAATTGTGATCCTCCCAGTCAAATGGAGCTTCCTATAGTCGACCTTTCAGGCGAGAGATCAGAGGTGTCGAAGCTCATTGTTAAGCAGTGCAGTTTTCATCTTCTAGGTTGCGTTGGTGATGCTTTCTCATGTTACAGTAATCATCTTTTCATGTGGCGATGGTGCATCCAAAGACAACCTTAGCAACCCACATGGCTCTGTTACACTTTGTTTTAGGAAAAGCTAAAACAGAGGAAATTTCATAATTGGATATTTGCTATTTAAAAGGCTCTCAGAACCATTCCTCAAAGCACAAAGATGGATATGTAACTTAGAAATGATAATCCCATACTTGTTCCACGTACCAGTCCACACTCACCGCTCCACGACTTCACCGCACCACCACTTGACTTCACTGCACCACATGTAACCACAGCACATGTAGTCAGGCGTGTGGCCATGGGAAGCTACGGTATTGAAGCCAATGTTGAAGGAATGGTTCAAGAACTCCAACGCCATGTTCGATGAGACCCACCAACCGGGCTGGACTCAGCCAGCTCGAGAATCAACCCCGTGGTGTCGCTGGGATCGAAGCCGGGCGTGATACCGGTTAACTCGATCGGCTACGAGGTGTTCTTATTGCTGCTGCAGTTCTTGAATGTCATTTGTTCGATTGAGATCAGGTTTTAATCTGGCAAAATTTTAGTTTTCAGGCCATTGGCCGGATTTGAGTTTTCCAAACTCTCTTTCTTGAAAACGACGTAGTATGGTGAGTTGTTTGTTTGTACAGGATGAGTATTCTGGCTTAAATAAATCATGTGCATGCACATTATTCGACTTCCGTCACAATTTAATGTTGAAATTAGACGGAATGCCATTTTTTTGACTCATTTTAATAGTTTAAGCCTCGGGTTCGACACAGATGATAGTTCAGTATCATTCTATCAAAACGGGTGATACTTTGATACCTTTTTGTGAAGTTATCAATTTTTTTTTTATCTATATTGCTAGTAAAAGATATTACAGGTTTATTTGATAAAACTTTTTAGAAGGCTATTTTTACTTTTTGGTTGAAAAAGTTTTTAAATATGACATAAAAATGAAAATAATTTTAAGTATTTTTGTGTTTAAAATTATTTATTAAGCTTTAATTTTATTTATTAAAAAAGCATTTCAAAAAAACGTTTTCAAACAAGACCTTATCATGGACATTGACATCTCGTATTTCAAAGAAGAGAAAACATTCAATCTAGATTTGGTGTAAAATCCTTAAATTTGACACATCATCTAATTAAAAAGCTAAAAATATCAAATTGAATAGGGATGAAAACACTGGATCTTTAAACCCAAACCAACTATCGAGAAAAATCCCTTTTTCTACCGCTCATTCTAATCCCACCGTATCTACCCCTAAATTGACAACCCACCGCCAAACGCTGCCGCTGGAATTTGCCGAAAGCCACCTCCCAAAGCCATCGTCTTTGGGGTTGTGATTCTTTGTTGGTTCGGTTTGTTCCTTCAAGCAAAGGTGAGATTCTTGCAAATTTTTTTCGGATTCTTGAGAGTTCGTTTAATTCAAAGCTTTGTTTTTGCAATTTTCACTTGAATCGTTAATGTACTTAATTAGTTCTTCTAGCTAGGTTGGGCCGGCGAAATTGCTTATGTTTTTTTTCTTCAATGGTCGCTTTGGGTGAATTTCGGTACTTGGCCATGCCAGGAACATGAAATAAAATGGTGGCGTACGTTTGTTTTGAGAACCCGAGGAGAGAAGACAAGTGCGATTTAGCAATATATAGCAAATTGAAAGTTTTCTTTGGTTTTGGGTGTGTTGTAATCATGCAATGGTGTAATTTTCCTATTGATATTTTGTCTTGATTTTGCTATTTGCTGATAGTTTTGCAACATAATAGTTAGCTTCAATTGTATTTGTATGACAGTAGCTGGTATAGCTCTGATTGATTGTAATTTTGCTCTTTAGATAGAGTCGTTGCGCTATATTGGCAGTACAGGTTGGTTATGCATGCATTTGTATATATTGGTTTATTTCTATTGTTGCGCTATGTTGGCTTGAGGGTTTCGCAAGTCAGCTAGGTTCTTAGGTTAAGTCGAGAGAGTGAGAGACAAAGACAAAATCACGATCGGGGGGCTTTAGGCGGAGGAGGAGGCGAATCGATGGCTCCGACTGATTTCGCCGGCAGCATTCAATGGAGGAGACCGGTGTAGGTGGGTCCGGTGGTTTCTTAAGAGGAAGAGCAACAGTGCCTATTTTGTTTAGTTTGGTTGATCCTGTGTTTCCATGTCTAATTTATCTGGTGAGATTTTTTGCTTTTACCTGACTTGTTTAAGTTTTATTGGAATGTGTAAAACCCTTGTTGTACTCCACATCTGAAGGGGCTCTCTTCAAAGAATGTTACATAATGGAGACTATGCTTATAAGTTGTTTTTAGGTATGCTACGTTTTATGTTGGAACAAGAGTCTTATTATTGTTGTGGCTTGTATGTATTTAGTTTGAGTCATTTAAAGTAAGTACTTAATTAATGGTCCATCACGAAATTGTCAAAGGAGGAGATTAAGTTTATGCTTTATTAGCATATTCAGCAAGACAAAAACACTAAGAGTTTTTTTTAGAAAAAAACCTTATTTTTAAGCTTTTTTTCAAAACGCAAATTTGGGCTCTTTTTTCTTTTTTCTTTTTTATTTTTACTTTTTAACCATACATAGCTATTTTTTTCTGGCACAAATAGACTCTTTAAAAAAGTCGCCACATGCTAACTGCTCTGCCCTAAATCATGTAGTAAAATTATTTTTTAAATTGCTTAACGCAATTTCAAATAGACTTCAAATCTATTTGATGCCATAGTCATGTTTAGTGTGTTGTAGGTGATGAATTAAGATCAACACAACTTTGAAGGCACAGTATCTCAAAGTTTATTGATAGCAATTTTAAGGCAAAAGGTGATGAACTAAAGCTTCAAGCCTTGTTAGGATGGTAGGTGACTATGATACTTAGATGAATGACCCTTAGTAACAAGTTAGTATGGACCATATTTTATTTAGGGTTCTTCATGCATGGTCGTGATAAATTTATCATAAATGTTGACTTACATATTGCACCGGTCGAAGCTTGATTTCCATATAGAGTCTTGCTACACAGGGGACGGTCATTCATCCCCTGTGAGCCTTTTATAATATAATAATAATTTATTATTAAAAAGTAAGCTTTGATGTCACATCAAAGCTTACTTTTTAATATAAAATTATTATTTTATTATAAATGGATGATGGGGACGGATGAGTGTCCCCCATCAAGCATTTCCCTTCCATATATACTTGGTCGACCCATTTGTCAAATAATTTAGCTAGCCAAAATGTCTTGGTCCTAGCTGGCGCGGTTGACCAAAACTACTGAATCTGTTTTTACAGATGGTGTAACGATCAAAGAAAAAAGTGCTAGCCAGATCTGCACTATCATTCCAAAATGACTAGTCAATTTGAAGCTTTTCCTAAAATCACTTATAAAGTCGAGTAGGCAATGTGGAACTTATCACTCATTTATCTCTTATAAATCACTTACTCTATGTGAGCTATTTATCTCTTCCCAATATAGGACGAGAATATTATAAACTCCTCCCTTAAATTCCTGACGTCCTCATCAGGGTCACATCATGCAGTGCTCTAATACCACATGACCTGGCATTAGTAAGTAGCTTTGATACCATTTGTAATGACCCAAGGAAAAGCGCTAGTCACATTTGCCATATCACTCCAAAAGGACTAATCAATTTGAAGTTTTCCTAGAGTCCTTATAAAGCCTAGTTTCACTTAGTAATGCCAGGTCATGTGGTATTGGAGCGCTGCATGACGTGACCTTGACGAGGATGTCAAGAATTTAATAAGGGGAGTTTGTAACACCTTAATTAGTCTCATATTGGGTAATTGAGTAGTCCACATAGAATGAGTGGTTTATAAAGATAGTTATGAGTATTAAGTCCCACATTGCTTAGTTATTAGATGAAATTGAGCTTTATATGGAGTTTAGAAAAGCTTTAAATTGACTAATCTTTTTAGAATAATAGCACAGATGTTGGTAATAATTTCCTTAAACATTACAGATGACCTCAATAGAAGCTCAATTGATCCAAACTACAATATTTGTTTTGGTGGAATGCTTCAATCAAAATCTCGTTCAAAGGACGGTTGCATGAAGCAACTACAAAGTAGATCTCATATTGGATCGGTTTTGAATGAAGATTGACCTAGCTATTTCCTTGCCTATGCTACACCTGTGCTTGACACGTATGAAACAGAGACTAAATATTTCAAAGCACAGGGCCCCAAAACATAAGTCAACCACCCCTGCTCTTTGTTGACTGACGAGGTCGAATCTTCTTTATTAGATTACATGTATTTGTATTGTATTGTGTCCTACATGGTTACGTATGTGTGTATATTTATTTTTGACTTGTATGTATATGGACCTTTTTTTTTTCTTTTTTTTTTTATTACATTATTCAATGTTTTGATTCAATGTACAATCTTATTCTAGTTCAACATCATAGGCATGGTTCAGGTGATGCCCATCTGACGTGAGGTCTCTGTGGCTCTTGGCGTTAGAACGCAAGGTGACATTTGACACTGGAAGAGCTTCAAATACTTGAAGGCAGAGCCGTTAGCATGGCTAAGAGATGCTATAATAACGCCAGAACACTAAAAGCCCTTTAATCCAACTTTCTTACTCCAAAACACATAGGCGAGGAATGAAAATTACAATCTAAGTTTTGGTCACCCAATGAAGCCAATTTCTAAAACCAAACAATATTCTATCCCTTTAGCCATTTGGTGAAAAAATACACGTAAGCATTTATAAAAAAATTAATCACCTATAGTGAAAATGTCTCGGTAAGTATTATGTTTACAATCTCCTCCTTTACTGCTAAGTGGATTTCAACCCCTAGCACTCTCGACAATTATCATGTTCGCATGAGACAGTATATTAGTTCTAAATTATTTATAATCGACGAAAATCTAGACTAATAATCATTCTCTTAATATTATGTCCAAAAATAGACAGTATAACAACATATTTACAACTATAAATATATAGCGAGCATAGAATTGTGGTAGTGCATGCATGTCACTATTCACGTGACTATATGCAGGGACAGAGCCAGAAAGTATTTTGGGCAGGGGCTAAGCCGTCAAGGCATAAATTACAAATATATTAAAATAATGGTAGGGTCAAAGCATGAATAAAAAATATATAGAGATCGAAGATATCACCAACATTGACATTTGAATTTTGTGATTTTTTTTTTTGAAAAAGTCAAGTATTGTATTTAGCTTTCGAATTATCTACAAATAAATTTATATGGTTATATTGAAGTCTTTAAAAAAGTAAAAAGAAATATTTGTAAGTTAGCATGCAATTAATGAACTCACATAAAGAATAATAGAATATAAAGTTTTTATATGTCAAATTCTCCAATTAATTGTTTAGACTTATAAACTATAATAACAAATATTCTCAATATTTAATAACCATAATATTCTAATTACTATGCTACTTATATTAGGAATTGAGCTTAGAAAACTAACCTAAAAAAGTCCGACTTGCGTTGAGTGATTTGACACTACCTTTATGTTGCAAATTAATTATTGTTTTGTATCGCAAAAAAAAAAAAAAAAGATTAAATCAACAATTTTTAAAAGTTTATCTTTACACAGTATACAAAACAATTAACAAGTAAAAAAAAAAAAAAAAAAAACCCTCCTATCAAGTATAAAAAAAATAAATAAAGTACTTTGTAACCCTTGAAGGACAAACCTATCACTAAACAAATAAACAAGTCACTTTCTAAAAAAAAAAAGAAAAAAAAAAGAGGACAAATGCACACCTCACACAAAACAAAAAGAATAGTTTTTTAGCTAGTCTCTAGAGACTTCCATAAAAGTAAAACAAAAAAGAATAGTTTTTTTTTTTTTTTTTTTTTGAAAAGAACCCCTAAACACTTGAACCCATCCCTACCCCAAACCCCTGGTCTGGTCCTGCCCCAGAAAGGCCAAAGCGAAACACACAAACACAAGTTTAAGTAGGAAACAAAAAGCCATGAGCCATCAACAGTTATCTTCATTCATAACCAAAAAATATGAGTACAACAAATTACCGTAAGTTCGTGAGTAAGAGTGTTGTTTGGTGAAGAGCCGAAAAGGGTGGTCTGGTGGAGCCTGGAGAAGAGCCGAAGAGGTATTCAGAATACCTATTCTTGTTTCATTTTTTTTTTTTATTAAATATTTTTGTTTCAAACTTTGAGTTGTTTGGTTGGAATTGGAAACGCCCCCTTAAGTGTTGTTGCTTGCCGACTTTTGAATTTTGATGTCTACGGACTATACACTAGAGCAAATCTATGGATCTAGGTTTTTTTTTAAGGTTTATTTGGTTAAGAAAAAAAAAGTTAAATGGGTAAGGGCCAACAAATTGAGAAGGGCCAATGGGCTAAGTGTCTTTCTCTTCTTTTTTTTTTTTAATCCTTATAAATTTTTTTTTCTTCAGAAAAGTGGGGGGGGGGGCATGGCCCCTACCGACCCCCCTTCCTCCGTCTCTGACCATATGAACATCATTTATATGTAGGCTGTAAATCATTATCTTAAGCATCGTACTATATCCTTAAATTAATTTTGGCATCATGGCGGTATATCTACAAGGTCATAATGTCATTCGAACATTATGACAGCTATATTTGGAATGTCATAATGTCCCTTGGGCATTATGATGGCTATACTAGAAATGTCATGATGTAATTTGGGCACTATGATAGCCATATAGCATTTTCACGTATTTTTATGTGGGCATTAATACGACATAAAATTCTTATCTAATATTTCTAATATTATTTGAGTATTACAACGGCACTATTATAATTTTCTAAAAATAATGAATATAAAAATCATTATTTAAAATATTAACTTAGGCTTTGTTTGGTTTGCGGAATGGATATTCCATTAGGAAAATGAATTGTTATTCCCAAAAATAAAAAAGACTGGAATGGAATGATTATTCCTAATCTTTAATTTGGTAACAACTCATACATTTTAATAGGAATCCAATCAAAATTACTAAAAAAAAAACCCACATTATATATATATATAAAGAACTCAAATTAAATTTTTTTTTTTTTTTTTTTGAAAAATGGTGGGTGGCCGATCATCCCACCCACCAAAGAGCTAGGGGTAACCGCAACCACTCTCGGAGTGGTCTTCGGGGTGGCCTATGTAACGACTTGACCAGACACACCAATGCAATATAACATAATGGTGCGCATGGAGCAGTGCATTACGCTATACCTGTGATACCTTACACAAACATAGCCAAATCAATCTAGCTAAACCTGAAATATAGTTTTATCTCAACATCACCTCAGAGACAATAGTCTCGTAGCGGAATACCTATTTTATTTTTATTTTTATTTTCATCCAAAGACATCTCACAATATAAATAACATAATTAAAGCTAACAAGAGACATCTATCTTGATAAACGGTTACATTGTATCATTACAAAACAAGACAATCCAAACACATGTGCCACATGCGGCACGATCCCAAAACTACATCATAAGTGTGCGTGTTACAAAAATGATGTAAACAAAAGAGTGGCTAAAAAGTTAGTCAAACGATCCCAAGGCACCCAATGGCCTTATCCATAGTGGCCTAGGTATAAGGCTACAGAGCCAACATCCTCATCTTCTTCCTCATTACTTGCAACAACAACGTCTATGCGATTGTAGGGGTTGTGAACCACAATAACATAAGCAGATATATGAGTCTACATTTTTCAGCAGCATAAAATCTTACTAAATTAAAACAATAAGTCATCTTTAAGTTTCTACTGTGAGTTTACAATAATAACTATGCTGGATTTTATGTTTCACTAAAGTAAACCATATCTAATGAAGTAGAGACTGTAGGGAAATAAATCTTTTACAAATTACCTTAGTTATAAAAAAAATAACTTATAACTCAACTATACACATACACCATGTATTCTACATTATTGAGTGGAACACTAGCATATATGCATATTTCATAAACATCAATCCTTAACTCATGAAAACCATTTCGCAATATATTAACACAAAACATATACAATGCCTTCATTCATTATTTTCATTATTTCTTGTTATGTTTCATTCCTTTCTCACATAAGGGCCTGTACTCCCTTTCGGCTTACAAGAGGCCCGTACTCCTCCGCGTTTTTGGTTGATGGGGCCCATACTTCCCACAATTAACTTCTTGAATTGTATTACAGCATTGGGGCTCGTACTCCCCATATTATTATTAAGTTAACAACACTGTGTGGCCCGTACTCCCTTCAGCTTACAAGAGGCCTGTACTCCTCCGCATTTATGACTAATGGGGCCCAAACTCCCCACGATTAACTTCTTCAATTGTATTACAGCACTAGGGCCAATACTCCCTATATTATTGTTAAGTTAACAACACCGTGTGTCCCGTACTCCACACATGTTGGGTTCCGTACTCTCAAATGCATTAATCTCTTATTCTCGTTTTTGTAGTCTTGACTCTTTGTTTTGTGTTCTTGTTTCATTATTATTTCTTATCACATTCTTGTCATGCATTATGTACACATTCCAACAATCATATATAACATCATGCCATTTATAAAAGAAATTATTCTTTACTTTTACAATCAAACCATATCTAACATCTTTTCTTTAACTTATTTTTAACACATCTTATATCACATATAAAGCATGTCTAACCCATTCTCTTTTCAATATGCATTTCATTTATAAAGCATTTAAATTCTTAAAGCATTTTAAATAAGGTAGTATTGTTCTCAGTAAGTAATTATACTTACTAATCCGCAACTTTAGAGAAAGTATCTCCCAACTCAAGCACAACTAAAATATAATATTGCTTTAAATATTAAATTCACATTTATAACACAATTCTAATCCTAGTATGACCTTTAGGACCTAAACACAACATGTAATAATTATCCATGAAACCCATGAAAATTTAAGGTTAAATCAACACATTAAGTGTAATCAACCTAGCCAAACATTAATCCTAACGTTTAAACACCAATAACCCCACAATAACTAAACTCTAGAAATTGGGGGTTTATGCCTACACTTCAATAATTTCGAAATTGAAGTTACAACCCAACAATAAAACAATCCAAAACCCCATGGCAATTCCAATAATTTCATCATATACCCAAAATCTTACCTAACTTAGAGAAAAATTAGGGTTTCAAAATTGCCTCAAGATAATTGGTAGATTGAAAGTCTTAACACCAATAATTGTTACCCAAAGCTCAAATGTGATGGAGGACTTGAACCCAAGCTCAATCTATAATTTTACACGTGAAAGAGAGTAAGAAAGAGGGCTGAAATTTTGAAATTTCAGCTTTGAAAAACTTGTTTCATCCTCCCAAATACAACCTTTAAGCTTTGCCTTTCAATGGTTGTCAACACCCATACCTATAGCCAAGCTTTTGTCAAAAAGAAAGAGAGAAAAATGAGAAAGGGAGAGAGACTTACGCTTCACTACTCTACTTGCACTGCCATGAATAAATTAAGCTCACTAACTATGTCATAGCCCCCACCGTGAAGATGAGGAAGGAGGAGAGAGTGCAAGGGAGGAGAAGAGGACAAAAAGAAAATTTTGGGGAAATAAGGGTGCTGGTGGTGCCTTGGGTGATAGAGAGACTGAGTGTGTCTCTTTTGTTTAGTGATGGGGCATATCACGTGTAAGAGGGTGAGAGAAGTGAGCCATGTGAGACAAAAAGAAAGGAAAGAAGTGTGGTCCCTTTTTCTAAGTGAGAAAAGTCAACTAGTAGGGAAATGAGAGGGTTATGCATGAACCAAAGAAAAGAGGAGCCAAGGTTGTGTGATTACCAAGATACCCTTCTAGTTTAAGTGGGAATGAGGACAATGTAGGCCTAAAACTTGCCAAATCTACACTTTGGCCAAAATGATAGTTTAATTCTCCTTTATTATTGGGCTACCATTTCCAAGCCACACAAGGCCATAAGATAAAATAAAACTATCTATTATTAACCACACTAATCCCATATATTTTTATTTAATTGTAATTAACCTATTAAATACTTTCTTGGGTGTTATAGCCTGGCCACCCCTGAGGGACCCTGGGGGTGGCTTGTGCCACCCCCCATTGCTCCAGGGGTGGTGCGACCACCCTCGGCACCTTATGTGGCTGGCCGTCCACCCAAATGGGTGGTCGACTAGCCAGGGTTAGCGTTTTATTTGTTCCTTTTTTGAAAAAGATTTGAAAGAAAATAAAAAATAAGACCATGTTTTCTAGAAATTGTAGTTCATTTCCATTGGTATAGCTATTCCTCTCATTTTTTAAATGAATCAGTTTCTTCTTCATAAGTGAATAGTTATTCTCATGGGAATAACTATTCCAGTTATTCCATTCTAGGAGTTTATTCTGCGAACCAAACAAAGCTCTAAACTTCCCGAAGCCACTCGGGCATCGTAAAGGCTTAACTTAAAAAAAAAAAAAGAAAAAAAAAAAAGAGAAAAAAAGAGAGAGAGAGAGAGAAAAGAAAAGAAAAGAAAAGGGACTTCAAATTATTAAAGAAAGCTTTGAGATGAGCTTATTAACATATGTTGCCAATATTGCTTTCCTAGGCCCTGGACACAATTCACCAAGCTGGCACATCAACAAATCCCCACCAATTTCTCTCTTCTCCCTCTCTGTCTCCTCTCACTCTCCTCTCTCCCTCCTATCTCTCTCTCTCTCCGCCAAGACGAGTTTCTCTTTTTCTTTCTTTCTTTCGTTTTTTTTTTCTTTTCTTTTCTTTTCATCATTATTATTTATATTTTTCATTATTACCAAAAGTTAATATATAAAATAGTTTTAGGGTAGCTAAATCTATTACAAGTAGCATTTGGCAGAAATCGATCGATTAAGAGTTGTTTGAATTTAATGAATTCCTTTATAACCTTTTTCGTGCTTTTTTTTTTCCCATTGATTAATATTATTTATATTATTAGATATTCTTTTATAAGATGTTTTTGCAAAAATATTTTTGAGATTAAATCATAATGTAGGGCTTTGGCAAACCCCTCCCCCTCACCCCCTAATTTTTTATTAAAAAGTTAAATTCAAAAAATTATAAATTTTTTCACTTTCTATATTACAGCAATTAATTTTATTACTATTCAGATAAAAAAAACCCACTACAAAACAAAACTTTTTCACTTTTCCATACAAAAAAATTTAAACTTTTTTCTACTTTATATCACATCCATTACAAAAAAAAATATAGGAATACTAACCTGTAGAATTTTACACGTGAGTGATTACAGTAACGTGATAATTATTTGATGCGTTACTGAAATCTATAGTAACGTGTAAAATTTACTTCGTAACTCCTTTGTAACGTGAACATTTTATGGTTTACTAGATAATAACGTACAAATGAACCCATTAGTTAATATATAACCTAATAACGTGATATTGTTCACGTTACTCAATATATAGTAATAGGCATATATATATATATCATGTTACAATTATAGTAACGTGTAGTTTTATCACGTTACTGTTTTTGCCACGTGTTACAATTGAATATTTATATGCATATAAACCTTCCTAATTAACCATATATATCCTATGTTTTGTAATGGAAATATATTTAAGCAAGTTGTTTGTTAGCACTTTATTACCTATTGCAAATTCAATAGTCTATCTCTTTTAAATAACCACATGTAATGTAGATATCTTGCGTTGACATACCTTCACAAAGATGCCAAATTATACAATGATTTCATCACACAATATGATACTGCAAGAAGGGTACCAAAAAACACTTCATGATTGAGCTACCAACAAGAACTTCATGATCAGCTATTCAATTAATTAAAGGGTAAATATATATTTCATCTTCCACAAAATGGGAGTACCAAAATATACACTGTCAAGGGGTTTGTAGACCAAAACACAAAAAGTAATTACCATAAAATTTTATTTTCCTTGTAACATATTACAAAATAAATAAACTTCATGATCATACTGTCAATAAATACAACATGTAAACCTTTCATCATCGTCTTCTACATAGTCACCGAAATTCCATTTGGACTGCCTTGCCATCAAAGAATTTGGCGTTCTTCCATTGTAGCATGTTTCTACATGGCAGTAGGGTTCTTGACCCTTGGCTATGCGATTGTTGATCCACATGCCTTGATCATGTCATTTTATTCTCCTTTGACATTCTTTTATTCTTGAGCCTCTTAGTTTGCAAAAAAGTAAAGAAGACAAAATTTGCAAGACTTGATGCTTTAATTGACCCCTATGACAAATTAAAATAACACTATATATATATATATATATATATATATATATATATAATGCCAATGTGTCCCTTTTCATAAGCTTTTTTTCAATAACTTATGCCCTAGTTCCGGATTCTTGGAAGTGAAGTTTCCATGTATGCCTTCTCTAAATATTGCATCTGTGTTTTCACTCACTTTGCAACGTCTTAAGAACATAACTTCAACATTTGTACACTAAGAATGCGGAATCTTCTCCAATGATACTTGTTGGAAGATATGATCCTCCTCTGCCAACCCGCATAAATCTCTGTAAGTGATTTTTGCCTTGAAGAGGTCGGTGAAGGAAGATGAAGCAACCTTTGTAAGAACTTCCATCAACATGTCGTTTGAAAAAGAAATAATGCCAACCTTGTGCTCCTCTTCATTTAAATAAGCCATGTCGATTATATCTATAATGACAAGTTTAAATCAGTTTATATAAGTATGTAAAAAGACAAACATAAATTCATACTAAAGTATTTACAAACATCCATTAATTGACAAATTTAATGGATTCATACTAATGTATTCACAAAGAAACATAGATGCATGGTAAGAAGAAAGAGAATTGTATCCTTGATAACATTTTATTCAATATTAATTTTATATTTATGGGCATTTTCAGAATTTTGAAGATGTGTAATTACGAATATGAACTTGAAAAATTTCAAACATTTGAAATTACCAAAAACCCAAACTCAACAATCCTACTCAAACTCCCATCCCGACACAACATGCACTTCAACACATTGAACACAAACTAGATAATTTTACCCAAACTCAATCCTGCTCAAACTTCCCTCCAAACACAACATATATGCATCTTATTACATTGCCCATAGAACTACAACGACACAACACAATCATCAATCAAGCAATCATCAACAACACAATCAACAAGCATAAAAAATATTCAATAATAATCAACAAAACGTACATTTGTATAGGAAAAAACAAATAAAAACAAAATGAGTGTACATGTTGATCAAGATAACTGAGTTAGTTTTAGTTTGTTGTTGAAACTCTTGTCCTTTTTTGATTTTAAAGAGTTCTGGTTGTTTCCACAGAGTGCATATCTGTTTGTAATGTATGTGTTTTGGTGTTTTGTTGGTTTATACTCTGTATATGTTGATTCATTTGTTAATAATAAATAATTCTACTTATTCATAAAAGAAAAGAAGAAGAAGTAGAAGAAGAAGAAGAAGAAGAGATATATACCTTGATTAACCAGTGGTCGAGCGAGTGATGCCAAAGATAGAGACGAGAGACCAAAGATAGAGACGAGAGAGAATGGCGGAGATAGATAGGAGAGAGAGAGAGAGAGAGAGAGAGAGAGAGAGATGATCGAGATATGCCGGGTAAACCAAACGGTCACAGAGAAGAAGAAGAGTTTTAGTAACGTGTGAATAACAGCAAGTTACTATTAATATAAAAATACTAACGTGATGTTAATTTCACATTACGGATCTTATTAAATTGTAACGCAATTAATATTTACACATTACTAAGAAAATTTTTACTAACGTGAAACACATCACATTAGTACCTTTCTGTAATGTGCAAGGAATTGCACGTTAGTATTTCCCTAATGTGGCGTTTTCTCACGTTTCTAAAAAGTTGAGCGCACACAATTTTTTTTTCGCAATTTCCTGAGACAATTATAGTTACTTGACAAATTATCATGTTACTATACTAGTAACGTGACCATTTACCCACGTTACTAGTTATTACATAGTTTATGTTTTAGCCTTTTTATAATTTTTAACTATTTCTTATCCCATATTTATATTTCATAGTTGATATATTTACATTGATTATCAACAACCATAAGCATTAAAAATAAAAACACTATTTACAATAACAAAATACAATCAACCTTGTCATATATACAATCATTCAGTCTCCACTCAAAAAATAAAACTATTGTTTTTTTTTTTAAAAAAAAATATAACTATTTTGGAGGGGTGGGTTGGTCATGACTATCTACATCAGCAGCTGTTGTCTGACTTGTATTGGCAGCACCATGGTTTGGACCCGTATTAGGCTAAACTGCAGCACCTACGAATGAGTAAAAAAACAAAACAAAACAAAGTAATTAATAAACAATATGATATAATACCCACAGACGATCTCACAAGCTAACAAGGTGTATCACCTATGACAGGCAAGAGGGTACCCTAAGAGGATGCGACCATCGAGGTATTGTGTCTCAAATGAGACAGAAACTTAGCCTCGTGGTTAGCCAACAAAACAGCGAACCGTTCCTACGCAGCCTTGCGCTCTGTCTCTAAAACCGATTACATCTCGATTGCGTGCCTTTCCTGTTGAGCCCTAAGAGTTGCCTCAATCTTAGCTGCGTGTGATCTTTGTTCAGCCTCAATGATTAAAGCGCAAGCTTGATTGATTTCTTCTTCAAAGGACTGGGTGGAATGCTTAGGACACTGAGATTGTCCCTGTGTGGGGGTATAGTATATTTGTGTCGTCCCTGGGACAGGCCTAACATTTTTTCCGACCTCTCTAAGCCTGCCCGAGTACTTAGGCTTATTCCCAAAAGCGATGGCAAAAGCATCGCATGAAAGCCAGCACAACATCCCTTCAGTGCGGTATCTAATGCGACAGGGTCATTGGGGATCAGCTGTTCCATCCTTTGTTGTATTAAATTAGTGATGTCAGACAAATTTCAATTGTAAGTAAATAAATAAATAATAATAAAAAAAGAGCATTTTACATACACATCTCTCTCGCATTGCTTCATTTGGGTAGGTTCCATCCTTTTTTTTGTGTGCTTTAACAAAAAACTTTGCACGGGTTGGAGGAGTGCTGCCAGACTTTTGTACCTGCTAAGAAAACACACACACACACACATATATATATATATATAGCTCTTGGTGCCACGACAATGTGGTGTATCATTCCGACATCGCAAACCTTTCATATGAGCGGCGTACTCCTAGACAATTAACATTTTCAATATGTTAGTTATATGATATGCACAACAACATGAAATTAGGGAAAGTACGAAAAATAGTAATATAAGTACTCAATTATAACCCATGCGCCTGCCATGCCTCGTCACACCATCTGGCCAATAACACCGCCATGTCATCGGGGTCCCACCCCATGAAAGGTGCATTCCCTACTCTAGCTCGTACCATCTCAGGCGTTTCGCCCGGTTGAATTTTAGGTTTTTTCTTTTGTTGGCATCTCCAAGTCTGCATCTTCTAGCTAATATCCTTGAAGACTTCCTTTTTTACTTCATTGGGATCAAATCGAGGCGGGATGTAGAACTCTGTCTGCATAATATAAAATGTCAAAATTAAATTCTAGAATTTTTTTTTTTAAAACAGAAAAGTAAAAAAAAAAAAAAAAAAAGTAAAAAACAAACAAACAAACAAATATAGATTAATAATGTGTTACGGATATGACATACCATCAACGCCTCCCATAGACGCTGCCTCCTTCTAGGGTCTACATTCCCTTATTCATCCCGCATATGGACGAATGACCCGATCCTAATTAACTTGCTGCAACTTTGTTTGAATTTTCCAGCGCCCATTCCTAATGGCTGGTACGAATTATTGAATTGTAGGGATATTTTCTTTCCTGGTGGGATCTCCCAATACGATGGCGAGTCTATAACTATTTCGTATTGATTGTCCCCATTGAAATTTGGACCTAACACATACACATTATTTGTTAGCAATATAAATTGAAAAAATATATATATATAGTTACATACCGATCAACAGCAACTAGTCAGGTTGCAGCTCTTGTTCAGTAGGGTCCACGGCAGGGTGCAGCTCCTGCACCACTAACGTCTCCCATCTCCACATCATTGAAAAACTTTGCCATTTGGGTAAGGGAAAGATTATCGAAAACGGTCATGAAATCAGGCATGCCCGATAGGTGTGGTGAACCATGCTGGGTGTCGGCCAGGGAATGCGGGGACTGGTACCCAAGCTCACCAGGGAGTGTCGGTCAGTACGCTACCGGTGTGCGCACAGTCACGCCAAATCCCGACTCATGTGCTGGCTATGCACTAGTGGTAGCACCGTCATCCCTAGACGGTGTCCGTCGATACGCTGCCAGTGTGTACACAATCTCTCTAGATCCCGACCCCTATGCTGGCTGTGCACTAGTGCTAACACTGTCATCCCTAGACGACGTCTGCTCGACTAGTGGCCTCCGTGCTAGGAGTTTAAAACCCCAAAAACTCCTCCTCGAAGAACTCATTTTAACCTGTGAATTAGAGAAAAATCAGTAAGACAAACAACAATTTAAGTCCACATGGTATTACAAGAAACAGACGTCTTAATTTTATAATGAGGGGCATTTTTGTAATTTTGAACATGTGAAATTACGAAAATGCCCCCGTGTAATTTCAAACACATGAAGTTACCTAATTGACACATTATGTATACCTAAATTTTATTTAAGGAACAGACGTTTTAATTTTATATGTTGGGGTATTTTTGTAATTTTGGACATATGAAATTATGAAATTGCCCTCATGTAATTTCAAACACTTGAAATTACCCAATTGTAACATTAAAAACAAATAAACATTTTTTTCAATGTTAATTTTATATTTAAGGCTATTTTGGTAAGATTGACCATGTGAAATGACGAAAACGCCCATGAGAAATTGCAAACACTTGAAATTACCCAATTGTCACATTAAACAAACAAATATTTTTTTCAATATTAATTTTATATTTAGGGGTATTTTCGTAAGATCAATCATGTGAAATGACAAAAACGCCCCTGAAAAATTGCAAACACTTGAAATTACCCAATTGTCATGGTCAAACAAACAAACATTTTTTTTCAATGTTAATTTTATATTTAGGGGTATTTTCGTAAGATCAACCATGTGAAATGACAAAAAGGCCCCTGAGAAATTGCAAACACTTGAAATTACCCAATTGTCACGGTCAAACAAACAAACATTATATTCAAGGTTGATTTAATATATTAGGGGCATTTTTGTAATTTTGGACATGTGAAATTACGATAATGCCCTTGAAAAATTGGAAACGCTCGAAATAATCCAATTCTCATGATCAAACAAACAAACATTATAGTCAAGGTTGATTTAATATATTAGGGGCATTTCGTAATTTTGGACATGTGAAATTATGAAAATGCCTTTGGAAAATTTGAAACACTTGAAATTGTCCAAAACCCCAACTCAACAATCCCACCCAAACATCCCTCTCAATATAACATGCATTTTATTACACTACCCATAGAACTACAACAACACAACACAATCATCAACAATACAATCAATAAGCATGCATCAAGAACATTCAACAATCAACAAAAAGCACATTTAGGAAAAAACAAATAAAAGCAAAACTAGTATTGATCGAGATATATATCTTGATTAACCGGTGGTCGAAGGAGTGATGCCAGAGATAGAGACAAGAGAGAACGCCGGAGATAGAGAGGAGAGAGAGAGAGAGAGAGAGAGAGAGAGAGAAGATCGAGATATGTCGGGGAAACTAGACGGCCGCGAGGAAGAAGAAGAGACTTTTTTTTGCTGTTATATGCATGTTACTATTAATATAAAAATACTATACTAACGTGATGTTAATTGCACATTTCTGATCTTATTAAATTTTAACGCAACTAATATTTACACGTTACTGATGAAATAATTTACTAACATTACACACATCATGTTAATACCTTTTTGTAACTTGCACGGAATTGCACTTTAGTAGTGATATCAATTTTAAATGTACTTGCAAGTACATGAATCGTTTGCAGTTAATGGATTGGAAGTGCGAGGTCGATCTCACAGGAAATTGTGTTTTTGAAAATAAATTTATGACTAAATTAATCAAAACTTAACCTAGTTCCAAAAATTAAGAGATTTTGATAATAATAATAATAAAAAAAACATAAACTAAATAAAATAAAAGAAAACAAAAGCAAACATACTAAGATTTTGGAATCCACACTCACCGAATCATAACAACATACTCCATGTTCATCAATATTAATTTGAAGTTCTCACAATTAAAATCTTAAGTATGTTTTACTATGCTTCAAATAGTTAATCAAAACATCTCATGTATCCATTCTTTACACAAATCACAAAAGATATCTGGTTTAAACCAAATCATCAAATGTATCCGTAAAATAAATCACAAGGGATATCCAATTGTTTTGTAAATAAAAACCAAGCAATCAATTTTGTGAAATTATTTCAAATCATCAAATATATCATTGATTCATAAAAGATATTCAAGAATCATTTTACACATTGAAAAGAACTAAAACATTGAAAACAATTAAACCAAATAAAATCGGATGATAAAAACTTACATGGAAGTATTGTTGTTCTTCATTGATGATGCTTCATCTTCAACCTTGGTTGAAAAATTAGTTACACATGACTATAAAAAATAAATCCTAAACTAAAGAAAAATTAAACTAAAAAGAAGAAAATATATTTGGTCTCTAATTTCTCGCTTTTTCTTGAGGCTTATAGGTCTATTTAATGGGAGAAAACAAATCCTAGAAGCCCTAGAATTTCTAGAAAAATCAGAGGTTAGTCTTCTAGTCAAATTTGGAAGCAATCCTTTAATACAAATTGAAATAGGATTCGTCTAGATTTACGTTATTATATTGCGGGACACTTTTGGCATAGCAGAATTCCGAATTAGGAAAATATTATTTCATAATGATTTGCAGGATTTTGAGTTAGGTTTCCAAAGCTGCTTGATTCACCTTAACCTGATACTTGAAATGAAAGTTATGGTCAAAATACTCTGACATGTACAAAATCTAAAATTTAATCCAATCCGATTTTGACTCTCCAATTAGAGAAATTTCGATTTAGTCATCTCCTTGATTTGGTTGAACATAACCACATCATCTAGGTCTTCTTAAAGTGTGTTTTCTTTCACCTTAAAACTATTGTTTTCTCTTAATGACCTGTAAAATACTAAAATACTTATACTAACCAAAAACATTAGAAAATAATAAGGTTAAAGGTTTAGTAAATGCAAATTAAGGGGTCTACATATGCAATATTTTGCACTCATCAAATACCCTTAAACTTAAATTTTGCTAGTCCATTAGCAAAACAAAACAAAAAATAAATTCAAAGCATGAAACATAAGTCCTCTTTCGTGGGAGAAACGATTACATTTAGCATATGCAACAAGCTTTTTAAACCCCTAGGACTTCTTAGTGGACGAGTGAAGTCTTGTGAGGGTTTGTTAGGAATGATACCCACAAATATCTTAAAGCACTATGTTATTTTCAAACAATGACTTCCACACAACACATGGTTCATATATCATGAGTAAGTTTAATAAGATGAACATCACAATCACATCATTAGGACAGCTAAAATCAATCAACTCATAACTGAAAAATTAAGACAACTCGGGTTTAAATAAGTGCAAAGTGAGATTAACATAGACTCATAATGTTTCAATTTTTCTCAAAGTTTGTGTACATCAAAATTCATAGGAATCTCATCAGATGAAAATAACCAATGCTTAAATCAAAATGAACAATTTTTTTTTTTCTTTTTTAGGTTGTGCAATGTTTGACTCCCTTAAGCTTTCTAATTAACCTATGTAACGAGTGTTGGGTTAGTGACTCCCAAACTATACAGTTTTAGGGCACTAGATGTAGAAACATTCCTAAGGGCTTAATTACTCAAGTTAAAAAGGCTATGAAGTCAAACTAGCCATATGATCAACCAAAATGAATTTCTTATCTTTTTACGTGAACACTCTACTTAGTGAGACAAGAGGCCCGGTTACTCTATGAGAACTCAAACTGATGATATTATTATTATTATTATTATTTATTTATTTATAATTTAAGCCAAGGTTTCATCAACAAATCATCCTACAAATCTTAAGATATGCATTCCTCAATTCAAATCTCATACCTCACAAAACCAATGCTAATGTGCTTGTGATAAATAATTCAAACAAGTGAAGTCTCTCTAATCCAATAGATCAGTTAAAAGATTCAGAATTCTAAAGACATGCAGTGTTAACATGTTAAACAAACCAATGATATGCAAACCATAGTTGCGATATAATCATGCTCTATCAACAACATAAAACTTTTTTTTTCTTAACAAAAAGACAAACAAACAAATAGACAAAGTGTTTTTTCATACTCCCAAACTTGAATTACACATTACCCTCAATGTGTAGTTTAGAAATATATTACCAGAAGTAAGGAAAGATCAAGGTGTGAAAAAGGCCAGGACGTCCTCCAAACTTAAACACCAAAACACCTGTCAACAAAACTAATAGCAATATTTTCTAGTAAAGACAAACATCAAAATGTTAATTGCTGTCAGAAACAAAAATAAATTAAATGAAAAAGTAAAAAGAACTCAGAAATTAAATACATAAAATAAAAATAGAAAAAAAGAATCACCATACCTACCCCAATTATGTGGATGTCCAACCAATCTCTTTCACCCTTTCTTCTTTAAAATTTGATAGCACTCTGGGAGGATATTTCACCATCTTAAGTAGCCAACTTGCTTGGAAATATTTTCTTCGGACGATGATTCCTAGATTTGTGCGTTTGTCTGTATAAATCCTTGAGAATCTTAACATACGATGGCTTTTTGAAGCATTGAAGAACTGAGCCTTAGGGCTCATGAAGTGTCTCAAAAGGGACTGTGATGAAGGAATGAGCTTCAGTACTCATTTTCTTGTCATTGGATAGACTTGTATCTGCTGGGGGCTCAATTTGCTCTTTATGCTCAACTTGCTCTTTATGCTCAATTTGCTCCCTTTTTTTTTTTTTTTTTTTTTTTTTACCTCATTGTTATCGACAATTTCCTTACTCTCGAGTATGGTGGTGTCAGGGCCATGCTCATGGCAAGAATGGCTAGCATCATCCTCATCAATCATATAGTGCCCTTAAGCAATTAGTTGACTTTGAAGCTCCTATTCCTCTATTCTATTGATTTCAGCAACTAGATAATTGATTTGTCCTTCTATCTTGGCAAAAACTTGATGTATGAACTGATTTGAATCCCTGATCTCATTTATAAGCTCTTGTATATTTTGGCTATTGCTCATAGTGGCGGTTTTAAGATCTTGTATAATCTGGTTGTTGCTCATGGTGACCTTTTGAAACTCTTGTATATTTTGGTTAAGTTCTTGTATATTCTGGTTGTTTTCTTGTATGAATGCTTTGACTGTGTCTTCAAATGATAATTCTGGTTGTGGAACTTGAATGGTGAATTGACCAGTTATCTCCATAAACTCCTTCAGCATGTCTTCCAATGATAACTCTAGTTGTGGAACTTGAATGGTGGATTGACTCACCATAAATTCTTTCAACGTGTCTTCTAATAATGATTTTTGAGGAAGGGGATCATATAATGAATGATGGGGGACTTGGTTTCCGAACTGCGGATATTCAGGATGGTGCAGATCATGGTATTGGGGAGCGTAATTTCTTGTGGCTTGAGCTTGCCATGAAAAATTAGAATGGTTACTCTAGTCCTGGTTGTAAAAATTAGAATTTGAATCAAACTCCAGGTTGGAGAAATTTGTATTCATTTGTTCACAAGATGAATTAGAAAATTGTCTAGATGCTAGGGAATCACTAACATAATAATAAGGATTGAAATAATATGAACATGGTTTATGTGGGTAAAAATTGTGAGTATAGTTGGTACGAACAGGTGTCCTACCACTAGGTGAAACATGTTGTGCTGAAAAATTACTATAATTGTTAAAATAAAAATCCATACTTCACTTACATCCAATAACATGCAAATATCCCACATAAAATATGGGGGTAATTACCTTTTCCCCCCATGAACTACCAACTTTTGCGTAAGGCCCCCACAAACTACCAACTCAACCAAAATAGAGCATTCAACTACCAAAGACAACCCTTTTCCCCCCTTCCGTTAGTCAAAGAGGTTAAAACAAAAGGTCAACAGGTCACGTGACCATCACACGCCATTTTATCCTCATTTTCTTCCTCCTTTCCCCCTATGAACTACCACAATCTTCATCTTTTCCCCTCATGAACTACCACCATCTTTCGACATGCCCCCTTATAAAACAGCACATGACCCGTTGACTGTTTCTTTTAACCCATCTAACTGATGGAAGGAGGAAAAATGGTTGTCTTTGGTAGTTGAATGCTCTATTTTGGTCGAGTTGGTAGTTCATGGGGGCATCGCACATTTTTTAGTAGTTCATGGGGGGAAAAGGTAATTACCCTAAAATATGAACCAAGTTTTTTTTTTTTTTTTTTTTTCAAATAAAAAAAAATGCAAGTTGGGTAGATAGAATTCTCCAAGGATCCAGGTTCGTTCCTAGAAAAGTGAGGGGGTTCACACGGACCTCTTAAGTCCCAAGACCTTCCTAGTTAGAACTTACCTAAACACTTGGAAAGCGCTGTAAGACCACACTAGAATTTTTTTTTCTTTTTTTTTTTGTTTGTTCTTTTTTTTTTTTTAGAAATAGAAATAACAAAAACAAATTGCAAAAAAAAAATAAAAAATCCTAATTATAACTAGTAGAAAGATAAAATCAATTTAGAAATATATTGTTCTAAAAAATCAAACACCTTTCTGGCAACGGCGCCAAAAACACGTTAATTTTAAATGTACTTGAAAGTGCACAAATCGTTTATAGTTAATGGATTGCAAGTACGAAGTTGATTTCACAGGGAATTGTATTTTTGAAAATAAATTTATGACTAAATTAATCAAATCCTAACCTAGTTCCAAAAATTAAGAGATTTTGATTTTTGATAATAATAAAAAAAACATAAACTAAATAAAATAAAATAAAACAAAAAAAAAAAACGTACTAAGGTTTTGGAATCTACACTCAGCAAATCATAACAACATATTCTATGTTCATCAATATTAATCCGAAGTTCTCATAATTAAAATCTCAATATTAATCTACACTATGCTTCAAACAATTAATCAAAGCATCCCATGTATCCATTCTTTACACAAATCACAAAAGATATCCGGTTTAAACCAAATCATTAAATATATTCGTAGAATAAATCACAAGGGATATCCAATTGTTTTGTAAATAAAAACCAAGCAATCAATAATGTAAAATTATCTCAAATCATCAAATGTATCATTGAATCACAAAAGATATCCAAGAATCATTCCACACATTAAAAAGAACTAAAACATTGAAAAAAATTAAACCAAATAAAATCGGATAATAAAAACTTGCATGGAAGTATTGTTGTTCTTCATTGATGATGCTTCATCTTCAACCTTAGTTGAAAAATTAGTTATACATGACTATAAAAATTAAATCCTAAACTAAAGAAAAACTAGACTAAAAAGAAAAAAAATATATTTGGTCTCTAGCTTCTCATACTTTTTCTTGAGGCTTAAGGTTTATTTAATGGGAGAAAACAAACCTTAGAAGCCCTAGAATTTCTAGAAAAATCAGAGGTTAGTCTTCTAGTCAAATTTGGAAGCAATCCTTCCGTACAAATTGGAATAGGATTTGTCCAGATTTGTGTTGTTATATTGTGGGACACTTCAAGCATAGCAAAATTCCGAATTAGGAAAATATTATTTCACAATGATTTGTAGGATTTTGAGTTAGCTTTCCAAAGCTGCTTAATTCACCACAATCTGATACCTGAGATGAAAGTTATGGTCAAAATACTATTATATGTACAAAATCTGAAATTTAATCTAATCTGATTTTAACTCTAATTAGAGAAATTTCGATTTAGTCCTCTCCTTGATCTGGTTGAACATAACCACATCATCTAGGTCTTCTCAAAGTGTGCTTTCTTTCACCTTAAAGCTATTGTTTTCTCTCAATGACCTGGAAAATACAAAAGTACCAAAACTAACTAAAAACATTAGAAAATAACAAGGCTAAAGATTTAGTAAATGCAAATTAAGGCGTCCAGATATGCAATATTTTGCCCTCATCAAGTAATTCACTAACGTGGTGTTTTCTCATGTTTCTAAAAACTTGAGCATACGCATTTTTCTCACAATTTTCCAAGACAATTATACTTATCTGACAAATTATCACGTTATTACAATAGTAGCGCAAACATTTACCCACGTTACTAGGAACTAAATAGTAACCTGATTGTAAATATCACATTAGGATCAATAGTTACGTGGAGAGTATGCCCACGTTACTATAAATTGCAATTATTATTTTAAAAAATGATTAATAGGATTGAGATGATCATTCGATCGATCGATAGGATCAATAGATCATTAAAAAAAATCAATAAATCATCCGATCGATCGTGATGGATCATGAGGATCATCCGATCGATCATGATTGATCAATAGGATCATGAGGATCCTTCGATCGATCCTGATTGATCAATAGGATCAATAGATCATCCGATTGATCATGATAGATCAATAGGATTAATAGATCATTCAATCGATCGTGATGGATCAATATGATCAAGAGATCATCCCATCAATCCTAATCGATCAATAGGTTCATTAGATCAACTGATCGATTGTGATTGATCATGAGGATCATTTGATCGATCATGATTGATCAATAGAATCAATAGATCATCCGATCGATCATGCTTGATCAATCGGATCAATAGATCATCCGACTGATCATGATGGATCAATAGATCCTCCGATCGATCATGATGGATCAATAGATCATTCGATCGATCAATAGGATCAATAGATCATTTGATCGATCATGATGGATCAATAGGATCAATAGCACATCCCATCAATCAGGATTAATCAATAGGATCAATAGATCATCCGATCGATCATGATGGATCAATAGGATCAATAGATCATTCAATCGATCATGATGGATCATGAGGATCATTCGATCGATCGTGATGGATCAATAAGAATAATAGATCATTCGATCGATTGTGATGGATCATCCGATCAATCCTGATCGATCAATAGGATCAATAGATCATCCGATTGATCCTGATTGATCAATAGGAGCATGAGGATCATCTGATCGATCATGATGGATCAATAGGATCAATAGATCATTCGATCGATCGTGATGCATGAATAGGATCAAATGATCATCCGATCGATCGTGATGGACGAACATGATCAATAGATCATTCAATCAATCGTGGTGGATCAATAGGATTAATAGATCATTTGATCAATCCTAATCGATCAAAATATTTTATAATAAAATTTAAACTTTTTTTTTTTTTTTTATAAATATAAGTTCTATTTATTTATTGTATTAAATATCATATTAAATATTAATTTTTTCTTAAATATTGTATTAAATAGTAACGTTATATTATTTTACGTGTTACTATGGAGTAACGTGCATGTTACTTTTCCAAATGACAGTAATGACCATTTGTACGTTACTGTTTTATAAACGTAATAATGAGGTATTGTATTCCGCGTTACTGTTATGTGTGTCATTAACGTGCAAGTAGTTTGCACGTAACTGAAACATTTTGATACCTATGCCACGCAGGCTACTTCCGCGCAGAATTTGGGAACAAATTCCATCTTTCCTTCTCTCTGCTCTCCCTCATCTCCCCCTTTCCCCTTTGTGCTCTCTCTCTCTCCCTCAATAATGGCCGTCTCTCACACTCCCTCTCAGTCTCTCTGCTCAGTCTCCCCCTATGTAGGTAACATGTATTGAATATTGTTCATATTATTGATTTTGTTAACATTGAATATTTAATAATGGATATTGGATATTGTTAATATTGAATATTGTTGATATTGTTAATATTGTTGATATTGGATATTTGATAATGGATATTGGATATATATTGGATATTGTTAATATTGTTGATATTGTTGATATTGGATATTGAATATTCTGAAAAAAGAGTTATATTCATATAATCTATCAAGGCAAATTACTGTGGATATTGAGAAATATTATGTGGATATTAGATTATTATTAAAATTTATATATCAAATTGAAAAATGAAAATGACTTCTAATATAAAGCAAGTGTGTGCACAAAGTGTTAACAAAAATAATAATGCGAAAAATAAATAACACAAGAATTTTTGTTAACGAAGTGAAAACTCAAGATGAGAAAAATCACTTTGAAGCAGCCAAACCCAGGATATCCATTATTTAGAAGACCAGATTAGATACAAAGTAGTAACACTCACATACCCATGATGCAGTGGTCGTACCTTGCTCTTTAACGTGTAACCTAACACGAACGCCTCCCAACCAAGTCTCCTACCTGAAGGAGTCTTCAATGAAACCCTTTACCTTATGGCCAACCTCTAAACTAGACTTCAGTTTAAGCACAGCAACAATACACACAGTAACGGCTTCAGAGAGATCAACTCAGCTCAATAACCTCACGAAATAACTCTCTAAGCACTAGTAGAATTCAATATTGAATTCTTGCAATTCTCAAGCACAAGAGCCTCTATTTATAGGCTGAGGGCTCAAATGAGCGTCAGGCTTCATAAAGCTGGGCGCCGTCCAGACGGTGGTCATGAGTCGTTTGGATGGACAACTGTGCGACCAAAATTTCAAAAATTTCGTTGAAAATCTTTCATGTTTTAGAGCCGTGTCTACACAATGGTGAACTGTCGTCAGGACGGTCACACGTCTACTACAAGTAATTTCCTTATAAAGACTTCGCGCGTCCAGACAAGGTGGATGGCCGTCTGGACAGTAGATCTGCTACACGCAATTTCTATATCTGTTGTACGCGCGTTCGGACCATGGTAGACCAACGTCCGGACGGTTGAATTTGAATTGCAAACTTGCCTTAAGGATTAGCGTGTCCGGACGGGAATCCATGTTGGCCGGACGATTGCATCAATCTTTCCATATTTGATTTTGGAAAGAAAATCTAAAGCTTGGTCGAACACTAAAAGTCATCCGGACGGGCTGCTGAAACGTCCGAACGGATGCAAGCTGGAGTAGTTCGAAGCTTCTTGACTCAAAGGAAGGTCCAGACGGGAATCCACGTTGTCCGGAATGGAAATCACGTCGTCCGAACGTATGATGCTTTAGTCTGATGAGCGTCTAGACTGGATGACACGTCTTTCGGACGGCTGACAGGGAACTGTATTTTCTTTCTTGCAAACTATGCAGAATCTTCTGAAAACACTTCTGAATAGTGAAATCCCTGTTAAAAAACATCTTTACATATAAGTTATTTTGTCCAGCGGAATATAGCCAATTACAAACTAACAAACTCCCTCTTTGGCCATTCTAGGACAAAAATCACTTGGCCGGTTAAGAATACAATTCCGGTCCAAAATAAAAATTACTTCCCTTTTTTGTCACAAAGGGACAAAGGATAAAATAGAGTAATAAAAACCATACATAACAAAAATTACTCCCCTTAACGGTCTCAGAAGGACCAGGGTAAACAGAGTAATAAAATCTAGGAGTTGAACAAAAGTAGCACAATATAAACCAAATGTTTGAAAAAATAAAAACAAGAATAAAGAAAGCTCAAGCATCCTCTACCATAGGCGTAGCCCTAGGTGGCTAGGTGCATCATTCTCATCATCATTGCTGGATGGGTGATGGAACTTGAGACACTCCCGAAAATCCAGTTGGTTCTGCTCTACACGAAGATTGATGGAGTACACCTCTTGCTGCATGGTAATGATAGATTGCTGCATGGATGACATAGACAGCTGCATGGTACTCATCCCTCCCTAAATAGCAGCCAAAGCCTCCATGATCTGAGAATAGCTGGCATCCTGCGGTGGTGGCGGAGCAGTCTGCGAAGAGGACGCCACACTAGGTATGCCTACTGGAATAGGCGGCTGGACCATATCATCATCATCTAGGTCATCCCTCCGCAGCTGAGCATTTGACTTCATCAGAGTCTGCTTGCTGAGTGGATCCTGGATCTTCATCTTCGGCTCACCAGCAATACTGATGCCTAACTGTCGTATGATCTGGGTGAGCATGCAGCCAAAAGGAAGACCGGTATTGCTCTCATCATGGGCCTCCAGAATAACGCCCAAAATATACTTGCAGGCAGAAGGGCAAGCGAAGATGAATGGTGTAGACAAACTGAGCCCTCTTCAATATCAGGTCACTGCGCCTGACAACTGGCCATAGGTTGTGCTGAACAATCTTGGCCAACATGCGATGAGGGACAGATAAGGCACCGATCCTGATGGTGGTGGCGCGCTCCTCTCCCTGTAGAACTGTGTGGAAGAACTCTTGGAGATCTTCCATAGAAGGAGGCAATACCACCTCATTGTAAGGACTTGCAGACATCTGGAGAACAGGAACTCCAATGAACTGACTGATGATATGGGGATCAACAGTGATAAGATGCCCTCCCACAGTGGACTGAAGCACCATCCCTCGATCATCATCCTGGACCACCTCAAGGTTGGCATAGAAAAGTTTGACCAGCCTGGTATAGACAACACATGCGCAGCTGTGAAGATACCCCCAATGATAAGTCTGGATAGTGTCAAGAATGCTATCCAAAGGTGCCACCATAATGTCAGAGTGGACCACATTTCGCTCGGCAATGACTGGGCGGTCCATGATTTTGACTCTGATAGCTGCCCTATCTCCCTCTGTCCTCTGGAGAACTCTACACTGTGGACTGCTTACAGACATGATTCTACAAAAGAGACCAACAAGATTTGCCAAGAATGATCCAAAAATATGCTTGTTAGGTCATAGAAAAATTATAACGGCAGTAAGGGAATTTTTAGAAAAGATCACACTGTAATCCAAAATAACCCCAACACAGCAGATATCCCACATATGCATCTCATAATCTCAATAACATTCCTAAAGTAATCTATATTCTAACAGTTTAAAAATAAACTGAAAAGAAAAAGGCTAGCACAATACCTGGAATGAGAGATTAAGGCAAAAAAGAAAAGACAGGGGCGGGATAATGCCAAAAAGTCGCGAAAAGCCACTCACTAGAAGCCAAAAGGAAGATTTTGGTGGGGTAGGTTGAAATGCGGCGACCAGGGGCTTTTATAGAGCCTGTGGGGTCCTCGTCCGGACGGATCATTAGCACCGTCCGGACGTGCGCTGCCTCAGAAATATGCGGACAGGTCACGTGCGTCTGGATGAGTAACCTAATCGTCTGGCCATTGGTGCCGCGCACGTCTGGATGTAAGTAGAATCATCCAGCCGTCTAAGCTACACCCGTCCGGACGCCAAGCGAGACCAACCTGATGCTTCACATTGAAAAATCAAAAAAACTAAAAAAAAATTGCAGAAATCAATTTTTCTTGAGTTAGTTTCAGAATACGCATGAATAATTAATTGATAAAACAATCAAACAACATCTCAAAACTAAGCAGAGATATAAATAAGAGTTGAGAGTTCAATCATCACAAATATTTTCTTGTAGATGGAAAATTCAAATAGACAACTCAACTCATGTAATGCGTGTGTGTGTGAAGACTTTTCCCACATGGTATGACTTTCACAAATATGACAAAAAGCAACCAGATTTTCTAGATAAGAGAGGAAGTCAGTGAAAGATTAGTCAAAAGTCAAACCTTATAACCTACTAGGGCCTAGCCACCCTTATCTAATACACTCCCCTTAAGATGCAGCATCCAAGTGCTTCACTTGTACCATGAAGGACAAGGTAAATTTTTTACATGCACCATAAATGGCAAGGCAATTTAGCACATAAGCAGAAAATAGGCATATATAACACATAATTCATGAAGGTAACTGCTTGATTCTTTTGATGCTGTAACCTAGAGAAAATGCAAGAATTTTTAGGTTTTAGGTTCAACTAGCATGTGGTCCATTTGACCATCTTATCAAAAACTTCTTCTCTTATCTAGAATCTCTAGAAACAAAAAGTTAGAAAAGGAAAGATGTACCTTTAAGGGAGTCTTGGATAGTGTATATTTTCATCGCATGAGAAGGAAGCTATCCAACTTTTGTTTGTACAGAAAAAATATTTGACAGATATAGTCATAAACTCTCAATCATATCTAAGCAAAGTAGATTAATGCATAAAGATTTGAGATATCAATTGAAAACACATAAAATATCTGAAATGCCAAAGAAATTTTCTTGTAATTTCTCCCCATTTTTTTTTTAAACAAATACAATATGGAAATAACATCATATGGAAGGCAAGATCAAACCTGTGAAAGCTCGATAATGCCAATACAGAAAAAAAATCACTTGACCTGCTTTTTCTGTCTTCTCCAGATAGTACCTGCAATACTCTCTCAAGAGAAATAGAGGGCAAAACACAACTGGTCTCTAGATGCACAAAAGATAATCAAGTAAAGATCAAGCAGTCAAACCTAATGCCTTCAGATTATGGACCATATCCTAGGCATGAACACCTGCTCCTCCTAGGTGCGTCCGTTCCCCCTCATGGGGTGACTGTCCTTCTTCTTCTTGATCTCCTGCCTTCCTGTGGGTGGTTCCTGGCAGGATTTCATTTGCTGACCCATCCACTCCATCATGCTCTGCATCCAAATCTCACTGTGGTATTGATCCTCTTCCACCTTTTGTGGCCTTCTAAACTGCTTAGATTTGGTCTTTGAGGTGCCACTCTGATTGGCTGGAACAAATCGCTGCTAAGGCCACTGATGCTGAGATGCCTGGAATCTAGGTGCATGAGACCAAGGTGCTTGATATTGAGAAGCTTGATGCCTTGGTGCTTGCCTCCATGGAGCTTGATAAGGTGCCTGATACCTCGGAGTCTGATGTTGAGTCAGAGGTCTAGTGCCATGATCAGCTTGTCTAGACACTTCTTTCTTTGCCTTCGCCTTTTGTGCTTTAAGTAGGGAGTACTGGGGTCGGACATGCCCACTCAGACCACAATGATGGCATATAGGAGATCTTCTGATGGAATGAGGCTTCTGAGTGCCTGGAACATTATCATTAATCTTGTCCTTCCCTTTATCTTCAGTAGTGGGAGGAGGCTCTGGGACTGTAGGTTTCACAAAAACAGTCTTTGAAGTAGAGGGAGCATCAAACGAGGGAGCTACATATCCCAGACCGGTCTTGTCAGTTGGGCTCTTTTGAATAGACAGCATACGAGTCAACTTCTCATCGATGACTCTTTCTAACTGAAGCTGAGTCTCTAGTAGCTTCTCCTCTAGCTCTTGTATCCTATGCAGCAATAAACTTTTTTTCAGTTTGTAGACTGTTCAGATCATGAATATGCTGCTTTCGACCTTCCCTCAGCTTTTCATACTCTATGTAGAGAGTCTTGTAGGCTTCTTTGAGCTCTTCCCCATTATCACTATGCTTCGAGTAATAAGAGTCTTCCTCCTCAACGAGTGGAGCTACAAAGGCCAAAAAATTTCTCAGACTCAGGAGCTTCTTCTTCTGACTCATCAATAAGAGTCACATTGTAAGCCTTGCCCTTGCCCTTCTTAAGATTCCCGCAATCGGCTCGGATATGCCAAAAACCTGAGCATTCAAAACATCTGGGCCTTCTGGGATCCTTCTTTTCTTCTTCCTCAGGTTCAGCTTCTCTGGTAGCTTTTCTTCACCTTTTTAGAAAACTTCTTTTTGAATCGGTCGTCTCTCATTAGTCTTCTAAAATTCTTGGCTAACATAGCCACAACTTTTTCCTCCTCCTCAGAGTTATCTTTAGATGAAGCTTCTACTCTTTTCTTGGAAGCTTTCAGGGCAATGGTCTTTTATTTCTTGACTAGGGGCAGGGACAATTCGTAAGTTTGAAGAGATCAGACTAACTCTTCAATCTTCATTTCTTCAAGTTCTTTGCTTTCTTCGATCGTCGTCACCTTAATCCTAAAACGCTTAGGCAAATATCTTAGAATCTTTCAGATGAGTTTTACATCCGAGACAAGTTTCCCAAGACTCACCATGGAGTTTCTCAAGTCACTCATCTTGGAGTAAAACTCTCCAAATGTCTCTTCTTCTAACATCTTAATTTTTTCAAATTTAGAAATCAACATTTGAAGTTTGGCAGATTTTGTAAGTTTGGTGCCTTCATATGTTGTTTCCAAGATTTGCCATGCTTCTCGGGCTGATTTGCAATTTGAAATTTTTGTGAATTCAAATGGTGAAAGTGCTTGGCACATAACATGGAGGGCTTTTTCATTTGAAAGACGTGTGGTTTTCTGAGGGACTAGTTTGAGTGTTGCATTTGCTAGTTTTGTCCAACCAGTTTCAACAATACTCCAACAGTCAATAGATTTTAGAAAGAACCGCATACGTGCCTTCCAATAGCCGTAGTTCGTACCGTCAAAGGTAGGAACAATATTAAGAGTTTGAGACATTTTTAATAGAAGTCAAAAAAATAACACTCAAGAAATTAATCTTCTTAGAGTGTACAAAGTTTTGATACCAATTGAAAAATGAAAATGACTTCTAATATAAAGTTAGTGTGTGCACAAAGTGTTAACAAAAATAACAATGCGGAAAATAAATAACACAAGAATTTTTGTTAACGAAGTGGAAACTCAAGATGAGAAAAACCACTCTGGGGCAGCCAAACCCAGGATATCCACTATTCAGAAGACAAGACTAGATACAAAGTAGTAATACTCACATACCCCTGATGCAGTGGTCGTACCTTGCTTTCTAAGGTGTAACCCAACACGAACGCCTCCCAACCAGGTCTCCTACTTGAAGGAGTCTTTAATGGAATCTTTTACCTTAGGGCCAACCTCTAAGATAGACTTCAGTTTAAGCGCAACAACAGTACACACAGGAACGGCTTCAAAGAGATCAACTCAGCTTAATAACCTCACAAAATAACTCTCTAAGCACTAGTAGAATTCAATATTGAATTCTTGCAATTCTCAAGCACAGGGGCCTCTATTTATAGGCTGAGGGCTCAAATGAGCGTCTGGCTTGATAAAGCTAGGCGCCGTCCAGATGGTGGTCATGAGCCGTTCAGACGGACAACTGTACGACTGAAATTCCAAAAATTTTGCTAAAAATCCTTCCTGTTTGAGAGTCGCATCCGGACAATGGTGCACTGTCGCCCAGACGGTCACACGTCCGCTACAAGTAATTTCCTTATAAAGACTTCGTGTGTCCGGACCAGGAGGATAGCCGTCCGGACGATTGATCTGCTACATGTAATTTCCATATATGTTGTACGTGCGTCCGGACCATGGAAGACCGGTGTCCGGACGGATGGATTTGAATTGCAAACTTGCCTTAAGGATTAGCGCGTCCGGACGGGAATCCATGTAGTCTGGACGGCTGTAGCAATCTTTCCATATTTGATTTTGGAAAGAAAATTTGAAGCTTGATTGAACACTGAGAGTTGTCCGAACGGGCTGCTAAAATGTTCAGATGGATGCAAGCTCGAGTAGTTCGAAGCTGGAATAGTTCGAAGCTTCTCGACATAGAGGAAGGTCCGGACGGGAATCCACGTCGTCCAGACGGATGATGCTTTAATTTGATGAGCATTCGAATGGTATGACACATCATCTGGACGACTGGAGCTTTGGATAGCTGGGCGTCTGGACGGCTGACAGGGAACCGCATTTTCTATCTTGCAAACTGTGCAGAATCTTCTGAAAACACTTCTGAATAGCGGAATCCCTATTAAAAAGCATGTTTACATATAAGTGATTTTGTCTAACAAAATGTGGTCAATTACAAACTAACACAAACTTTATACCCTAATCAGATTTTTTAACATAAATTTTTAGAAGCTAATATTAATATTTTGATATTGAGATAATATTATAATTTCTTTGACAATATACCGTAATTAGATTTTTTAACCTAATTAATTAGAGGCCAATATTTGTATTGATATTATAGTTAATTAAATATAAAATGACGTTAAAATAATAATAGCAATAATAATAATAATAATAATAATAATAATAATAATAATAATAATAATAATAATAATAATAATAATAATTAATCAATAGGATCAATATTATTTTAGAAAAGTAAACTAAAAAAAAAATGATTGATACTAGTTTAAATGTGCATTGTTTTCTTAACAATAAGCATCATCATAACTTATTTACACTAATTGTTGGTGTGTTAGATTTAATTGATATTTGAGTTAATTAAAAATTTATTTACTACATTTTTAAGAATTATGATGTTTTAGTTATATGAACTCTTTGTTTTCTTAGTTAAACGTGAATTTTTCATAACAATTAATAATTGTAGTTTTATCATATACATGTGTTCATTTGTGACATGTACGTATAGAAAAAATATGGACAAGACTTAGATTACAAAGCCTCAAGGTACGAGGGAATACAATAATAGGTGTAGAGAGTTTGTGGAATTCGCAGTTAGTAATTGCAAAATAGCTGATAGTAAAATCCGATGCCCTTGTAAGATTCTACTTGCCCGATTATGTACTTGAACACTTGACAGCAGGTAGGGGAGTGATGACTAGCTACATAAACTAGTGGCCACATCGTCAATCCTAATGCAGCCATCCAATCAAACCATCCAGCCACAGATGCGGTAGGTGGAAGTATAGAAGAGCGTGGTGACATGCACACAATGTTGCGTGATACATTCGGCATGCACGAAGTCAGAGAAGAGAATTGTGGGCCTAAGGGCGTTGAACAATTGGGTGAGAAAAGTGTAAATGTATCACCAGCTGTAGGTGGTAGGGCTGGCAAAACGGGTCACCCGACACGACCCGTTAAGACCCGCGACCCGTTTAGCCTAAACCTAGACACGACCCGTTTATGTTAACGGGTCGGGGCTCCAGACACGACACGATAATTTCACGGGTCACCCGACACGACCCGTGAGACCCGTTTACCATAATGGGTCGAATCGGGTCAACACGACCCGTTTGACCCGTTTAGCTTAAATTTTTTTTTTTAAAAAATATATATATATATTATTATTTTTTGGGGGGTTTTTTTGTTGGTATTTAAATGAAATAATAATAATTTTAGCAATTCATCTCTAAACTCCTACTCCTAGTCTCCTAGTAGGCTAGCACCAAATCACTTAATATGTTTAATTGTCTAATCAAATAACAAAAAAAAAAAAAACACTACATCATCATTAAAAATTTACAAATACAAAAAACTGCATCATAATTGTCCACTCTTGAGTCTTGATTTCTTGAATGACCTACATATGCTCATTGTCCATCAGATTGGGTCCAACGCAGGTTAGTTTGACATGCCCATCTTTGTCATTCAACTTCAATACCTAAAGGAAAAAAAACAGAATAATTACATTGGGAAGTGAAAAAGTTTAAGATGTCAACTAACATCATTTACTTTCTACAATTCAATATCGATCTAACAGATTGTACCATTCTGCCTCACATGCTAAAATACAAACAATAACATAAGAACAAAAGAAAGAATAGGGGATCTCACAGGAACTGCTACTATCCAATGTCAAAACATCCTCTTCTTCATTATCCACCTTCATTGAAGTTTGTTCTATATCAAAAGATAAAAGAAATTAATTTCATTAAAATAAGATGAAAAAATACAAGTAAATGAAGAAATTAAATATGCAAATAACTTATATTACCTTGCTCTCCATATAACCAATTTCTAGTGCAAACCAATGCCTCAACAATATCAGGCTTGAGTGAACTCCTATACTGATCAATCACACGTCCACCAATACTAAAAGTGGATTCTGAAGCAATAGTAGAAATAAGAATACTCAAAACACCACTAGCCATGGCAGCTACTTCAGGATAACGAAATTCATTTCCTTTCCAAAATGAAAGGATGTCAAATGTCGTGTTCTTCTCCAAATACTTGGGTTCATCCAAATAAAGTTTCAATTGAGTCTTTTGTGCATTAGGATCGACTCCATCAAATGCTAGAAAATTCTACATAAAAAGAGATAAAATAAACATAAAATTAGTAAGTGATTATGAATATATATATATATTAAGTTACTACTTACTAACAAGCTAAGAGTTTAAGAAACTTGTGATATTATTTAAGAATTTAAGAATCTAAGAATATATATATAAATATTTGTTTGTGTTTTCACTGTTTTGATTCTTTTGAGTTTTGAATCTTTTGTTTTCAACTTTTCACTTTTCAAATCATTCCCCCCAATTTGACAATTTCCCATTAGGCCATTCTCCCTTCTTCTTTTTTTTTAACCCAAAAAAGAAATAAGAAAAAAGAAGAAGAAGAAGTTAATCGTGTCTGGCGGGTCACCCGCGACCCGACCCGCCAAACCAGGGTAGACCCGTTTATGACCCAAACCCGCTAATTTCGTGTCGGGTTGTCGGGTCGTGTCAAAATTGCCAGCCCTAGTAGGTGGCGCTCAAAAGTAGTACGACATGCTTAAAAAGGAGGAGAAGTCACTACATGAGGGTACTAAACATAGCAAATTGAGTGCTACAGTACGCATGTACAACTTGAAGTGTGTTGGCGGAGTTAGCAACAATATTTTCTTGGCTTTCCTTGAGCTCATCAATCAGTTGCTGCCTGCATGTGAGGACAGTTTGCCAGCTAATACAGACGAGGCAAAAAAGTCTCTCAGTGACATGGGGCTCGAGTATGAGAAGATCCTTGCATGCCGTAACGATTGTATGTTATTCTGGAAGTCCAATATGGAATTAGAGTCAAGCACCGTCTGTGGAGAATTTAAGTGGAAGGATGAAATTGATTTGGACCATGATGGTCAACCCATATCGTCGAGAAAGAAACGTTCGTTGAAAGTGTTGCAGTGGTTTCCACTCATCCCATGCCTACAAAGGCTTTTTATGCTAGAGGATATTGTGGACCACACGAAATGGCATGTAGAAGGCCGCATTAAAGACGGTGTGTTGAGGCATCTGATTGACGGTGAGGCATGGAAGTCATTCAACCTATTACATCCAAAATTTTCAACCGATAGTAGGAATGTGAGGCTTGGTCTAATCTCAGATGGATTTAATCCATCTGAGAAAATTAGCACTTCCCATAACACTTGGTCAATGATGCTTGTTTCGTACAATTTGCCTTCTTAGATGTACATGAAACAAACGTCATTTATACTATCGCTGATTATCCCGGGCCCAAGTTCACTTGAAATGGGTATAGATATTTACCTCCAGCCATTGATTGAGGAGTTACAAGAATTGTGGAATGTAGGGGTGCACACATTTGATGCATCAAAGAAAAATAATTTTGTGATGCAGATGTAGTTGATGTGGACAATTAATGACTTCCTCGCATATGCAGATTTGTCCGGGTGGCCTAACAGAGGTGTCAAGACATGCCTTGTCTACATGTATTCAACAAGGTCTAGATAGTTCTATAACGGCAAGAAATTTTGTTATAGGGGCATCGGTGATACTTGCCGATGGATCATTCTTGGAGGCGCAACAAGAGAGCATTTGACGGTACTCAAGAACAAGAATGTGCGTCCAACGTGCAAAGTGGTGATGACATCCTGGGATAGTTGGAAGGGAAGGTATTTGGGGATGAGAGTGCGGGCAAGACAAAAGAGAAGAAGTGGAAGAGGGGACAATCGGTAGAAGCTGCAACTGACGATATCCTGTGGAAAAAGAAAAGTGTTTTCTTTTGGTTGTCGTATTGGAAATATAATTTATTGTAACACAACCTTGATGTCATGCACATAGAGAAAAATGTGATAGACAACATACTTAACACAATTCTCGGCATCAAAGGAAAAATGAAGGACGACCTCACAGCCCACCACGACTTAGAAGAAATGGTTTTGAGGCCTAAACGACATCCGTTCACTGGCAATGATGGTAACACCAATATGCCCGCGGCTTGCCACACAATGTCCAATGAAGAGAAAACAAATTTTGTGAAGGTAATTCGAAATCTAAGGCTGCCCAATGGATATGCATCTAACGTTTCTCAGTGTGTATGCCTTAAGGAACGTACGATATCGGGCTTGTAGAGCAATGAAAGCCACGTAATAATGCAACAGCTTCTCCCTAGTACATTGCACCGATCACTGTCAGATAACATGGTTAGACCTCTTATTGAGATATCTGCATTCTTTAGGGGTATATGCTTAACAAATTTAACACAAGAGGACATGGACCGACTGGAGGGTGACATTTGTGTCACTTTGCTCAACTTGGAACAAGTATTCCCCCTCGATTTTTTTACCAGCATGGTTCATTTGGTCGTTCACCTTGTTCGTGAGTGCAGACTAGGGGGCCCCGTACAATATAGGTGGATGTATCTGACGAAGAGATAAAATATTGATCCTATATCTTCATTATTTTAATTAGTTTGTGTTTTTTATATATCACAATGACTAATTGGCTGTGATTGACTAATTTTAAAATGTAGGAGCCTCGAGGTGTTCAAGTCTAGTGTGTGCAATAAAGCCACTCTTGAGGGCTGCATTGCAGAAGGCTACATAGCAACCGAGTTGGTGACATTCTACTCGAGGTATCTGGAAAACGCACCAACCTTCCACAACAGACCCCAACGAAATCCTGATGGTCTGAAGGGGGCTGGAACAAGAGTCAGCCTCAACCGTACTCAATTGAGCCAGTTTCATCGATATATTACGTTCAACTTTGACAAGTTTAATCAACTGCGAACGTAAGCTAAAAAAATTTCTAGCATGTGTTATATTTTATAATGTTGTAACTTGGAATGGCAAATAATAGATAATAAATTTAAATTATAAATTTTAGGATGCACATGGATACGCTTAGGCGATCAAGCGATAGATGGCAAACTATGGACAATCAGTTGGAAGCCCAACATCATCAGCAGTGCTTCAGTTGGTACCGTGACTACATAAGAATAATTTGATGTTTAGCTATTACATGTTTAACTTTTGGCTTACCATTTTACGAAATATTACTCGTAGGTCGATCTATTGGACAATCAACGTAGGACAGAGATGTGTGAGAAGCTGGTTTTGCATTACAGGGGCCCAAAGGAGATAGTAGTTAGGTACAACAGACACGTGGTTAACGGCAAACTATTTCGGATTGTTGCACATGATGCGGGTAAGAGGACTCAGAATAGTGGTGTGTGTGTGTGCCGACCATTGATGGCTTAACGTACTACTAAAAGTTAACGAATATAATTGAAGTTGAGTACTACGACCAAACAAAGTATGTCATGTTCAAGTGTGATTAGACGGACACCACGAGGGACAGAGGGTACAAGGTGGATGAGTATGGCATGATACTTGTCAACTTCAATCACCTTGTCCACAGGAGAGACCGAGAGACTGATGACACGTACGTGGTAACTTCACAAGTTGACCAAGTATTTTATGTCAAAGATGAAAGGAACCCAGGTTGGGCTTGTGTAGTACGGACTAAACCCAAGACCGTCTACAACGTTGGTCAGGATGATAGGTCTCATGATGCATTTGACACCTACCACGAGTGTGAGTCGTTCCTATTAACCAGAATTAAGGATAATAATCCGAGTGATGATTTTGACCATGCCCGATCAGACTCAGATCCAATCTTAGCGTAAGTGATTCGATAAAATTTGATTGGTTTTCTCTTATTTATTTCTACATTCATTAGCAGTAATTGTTAACGAATTGGTGAATCATTTATACATGTGACAATAATTAATGTGTGCATTAGGTAAGCGATAAAGTTATCACGTTGTCAATCAATTAAAATCAATTAATTTATGTTCATATGCATTATGTATAGATATATAATATTAATTTGGGTGCGTTGTGTATTTCCCAAGTTACCCTAACACTTGACAGATATTTCATACCTCGTTTGAATGTTAGATCGTGCTTGTAGCAGTTCAGGTAATAATTAATTATTTTTCCTGTTATATCTTTATTTTTTTTAGTATTGGTGATGTTTCTTTATATTGCACGTGTTACTCCTTAAGTGTTAGTTTTAGTATGATATTATCATATTTTTGTTTGCTAAGTTTGTTTGTTTTATCATTTATAGGTAATATGGAGCATGTTGTTATGCATTCGTTAGTAGTTGTTTATGTATCGATGGTGAAAAATTTGACTCATGTGCATCCGTTAGTAGCTGTTTTATCATTGTATTTTGCGTGTATTGTATAATTGTTCACACACATACACACACAAATATATATATATATATATATATAAATACATGAGAATACAAACATTGGCTATATTATTTTCAATGGGTGTAATTTTTGATGATTCATTCTCAATGTATATTGTTGTGCTTGTTCTTTAAAATTAAATGCAAAATGTTGTGATTGTTAATGAATGGATGGATGGAAACGTACAATTTATTGAGATTTTTGGAGGATGGATGTAAATGGTCAACCGCTAAAATAAATATTTGGGAGAGCAAAAATCTATAATTTTTTTTATTTTACTATTTAAAATACAGTAACGTGATAAATATCACGTCAGAAAATACAGTAACATGAAAATTAGTTGTGGGTTACAACATTCAATAACCTAACAATATTCACGTTACAAAATCACAATAACGTGAGGATGAGTTTCGCGTTACAACATCCACTAACGTAACAATATTCATGTTAGAAAATGCAGCAACGAGAGGATTAGTTGTGCATTACAACATTCACTATCCTAACAATATCTACGTTACAAACTACAGTAACATAAGGATGAGTTCTGCGTTACAACATACACTAACCTAATAATATTCACGTTAGAAAATACAGTAACGTGAAGATGAGTTCTACGTTACAACATACACTAACCTAACAATCTTCATGTTATAAATTACAGTAATGTGATAATTAATTATGCGTTACAACATTCACTAACCTAAAAATATTCACATTGCAATAATTCAGTAACTTGAAAATAAATTCTGCGTTACAACACTTTAATAACCTGTTCTTAGCACATTACAACAACTCAGTAATGTGCAGTTTAACGTAACTCGATCTCAGTAATCTGAGACATTTGTTGCATTACTAGCTAGTAACGCGATGTTAGATTTCCACGTTACAATACACATTTTAGCAACCTAAGGAATACTAACTCAGCTTTGTGTTACTGGAGCCACGTTACTAAGTTCCACTACCATGAAAAACGCATTTTCACGTTACTGACCTTAGGTTAGTACTCATAATTTTTTTATTTGTAGTGATCAATCACTTCTTATTACTATAAAAAGAAAACTTCTCAACAACCTTTACTAAACATGAAAAGAAACGTGAGAATTGGAAAACGAATTGTTTATTAGCTGGAAGATAAAAGGACTTTCGTAAGTCAAAATATTTCAGTAACATTCAATAATAGAGTTGGAAGCTAGAAGAACTTTCTTAAGTCAAAAGATTTCAATAACATTCAATAATAGGCATTAGTACTTAAAAAAATAAATAAATAAATAAATTTAATAATGCACTATAAGTAATAATATTATGACCCCAATAACCAAAATTTAAATTTTAAATGGTTTTAGGGTGGCTAAAATTGTTAAATGGGCCAAAACTTTCCAATATCTTCAATTCATACTTGGTATGTACATTTAATTGCTATGCAAAAATTTCACTAACAATAGTTAATTAAAAGTATGTTAAAAAAGAATTAAAATTTAATATATAAAATGGTTTTATGGTTGCTAAATGTGTTACAAGTTGTATTTTATTTTGCTTTTTAATGTTAGTTTAATTCGATCCACCCAATTGTCTCCATATGGAATAAATCAACAGTTGTTTGAATTTAATGAATTCACCTATAACCTTTATTTTCTTATTTCTTTTTAATTATTATTTTTATTTTTTGCTATTATTTTCTAAAATGTTTTCACAAAAATATTTTTTAAATTAAATAATAATGAAAAATCCACGCATAGTACAAGTTATGGGCTAGTATGTATAAACCACAATAAATCTTGATGGAATAGTTAACCTGACATCAATCCAAAGTCTTTATTTGCGATCAATTCTTTCCTTGACCTCCCCTGTTCAACAACCCATGAACCTCCAACAAATTTCCTTCGTTTTTCATTTGCCTTGAACTTCATATTTTCTGTTGATTAGTTCCCCAATCGGCATCTTCCATTAGAAAAGTCTGTGTTTATTTGGCCGAAAAAGAAATCTAGACTTGTATGTTGAGAGTAATGTATCAACCCAAAGTTTACGATGTAGCAGAACAAACATAGTAATTGGGATACTAGCCGAAGTGATTACAACAGTTGGAACCCATGCACTTGCACTTGTATACACCAAAAAGCAAGTTGCACTAAAGGCTACCATCATGAGCGCCATGGAGATGAAGAGTGTGGCAAGTCCAAACACCAACTTTGAAGGTAATGATTTTAAGAAATCCTCTTCTGTGTAACGTGACGTGAGAATTGACAAGAAAATTACTATTGAAGTTGAAGATGAGCACAGTGCTATCGCATCTGATATGAAGAATATCATAAACCAAGTTCTTCTCAAAAAAATAGGAGTGCCTGTTGTTTGATTGCTGCCACCTGGTACAGTGAAGGCTGCAGCAAAAATCACAGTGGCAATCAATGTTGCTACGAGCATGCAATAATTTGCAGTGTCCTTCATCCACTTTTCACCAGCTTTCTGCAAATTTTTATGTTTGTCAATAAATTTCTCTTTAGGTGTTTGGCCTTCCGAATTCTTCTTGTTCACATGTACCTGTGGCACAATCTTTTCTACCTCCTACAGTTGACCAGGTAAAAATTGATGCGGAACAGCTGAACCATTATATATGTAACTTGAAGAAAAAAAAATGATTAAATATTATTACTCACCTTAAACCATAACAACTCTCGTTGCATTTGGAGGGCTGCTCCTGATACGATATTTAATCGATCTGAATGAGGCAATTCTCCAACTAAATGCAACATGTTCTCATTGGTGTCTAATCTATAATAGGTTTCAAGGCTATCCTTGATATTACCTATCTCATATATTAGATTGAACACATTCTCGTGCCGATATTTAATAGCAAAGTGAAATATACTCATGTTGTTTCCATCTAGTTGCCATAAAAGCTCGGGATAAGAGCGTGCAATTATAATTATAAATTCAACATTTCCAACTTTTGCAGCTTCAAAAATCAAAGTACTTTGAGAGAGAATCCAGTCTGATGATAACTGTGGCTCTTGATTTATAACCATTTCCCAAAGTTTGTCAACTAATGGATGGGCAGTAGTCTTCTTCAAACCTTTGTTATAGATCCCTTTGAACCCTATGGTTGAAAAAAGAATCTATTCAGAAATCAGACATGGTTTGGTAATAAAGAAATATTAAATCTATATAGTTATTTTACCAATATCCATAATAAGAAATTATATTGAAAGCTTTATGAAATAATAATGCAAAGATAACTAAAGCATGAAATGCATCTAGTTGTGTCCTAATTATTGACTTCTTAAGATATGTTGTCTTTTGAATAACCCGGACACTTCAAATCTCTACTATCTTTTGAATTTAAGTAAAAGTAAAAAGATATGTTTAGTGTCATATTCTTACACTTTTTTATTTTTTTTTAATAAATCTAGCATTAAATCTGTGGATTTGCGCATTTCTTGCATGGTGTTGGGCAAGAGAATGAAAACAAAAACATTTTTAAAAAATAAATGCTAACTTTTGCAAAAATAGAAAAAACACTACCCCAAGTTCTTGTGTGTGTTATAAAAGAAACGGACATAAATTTTCTACAAACTAATTTTTAAGAAATTTTCTATAACCTACATATAAAAGTGACATGTATCTTTTAAGTATGTGAGAGACACATGTTATTAAAACATGTATTTTTTACATACCAAGGAACACGTGTCAATCTTAAATGTGGTTTGTATGAATTATTTCTTACAAACTGATTTATAAGAAATTTCTGTCCAAAAAAAGTCGTTACAAGTGTTACAATAGATGGAGACATATAAAATAGAAAATAACTTATAGAATTTTCCTTAGTTGAGAAGTAGATATCATCTAAATATTTTATGAAATAAAAGAAAATAGCATTTTCCCATGGCAATGTAATTTTAATAAAATTGTCATCAAGTTGTACGTGATTAATGTAATAAAAGAACTACTTAAGAGAGTTTGGGTAGGAGGCAAACTAACTGGAGTTCTTTAAGAGAGTTTTCCAGAATGGTAGCTGATCACTTTCGCTGCCAATTAGAAAAGGTTTCCTGGCCAGCACTATCAACGCTTGCAAATAGGATTCAGTGCGCCACCCGGATTCAGTGCCGGCAGCAGTTGCCATGGTTGGATACATTCCCAGAATATTTAATGCTATATCTGTCCATGAAAAACGACAAATTAATTTGATCACTGTCAAAAAGTTGGTTAAGAAATGCTTATAATATGCATGGTCGCTAATTAATATTGCAAGAGAAGTGGTAACTCCATCTAACTTGTCTAACTGCCTCAAATTCATCAAACAAAGTTATTGCCAGATGTAGGACTTAATTACCATACAAATCATTTTGAATGGTCCAATTAAGGAGATTAGTGCTGTTATCAGGAGTTAACTGGTCAAGAGGAGTCTTAGGTAATAGATATGAGATAATTTTGGCATGTCCTTGATATGCTGCAAGGTTGAGTGGCATGTCTCCGTTGCTGTTTGGGATCAGTGGCAGGTGATCAGGGGTTGGGTACTTTTGCACCAGCTTCTCAGCATTTCTGAAGATTCCTGATTGAGCAGCATAGTGAAGGGCCGTATAGTCAGATGTTGTTTTCGATCCCAAGGCATCCTGATTATCCCCGATCCATATCAACAATTTTTCTATAAAAGTGGTGCGTTGTGCAATCACGGCAATGTGAAGCACAGTCGCTCCCTCTTTCGTTATGCGAGCTCGAACACTGTCTGGGTTTCCACTAAGAAGAGCCTCAGCAGTCGGCCAATCACCTTTTAAGGCAGCTAGAAGGAGGGGACGACACGGGGCACGGTTTTCCCCTGGGAAATTTTGTTTTTCAGAAAAAAAAAAAAAAAAACAAACAAACAAACAAACAAAAGAATTAATTAGAACTTTTGGTAAAAAATCATGACACTTGGATGCATGCTAGCTAAGATGTTGCAAGAACTAATTTATCTTATGACCTTACGTATCTGCAGCACTGAAATTATCTTATTCTTTTTATTTATTTTTTATTTTTTAAAACTCTCGATCTATTTAGTGTATCAAACTTTCAAGTTTTTGTACCATCTCCCTCCTGTTTGGAGTTAAATTAGATAATCTTAAATTAGATAATCAGAGATGGAATTACTTTTATTTTTCTGTAAACTTTATAAAATTACAACGCATGGCCAAGCCTAGTTTGTGGGTCTTCTGCTGACTCATGCACGGCTAAGTGGGCAAGAATTTTTTTGGTAATTTTCATGTCATCAGTTAAGATTTTTTATTAAATCCTAACGAATGGAGGCATTAAACAAATAATAATAATAAAATAAATAAATTGAAAATTAGATAACTAAATTCAGAATTTTTAACCTTTGAGGGAGTAATTGCGTACAAATATAATGGACAAGAAATCTACTCAAGTGAAGTCTCCCTTGTTGTTTATTTCCGTATTTGTTATTATTGTTTGGCCTATAGAAGGTGCTTAAAAGAACATTTTGGCCTAAGATAAATCATAATATATGCAGAAGGTTCTTAACAGAACATTCACAATGGAGCTTTTGCAAGATGTATATATAAACGCATTCGCAACACTTTTCCGAAAGATAAATGGAAATTAATTAAACTCGGTCACCTGTTATGTGATTGCATATGACCAGAGAGAAAGAGAGGCACTTACTGTTCCGGTCCACTCCACTTGGCTCCCCCAGTTCTACGTCCATTTGCACTCCACTTGTCCGCTCCAATCCTTCGGCCATTTTTCTAATTTTCTGGTTTTATAAAAATAAAACTGATTATAGAAAGTTGACATATGAACATTTTTATATACAAGTTAAAGAATTAGAGAGAGAGAGAGAGAGAGAGAGAGAGGAAAGATTCAAGAGAGAGTAAATGCATTTTGTAATTTTTTTTTTTTTTTTTCATTTTTCGAGCTTGTTCATTATTTCCTGTTTTCTAGTAAATAAGAACCACCATAACAAAAGTACCCAAGATTTTGACTTACGGATTCGGAAAGAAGAAAAAAAAGGTATGATGCTTTGTTAGTGTTAGAAAATGAAACAAAATACTAATACGAAGGTAAGAATAAAAGAATTCTTGTAGCCCTAATAATAATTGGATTATGCTCAAACGGTTGCAGGAAAAGGTCAGACAAAGTAAACACCGGCCACACAAAGAAGATTAGAAACATAAATAAATTTGAACTTTAATTGGACAAGAAGGTCGACATTCATGTTCCTTACAGATAAAGTATCTTCGCTAATTAACAAAGAAAACCAAAGCAATTATGAGAGGTCGTTGCTTTAAAGAAAGAGTCACTCATCTGGGGAGGTTGTAGTACTGTCTGTATAAGCAGAAAGAAGTTCAAGTTCATGCATTTATAGAAAGTCTGAGGGGGTGTTTGGTAACAAACACTCCATTCTCCCACTTTATTTTCATTTTTTTCTAAAAACAATCAACTTTAAAACATTTTAACTTTTTTTCACTTTTGATATCATTTTAATAATTTTTTATTACTATTTAAATAAAAGAATTCACTACAATACAAAATTTATTCACATTTTTATACAAATTCTTACTATTTTATATTACATTAATCACTTCTTATTGCTATTGAAAACAAAAAAAAAAAAGTTCAACTCAACAACCTTTACCAAAGAGACCCTCTCTGCTTCGAAGTTTTCTCTCAATGGCTGGAAAAGCAAGATCTCTCAATGGCTGGAAAAGCAAGATTTTGATCATCTGAGGGACAAAATACATAGTGGAGGCATTTTACAAAATGCATTTTGCACTGGTCAGAGAAAGCACAGCTTCTAATCCCTAGAAGTCTATATCAGAGAGATCTAGAGAGAGAGAGAGAGAGAGAGAGAGGAATCATTCTAAGTAAAATGCATTTTGTAACTTTTTCTTTTTTCTTGCTCATGATCATAATACCTAATTGCCTATCAAGTTTCCTTCGTGGAACTTGCACAACAAAGTGATAGATCGATAGAGACGTACAACTAGTTGTAGTTGATTATTTTTATCATGATTTGCGAGCCAAGTTTAGCAGGACAATCACATTGCATGCACTTAGCCATCACTCATGCGCAACAAATTTATTGATACTTTTCTTTTTTTCCTTTTTTTTTTCCATAAACTTTCCTCTATCAAATTTGTAAAAAAGTAAATAAGAACCACATGAGAAAAGTACAAGATTAATTATGATTTACGGATTGGAAAAGAAGAGAACAATTAAGTAGTTAATCCTGTACTTTTATCATGTTGGAGTCTTTGATTTGCACTTTCAGTCATTCATTCATTCTTCTTCAAATCTGCTAGCTAGTCGCTCTTTAAGCTAGGAACACTCTGAGCTGAAAAAAACTGGTTCGAAAGGTTGGCAACTTAAAGATAGAGTATTAAGTCAAGTGATCTAAGGCGAAAATTTCTTAGGATTACAATTGCTGCCGAAATAACAATAAGGTATTAGAGAATAATATTTTTAAAGAGAAATGTTAGAGTTTCTTCTAATGTTCTTCTGGTCCAGATTGACACCAGAAGAACATAAATGTAATAAAAAAATTACATCTATGTCATTCTGAATGACAGAGATGCAATTTATTATTTTTTTTTATTACATTTATACCATTCTAAATAGACACCAGAAGAATACTAAAAGAAACTCTAGCATTCTTTATTTCTAAATACCTGATGCTATAGAGACACTTAATTAGGTTTTGAACTGACTTGGTTAAGAGATACAATATTTAAGGCAATAACTTACGCATACTAAAAGTGTTTAACGGTTTTAAGGGCTTTTTTTTTTTAGTAGAATGTTTTTAATTTAGTCAGTGTCTTAAATATTTAAGGACCGTACCAAGTATTATAAGTTAATTGGTTGCTTAAACAAATGAAGCATTAAATTGCGAATTCAGAGATTGAATTCCTTAAGCATATATGTTATTTATAATCTAAATAATATTAAGTGTTAGAATATTAGTAACCTTGGATGTTTACGGTTATCTAAGTATTTAGAATAAATCATTAATCAAATTAATTGGCTTACATGAATGGACTAATAAAAGGATGTCTTAATGCATTGAATGAGTTGTAAAAATGTCTAAGCATTTTAAAGGTTATAGAACATTAGTAACCGTTTCCCTTAAATTTTGGAGGTACATTTGATAGTGTAAGCTTTACGAAATATTAATTGTATAATTATGGTGAGTTGTAGTGATGGTGATTTGTAGTGACTTTGTTGAACTTTTTGGAGTACTAGGTTTAAATGTCTTTATAATTTAATCAGGTAAATATAGAATTGTTGGATGACTATTTGATGAATTATAGAATATATTAATGAATATAGATGCTCTAGTGTACGTGCTCATTGTGGGATCATGGCGCTACATTTTGCATGTGTAAATTGGAAAATATATTTTATGAAAATGATGACTTTTGAAAGGCGAACATATATGTTTCGGGAAAAGTGTAACAGTATTGATATTGTATGTGAACAAAATAAACAAGAAGAGAATAATGACCAAATAAGAAGATGCATGTACTTGTTACCCTAATTCAGGCAGAGTTGTGTGGTTGTTGTGTTAGTTCAAGTGGGGTAGTATACTTGTTGCCTTATAGTTGAAGAGGGGTTTTATGCTTATCCATACGGAGTAATTTTAAATGCCATCTTCATGTTCTACTTGTGTCCTCTGAAATTGATGTGCCTTTTAAAATCACAATTGGATAAAAATACAATATTGATCTCACAAGTCCAATAATGATTTTAAAATACACAAGTTTTTGGGGGACTTTAGAGTGCCATGTAGCATTACTCAAGAAAAAAAAAAGATTATAAAAAATGCTATAGTATATGTATTAATAGAATATGCATGAGTTATAAGATGATAAGTACAGTTTGTGGTTTAAAATATATTTTGCATTAATTATCATGTTATAGACGTTTTACGCACTTCATATTATAGGGTATGAAGTGATATATATATAGTAAAAAAAATTAAAAGAAAATTCGGAGAACCGTTTCATATATATATATATATACAAACTTCTCTATACGAGTAGTTATATTATCCCTTTTCTTATTACAATTGGTGCTTGGTCTTTGGGGCATTGCATACATGAGTATTCCTAGGTCCTAGTACTTATTAATTAAAGTGTGCTTAATTATCCTACACTTTGTGGCTTCAATTCTCTATGTCACATCTCCTAAAAAGAAATTAAAGTTTTAAACTCGCTTGTTGTGAATCAATCACACACATCGATCGGGCAAGTTGTTTAGAATTTCAAAATCACAATATATGGCACCATGTGTTGAAAATTGGATCAAATTTTTTGAAATTAAGGGATTTGATTTGTACGTATTTAAAATTATGCAAACATGTGTAAACCTCTATTAATAGAACATTGTTTTCAAATCATATTATAAGGAAATATGTAATTTATATAGCTTTAACGTGTAAATATAAACTATAAAACAAATCACCTTAATCTCCAAATTTCTTTATTTCTTTATTTTATTATCAATTTCTATAATCATTGACCTCACCAAGCTACGAATGGATCTTAGCGCATGGTGAAGAAATTGGATGAAATGGGTCAAGCTGAGTCTCGTGAGCCGAAGACCGTCAAACATTGGCAAAGACCATTCTTGAGTTTAGCTTCTTTTCTAACAACTTGTTGAACGCAACTCGCTTGTTGTGAATCGATTGGGCAAAATGTTTTTTTTTGGAAAAATGTTTTTAGAGGAAATTATTTTTCTAACATTTGGTGCATACGGAAAATTAAGAATATTTTTTCTATTTTCATTCGATCATATTAATTTGTAAAAATTAATTTTTAATCACAACATAAAAATATTAATATAATTTTTTTTTTTTAAAAAAATAATAATAATTTAAAAGCATGAGTTTCTGCGATGTTTCGGAGGTGTTCCGATGGAGTTCAGCCGGTGGTCCAGTAGAGTTTCAGCAAACTCTGGCGATTTGATAATAAAAAATTCAAACTCAAAATTGGTTTACAGTTTTAAATAAAGAAAATCATGTTACGGAAATTAAAGAAGTTTTTCTGATCAAATCGAAAATGTTTTTAATTGAGTATTATTAGTTTTTTCTCCCACAAAATACTGAAAAATGCGAAAAATAGTTTTCAAAAACCATTTTACGCAAAAACAAATAGAATCTGAATTAAATTTCGCGATACCCTGTTACATGTTTAATATGGTTCATGATGAAATTACTCAAATGAACGTGCTTGCATGGATGCTTGATGATGGACTGATCTTTACAATAAAATAATGATTAGCTAAGTTTGGAACAAAGTATTCTTTCATGGAAGGTGTATGTTTGATCTAATCACTTTTGGCCCAAATTTAGAGTTTAAGAGTTTTATGAAGATCGAGTAATACTAGATATATACTAGATTTTAATCTCACCAAAAGTCACAAGTACTATTTCACAATAGTGACATGGTACTCTAGCTCAACCAATATCTGGATCCATGATTTTTTTTTTTTTTTTTTTTTTTTTTCTCTTCCTTACTTTGAAAAAAAAGAAAAGAAAAAGGTTGCCTATATCTGCCTGCCATTTACTTTGTACTATGATCTCCACTATCTTCCGATAAAAGCAAACCAACTCCACTATCTTCTACCAAAGAAGGAAAAAAATTCTGCCGTGCACTGACCACTTATATGACGCGGGTTTTTTTTTTTTTTCCTTTTTTATCTCTTCACGTGATTTTTAAAGCTACTTTTCAGACAAAAATGTAATTTAAATATATATATATATAAAAATTATATTTAATAGACTGTTACATAATTAGATTACAATTAAAATGACAAAGTAGTCAAAATCGACCTTTAAATCAACAATGACTTAAAAAATAAATAAAATAAAAAGTCCACGCTGAAGAACCTTGACGAGCATGATGCTCATCTAAATATGACTTATCAAAGTTCCAACAGGAGTAATATATATGTATATTAAGTGAATTATATATTGTTACAAACCTTAGAATTCATCCTTAAAAATCTTACTTAATTACAATCCGTTTGTAAGTGAATTGTTGTTATTTTTTTTTATTATTATTATTTTCGCTTTTCTTTTTCTAAAAGCGAATGATTAATGTTGCCTTTGATCGATTTTCTTATTTTGTGAGCTGGCACTGTTGTGTTGCTCCTGCTTTAATGCTTTTGCGTTAGTGCTTCCATGCTTTCGGTGTCTACGTACGTACGATAAATGCCTCAAAAAAAGAAAAAAGAAAAAGGAGTTACAACATGATTAATATGGTACGTACGTCCTTGTGTTTTCAGATCACATGCAAGGAACTTGTGTCGATTTTTTTGTTTTATTTTTTTAATGGCCCCCGTCCAAAAATGCTAGTAAATAAATAAAAAACAAACAATTGAATAAGATTACATTAAGGACATGTCTTAAACATGCATATATACAGAGCACAAAATAATCAAAAAGAAAGGAAGACTCCAAATCATAAAGAGATGTTGGGGTGTTTAACAAATCTTGTTTAGAGAAAAATAAATAGGTTAATGAAACATAAAGATAATTAAAAAGACTTTTTTAAAACTTTTTTGTGGAAGAAAAGAGAAAAATATTATTGTTTGTTAATAATTAAAGAAGAAATGAGTTTGACTTTATTGAATATTAAGAAAAAAAGAAAGCAGAAAGGGTTGTCAAACTTGCATTGACCACTTAACATTAAAGAAAGGGCTTTCCTTTGAAATTATCAATCAATCAACACACGGTTTTCTCTCAACTGATCTGATGGACCAGCGCTAAAAATGTATTCATATTCACAAAGAAAACATCAGAAATAATACTTAAAAAAGAGAAATTAAAGTGAAAAATAAATTATTAAGATTTTGTGAGAAGTTAAGGAATGAAGTGCTTTCTGAAAAGTATGCTCAGAAGATAAAGAAGGCGGGTGGCACGCGCGCGAATACTTTGACCCTGAAAAGCTATCGGCCTCACCTCCAAAAGCTGTAAAAGACAAACCCGACCAACACACATACATATATATTCCTCACTTTTTATCCGATTTCTCTTTCACGTGTGTGAAAAGAAAATCATGTCATCCTCTTGGCTTTGTTCAATGTTTTGGATTGGGGAGTTCATTTGGATGGTGGCTACCTAGTTTTGAGGTAAACCTAGGACCGACAGCATCCCTAGCTAACAAACTCTTCAAACTTTAACAAACATTACATAAAAATTTAATTTTGCTATTTTAATTACTACTTTTAACAAATTTCATACACCAAATTCTCTAAATATTTCTTTATTTTAACTAAATATTAATTTTTTATTAGTTTTAAGCAACTATTCCTACTGCATGAGAAGAGAAGAAAATTGAAAATTAAAGTGAAAGGGGAGAGGAATTCAAAAAATAAAAATAAAAATAAAAATGAATAGCTCATAGAATTTGTGAGCCAAATTTGAGGTAGAGCTCTGACAAGAGACAAAATAGAAAAATTATATAGAGTTTGCTGAAATGGGTTTTGTTGAGATAGTCACCAAATTTTAGTGAAAACTTTAAAATGGAGAGCTTGGGATGCTCTAATCTCTCTCTCTATATATATTCACCTTTTCTTCTACCGTGTTGAAGGAAATGAATATTTTTATTTCTTTTCATAATTAATTTGTACAAATTTCATTGACAATGTTAAAATAAAAACTAAATTATTAAATCAATTATTTTTATCAGGTTAAGCATTTAAGATAATTGGTGACTTAACATAGTGTTAGAGTAAATATCTTGAGTTTGAGTGTCGTCTCCGTCTAGGGGTGAAAACCTCAATCAAGCTGGTTCCCAATTATTGGCTAAAACCAATAACCTGCTCCAGGGTAGCCGGTTATTGAAAATTGCCAACAGGTTCCAGTAATCGGGTAGTCGGTTAACCTGCTATATATTAACCGGCTACCCCGGTTGTTACCTGGTTATCCGGATTGGGTCACCCACTGGAGCACGAGATATTGAACTCAATGGAAGAATGCACCTAGCTAGGCCATTTTCTTTTCTGGAACAACCTCTTCAAGTAACTCAACGTATTCTCCCCACAATGTGTTATCATAGATAACCATCCCTCCAACCTTAACCAGCTTTATCATCCTCTCATGGTAATTCCAATAATTACCCTTTTCCGCATCCGCAAAACCAAAGTCAAAATTCCCTTCATTTTTTGGTTGCAATCAAATTCTTGAAAGACCAAAAACAGCTTTCATCAGGTGAAGCTCAGAAGTAGGAAGAACTGCATGTCAAAGCTTACGTCTTCCAAAAGTTCATATTGGAGTTCAGTTGCACAGCTGTATCTTTTATGTTCCTTAGTCGGTAGTTTTAGTTTCTGTTTTGTATAGCAGACATGGATAGCACGTGTCTTTTACTTAGTTAGCCAGCTAGTCTGTTTTATTATACACGTGCTTGTTGATTGTATATAAGGATTCTTCTCCTATGTAATTCGATTGATTGATTCAATAGAAGAACAGATAATCTTCTACAATTCTTGTTCCACACGTCTCTGCTTTCTCTGTTTCTTTCTCTACAGCTTTGCACTTCTGCAAAGTTTGTTATGGTATCAGAGCATTTCACGGTTCCGTGAAAGTTCTTCTTCAATTCATCAATGGCTGTTTCATCTTCTTCTTCTTCGTTGAATGATATTTCCTCAAGCCCGTTCTTCTTAAGCAATGGCGATAGTCCATGAGCATTGCTGGTCTCTCAGCCTCTAATTGACGATAATTACAACACATGGAGTAGGTCCATGATCGTATCCCTAACCGCGAAAAACAAGCTGGCTTTCATTGATGGTTCTCTGCCCAAACCGTCTCATTCAGATGATCCTATGTTTCATGCGTGGACTCGGTGCAATAACATGATCATTGCCTGGATTCTGAATTCCATTTCAAAGGAGATCGCTTCAAGTGTGATTTATATCACTACCTGTGCAGCAATGTGGCAGGACTTGAAGGATCGGTTTTCTCAAGGTAATGGTCCTCGAATCTTTCAACTCCAGAAAATACTCACGACATTATCTCAAGAAAACTCATCTGTTAGTGAGTATTTTACAAAGATTAAGAGTATATGGGATGAACTTGACAACTATGATCCAATTCCTTCATGTACTTGTGGAGGAATGCGATCTGTTCATGAGAAACACAATCGAGATCATGTTTTTCAATTTCTGATGGGTCTTGATGACTCTTTTGCAAATATTCGAGGACAGATTCTGTTGAATGATCATCTTCCCCTAATTAATAAGGTTTCTCTTTGATAATTCAAGAGGAACGTCAAAAGGAAATCTCGGTTAATCCTTTGGTTCATGAGACTGCTGCTCCATTGCACAAACCTGGGAAATGGACAAATCGCAAGGAAAAGCCTATTTGCTCTCACTGTGGAATCCCTGGCCACACGATTGACAAATGTTATAGGGTGCATGGATTTCCACCTGGATTCAAGTTCACAAAGAATCAGTCTTCGGTTCATTCAGTGAGTCAGAGGCAAGGTGCTGAACTCACCACAATTGCACCCACTACTAAAAATTTGGCAATTCTAGACGGTTTCAAATCGTCTAGAAATTGCAAAAAACCGTCTGGAAAAAGGTCCTGACGGTTTTTTCTGGACGGTTTCAAACCGTCTATGAATTTGTGTCGCTAATCCGGGTTATGGACGGTTTTGAACAAACCGTCCGCAATTCCAGACGGTTTGGACCAAACCGTCCATAACTGATTCTGGACGGTTTGAGAAAAACCGTCCAGAAAATTACGGACGGTTTTGCCCAAAAACGTCCAGAAAATTATGGACGGTTTTGCCCAAAATCGTCCAAAAAATTCTAGACGGTTTTGTCCAAAACCGTCCACAATTTGTTTTTTTTTAAAAAATTATAATCATTATTATTTTATAATATATTTATAATTATAATTATTTTTGTCCATCCGGCTGAAGGACCACCGGAAGGTTGTCCATTTCAATATCTCCACCATCTCGCCGGCTGAAGGAACCACCGGAAGTTCGTCACAGTCGCACGTATGCGCACGTTCTCCATCTCCATCAGCTTCTTCTCCATCACACCTCTCGCACTACCCATCAAACATTAACTCCAAACCAAAAACAAATACAAAATAAACAAACACAATCCAAACCCAAAAAAAACCCAAAGATTGTTATGAGCACGGTTAGATCCGTCCGGTGGTTTGGGAGATAGTGGTGACAAGGAGAGCCGGAGGGGGGAGAGAAAGAGAGAGGAAGGGCCGGATCTCTCTTTGTATTCCGGCCATAGATTTGGCCGAGCGTGGGTTTCGGCCGGATCTGGCTAGATCTGTCAAACCCACGCACATACACCGGCGTACGTTCAACAGATCCGGCCGGATCCGGCCGAAATCCGTCGAGAGAACCCGTTGTGCGTCCCGTTCCAGCCGACCGTCCAGATCCCGCCGCACGTCCCGTTCCTGCCGACCATCCAGATGCCATTGACGTCTGTCTTCAATCGATGGCCAGAGAGAGGAAGAAGAGCGAAGAGGCTCTGAGAGAGATGGGTTTCGGTCATGAAGAGGAAGAAAGAAACAACAGGAAAAGAAAGAACGATGGGTTTTTTTTAAAAAAAAACAGGAAAAGAAAAGAAATAAAAAAAAAAAAAAAACAGAAAAAGAAAAAAGAAAAATGTTACAGACGGTTTCAAAAGAAACCGTCTGTAAACTGTTGACTTAAGGACGGTTTTAATAAAACCGTCTCTAAATTTGCAGACGGTTTTTTAAAAACCGTCTGGAAATTAGTTTGAATATTAATTTCTAGACGGTTTTATAAAACCGTCTGTAAATTTACAGACGGTTTTATTAAAACTGTCTGTATATTTTAATTTTCAGACGGTTATATTAAAACCGTCTGTAAATTTATAGACGGTTTTTAAAAAAACCGTCTGGAAATTAATTTTCATACGGTTTTGATAAGACCGTCTGTAAATTTACAGACGGTTTTATAAAACCGTCTATAAAACTATAATTCTAGATGGTTTTCAAAACCGTCTAGAAAAAAACCGTCAAGAAAATGTGATTTTTTGGTAGTGACCCCCACAGTTGCCTATCACACTTGAACAATGCCAGCAGTTGATGGCCTTTATTCAACATCAATCTGCTGCTCCTTTGGCTGCTGCTCATTCCGTAGGGCATATCACTCCTCATACTAATCCAAACATTGCAGGCTCTTCATCCACATCTGGTATTTTCAATTTCAATTCTCAATGTTTTGTTTTTGCTTCTCAAGTTTCACCTAATTCTCTTTTCCGCTCATTCAAAAAGCCTCCCTGGATTGTTGATACGGGGGCAACCGACCACATGGTCTGTTCTATATCTTTCTTTACTAGCATCACTGCCATCATTTCTACTAATGTTCAACTTCCCAATGGTGCTATAGCCACTGTCACACACATAGGAACTGTTAAAATTTCAGATAGCCTTATACTAACTGAAGTTTTATGTGTTCCTTCTTTCAACTTCAATTTGATCTCTGCCAGCAAGCTCATTAAGCACCTTTGTTGTTGTCTAATTTTTCTCTATAATCACTGTTTCATACAAAGTTTGAACCCTTAAATGATCAGGCTGGGTAAGGAGCACAATGGACTTTATTACTTGCTGCATACATCTTTTCCAAGTTCTAATTCTGCTGATTCCAGCTCTCGGGTCCTTTCTACTTCAATCAAAGATTCTTCATCTCCTGCTGATATTTGGCATTACATATTAGGGCATCCTTCACCATCTAGAATAAGTTTGATCCATGATCTTGTTCCTTCAATTTCCTATGATTCTAATAATGTTTGTACAATTTGTCATCTTGAAAAGCAACATAGATTGCCTTTTCCGCATAGCATTTCTGTTTCTTGTTCCCCTTTTGATTTGATACACTGTGACATTTGGGGACCCTTCTCCACTACTTCAATAAATGGTTTCAATTTTTTCCTTACTATTGTTGATGATTATAGTAGATTTACTTGGGTTCATTTCATGCGCCATAAATCACAAACTCGATCCCTTCTTCAACATTTCTTTCATCTAGTTTCTACTCAATTTCAGCTTAAAATAAAATGCTTAAGATCCGACAATGGAGCTGAATTTCAAATGCCTGATTTTTTTGCTAAACAAGGTACTATCCACCAATTAAGTTGTGTTGAAACCCCTCAACAAAACTCTATTGTTGAGAGGAAACATCAACACCTTTTAAATGTGGCTAGATCTTTGCGGCTACAAGCTCATTTACCTCTTGAATTCTGAGGAGATTGCATTCTCACTGCCACTCACCTTATTAACCGTATTCCAACTCCTAATCTCTTCAACAAATCACCACATGAACTCTTGTTTTATACACCTCCTCTCTATTCTCATCTCAAAGTATTCGGTTGTTTAGCTTATGCATCCTCTTTGTGTAGAGCTCGAAACAAATTTGATCCTAGAGCCATTCCATGTGTCTTTATTGGTTATCCCTATGCCATTAAAGGTTACAAATTGTATAATCTTCGCACCAAATCTGTGCTCATATCTAGACATGTTATCTTTCATGAGCATCTATTTCCTTTTGCTGTTAGCCTTTCCAATCCCAATTCTGATGGTTGCTTTCCCTTACCTTTTCCTCCTTGTTTAGATCATACCAATGATACCTTTTTTGTACCACCTGCTCCTTCATCTCCCAACTCCACTAGTATTCCTGTTGACATTTCTTCCTCTTCTCTTGATTCTGTTCCCATTCCTAGTCCTTCTTCCTCTTCTCATCCTCCTTCAGCCTCTGTTGATTCCAGCCCTTCCTTCTCTTCTTCTCCTTTAGCATCTGTTGATCCTAATCCTATTGTTTCTAGAAAATCCACAAGGACCAGTCGACCACCTGAATACCTGCAGCAGTATCACTGTCAATTGGCTTCTTCTCCACTCAAATCCGATTCTAAGGCTTCAACTTCTACTGATTCAGGTATTCTTTTCCCTCTCTCTTCTTCAGTTTCTTATGATCAGCTCTCTTTTCCTTATAAAAACTTTTGTCTATCCATCTCATCTGATGTTGAGCCTCAGTTTTACCATCAAGCAGTCCAACATGCTCATTGGCGAGATGCCATGGCTCATGAAATTACAGCCCTTGAACAGAATCACACATGGGTTGTTACTACTTTACTTGCTGGCAAACATCTCATTGGCTGCAAATGGGTGTATAAAATCAAATATAAGGCTGATGGCAGTATTGAAAGATACAAGGCCCGTTTGGTTGCAAAGGGGTATACTCAAAGTGAAGGCCTAGACTATCATGAAACTTTTTCCCCTGTAGCCAAGATGACTACTGTCCGGACTCTATTGGCTATGGTAGCTGCTAAGCATTGGTTTTTACATCAACTTGATGTAAACAATGCCTTTCTTCATGGTGATTGATAAGCGTTGAATGTTACACATTCAAGCCCCTTAACTTATATATGTTAATTCCTTAGCATTGTTATTTGTTTGATTTTGTGTTGTTTTAATGTTTTCAGGTTTTAAATAAAGATGCAATTAATTTCATTGATTTTGGGCTTAAAGCACACTTTGAGAAGACCTAGAAGATATGTTTAAGCTTAACCAATCATAATAGAAGACCTATATGATGTGGTTAAGTTTAATCAAATCAAGTGAATGATTAAATCGGAATTTCTCCATTAAGAGTCAAAATCGGATTGGATTCAAATTTGGATTCTGCATATGTCTCAGTGTTTGAATCATAACTTTTGCGTCAGACATTGGATTGCAATGAAATTGGTGGCGTTGAAAAGCTAATAAAATATTCAACAAATATGTCAGAAATAGGCTTTCCCAAATTCGGACGTTTACTATATCAAAATCACCTCGCAATAAAAGACCGCAATTCTGGCCGAATTTGGAATCCTTTTCCTACTTGGATTAAAGTTTTAATCTCCTACTTGGACAAGAAGACTCAAGAAACGATTTTTCTGGAATTCCAAGGGCTTCTAGGACTTGTGTGCTCCCTATAAATAGACCCCTAAGCTTCAAGAGAATGTGTGCTTGGTGCTTGGGCTTGTGCTTAGATTTAGATAGAAAATTCTTCTTGGAGGCTTGACAAGTTGAAGAGGAGAAGAACATGGCAGGAGGCCATCCCAGCACTACGATGAGCGGCTAAATTCCTAAAAGGGTGTTGATGTAGCCCTTTCCAAGTAACAATGGTTTAATTGTATTTTAGTTTGAGATTTTCTCTATGCATGATGGTTGTATAACTGTGAGAATTGATTTTAATGTTTATATTCAATCATTATGAATTTCTTATCTTGTCTTAGAAAGTCTTTTATATTGATTGAACTCAATCCTTCATATTTTCTGTGATTATGTGAATGATCGTTATACAACGGTTTTAATTGATATATGATCAAGAGGATTAGATAGATCATGCCTAGGAAAGACGGATTGTACTACACCCTAGTTTAGTGTAATTTAGGTAGACAGTCCGTGCCAACCGAAGATGGGTTATACTATTCTACTGATTGTGTGTATATCCTATTAAAGACGTAGCTAGTCCATGCCTAGGGAAGACGGGTCGTACCGCATCTTAGTGGTTAGGTGGACAGTCCGTGCCAACCGAAGATGGATTATACTTATTCTTTAGAGGTAATTTCTTGACTACTCGAGTGAGACGAGCCCTTTATCATGCATAATATGAATTTCCTTGTTAATTTATGATTGACCATTGTTATGCGGTGAGTGGTGAAATCAATCCCCTATTCTTTATCTCATCCCTACTATCTTTAAATTTATGTCTTTTACTTTTATGCATTTATTTTTATAAAACAAAAATCAAACATATTTTAAATTAAGTTATATTTAATCTCGATAAGCTTGATAATAATACCTACGCAGTCCTTGAGGTTCGACACCCTCATCATAGCCCTATCCTATAAGGATTCGTACTATTGCGAGTGGTAATTTTATTATTGATATATTTTGGTAAACAAAAGACCACATCAATTTTTGGCGCCGTTGCCGGGGACTGCTTAACGGTAGTGTTATTATGTTTTAAAGATTGAATTTAACTTGATTCTTTTTTGTTTTTATTTTATTTTATTTTAATTTTGGTTTCTTTATTATTATTATTATTTTTAAAAAAAAAAAAAAAAATTTGCTTTCAATTTTGTTTTTATTTTCTTTTGTTATTTTGTTTTATTTTTCTCAATTTAGTTCATGTGGGGAGGCATTCCAACACCCTATGAACCATGTTCATATTGCTATAGTCCTTATCATCATGTTAAAGATTGTCCTACTGCAGGACAATTTTCTAATTATTCTTATGAGCATATGAACACACAGTTCTCTAGACCGAGGAATGAGCCTTACTATGATTCATATGACCCCGCATGGAGTAACCAGTCTGATATCCCATGGCAAGCTCAAGCTCCTGAAAGTTATGCTCCACAATTTCATGAACTGTACCATCAGACATATCCGCAATTCAATGATCAAGCGGCCTATCCACCATCTAACTTCCATCCTCCCCACCAGCATTGGCAATCATCTCCATATTGTGCTAACTTTGAGGATAACTGGCAACCTTCTTCTCAGGCCACACCACCGCCTCGGTTTGATTCGGATTTGCAAGATCAGCTGTTGAAATTTAAGGGTCAGAGAGCACTGAGCGCATCAAGGATGTGGATTCTGTTGGCTTGACAGATCTCACATATTTTGACTAAATGAGTAAGCTTCATTGGTTCGAGCACAGGCCCTGTACGCTCGAGTCCTCTATCAGGCCAGGGTACATGATCTCCTTCCAGGTTTATCTTCTCCATTGTTGCTTCATTCTTAGTTTATATTTTTACAACAATGTGTTGCACTTTACTAGTATTTGGTTGGAGTATCACTCTCTTTTTCAGGACATGTGTTTTTATAATCAAGTTTGGGGGTATGATATGCCCCGCATCTGCTCATTCAGGTATTCCTATCCTCTTATTGTTATGTTTATTTTTATACACACATTGGGGACAATGTGTGATTCAAGTTTGGGGGTATGGAAGAACGAAATACTGTCCAATATTTTGCTATGTTATTCTTGAGCATGCTGTTGATTTTGAATTTTGATTCGTATTTCATCGGTGAGCTTAACATGATGAACACATGATCACTTGACTAGGGAATTTTGAAGTTTTGTTACTTTCTTTGGCAAAATGAGATATTACTTGTTTCAATTTGATTTTCACAAGCACATTAGCACGTAGTTTGTGGGGTATGAAATTTGAAATCAGTTATGTTTGTTTTCAATTTCTTGGATGCAACTGGGTAACTTATTAGAGGAATAACCTTGGCATATACAAAAAAGAAAAAAGAAAAAAAGAAAGAAAAAAAAAAGAATAATATTGATCACTTTGAGCTTTTCGCTGAGTAACCGGATCTCTTGCCTCATTAAGCATTGAGTATTCGCGTCAAAAGGTGTAAGTTTGTTTTGATTGATAAAATGGCTAAGTTTGGCTTCGTAGCCTTTTTGACTCGAGTTAGTAAGTCTTTAGGGTGTTTTACACCTAGTGCCCTAAAACCATCTGGTTTGGGAGTCATTGACCTAACACTCGTTACATGGGTCAATTAGAAAGCTTAAGGGAGCTAAGCATTGCACAACCTGCATATATATAATAATAATAATAAATATATATATGCCTTGGTTGTTTTATCTAATGGGGAGTCCAGCGAATTTTGAGTGTTGAACCATTCATGATTGAGATTAATTTTGAAACCTCATGACTATGTGTTAAGTTCACTTTATACTAGTTGAATCTTGTAATATCTCATAATGCCATGTTGGTAGCTTAATTTTTAATTCCCTGAAATTGTGAAGATGGAGTTTATTTTGTTAAGCTTGCTAATGAATGAAAACCATTATTTTTATGATGCTGCATTCTTGGGGATAACATGGTAGGAACAATGTTTGTGGGTATCATTCCTGGCAAACCCTCACGAGACTTCACTCGTCCACTAGGGAGTCCTATGGGTTTAAAAGGCTTGTTGCATACGCTAAATGCAATCGTACATCCCACGAAAGAAGGATTTATCTTCTTGTTTTTCAGTTTTATTTCTTGTTTTGTATTGCTAAGGGACTAGCAATATGTAAGTTTGGGGGTGTGATAAGCGTTGAATGTTACACATTCAAGCCCCTTAACTTATATATGTTAATTCCTTAGCATTGTTATTTGTTTGATTTTGTGTTGTTTTAATGTTTTCAGGTTTTAAATAAAGATGCAATTAATTTCATTGATTTTGAACTTAAAGCACACTTTGAGAAGACCTAGAAGATATGTTTAAGCTTAACCAATCATAATAGAAGACCTATATGATGTGGTTAAGTTTAATCAAATCAAGTGAATGATTAAATCGGAATTTCTCCATTAAGAGTCAAAATCGGATTGGATTCAAATTTGGATTCTGCATATGTCTCAGTGTTTGAATCATAACTTTTGCGTCAGACATTGAATTGCAATGAAATTGGTGGCGTTGAAAAGCTAATAAAATATTCAACAAATATGTCAGAAATAGGCTTTCCCAAATTCGGACGTTTACTATATCAAAATCACCTCGCAATAAAAGACCGCAATTCTGGCCGAATTTGGAATCCTTTTCCTACTTGGATTAAAGTTTTAATCTCCTACTTGGACAAGAAGACTCAAGAAACGATTTTTCTGGAATTCCAAGGGCTTCTAGGACTTGTGTGCTCCCTATAAATAGACCCCTAAGCTTCAAGAGAATGTGTGCTTGGTGCTTGGGCTTGTGCTTAGATTTAGATAGAAAATTCTTCTTGAGGCTTGACAAGTTGAAGAGGAGAAGAACATGGCAGGAGGCCATCCCAGCACTACGATGAGCGGCTAAATTCCTAAAAGGGTGTTGATGTAGCCCTTTCCAAGTAACAATGGTTTAATTGTATTTTAGTTTGAGATTTTCTCTATGCATGATGGTTGTATAACTGTGAGAATTGATTTTAATGTTTATATTCAATCATTATGAATTTCTTATCTTGTCTTAGAAAGTCTTTTATATTGATTGAACTCAATCCTTCATATTTTCTGTGATTATGTGAATGATCGTTATACAACGGTTTTAATTGATATATGATCAAGAGGATTAGATAGACCATGCCTAGGAAAGACGGATTGTACTACACCCTAGTTTAGTGTAATTTAGGTAGACAGTCCGTGCCAACCGAAGATGGGTTATACTATTCTACTGATTGTGTGTATATCCTATTAAAGACGTAGCTAGTCCATGCCTAGGGAAGACGGGTCGTACCGCATCTTAGTGGTTAGGTGGACAGTCCGTGCCAACCGAAGATGGATTATACTTATTCTTTAGAGGTAATTTCTTGACTACTCGAGTGAGACGAGCCCTTTATCATGCATAATATGAATTTTCCTTGTTAATTTATGATTGACCATTGTTATGCGGTGAGTGGTGAAATCAATCCCCTATTCTTTATCTCATCCCTACTATCTTTAAATTTATGTCTTTTACTTTTATGCATTTATTTTTATAAAACAAAAATCAAACATATTTTAAATTAAGTTATATTTAATCTCGATAAGCTTGATAATAATACCTACGCAGTCCTTGAGGTTCGACACCCTCATCATAGCCCTATCCTATAAGGATTCGTACTATTGCGAGTGGTAATTTTATTATTGATATATTTTGGTAAACAAAAGACCACATCAGTGATTCAGATGAAGAAGTCTACATGGAATTACCTCCCGAGTTTAGGACTAAGGGGGAGTCTCAAGTTTGTAGATTAACCAAATCTTTGTATGGCTTGAAACAAGCATCACGACAATAGTTTTCTAAGTTCTCCAATTTCTTGGTTGATCTCGGTTTCATGCAGTCTAAAGCCGACTACTCATTGTTCACTCGGACTCAAGGCTCTTCTTTTATTGCCTTGTTAGTCTATGTTGATGATATTGCTATTGCAAGCAATGATGATGTTGCTGTGAAATCTCTCATTGTCACTTTAAATGACAGATTTCGTCTCAAGGACCTTGGTGCTTTGAAATATTTTTTAGGCCTTGAGATTGCTCGTTCTACTAAGGGTATATATGTTTCTCAACGCAAATACTCCTTGGAAATCTTACAAGAATCTGGTTTGCTAGCCACTAAACCAGTTTCTTTTCCCATGGAACAGAATTTGAAGTTGTCTAGAGATGTTGGTTTTCTCCTTTCCGATCCTACTTCTTATAGGCGACTCATTGGCCGTCTTCTTTACTTGACCATTACTCACCCTGATCTGGCTTACTCCGTTTAAACTCTTAGCCAGTTCATGGATAAGCCTCGGCAGCCTCATCTTGATGCTGCTTATCGAGTGTTAAGATATGTTAAAGCTGCACCTGGACAAGGCCTCTTTTTATCTGCAGAATCTGATTTTAAGCTGAAGGCCTTTTGTGATGCTGATTGGGCAAGTTGTTCGGACACTAGGCGATCTATTACTGGGTTTTGTGTTTTTCTTGGGTCTTCATTGATTTCCTGGAAATCTAAGAAACAACAAACCATATCTCGCTCTTCTGCAGAATCAGAGTATAGGTCTATGGCCTCTACTGGATGTGAATTGCTTTGGCTTTTCACTTTGCTTCATGATCTTCAGCTCCCTCATCCTTCTGCTGCTACACTATTTTGTGACAGTCAGGCTGCATTACACATTGCAACCAATCCTGTTTTTCATGAAAGAACAAAGCACATCGATGTGGATTGTCATTTTATCCGTGAGAAGATTCAACTTGGTCTCATCAAGACTTTACATGTTCCTTCTCAACACCAACTTGCAGACATCTTTACTAAAGCCCTTGGCAGTGCACTTTTCCATCGTCTTTTGTCCAAGATGTCTGTCCTGGATATCCATCATCCATCTTGAGGGGGAGTATTGGAGTTCAGTTGCACAGCTGTATCTTTTATGTTCCTTAGTCGGTAGTTTTAATTTCTGTTTTGTATAGCAGACATGGATAGCACGTGTCTTTTACTTAGTTAGCCAGCTAGTCTGTTTTATTATACACGTGCTTGTTGATTGTATATAAGGATTCTTCTCCTATGTAATTCGATTGATTGATTCAATAGAAAAATAGATAATCTTCTACAATTCTTGTTCCACACGTCTCTGCTTTCTCTGTTTCTTTCTCTACAGCTTTGTACTTCTGCAAAGTTTGTTAGTTCATCAAGAATTGGTAAAGCTTATGACTCAATAAAGTTAATTTTGCGTTCAACGCTAGCTTTCTTTACAATTGGCAAGCCAATCGTCTCATATGTTTTCCGATCGACATATATATATGGCTGTGATCTGCAAACCTTGCCCTCATCAGGGAGGAACAAAGATATTTTGACAAACGTATTGATTACTCATTATATAGTTTTACTAGGGCCATTCCCAACAAAAAATTATAGCTTTATAATTCTAAGATATTATATTATGTATAATTTTTATATATATATATACCGGTTTTCCATTATAACCGGGTATATTAAAATCGGGTACCAAATCAATTTGTTGATTACTTATTATCGGCCAGTTATAACTGGCTGGATTTACATTCCTATTTTCATCATTTATATATATATATATATATATATATATATATATATATATATATATATATATATATATATATATATATAAATTAAATAATTAAATTAACCATTTTCTTTTAGGTTAGTTTTAGACGAGAAGTACTAATTTAACACTGAAGAAAGAATGTAATACAAAAATGACACGTCAACCTTACTCAGCCAACGAAACCACATGGCTCAGGTATTCTACATCACTACATGCAATAATATTCTACCAACCTATTGGATAGCAACTGAATTGCCAAAATGAGAATGACCATTGTACCCTCCTCTACGGGGCCCAATCCATAAATTTTGACAACGTGGCTTAGTAGAGTGGTCATTTTTTTCATCAATAGATTTTTTTTTCTTTTTAATTTAAAATTGATTTAAAAGTGAACCAACATTCTCACTTTACCGAGAAAAATGCCAATAAAATATTAATTAACATATCTCAAAGTAAAATGAGTCGCCAGGAAATAATTTATATGTAAGAAATTTAAAGGTCAAGATACACTACAAAAATCGCAGCATTTTGACGCGTGTTTACAGTACCTGTTACTGTAGACACGCGTCAAATTTGACACGTGTCTCCAGTGATACGTGTCAAAGTGTACAGCCGTAAAGAATGGACACGTGTATTGAAGACACGTGTATTTAATACACATGTCCAAATTGGACACGCGTATTGAAGACACGTGTCTAAATGGACACGTGTCTTCAATACACGTGTCCAATTGGACACGAGTATTTTATACGCGTGTCCAATTGGACACGTGTACTAATACACGTGTCCAAATTGGACACGAGTATTTTATACGCGTGTCCAATTGGACACGTGTATTATTACAGTGTCCAATTGAACACGTGTCTTTAATACGCGTGTCCAATTGGACACGTGTATTATTACACGTGTCAAATTGTTATTTTTTGCCAAAATAAATATTAAAAAAAAAAAATCTAAGTTGTATTAATTTTATAAAATAAAATAAAAAATTAAACTCCTTATCTTATTAATCATACAAATCTTTGAAAATACGGTGTACATAACTTATACACATAAAACTAAGTTTGAAAACTATAAGCTATATGTAAATTTCATGGTTGAAATTTATACTTTTTAGGTTCTTTATTTATATATATATAGTATACTATATTGTACTATATGCATAAATAAACAAATTTGGTGCTATATATATAATTAAACCAAATAGTTTAAATTAGGGTTTAGTTTTGTATACCATCTATGTTTAGAAACCAAAAAAAAAAAAAATTAAACATAACAAAGTTAAAAAACCTATAATTAATACTATATATATAGATATGCATGCATGTAAACGGTTTAAAAACTATATACAGTAACCTTTTTATTTATGGCTATATATAGTAAATGCAATTATTTTTAGAGTTCTGCGCTACATAATGAATTAAATACTTATAGTTTAGTCCCTCATATAGTACATACATTTAGGGTTTATGGCTATATATAGTACATACCCTTAGGGTTAGGGTTTATAGCTATATATAGTATATATAGTATATACACTTAGGGCTAGGGTTTATAGGTATATATACTTAAGATTATGGTTTATCGATATATATAGTATATACACTTAGGGTTTGAGTTTTAGGGTTTATAGGTATATATAATATATACACTTAGGGCTATGTGTTATAATTTTATTGATTTTACGTTTAATGAATAATAATGTCAATATATTTTTCACGTGTCATTATTGTACACTTTTAAATATATATATATTAAATCATGAGCAGTTCAAAATTAGATTGTTCCGATATATATAGTATATACACTTCCGGTGTAAAGAATACACGTGTCCAATTTAATACAGGTGTCCAATTGGACGCGTGTATGATTACACGCGTCCAATTGTGAATGTGTTACAATTTGACACGTGTCCCCTAGGACACGTGTCAAACAGTTAATTTTTCAGAAAAAAAAAACAAAAAAAAAAGTGTTGTGTTACTTTTTTAAAACAAAAAAATTCAAAGAAAAATACTCCTTATCTTATTAACCATACAAATCAATGAAAATACGGTGTACATAACTTATACACATAACATTTTCTTTGAAAACTATATGCTATATGTAAATTCTATGCTTGGAACTTATAATTTTTAGGCTCATTATTTATATATATATAGTATACTAATAATTACGTAAACCCTAATATATAAAGTATATACGATTAGGGTTAGGGTTTATAGGTATATATAATATATACACTTAGGACTATGGGTTAGGGTTTATATGTATATATAATATATATACTTAAAGCTATGGGTTATAATTTAATTGATTTTACATTTTATGAATAATAATGTCAATATATTTTTCATGTGTTATTATTGTACACTTTTAAATATATATATATATATATATTAAATCATGAGCAGTTCAAAATTAGATTGTTCCGATATATATATATTGTTATAGTTATAGTTATAGTACATTTACTTAGATATAGTTATAGTTATAGTTTAGTTTTATAGCTATATATATATATATATATATACTTTTGGATAGAGGATTAGGGTTAGGGTTTATGACTAGATATAGTACGTACCCTCATGATTATAGTTTATAGCTATATATAGTCTAGCACTTAGGGTTAGAGTTTAATTTTATGGTTAGGTTTTAGTTTTTATTTTTTAATTTTTTGGGCCATTAAATTATTATTTTTTAAATAATATATATATATATATATATATATATATATATATATATATATATATATATATATATAATTATTTTTATTATATATATAGACATATTTATTACTTTTTAAATTAAATACAATTTCTACTATGGGGGACGTGTATTTTAGGGTTAGGGTTTTTTGCTATATATAGTACATACAGTTAGGGTTATGGTTTTTTGCTATACAAAATACATACACTTATGATTAGGGTTTATATGATGAGTTATATATATATATATATATATGGTGTACTTATAAGTACGTAAACCCTAACACTAAATTGACATATTGTACTATATGCATAATTAAACCAACTTTGTGAAGCATATATGTAGGCCCAAAAAAAAATTTGCAACATGAGTTCATGCAGTGCATGTACATGCAGTACATGCACTGCATGAACTTAGGGTTGCATGGGTTTATATAAAATAGATATAATATATATATATATATATATATATATATATATTAAATATTAAATATATATACCATGTGGAGACGTGTATTTATAAACACGTCTCCAACTGTTTGGCCAGATGCCGCGCGGGAGTTCTCCCGCGTGCCACCTGGCCAAACATTATATATTATATATGTTTAAACAAATTAATAATATAAATATATATTATATTATTTAAATTATATACTTATATTTATATATAAGAAATGGGTAGCTTCCAGAGGAAGCTACCCATTTCTCTCGCTCTCTCTCTCTCTCTCTCTCTCTCTCATTTCTTCTCTCTCTCTCTGTCTCTCCGGCGAGCTCAGCCGGCCGGTGTGGTGAGCTGTCTGCCGTGGCTCCGGCGTCGTCACCTCTCCCTCTCACCGACTGTCTCTCTCTCACCGACCTTCCCTCTAGCTCTCTCGCTCTCCCTCTCTCACAGCCGGCTCTCTCTCTCTCTCTCTCTCTCTCTCTCTCTCTCTCTCTCTTTCTCTCTCTACTGGGACGTCCCTCCGGCAGCTTGGCTAGGCCGTCGGTTCCCTTTCCTCCGGTCCGGTCAGTGGCTTTCTCTCTCTCTCCCTCTCTGTTCAGTCACCGGTGTTCTTAATATATATTGCAGATAAATTTAGTGTTATGTATATATATACATTTGCTAACTTTTTTTTTCTTTCTCCATAATGTATATCCGAATATGCAGGTATATATATATAGAAGGAGCCCTAAATCCACAACCTACCGTCGACAGTGAGTAATTTTCCCCTTAAATTTGTATTTCATTTTTTTTTTTCAACATGTAAATGAAATACTAACTATATATATATTGTAATAATTTTTATTGTAGTAATTTGGACATTTGTTCTTGATTGATAATTGTAATAATTTTTTGGACTGTGTTATATTTTTTTTTTTTCAATTTTGCTGAATTAGTGTAAGCTTAAATTACTGTTTTTTTTTTTTTTTTTTTTTTGGGGTTTTCTTGGACTAGGTATTTCATTTTTGCTATAGTTTGTGTTTTTGTTTTTAACAACGCTGCATGTATTTTTGTGTTAGTACACATTTGATAATTTGAAATTGTGTAGGCGTTTGTATTTTTGTGTCATTTAGTGTTACATGTATTTTTATTTTTTTTGAAAGCCATGTTCTTTTTTGCCATGTTGTGTTTTTTTTGTTTTTAATTTTTCCTGTCCTAATTTTTTATTTGAGAGGTTATATATATAGATATTTTGAATGTGTTATTATGGATTACAATGTTTTTTTGTTAGTCAAACAAAATCAAACAATGTCCGATATTAGTTTAGCGTTATAAACCAACGATGACACTTTTGAAAATAATAAATGGGAACAAAAAATAAAATGGGTTTGAATAAAAAAAGAAAAAAATTAAAATTTACCGTCTATTTTTTAAGAAATACTTAACCCTAACCCTATACCCTAAATTTATACCCTAACCCTAAACCCTAAAAAAAAAAAAAAAAAAAAAACCTAAACCCTCCTAAACCCTAACAAACCCTAACCCTAAACCCTAAACCCTAAACCCTTACAAACCCTAACCCTAAACCCTTAAGAAAAGAAAAGAAAAAAACAAAATCCTACACTTTTAAAAAAAAAAAAAAAAAAAAAAAAAAAAAAAGCCTAACCATAAACCCTAACAAACCCTAACCCTAAACCCTTAAGAAAAGAAAAAAAAAAAAACAAAATCCTACACATTTTTTTTTTTTTTTAAAAAAAGCCTAACCATAAACCCTAACAAACCCTAACCCTAAACCCTAACCCTAAACCCTAAACCCTTACAAACCCTAACCCTAAACCCTTAAGAAAAGGAAAAAAACAAAACCCTACACTTTTTTTTTTAAAAAAAAAAACACCTAACCCTAAACCCTAACAAACCCTAACCCTAAACCCTTTAAAAAAAAAACAAATCCTACACTTTCTAAATTTATACCCTAACCCTAACCCTAAACCCTAAACCCTAACCCTAAACCCTAAACCATTACAAACCCTAACCCTAAACCCTTAAGAAAATTAAAAAAAAAAACAAAATCCTACACTTTTTTTTTTAAAAAAAAAAGCCTAACCATAAACCCTAACAAACCCTAACCCTAAACCCTAAACCCTTACAAACCCTAACCCTAAACCCTTAAGAAAATTAAAAAAAAAAAAAAAAAAAAATCCTACACTTTTTTTTTTAAAAAAAAAAAGCCTAACCATAAACCCTTACAAACCCTAACCCTAAACCCTTAAGAAAATTAAAAAAAAAAAATAAAAATCCTACACTTTTTTTTTTTTAAAAAAAAAAAGCCTAACCATAAACCCTAACAAACCCTAACCCTAAACCCTAAACCCTTACAAACCCTAACCCTAAACCCTAAACCCTTACAAACCCTAACCCTAAACCCTTAAGAAAAGGAAAAAAACAAAACCCTACACTTTTAATTAAAAAAAAAAAAACCCTAACCCTAAACCCTAAACCCTAAACTCTAACAAACCCTAATCCTAAACCCTCACAAACCCTAACCCTAAACCCTAAACTCTAACAAACCCTAAACCCTAAACTCTAACCCTAACCCTAAACCCTCACAAACCCTAACCATAAACCCTAAACCCTAAACCCTAACCCTAAACCCTAAACCCTCACAAACCCTAACTATAAACTCTTTTTATAAAAAATAAAACTAATTCTTACACTTTCTAAAAAAAAACTAAAACCCTAAACTCTAACCATAAACCCTTTAAAAGGGAAATAAATTCGTACACCCCATGTTGCGTGACATGCTCAACTTTTTTACACGTTTATTTGTTTGACGTATGATTTGTCTTGTCCTCTTAACCCTATATAGAGGAATATGGACAAGTCTTGGATGTCAGCAACTAGGGGTACGACACGGTATAACGACGGGTGTAGGGCGTTTGTGGCATTTTCCGTTAGTAACTGTACGGCCGTCGATGGAAAAATTTACTGCCCATGCAAGTATTGTCGAAATAACCAGCATCACCCTCCAGATTACGTTCTTGCTCACCTGACTGGAGGTAGGGGAATGAATCCGGGCTACAATTTGTGGTATATGCACGGCGAGACTACGACTGGGTCCGCTATTCCTGGTCAGTGTTCGAGTTATCACAGTGGTACAGATACTGCTGCCTGTAGCACTGAACATGGTGAAGTCACAGAACAGGAGGGTGTCGCCGTGGAACAGGATGATAACATGCACGCCATGTTGCGTGACGCCTTCGGCGTGCACGATGTTCCTGAAGCCGTCAGTACTCTTCCGCAACAAGAACAGGATGATACTTCTTGCGGGGACGCATTGAAGTACCAAGAGCTGTTAAAGACCGCCGAGAAGCCCCTTCACCCTGGTACAAAGCATAGTAAATTGAGTGCTACTGTACACATGTACAATTTGAAGTGCGTTGGAGGTATTAGTAACAAGATTTTTTCAGACATTCTCGAATTTATCAATCAGTTGTTGCCTCCTTGCGACGAGGCATTGCCAGATAACACGTATGAGGCGAAAAAGTTTTTAAGTGGCATGGGTCTGGGGTATGAGAAGATTCCGGCGTGCCGTAATGACTGTATGTTATTCTGGAAAGACAATAAAGAATTAGATTCATGTACCGTATGTGGAGAGTCTAAGTGGAGGGCTGAAACACATGTAGATGATGATGGTGAGATCATATCAGCGAGGAAAAAACGCCCGGTGAAGATCTTGAGGTGGTTTCCACTCATCCCACGGTTGCAGAGGTTATTCATGTCTGAGCATACTGTGCCCCATATGAGATGGCATGCAGAAGGCCGCATTAGGGATGGCGTATTGAGGCACCCGGCCGACGGTGAGGCATGGAGATCGTTCGAGATTTTACATCCAGATTTTATGGCAGAGAGTAGAAACGTCCGGCTTGGTTTGACAGCAGATGGATTTAATCCATTTGGGAACATGAGCACATCCCACAGCACATGGCCCGTAATGCTTGTGCCGTACAATTTGCCACCTTGGATGTGCATGAAACAGTCGTCCTTCATCCTTTCCTTGGTTATCCCTGGACCGAGCTCACCAGGTATGGATATTGATGTTTACCTTCAGCCATTGATTGATGAGTTGCTGGAACTGTGGAATGTAGGGGTACGAACATTCGATGCTTCAAAGAAGGAAAATTTTATTATGCGATCTCAGTTGATGTGGACGATAAACGACTTGCCAGCGTATGCAGATTTATCTGGTTGGCCTAACAGGGGTGCGAAGGCATGTCCTTGCTGTATGCAATCGACGCGTTCTATACGCTTAAAGAACGGATGCAAATTTTGCTATATGGGGCACAGGAGATACCTGCCGCCTGAACATCTGTGGCGGCTTAACAGGAGGACATTTGACGGTACTGAAGAATTTGACAGTGCACCGATTGTGCCATGCGGATACGAGGTTCTCCAACAGTTGGACGGAGTTGCGTTTGGGGATGAGACCGCGGGTAAGAAGAAGAAACGGAAGAAGCGGAAGAAGGGTGCAGGGAGTTCCGATGTTATATGGAAGAAGAAAAGTATATTTTTCAGATTGCCGTATTGGAAAGACAATTTGCTTCGGCACAATCTTGATGTTATGCACATAGAGAAAAATGTCATGGACAATATACTTGGCACTATTTTGGATATAAAAGGGAAAACGAAGGACAACTTGGCAGCTCGGCTGGACTTGCAGGAAATGGGGTTGAGACCTAAGTTGCATCCGTTCACGGCCGCCAACGGTAAAACGTATATTCCCGCTGCCTGTCACACAATGTCTAGAGAGGACAAAGAAAATTTTTGAAGGTTCTTCGAAATGTTAGGGTCCCGGACGGATACGCTTCGAACATTTCACGATGTGTTCGGCTCAAGGACCGTACAATTTCCGGCTTGAAGAGCCATGATAGCCACATACTGATGCAACAGCTTCTCCCAATTGCACTGCGTAAGTCATTGCCTGATAAAGTGGTTAGACCTCTTGTGGAGATTTCTGCATTTTTTAGAGGCATATGCTCAACAAAGCTATCACAAGAAGATATGGACCGACTGCAGGGTGACGTCTGTATCACTTTGTGCAAGCTAGAACAGATATTCCCTCCAGGGTTTTTTACCAGCATGGTCCACTTGGTCGTGCATCTTGTGCGCGAGTGTAGACTGGGCGGACCCGTGCAGTATAGATGGATGTACCCGGCAGAGAGGTAAAATTCGGCGTAATATGTAAATTAATATTTTTATTTAATTGTAATCCTAATTGACGACAATTAAATTGTCGTGTATGTGTTTAAACCAGGAGTCTGGGGAATTTCAAAAATAATGTGCGCAATAAAGCAGCTCCTGAGGGGTGCATTGCGGAGGGGTACATAGCGACCGAGCTGGTAACGTTCTGTTCAAGGTATCTGAATAACGCACCAACATTCCACAACAGACCTCAGAGGAATCCTGATGGATCCAAGGGAGCGGGCACGCGTGTTACCATGAACCGGTTGATAATGCACCAGATTCATCTTTATATTGTGTTCAACTCTGAAGAGTTTCACAATTTGCGGACGTAAGTAGTCCTAACCTTATATTTAGCAGAATTCGAATAAAAATATTAATAACAATTATTACATAATTGTATACGCTGAATATAGGATGCACAAAGACGCGCTTAGGCAATCATGCACTAGGGGTCGCATTACGGAGGCTCTTATTGAAGCACAACATCATGAGCAGTTCTGCGAATGGTACCGTGCATATGTAAGGAAATAGTTGTAAATTTGAAATTGGATAAATTTATGCGGGTTCAATATAATTACCCAATGTGATGTTTACTATTTGTAATTAAAACATAGGTCGATGGCCTGGACGATCAACGTAGGGAGAAATTGGGCCACAAGTTGGTTATTCGTTGTAGACGGCTAAAGGAGACAGCGGTGAAGTACAACAGGTACGTGGTAAATGGAAAATTATTTCGCACGCTTGCTCATGATGTGGGAAGGAGGACTCAGAACAGCGGCGTATGTGTTCCTACCGTTGAAGGCGAAACGTACTACGGGCAGTTAACCGATATATTTGAGGTCGAGTACTATGACAGGACTACGTACGTCCTATTTAAGTGCAATTGGGCAGACCCCACGATGGACAGAGGATTCACAATAGACGAGTATGGCCTAGTGTTTGTCAACTTCAATCACCTCGTCCACAGGGGAGAACTGATTCAGGACGAGCCGTACGTGCTTACATCTCAGGTGGATCAAGTATTCTACGTAGAAGATGGAAGGAACCCAAATTGGGTTTGTGCGGTTAGGACCAAACCGCGCAACGTGTACGACATTGGATAGGGGGATGGGAGTAATGAGGATGATACAACCTACCATGAGTGCGTACCGCTCGTACTAGCCACTGATGACCTACCAGATACGAATGATGAATTCGAGTACGACAGGCCCGACATAGATCCGATTGAAGCTCCCGTGATACAATGATTGATGTATTTGTTGTGACTATAATTAGCTTGAAATCAATACACTTGACTGATATATATATATATTGTTTGTACAATTCGCTTGTACTCAATACAAATTTTTATTAATTGCATAAATTTCGTTGTTGTTTAGTATGTTCATTAAAAACATATTAAAAAAACATATTCTAATTAATTTGTCTGTATTTGTTCGCAGGTATTGATGGACCAGAGACCCCCTCATTATGCGTATCGGGCACCTAGCCCACCCGTGCCCCCCATGACCACGCCCACTGTTTCGACGACATTGTATTCTGCAGCGTGGCCACACCACCCAGACGGGGCTTATAGACCATTGTTGCAGGGTACGGTGGCCTGGCCCACTTCAGATCACGGGCAGACCAGCACAGCTGGACCTTACAGCTCTCCATTCTCGGAGCCGCCGTCATTATCTCAGCTAGGGTTCACCCAACCGGGTAACGCCTATCGATGGTGGGTGAACCAGCCGGGTTATGCGTCGTACTCCCCGTTCACGTGTAGTGTGCCGACGTGTAACCCTGATAGTGAGACGCAGGATTGTAGATTTCCACTGTCACAGACCGGGGAGATGCAGATGCCGGCTGTGGGGTTGGGACAGATACCGGCACAGGCAGCGATGCCTGGCCAGATTTTGGGGCCGAGACAGATCCCAGCATCGGGGGCGAGTCAGGGCCCGGGGCATGTACAGAGCCAGATGCCTTTATCTGGTGAGAGCCAGATGCCACTTTCCGGTGAGAGTCAGATGCCAGATGTGGGGGGGAGCCAGAGTACCCATGAGGAGGACGTTGCGATGTTGGGTACCGATCAATTGGCCCCCGGTAGTCCCCAGGATATGGATTCAGATGATGATCAGCAGGATCCACAAGCCGGAGGGGTTGGCGAGGAGGTTGCGGGCGACCAAGCGACCCAGCACATACGGATTGAGCAGATTCGGTTGATGGGTAAGTACATATTTAGACATCCTTAAAACTCATATTCTGTTACCAAAATATTTTTTTTTTAGGTTTTGAAATAAATAAATATTTGATTACAAATTGTTTATATATATATATATATATATATATATATATATGTTCTTTAATCTTATGATTAAATGTTGAATATTTTTTTCATTAGGGTACAACCCAGACGGGACCATTTATTATGAGGTGATTGACGACCCAGCGAGAAACTGGGTCCTTCCGAGGGGGAAGAAGGTTGTATTACAGTACAATGCTGCTATACAACCTGTAGGACGGGCCTGCAATCGATTTCGGCGGGCTGAGGGCAAGCTGATCAGGAGTGGGTCCTACATACACATGCGGGACGAATGAGCGAAGGTAAATAGGCAGATTAAGCAGGCAATGTGGGACGCGCTGATGGTATGTCTATGAATATTTTTTAATTATTTATTTGAATTAAACTTGAGATTAATGTATTTTTTGAAGTTTTTAAACCTATAAAAATGTGTTGAATGTGCAGGAGGAGTTCTATCTACCTGTATCAGTAGACGCGCGCAGGGCACAACAGGAGGCTTTATGTGATATTGGCCGTAAGCACCGCTCGTGAAAGTCGAGGTTCAAAACCAAACTATGTATTAGAGACGGTGACACGCCCGAGAGTATCCGTGCGAGAATGCCGGACAATTTTTTTGGCAACTATGACGCAGAAGATGTAGAGTTCCTGCTGAGAGATTGGTGCCGTGAGCAAAAAATCGTATGTAGGCCAAGAAAATGTTGTGGTTTTTTAATAACAGTTTATTTAATTTTAGTTTTAATTTAAGTGTGTCGATGCTTACATTTTTATTTTCATGTTAAATGCGTAGGCAACCTCTGAACGGATGAAGAGGCTGCGCGAGCAGAATGACCTTCCTCATTGTACGGGATCTAAAAGTTATGCCAGATTTAATCACGAGGAGGTATGAAAATATATATGTTTATGTTATATATATTTGTTGATAATTGTTTTTATTTTTCTTTATACTATTTTTATCGCTATCTGTTTGTTATATATGTCAACTGCATGACGACAGACATGTACATCTGGCACGCCCCCCACTCGCGCCGCGTCGTTCGTGAAGACCCACACAAGGAAGGACGGCACTCACGTGAACAAACGTACACGGGTCCTATGCGTATGCTACTGATTTAATTTACTATTATTTTTAAAATTATGTGTGATTTGTCATTATTCAATATATGACTTTTTCATGTTGACGATGTATAGGAGAGGATGACCCAGAGTTTATCCAGTGATCCAGCCGCCACGCAAAGCGTCTCCGCAGACACGGTGCGTTGGGCACCGAACGACGCTTACGAACAGGCGGTTGGGAGGCCTGAGTATGCAGGGAGGGTTCGGCAGGTTGGGCCGAACGTCACACCTGTTCGGGGGACATGTTTCTCATATAGGCCTCGGTCACAAGGGGGACCATCTCAGGGCATGTCTCGGGATTGGGCCGAACACACTCGGAAGATGGAAGAGATGCAAGCGGAGCTACAGGCTGAGCGAGCGAGGAATGACCTCTTGGAGCAGCGCCTGCGACAGGTTGAGGTCTTCATGTCCTCCATGGGAGCATCAGCACCATGTCTTGGTACGCCTTCACCTGCACACGTAGGTAGTACGTCGTCTGTTAGTAGTGCATCTGCAGGTATGATTTATACTGTGTGTAGGACAAAATTAATTTCAATTTGTTTTAATTACCCCTTTAATTTTGCAAGTAATATTATATACTTTAATTGTCTATATTATTTGCAGGTAATTCGACAACGGTTGGTACGTTGTCGCCTGTTGGACGACGGCTGAGCCAGCATTCCATTGTCGCTACACCTTCGCCCGCTACACCATTCCTTGCGCAGCAATCGCCGGTTGGCGAGAACACGCCTGGGACGGTACCTCCTCATTCGCAGGGACGCCCTTCAGATTTGTAGATATTTTGTGTAATTAATTTTTATGTGTAAATATTTGCTTAGTTAACGAATACGTTATTAACTTATGATTTGTGTAATATTATTTTGTGCTGTTTTTCAGTAAAATCAATATTGCGTTATTTGTGGTTGGAAATAATAAAATTTGAAATAACTATTAAAATTATTATACCAAATAATTTTAAATAACCAATACCAAAACTAAATTAAAAAAAAAAAAATCCAAATTGGATTTTTTATTTAATTAAATTTTTTAATTAATTATTTAATCGTATTTTTAATTTAATTTAAAAATACAATTAAATAATTAAATTAAAATTTATTTAAATGAAAAATTCGATTTGAAATTTTTTATTAAAAAAATAACCAATTTGACACGTGTATCTCAATACACGTGTCAAGACACTTTGACACGTGTATTAAGATACACGTGTCAAATTTGACATGTGTATTACATTACACGTGTCAAAGTGTCTTGACACGTGTATTGAGATACACGTGTCAAATTGGTTTGACACGAATATTTAAAATACTCGTGTCAAACGGTTTGACATGTGTATTAAGATACACGTGCCAAACCAATTTGACACGTGTATTGAGAGACAAGTGTCAAATTTGACACGTGTATCTCAATACACGTGTCAAATTGTGCACTTAATGTCGTGCACATTTGACACGCGTTTTACGCGTGTCAAAGTGCACGTGTCTAAATGTTTGACACGTGTACAGCACTGTACACGTGTCAAACTGCACGTGTCAAAGTGCAACTATTTTTGTAGTGATAATTTGGTAAGCATTGAATATTGAACAGAGGCAGCACCGCCTCTCTCCCCTCCTTTTCCACCGTCTTTCTTCCTTCATAAATTTCTACCATCGGTCCATCCCTCCAATCAGTTTTCTCTTCCCTCCAGAAATTTGCCTGTTTGTTTACCGCCCCTTCATCGTTTCACCCTCCGTTCATTTTCTCTCTTTTATACCCATATGTCTCTCTCACCGCCTATATGTGATCCTTCTAGATGTTGTTCATCACGTATAGACGAGAATCTTCTACAATTATTTATCTGAATTTGATAGAATTTAAACAAGTGATTATGAGACGTCATTTATAGAATAGTCAAATGAGCTAGTATCGATTCAAAGTCTTGATTTGTTCTCTTCTTTGCCTCGCCTTCCTTGCTCATAATCCCTCGATCAGTCACCTCTGACAATTTTTGTTCGACTTGCATTTCATATTTTTTATTGATGAATTTCCCAATCAGCATCTTCCACTAGAAAAGTCAATTTTTACGTACATACATGTGACCAAAAAAGAAATCTAGCCCAATATGTATCAGTGAGTGAAACGTTCGTACGTATTGTCAAAACATTGATTTCTTCAATCCAAAGTTGAAAATGTGCCTGCACAAAAAGAATTATTGAGATAATAGCCAAAGCGGTTATAACCATCGGAGCCCATGCTGCTTTACTGTAATATACCAAAAAGCAGGTTGCACTGAAGGTTATAGAGATAAACAGTGCAGCAAGTCCACCCAGCAACCTTAGAGGTATTGCCTTGAGAAAATCATCCTCTCTGTAACTTGATGTGAGAATTGACAAGAAAGCTAATTTCGAAGTTAAAGAGAAAATCAATACTATTGCATCTGATATGAAGAATATTGTAAACCAATTACTTTTCATTTACTTCTACATTGTCACCACCCGGTACCGTGAAGGCTGCAGTGAAAATCACAGTAGCAATCAATGTTGCTACAAGCATGCAGTTGGTTGCTGTTTTCTTCATCCACTTTTCTCCTTTTTCTTGCAAATCTTCGTGTGTCTTTTTTAAATATTTCCCTAGGTGATTCATTTTTTGAATTCTTCTTGTTCACATAGGAAGGGGGTACAATTTTTTTTATCTCTAGAAACCACAACAACTCCTACTGCATTTGAAGGGCTTCAATCGATATCGTATTTAATCGATCTAAAGGAGCCAATTTTCCAGCAATGTGCAGCATGTTATCACCTACGGCAATGTGCAGGATATTGTTATCACCTTTGGCAATATAGGTTGTAATCTTTTCCTTCATGACACCTTTCTCATGTATCAGATTAAATACACTCCTTTGCCGATAAATAAGAGCAGTGTGAAATAAACTGATCCCGTGCTTTTCATCTATTAATTGCCATAAGAGATCGGGATAAGAGCGTATAATTATAAGTAGAAATTCAACATTCCCTACTTTTGCAGCTTCAACAAGTAAAGTCATCTGATCATGAACCGGTAGTATTTCTGATGAGAAAGATTTCCATGGAACTGTATAAACCATTTTCCAAAGCTCTTCAACTAACTGATGGGCACATGTTTGCATCAAAGCATTGTTATAGATCGATGATCCATTTGTCATCATGAGCTAAACATGCCGGGATCAAACCATTTTTATAAATCCATTTGTGACTTGAGATTAGAAAAAGATCTATTTCAGAGATGGTTTGATAAAAAAGAATTATATTGATTCTATACATTATTTTAACAGTATCCATATATAACAATTGAGTTTTTATAAAAGAAGAAATTAAGCAAAGTTCATGTAATGCATTAATTTAAATGTCATATTTTATCCCACAATACTGATGTGATAGTGTCAATCAGTTTTTAGATTAGTTTTTGTTTTTCTAAAAAAATCTATAAATTAGTTGAGATTGCAACTTCACTTACCATCTTTGATCTTTCATCACTTTTGCAATCATATCCTTAAACTTTAAAAAGTATCTGTTTCATGTATTCATATTTCAATTTTTTTAAAGTTTGAACCATATGTTAAGATTTTCCGTTAAATCATAATAGAGGCGTATCAAAATTGTTGGATTTACAAAAATTCTCAAACTACCCCTATATTTTTAGAAGAACAAAAATTGCAATGAATTAGACGTTGATCAGGTTAACGGAATTTGCAATAATACCAACTCCATAATCGTTTACTTAATTTCAAAGTCAAATATTAAGGTATAATAGTGTTAAACTGTTGGCTTGCAATTAATGATTCATTTGTTTCAACGTAATGATTTCCATCATAAAATATTTTTGACAAAATCATTTTTCAGAAAAATGATTTTCTCAAAAAAATATATTTCAGTGTTTAGCTCATATTGAAAATTCCTCAATGACGAAAAACAAAATCCGGCAACCGCATCCGGAATTCAGTACCGTCTAGTCGTCATCGTCGGATTCTAGCCAAATTTGTTGGAATCAGGCCTAATACGACCGGATTCCGACAGTATTGGCCAGAATCTGGCTAGTTTTGCCAATTTCGCCCAGAATTAACCGGCCAGAACCCGACCAGATCTGGTTGGAATCCGGCCTGCCTGGCCAGATTCGGCCGAAATCTGGTCGACGACGGGGGCCGAACCTTGCTGGATTATAGTATTGGCTTGATTCCGATGAGCCCAATTCCGGCACCGGCAAATTTCTGACGATAATTGACTGCTTAAGCATGATTCGTGAAGGTCGACCGCGTCATTTAAAAAAGGGTTGAACACGTCTGTTGTCGGGGGAAAATAGTTTACATTTTTTAAAAGCGTAAACCATTTACTAAACAGTTTTGGTCAATTGGAAATCATTTTACGGTTGATTGTTATTTTCGCCTCTACCAAACGCCGAAAAATGCCAAAATCATTTTCTAAAAATCATTTTACACCAAAACAAACAAAGTATAGTTAGCTAATTTCCTGACTAGCCAATTCTCAAGTAACTATGCATTTGAATTTAATAGGAAGTACTGCTACCATCCACCGAACTACATTAAAACGAGTAGAGCTATAAGGTACACTTTCATCACACTTTTTGTGCTTACATGACACATTTTGTGGTGAGAAGAATTATAAAAGCTTTTCAAACACTTTCATCTCACAACAAAATATGCCACGTAGGCACAAAAGTGTGATGAAAGTGTGCTTTATAGAATTAATCTATTAAAACACTACTCTCTTCCACTTTCCGCACCAACCCTTGTTGCTACTATTTTTGTGTTTGTTTGTTTGTATTACTGAGCTTATTCGTTGTATCCCACTCTCCTTATTTACTCATGTTTTGGTGTTTAGGTTCTTGTGACTTAATACACTTGTCAAATCACCTTCAATGGTGACCTCGGCTTTGTGGCATCTATGCCTCGAGCTAAAGGGCCCGCATCTTCGGAAGCAGTGCCCCTGCGTGCTTTCGTTCTTAAATTTCTTTATGGGTTGCCCTTGCCCTGTTGTCTTTTTTCTTTCTTGTTGTAATTAGTTTCTTATGTATCCATTAAAAGAAAAATTCTGATGAGATCAAGACTAAATATTTCTCATTCCAAGGTGTTTTGAGTCAATTATGAATAGTGTAATAAAATATTTAAGTAGTTACGAATCAACAGTAGTTCATTGTTCTTTTCCACCATCTCCTCAGCAACGTTAAGGGCCGTGTCTCCATCTGTGGTTGTCAATTCCAAGTCGCCCGGAGTCATCCATTCCAACACTTTTTCTACAAAATACGTGCGTTTTACAGCCGCTGCACAGTGAAGTACTGTCGCTTTCTCTATCGTTATAGGAAGATTAACGTAGTCGGGGTGTTTCTTAAGAAAAGCCTTAGTAGCCGCCCAATCACCTTTCATGGCAGCAAGAAGGAGGGGAACACAAACGGTATGCCATTCATCTAGTGTTCTGTTCCCTGTTTTTTTTTTAAAAAAAAAAAAAAGCAAGACTATTAAGTACAACATGCGGTTATAAATCATGCGACGGAGTCTAATTAAGATGTTTGGAAGAATTGCTACACATATAATGTAACACTCTTATCTCATATTGAAAAGATGAATAACCCACATAGAGTGAGTGGTTTATAGAGATAATTATGAATGTTAAGTCTCACATTACCTAGTTATTAACTAGGTGAAATTGGGCTAAGGAAGATGAATGATCCACATATATACAACTTTTTTACACAATTTCTCTCACATGGGGTGGGGCCCGCCACCACATAGGTCTCACCCCATGTGAGAAGGGTTTTGTAGAAGTTGTGTAAAAATAATTCCCCTATAAAGAATTTTGAGGAAACTTCAAAGAGTAATGATTTACTACCACCCAAAGATACAACTTTTCACCTCCTGATATTTGTGGCAAGGTGATTCCCAACATTATTTTATTTTTAAAACTCAAAAGGGAGTGGGGGACCACCTTGCCACATAGGCAAGATGGTAAAAAGTGGTATCTTTGGGTGATAGTGAATCATAACTCAATTCCAAATTGATTAATCATTTTGGGATGATAGCGCAGATGTAGTAGCTAACACTTTTTCTTGGGTCTTTACAAATAATATCAGATACACCTAGTAACGCCAAGCCATGTGGTACTGGAGCGCTCCATGACTTGGTCCTGACGAGGACGTCAGGAGTTTAAGAGGGGAAGTTTGTAACACCCTTATCCTATATTGGAAAGATGAGTAGTCTACATAGAGTGGGTGATTTATAAATATAGTCATGAGTATTAAGCTTTATAAGGAATTTTAAAGAAATTCCAAATTAACTAGTTATTTTAGAGAGATAACGCAAATGTAGCTAGTACTTTTCCTTGAGCATTGATATATATATATATATATATATATATATATATATATATATATATATATATAACCTAACAAATTAAAGTTTATATATGTGAGTGCATGCATATATGATGATAGAAAAAGAGATCGAGAGCTAGCGCTTACCCTCGTTATTTTCCCTTGAGCTTATTGGCTCCTCTGCTTCTATCTTCTTCGGCCTATCGGCATTCCAGTTGGCCAAATCTCGCAGAACCGAGCTCAAACAGGGCTGAATTTTGACGAAAAGCGGCCATAGATCTTGAGGGTCCTCATCTCCGGCGTTAGCTATTTGTCTGTTGCCTGCCATTTTTTCCTTCTCTTGCAACAAGACAAATCACGTACAAGCAAGCTGGGTGATGGATCTGCCAAGAACAATAACCAAATTTATACTAAAGCAACGGCATCCTCAACAGTGCCTCTTTATCATCATTTAACAAAGAAAAGAGAAAGAATTGTGCTAATGGCATCGTCCACGTCCAAACCATCCTATATATATTTTGTGACTTTTGTGACTTTCCCATTTGCTTCTCAACAAAGATTGCTCAAAGAAAAGCAGGCCAGGATGGGAGCAGGCGAAAAACGTGGCCCTCAAAATCTAGCTCTCCATTAATCATAAATCTAGAAATATACAGAGAACTGAACTAATAACAAGTCCACCATTACTTTCAATCTGCATCTTAACTTTCACATGTGAATTAAATTAATAAGCCAATTAATCAACAACGTGCAAAATTAATTCTTTTACATAATTAATTATCTTTTTCTTTTCAATAATGATTAGGATTATCGTTTTCCACCAGGATTATGCTTTTCTTTTTTCTATTAAGAGCATTTCTTAGTCTATGTAAGGGATAGACACTCAATGGAACCATTTATTTATTTATTTCAATTAAATCTGTTTGTTTTTTTGGGCAACTAGGGTCTTTCACTTCCTTATTTGTTATTTTCTCTCTTCTTGAAAATTCATTTTTAAATCTTCAATTCTTAGTTTTTGTTGTTACCAAACATTATCGAAACAATTTTAATACTGTCAAGGGTCAAGTTGTGATTAATGTAATAAAAGAACTACTTCGGAAATGATAGCTGTCTTTTGCTGCCAATTGCAAAAGGTTTCCTGGCCAATTCTTCCAAGGCTTTCCACCCATGCACGTTGATTAGTGTCAGCAGTACGTACGTTCCTATGTATGGGTCCGGCCATTTCCAGAATTTCCATTGCAAGGGCTGATGATTCTAATTCCATATATTAATAATTCTAATTCCATTAGCAAATATGTAATATGTACGTATGAAAAAAAAAAAAAAAAAAAAAACAATCAACTTACGGGGAGTGTTAGAAACATATTTGTTGCACACTCCCCCTCTCACATGGGGTGGGCTCATGCACAACATGTGGGGGCCACCTCATGTGAGAGGGAGAGCTATATATATATATATATATATATATATATGTATGTATGTATTTCTCTTTTCGCAGGATCGATCTCACCTTTTGAGAATTCTATATAATCTAATTTAAGATTTGAGTAACAGATATGAAGATTTACATTCAGTTCTTTTACTTATTCAAGGTAGATTCCAGTAAAATATTTAGACTTTTTAATGGATTTTATGTTATCACATGTTAAGCCTAGTGATGGACCTATCCCCATCACACATGCTGCAGCAGCAGATGTGCCTGCTGATGCACCAAATGAAACTGCCAATAAAGCAGTCTACCTGGCATCCGTGCCTCCAAAGAAACTCAAAGGAACAGCATCTAGTCATCTACCAAGGATCACTCACAAGGAGGAAAATCCCTTGAAAATATTGCAGCCATCAATGCTGCAATATCAGTCGCGAATAGGAATGGAAAGAATGCGTCTCTTGAAGATATTGCAGCCATCAATGCTGCAATATCAGTCACAGATAGTAAAGGAAAGATTGCAGCCTATTATGGAAACCATCAACCAACTGCCATACACAATGCAGTCGTCCATTATGCAGCATATCATGCGGTATCACATGCCACCAAAGGAAAGCAGAAAATCCAAAACACATGCAGTCCCACATGGTTGCAATCAACCTCAAATGGAAATAAACAGCCTTGCGATTCTAGAGACAACCCATTGTCGTGTCCATCAAGCATGCTGTGTAACAGCCATTGCAATCCGCCTATGAGAAGAGAAGTCTACAAGGAAAGAAAGCTTAGATTTGCTGTTAACCAAATTTATATTATTCCTTTTTCTTTTGTATCTGCAGAGTTGCATATAAGTGTATACAAGTGTAAGTTGAAATTATTGAATAAGAAATCAATCTTTCCTCATTTTTTCATCACAATCGAACATAAACGACATGATTTGTTAACAATTAGCATTTGATCATAGAAGCCTTAATTCCAAAATAGATTAATTAACTATTAAAAATGACGATATTCAATAACCTAGTGAGAAATGGGAAAAATTACAAACGCCAAAAAAAAAAAGCTAACAAGAGAGTCCATAAGCTAGGGAGACTCATATCACTACAAGAATTTGGCTTATTAGCGGCGACACAAATATTGCTGCTAATATTGGCCTCTAATTGTCTATTATTAGCGGCGAGCTTGAAGTGGCCGCTAATATTGGACGCTAATAATTTTTTACAATGCGCGGGCAATTGTGGGAATATATTAGCGGCTACCTCGAAAAGTGGCCGCTAATAAGATACTATTGGCGACCACATTTCGTGTCGCCGTTAATAGTTATTGAAGAAAAAAATTAATAATAAAAGTAGTATTGGCTTTTGTGTGAACTCATTAGCTGCCACCTCCGAAAGTGGCCGTTAATAAGATACTATTAGCGGCCACATTTCGTGTCGCCGCTAATAGTTATTGAAGAAAAAAATTAATAATAAAAGTAGTATTGGCTTTTGTGTGAACTCATTAGCGGCCACCTCCAAAAGTGGCCGCTAATAATATACTATTAGCGGCCACCTCGAAAAGTGACCGCTAAAAAGATACTATTAGCGGCTGCATTTCATGTCACCACTAATAGTTATTGAAAATAATAATAATAATAAATGTAAAATTGGCTTTTTGTGTGAAGCTATTAGCGGCGACCAAGAGCTCACCGCTAATAATATCACATTAGCGGCCACATTCCATGTCACCGCTAATAGTTATTGAAGAAAAAAATAATTAATAATAAAAGTGCTATTGGATCAAACATTCGATCGATCCTAATGCATTAGCCCGATCAATCGATCCTATTAATCTATCATGATTGATCGGATGATCTATAGATCCTATTGATCTTTCATGATTGATCGGATGATCTATCGATCCTATTGATATATCATGATCGATCGGATGATTTACCATGATCGATCGAATGATCTATCGATCCTATTGATCTATCATGATCGATCGAATGATCTATCGATCCTATTGATCTATCATGATCGATCGAATGATCTATCGATCCTATTGATCTATCATGATCAATCGAATGATCTATCAATCATATTGATCTATCATAATCAATCCATCCTATTGATCTATTATGATCGATCGGATGATCTATCGATCCTATGGATCTATCATGATTAATCGGATGATCTATCGCCCAATGACCTGTTCGGACGCCGCGGCCTAGAAATTCGTTCCTAACTTGTTTTTAGGTTTCTAAAGCCTATTTAAAGAGTCTTCTAGACAATGTTATTGTAAGAATCCTATAGAGAATTCCAGTGTGCTAATGGAAGATTATTTAGGCAGAAATTCTTATATGTATTTCTATTAGAGTTTTTATTTCTGTTGTAACAGTTCAACTTTTGAAGTCTAGTTGGAGATGAGCTCCAATTAATGAAGTCAATAGAAGAACTCTCCAGACGGGTCTGTAAGAGAGGCAGACAAGTAGGCGCTTATTAGAGTTCAAGAGTATGACTACTGCAAAGGGTTGTGAGTATAAACTTCTTGTAACTAGCTTTTTCTTCTGATAGTTGATTTCCTGTGTTTGGTTGCCCCGGAGTGATTTTTCTCTTTGGTACAAAGAATTTTCATTTCGTAACCAAATATCTGTGTTATTCCTCTTTACTACTTTTCATATTTGATTATCTATTTATTTTGCGGTTATTTAGGAGTCTAAATTTATTTTCATTGTTAATTGTTATCTTGTCCACTACTAGCTAGCCAGACGCCTAGCTCTGAGGTCTACTCATTTTTGTACCCAGTTGTAATTGAATACTAAAATGAAAATTTACAAGAAGTTCCTCTCCGTAATATGGTATACCCAAGCAATATGCTTTCGTGTAACGACCTGGAGTCACTTATGATCAAGCTATGCATTAATATTTTAAGATTAGTTTAACTACACAAATTTAAAATGCTACCTAGCCAGTTGCAAGCATTTCAAGTTTCATGAATCCACATAAATTTACAGCGAAGTCAGTAAATTAAGAACTACTAGCCCTCCATGCAGTGACGTACGTTTTGACCTTAATTGTCTGTAAATCACCAAATCCTTAGCGAAAAAAGCGCAGATCACGAAATAAATATTAGAAGTTCTATCTATATCTATATATATAGTTTGAGGGCAAAGGGGTAGATAAATTGATGTCAAATACCGAATTAATTATGAATGGCGGTTGAATTTCGATCGATCTTGTCAATTAAGATCACGACAAGCATGGCACTAATTGGGCATAAGTACTTTTGAGGATTAGTTTTGGAATAATATTTGTTTGCTTTGTTTACAAGCATGCATTTTGCTATTTCAATTCTCAAAGTTCTAGTGTTATTTATTTATTTTTTAATCTTTTTCTTTTTATCCAACTATTTTTGCCAGCTTGTAGAGCACTAAGAATCTAGCCTTTATATCAGCATGCATCCAACAATAGATAGGATTGTTCTCGGATTAAAATAATTAATACGGGAATTTTAAAACTAATCAAGAAGTCTTAACTGTTAAATATATATTATGAGAATTAAGGTATTTTGAAAAAAAAAGTATCAAAAATTTTAAAAATATCAATTTAAGGTATTTTGAAAATTTTGACGAGATTTAAAATTCTAACGTACAGATGGTTGAAATTGGAAAAAAAAAAAAAAAAAAACTGAAAAATGAATATCATAAATTGATATTTTTTAAAGCTTAAGTACATTTTTTTAAAAGTGATGAAAGATCAGAGATTATAAGTACTGAAGTTCTCCTAAAAAAATTAAAAGGTTATTAAAGTGATTCACATATGCTATTGGATGGCACTTGTCTTCTATTTTTGGTTGCATTTTGGAATCAGAACAATATATATATATGTTTCTTATTGTTATCTTTTGTATCAACGAAGAAAGGCAAAACGAATATCTTAATCGATACAAAAGACAAACGTATTTTCACAGTACTATTGAATCTGCCAGCAGGGGAGTTAGGATAGGCTTAATTAGTGCCTTTTTCCCATATATTGCTCATGTTGTTGGGGCTTGCTGATGCTTTTAGATTAGCTAGCTAGCTAGCTAGGTGTTAAACACACCAAACTTGATGTTGTTTTGATTTTCTAATTAATCACAGTACGTACAAGCATCGTGACAAGATTGAACAACATAATAGCGGAGAAAAACAAAGAATTTGTAAACAAAACATTTAGTGACGTGTCAAAATTGCAATGTCACTGATCGGTGACTTGCAAATTTGAAACGTCACCATTTTAATTTTAATTTATTTTTTAAAAATCTTTTCCGGCTGAAACGCTTTGGAGGGAAAATCGCATTTCTAATTTCGTTTAAGATATTTTATATCTATGTTTGCTTGTTCCGGAAAAGCACTTGTGCTTTGTTTTTTGTTTTACCCCTTGTTTTGTTCTTTCTTGCTGGTGGAACAAAGAAACACTTAAATGAGTCAAATATCGCATCCCTCCAACACATTTCTTGTTATTTATTTATTTATTTATTTTGATGAACTCATTTCTTGTTTTGTTCTTTCTTGCAGGTGGCGTGGGAGATCCTGGATTCCAGATTCGGTGAGGAAGACAGAGATCCCGGATCTCGACGACGGGGATGAAGATTCAGGCCGAAACTCGCCAGATCTCGACAACGTCTACGACGAGGAGGAAGATCCAGGTCGGAACTCGCCGGATCTCAGCGATGAGGACGAAGATCCAGGCCGGAACTCGCCGGATCTCGACGAGGATGAAGGTCCAGGATAGATCTCCCCGGCCCTTGCCGGATCTCGACGACGAGGTGGTCGAAGATCTAGTCCGGATCTCACCGGATCTCGAACTCCGGCCATTGCCAGATCTCGAACGTCGGCGCTGAAGATGAGAGAGATATTGAAAAAAAAAAAAAAAAAGTTAAATACATATTTGCCCCCTGTGCTTTACAACCTTTATTTTTTGCCCCCTCAGTTTCACATTTTATCAAATTTGGTACCTGTGGTATATGAAAAGACGGAAATGATACCTCCGTCTGATTTTCCGTCCAAAACTAACGTCCACCCACGTCATTGGACAGGTGTCGGCGTACATGCGCGACACCTGTCTCCGTGCACACCTCAGCCAGAGATAAACATCCACGTCAGCCTATCTCCACTGCCACATCACTTAAGAGGGAATTTTCAAAAAAATTGGGACTTTTCAAAAAAACACAGAGTAAAGATATTTCTTTTTGATGCAGAAAGTACCATTTTTCTTAACTTCCGATAATTTGTAGCCCTAAATCCTCAAATTCGTCTTTCTCCCCCAAATCTCTTTCGTTCCTTCTCGCCCCGTTCAATCTCCCCCAAAGCTAGTTCTAGCATTTAGGCCGGATTTGTTGTCGGAGGTAGCAGTTTGACTTTCCTGGAACCCACTCGGCCAACCTTCTCGGAACCCACTCGCGACAGAGTACCAGCAAAAGACAGAAGGTATTTCTGAGACCCGAATGTGATATTTCTTGATGCTTTGTGTGAACTTCGTTTGTGATATGCGGAAACCCAAAAAGCTTTATACACATCTTTTGTGTTGGGGTTGGTTGTCAGGTAACTTTATATATATATGAGTTTGGTTTTGTGGGCAAAGCATAAAGTGCCGAGCTTTATGAAGGGTCCACAATGCACTGTGTTTTGTGTGTTTTTGCCGGTTGTAACTTTTGGCATTTTCTGTCATGTTGTTGTCTGGATGTTGTTGGAAACGATGTGTAAAGAATTGGGTTCTAGGCTTCAAATTTTTAGGTCTTCCAACTTTCAAAAAGTTGAATGTAGTAACCCTCAGACTCTAAAAGGTCCCCACTCATTGATGCTAGTTCTGACAATGTTGGTATGGTAGGTTTAACATTATGTTTCTTAAAAGGTCTTGAATTTGTATGTGTTTTGTGGTCCCCAGTGCACTGTATTAGATTAGAATAAGAGGTAATAAAAGGTCTTGAATTCATATGTCATATGGTCCCTAATGCACTGTGTTAGATTAGCATCACAATCTTGCTATTACTTTACACTTAAGATTAAAATAAAGAAAGTATATATATCACATGTTATTATTGGTTGACAAAGGCTATTTAGGACAAATCTCATCCCAATCTGACTTTTTTTCTTTTGGAACAAAGGAGACACTGTTGTTGTTGTGAGTGAAAATGATTTCAAGTTTATGTTTTATTACTCTTGGTTAATAGGTCCAGTTTGTTAGAGTTAAGTGCCCAAGAATACAAATTCTATTAATTTAGTGGATGCTCATCTACACATTCTATTAAAAGTGTGCTAATTACTTGTTAACTTAGTGCTGCTTCAATTGTCCATAACATAATTTTTGTACTTTGTGCAGAAATTGATACAATGTTTGATCTAATCATTCACCATCATGGGTCTCTGTCCAGACACAGGATGGAGTATATAGGAGGGGACATTATGAAAATTCAACAATTGGATGCAGACAAGTTTGCCAGTTGGGACATTACAAATGTACTAGAAGGGTACTTGGGGTACCGATACAATGACATACCGGAAATGTACTACAAGTACGACAATCAAAGCAACGAAGATATACACGGTCTGAATTCAAACAAAGATTATGAAAATATGATAACTGGGATCATAAATGGTCACAGGAAGAGGTTGCATGTGTTTGTGGACCATGAAGAGGTTGAACCGGTCCCGATTGAAGTGGTGTCCCCAATGTTGCTTCTCTCTCAGACTCCTTCAGAGGTGGAGATTCAATATTTTGAGGAGGATGTGCCAAAACACAATTCACAGCCAACGGAGCAGCCTACTGTACAGCCAGCGGAGCAGTCAGCTGTCCAGCCAGCACACAGCCTACTGTACAGCAAGCGGAGCAGCCTGCTGTACAGCCAGCACAGCAGCCTTATGTGCAGCCACCACAGCAGTCTGCCCTGAAGTCTGTCCGGAAGTCTACCCCGGAACCTCGGAGGTAGTCAGTTCGGCAGCCAGTACAGCAGCCTCAAGATGAGGATGATGATGAGGACCTTGAGTTGAGTGACTTTGAAGTCACTGATGAAGAAGAAGAAGACATCTTCACTGAAAATGAAGAAAATGTTTTACGGCAGGCAAGGGAAGAAACTAGCAAATGGTATCAGTCATGGGATAAACCATCTACATCAAAGGAGGGATGTGATGCAGCAGTGGACCCAGATGACATGTCCCCAAATAGTGAGACATTTGACAGTATGAGCAGCGAAGAGGATGCTGAAGGTGAACATCATCCGAGAAGAGTGAAGAGGTATCCCGAGTGGATGCCGAAGTGGGACCTTAAAGAAAAAGTGCAATTATCAGTTGGGTTGAAGTTCAGCAACCCTACTGAGTTCAAGAAAGCCTTACAAGTGTTTGCGGTGCAAAATTCATTTGACTACAAATACCAGCACAATGAGAAGATGTGGGTCTCCGTAGTTTGCAAGAAAAATTGTCCATGGAGAATACACGCAAGCTGGTCCAACTGCAAATCATTCTTCCAGATCAAAACCTTCCACGCAAATCATAATTGTGGCAGCCATTACCACAACAAGCGGGCATCAATACCTTGGGCTGCTAATAGATACTTAGACAGTTTTCGGGACAATAGAGACTTGAAACCGAAAGCTCTGAGGGAGATGATCAGGAGGGATTACCATGTTGGGATGAAGCCGTTAAGCTGCCACCGTGCAAAAAGAAAGGCACTAGAGATCTTGGATGGTATAGATGGTGAGCAATACAAGCACACCAGGGAGTACGCCAATGCATTACTGCATTGGAATCAAGGTTCCTCAGCGTACATTCAGCGGGATGGAGTGTTCTTCCAGCGGATGTATGTCTCGTTGGCTGCTTGCAAGCAAGGCTTCTTGGCTGGCTGTAAGCCAATGATCTGTGTAGATGCTTGTTTCTTGAAGGGGAAGTGGGGAGGTCAGTTGCATGCAGCAGTTGCAAGGGATGCAAATGATGACATATTTCTGATAGCATATGTTGTATGCGAGTTTGAAACCAAGGAAACATGGACCTGGTTCTTGCGGGCACTGTTGGAAGATATTGGGTACCTTCGTGAGGGTATGTGGTCATTCATGTCCGACCGTCAAAAGGTAATATTTATGTAATTGTCTTGTGCTCCTACAAAATGTAGTAAAAAATATTTTAACATGTCTATACTGAATATTATCAAACAGGGGTTGATTCAGGCTTTAGAGGAACTGATGCCTGGCTTGGAGCACAGATACTGTGTCAAGCACTTGCATGCCAACCTGAAGAGGAAAGACTTTAAGGGGAAGGAGTACAAGGATGCTCTTTGGGGTGCAGCTAAGGCACCCAACGAGATACAATTCAAGTTTTACCTTGAGGTAATCAAAGGAATGCACCAGGGTGCATACAACTACCTTGAGAAGGTTGACCCTAAGATGTGGTCACGCCATGCTTTCAGACCGAGCAGCTGCAGTGACATATTGTTGAACAACATTGCGGAGAGCTCCAATGCATGGGTGATAGAAGCGAGGGACCAACCGATTTCTATCTTGTTTGGAGACAATACGAAGGCAGCTGATGAATCGGTTTGATAAGAAAAGGGTTGGAGCTGCAAATGCAACTAATATAATATGCCCTAAGATCATGAAAAAACTGGAGCGAAATAAGAAGGACGCTGATGATTACATATGTCACTGGAGTAATAACCTCCAGTTTGAGGTTGACCACAACCATGAGCCCAGGAGGGTCGTTGACCTTGAAGCAAAAACTTGTGGATGTGACTGGTGGTAGCTAAACGGTATTCCCTGCCCTCATGCAATTTTTGTAATATACAGAAAGAGGCGATACCCTGAAGAGTACATCAGCAAATGGTACTTAATGGACACATATAGATTGTCATATGCCCCTAGTATTCATCCAATGCCTGGACCCAGTGACTGGCCTATTGACCGCAATGTAGACCCTATACAGCCACCGATTCCAAAGCCACAACGCGGTAGGCCAAAAAAGCTCAAGAGAAGAGGCATTGATGAGACAGAGGCAGATGAAAGTGTTAAAGTCACTCGAAAGGGCTACGATGTATGTTGTGGAAATTGTGGTCAAAAAGGCCATAATGCTAGAAGCTGCAGCCAACCTGAAAATCCAAACAAGAAGAAGTATCCCAAGAGGGTTACGAAACCGAAGCCGAAGCCAACCACTGTGAGTTCTAATATAATCTTTTTTTAACTATACGAAATAAGCATAAATTGATTTATAATTGAATGTTATGTGTTTTCTATGTCTCAGGGACGAACCTCAGAAACAGTATCTACCCCTGGAAATAGTGACCCTAGAAACACTTTTGGTCAACCATCTACAAGTCAACCATCAGGCAACCCTCAAACTACAGGTCAACCATCAAGCAACTCTCAGACTACATCTCAGCCCATCAAGAATAGAGAAAGGCGGGTCTCTGACCTATACCGGAGGTTGAGACAGGTGAGCTTCTCATAAAGTTTGTGTGAATTTTCCTTTAGGGACAAAATATTAATTTGATACTTATTACTTACAGCTTCGGGAACAAAATTGAAACCCAGTACATCAGCTGCAAGGAGGATCGCAACAGGATTACAAAACTGATTGTAATCTTTGACATTTGGTCCATTAGTGGTGTATGTAAATTTTGAGATCTAGCCTTTGTGAAAGATGTGGATATGTAGAGTAGTGCACAAGTTGGTCATTTTTTTTAACAGAGTTAATTGTAACAGATTATTATTAGTTTTGGTCATTCAAAGTAGTGAATGTAAATTTTGTGAATCTACACATTGAATGTGAATGAATGTGAAGTTATGAACCAATTGGGCAGGTTATTATTGGTTTTGGTCATTCAAAGTGGTGTATGTACATTTTGAGATCTAGACATTGAATGTGAATGAATGTGAAGTTGTGAAACATGTGGGCATGTTATTAAAGTTTTTTGGTCAAGTTCATTTTTTTTTTGTTTACAGCTTCAATTGTTTCATCAGGTTGGTTTCTGAACAGGTTATTTTGTGCCGAGGTACCATTTATGATAAATTTGAAAACCCCAGGTACCATTTATGATAAATATGAAAACCCCAGGTACCATTTATGATACATTTGAAAACCCCAGGTAAAAACACGAGGTACCATTTCGTGTCAAGTGTTTGTTTCAAAATGCTACTTTGTTACAAAATTTGTTACAGAGCATGTTGCAAAACATGCAACATGTTTTGTAAGCAAATTATTTTGTGTCAGTAGGTATCATTTATGATACGTTTGAAAACCACAGGTACCATTTATGATACATTTGAAAACCCCAGGTACCATTTATGGTACATTAGAAAACCCCAAGTACTATTTATGGTACATTTGAAGACCCCATGTAAAAACTCGAGGTACCATTTCGTGTCAAGTATTTGTTTCAAAATGCTACTTTGTTACAAAATTTGTTACAAAACATGTTGCAAAACATGCTACATGTTTTGTAAGCAAATTATTTTATGTCAGTAGGTATCATTTTTGCTTAAGTAAAAAAGCTTAGGTACCTATTTTGTTACATTTTAAAAATTTAGGTACCATAACTGTTATATTTATGAAACTTAGGTACCATAAATGTTAAATTCAAAAAACTCAGGTACTATATGTGGCAATATGAATTTTTGTTTCAAAATGCTACTTTGTTACAACATGTTGCAAAACACAATTAAGTGGCCACACATATTGCATTGTGTTCCCAATTGTTGCATATGACTGATTGTGTCTTGTTCATTTTTTGCTTACAAATGGATTAATTGTTTCGTTTCAAAATGTTAGTTTGATACAGGACAATTCAAACTTAGACTTTTCAAAACTTACATAATTCACATACATATGTCAAACTACCAAGTCACTTTAGAAGTGCAACACAAGCCACTAACAACATTGTAAACCATGACAACAACAAAGCACACATAAAATTTTTCTCTCTTGCCCTATATATGCCATTTTTCTTTTGTAGACACTTGATGATTTCCATGTGTTTATCATCCGCCTTCCCTAACTGCTTAGCCCTTTCTATGCAACTTTCCATTTCATTCTCCAAGTCTTTCATCCTTGCCACCAATGTTCCATTTCCATCCTTCAGGTCATTAACCTTCTTCATAATCTGTTTTAAGACCTTCACACCCCTTGCACAAGTTGGTTTGTCCAGCCATTTAAAAAATTGGCATGCAGATTTTGTCTGCATGTTTAAGTATAGGAAGTCAGTAAGAACTTACTCAAATTATCTTGTGGAAGTTCTTCAGTCATAACAACAACAAAGCATACATGAAATTGCGAGGATGAGCTTACTCTTGAGTTGTAGGTGGCGCAACCCCAAAATCTTCTCCCATGGTTTTCCTCAGTCCAGGAGGTCTTTAATGGTGCTGGTAAATCGCAATAACATATGAACGACATCCCAGCACGCCCCACCGAGGAAGATCCAGTTGATAACTATGTATGTTTGACTCAAATGTCAAAACAACAAAACAAAAAATAAAAAAAATAAAAATAAATCCCAACTCAAAACCAAACCAATGGGTGAAGAACACACCATGTCTAAAGAACGGGAAACTTCTTTCCCCCCCGAATCTCGTAGGCGACTTGATGATGCCATTCGTCCGATTGTTCAGCAGTTGCTCAGGAGAAAAGGTCGTGCAGGACCTGTGGGACACCACAGAAATATGCATCGGCCTTACCTGCTTTAGTTCCTAAGTTTGATTTGGGGAGATTCGTTGGGCCAGAGTTGGTTAGGGTTAGGGGTCGGGGTTTTCAGACATTTGGGGAAAAGGGGGAGGAGGAAGACGACTTGTTCAGTTTTTAAATTTCCCTCTTTTTTAAATAATTGAATGTGATTATGTGGATTTTCATAAGCACGTAGGATGGCTGAGGTGTGCACGGAGACAGGTGTCGCGCATGTACGCCGACACCTGTCCAATGACGTGAGTGGACGTTAGTTTTGGACGGAAAATCAGACGGAGGTACCATTTCCGTCTTTTCATATACCACAGGTACCAAATTTGATAAAAAGTGAAACTGAGGGGACAAAAAATAAAGGTCGTAAAGCACAGGGGTGTACAGGGTATTTAAACCAAAAAAAAAAGAAACAAAAAATTCAATTTTCTGTTCTTTCTTTTTTAAAAAGCAAACTCAGCAGAATTTTCACTACGTGGCTTAATTTGCCATGTCATAAAATTTAGCATAAATTAGTGGCATGTTAAGTGCCACGTCGCTAACAATGTCATGTCACTAAATGATGAGATGGTAAATTAATTGCCACTTCACTAACTTGCATTTAGTGACTTCTTGATTAGCCACGTGGGTCCATGTCGTTAACATCATGTCGTGACCGATTAGCGACGTGGATAATTCACATCTACATGGTTAACGGTAGGTGGCTAAAGTTTAATTTTGTTGTTGTGATATTTTAGGATTTTTCTAGATTTAGGGTACCATTTTTGGTTCCTTTACTTGAGAGCATTCGCAGTAGCTACTTTATAGTTGCTTTCCTTTCCTATATAAAAAAATGTATAAATAAAACAACAAAAAATTACTTGAAGCAATTTCTTTATAAAAGTTCTCTAAACATTGGGAAGCTCTTTAACTTCCTTATCCATTATTTTAACCAAAATATTTCTCTCTTCACTCTCCTTAGTCATCTCTTCTCTTTTCACCCTTTATTGGAGATTGTGTTGAAATTGTGTTGAAATTTTGTTAAAACGATTCCACTTAAAGTCGTTTTAGTTAAAAACGACATTAGTTAGTGTCATATTGTTAAAACGACATTAACAACTCAAAAATTTCAATTTTTTTTTTTTTTTATACAAATTTTAAAAGGTGTTAATTTAGAATATCCATATTTCATTTTTATTTTATTTTTTTAATTTTCAACAATCTGTTATAATTTTTCATTAAATCTTATCAAAATTTTCAAAAAAATTTCTAAGATTTAAGAATGTGTATTTTTTGCAAATTTCGTTAAATTTTGACCAACACCTAAATCCTAACAATTTTTTTCCTAAAAAAATGAGTATTTTGATAGGATTTAACAGAAAACTCTAATAGATGGTTGAAATTGAAAAAAACTTGAAAGATAGATACCCTAAAAAAGAATGCTAGAGCTTCTTCTAGTGTCCTTACAGATGGATACTAGAAGGACATTAGCAGGAGCTCTAGCATTTCTCTATCCTAAATTGATAGTTTTTAAAGCAATTTGGTATATTTTTTCAAAAGTGATGAAAGATCAAAGATTATAAGTGAAATTCTCTTCTTCTTTTTCTTTTTTTTTCTTTTTTTTTTTTTTAAAAAAAAAAAGCATTATTAAAGTGATTCAGATATGCTATTGTGATGGTACTTTTTTTCGTGAGGAATGCTAGACATCTCAATTTTTTTTTTTTTTCAAATGATATGTCACAATCTCATGTGATTTATTATTTCCGGAAATGTGCCATAATCTCATGTGATTGTCACACATCGTTTTGGAAACCAACTTTTTTTAAAAAAAATATATATTTTTTGAGATGTCTAGTATTTCTCTCTCTTTTTTTTTTCTTTTTTTTGGTTGTGGGAATTGGAACAATGTATCTTATTTTTATCTTTTGTATTAAATACGAAAGGCGAAACGAATATGTTAACGTGTTTTACTTTAATTCTGCCAAAGAAATTTAATTGGATACAAATGGAGAGGAAATGGAGAGGATATTCCTTGTCCGGCTTTTTGCCATCGCCCATCTTGCATGTTGAGGCTTGCTGATGCTTTTAGGTTAGGTGTTAATTAAAGCACTTTTTATTTTTATTTTTATTTTTTTAAAGATGATAAAGGCACTGTTGAGGATGCCGGCCATCGCTTTAGTATAAATTTGGTTATTGTTCTTGGCAGATCGATCATATCGCCCTTGCTTAGCTTGTACGTGGTGTGACTGTCGTGTTTGCCTTGGGGCTTTCGGATTAATTAGGCCTAAAAATTCCGTTTGACTGACGAGGCTAGGTTTGGCTTTCAAATCTACTATTCAACGCACAAATATATATAATTATCATTTATTAGTTCGTTTTTTTTTTATCTGATTTGTCTTCTTAATTAATTAGTTCTTGCAAAAGAAGGAAAAAATGGAAGGCAACATACAAGTAGGTAATGTCGGAGATGAGGACCCTCAAGCTGATCAAAATCGGCCATGTTTGAGCTCTCTTCTACAAGATTTGGCCCACTGGAATGCCACTAGGCCGAAGACAGAAGTAGAGGAGCCAAGCTCAAGCGAAAATAATGAGTGTAAGCGCTCTCGATCTCGATCTTTTTCTATCGTCGATCATATATATATATGCATGCACTCACATGTATCAAATTGAATAGTAGTCAGTATTGTGATGCCATAACAGAAGACAAAGTGTTGCAGAATGCAAATGATCATGATCGAGAGAGAATTGTAAGAATATTTCAGATTGCTTTCAAGCTGAAATATGCACGTGTTAAACTATCTAACAGATCGCTTTAGCGTATTTACTGCTAGACTTGTTGGGTTTGGGTCATATATTTTTTTCTCTTCTACAGACGTACACATGTCAGTTTTTGAATATCTTAATTAGTAAAAATTGTCATGAATTTGTTTTTTCCATTAAAATGTTTCTCTTAGCAATCCCCACATGCAGTTTTCCTACAGGGAAAATGTAAAAAAAAAAAAACACCCACACAGATGCCATATCGGTTCCGGCCTTAAACATTGAAAATGCTACAGTTCTACCCAATGTGTAAGAAATTACCAAAACACCTTATCTATTCATTATTTTAATATAAATATTTTTCTTTCTTCTCCCACCTCACATCTTTTTGCCTTTTATTAGAAATTTTGTTGAAATTTTATGAAAAATGTGAGGGTAGGAACAAACTTATATTGTAAAGAAAGAATATTTATTAATATAAGGAAAAATAAGGAAAGTTATTGTAGAGTGTATTTGGATGAAGAAGCAAAATGTAGTTTTGTTCTTTAAATTTTTAAAAAATCAATGAGAAGCTGTTGTTAATTCTCTTAAGCAGCTTCTTATACGTACGTAAACTGTATGCCAAGAAAGAACCCAAAATCTAATAATAACAATAATAAACAAAACAACAATTACAATTACAAACACGCATGCATACACACATGCAAGATCCAAGATCCAATAAGAAGTGAAAATTTCCCTCAAGTTTAGAAGAATCCCTATAAGATAAATTAGCAATTCTTCCAATTAAACATCTTAATTAGACTCCATTGCATGATTTATCACCGCATGTTGTAATTAATAGTACTCTTGATTTTTATTTTTTATTTTTTTATATATATATAAAAAAAAAAAAAAAAAACAACAGGGAAAAGAAAACTATATGAATGTCGTCCCGTCTGTGGTCGCCTCCTTCAAGCTGCTATGAAAGGTGATTGGCTAGTTGCTAAGGCTGTTCTTGATAAACACCCGGACTTCGTTCAACTACCCATAACGATGGAGGAAGCGACACTACTTCACAGCGCAGCGGCTGCAAAACGCACCTATTTTGTACAAGAACTGTTGAATCGGATGACTCGGGGAGACTTGGAATTGAGAACCATAGATGGAGACACGGCCCTTCACGTTGCTGCTCAAACAGGAGAAGTGAAGATTGCTGAGGAGATGGTGAAAAAGAACAATGAACTGCCGTTTCTCCATAATTACAGACAAATGATACCACTTCACGCTGCAGCTGATAAAAGAGATAGAAAGATGGTCGATTTTCTATTCTCTGACTCTGTCACTCCTTTTTCACGTTTGACTACTCCTCAACGCATTGAACTCTTTCTTCTTACCGTTTCCGCTGGTTTTTACGGTATGCCTTATATGTGTGTGTGTTTTTGGGAAACTCCCCTTACTCTCCTTCCATTCTCGCCACTTTTATAATTATTTTCTTAAATTTTAAAAATTCTTATTTTAGTATATTTAATTTTATTATTATTATTTTTTTAATTTCACCAATCGGTTAGAATTTTCTTTAATTAATTTGATCGATCTTATCGAAACTCTCAAATTATTTTATCCTATTTTTCTAAAAAAAAAAAATAAAAGAAAAGAAAAGAAATTTTTTTTCAAAGATTTAGTGGTTGGTCGGCATTTAGGCATTGGCCCGAATTTGTGAAATTTTTTTTAATAAAAAATAGGGTTATTTTAAGAATTTTGACAAAATTAACGAAAATGTTACTGAATTGGTGAAATTAAAAAACATTAAAAAATGGGTATACTAAATTGAGAGTTTTTAAAATTCAAAGATGTAGTTAAAAATATGATAAAGTTTAGGGGTACGGTTTTGTAAAGTTTCCAATATTTTACTGTTTGATTATCTTAGTAATTTGATGTACTTATTTAATTTTCCTTTCGGAATGATTTTTATACAGTTCAGACAAGTTACGTACCACTTCCATCTATTGCAAAATTAGCAACCATATATATTTTATGGATTTTCGAACAAATTCATTTTTGCATTAATGATCATAGATTTTTTTCATGGACAGATTTAGCTTTGAAAATTCTGGAGAAAGATACCAACTTAGCAACTGCCAACACTGCCGACGGTGCTTGTGGGCGAAGTGCTTTGGAAAAGTTGGCCAGAGAACCGTTTGCAATAAGCAGGAGAAGTGAAGTATCATCCTGGGAAAAACGCTTAAATTCCTGTTAGTTTCTCTCAACCCAAATTGCTTTAATTGCATGATACGTACGTATAGAGAACATTGCCCAAGTAGCTGCTTAAATATTTTATAACTGTTCCGTTTGTTTCGATCTAAAATGATTTTCGTTGTAAAATATTTTTGGCAAAATTATTTTTTACAAAAAATAATTTTTTCGAAAATATTTTCTAGTGTTTGGCTCGTACAAAAAAGTTATCAATGATGGAAAACGGAATTCGGCAATATCCGATCACTGTTGCCGGTGTCCGGCGATCCAGTTTGGCCGAATTCAGGCTAGACCCGACCGAAATCTAGCTATATTAGCCGGAATCCTATCATTTTTCACCAGATCTTGCTGGATTTCGGCCATTTTGGCTAGATCCGTTTGGAATCCAATCATTTCGACCAGATTTCGTTCAGGTTCGGTTGGAATTCAGTGATGGCAGCTAGACGTTGCTGGATTCCAGCGGCCGACCATTGCCATCGGATTCTGATAATCAGATACCAAAATTCGGTACTTTCGGCGGTATATTCGAGTCACCAACAAACTCCGACGCATAGCGGTGATAGATTCCCACAAACGTGGGTACAAGGACAAAGACTTTAAATTCGGAAAACGATTTACGATTTTGAAAATCGTAAATCGTAAATCGTTTTCCAAAAATTAAAGAGGCTTTTACGATTAAACTGAAAATACCATAAAATGCCGAAATCATTTTCTATAAATCATTTTACACTTAAACAAACGAATTAAACATACATTAATTATAACTTGAGGCCGATTTTACTCAAAATGCACGGGCCGGAATGAGAAATTAGTCTTGATCTCATCAGATATTTAGATGATATGAGAATTTCGGATCAAATCATGTATCTAATAATATTTGATATTTTTATCAAAACACACGAATAATGATTCATCACCATTTAAAAACACTACTTTTCACCACCTTATCTATGTTACAAGGTGGTTTCTTATTACTTTTTGAATTTATTTATTTATTTTTAAGTGAATGACCACCTTACCATATAGACAAGATGATAAAAAGTGATATCTTTAAGTGATGGTGAATCATTAATTACTCGTTTTCTTTATAGAGCCGTACACGGGAGCGTGGAGCGTAGTGTTTTAATATAGCAGCATTTCCTCTTAAATTCAAATGCATTAATGATCTTTCTACTATTCTTTTTGGTTCTATTGGTTACTTGAGAATATATAGGCTAGTCAGGAAATCAGCATGTCATCTTACCTGAAAAGCTCCTTAATTTCAGGCCGTTAACACTAGCTATGCCTTGATATTTGACCTTGAAATTAAATAAAAGATTCATGAGTTGGTATTATTGCCAATTCCGTTAATTTGACCCACGTCTAAATTTTTCTATTTTATTTTTCTCTTGAAAATAAATCACCACTAATGTCAGACGTAAAATTCATGTCATTATATGTCAATTTTACGGCAAGGGAGTACACCGTACCCACGAGAAGAAACATAATTCATAACAAAAAAAAAAAAAAAAAAAAAAATTATTTATTGATCAGCCCACGTAATAATCCATTATTAGAACACGAAAGATTGTTTATCTGTTAACATAAACTTCTATATATATATATATGTTAGCATAAACTTCTATGTATTTGTTAGTCATGATCTGAATCAATATGGTATATATTCTAAAAAATGAAGAGAATTACGAAAGAGACAAAAGTCACTATATTGAGCTACAGAACTGCATGTTTTGCCAATATAATTATCAAGTCAATATATTATCTCCCCATAGAACCAAAATTTTGCTTCGTCTAAAAGACTAGAGAATAATCGTCCTTTCCCCTCCTAATTATGTACAAATTTGCCAAAGAGATTCTCTGGCGGAGGGGGACTTTAAGCAAAACATATATATCCAAAGAAATCAATAATTCAATACCACTAACAATCTCATAAAAAAAAGAAAAAAAAAAAAAAAAGAAAAAAAGAAAAAGAAAAAAGGTAATGTTGTATACCTTATTTTTGTTGTACCACCAACTCACCGTACTGACGTGACACTCTCAATTAATTTATAATTTTTTTTATAAAAATAAAAATTAATCTAAGAATTGATTGAGGCTATCACATCAGTATTGTACGTGAAATAAAAATATGGCATTTAAATTAATGCATTACATGAACTTTGCTTAATTTGTTCTTTTATAAAAATTCACTAGCTTGTTATGGATATTGTTAAAATAATGTATAGAATCCATATAATTCTTTTACCAAACCATGCATCTCTGAAATAGATTTTTTTTTTTTCTAATCTCAGGTCACAAATGGATCTATGAAATTGGTTTGATGCCGGCATGTTTAGCTGACAAGTGGATCATGATCTATAACAATACTTTGATGCGGACATGTGCCCATCAATTAGTTGAAGAGCTTTGGAAAATGGTTTATGCAGTTCCATGGAAATTTTTCTCATCAGAAATACTACCGGTTCATGATCAGATGAGTTTACTTGTTGAAGCTGCAAAAGTAGGAAATCTTGAATTTCTACATATAATTTTGCACTCTTATCCTGATCTCTTATGGCAATTAATAGATGAAAAGTACGGGATCAGTTTATTTCACATTGCTATTATTTATCGGCAAGGGAGTGTATTTAATCTGATACATAAGATAGGTTTCATGAAGGAAAAGATTACAACCTATATTGCCAAAGGTGATAACAATGTCCAAGACATTACCAAAGGTGATAACATGCTGCACTTTGCTGGAAAATTGGCTCCTTTATATCGATTAAATATCATATCGAATGAAGCCTTTCAAATGCAACAGGAGTTGTTGTGGTTTCAAGAGGTAGAAAAGATTGTGCCTCATTCATATGTGAACATGATGAATTCAAAAAATGAAACACCTAGGGATATATTTAAAAAGGCACATGAAGATTTGCATAAAAAAGCTAAAAAGTGGATGAAGGAAACAGCAACCAACTGCATGCTTGTGGCAACATTGATTGCTACTGTAGTTTTCACTGCGGCCTTCACGGTACCTGGTGGCAACAATCAAGAAGTAAAGGATCATGACAAAGGGAAACCTCTTCTTTTGAACAGTAATTGGTTTACGGTATTCTTCGTATCAGATGCAATAGCATTGATTTTCTCTTCAACTTCAATATTAGTTTTCTTGTCGATTCTCACATCACCTTATAGAGAGGAGGATTTTCTCAAAACAATACCTCAAAGGTTGCTGGGTGGACTTGCTGCACTCTTCATCTCTATAGCAGGCATGGTATCAGCCTTCAGTGCAACCTGCTTTTTGGTATATTACAGTAAAGCAGTATGGGATCCGATTGTGATAACCGCTTTGGCTACTATCCCAATAATTCATTTTGTGCAGGCATATTTTCGACTTTGGATTGATACAATCAACTCGTTGATTTTGCCGAGATTTTGACAATGAAAAAGGATCGTCTCCAGTTGGCTTCAACTAGATACAATCCAATTGGCTTCAACTGGATAGAATCTAGTTTACGGTTTAGATCTGTCTAAAACAATCAAGGGCTATTGGCTTAGCTGGCTTGCACGCTAAAAGAAGATGCAGTACATCATGAAAACGGGCGGCAACTCATAAGCCAACTGAATGCTAAAAAAAATTAAAAACTCTTCAGTCAAACCGTGGGAAGCTAGAATAAGAAAAGACAAATTAAGAAGAAGAGAGCGAAGCAAATGCTCTGTTCTCTCTCTAATTTTGATCTGGTTTTTCCTTCACCTTCTAGCCGTCTCAGGGAGAGGGAAGGGTCTCATCTCTTCCCTCCTCTCCTCCTCTTTTAGTTATGTCCTTTTATCTTTTTGTAGCTATTTTGGTAGTGGTGTTTTTAGCTCTCTTCACCTCTTTGGAGGTTTTATCCGTCGGCTTATCCAACTTGGAATTGCAACTTCAGTGCCTTTGTGGTTTCTCCGCGTCGGTGGTGGTTATTGTTGAAGTTTTTAGATTTGGCTTTTTTGAAGCTAGATCTATGCTTCTCCGTTGGTTTTTGGCCTCCAGGAGTCCCGCCATGGTTCTCTCCGATGTTCCAGCTTCAAGACGCTGCTGGCCACGTCTCATTTCGGCAACCACGTGCCAGCACCAATCCTCTGGTTCACCTCCCTGCTGCAAGTCACCAGAGTTGTCTTTTGTTGCGCTTCTTTGCTATGTTGTTGTTTTTGCTTTTAGTTACTTGGGTTATTGTTTCTCTTTACGAGGAACTACTGTATTTAATTTGTGTTGAAATTTTTATTTTATATAGTCTTTTTTTTTTTTTTTTTGTTCAGACTCAAATAGCACTTTTACTGTATTAACCATCTGTTGGTGGTTGTCACAGGTCTGAAGTGGGATTCAGATGAGCTTGTCCTAATTTATCTTCCTTTTACTTTTAAAACCGTCTTGTGCGGCATCTTGAAAGGACCGGGTATTTTTGTGTCTCATTTCTGCGTTTTCAGCGTTGTTTTATTTGGTCTGGATCTACTATTGGGGAGCCCACCCATTTTTCATTAATTGGATTGTCCACTTCCTTTTCCTTTCGAATAAGAAGTGGAATGGATCCATTCTTGTAATCATTTTCTTTAATCAATTAGAAAAATTAAAAAATTAAAAATTAAAAATAATTAAAAATAATAAGAACAAGAAGAAGAAGAGAAAGACAATGAGCAGAGGAAACAAATCAGACAGAGAGAAGGTTTGGATGAAAAAGAAGGTAAAGAAGAAAATCTTGAAGGCAACCTTCAGGTTTTATGGGTATTTATTTATTTATTTTAAGGACTTCACTTCCCAATGCAACAATCAAAAAGAGTATTTTATTATTATTATTATTAATTATTATTTAGCTTGCTCACAGTAAAATTTCAGTTTTTATTATGCCATAGTGTGATCAACCCAATATATATTCTAAAAAAAGAAAAATAAATAAATTAGGCAAGCTAAATTCTTGGAGGAAGATACAATAAGCTGAATTGCAAATAGGGACCCATTTATGTTTTTTACTTTATATTTTAGGTTTTTTAGTCATAAAGTTTGAGATGTTTGTCTTATTCGCGTAAGGTTTGAAGAAAAAAAAAAGTTTGGCTTTTAATGGGGTGTATGACATCAATGGTTGAAATTTGAAAGTTTTAAATTGCTTTTGATGTAGGATATTTTTTGAATAAATATCATTGAATATTATTATTTAAGAACAATAGTTCAAGTGCCTGTTAGTCTCAATGGAAGATTTTGTGTTTCCAAATATGCCTATAGAATTTAGGCCATCAAAAGGCGTGTAGTTTATCATGAGATTGCATTTAATTTTATAATGAGTATGGGAGAATGCAAGTTTTAATATTAGAAAAGAGTATGTGAACAAATGTGGGGCATAGACAAGCGAGATAGAAAAATAAGGAAACTTCAAGTGGAAACAAGATTCGATGTAGATGCAATGCACATTTAATTATTGTATATAATCGAGATAGTGGCAAATACATAATGATCGACTTCATTACTGAGCATAATAATAATCTCCATCTCTCAACAACTAAGCACATGATGCCATCACAATGAAAGTGTCTATAACTCAACTGCTGAAATTGATTTTGCATATGAATCAAGTTTATGACTAAGGGTTCTTATCAACTTATGAATAAGCAAGTTGGTGGAGGTGATAATTAACCTTGGTTTTACGAAACAAGATCACTAGAACTAACTACGCAATAAGCGCCAAAGAGGCTTGGAGTTGGGAAAGCTGCTAATTTGAAAAGATATTTCCGTCATCAACTTAACGAAAATCCTTCATATTATTATGCTTTTCAATTCGATGTTGAAGAGTTGATTACTAATATCTTTTGGGTTGAGGTAGGTAGCAAGTAAGATTATATTGGCGAGGTTAATTTATCAGGAAGGAGAAAAACACATACAAACACTGCCCATTTTTTCGGTTGAATATGAACGTAGACACAATATTTTTGATGATACTGGTGATGTTTACAAAATGATCATCGCTTCCAATTCTTGTGCAAATATTTGATTAGTTCTATTTCATTCTCTCTATCGAAAGTTGAACAGCTACTTTTTTCCGTTAGGTTTTAGACTTTTGAATGGGCGTTTATGTTATCACAGATTCACAGTTGGATATAAATGACATGATTGGTTGACAATTAGCATTAGATACTTGCTCTTAATTTGAACTATTAAGTTAAATACCGGGCCTTTTTAGTACCTGATTTTTAAAAATTTTATTTTTTAATACCTGAATTTCAATTCATATCACAAATGGTTCCTGAGTTTTGGAAAAGACGAATTTGGTACCTTCGTTTATTTTTCTATTCAATATTTAACAAATTGTCACGTGTTACTCTTGAAAATAAAAAACAAAAATCTTTAAAAAAAATTAAAAATTTAAAAATAATAAAACTTTAAAAAAAATAAAAAAAAAATTAGAGTGTTCCGCCACCCATACTGGTAAAGGGCCACTTCTTTTTTAAACATTTTTTTTTTAATTTTTTAATATATATATTTTAATTTTTTAATGATTTTTATTTTCCATTTTTTATTGTTTATTTTTTATTTTTAAATATTGTACCACATACGTGTTAACCCTTAGGGGTTGACAAGTGGCAATCCTTTAAATGTGGGACGAAAAATAAACAGAAGTACTAAGTCTGTCTATTCTTAAAAACTCAAGTACCATTTACGATACGAATTGAATAGACAAACTATTAGTTTAAACCAAGGGCATAATTTTATTTTAAAATGTTTTTGAGTGGAACGAAAAATTTACATACGAACCATTTAAGTTAATAGACAAATTAAATACACAAATTAAAGTACTTCACACACACTTGATTCAACATAGAAGGGACAGAGAGATCAACTTATATTGGGTCAATTCACTATTTGTGTTAGAATTTGTTTTTTGTTTCCATTCCTATTTCTTTTTGTGTAGTAATATTTATAATTAATAGATAAAATTTAATAACGTAATGAGAAATGGAGAAAAAAAAATTACAGTTAATTAAACATGCAAAAAAAAAAAAAAAACTTGAGACAACTCGTAAGGCAGGCTCAGTACCCATAAGTTAAACGTATTGTCAAAAGCTTGACTACAATCAACGAGACTCTAGATATACGAAGGAAAATACAATACCAAATATATATATATATATATATAAATATAAAAACCAAAGGAAAATTAATTAAGTCCATTTATGGAATAGTCAAATGAGCTAGCATCGATTCAAAGTCTTGATTTGCTCTCTTCGATATTTGCCTGGCTTTGCTTGCTCAAAATTCCTCTATCAGTCACCTCTTAAAATTTTTGTTCCTTTTTGTTTGACTTGCATTTCATATTTTTTATTGATGAATTTCCCAATCAGCATCTTTTTCTTTTTTTTTTTTTGGATGAATTAATGTTTTTATAAACCAAACACAAAAAATACAGTAAAAACTGGAATCATCGTCCTAAATAGGGACAAACCCCGGCCCCCCAAAATGGACCAACACCAAAACTGCTATAGACAAATAACAATCTCAAAACCAAAACAATAGCTACCAGAAAAGCAACTAAAACACCCAAACTCTCAAACAGAAAAATCACAACCA